>OU823247.1:17307500-19777500 GCA_917490735.1 Dryobotodes eremita | reverse complement strand
CCAATACAATATTGAGTAGGTACCTTACAAGAATAATACACCATCAGCTGTAATTTAATTTAGTTATTAATCCCTTTTTACAAACAAAATTATTCCACTTTTCCGATGCATTATTCTTTCTTCATTCATGTAACACGAGACAGAACGGGGTCAAGCGACTAACAGCTGATGACACGCGCGCGGGCCCTACGAATTCCCTATGAATGAAACCAATGAAACAAGAATAATGCATGATAAAAGTGGAATAACTTTAATTTTCGGAAGTCGGTGGCGCAAAACGGAACTACAAAACCAAAGACACCGACCGAAATTAAGGTTATTTTTCACTATGTATTGTTTTTTTTTTTTGGAAATCGGTTTTTTTTTTGTAAAAGATTTTTGGATTAAAATTTCGGCATGCCAAAATACATTTAATTTTAATAAAAGTCGATTAGGCAAAAATCTAAACACAATTAAAAGAGGTGAACGTGAAATCAATATAGTACATACTAATAATTCCATGCGTAAAATCGAACGAATGAAACAGAACCTCAAGCCGATGTTGCTATGATAAAAATGATTTGTTTTTAATAACTTGCTACATCGATCTCTCGAAGGAAGTGTAAAAGTGCCTTTTTCGAGTTTACTCGAGCTTATCGGTCATGTTAGGCATTAGAATGACGTCAGAATCGTAGACTTTTAACAAATCGAGAAAAAGAGTATTCTCGCGCTTGTCATGACTGGGACTTAAACATAACTAGCGATTTTTTTTTTTTGGTGTGGCATCTTGTAGTTTTGACCACTGAGGTCCTGGCTACTTACCCGAACTGTCCTGTGGGTGCCTTTATGATTTTACTCAAAAGAGCCTCCAGCCAGGAGCGGAATTTTTAATACTAAAACTTATATTTAAACGACCGCACGCTAAGGGCACCCCCTGTGGGGTACGGACCTCAGCTTAGGGCGTCACTGAGAGAGGGCAGCGAGTGGGGACAGGCTGGATCGAAAGGTTTATAATTTCATGATTATTATCAGGGGGGCGCGGGCTGAGGCCCCTTCGGACGAGGGTCGGGAGGGACGGTTACGGGGACGTCGTCGCGTGGGACCTCGTCGGCGAGGTCGGAACGATGGCGGTCTGTGTTTGTGCACTGTACTAGTGGCCCTACTGCTCTCCTGGAGGAGGGTTATGGGGTCTTCGGGGTCGACTAGGACATGCCGGGGACGGCGGGTGTGACTGACACGGGAGGGGGTATAACGGGCGGCCGCGACAACCAGAGGGTTGCGGTGAGTGGCGGCGGAATCGAAGAAACGCTTGGATAGGCGTTTCATGAACTGACTGATGGTCGGGATTTTAAGGTCTAAGTGGAGATTTTCGTTCCGAACGAACCAAGGGGAACCGGTCGCCCTACGGAGGAACCGGTTTTGGAGGGTCTACATCCTATGGATGTGATGGGGTTTCGCTTGTGCGAATACTACGCTCGCATAGGTCATGATATACCTGGCGAAATGTGGGTGGTCTACTTATAGGTACACCTCTGCCTAACCCTTCTTGGAAAACAGGCGTGATGTTATGTTTTTATATCGCCAATTTTACATACTGTTTCAATCTTCAGAAATAGAAGACTCTTTTCAAATGAGTGGGTATAAAGTTTAATTCCATTTAGACTGAATATTATCATCATTTTAACACATAATAATATCCTTTCTAACATGCATTATTATCGCTCAATCAGGAGATAGAAAAACGAAAGTTTAGATAGGTACCATTATTTGATTAAGTATAGGTATGTTAACACCACCTGTAATTCGGTATGTATTTGCATTAACTATGTTGTAATAAATACCTAAACACAGATCAGCGGGGTAATTGTGTAACACTAACAGTAGGAATGGCACAGAGCATCATTAAAATACCTACTGGTATAGAGTGCCATCTCACAAGATTTTTATGCCAACCTGTCACGAGTAGCGCCATTGGATTTATTGTTCCATAACTAACCATACTATACATACTAGCGTTAAAAAATAACATATAAAATACATGCATCTTTCAAATGCCGCTGTATTTTTCAATAGAATACAGAAACTTTCCGCAAGATTTTTGTCCTTAAATTTTTAAATATGAAAAATACACATTGTTTAACAAGTAACGTGTTGTTGACACATTATACGTGTATGACTGTATTTTTCAGACGAACGTGAAATTAGTTTTTTGAAAATTACATATATTTTAAAGGAAAGACACAAAGTTTCGAAAAAACTAAATGTATTTTCGCAGTTTTCATCGCTAATACATACCTACCCTATCCTTAATTTTAATTTTGTTGCTTTTGCATATATTTTCCATAGTTAAAGATTGATTTCTGTAAAACCAGCACTCTAATTACGTAACACACTATTTATCACAATCTGAATCATTTTGAAGCCTATTGCTAATCCATTGCTTCATATGTTCAAAAAGTTTGTCTGCTCAACAACGTAAATAACGCAATGAATGTTGTGGAACTGTCAAAACGAAACCCATTCCTACTGTTAGTATGTTACGTAATTACCCCGATGGTCTGTAAAATCGTGAAATAAATTTTACAGTAGTTGTAAAATAAAGACTGCTCCATCTGAATTGTAATCAATCTACAAGCATGGAAAATGTGCACATTTTTTAATTTAAATAGTTTTTAAAGGTTAATTTAGTTTTTAATGAAACAAGTTTGTTGTTGAATACTCAATACATAGATTTATTTTCATGTTTGCTATAAGTACCTACTCTCGCATCCAAATACACATCGTATCGTAGAAGGCATAGTAAAAACAATGAACGATAGCATCCGCTACCGTATCAACACGTAAGAGGGCCCTTCCCGGTCCGTCTATCGTCAAAGCGAGCATGATTGAGAAGCTTGTTGTTTCATCCAACGCAATGTTTGAAACATAAGCAAGAGTGAGAACGCGATAACATCGAACGAAATTGGCGCGCGGAGATTTCACAAAACTTATTTCTAGAAATACGTGTTTTTGAAAAAGCCTTATGATTTTTTGGAAAAAATGTTTGTGTTTTAGAATTTCCATTACATGTGGAAGGTTTCTATGAAGATGTTTTCTTTACTTTTACAATTTATGAGTACATTATGAACGGCCAAAGTTCAGGTAAATTTGTGCAAAAAAGCAGAATTTTGGAGGCTTACACTGAATTTGCTTCTCCAAATTTAGATTTTTTGCTTACATAGAAACCTAGATAAAGTACACAAGATACCTATTAGTTCAAAAATTTCAATGAAAGATGTGTTACAACGCCATAATCACGTACGAGCGTTTGTATGAAAAGTATGACGGGTTGGCCGCTCTTAAATAATAGCGTCCAAATATCGGAAACCAACACCGAACACCGAATTCAGTCGGCCTTCGCCCCGCGGATATACTCAACGCAAGGGCGTACTGAAGAATCTGATGATGGACTCTTCAAGCCTTTACGGAGGAGCAGAGGCTTAAATCAACGTATTAGCAGCAAAGAAAACAGTATAAACAACACGAAAATAATTCAGCGCACAAGCAAATTGCAAAACGTATCGGCCATTTTATTTTGACAGTTTCAATTTTGACATTTGTGGGTTTTTATAGCAATCACTAAAATAAATCGATAAACCAAAAAAAAAATACTAGCCCATAATCGAAGTCTTAAAAATTAAACTAAAGCGATTAAAAGAAATTAGAAATTAAAATAGCAATTTACAACAACTATTAAGTTTAAGTCTTTTTGTAGAGTCATCTATTACGTCATATGTGAATTATTGGCCTTACATTCAAAGAACACGATTCATAGATTGCGCACCTAAAAAAATTGCTGTGAACGTGAAGCCAACTTTACCCCCCCTTCCCTCGCCGAGGAATGGCTTTCATTTTGACAGTTCAACAACATTCATGGCGTTATTTACGTTGTTTAGCAGACAAATTTTTCAAAAATGTGAAGCAATGGATTAGCAATATGCTTCAAAATGATTCAGATTGTGATTGATAGTGTGTTACTCAATTAGGGTGCCGGTCGAAGTGGCGGTGCTTGGGGGAAGCCTATATTGACTAACAGTGGACTTCTTTCGGCTGAAATGATAATGATGAAATAATTAAACCTTGGATACCTACGTACCTATAAACTTGGACGAAGCAGTAGGAGAGAGTAGTTTCTGGCTACCCCAATGGGACAATGACTTTATGTAGGTATGTGTGTATGAAATACATCATGACGAATTTCCATAACCCGGAGATAAAGAATGCAGGATAAACGGCTTGATCCTAATACGAGTAGATATGTTTGATTTCAGAGTACCAAGTATTCAAGTACCAACAGTGTTAATTCTCCATAGAGTTGGAGATTTCACAGATAATTAATATAATATATAATTGGTCTGAATAAGGTGTTACTGTATATTAAATAATTGAATAAGGGATGTAGCTGTGCAGTTTTTATTAAAAACTTTTGAAGCCATTCTGAAGTTAAAACTGTTCTGTAAGTTGTTATTCGCACTGCAGTTGCAAAAATGGAGCAAATTAATATTATTTTTCATCGGTACACTAGATTTTCTGATATTCCTTTACGTCAAGCAGCTAGCACACGCACATACGTCCGTGGAAGTGAGGATTGAGGGACCAGCGGGGTAGTTACGTAACACACTAACAATAGGAATGGGTTTCATTTTGACAGTTCAACAACATTCATTGCGTTATTTACGTTGTTGACCAAATAAATTTTCCGAACATATAAATATACCAAAGCAAAAGATTTTGGCGTGGACTGATCCGACAGTAGTGGTATCATGGCTTAACAGCCATCCTAATAGGTGAAAAACGTTTGTTGCGAATCAGACCACTGAAATATTGGGTGCAATGAGTTCATCTCAATAGTTTCACGTGTTGACCAAAGAGAATCCAGCTGACTACGCTTCAAGGGGAATACTACCCAGTTAATTGGTTACTAATGGGTTATGGTTTTCTGGACCGTCATTCGTGAAAAACCAAATAATTGAGTACAAAAGGCCAAAGGATTTAAAAATAGATTTAGAACAAACAATAAAGGCTCACACAGCTGTAATTCCAGAGCACGTAGTTCTAGAAAACTATTCTAGTCTACGAAGATTAGTTAGAGTTGTTGCGTATGGTCGACGAGTTTTAAAGAAGGACAAATACAATAGTAAATGTTTGAAGGATCAAGAAATAGAAGCAGCATTAGAAACCTGGGTAAAAAAGACACAAACAGAGATATTTACATTAGAATATACACAGTTGAAAGAAAAAGGGTATTTAAATACACTCGAGAGCAATGAATCCGGGTCACTTAAAGAATCCTAAAAATCTCGGAAGCTAAAAATGCTAGGTTAATGCAATAAATTGTATTTAATAGACAATGTAATACTCCTTAAATGAAGGTATTAAAACTTCTTAGTTATTGTAAAGTTATATCATAAAAAAATCAAATTTGAAAAAGGGCCACTTTCGAAGATGGAACTACGAAATTACAGCATTTGGTTTTGCTTTTGTTTGTAATCTGTCATTTATGTGGGTACATAAACCATGTTGATAGTGCTCTATATTCATTATTCAAGCTGAAATTATGTCGCTTACGCCTGAAGAATGCACCAGAATACTTACAATGCTGGAAACCGGCCGGAGTCAGCGCGATACAGCCAGGACTGTCGGTGTGTCGCTGTCAACAGTACAAAGAGTTCTCCGACGTTACGAAGAAACTGGTTCTAACCTACGCAGACCAGGAACGGGCAGAACCAGGTGTACCACAGCACGAGAAGACCGATACTTGGTGAACACCATGCTTCGAAATCGCTTTCTCACAGGAACTGAACTCACAAATCAGTTTCGACGCCTCGGAGGAAGTAACCCAAGTGCATGGACAGTAAGACGTCGGCTTGCTGAATCTAACTTAAAACCCCTTAGACCTGCAAACGGCCCTAAACTGGAGCGTGGGCATCGTATTTCAAGACTAAGATATGCCCAGAGCCACGTAAATTGGAGTATTGAAGATTGGTCAAAAGTTATGTTCTCCGACGAATCAAAATTTATGCTCTACAAGCACGATGGAAGACACAGAGTGTATCGAAGACCAGGGGAAAGATTCAAGCAAGCATGCATCGAAGAAAAAGTAGCCTACGGTGGTGGGTCTGTACTTGTGTGGGCCGGAATTTCTTCTGAAAGTCGCACAGAGCTGGTGATCATAGAAAACGGCTCTTTAACTAGCGTAAGATATGTGGAAGAAATCCTCAATGATCACGTTGGTCCATTTATGGTCAATTTAGGTGAGGATGCTATATTTATGCATGACAATGCCCGACCTCATACAGGTAGGATTGTGAATGACTACCTTCAAGAGATGAACATTACTCGTATGGAGTGGCCAGCGCGCAGCCCGGATATCAACCCGATCGAGCATGCTTGGGACGAGCTAGGCAGATGCGTAAAACAACGAAACCCTCCCCCAATCACGCTTCGTGAGCTCAAAATTGCTCTCACAGAGGAATGGGAGAATATTCCCCAAAATCGTATAAGGAACTTGGTGTACAGCATGCCAAACCGCGTAAACGCAGTAATGGAAGCACGAGGAGGCAATACGAAGTATTAAAATTCAAGAAAATCGTAATAAAGTTCAAAAATTTCATGTTTCCTATTTTTGTTTTAAGGAGAGATCAGCAGTTTTTTTCTTTATGTAATTTTGTGTTAATAAAATGTATGGTGACTCATATTTTTTTTACTTTCATTTAAGGAGTATTACATTGTCTATTAAATACAATTTATTGCATTAACCTATCATTTTTAGTTTCCGAGATTTTTAACATTCTTTAAGTGACCCGGATTCATTGCTCTCGAGTGTATTAAATCTAGTAAACTAAAATCACTTTGCCCTTGTCTCGACAAAAAGGGTATCATGAGAGTTCGAGGACGACTTGCAAAGTCGGAACTGGACGAAGATTCGAAACATCCGATAGTCCTGGCGCATTCAAGTCATCTGATTCATCTTATAGTTGCAGATGCGCATGAGAAAACACTGCATGATGGTCCTCAGTTGCTTGCAATCTTTTTGAGGTCATCCTATTGGATAATAGATGCTAGATCTGTAATCCAACAATATGTTCGCAAATGTGTAAGTTGTACAAAACAGAGGGCTAGCGTCAGAAATTAACTGATAGGTGATCTCCCATCAGTCCGATGTACACCAGAAAGACCATTTTTGCATAGCGGAGTGGAATATGTTGGACCCATAAGCATAAGAATGACAAAAGGCCGCGGTCATCGTGCATACAAAGGCTATATATGCCTTTATGTTTGTATGCCCACCCATGCTCTTCACTTAGAGGTCACCAGTAATATGACTACACTGGTATTTTTAGCTGCCTTTCGGCGATTTGTGTCAAGACGAGGTCACTGTGTTAAATTATGGAGCGATAATGCCATCAATTGCGTAGGTGCCTCCAGAGAGTTACAGCAGTTGATGTATATACAGCCAGCAATAGCAGAACACCTGGAAGCAAACAATACGGAGTGGCATTTTATACCGCCTCATGCTCCCAATTTCGGTGGTCTTTGGTCTTTGGGATTTGGGGTGTAAAATCGACCAAGTTTTACCTTAAAGGGGTAATCGGCGACTCCACACTTACGTATGAGGAAATGTCTATACTCCTTAACCAATTGGAAGCCTATTTAAATTCGTGACCGATAAGCGTTATTACCTTTGCTGATCCCGGTGAAACCCTGTCGTTAACGCCTGGATATTTTCTGATCGGCGAACCGATAGTTAATGTGCCAGATAAAAATTGCGGAAGTTTAAATGCAAATTATTTGATTCGGTGGCAATTAGTTCAACGAATGATGCCTTTTTGGAAACGATGGTCCCAAGGGTATTTGTCAAATTTTATAAACAGATACAAATGGTCTTCCCAAATCCCGGTGCCCAATATCGGAGACATTGTTTTGATTAAGGAAGATGATTTGTTGGTTTGAGTTGTTGGGACGGGTTGTGGAGAAACACCCCGGTGATGATAACAAATACCCGTGTGGTCACATTGCGCACCAAATCCTTTATCATTAAGAGACCAACTTCCAGATTATTTGTTTTACCAATAGCTCAATTAATTGTTTTTTTTCTTATCAAGTTTATGTAAATTTCTGTAAATCAAATTATTAGTTTTATTTTTAAGATCAAATATTTACCATGTTTTATTGTATACATTTTATAGGTTTATTTTACGTTGTTTATATCTTTATCTCATATTTTAACGGTATGCTAAGTTTTTACAATTGTATTAGATAATTTGAACTGTTGAAAATCGTTTATTTTTATTGTTTTTATTAGATTTACGAACTGTTTTAGTTTAACTATTTTCAAAGTGCAAATTTTTGACTTAAAGATAATTTAAGAAGGACATTCTGTCACTAAATGTCCTTGGTGGCCGGTATGTTCATGAAGAAACCATAGTAATAATTGTAAAATGTTAAAGGGTTGATATCAAGCTCAATAGATGGCGTTGGCGTCGAAATAAATCTCGCTATAGTTTCGTTACCGTGATTTTCACGTGTTACGTGTTTTTATTCTATTCTATTCTATTTGGTTAGGGTCTCGCAATTTTAATCAAATATAACCCCAGTTCAGGACAGTTTTGTTTTGTACCCTACTAGTGTACACAAAAGTTCATTAGATCAAAACATTACCAGCTCGGTTATAAACAACTAGCCTATTGTTACAAACTAATTCCAAAAATTTAGATCAGAAGTCAGCTATTCAAACTAGGCTGAAAATCAGCACTTTTTGAACGTCAAAATTCCTAAAAAAAATCGTCAAAATTACCTGGGAAGTAGGAGTGGCGCAACAAACTGCCCAGCAGCACAGCTGTCTGTTCAGTTAGATGATGACTTGATTCAAAAATTCGAATTTGAATTTTAACGTATCCAGTTCAGTGCAATGGGCTCGCGCACATTTGGACGAGCCGCACCGAAACGCAACGCATTGTAAAAATCTTCCTAGATCACTTTCGTGCATTTTGTATGAACCATTGCACACTGCAGGCGGACCGCACCGAGCTGCAGCGCAACGCACTGGCGATGGCGACGGCGGGTCCCTCGCCAGACGTATTTTTGCGGTTGCTGTGCGCCCTAATCTGCATTAGACTTATATTACTTTTAAATTATGATGTGAGTAGGCAAGCACCCTGCAGCGAAATGTCTGCGGCAAGTGTGTGATCAGTCACCTTAACGAGGATCGTGCTGTTTTGACGTGCGGTCTATTTATTTCTTTGCCTAACAATGTGTTAATATATAATATTATTCAATTCTCCTGGCACCCTGGTGATCGATGCCTGTTTAGAGAATTAATGTCGTCAAACAATGAACTTGACAAATAACACGCTTAATAATAGGTCTTTACCTATGAAATTGCCGTTTTGTATGAAAACATTTAAACGAATTTTTTTCATGAATTTTTTATTTGTATTAATCGAAGTAATCACCCATGCAATCAATGCATCTTTGCCATCGCAGTGGCAGTTTATTGATGCCCTTCTTAAAGAAATCAGCTGGACGGGAGGCAACAAATTCTTCAAAGGCATTTTGTACTGCCTCTCGGGTATTAAATTTTTTTCCCGCCAAGAAGTTATCCAAATTCTGGAAAAAGTAGTAGTCTGTAGGCGCAAGGTCTGGTGAGTAGGGCGGATGACGGAGAGCTTCCAACCCCAGTTCTTGCAACTTGGAGACCGTCTGCTGTGCAGTATGAGGTCGCGCGTTGTCGTGCAGGAGCAGCGGAGACGAGCGATTGACCAATGCTGGTTGGAGATGCGCCAGCTTCTCCATCATTGTGTTCAGTTCTTCACAGTACACATCTGCAGTAATGCTCACCCCGTTTGGTAAGAAGCTGTGATGAATCACACCGGCGCTAGACCACCAAACAGTGACCATCACTTTTCTAGGGGTAAGTTTTCGTTTAGGGCATTGTTTAGGTGCTGAACCAGGATCCAACCAACTTGCTGAGCGCTTACGGTTATCAAACAGAATCCATTTTTCATCGCAGGTAACAATGCGGTTCAAAATTCCTTCATTTGTGTGTCTGTTGAGCAGTGCAAGGCACGTCTCGACGCGTATTTCGCGCTGGCGATCATTGAGTTCGTGGGGCACCCATTTGTCAAGCTTTTTTACCTTGCCAATTTGACGCAAATGGACCAATATTGTTTTGACGCTAACGTCGAAAGCTGCTGCTAATTCAGCCGTAGATTGTGTATCATCAGCTTCCACAATCGCCTTTAATTCGTCATTGTCGACCAAAGTCTTCGGACGACCGCGAGGTTCATTTTTCAGGTCGAAATTTCCAGAACGGAAGCGAGCAAACCAATAACAGGTGGTGCGTTGGTTTGTAGAGTTAGCTCCGTAAACGTCGTTGATGTTGCGTGCCGCTTGTGCCGCGTTGCTGCCACGACGGTACTCATATTCCATAATTACTCGAATTTTTAACGTATCCATGATGACGAAAAAGATTGAAATGCGATGAAAATGTAACACTAATCAATAAAGAAATGACTACTTTTAGAAAAAAAAATCCATGTTTTTAAAATAAAATTAATTTGAAATTAGAATTCATAGCCAAACAAAAATTATTTTGATTTGAAATGGCCAGTACTGCAGAACGGCAATTTCATAGGTAAAGACCTAATATTAATACGTTTTCTTGTTCGTGCTGAAAAGTTCAGTTCATTTTATGGAGGAGAGAATTTTTTTTTTCATTCAGTCTGTTGGTGTATTTTTAAATTAACACCTTTGAACTGAAAGTGAAAGTCTACATATACCTATAGGTACTTCGCTGGAAGGTTCATCCGAGGTGGGTGTAATATTTTCATAAAATGTATAAATAAATAAATAAAAATATTTTACCGTCAGGCATCAAGGCCCATAGGGTGTTAGTATTACATCTTACTTAAAAACTATATTAGTAACATGCAGGAACACTAAAAGAAAGAAAAAGAAAATCAAATCACCGGAAGGTTTAACAAGCTTTGTTGCCAACATGTAGCTTGGTAAACCTCCCCATTGTAGGCTCATCCAGCCTCTCTGCAAACACCTTCAGAATGCTGTTGCTGCTTCCCCTCACTCGGGATATTACTGAGGCAACTTTCTTCCGCATTATCGCAAAGTGTGCGCATCAGCGAACATACCTGACGCACTACAGTAAGGTGGAAGCCTCAACAGCGCCCTGAAGGCATTGTTGTACTGAATGCGCAGGGCATTGTCTGCTTTTAGAGTATGATTATCCCAAAGACTGCTGGTGTAGAATGTTTGGCAGTAGGCCTTAAAAAGAGTTAGTTACACGGGAGCTGAACAACCATAAAACCTTCTGCATATCATATTTCCCTTCACAGCCAGTACCCTGCGCTCCCTTTCCATATCCAAGTCGTCTTTTAATTCCTCAGTAACAATGTGGCCCAAATATTTAAAGTGGGCAACTCTCTGCAAAATTGGACCATTTAGATTTACAGGAGGGACAAATTTTGGATTTTTATTCCTACCTCGAAACGCCAACAGCTCACTTTTTGTAGGATTATCTTTTAGCCCGTGCTGTTTGGCATATCCTTCACAAATGGAGAGTAACTTTCTAATTCCACTGATAGTAGGGCACCATGTCGTCTGCATAACTTAATTTATTTAAACATACTCCATCTATATGGCATCCGACATGAGTGCTGCTAAGCTCAACAAGCAGTTTATTAACATAAATATTAAAAAGCCTCGGGGAAGTTAGACCTCCCTGCCTAATGCCGCACTCGAGTTTGTATGGGTCAGATAACGCATTAGACCATGTGACGAAGTTCCTCTGCTTGTCGTACCAAAAAGATAATGTAGACACTAATGCAGTAGGAACGCTCGCCTACAGAAGCTTCTCCTATAAGACATTATAAGAAATCAGGTCGAAGGCCTTAGAAAGGTCCAGGAAACAAGCATAAAATAAGTAGCGTTTTATTTCTTGCTGTTTGAATAACAAAAAGTAATATAAATACTGCATGCAATCATAAAATTTTCATTCCAATTCATAATAAACTTAACGTTATTTTTTTTTAGCAAACTCATTAGACTTTACTATCTTTTCTTTATATAAAAATTAATTGCCGTTCTTGCAAAAAACTCGAAAATGACTCGGACGACTGTGATGAAACTTTTAGTCCAGTCATTATAGTAAGTTCACCTCGGAATTCGAGATACCCAGCTGTAAGTCTGTAAATACTTGTATATTGACACCCTAAAAGTTGTCTCAAAACCTACATATGGCAGGGTGTACGCAACTATTAAATTTCAAGGTCAAAGGTCACAAAAATCGGTTTTTTGCGCTTTTTTTGTAAATATCTCATTTCCTATGGGTTTTTTGCTATTTGTATTTATTATCAATATTGTAGAATACAAAATTCTCTACAAATTTTGTTCAAAAAAATTTTTCATACGGTGAACCGTTTTCGAGATAGAGGGCGGAGAGCGCGCGGTCACAGCATTACTTCAGGTCAACCGGTGCCTCCGGTCGAAAACGCGCCATATATAGTTGATGAACTATCGATAAATCAATCGATTATAAATATTTGTCAATTTTTATTAACTATTATATTATATTTTATCATTTTTTTCCTAACCTATCCACTTTTTATTCAGTATTAATTTATTTAACAACACTTACCTGCCCATGTAATTGCAGAATTGTTAAAGAAAATATAGGAATTATATTTGAATTTTAACCTAATTAATATTAATAACTTCTCACATGATGAAAAAAAAACAAATAAATTATGAATTAATCTTTTTATTAAAAAATATCATTCAAACCATTTATTTTTATTAAAAGTAAAAAAATGGAATAAAGGGTACAAAAACTACAATTTATAATTTTAATCATCTTCTTTCTCTTCATCGTCGTCTTCCGGCTGCCGGTAAATTTCAAACTGGTCTTCATTATCATCTTCAACGACATTTGTCTCAAGTTCTTCCATGATTTCGGGGTCAAAGGTTCCATCTTCGTTCATTTCGCTCTGATATGGTTGAGCATTGAGACAAGCTTGCCCATTACATTGGCCACAAGCTAAAGAGCATTGCAAGCCCGCTTTCCTGCATCCGCATCGCGAACCACAACCACTCTTGCAGTTGCAGAAAATTGTATTTAGCAAATCTTCTGGAGCAGGTGGTAAAATTGTCATGATAGGCTCCAGAAAATCGTTTCGCATTGCCCAACCCCATACCTGGGGTTCCAAATCATAGCCTAACCAAGTTTGAACTTGATAATATACACGTTTGAAATGTTGATGAGCAGCTGCACTTGTTGGTGGAATATTTGAAAGCTGCACAGGTTTATTAAGTTTTGTAGACTTAACGTAATGTAACTTAACGTAATTTTAGGAAACGGTCATCAGTATTAATGAATGGATATAGATTTAATGCATGAAGAAAATGATAAAATATAATATAATAGTTAATAAAAATTGACAAATATTTATAATCGATTGATTTATCGATAGTTCATCAACTATATATGGCGCGTTTTCGACCGGAGGCACCGGTTGACCTGAAGTAATGCTGTGACCGCGCGCTCGCCGCCCTCTATCTCGAAAACGGTTCACCGTATGAAAAATTTTTTTAAACAAAATTTGTAGAGAATTTTGTATTCTACAATATTGATAATAAATACAAATAGCAAAAAACCCATAGGAAATGAGATATTTACAAAAAAAGCGCAATAAACCGATTTTTGTGACCTTTGACCTTGAAATTTAATAGTTGCGTACACCCTACCATATGTAGGTTTTGAGACAACTTTTAGGGTGTCAATATACAAGTATTTACAGACTTACAGCTGGGTATCTTGTATTCCGAGATTCTTACCTAATTTAAGCTTAAATGACTGGACTATTTGGTAAGTTGTTGTGAACGCGCCACAGAAGTTTTTAAAAGGCATTAGCTAGTAAGGTACCTAATGATTATCACAATTAAAATTATATGTCCAGTTTTTACCCTCTGGTATCGATAAATGTTCTTGATTTAAGGTGTTACAGTAAAATAAAATAAAAAACGATCTAAATTACTATAGATTTATTCAATTCAATTCATTTTATTTTCAGATATATTACAATCTTTAGTTATAACCATCCATACATGTTTTGTTATTAATTCAGTATTACTTGCGTAACATAAGTAATTCTCAAAAAAAAAAAAACTTAATCATAGCTTCTGCCTTGCCATTTTTAACGCGAAGTACTAAACATGTTTTTGACGTTCTATTTTATCCCGTAATTATCTTTAAACAGTGTGAACAATAACTATAAGCCGATTATTTTAGATCCACGGAATTTATCAACGTAATTGCGTATAAAATACGACAATATTACTAAAATATTTTTGTGTACTCCTCAAACGTGTTTTTTTTTAAATACCCACTTCCTAAAATGAAGGCAAGTATTTATTATTTCTTTGACATGACATTTACATATTATACTCAGCTTTGTCCTCGAGATTAGCAGAGATTACATGCAGTAGACATATGGTGTCACCATCTGCACTGTGTTTGAGACATTTTTTTTTTCAATTTCCGCCTTCTTTTGACAACCCCAGCGAACTTCATTACACATTCAGTGCTTCGCCAACGCGCACACTTTCCGGTTAATTTATAATTTTGTGTTGTGCATCATTTCGTTCTGACCATGGGTAAACGTTCTCGACCAGCGGAAGAGAATTATGAAGCTATTGCCAATAAATTCAAAAAGTTAGAGCGAAAATTAATGCGTGCACGACACAGAGATCGACATAGATCAGCAGGGAGGCGATCATCCTCATCATCATCGCGTTCTTTGTCTAGCGTGAGTTCTACATCATCGCGCTCACTTTCAAGATCAAGATCGCCAAGGCGTGGCACGGTGGCGCCGCCGCAGCCCGAGTGTCTATGCATTGAAGGTAAAAAATGTCATCTACCCACATGTTCGAGAATTATTATGGCGGTTAACCCGAGGGGTATTCACATATTGACGCTTTACGAACATTATTCTCACGTATTTGACTAGTGCTGCGGGCAATTTATGGGATTGTCCCTTCGCTAAAACGTGATTATTGAACCAAGTTACAACATGACGAGTGCAATGCGGGCATTTTTTGGAATGTCACTTTGGGATTATTATATAGTACTGTGAGCAGTCTGTGGGACTGTTACTTTACTATTAAAGGTATCTACCTAAATTCTGTAACCACGACTAGTCTGATAACGAAAGTAATGCGGGAATTTCTAGGGAATGTCATTTTACTAACTTGAGTAATAATAACGACTTTTAGTGCAATCCTCCTATTACATTAGGTAGGGTAATGCGGTCAGCTTATGGGGCTGTCACTTTACCTAACTAAAAACCTAAAATAGTTTAATGTCTATTTCAGACATGCCTATAACAACGGTAATCGCCGACGTCAATCCACAAACATCGACAAGTACCGCTCAATCTCAGCCGTCAACCAGTGTCGCAGTGCCGCTGCCGGTAACTATGCCGCCGCTACATACAGTAGCGTCACCTGCAGCATTGGAAGTGGATGTTGAACTACTGGAAATATTTGGGGAGGACTCCTCTCGGACCAAGATGTCTGCTATGAATATCCAATCTGATCTTGCGATACGCCTGTAGCATATAGCTACTACAGGTTTGTCTAAGGAAGAGCGCTCAGAACTGTTGCAAAGGTATTTGCCTCCAGCAAATTGCACTTCAATTGATGCCCCCGTTCTCAATCCTGAGGTCAAGGCTGCCATCTCAGAGACTGTCTACAAAAGAGACAAAGGCATCGAACTCAAACAAAGACAAACTTCCTCCGCGACATCATGTTTAGCTGAAGCGCTCACCTTACTGATTTCATCGGAACTAATAAATACGGCACTAATTAAACTACTTATGGACGCTATCAAACTGTTGTGTGATAGTCAGTTCTCGGATTCTGTCACACAAAGGAACTTTGTGTTGTACAATCTGAAGAAGGAGTTAAAAGATCAGCTGCAAGCAACAAAAATAGACAAGTTCCTTTTCAGTGAAGATCTGTCGGAAGCAATAAGGGTAGCAAAAGCTATTACGAAGTCAGGAGCTGATCTAATATTCACCCCGTATCCACCCAGTAAAAAGCCGGTGAAGAACAAAAATAAACCACAGCAGAGAAATTTAAACTGGCGTGGTCCTACCCGGAGCCACAGGCCGAGGGGAAATCAGAGGATGAAGTAGCCTGCATACAAGAGTCATCAAGACAACTCTTCGAAACACTCGTCGCGTCAAGATCGGATTCGCAGCCGCCGCAGATAGACTCGGCAAAATACGCTGGTAGGCTATCTTACTTTCACGACCAATGGTTACTTTTGACGGGTGATAAGAACATCCTGGATTGATGGTTTTTAAATTCCATTTTCAAGGCCTGTGAACCAGACCATTATACCTAAAAAAAGATTCTACTCCGTCTCTGAGAAAGATCAATTGATGATCTGCTTAGTATAGGAGCCATCGCAGAATGTAAACCCTGCGCTGAGCAATTCCTGTCCTGTATATTTTTAGTTCCAAAAGCGAACGGCAAATCAAGATTTATATTCAATCTGAAGGCACTAAATAAGTTGATACATCACATTTTATACTCGAAGATCTACGTACGGCCAGTAAACTTATTTCTAAGGATTGCTTTATGAGTAAAATTTATTTAAAAGACGCATATTTTTTGATCCGAATTCATGATGATTTTAAAAAGTATCTTCGCTTTGAATTTGAGAACAGGCTGAATGAATTTAATGCCCTTTGGATTGAATACCGCCCCTTTTGTTTTCACGAAGATCATGAAACCAGGGATCGGTTTACTTAGGATCTTACGGACATTTATCGACAATGTATTTAGATGCTACCTTAATTATTTCAAACTCTTTCGAATCATGCCTGAAAAAGATATCGGACACTACAAAACATCTGAAGGCTCTAGAGTTCATAGTAAATACTGAAAAAAGTATTCTTACCCCTTTATACTACTTGCAAATTCTTAGGTTTAATTATAGACACAAAACAATTACAGGTTTCCTTACATAAAGAAAAACGGGAAAAAATAAAAATTGAAATTAATAAATTTCTTTGTATCGTTGTAAAGTCAAGGAATTCGCTCGTTTAGTGGGTTTGCTCGACTCTGCATGCCCAGCCGTTGAATACGGCTGGTTTTACAGTAAGGACCTTGTGCGCTGTAAATTTCTGAGCATAAAAGACGATGTCAACTATTACAAATACATGAGTATTTCACAGTGTATCATGCCAGACCTTAAATGGTGGGCTCAGGCTATGAAAAGTTCCTGTAATAAAATAAAAAAGGTTCTTTTTTTGCGTGGCAGCTCGTATTTGTGACCTCTGATGTCCTGGCTACTTAACCGAACTATCCTGTGGGTGCCTTAAGATTAACTCAAAGCCTCCAGCCAGGGGCGAAAATAAATACTAAAATTATTTAAATGACCGCACGATAAGGGCACCCCCTGTGGGGTACGGACCTCGGCTTAGGGCGACACTGAGGGGAGGGCAGCAAGGTGGGACAGGCTGGATCGAATTGTTTAGAGTATTATTATTAGGGGAATTTAAAGCTACAGGCTCAGCTACGACGCGGGCTGGCGCCTCATCGGATAAGATATAAAAAAAGAACTTTAGTTTAGATATTTATAGTGATGCCTCAACTACGGGATGGGAATTAACTTGCGAGTTGGGATGTGGACCTACAGTGAAAAGTCGCGACATATAAAGTATTTAGAAATTTTAACTGCCTTTTTAGGACTTAGGACCTTTGCCAAGTCGTATCACTACTGCCAAATACTATTACGGATTGATAATACCGCCGCTATTTCATACATTAACCGTATGGGTGGTATTCAGTTACCTCACCTCACGAATATTACTAGAGAATTGTGACAGTGGTGTGAGGAACGTAATTTAGTAGTACTCGCGTCATACAATTAGTTCTTATTTTATTTAGGAAAATAAACCGTTACACAATACAATGTTATGGCATAGAACTTAATACTAAAAATAACTAACAACATTTTCCACATAATATAAAAAAGTTAAACAAACACGAACGGCGCGCGTAAATTACATTGAATAGAGAGTATGATTAAATATAAAAATAAAACTAAACTGAAACTTATACATGTAAAAACAATAAAAAGAAAAGAAGATATAATAGCACATTTATAATAGAAATTATGATTTTAGGATTGTTGTGTACTTAATCCTGTTATAATTTTAAGCGCAGTACTTCTAAATGTTTCTGCAGAAATAGCAAAAAAGTTCGACAGATAATCATATCGCAGATGCAAAATCGCGACGTGTCCATCCGGATATAGAGTGGGAGTTGTCACATACCGCATTTCTATGGTTTTCCAGAAATAGACTTATTTGCCAGTAGAGTCAATAAAAAGTGCTCAAAATACGTGTCTTGGCATAGAGACCCATGTGCGTATATTAGACGCATTCACAGTCTCGTGGACCGATATTTATTTTTACAATTTCCCTCCAATAGCTATCATACTAAAGGCATTAAAAACAATTGTTGATGACAAGGCTAAGGGTATTATGATAGTACCGATGTGCCCACACAGCCGTGGTACCCATTATCCACAGTCTACTCATAAGCAAACCCTTGATATTTAAACCAACTAAAAACTTGATTATTTCTCATTCCAGCAACCGGGAGGTGCATCAGAACCCTGGTTGCCGGAATATTATCAGGACGTCCTTTCTGAAAAGACATGTGCCACCAGATTCTATACCTCTTATGATAGCCTCACTGTCAGAAAACTCACTGAAGCAATATGATTCTTGCCTCAAAAACATTTTTACAAAAAACAACAGACTTCCAAAAAAAAAAAAAAACACTAATAAACGAGAAAAAATACTTTAATTTCGGAAGTCGGTGTCTTTGGTTTTGTATTTCCGGTTTTGGCCACCGACTTCCGAAATTAAAGTTATTTTTCTCGTTTATTAGTGTTTTTTTTTGGAAGTCGGTTATTTTTTGTAAAAACATTTTTATTTTTCACTTATTAGTTGTGGTAGCTACCCCACACAAATTCTTATACCACTACTGGATAAGTAATAACGAAATTCGAATTATCCAAATCGGTTCACCCAGAAAAAAGTTCTGAGCTAACAAACATAAAAAAAAGAAACATACAGTCGAATTGAGAACCTCCTCCTTTTTTTGAAGTCGGTTAAAAATAGTTCAATTTCTGTAAAACAAACAATGGTGATTATATGTAGCCTCAGTTTCAATTGTCATAATTTTTGTAACATAATTGTATACTTAATTCAGGTGCTCAATATGGAACGTTAAATACTCGTAGTTCAGATCAGCTCTCGCCCTGATTCTTGGTCAAGAATTAGGTAAAGATGACTGTATTAAACGTTTGTTCAAAGGAATTTTCAGATTGCGTCCTCCACTACCTAAGTACAACATTACTTTAATTGATTATTACTATACTTTATTTAATAACTTTTGTCTAATTGGTATCCAAATGAGACACTTAACTTAGAGAAAATATCTAAGAAGTTAATAACTTTACTTGCTCTGGCAACTGCACATAGAGTGCAGACATTTTCTAAAATTAACGTACAAAATATATAAATATTTAATAACGAAATTCGAATTAAAATTCTAAATTTAATAAAAACGTCACGTCTTGGCGTCTTCGGACAAAGCCTTCGTATAATTATGATCGAACTACACTTATGGTATGTTCGTATAATCATTAATTATTTTGAATTGACCCAGTTATTTTCTGCTTATTTGCTTGCATTGCAGTCAGGGGGTTATAGCACTGACTTAAACTTGACTGATCATAGGATAAAGTTAGCTTCACGTTCACAGCAATTTTTTAGGTGCGCCATCTATGAATCGTGTTCTTTAAATTTAAGGCAAATAATTCACATAGGACGTAATAGATGTCTCTACAAAACGACTTAGACTTAATAGTTGTTGAAAATTGCTATTTTAATTTCTAATTTATTTTCAATATTTTAGTTTAATTTTTAAGACTTCAATTACGCGCTAATATTTATTTTGGTTTATCGATGTATTTTATTGATTGTTATAAAAAACCACAAATGTCAAAATTCAAACTGTCAAAAGAAAATGGCCGATACGTTTTGCAATTTGCTTGTGCGCTGAATTGTTTTCGTGTTGTTTATGCTGTTTTATTTTCTGCTAATACGTTGAGTTAAGCCTCTGCTCCTCCGTATAGGCTGCAACAGTCCATCTTCTGATCCGTCAGTCCGCCTTTGCATTGAGTGTATCTGCGGAGCAAAAGCCGACAGAATTCGGTGTTCGGTGGTCGTTTACGATATTTGGATGCTATTGGTTGGTGCGCCTTGGGGGAACTATGGGGCGAGGGCTTTTTTTCAGATATTTTCCAATTTTTTTGCAGTATCGGGTTGACCTTGACCATAGAAACCATTTGGGTTCTGAGAAGCATGGCCCTACAACGCACCGTTTCCGAGATAGGAGCTTCTGTTTTATTCTTTATTTTTATAAAACGCTCTATATTTCCAAAATGGAAAAAACAAAATCCTTGCAGCGCATAGTGCCCCTAAGCGTATAATGCAACTCCTACTATTCCGCTCCTAAGATGACCCACTGACCAACTATTTACATGAATAAATGTGCACATTTTCCATGCATTGATTGATTGAGATTAATTACAATTCATGTGGAGCAGTTTTTATTTTACATCTACTGTAAAATTAATTTCACGCTACCAAACATGGTTTTACAGAAATCAATCTATAACCACGGACTAGAAAAAAAGGACTCCGCGCCACGCATATCGAAAGTGAAGCACCGAACCGATCTGTGTGTGTGTGTGTGTGCGTAAATAAGTGTCTTAAGTACTTGTACGTACGTTGTAAGTACTTTCATTCTTTGACACTTTTTCTGGGATGTAGAATTATTTTTACACCATTTCAAAACACAAGAAGGCATTATTTTATTTTATTACTTGACGTAAACAGTACCTACAATGACGCCGTAGTGCCGCGTAATGGCACCTTATGATGTAAATGTGTGCGTGAGGCATGTTTGTACAAACGGTCCGGCATACTTATAATGCTTCACTTTCGATACGCGTGGAGTCCTCCTTTTTTTCTAGTCCGTGTCTATAAGTTTGAAAAATATGTGCAAAACCAGCCAAATGAAAATTAAGTATAGAATATGTATGTACCTATAGTTATGGAACAAGAAATCCTGATGGTGCTACTAGTGACAGATTGGCATAAAAATCTTGTGAGATGGCACTCTATACCAGTATTATAATGATGCTCTGTGATTGCAGGTTCAAAGTTGCATTTATGGGTTCCTTGCTTTCTGTGCGATCATTCTGTGCTATTGATATTTTCTTTTAACGACCATTGCATTGCATTTTTGAGGGGCGTCAAAATAGCCCTATTTAGGGCATTTTGTACGTCCTTTTATCTATATTTACTGGCAGTCTGTGGATGGATTATACGCCGAAACAGTATAGCACTCTACGCGTCCAATATAACAACGCGTTCAGGGTGTTCTTGGCGCTGCCTCGCTTCTGCAGCGCGTTGGGGTTGTTTGCCGAGGCGCGTGTGGATTATTTCCACACAATCATGCGCAAGCGGTGCACATCCTTGGTGAGTAGGGTGCGGGCCAGCCGCAACAGTATCCTGAACGCTTTTGCTGAACGTTTTGACTGTCAGTACGTGAACCACTGCTGCATGGTTCACGTACTGACTAAAGTTAAGATATTATTTTAATTTTGTTTATAGTAATGTATGATTTTATGTAATGTAATTGATTAATAATTTTTAATTTAGTTTAATTATATGATCCAAAGTTGCTTGACATAAATAAATAAATAAATAAATAAATTGCTATTCTACACGGACTGACATCATCTAGCTAGACACGATTACTATTGCTGTTCATATAGGATGCTGTTTTACTTTTCGATGAGGTGCATCAATTTTGGCATCGCTGTGCAGCGGATTTGCGGACATATCGTGTCAAGGCTGGCGTTACCCCTGCAAGTGAGACTTGCTCGATGATAAGCAAATCAGGGGGCTTACCTACTCTCTAAGTCCGTCAATGAAGATACGGGCCCCTCCAAAAGTAGGTCGATACTTAGAAGTGAACCCTACTCCCGATGATTTTTTTTTTCGGGCGGGTAAATCACATCGGGAGTAAGGACAACAGTAACTGTCAAATCGTTTTGTCATTAATTTTTAGTTCGGGCTCCAGACTAATGTTATGCCCGAAAGTGATACAGAGTATAAAGCCCCCGTAAGTTCGGCCGAAACTACGGGCATCGTGCATAGATGGTAGGCCCTCAGGTTCGCCTCTATATTACGGCAGTCGCGTAAACCATGCAGTAAAGGCAGCATATTGAGCAGTTGTATAGAGGTATGAGAAACAGGGTGTAAAGCTCACTCATTTTCTATGGAAAAGGGAGGATCGTTCGACCAGACGGGTGTTCTAACAGATGGCGATATCTGTTGACTGGATTGAGTAAGTATTCAATAGATGGCGGTATGTTAAAAATACAAACGTTTCATATAAGCTACAATTTAATAGCATATATATATAAAGAGAAAAGAGATGATTGTTTGTTTGTATTGAATAGGCTCCGAAACTACTGAACCGATTTCAAAAATTATTTCACTGTTAGGAATCTACACTATCTCCGGGTGACATAGGCTATATTATATTATACTTTGCTACCCGGGCGAAGCAGGGGTGGTTCGCTAGTAATAAATAAAACTAAGAAAAATCCCCGGCTTATAAACCTTATTTAGCCCAGTTTTCGCAAGTTCCTGACTCCTGAAACTTATTATTTGATAAACTATAAAATACGACGATTATTATAACAATCATTACTGAACATTGGCTCTGACTACCTTGATAACCATCCATTGTTCCAGCATATATGTCCCTTAAAAATATAGGTATTACTTTTCTATTACTAAAGATTAAAATTATTCATTGACATTGATACATTTTATTTTAATAATTAATTTAATGATTTTTTTAGTTTTATAGCAAGAACCCCTCTTATTAGAAGGTGAAGGCCTCCTCCAGAGATGACCAGCGGACTTCTTTTTTCAGCGGACTTTCACAATGTCATCGACCCAGCGAGCTTTATGGGCCTATTCTTATCTTTCGTTGGCTTGATATTGTACCTGTAATAATTTTAGGTATTGTCAAACGGGGTGAATAGGGATGCAGGGTTGAATCGGAACGAAACTTTAAAAGAGACTTTAACATTGAAATAATATAGTTTGTTGCCAACAAGGACATTTAATGCTAATTATAATACAGTAAACACATTAAAAAAAATTTAAATGTGTTTTGGCTCAGTAGTTTTTTCTGGGTGAACCGATTTGGATGATTCTGTTTTTATTTGAAAGCTGGTGCTTCACATGAGGTCCCATTTAAATGTGATCAAGTTCTGACCAGTAGTTTTTAAGTTATTCCTAATACTGCGTATTTTTTTTCCACTTAGTTTATATTGATGATGTTTTAATAATTTCCTGTCACGGTTATTTACATGTCAAGTAGTGGTATACGAATTTGTGTGGGGTAGGTACCACAACTAAAAAGTGAAAACTAAAAAACACAACTAAAAGAACGAAAAAGTGAAAAATAAAAACTTTTGTACAAAAATACAACCGACTTTCAAAAAAAACATTTCGGAAATCAGTGGCCAAAAGCTAAAATACACAATCAAAGACACCGACTTCCAAAATCAAAGTTAATTTTCACGTTCTTTAGTTTGTTTTTTTGTAAAAAAGTTTTTATTTTTCAACTAGGTACTCGACTTCGATTTCGTAATAGGGATCCCTTGAGTAATTATTTCGCGTAGTCGTTTCAAAAGTATCTGCATGAAAATGTAAACAAGTGAATCCGTGCTGCGGAAAACGTGCCTGTGGAAGCTAATTTCTAATGCCGCTTATAAATTAAGTGCTTTGATTTGATTATTGGTATACTTTTTCTCGAAATTATAATTTAAAATCAACATAAAGACGTTTTACATTTGATAATTGAAGGTAATTTTATAAATTCAATTTACGTCGATGATTTTTGGTCAGTGGGTCGGCTTAGGAGCGGAGTTGTAGTTGTTGAAGTATACGCTAAAGGGCACTACGAGCAGCAAAGAAAAAAAATTGCCACAGTAAATTTTTCGTGCCTTCTTTTTTTGGAAATTACCAATTTTATTGCAGTATCGGGTTAACCTTGTCTATAAAAACCATTAACCTTCTGAGAAGCATGGTCATATGACCCCGAGAAATAGGCCTTATTATCTTTTTTTACGCTACAGTACCTATAAAAAGGTAAACACGATTTCGAAGCGCGTCGTTTCGGCTGTTTTGTATGAAGACGAAATACTGCTTACTTTAATAATAATAATACCATTTATTTCAGGCGATACAGGCCCATAGAAAAATACCTTAACCTAAACATACATATTTTCATATAAATAAAACTTGTGTTAATAAAAAGGCTTAAGACTATGTTAGTAGCTCTTCACTTTGCACTAGCTTGACTTTGTGCTGTCCAGTGGAACTTGTCCGCAGAAGCGATGGAAAAAGCGCTGCGGCCAAAAGTGTTCTTCCATGACGAGGGGCAGATAACAGTTCGGTACCCGCTCGACGAATGCCTTGAAGTTGACGTTCCGTTGCGATTCCAGTTACTGCACCCTTGGCGTGTACTTTTTCTTTTGGCGCCCGAACTCCACGATGTCCTCCCCCTTAGTGGTGTAGTGTAAGCGGGAGATGTACACCTGTGTGTTCGGCTTAGCGTCACGCAGGCTCACTTCGGACTCCGGGCTTTAATGCTCGTGCCTGCGCGTTGTCCATACCGAGGCGATGTGTTAAGACTATTATAACTTAAAACCTAGCAAAATCAGAATAGGACTCCCTTTGACAGTAGCTAGACTAACTAATTGAGGATTATTCCACTTTGCCCCACCAATCTGCCCCACCACTGGGACAAAGTGGAATATTCACAATTTAGTGGTCCACTGTGTCCCACTAACTAATTGATTTTGGTGGCGCAAATTACGCTCGTATTAAATCTGGGTTCAGTATTTCCCACTAGGGCTGCCCTTGTTGGATTTAATAAAATATTTATATAATAAAGAGTATTCTATCTATGGCGAAGATAAAATAGTTTTACTTAAAAAAATATTCAACTTGAAACTATTCGTACAAGATTTGGGTGACTCTGAAGCAGCTAAGAAACAACGAGGCACCGGATGATGACGGAATCACGGCGTTATTTATTTTTATGTCAACATCAAGTACTTATGTATCTTCTATCTATATATATATAAAAAAAAACTATTTTCCTTGGTCACGCCATAATTTGAGAACGACTTTACTGATTTCACCCATCTTTTTTTGTAAAGTTTTCTAAGACTTTGTAGAACGTTCTTACGAAAAAGAATATTAAGAAAGTTGTGATGCGATAGGGTTGGTCGGGGAACATGACATTTCACACGGACGAAGTCGCGGGCAGAAGCTAGTAGGTTTATAAAAATCAAATATTAAAGAGAGTAAAATTGAAATTCTACGAGTAATATCATCTTAGTACCAAATTTCTATGAAATTATAGATTTGCAAATAATTATGTAAGTTACTATTACAGAGAGTGCATAGTCAAATTTTTCATATTAAATCATTTACCTATGACGTTTTAGCAATCCATTTATTTTAATTAAACTATTTATAAAGATAAAGATAAAGATAATTTTATTTTGCAAATATAGGTAACAGTAAATGATGACAAATAATATAAAAGTTCAGCCATATTTTACCACATAGGCATGCAAAAGATTTAAAACATTCAACTTATAACTAAATAATTAAATACAATTTTAAAATATTACACAAAGAACTAAGTACAAAAAATAATATATATACACTAGCTTACAAAATCTTTCTCAATTAAGAACTCCTTAATATTATAATATGCTTTCGCCACTTATAAGCTTCGGAGTCTCTTTTTAAATAATGAAAGCGGAAGCTCTTTCCATGTCTTTGGCAATTTGTTATAAATGACTGGAGCCATGCAGTAGACACTTTTGCCCATAAGTGCCGTCTTGGCTGACTCCAGACAAAGTAGACTGTTATCGCGTCTATTGCGAGGTACCACATCGGATAGACGTCTAAAACGACTCGGATTTGTCTTTACAAACACAGCTACTTCTAATATGTACAGACAAGCCAATGTTAATATTTTATAATTTTTAGAGTACGGTTCACAACTATCAGTAGGTTTTAGTTTAAACATCGCTCGAATGCATCTTTTTTGTACCTTGAAGGCGGTCTCTCTTTCAGTAAAGTTTCCCCAAAATATGATCCCATACCGGTAATGTGTTTCTACTATCCCATAATACGCAGTAAGAAGAGCATCCGTGTTTATTATAGGTGATAATGTGTGTAGAGCGTATGCAGACTTACTCGCTTTCTTACATAAAGTATCAACGTGTGATTTCCAATTTAGTTTTTTATCTATTTCGAGACCCAGGAATTTCGTAGTTTCAACTTCTTCTATGGTATCATTATTATAGTGTATATTTAAGTTAATACTAGAAGTCTGTTGTCTAAAATGGATAACTTTAGTTTTACACAAATTTATCTTTAAATTGTTTGCGTCTAGCCAGTTTACCGTCTGTTTTAAACTATTATTAATTTCACACTCATACGTATTTATACTTTTACAAGCTATTGTAATCGTGCTATCATCTGCGAATAGTGTTATAGAGATTTCGGTAGGTCATTTATGTATAAAATAAATATAAAGGGACCCAAAACGCTCCCTTGCGGTACCCCAAATAATACTTTACGCTCTGAAGACCGAAATATCTCTTCATGTTTACTCACTATATTAATTTTATTGACTTCAGTTATTGGTTTTCTATCTTGTAGGTACGAATTAAGCAAATTAAGGACATTGCCTCTAATCCCGTAGGCTTCGAGTTTTTTAAAAGAGTAGCATGATGTACATAGTCGAATGTCTGGGTCATGTCGCAAAAAACGCTACATACAGGATTGCGGTGATCAACAATTTTTATGACATTGTATATAAAATCATATATAGCCATATTAATAGTCCTATGTATACGAAATCCTTTCTGTTCCTCACACAGAATGTCATTTTTATCTGTGAATTTATAAAGTACCCTATAAATATACTTTTCGAAAATTTTAGAAATAACTGGTATTAATGATATTGGGCGGTAATATTCCATCAGCTCTCTATTTTCTCTTTTAAAAAGTGGCTCAATTATTGATATTTTTAACGCATCAGGGTATATACCAGCGCTAATACTTAGGTTAATAATGTGACTTAAATGGCCGCTTATTTCCATTGACACGTGTTTCAGTATTTCTGTAGCAATACCGTCATATCCCACACTGTTTGTATTGTTTAATGAGTTGATGATTCTCTCTATATCTTGTGGTATACTAGGGAGCATGAACATTGTTTTATTATTTGTGTCAATTTTGTTACATTTAGGTTTACTAGTCACACCAAGTTTCCCTTGTACTTTATCGATAAAATAATTGTTAAATGCTTCCGCAATGTCATTGGGATTTGATAGAGTACTATTATTATTTATAATTTTAGTAATGCTAGATTTAGGTATTTTATATTTTGCACGATTAATAATTTGCCACGTGGTTTTAGACTTATTTTTAGATGATTTTATTTTATGATTGTTTTGCATCTTTTGTGTTAGGTGTATAATTTTTTTATGTAAACGAGAGTAGGTAGTGAAGGAGTATTTATTATTTTTATTTGGGTTTAATCTAAATTGCCACAAAAGTTTTCTTTTTTTTTGACTACATAGTTTAATTCCTTTTGACAACCATTTAGGTTTTTTAAGATATCAATTTTGATCAATTTAGTTGGAAAACACAAGTCGTATATTAATTTAAATAGGTCGAGAAATTTGTTATAGGCTTCATTCGGACCGACTGTGTTATAAATCTCTGCGAAAGATAGATTTTTTATATGATTTCTAAACTTAGAAATATTGTCAAGACTGTAGTCTCTTTTAGCCGTGTACCAATAATTTATGAGACATTTGGTTTGAACTGGACAGTGAAGCAGCTGTGCCGTATGATCGGACAATGCCAATTCTATTACGTCAGTTTTACACACTTTGCTAAAATTGTGTGCAAAGTTGTCTATGCATGTCATTTTGGCCATGCAAGTCGGCTGCTTTAATGCTAGGTTATAGCTCATTAAAAGACATTCGAAAGCATTTGAGTGGCTATTAGATTTAAGCATGTCTATGTTAAAGTCGCCAGCCATTACAATGTTGTTGTATCGTGTACGTGATATTTCTCGCAAAAGCGTTTCCATTTTATCAAAGCAGTAATTGAGATTATTTATATTTAAATTGCCCTTTTGAGTTGTCAAGGATTCCGTCAGTCAGAAATATGAAGCTAGTTGCCCATTCCAAAGCGTAGTACGTACCTGTGGAGAGCAAAGGGCAAAAAATTCCATAGACACTCTTTTAAATAAAAAAATATTATACTTAACAAAATATTTGTTACATCATCCATGTTGAAATTACACATTTAAATAAGTACGTGAGAACGATGTAGAAAGATGTGCATTTTAAAAGCGTCCAGAGCACAAATTAAATAAAAATATAAAATACATAAATTAAAATAATCCGTGGCCGCTAAAGAGATGACCATTCCCAACTGACGGCGCGGCGGGCGCCCGTTCACGAACATGTCACATCGATAAGCACCAATCGCTCAACCATTTTGAAGGGAACCGAATGATTTAATATAGATATTTTGCATTGAATTGCTCTTATCCCATTAAATTATCCATGTACTAGCAGTCTGTACCTATAGTAGGCCGCAACTCAGTGGTAAAACTTGGACCATGAGCTGGCCTAGATTCAACAGAATAAGACTCCAGAATATACTGGTTTTGTAACCACTGACGTGCGGCCTACTGTACGCAACTCAATTAATTACTACTAAACGAAGTCACTTTTACAGCTATAGCATAAAAATATGGCAAAAGGTCATTCCTATCTTTCTTGGTACCTACTTTAGATAGCTACCTACCTGTACGCCCATGAAATTAAATATTTTTTCCGTGTAAGGTACTTTTAATTTAATGATTTGATTAAAATTAAACTGCAACATTTTTTTTTACTGATGGTCAGTAGTAATTCCTAATCTAATTATAAAAAAACGTAACATTTATAGACTTGAAATATTTGTAGTAACCAGTTAGCATGACAGATGGCGCTGATCGCCTTAAAGGCGTGCGTAATTTTTTATCAGACTCGCAGCTAGTACTTAAGAAAAAAGTCGTTGTAAAAACTGTTAAAATAAATTGCCTATATCTAAATCTTTAGCAGAAACATGTGTAGTTTATTTTGTAGGGTAATTGGAAGACCGTATTGATACATTTTTATAAAGTGGAACAGTGGGACCCTCGCTTGGTCACGGATATTCGTGAGCGAAACAAACAATTTTACAACTTTTTTTTTAAAGTGGTTTTTCAAGCTTTTAATGCATCAACCCAATTTCCAGGAGACATCTTAGTGAAGGGAAAAAACCTTCTTTCAAAGATAAACTAAGTTATTTGATGAAGCAATGAAGGTTAATTGGTGATTAACTGTATAGAGTAATTAGTGCAGTATTCGCATAGAGTAGGTATGTCTAGCGATGAATTAATTCTCAGAACTTAGAATTATATATTCCCTCAATGTTTCTCTTTTGGGCCACCTTGATCAACATTCTTAAATAACTCGATGACAAAAAGCATCAATTTACATCAAAAATGTTTAATAACAAGAACCAAATTCTCTTCATAATAGGTCTTTACCTATGAAATTGCCGTTTTGTATGAAAAAATTTAAACGAATTTTTTTCATGAATTTTTTATTTGTATTAATCGAAGTAATCACCCATGCAATCAATGCATCTTTGCCATCGCAGTGGCAGTTTATTGATGCCCTTCTTAAAGAAATCAGCTGGACGGGAGGCAACAAATTCTTCAAAGGCATTTTGTACTGCCTCTCGGGTATTAAATTTTTTTCCCGCCAAGAAGTTATCCAAATTCTGGAAAAAGTAGTAGTCTGTAGGCGCAAGGTCTGGTGAGTAGGGCGGATGACGGAGAGCTTCCAACCCCAGTTCTTGCAACTTGGAGACCGTCTGCTGTGCAGTATGAGGTCGCGCGTTGTCGTGCAGGAGCAGCGGAGACGAGCGATTGACCAATGCTGGTTGGAGATGCGCCAGCTTCTCCATCATTGTGTTCAGTTCTTCACAGTACACATCTGCAGTAATGCTCACCCCGTTTGGTAAGAAGCTGTGATGAATCACACCGGCGCTAGACCACCAAACAGTGACCATCACTTTTCTAGGGGTAAGTTTTCGTTTAGGGCATTGTTTAGGTGCTGAACCAGGATCCAACCAACTTGCTGAGCGCTTACGGTTATCAAACAGAATCCATTTTTCATCGCAGGTAACAATGCGGTTCAAAATTCCTTCATTTGTGTGTCTGTTGAGCAGTGCAAGGCACGTCTCGACGCGTACTTCGCGCTGGCGATCATTGAGTTCGTGGGGCACCCATTTGTCAAGCTTTTTTACCTTGCCAATTTGACGCAAATCAGCCCTATCATCGGGCCCTATCAGAATACCAGCGCTGCGGTATTTATTTTTTAAATATCGTAGCATTATGCTGAGATAGGAGCCTTTTTGGCCTCGCACAGGTTTTTTACTTGTCTATTGTTGTTTTATTTTTTTTTTTCTTTTTTATTGTTAATTTTGTTAGTTTTAAATCCTCCTTTTTTTATTTTTTACTCTTTGTATTTCCTGTGCGTGTCCCAAATAAAATATTTTTCTTTCTTTCTTTCTTTTCTTTCAAATGGACCAATATTGTTTTGACGCTAACGTCGAATGCTGCTGCTAATTCAGCCGTAGATTGTGTATCATCAGCTTCCACAATCGCCTTTAATTCGTCATTGTCGACCAAAGTCTTCGGACGACCGCGAGGTTCATTTTTCAGGTCGAAATTTCCAGAACGGAAGCGAGCAAACCAATAACAGGTGGTGCGTTGGTTTGTAGAGTTAGCTCCGTAAACGTCGTTGATGTTGCGTGCCGCTTGTGCCGCGTTGCTGCCACGACGGTACTCATATTCCATAATTACTCGAATTTTTAACGTATCCATGATGACGAAAAAGATTGAAATGCTATGAAAATGTAACACTAATCAATAAAGAAATGACTACTTTTAGAAAAAAAAATCCATGTTTTTAAAATAAAATTAATTTGAAATTAGAATTCATAGCCAAACAAAAATTATTTTGATTTGAAATGGCCAGTACTGCAGAACGGCAATTTCATAGGTAAAGACCTAATATTTTTCTAAAATTCCGTTAAATTCGTGCATCACTTTGGAAACCGAAAGCTATGTCATTAGAAGGGCGGGGCAACATATTTTCGTACACCTTACAATTAGTGAACTTAATACAAGTCTAAATTCTCGTAAATGCTAACAAACATAGCCGTCATATAACGTCTAAGAAAAATAAGTATCATTGTTTTTTTATAAATAAACTTGTTTCCTGGTTTTATATTTATCTTCGTAAGTGTGTCGTTTTTTTAAAAATCGATGTTAAAACTATGAAGTCGAAGAAACCAGCGGGGTAATTACGTAACACACTACCAGTAGGAATGGGTTTCATTTTGACAGTTCAACATCATTCATTGCGTTATTTACGTTTTTGAGCAGATAAATTTTTCAAACATATGAAGCAATGGATTAGCAATAGGCATCAAAATTATTCAGATTGTGATAGATAGTGTGTTACGTAATTAGGGTGCTGTTCGTTAATAAAATTCCGTTTAGTTAGTGCATCACTTTGGAAAACGATAGCTACGAGGGGCGTTCAATAAGTACCTAGCCTCATCGCCAGAGGGCGCTGTAGTTTCAAAAGAGTTTTACCACAGTGTAGCACATTCTTTTTTAATTCTTTTTTCAAATTTTCATTCCAATCCCTTCATTTGTTTTAATTTGACAACTTATGGAAGCGAACGTGTCGATCGGTTTTACAAAAATGGAAAAAGAGCAATATCGTTCGGTGATTCGATTCCTATTTTTGGAAGGGAAAACGCGCATCGAAATCAAAGAGCGCTTGGATGCTGTGTACGGTGACTCTTCTCCATCGATGGCCACCGTCAAGAATTGGTTCAACGAGTTTGCACGTGGCCGTACGTCGGTTTTTGATGAACCACGTCCAGGTGCACCGAAAACAGCTGCTACGGAGGAAAACATTAAAAAAATCCATGATCTCGTATTGGCAGATCGCCGATTGAAGGTTCGGGAGCTAGCTGAGACTGTAGGCATTTCAGAAGGAACAGTGCATCATATTCTTCACGAGGAACTCGGCATGAGAAAGCTGTCGGCGCGATGGGTGCCGCGTTTACTCACACCAGAAAACAAGCGCAACCGTGAGACCACATCGGAGACGTGTTTGGCGCTGTTTAAGATGAATCCAGCGGAGTTTTTGCGTCGTTTTGTGACCGTCGATGAAACCTGGATCCACTGGTACACACCAGAGACCAAGGAGCAATCAAAACAATGGATCCAGACCGGGGAACGTGCTCCAAAGAAGGCGAAAACTGTAAAATCGGCCGGAAAAGTTATGGCCACCGTTTTCTGGGATTCACAAGGTGTGATCTACATCGATTACCTCGAGAAGGGTAAAACAATTACAGGGCTTTACTATGCCGATTTATTAGGCCGATTCGACGCCGAATTAAAGAAAAAACGACCCCATCTGGCGAAGAAAAAAGTGCTGTTTCACCACGACAACGCACCGGTTCACACGTCTGCCGTTGCCATGGCCAAATTGGTCGAATTACGCTACGAATTGCTGCCCCATCCACCGTATTCTCCAGATTTGGCCCCTTGTGACTTCTTTCTGTTTCCTAATCTGAAAAAATCACTCGCCGGGAATAGATATGGATCGAATGAGGAGGTCATCGCCGCCACGGAGGCCTATTTTGCAGAGTTTGACAAAAACTATTTTTCGGACGGGTTAAAAAAGTTGGAGCATCGCTGGGCTAAGTGTATCGAACTAAAAGGAGACTATGTTGAAAAATAAATTGCCACTTTTCCAAAATTTTCGTTTACTTTTTGTAGGCTAAGTATTTATTGAATGACCCTCGTATGTCATTAGAAGGGCGGGGCGACATATTTTCGTACACCTTACAATTAGTGAACTTAATACAAGTCTAAATTCTCGTAACTGCTAACAAACATAGCCGTCATATAACGTCTAAGAAAAATAAGTATCATTGTTTTTTTATAAATAAACTTGTTTCCTCGTTTTATATTTATCTTTGTAAGAGTGTCATTTTTTTAAAAATCGATGTTAAAACTATGAAGTCGAAGAAACCAGCTCGTTAATAAACAGAAAACCTAAACCAATTAATTTTTCTTTTATGAGGTATAAATACTCTTTGAAACTAGATGATGACATTAAACGTCATCTATATTGATCCGTTGTGTAGGTTCTTCTGATAAACTGAACCTCTGAACTGATGTCGTTTTCAGCGGAGTCTACCTACTTAATAAGATATGAATTCGACCTTTCCATTGATATAGATAACTTAATTCGTTTGACCGAAAATATGGGGATCATAGGCTCAGTTTTACCGACATGTTATATTTTGATTCATTTTATTGAACTTTATCGCCTTTAGTCTGTAGACTTTAAATATCAAGTCCAGTTAAGACGAAACTTGTGGCAAAAAGTTTCATCTTGATGCATGAACATTCGATTTGAGTTCATATAGGTATTGTCCTTTGCGTGAGCAAAGTACTCCAAATCTCTGTTAGAATTAATATCAAAATAATGCGCTTGAAAACTACTAGCGCCATCTCTTATGTACTGAGTGAAACTTATGGTTGATGAACAATCGTGTATCTGCCTAACTATTTATTATTCACTAAAAAGCATAAAATAATCTATCCATTAGTATAGATTATTGTATGCTTTTAACAAACAAACAAATACCTCTTTATAATATATTAATATTAATTTTATAATAAAGAGGTAAAATTTGTTTGTTTGTAAGTTTGTATGTAGGGGGTAATTTCTGGAACTACCAGTCGGATTTGAAAAATTATTTTCGCCTTTGAAAGCCCAATTCTTGAGGATGGCTTTAGGCTAATTAACATCACGCTATGACCCTTAGGAGACGAGCAAAAAGAAAAAAAAAGTCAGAAAGAACGCTAAGCGAAAACGAAGTAATAGCGCGGACAGGTGACGCGATGCGACGGGGTGGGTCGGCGGAGCAAGAAATTTCACACGGACGAAGTCGCGGACAGAAGCTAGTTAAATATAAAAGTGTGCCTCATTAATTTACTTTTGAAGGAACGTAACTAAAAAGAGCCCCACGCTTCTACATTAAATTATTTTCTGCTTTTGTATGACTGACGGTTACAACCGATGAGGGGTAAAAAGGCATTCCTTATAAGGAAACGATAGTAGTAAGACAAATATCTACTACAATCTACTATAATAAGCATAGATATCCGAGAGATATGCCTTTCCTCTATATTTGCTCAAGTTTAAGTGTCGCCACCTTTTCCCCACTCTTGACACTCACACATAAACAAAAGAAATAGATACGGCACACATGATGCTTTTTTCGCACACAAACAAGAAAATATGCGTACACTAAGTACAAAAGGGGCGGGCGTTATAAAGTATAGATACAGTCACTGAATGCATTCATGTAACTGTAGCATCAACTAGGGAAAGAGTGGTTGGTATAAATATGTGATCGATAAAAATATCGATGAAAACCGACTGCAAAAAGAGATGTTCTTTGGACGTATTTTGTATCGTTTATTTTTTCTGCTTTTCGATGTGGAATATTAGGTCTTTACCTATGAAATTGCCGTTCTGCAATACTGGCCATTTCAAATCAAAATTATTTTTGTTTGGCTATGAATTCTAATTTCAAATTAATTTTATTTTAAAAACATGGATTTTTTTTTCTAAAAGTAGTCATTTCTTTATTGATTAGTGTTACATTTTCATCGCATTTCAATCTTTTTCGTCATCATGGATACGTTAAAAATTCGAGTAATTATGGAATATGAGTACCGTCGTGGCAGCAACGCGGCACAAGCGGCACGCAACATCAACGACGTTTACGGAGCTAACTCTACAAACCAACGCACCACCTGTTATTGGTTTGCTCGCTTCCGTTCTGGAAATTTCGACCTGAAAAATGAACCTCGCGGTCGTCCGAAGACTTTGGTCGACAATGACGAATTAAAGGCGATTGTGGAAGCTGATGATACACAATCTACGGCTGAATTAGCAGCAGCTTTCGACGTTAGCGTCAAAACAATATTGGTCCATTTGCGTCAAATTGGCAAGGTAAAAAAGCTTGACAAATGGGCGCCCCACGAACTCAATGATCGCCAGCGCGAAGTACGCGTCGAGACGTGCCTTGCACTGCTCAACAGACACACAAATGAAGGAATTTTGAACCGCATTGTTACCTGCGATGAAAAATGGATTCTGTTTGATAACCGTAAGCGCTCAGCAAGTTGGTTGGATCCTGGTTCAGCACCTAAACAATGCCCTAAACGAAAACTTACCCCTAGAAAAGTGATGGTCACTGTTTGGTGGTCTAGCGCCGGTGTGATTCATCACAGCTTCTTACCAAACGGGGTGAGCATTACTGCAGATGTGTACTGTGAAGAACTGAACACAATGATGGAGAAGCTGGCGCATCTCCAACCAGCATTGGTCAATCGCTCGTCTCCGCTGCTCCTGCACGACAACGCGCGACCTCATACTGCACAGCAGACGGTCTCCAAGTTGCAAGAACTGGGGTTGGAAGCTCTCCGTCATCCGCCCTACTCACCAGACCTTGCGCCTACAGACTACTACTTTTTCCAGAATTTGGATAACTTCTTGGCGGGAAAAAAATTTAATACCCGAGAGGCAGTACAAAATGCCTTTGAAGAATTTGTTGCCTCCCGTCCAGCTGATTTCTTTAAGAAGGGCATCAATAAACTGCCACTGCGATGGCAAAGATGCATTGATTGCATGGGTGATTACTTCGATTAATACAAATAAAAAATTCATGAAAAAAATTCGTTTAAATTTTTTCATACAAAACGGCAATTTCATAGGTAAAGACCTATTATTAAAACACCAATAACAACAAATCAAGTAAAAATATAATATTTTCGTTTGCAAATAACATTTAAGTAAATCAGTTTCTTCAGTTTCTCACTTACTCAGTCCCGGATCTAGAATTTTTTCGAGGCGGGGCAAAAACTGCAATCTGCCGCTCCCCGGCCTGCCAATCTTTTAACCTTTTAAATATACATGGACATGTCGAACAATTATTTAGGATAGGACAGGACATATTTGAAATAATTCGTGAGATTATAGCATACTAACTTCTGTACGCGACTACGTCCGCGTGAAACTTCGGCCCCCGACCCACCGCGTCGCTGCGCATCACTCGCCCACGATATTACTTCCTTTTCGCTTAGCGTTCTTTCTGACCTTTTTTCTTACTGCTCGGTTTCTAAGGGTCGTAGTGTGATGTTAAAAATAGCCTATAACCTTCCTCAAGAATTGGGCTATCAAATGCAATAAGATTTTTTCAAATCCGAATGCTAGTTCCTTTATTATTAGCAGAAGATTAGAAGAAATATTTTACTCTTTGAGCCTTTTGTTCTGCAAAAAAATCGATGGCATTGTCATAATTAATCTGATTGTCATGATTTTCGATTGCTAAGATCACACCCGACTTATGCAGAAAAGCGTAACACCAATTAAGACAATCTAGAATGCACCAGCGAGCCGAGCGAGCCCGAAAATTTTAGCACTGCCTCAGATAAGTTATATTTTTTAAGTCCGAAAAGTTTTAAGAATTAAGAGTCGCTAAGCTATAAGAGCGACCAAAGCGAGCTGGAATATTTTGCCAGAAACATATTAGTAAAATCGTATCGATCGATAATGCTCCAATCCAACAGCTGCCTCAGCGCTGTGGTAAAAACTTAAAGGAAATCGCGTCGCCTTTGCACATAAAGGCGGCGAAAAGGGCGGGATGCCCGGCGCCCCCGCTACGCGAAGTAAAATTTCTAAAATAAAGGATTTGTTCCTTAAATGTTTGGCCACAGAGGTGACAGAGGCGCTAATCCTCCTCAGTTCGCCACGGCATAGATCTGTTGCAAGAGATGGAAAGCTAACCTCTTTGTGGTGATTTTTTTAATTAGAATGCAGGTGCCGTATGTGTATACTCGTAGTTGTGCGAGATTTAATAATTTAGTTTTTCCAAATAGTATTTTAGTTGGAGTAAGGTAGTGATAATGGTATAGGGTTTTAATAATTTTATTTTGGGTTCTCTGCAAAGGCATCAGGATAGTTTTCGCGGCGGATCCCCATATTACGATAAGATATTCGAGATGTGATTTTACTAATGAGTTGTATATAACAGTACGTATTTTCCTTGGAATACAATTTGCAATTTTGTGTAGTGATGCTAGTAATGACATTAATTTTGTTTTTACATGTTCGATGTGCAGTTTCCATGTGAGTTTGTCATCTACCCTCAGACCGAGGTATTTTTCGTGACTGGATCTTTTATTTTATCATTGTTTATAGTAAGAGGCGAGAATTCTGGTAATGGTTTATTTTTTGCGGTAAAAATCATGTATGTTGTTTTCGAGGTATTTATTGTAAGTAAATTGTATTTAAGCCACTCACTGAGTATGTCGAGATCTTTTTGAGCATCGTCTTCACATGGTCTTCACATGATCTGCCCAAGATTATGTCTGGACTTTAAAAGAGACTGTGACCTCTGAGTTTGTTTCGGCCTTTCTTCTCAGAGTAGTCAGATAGGAAACGCCGACCTCATCTAGTTTTAAAATATGATTGACGTGTAAAAGTGTTTGTACAAACCTACTTACAGAAATAAAATCATTTATCATTTATCATTTATCATTTATCGGTTATAATATTGTGAATAGATTTATCGAAATAAAAGAGGTCTGTGTCGTCCGCGAATAAAGTTAGGTGTCCCGTTAACCTTATTCTGTTTATGTTATTAATATAGATTAAGAAGAGTAACGGACTCAAAATTGAGCCTTGAGGACAGCCATATGGTAATTTTTTTTATGGAACTAGTGAATTTATCTATTTTAACTACTTGTTGTCTATTCTGTAGAAAAGATGTAAACATTTCTAGGGCTGTGTCTACGATTCCTATGTTGTTTAATTTTTGGAGAAGCTTGTGGTGGCATACTGTGTCGAATGCTTTTTTTAAATCAATAAATACCCCCAGTACAACATTTTTTTAATCTATGTGTGTTTGGATTTTAGTTATCAAGTCTACTGTAGCTGTAAGAGTGCTAGATTTCGAGCGAAAGCCATATTGTTCGTCAATTAGGAACCTTTTCTCAAGGAGGTATGTGTTTAAACGGTTGTACAAAACACGCTCAAAAGTTTTGGATAATTCAGGTAAAACCGATACTGGTCTGTAGTTAACTGGATCAGTTCTACTACCCGATTTGAAAATAGGGCTGACTTTGGCAACCTTAAGCGTGTCCGGAAAAATGCCGCGCATCAAGCATTCGTTTATACACTTAGTTAGTCTTACTTACGTCGTGTGAGTGGTTGTGTACGAACACAACCACTCATGGTTGTGTTCGTACATAAGAGTGTTGCCGTAGTTCGCGTGATATATGTCGGGTATTTGGTTAGCTAATTCCTCGCCTATTGATGAGAAAAATGAGTTGAATAAGTCACATATTGAGTTACCTTCAGTTACAAATCCCGAGCTCGACATCAGTTTCGGAGGAGCATTGCTTTCTTTGACTTTATTTAGTGCTAGGTTATTAATAAGTTCCCACATCTTTTTCAGTTGATTGTTGTTGTTGTAGAATAGATCGTGATAGTATGTTTTCTTGTGTGTCTTGATTAGGTTGGTCACGTGGTCTCGTTGTTTGGAAAGGTTTTTTGTATGTTTCCGTGTTTTGGTTGAGATTTTATCTGTTGCCATAGGTTGTTACGTAAGTTTATTGAATCAAGAATACTGCGGCTTATCCAGTCGCTTTGAGGTGGATTTAGAATTTTTGTTTTATCGATTTTGTTATTATTTACATGTCTTGTTATGAAGCGTTCGAGGTGGTAGTAATAATTTTCTTCATTTATATAATCATCTGTTATTGCGTCGCTGTATAACTTTTCATAGTTTATTGCTTTGTATTGTATTGTTTTGTTTATTTGTGGCTCTAGACTGCCTATTTCCAAATATATTTGTTTATGGTCCGACAAACTTGACTCAACTATGGAGAAATTAAATGAGTGGTTAGGTGAAATATCAATATGTTATTCCATCACACATTTTGTCACTGGAATAATATTATTATCCATCGGGTCTTGCTCAAACTGGTGAAAATCAGTTGATGAGAAAATATTTGTATCGACGAAGTGTCTAAGAGCTTTTGGGACTAGCAACGTCTTTATGAACTTTGAAGTCACTTGAAATTTGTTTGAGGAAAACCAATTATTTTCCCTGCATTTTGCATCTACCCATTTATGTTTAATTTCTAGATCTTTCGGGAAACTGAAATAAAATGTATTCATTCTTGTTTAAGATTCTTAATACAATTTCTTATAGAGCAACTAACAATTATCGATATCTATATATCAGCTCTGCACACCACTAATGCATTGTTTTGGCATGCGTCAGTCATTAGGCAAAGGCTGTCGCATGTCAAAAATATTTCACAACTCGATAATTTGTAAAATACTTAAATATTATAATTAATGCAGTGATTTTTTAGTTACCAGTGGTAAGACAAGCCACTTGTACTAAGGTTTGTTGTAATTGTGCTATTTTTGCAAATAAGGACGGAACAATTCGGCATTTCGTAAAAATACGAAATCAAACTACACGTTCCGATGCAAACATATGACTAAACGTTGCTCATTTTTTTTTTTTTTTTTTTTTTTGGTAGGGCAACTCGCAGTTTTGACCACTGGGGGTCGTGGCTGCTTAACCGGTCTGTCCTGTGGTTGCCTTTCGGATTTTACTCTAAAAGGCCTCCAGCCAGGAGCGGAAAAATTTAAAACTAAAACTTAAATGTTAGATGACCGCACGCTAAGGGCACCCCCTGTGGGGTACGGACCTCGGCTTAGGGCGTCATCGGGAGAGGGCAGTGCGATATTGGGGACGGGCTGGATCGAAAGGTTATAATCATGATTATTAATCGGGGAATTTAAAGCTACAGGCTCAGCTACGGCGCGGGCTGAGGCCTCATCGGACTGGAAACGTTGCTCACTGCAGTCGCGCGTATTTAACGGCAGTTTGACCAAACGGAGGCGACATGTGCCACGCCTCCAAGCCATATCCCTCGATATCCGTGATTGTAAGACATTTTGATGGAGGTCTGTAGACACTTGGCGGCATCTACATCGCTACATGGGAACTACGCATCACACTGACGTCACGCAATATCCTGCATCCCGCAAGCAGATTTTACCACGCGACTAGCATATACATACCTATAACATCCCGACATCAATCGTCGGGCTCCGTCCCAACCCTTGTTCGAGCCAGCCCGCGCCGCTGAGCTTGTAGCTTTAAATTCGTCCCAAATTAATCCGATCCAGCCTGTCCCTTGCTGCCCTCTCCCAGCGATGCTCTAAGCCGAAGTCCGTTCTCCAAAGGGGTGCCCTGGGCGCGTAGTCGCTTAGTTTTTAAGTTTTTTAAAGCCTGGCTGGAGGCCTTAATTTATAAAGGTACCCACTGAGAGATGCCATATAAAAAAAAAAAACGTCAGGCCCACAGGCAACACCAATCTGGTCGGAGGATCCTCCCTTTTGTATGGAGGATGAGTGAAATTTACGCTCTTTTCCTCATACTTCTATAAGACACCAAATAGGCTAATCCGTTTCTCGGCCAGTGTTCTAAGTTCGCGATGATAGCCCATCTGATTGGAAGTCACTAAGGAGTTTTTTGATGCGTTTACAACCTTAGTTTAAGTTGTCAGGCATGGTTGGAAAGTCTCATGTCTTTGTAGTTTCACTGGCATACTTATCACAGCGTATTGCTTATGGCAAATGTTTTGCATGATGATAGTAAACCGACGAGCTAAACGTGTGGTCATTAATTAATTTCAGTAGTTTTGTGCAATTGCAGGACTATTTTTGTTGTACTTCTAATTATTTCCAACCCTTCCTACTCATTAGTTACAACCGTCAAGGCTCCCTTATGCACGCATGAAGGCTCTCGCAGACAACCGCGACGCGGCATCGCGGCGCGACTCTAGTAGGACAATTTCTATGATAACTTCATGGAAATTGTTCTACCAGAATCGCGTCGCACCGTGCGTCGCCGTCGCGTCGGACTTGTCTGCGAGAGACTTCATGCGTGCATAATTACACTACTTTGTAACTAATTATGTTCAACTGTGTGGGTACCTTTTCCACATTAATATTATTAATATATTTTTTTAAACCGGTTTAAGTGCTTAGTTGATAATTGTAAAAACAATTCATAATTTCTTAGATATAATAGGGTTGTGTTAACAGTAAGCAGAATTTATACTTTTTTAACCTGTTTAATTGTCAGGTGTGGAGGACATGTGATTCCCGCCCCTCTCATGTTACATCCATCGAATTCCAAAATGGCGAGGCTGTCAATTTTAGAAAATTATAACGGGGAACTTCTTATTCAAAATTATTTTACATATCCGTCTTATGTGTCATCGAGTTATTGGAAAATGTATCGAAAGGTGGTCTTAAAATAAAACTGAGGGAATATTTAATTATACGTTCTAAGAATTAATTCATCGACGCACATTGTTCAAGCGAATAGTACACTAATTACTTTATAAAGGTAATTAACGTCCTTAAGTTCATATTATAATTTATACGCAATAGTTTTCTGATAACGATAAATGTGGTCCATCCCCATACCAAGGTCTCTCCTGTATTGTGGGTGCTGTAACAGGTAAACAATTCTTATAAGTAGGCTATAAAATTTAAATGTTCCATGCGGTAATCGAATCTGCTATCAAAGGCTCAAGGTACGGCAAAAAGTTAGCCACCAAATTTATATTATACCAACATCACTCGTCATCCTATACAGGGTTATTTGTAACTCGACTAGTAGGGTTAAAATGCAACAAATTAAGCCACAAAATGTTCTATTGACATTCAGTAGTTTATGAGTTAGTTCGATTTTTAGTATTTTTAATGAAAAATCCAATTTAAAAATGATTTACGGCGCGCCTATACTGGAATTTAAGTTATTGTCATAGCTGATGCTGTAGCAGATCTTTGTTAGTAATTAAAAGTTCAGAAATGCCTAATATTTTGGCAAATATCACTAATTAAACATTTTATTTTTCCTAATTTTTCTTTTTATCGGACAAAAATTACGAAAATATCTGAATTTCGGTAGAACATTTGGTGGCTTAATTTGTTGCATTTTAACCCTAATATGACGTCTTACAAGGAATATGTCGAGTTACAGATAACCCTGTATATGTTTTAGATCGCTTAAGAAAACTCTGAGATTATATGCAGAGTCGTATGGCAGCAGTATAAAGTAGCGGTAAGTTTTTTTTCAATGGTAATAAAGGTCTGATGAAATCTAACACGTGCAACGCATTAAACGCTATTTATTATGCGAGTCTGTTACTAGAAATAAATATTTCATCTCACGTTAATGTTACGTCTGGTAAGTTACAATTTTAACAATAAAAAACTGTTTTTTTTACACATTGTTATCCAAATAAAGTATTATCGCCAGCATGTTATACAAGTAACTGGATTGTGGACATCAGGTATGCAGTTTCTCTATATCAAATACGGGTATTCAGTTGCGTCAGGTTGGACTGGGAGCCTACCCCAAAGTAGCTGGGAAATCGCTACGCAGACGATAATGAATCAAACTTAAACTACAATATTCTAACTAGCTATGAGTTTTCTTTGTGCTAACGAGAAACACGTTACTATAAAAATAATAATAAAGAACGCAACTTCGTATAACGTGACTTCCCTATGTCCTTATGTTACTCCATACATGATGTCCATTGACGTGTTTCCCGTACTTTTTTATTTCAGTACAGCACCCTAATTACGTAACACACTATCTATCACAATCTGAATCATTTTGAAGCATATTGCTAATCCATTGCTTCTTATTATCGAAAAAAATATCTGCTCAACAACATAAATTACGCAATGAATGTTGTTGAACTGTCAAAATGAAACCCATTTCTACTGTTAGTGTGTTACGTAATTACCCCGCTGGTCTCTTCTGATTTTGATCGCTTCCGGTTAATCTGTCGCATTACTCGAGTACGAACAGGCGATTAAAAACCTCGCGTGCACAGGACAGGTAAATCAGAGCTCCTACAGTCCAGGATTATATTAATGACTAGCAATGTCGCGTGACTTTAACCGCATAATCGTTTAAATGGGCCCTTTCATGATGAATACAATATTAGATTACTCTAAGATAAAAAATGACCGAAGTAATAAACAATTCATTCGACAGATTTTTTTTATTTTGTAATTAGGATATCGGAATCATGTTTTCACGTCATATATAAAAAAAGCTAGATGTTGTCGATATTTCCTATCTGACTACCCCTGAGAAGAAATGGCGAAACAAACTCAGAGATCAGTCTTTTTTAAAGTCCACACACAATCTAGCGGGGTAATTACGTAACACACTAACAGAAGGAATGGGTTTCATTTTGAAAGTTCAACAACATTCATTGCGTTATTGACGTTGTTGAGCAGACACATTTTTCGAACATAAGAAGCAATGGATTATCAATATCCTTCAAAATGATTCAAATAATTAGGGTGCAGATCACGGATCACTTGTTTTACACAAATTGCAAAGCTAGCTTAAGTTGACACCATCGAGTCCTGAAATTACAGAAAAAAATTACAATCACACGATAACAGCTGTATGATCGTAAATAGCCAGCGGACAAATCTTTATTTTTTTTACGTTGTGTCGTAATGTTTTACACTAAAATCTAAAACAATTTGAAAATTCAAAAAATCTTATTAAAAAGTGATGGTGAACAAAGGAGACGGAAACAATTACATACAATCTTGGGCCTAAATGTAACGAGATGAAAATGTTTTGAATTAATAGATTCGAACTTACCGGTACCTCGCTCAAAATTCTGTAATATTTGACAATTTGAGAGCTGTGTTATTAGAGGTTTAGTACAAGTAAGGTTCGTTACAATCATTAACTATGTAGCGGCATCTACAACGCCACATGCGAGCTACGCGTCAGGCTGACGTCACGCAAAATTCTGCATCGCGCAAGCAGAGTTTACCGCGCAACTAGCATCTATACAACATCCCGACATCAATCGTCGGGCAGTTGCCCACCAGACACGACACCCGTCTGGTCGGAGGATCCTCCCTTTTCAATAGAGTATGAGTGAACTTTACACCCTGTTCCTCATACCTCTATAACTAACAACTGATTTCTGAAGTGCAAAAGATGTTCTTTAAACATGAATGTTTGTTATATTTAGTGGAGAATGTTTGAAAACTCATATGAATGAACGTCACTGACTTGGAAGTCATAGGTAGGCATCTGATACCTGTACCAGATATGGACATATGACAAGGACATCTAGAATACTAAAAAGTCGTATTGCAGTGACTAGTTGCTATCCCACAATTCACACAGCGATCCATAGTTTCATCAATTCCAATCCGCAAGGCGGCGGTAAAATCCAAAATAACCATTCCAAGTCAAACGTGTAAGCGAACTTCGGTGTCTAGTGTGAAAGCCAGGGTCGTACAGGCAGGGTCAGAATCCGTAAAAAAACGAAATAGTGGTCGTTGAAAATGAAAAATAATTTGGGAACCACACAAAACGCATCGGAAAACACGAAACGAGTGAGCAAGCAAGAGCAGTCGGTAACTGTTTTATGTCAAGTCAATATCAGTCAGCTGTCATGCCCGTGACATAGACATATAGGACTGATTTTAATCAATATGAAATTGATAATCACTATATTGCTTTTTCAGTAATTAACTGATATTTTATTTATTAATATGACTGAAATTAGATGGATTATATTTTATATAAGAATATATACTGCATTTAATTATTTCAAGTTAATTACCTAGTGCTACCTAGGGCGAAGGTTTTCTTTTTGTAATTGTGTAATCGATTACTCAATTAATCGGTAATCTCATGAAAACTCTCTTTCTCTTCCAGATTGAGAATTGAGCTGATTTTTTATATTCTAAGATAAAAAAAATATGACAATTTTTTTAGATCATATCTCAACTTAGTACATTTGGGCCCACCGTTTTCCATCTTCTTTTGGTCTATGGGCACACTGGTGCCCCTGTTCCTATAAATAAGCATCAGCACAGCCTTCAAGCGAGAGTAGTGGTGGCCCAGTGGTAACTGCTCCAACTTACCGAGTTGTAAGTCGTAGGTTCGAACCCAGGCGGGCGCATTACTTTGTGTAAATAATTTCATCACCACTGCTCTCAAAAAGGTGAAGGAAAAACATTTTGAGGAAACTGGCATGTCCTAGAACCAAAACTTCGAAGACATGCAACATCTACCAACCCGTACTGGCCCCGCGCGGTAGATTACAGCCCGGTCCCTCTCGCAGATAGGAGGCCTGTGTCCCAGCAGTGGGAACATTATAGGCTGATCATGCTGAAAACCTTGAAGCAGCATAGTACACTTTGTTTTCATTTCTATAACACAGCTACAGTCTCTCGGCACTCTTCAGCCAATTATGTACCTAAGTGATACATAAATGTTCACAAACACACACAATGGTAGACCCTCTGCCCATCAGACTAACCAAATAAACTCCGGCCGATCGACAGTCTTCAGATCGTCAGTTTTTTTTCAATAATCTAGAATCCACATGGGTCTAAACTAGTCTAAACCAAAGATTTGTAATGATATCATAAAAAATAATTTTTTGGTGCGCTTACATTCCTAACGCTGGCTAAACCTTACGATATAGATCAAAATAATGTACTAAGAAATTGTATATGTTAAAAAGGTCTACAGAAAAGTAAGCGACGGTAGATGTCTATCTCTTAGGAATAATCCACAGTAACCATTATTATCTTTTACTAAAAAAATATGGGTTATTTACGAAGCTATTTTGAATAATACGGTATTAATCCTTATCTAATTAAATACGTTGTCCATTTAATGTAGATCAAAATTGCCCTTAACAGTATATCATTAAAATTAATACCTTAAAAGATATCACAGATTTAAAATTGTAACATCTAACAATGGGGGTCGATATAGATCACTTTGAGTATCATTGATCGTAACACTATCCCCTTATTACTAAACGCGGAGTAGTCATGACGAACTGTAGTCTCGAAAAATGAAAAAAGAATAATAGAATAATAATTTGAAGTAGTATTATTCTTTAATTTGATATTTTACTATATTCTCTCAAGATCTGCAAGTGTACAATACTAATCTCGAAGACGAAGCTAGAGTATGATGTGTGATTAAGCGAATTTATCTATAAGTGAAGCTCTATCATAGTTATATGATAGCCTCGTCCAAAGACATTAGCAAGCAACCCACTCTATGGTAAATCTGACACTTATACAGGTTGCAACTTTATTCTGCGATTATTAATAAGGGGAATATTTTTATTCTTAGGGTATTGTTCCTGACGTCACATCAGGCCATACACCACACCGCGATCAAACTAAAACTCCTCCCGGCTCTGGAGGCCTACTCCCTAAACAAGTCCGTAGTTTAGACTGAAGTTACGGTCGTTTCCCACTCGTTATCCACTTACGGACATAAGATTAGTCTGAGGCTCAAACTTAAAATTAATGACATCACGATTTAAAAGGGTTTCTTACTCCCGATGCGCTTTTGCCCGTCGGAAAAAGTTAACATAATTGGGAGTAGGGTTCACTTCTTAGTATCGAAATAATATCGGATGGGCCCATATCTTAGTTGACGGGCTTAGAGAGAAGACCCTCTCACTTACTCGCGGACATCTTGAGCGTGCGAACACATCGGTCGTCTCATTAAAAATTGTAATCAGTACCTAAGAAATACAGTACTTGTCATATTATCGAACTTTTTAAATTAAGTTAAGACCACCAACAGCACACTTGGAGCTTGATACTCAACAGGTATAGTGTTACCCAGTAACTGGGGCTGTGGAGGTCAGATAGGCAGTCGCTCCATGTAAAATCCTGGTATTCAGCTTCATCTGGTTAGACCGGAAGCCGACCCCGACATAGTTTGGAAAAGACTAGGCAGATTGATTTGATTTTTATCCCTATTAACATTACTACAAGTATAATCATTATAATCATAGGCGTCATAACGGCTCAGGTTTGCCCTGGACCCCTCAATTTGACGTCATCATTACTTCCCATTGCAATTCTCATTACGTGGCCATCCGATCTGACGGCTACATGATACTAAACTTGGTAATGTATAGTTATAATGTAAAGGTATAAACATACCTAACGAAGTTACCTTATTGCCCAAACTTTAAAAATAAATTCTGAACGAAAAGCTTCTTGAGGTGATAAGGGGCTATCCATAAATTGTATCACACGAATTTTATGACTTTTAAAGCATTCCACCCCCTGTTGTCACAGTTTTATAAAAAAAATTACCTTAACATAAAGAGTTGGTCATATTTAAAAGTTTTTCGCTATATTTGGAGTTTAAAGTTTGAATACTTTAGATTTATACATGTGACGTCACGGAAGCTTATGAATTATCCCCCCCTTTATCACACTTTGTTGACCCCCCCGGACCTTAACGTGTGTCGTAATTCATGGATGGCCCCTAAAGCTGAACAAAAGTTATCCTGATGCGTGTTCTGCCATTAAGCACGAAGGTATACCGAAGGTGGTCTTAAACCTTATACGAAAGTGTTTTAAAGATGTACTAACAGAAATGAACATTTCATTTCAATGATTATTAGCGGATCCAATGATTAGATTGTTTGGTGATGTCAAGCTGCGTGGTCAATTTTTATAAGTAAAGAGAAACTTTACTTCTTGTTGTAGAAGATAAATAACTAAATTAATAATTTGTCTTGTGAAATAAGTTTAATAACTTTCGAAATATATTAATTGTTAAGCAGTGATGGTAGCAGAATGTTTGTTTATTAAAATAAAGGCTTTGAATCTCCTTTATTGCCTTGATTTAGGACCCTATAACAGCCTCAATGAGACTAAGGTTTAACCATGTTTGGCAGCCAGCTGCTTCAGATGCAAAACATATAATACTATATTATAATTATATAATACAATAGTGCCTTCAGTGTGCAATACGCCTAAAGCGGCATAAACCAAATTGGTCAAGTATTATTTTAATAAATTGATATCAATACTAATGATAATTATATTCCGCTAATAAAATAGCCAATGGTAGGGCGTCGCGCTTTCTAATCGACCAATTAGAGCTTTTTATAGCTTTTTACATATAAGGAGACACTTAAATTGGATATTATGGTTAGACCACACAGGTAGCGTTTCATAAACGATTTGTTTATATAAAATATGGGCAATGTGTTTCATAGTTAAGAGTCTAAAACGCACAGTAGTAGCAAATAGTATTTTTGTTACTTCATTCACAAGGCAAAAGGCACGCACGTTAAGGGGAGGGTGATGGTTGAAAATGGGATGCATTGTCATAACCTCCATTTCAGTGTATGCCCGGCGCATCGTAAGTATAGCGTTGACGCCAAAAAATGTAAAATAAAATAATTTGATTCTTAAAGTCTAAAAATCCTCGTACTTGAATTTATTAATCTATAAAATGTTTAAGATTGTCATTATTCGAGCATTTCGATCGTTTCCTATATCCATCCCTTTCCCTCCCATAATGATTGAGAGACGATATATTTCTAAAAATTACACTTTACACCGGGACACCACTGAAATCACATATTCGTCATTACGTGCGCGCGTGTGCAATTCTAGAACTTTTATAACCGCTGTAATGTAGGACTGCTAATACTGCAACCTGTTACTTTGAGTGAACATTAATCGTGAGTGAAGTGCAGTGATCTCGTGTCGGACAAAACACCGACCAAAGTCACGTGGAGCCAGCTAAACAGCTCACACTAATATTCCAAGTCCTCCTGTCCTTAAACTAGACTTCAAAACCGACATATTTCTTTCTGCTCACTCACACTCCGACCCCCAAGATACAAGCCCTGGCCCTGCAGTCTCGACATAGATACCGACGAAAATCGGTCGTTAAGTCTGATCGATGTCAAATTTCTTTAATAGATTTTCAACCTTATTCTTTCGAAATAAAGTATTTTTCATTTATTCATTAAAGTTAATATTTACATAAAATATATCTTACATAATCTACAAATAATATTAATAGTATGTACAACAAAATAACAATAAATAAAAATAAAAAAGAAAGAAGGAAAAGAATCATAGGGCATCAAAAATTCATCCCCATCGCTGTCGACAGGAAAAGTGCCCAAAAGGCTGGCAGCATTGCCACGTTGTATGGCGATACTGATTCTTTGGCCAAAAAATAGGCCAGCCCTCTGAAAAAATAAAATAAAGTTGAAAATCTATTAAAGGAATTTGACAACGATACGACTTAGCGACCAATTTTTGTCGCTGTCTAATGTCGAGACTACCGGGCCTGCTTAGTTTGGGGATCAACGGTCAAACCAAAAATTGTGATGTACAAACTTAACCGTGTAAAATAAGACTTATTCTAGGTATAAAAGTTTCGTGAAATTCGCCCTCAGTCATTAATTACTAATTAACCTGATGTTATAAATTATATCTATCGCGTTTAGTGTAAATCAATATTCTTGCGGGTGTTGTGGATGTAATTAAGACTGCAGAACGTGGGGTCCCTAGGTTCGATCCTCAGGTCGGGAAAAGAGTTTTTGGGTCTGAAACTCTGTATTTGAACCCGCGGCTAATGGGAACAGGCTCGCCTATATCTCATGTGACTCAAACACAACAAGGTAGCGTAATGTTGATGTACTGTCCTCTCTGCCCATCTCTTCGGGGAATACAGGCCGGGCGCTATGTTTTTTAAGTGGTCTAACAGACCGATCTAAGTTATAAATAAGCTAGAAAACATTTTAAAACCACTGAAATCAACCTTAAACAATTTAATGCAAAATAAAAATTAACATAAATCCTAGATAAAATTCAACTTTTAATTTCAGATTCAATCAATCGATTGATCAATCAAGATATGATTGAAACGTGTTTGCGGTGCCTGGTGGCAGTGCCGTTAGGATTGATGATGAATATTCATTGATTTAAGTGACAACGGCGAGGGCCTACGGTTAAGTGTATTGGATGACTGTGGACCGAGTGCAGACTGGTCGTTTACCTCTGATTTATTTTTAAATTATGGAAATATTTTAGCAGATTTTATCTGAATTATGATAAAAAGATAATTTAATAAAATCGGTAAGTAGATAGGAAGTCGTTAGAAAGATAGTTTGGTAGATTAGCTAACTAATGTGGTTCCAAAGACAATTACATTTATTTGGTAGACATGGCCTGATGCTGTAGCCAGGTTTGTCTACGGTTGAGGGAACTATAGAGGTGTGAGGAACAGGCTGTAAAGTTCACTCATACCTCCATAGGAAAGGGAGGATCCTCCGACCAGACGGGTGTCGTATCTGGTGGGCCACTGCCCGACGTTGTATATATGCTAGTTGCGCGGTAAACTCTGCTTGCGCGATGCAGGATTTTGTGTGACATGTAGTTCGCATGTGGCGATGTAGATGCCGCTACAGACCTATTAAATGGTTACTTTGTATCTTCTTGAAAATGAGAATACACGTGCTAACTGAATAGCTACAGATAATCACAATATAACGACCTGCAGCATTAATAAAAGATTGATGTAAACAAAACAAAATATCACGCCTGTATTCTCCGAAGGGATGGGCAGTGGACTACAGCAACACAAGGTGATTAATTTTGAAAGTATATGTGTATACTTACTGATATTTTCTTCTCGTTTTATACAGCGACCGACGGTATGAACATTGATCACCAATCGCCGCAGCCGCTTGCTCAAGGTAGATTGGCGATTTTTTATATTAATTATAAGTCCATGTTTTCTCGCGATGTTTTCCATCACCGGTCGATGATCGGTGTCTTCTTTGTATGAGAAGAGGCCTTTGCCCTGCAATGGGACAATAATAGGCTGGTGTTATTATTAATATTTTATATTTTACTCTATTTTTTATGAATAAAGGACCCCCCCGCACAAAATGTTAGGAAAAAGCCGTTCGGCCAATTTGGCAAAAATTTTGGTTCAATATATTCCGTAATACGCTGATTGAAAGTCTATCACCTGTACCTATACACCTATATACCTAACACTTTGTGCGGGGTCCTTTGAATCCTATAAATCAAAGTATGAAGACGAAGAGCAAATTAATCTCAAGAATAGCAATGTTATTCATCCAACAATATACGTACTTACTTGTAGTTGGTACATCATGCGCACGCGCCGCGAGTTTACAACGGCAGTTAATAACACCCTGAAAGGCGTGCTGTGGCGCCATCTGTTGCGTTTGGCACGAACTATAGTGGCTACTTAGTAATTACTCAAACTCCAAGTACATCACAATGAAGGAATTTTAAGTGACAAAAAAAAGTAATTATTTTATGCTGACATCAAAAATGAAAGAAAAAGAAACAAATCTTCAGTTATATTATTGTTATTTACGTCCTGTAACAGAAAATAATACTAAAATGAATATCTAAATACATAATTCTGGTTTTTATTTGATTTCGATTCTTTTATGTTCTTCACCGCTAAGACCAAATTATATTTTTTTACCTTAATGACAAACTGACCGGACAATAACAAAATAAAATATTAGTATAAGAATATTAAATAGTCTCAATAATGTTCAGTTCCTCAAATAACAAAACACGGGCATACTGTAAGTGCAAGGCAGGTCTAATGAGGGTTTTCATGAAAATCAACGCCACCAGTTGGCGCCACTTTGACAAGAAGTCTACCATTTCGCCACTGAATATAAAATATACGATGACGTTCATCATTCGTTTCATTCATTTGGTCATCATTCAGTCACGACTAAAGCAAATGTAGACGCTTTGACACTTGACAGGTGCCCGGACCTGACGTCTCAGTGCTGCCATCTAGCGAACGTCATTTCAGAAAACTCTCATTGTAACAATATTTTTTATCTGTTTGTTTCAGTGTACTAATTCTCGTCAACAAGTTTCAAATTAAATTCAATCATGGTTTTGGTTTTTAGCTATATTGAATTTTTGTTTTTTTCTTTATTTCGCACGTTTTCTAACACATCTGACATTGGCAGAATTGTCGACATCGGCACCATTGCCATAGAAAAAAATAGAATAGAAAGTAATAAATAATTACACCGCACATTATGGTACAAAATTGCTTGACACTTTGCATGACAGTTTAATTTATGTCAAATATTGACATAAATTGAAGTGTCATAAAGTGATGGTATCCCCCTATTCATTGTAATAGTGACAAAAAATGGAAGGTAGGTAATATTTACTTATGATACTGAAAATCATAAAATTAGTATTAAAAATAATGAAAAAATATATTTATACAGTAGTTATACGATATTTTTGATAATTTATTTACAAAATAAAATAACAAACTAAGTTAATTATGCAATATTTGAATAAAATATAGGTAGAAACACACACATAGCACAGCACATATATTTGTTTTTGTTGACATGAGAGAGAATGAAATCACAAAATTAAAATGTCGTGAATTCGTAGGCGTATTGTAGTCGCGATCTGCTTCATACAAAAGACATCAACGAGCTGTGCGTTGAAGTGATAATTTCCTTATAAGTTTTATTTTATAGTTTGCTTAAACAATTTTAAATAAATACATTTGTTAAATTATAATGATTGATGGTTAATCACATGTATTTATATCATTTAATAAACGAAAAAAGATTGAATAATTAACCTACCTTCAATGCAAATAGCTTAATAACCTGAATAAAAAAGGCAGGAAACGGTGCTACAAGCGAATAAATTAGTAATAAACATTTTAATGTAATAGTGTCAGACATAAATTGATGGTCGCGCCATCACAGATGTGTTAGGAGTTAGTGAATTAATTAAATAAATATAAATCTTGTGTTAAACACGACAGCCCCACTTCCGTTGTTAGGCACACTACGGCACTTGTTGCAGATAGCACACTTGCGCACGAGCAGAAAAGGATTAGAGAAAAGATGTTTGAAATAGTTCTTCGGCTCCTCATTCGTTGCGGAGACCGCGGGCAGAGCGCGCGCGTTCGGCCTATAATAAAAAAAAATAAAAAAACAAAAATACGATATACCTGTTCATTCACGGTTCGCCAGCTGGGAGGTTTTTGGGTGCAACGACCTCCGGTTATATCATACTGCTGTCATTTTTTTAACGCGAACGTCCTTGCTATGGCGCGAACAGCTGACGATCGAAATCCCGACGCGGCATCGCTGAACTAAAAAGTTGAGTGGCCGAATGTTTCAATTATTAGTTAGTGATTTGAAAAAAGAATTAGTGCCAGTGCGCAAATGTTTTTTTTTTTTCAGTGAAGTGTTTAGTGCCAGTGATTTTAAGTGACAAAAAGCACAAGAGAGGTGAGTTCTTAGTTAGAAAATTATCTTATAATAGACGATTTCGCGTTGTCCATTTGTTAACACTTGGTTAATGACTTTTTGTGTTTTTTCTGCGGCTTAGAAAAGGTCGTCATTAATTATATAAATGTTGTAAGTAGGGCTTAGAGGTATTGTAATATTTTTTATGAAGTTGATTGAGATATAAAGGCTTTCGTAAGTTAATCGCTTAAGTATTCTTAAGTAGTTAATGTTTTAAAAGGCGTGGATAATTTTAGCTTTCTGGTTTGAAATTATTCCTCCTTGTTACAAAAATACTGAAACTGAACCTGTAATTAACAGAAAGTAAAACGATGGTTATATTAAATATTATCTGGTGTCAAAAGAGTTTTAAAAACAGTAATTGCTCTAGTTATTTCTAACGAGCCTTCACACTTAAACCAACCAATAATTACAAGCATCAAAAACCCTTATACATAATAACCACGGTTAACTTAACTACGTTTAACAAGACAAGTGAGCCCGTGGGGTTGCCTGTCAAAACAGATCGGTTTTAGCCTAAAGGGATCTGCGTACGGCCTAATATCTAGATCTAACGTAACCTTTGTAGCAAATGTTTGTGATGAGAGCAATAGTCTTATACCCTTAGGGTGGCATTTGACATTCAGTTTTCTTTTTGTGAGAAAAAAGGTTGATTCAAAAATAAGTTGGGATTAATTATGAAGGCATATTTTTTCGTCTTCATAGGTCTGATAAATTAGGCTGTCGGGCTGTCGTCTAGGTAATTTTTTTTCCTAACAATGTTGGACATGTCTCAAGGATCGGATTTGGCTCTCGGAATTAGCCATCGCCATGTTCTCCTCTTCAAAAGCCTGGTGAAAATGTTTTGTTCAAAATGTTTCTTATTAAATTGTGATAGAACAAATTAATAATTGCGCTGACTTTAGCACCTGATGATCATAATGATCATCATGGATGAAGCCACATTCAGGTCCCAGTATGGTGATGGTGTTGGTATCAATAAACGGCTAGACTTATTAGGTACCTACTTTACAATATTCTAGAAATAAAATCAGTTCTTACTGAAGACTGAGATTTGAGACTGTTTTGCGATTCAAAAATTAAAGTCACTATACCTTTTTATTCTATTCGTTTCAATGGCATTATAATGGCATATGATATAAAATCATGAAAGATGTAAAAAGAGTTAGGTGTTTAGGTACATACCTATAATAGAATCGTAATTCAAAAAAAATACTTATTGAAACGTCCATTGTTGAACATACTGCTACAGTAAAGAATTAATGGATCCATCAGGACCTTAGGAAACGGATTCATGAAAATCAAAATCAAACTCTAAATATTTTATTTCACATAAATCTACATGGGCACTCTGAAACGTCAGAAGCTAGGTGCTCAGTTTCAATTGGTCCTTTCCTATGGAGAAGAGCCGGCAAGGAACTACACGGTTACTCTTTTAAAAATAATTGACTTTTACAATATCTCCTAATTACAGTGTTATAGACATGGGAAGACAGATGATCCCAATAAGTAGATATATTTTGTTTTACATAGCTCATAGTAGAATTCTATTGCTCATTTTAATGATAGCAAAATTCATTTATATTTATTGTATTTGCAGGGATAATACATCTCACTTATCCCTAAGGCGAGTCCCTAATTACCTTTTAACGACACTTACTGCTACAGAAGAGGGGAAATGGATGAAAATTTGGTTTTAAACCAAGATGGAAGTTGTAATTTCGATATTTTTAGTATAAGACTTAGAAAAAGCAGAGTCTCAATCAATCTGCCTAACCTTTTCCTAACTATTTTGAGGTCGGCTTCCAGTCTAACCGGATGCAGCTGAATACAAATATTTTACATGGTGGGGTATGGGGGACCTCTACATCTCAGTTACTGGATACTACGAAACTCCTTGGTGAGACTGGTTGCTTCCGCAACGACTGTCGAAGATTTACATATGAACAGCAGTGATTTCAGAGACTCAATGGGATTATATTAGTATTATATAAATGATAAATGATTTTATTTCTGTAAGTAGGTTTGTACAAACACTTTTACACGTCAATCATGTTTTTATTTTATAGCCCCACACATAGCCACACACATACACTCTCTGAAATCATCATCCGATGATGAGTTATACAATAAGCCATATTATGATGCAACGACCAGAAGTTTTATTTTATTCAGGACTTAGAAATTATCATACCTATTGGAAAGGAAAAATTTTCATTCGTATCCAATGAATCGCATATTTTACAAAATCATAGTAGAAATATCTCGTCACAATTATTACTTCTTGAAATTTTGCGAGTAAAGAAAAGAAAAAATAACATTTATTTGGATAAAAAATAAAAAATATTAAACTTTTCCTGTCGACAGCGATGCGGATGAATTTTTTGATGCCCTATGATTCTTTTCCTTCTTTCTTTTTTATTTTTATTTATTGTTATTTAGTTGTACATACTATTAATATTATTTGTAGATTATGTAAGATATATTATAATTGAACTACAATAAACATAATTAAAAAAGAGGTGTAAATAACAACAGTGTACGGATGCGCTAAAAAGGCCCATCACGGTGCTAAAAACGTTGAAATTGTATAACATTATTTAAAATTCTATCGCACTTTAATACATAAACGAGCTCAAAAGTTTCTCGCAAACGAAGTCTCGGGAAAGAAATAGTCTAAAATAAATGCTGAGTCACAATCTAATTTAAATTGTTATTGTGACTTGCGACTGCAGGCGTAAAGTAGACGGCGGTACTTGAAATCTTGCGCCGGCGCCGATCTAAGATGAAATGACGTTGACCTCAAACTGATGAACAACTAGATTCTATTCTAAGTGATGATTGCCAGCAGAGTCATTGTTAAAACAAAACCTAGGAATTTCTTTATGAAAACCTCATTGATATACTTTACCCGGGAGAAGAAAAGGATTCTGTCAAACTCTTAAGCCACCAGGCCCTGCAGTCTCGACATTAGATAGCGACAAAAATCTGTCGCTAAGTCGTATCGATGTCAAATTCCTTTAATAGATTTTCAACTTTATTTCCAAAGTATAAGGTTGAAAATCTATTAAAGGAATTTGACATCGATTGGACTTAACGACCGATTTTTGTCGCTGTCTATGTCGAGACTGCAGGGCCAGGTGCGGCCACCATTTGGTTGCCTACTTACATAAACATGAGTAACGATATTTAAATCCTGAGCAGTCAATTTTGCTTACTGACGTCTTATCTTTTCAGTATTGTATGAATCTCGAACTCGAGAGTAAAAGGACGATTATCAAAGACTTACTCTTCCTCAATTCTTCTAACTTCTAGCTGGGATCTTCTTTTTTTTTTTTTTTGTTTTTTGCGTGGGAAATCATCAAATGACCTCTCCCGCTCTGGGCGGAGCGGAAGGGCGTGTCAGACTCTTACTGACTAAAACCCACCCGTGTTCCTTCAGTTGCCTGTGCGCCAGGGCCACGGTAACTCTTTCGAACAATCCGCAGCCCCGGCAGGCATCGGTCCTATCGGAACCCGTCAATGGTGCTGACATCTCTTTGAGGCGCGCGTGGAACACGACGCGCCGTCGTAGCTGGGATCTTGATGGTGTTTTCATAAAATAAAAAAAACGTGACGTCATGCCGGTAACCCCCGAAAGGTTAGGTACCCATGGTGTTTTCAGTTAACCATAATTATGGCAGCATAACTTTGGGCTAAAGAAACATAAAGTAAAAAAAAAATTGTTAAAACTTACACCTAAGCTGTGTGTGCCCAGTGTATTTAGGCAAATAGATAGGAAGCAGCGTCCTCCGATATTTCTTCTTCATCATCTCTCGTATCGGTTTGTTCTTACGAACTATGTATATTATTTCTAGAATATCACGGTCATGTTGTCATCACGTAATTCGTTGACTTTTCTTTGACGTAGTGCATAACATTTTTCTCCTTTCACATTGCATTTCATAATTCATAGTATTGTTTGATCACTAAAACCGTTCTTTTAATGGCTTATAATTAAAATAACAAAAACCTGAAGCGCAATAAAAAAAAGCACTTTAAATAAAAAATTTAAACATTCTAGAACAGTGATGGTCAGAAACTATAAAATACCTATGTGATACCTCGAGGTTGCACTAGGTGGCGTAACGATACTCGATACCTATTAAAGTTGACTGGTGCACAGTCGATATATTGTTAAGAACGATATTCTGCTATAGATAGTATTAGATATCAAGCACCTCAGGATAATATTTACATATGAGAGATGTTATTAGAAAATAGTTAACGAAAAACGGAAATATATAACTTTTTCATTATTTTATGATCGCAATTAGGTTTGTCATCAGAGATTTCTCAATAGCAAGCAGTATGGATTCGCTACTCTTAGAACATGAGTCTTTAACAAAACTGGCGAAATATCGTTGTAAAAGGCAGACACCGACAAGCAGATAAGCCAGTGTATAACAAAACAACAGTGTGTAGTAACAAATTCCAATTTATTTAGGAAAAAAGATCAATTATCCGCCATTCGCGCGTCTGCTATCCTCTGCCTAATCCTTCGGGAAAAACTGGCGCGTGACATTATGTTATGTTATAAACTATCTGGTAACAATTAATTAGAACTATATTACACCACCTTGCTTGAATCTCTCAATCGATTCGAACAACGTTCGTGAGATAATGACCTGAAGATTCAATCTGCGATTTTCTTTCACTTTCGAGTTATCGATTCGGAAAATCTTTAACATAGCAATATTTACATCATTATTTTGTAAACAGAAACGCTGTGCGCTTAGCTTTCTATAAAAATGGGCTGTGCGTTATGTTACTAAAAAGGAATCTAGAAAAAAAGAAAGAAAGAAAGAAAATACATACCCCTATACCCTTTTAATATTTTGTCTGTCTGCTAGTGAACTCGAAAAGCGGCATCCGATAAATGTGATTCTTATTTTAATTCATAGATAAGTATATTCTCTGTCTGTGGTTTAGAATAACACATTAGTCTTTTCTTCTCAGAGTGTCGATGACAAAAATAACACTTTAAAAAAAAATGGTTTTGTTCAGAATTCAGCAACGCGAACACCGTTTACATAATATGTACATTAGTCTAGTACCATTGTACAGAATGATACGATTTGGAAGATTACATCCTTAAACGTTGCAGAGGTAACCTATGAAAAAGAGAAAAAAAACAAGAAGCCCGAAGAGTATTCTTTCAATCTTTTTGTCTACGAAAGAAAACCAGCGTCAGGCACGAGTTGTCTGGCTTTTATACTGAAGTGGGCCTATTTGGCGCAGCTGTGAGGCACTCAATACTGTTTTAAGTTTTTTCTATTTTTATTATTTTGTGTGAATATTGTGTGCCTTTACCTGGGTCAAAAAAAAAATATTTTCTTTCTTTCTTTAAAGAAACGATTTCAATCCCGAGCAATAACTTTAGATTTATCCAGATTGGCTCAAAATTCCTAATAAATGTCCGTTAATTCGTTCTACAATTAATTGCAAAAACATTGCCCATATAAAAGCACCTTTAGACGAGTAGTTCAGAATATGGAGGTCTTCGCAAATAGAGATATAAGTCGAGAGACATTATGCGCTCGCGACGGGGGTGTAGGCAATTGTTAATGTCAACAGTAGTTGATAAATTGCTCCGTAACGTTACATTATGGATTTTGTTCTTTGTTACTGTATATTTTACTTTTGTACATAGTTATATGTTAATACTGTGGTCTGTTATGGAGCTGGCAGATTCTAAACGTGAACAAAATTCTGTAACTGGATAATTTGTTAAATGATAAATTAATTTATTTCTGTAAGTAGGTTTGTACAAACACTTTTACACGTCAATCATACTTTTTAAACTAGACGAGGTCGGCGTTTCCTATCTGACTACTCTGAGAAGAAAGGCCGAAACAAACTCAGAGGTCACAGTCTATTTTAAAATCCGGACATAATCTTAGTCAGATCATGTGAATACCATGTAGATTAGTGTCTGAAATGGTATTTTGAGCAAAGAACCACACAGATTAGATCTGTCCAGTCAGTGCACGCATTTGTCTGTAACCGTGCAGCTCAACTCAGAACTTAAGGAGCTCGACGATTCGACGAACAATACCAAAGAAAAGACATTTGTGTAGGCCGGATAAATTACTCAAACTGCCAGATCATGATTAAAACTGAAATATTGACCCAAATAGTCCTCACATTCACAATAATTAAAATAATATAATACTTACATCATAACATTATGAATTAAGTTAAGTTATGATGAACTGCGGGGTAATTACGTAACATATTAACAGTAGGAATGGGTTTCATTTTGACAGTTCATCAACATTCATTGCGTTATTTACGTTGTTGAGCAGACAACTATTTCGAAAATATGAAGCAATGTATTAGGAATAGGCTTCAAAATGATTCAGATTGTGATAGATAATGTGTTTCGTAATTAGGGTGCTGGTTGACGTCATCACGTCAGCGCCGGCTATCGCTGAAAACCAGCGCTGGGGCTCTGTCTCGCATATGGTCGTAGCATTATGCTGAGCGATTGCCGTTTTCCGTGAATGTGACGCATATTTTTCCCCAACTCGTTATTTTTTGTGTTTGTGTGTTCTTTCTTTGCGTCATGTTTACCGCAAATAAATGTATTTTCTTTCTTTCTTTCTTTCTTTCTATGAAAACATTCGAATGGAATCAAGTAAGGATTTGTCAAAACTATTACAAACTATCAAATGAATGCAGGTTTTAAGTTGTATACGAATAACAACAGTTACAAAATAAACATGTAGGTACTTGTAACTTTACATGACTAGATGATACCCGCGGTCTTACTCGTATCAAGAGGAATTTAAAAATATTTTATTTAACATAAACCAACATGGCATTTATAAAACTACAGAAAAGGAAGGAAAGGTATCTCAATAAAATTCGTGTTGGTACCGGGATAAAAGAATTCCATGTGTTAGTTAATCCAGGACATGGCCTATCTTTTTGGCCGTTCCAAATTCGTTCAGATCCGAGTTTCAAAAATCTTATTCCGTACTAGTTTCAATTTGATCCTAAGACCAATATTAAAAACATGCAGCACTCACTTTTTACCAGTTTTCAAGCAATTAGTCTCGCATCATACTCTATGAATACAAAATGCACGGAGCTGCATAAAAACTATCGCCACAGTATTTTGAGGCGGAGATCTTTACGACTGAATAGTTTAAGTCTGTGATGTGATTTAATATTATAATGATGGATGTGGCCCATTGTGAGCCGTCTTCAATCGGTTTTGAAATAGAAAATTCTGGGTCGACATCGTGGTAGTCAAGATTTTCAAAATTATTGAAGAATTATAGCGTAATAATCATAAACCTGGCGTTATTTACAACTGTTCCGAATTTAAGCCGATACTATTAGCAGGTCTTGAAATTAGCAGCTGTGACAGACAGACAGATGGACGAGCTCGTCCCATAAAGGGTGCTCTATAGAACCCTAAAAAGAGCTCTTAAATTAAAAAAAGATTCCAAAAGTTATGTCCTTGAATAAATAGGTATCAGGGCTAATAAAGTCTGTAGCTGAACGAGACACAAATACTTAGAATTTATTAATACCTAACTTCTCATCATTTTCTTCCACCAAGGAGCTTAAACTATATAGTACATAATGTTTATTTAACATAGAGTAGTACAGGTAAAGTAAATTAAATAAATATGTTATTCCTTTTACAATAATTAAACACAACTAACTATTTACACAAGGTACTAATACATACTAATTCCAGGCTTACTACAAAACCTTTCACATGTTTAAAGCATGGTCTAAAATCGAAAAATTCGAACTTCGAAGACCGGCCTTTAACCAACCCGCACTGGTCCCCCGTGGTGGATTACAGCCCACTCGCTCTCACAGAGAGGAGGCCTGTGTCTCAGCAGTAGGAACATTATAGATTGATTCTTCTATACTATATAACCAATATTTCTTATAGTATGGGTAGTTTGTAAAGCATCAGAAGTAACACAAAGAACTATGAATCACTTCACATCGATGTCAAAGACACTGGAGATCTGACGCCGATCGTTCGTGCGTGACACTGCGCCGTTTTTTGTGTGATTTAAGACTATTTAGGGTTCTGTCGCTGATTTGAAATTGTATATTGAGCATATTGATTCTTGAAAATGCGAATTAATGATTAAGTATGATTTTTAAAGTTTGGTGGCTAAGGATCGCTTGTTAATCATTTTGCAAAATAAAATTCAGTTTAATAAATTCAGAAGTTTTAAACGATAATACTACATGGAGATCGAAGGTAGGAAAGAGCAGAGATAAAAAATTGTACGCGGTATATACCTAAATTGTATTTTAATACCTTTGTTATACAGGGTGGCAGGAACATCGACACACGACCTGTTACCATGGATTCAATACATGATTCTGAACCATCTGTGTGGAATCTTTTCGCCGGTTATAAAAAAAAAATTGCTGTGCCAAATGAGTGGAACATCTATATTTTTTTATAATCTGCGAATACTTTACATGACTGAGGGCAGACGGACGACGATAATGACAGTAATTGAATCTTACGCCGCATTGATATTTATAATCAAGCAACGGCATTATATTAAATTGCTCAAAACAAAAAAAATCATCCACGGAACCCAGAATTACAGTAAGAAAAAACTTAACAAAATTGTAACGTTTTCTGCTTTTTACAACAATCGCGGTGAGTTCTATGAAATTTAACTAAATTTAACTTGTTTTATTTAGCACTCCCAGTTCCGACAGTCGTTAAGTTAAAACTTGTCAATATTAATGTTGGATGTGACGAAGAGACAGTTGCAATGGCATATTTCTTTGACGATTAATGTTTTAAACGTTTAAAAATTCGCACTCTACGTGTGAAGGCTCGTGCACACTGACGCGACGCAACGCCCGACACAAAGGCACCGCGAGTCGCACGGCGAGCGGCGCCTTTGTGTAGCGCTGTCGCGTCGCGCCTGTCTGCGAGAGCCTTGATAGCGTGTGGCTGTTATTTGGATCATGGGATGTCCGTTTCGCCACCCATGTATGAAGACATAGCATGTAGATTCGCCATCGCAATTCACTCCTACTTTTCAATCCATTACCCTAAAAATAAGACTCAATATAGTGCTTTGCAAATAGGTGAATTGCAACGTTCATATTCATTGGCAATAAAAGTTATTCAAACCTACGTTACCTATCCTAGCACAAAAGCAAATCAGTTTCCAACCACATAACTTAGGCACATTGGATCTAATAATACTGCACACTTGCGCACGAAACAAATGAGCATCTTATAAAGCATTGGTCCTTTCTCGAACGTTAGCAACATATAGCCGTTAAAGCAAGTTATGACGTAGTTAGGCCGTTCCTCCAACATAATATGTTCGTCGTCAAATACACATATGTATAGGCATCGCTTCCTAACATTCACTTTCCTAACATTCCCGCGTCTTGGGTGGGGTATGTATATAAAAACGCAGCTATCCGCCGCTTTATTGGGCGGTCTCAAAGACGGGCAGCCAGGCGGAACCCTCTCCCTACCACGGCTTTCACGAGTAGAGGGGCCTAATGCCCGTTTTCACCAACGACCCCTAAACTGTATCCTTGATAGGAATCCCTTAAGCTAAGGTATCCCTTAAATGCATCCCTTAACTAAATCCATTTTCACCAAGCTAAGGGACACCTCAATAGGGGCTACTTAGTTAAGTGACAGATTCTTTTGTCATAATTATTTGAAAAACCGCACTTTTACCGATAACATTCTTAAGCTACATTTTTACAGTAATTCCGAACAAAACAAAAATATCTTACATTAGGAACATGGTTTTAACAACAATTACGTTACAAAACATTATGTCAACATCGAAAAACTAAAATATTTACAAAGAATTTTGGCTGTTTAACGAAAATCCAGTGTCTGTTTAAAAAAAGTTCCGAGAAGTATCTGTGACAGTGACATTTCGGTTGAGGTTATTATTTTCTGTGTGGCTATTCTGCTAGTGTTTGTCTAGATTTTACAAGTATACTTACTTACAATGGCTGAGAAAAGAAGACGTGGTCAGAATTTTACTGCTGAGGACAAAGAAAAGCTGGTGAAATTGCTTTTGGACCACAGGCATACAATTTTAAATAAAAAAACGGACGGAAGCACCAACGAGGCGAAAAACACCTCATGGATAGAAATTACTAACGCTTTTAATGCTTCAGGATCTGTTTACAGGTTTGAATATTTGTTAAATCATATCTTAGTTTTGAATTATAGTAACGTATAAAATACCATTAATAGAGAAGGCTCTGATCTATGTCGGATGCCAATTTTATGTAGTTTCAGTACATACATACACAGTACAAGTACATACATAATACACACCATCTACAATCATTAAGAATAAATTTTCTTTTCTAGAAGCAAAGACTCTTTAGTAAAGGTATGGGAGAAACTGAAGAGCGAAAGTAAGATATATTATGGCTCTACACGAAGGAGTGCCACACAAACAGGCGGCGGACCCTCGCAAATAAAAACAGACCCAATCCTGGAGCAAGTGTGCAATATTATGGGCCGAGGTTGTACGGGAATAACTGGTGTTAGGGACAGTGATTCTGATTTTGCTGAAGGAATTGTCCAGGTCGAGGAACAATTCCCTAAAATAATTTGTGTTGGAGACAGTCAACCATCATACATTGCGATAGAGGATATTAACCTCACACCACATGTCCAAGAGGAGCCAAAGGTAAATATTATTATCTCTTTCTGTGCTCAGACATAAGTTTAAATAGGAATAACCTAATATTACTTTAACTTACTATCAGGATCCTGTTATGCAGATAAACATGCCACAACAACGGACTCCGCTGTGGTCTAGAAGGCGACCCATATCCTCTCAACCTAATGAGAGGACAGAATTAGTGAGCAACCTATGCTCTAGTTTCCAAAATGTTAACAAGAAAAAGGAAGACATTGAGGAATTAAGAAAGCAGCTTCTGGAGGATGAGCTAGCATTTAAAAGGAAATTGTATGATCTCCAACTCCAAGCGGCAATAAAAGATGTAGAAATAAAAGAAGAAGTTCTACGACAAATTAAAGGTACATTTATTAAAATATTAATATGTCATATTTTCAAAATATTGTGTCATTTGATTACGCTGGAATCCATATATTGGATCTCTGGTTGTTTCTGGTAATCGAGGAATTTGTCCATCCCGTATCAGTTGCTCTAAGTTGGGAATTGATCCGTCATTTATAGGATCCTGTTCCCTCCTCAGAATACATATGTTGTGCAATATGCAACAAGCTAAAATTACATTGATCCCAGTTTGTAATTTAAGCCGTATTCCTAAAGCCAGAACAGGAAATCTTCTCTTCACAACACCATACTGTCGTTCCACTACATTTCTTGTCTTAATATGGGCTTCGTTGTATCTTTGCTGGCCACTGGTAGCCGGATTCAAGTAGGGAGTAAGGAGATGGCTCTGAAATAAAATATAATAATTTTTTTTTTTGTTCACAGGTGGTGGTTTGGCATTACAAAACTTGTTTAGCATGCCGAAAAAGGACTAAACTTTTTTTTTTTTTTTTTTAATATATAATAATAAAAAATTGTGTTAAATAAAATGACTGTCTTTACTTGTAAACTTAATACTTTGTTTTACCTTCAAAGGATATCCACTGTCCCCTAATAAGTATGATCCTCTATAATCTCCTCTTTCAAATTTGGCATACTGTCTGCTATTTTGGTAAATCGTTGAATCATGAGTTGAACCTGGCCAGCGAGCAACTACATCTGTAATCAGTAAATCTGCAGAACTTATGGTTTGGACGTTGACAGACATATAACTTTTTCTGTTACGAAACAGTTCAGCATCATCCCCACCTAAAATTGTAAGTATGTGTAGTTTAGTGGTTGGGTGATAAATTTTGAAATCCAGGATGCTATTACGATTAAGTTAGGTACCTGGTGATTGTATCTTTATATGCGTACAATCTATACAACCCAGGACATTAGGGAAACGGGCAATCTTGTAAAATTCCTCCTTCACTCTTAACTGATCTTCTTCTGTTTCCGGAAATAATAGGTCTTTACCTATGAAATTGCCGTTTTGTATGAAAAAATTTAAACGAATTTTTTTCATGAATTTTTTATTTGTATTAATCGAAGTAATCACCCATGCAATCAATGCATCTTTGCCATCGCAGTGGCAGTTTATTGATGCCCTTCTTAAAGAAATCAGCTGGACGGGAGGCAACAAATTCTTCAAAGGCATTTTGTACTGCCTCTCGGGTATTAAATTTTTTTCCCGCCAAGAAGTTATCCAAATTCTGGAAAAAGTAGTAGTCTGTAGGCGCAAGGTCTGGTGAGTAGGGCGGATGACGGAGAGCTTCCAACCCCAGTTCTTGCAACTTGGAGACCGTCTGCTGTGCAGTATGAGGTCGCGCGTTGTCGTGCACGAGCAGCGGAGACGAGCGATTGACCAATGCTGGTTGGAGATGCGCCAGCTTCTCCATCATTGTGTTCAGTTCTTCACAGTACACATCTGCAGTAATGCTCACCCCGTTTGGTAAGAAGCTGTGATGAATCACACCGGCGCTAGACCACCAAACAGTGACCATCACTTTTCTAGGGGTAAGTTTTCGTTTAGGGCATTGTTTAGGTGCTGAACCAGGATCCAACCAACTTGCTGAGCGCTTACGGTTATCAAACAGAATCCATTTTTCATCGCAGGTAACAATGCGGTTCAAAATTCCTTCATTTGTGTGTCTGTTGAGCAGTGCAAGGCACGTCTCGACGCGTACTTCGCGCTGGCGATCATTGAGTTCGTGGGGCACCCATTTGTCAAGCTTTTTTACCTTGCCAATTTGACGCAAATGGACCAATATTGTTTTGACGCTAACGTCGAAAGCTGCTGCTAATTCAGCCGTAGATTGTGTATCATCAGCTTCCACAATCGCCTTTAATTCGTCATTGTCGACCAAAGTCTTCGGACGACCGCGAGGTTCATTTTTCAGGTCGAAATTTCCAGAACGGAAGCGAGCAAACCAATAACAGGTGGTGCGTTGGTTTGTAGAGTTAGCTCCGTAAACGTCGTTGATGTTGCGTGCCGCTTGTGCCGCGTTGCTGCCACGACGGTACTCATATTCCATAATTACTCGAATTTTTAACGTATCCATGATGACGAAAAAGATTGAAATGCGATGAAAATGTAACACTAATCAATAAAGAAATTACTACTTTTAGGAAAAAAAATCCATGTTTTTAAAATAAAATTAATTTGAAATTAGAATTCATAGCCAAACAAAAATTATTTTGATTTGAAATGGCCAGTACTGCAGAACGGCAATTTCATAGGTAAAGACCTAATATTATAAACTCCTGTCGTAGAGTTAATATAGCTTCTGAAACTCTTTTGACAATTCGGCTACATGTAGCTATGCTGATCCCACCCATGTCTGCCATCGTCAGCAACTGACTACCGGTGGCATAAAATCTAAGGGCACATAATAGTTGTTTGACCGGGGGCACGGATTTATTTCTGTAAAAATAATTTACAAGTTAATGTTAACATAGGTAGAGGTATCTACTAGAATAGAAAAACCTAGTTTCGACACTTGCACCTCCTAGGACTAACTAACACTTTAATAAAGCAAACAGTTCAAGCATCTTACAAAGAGGTATTGTAGGTGCCTACACATACCTATTACCTACTCTCTTTCAATATTTAATGCGTAGGTAGCTTACCTGTCGTCTGGATATTCTAAAATATGTTCTAGTTTTTGTAGTAGAAATATCACGCTATCCTTGGATAACCTATATCTTGTAAAAAAGTCTTTATCATCATACCGTGTGAAAAAGTCTGGTCTTTCACGATAAACACGAGGCCGTGTAAATAACCTAGGGTTTGCCAATAATTCCACAGTCTCGACAGCTTCAATACTATCAAAAAACTCATTTAATAGATCTTCCATTTTAACAAATATTCAAGAACACGCGAACTGTCAAACAACTTAAAACTAACCCTTAGGCTGGGGGTCGTTTAGGGGCTGAACATTCGGGCCCGTAAATATAAGAGGTCCCCTAAGGGTTTAGGTGTCCCTTAAACGTTGGTGAAAATAAAACCTGCAGTAAGTGATACTTAAATTGGCTTAAGGGTTACTTAAAATTTAGGGGTCGTTGGTGAAAACGGGCATAAGTGTCCTACGTATTAAAATGGTCTGTTTTAATTATTTGTACGATGACGTGTTTCCGTGTAGAGGTGGGCAGTAGTGTTAGTTAGAGTGAAAGTAAAAAGGAGGGATGGGTTAGATACATAGGTGTTTAGTGAAAAAATTGTTTGAAAAATGATGGCCGACTCGATAAGTCGGTTATTTTGAATCGTTTGCGTTTAAAGTTGGATTGCAGAAACAATTCCCGTATAAAGACTTTTTAAATGGCCTGTATTCTTGCTATTGTTTATGTTTCTCGTTTATGTTTATAATCACGATTGCCTACATGGCATAGGAACTGTGAATCGATGTGAAGCGAGTTTTTATAATTCTTTCCTTTATTGTATACACATTAGTTACGATTTTGTCGCATTTCTTGCTGTGAGAGAGACTCGACAAATGTGAGGCACATGTCATGTCTTGTCGCTTGTAGTGCGTGTCAAGGTGACAACTCAGCTGATACAAAGGAGACAGATCTATTAGCTTATTGATCATTACAGATATAATGGCCTATTATTATTGATTATATTGTTGATTGATTAATATTATAATGAAGGCTTGTGGTGCCTTTTATTTAACCTTTCTTTTCACAAAAGTGTGTTGGCTGGCTTTCTGATAACATCTGGCTTTAGATAATCGAAGTATGGAGTTCATTCGCCACTGGTATGTAAAAGGAGGTTTCCCAAATCTGGGAACTTTTTAGTCGTGTGCAATGTGAACCCTTTTTTTCTGTGGAAGGTGGGTGTCATAAGAAGAAGCTAACGAATTATTTCAGTAGAGCTTGCGCTAACAATTTACTAGACACCCCTATTGGTTCGCCAAACTAGGTGATGGTTTATATAACATGGGTTTACCCTTATGAAGTAGACCACAGTATGAACCAATGTGTCTTTGAACAGCAGTATCCAGCAGGTGTAGCATGACCACCTCTCTATTTATCTCTACGTCAGCTTCTCTTTTCTACTCTAGCTTTACTTAACGTGAATCCTTCAAGGTACCCGCGAAATTAAAAATGTCTTACATATTTTGTGGTGACGGACCCCACTTCCGAGTCGTAGGTCGTGGGTTCGAACCCAACCAGGTGCTTTACTTTGCGTAATTTATTTCATCGCTACTGCTCTCGAAACGGTGAAGAAAACATCGTGAGGAAACCGGCATGTCCTAGAACCAGAATTGGAAGACATGTGATATCTACCAACCCACACTGGGCCCGCGTGGTGGATTACGATCCACTCCCTCTCACCGTGAGGAGGCCTGTGTCCCAGCAGTGGGAACATTATAGGCTGATTAAATTCAACATTACTTTACAAAATTCAAAATTATTTTGCAAAATATGTGCTTACATATTTTGAATAATTAATTAATAATAATTTTGCAATAGGCTCGTCCCTATTACATGGGACTTGAACATAACTGGCGGAATGTGGGTGTACTACGGGTATACCTCTTCTTACCTCTGGTGGGATTACAGGCGGAATGTTATATTATGATGTTTTGAAATTCGCAGACTTTTACCTCAAGTACCTAATACTAGAGTTTGACTTGATCTCAATTTCAAATTCTCAAAGCAGAAACCGGGAGAAATTGAAATTTTTCTCTTCATATTTGACATCACGCTTTAAAAATCTTTCTACAATCTATCATTTTGTCGTTCTTGTGTTTGTACGCTGGCCATGCTCCATGTGCTGGTATGACAAAGCTGTTACAAAGAATGTGCATAAACGAAAAGTGGCTTCAATTTTTTTCTTTTTTTCGTGTAATATTGTCGTACATTGTGTTGAGTGAAAATGCGCCACACATGCGCAGTGACTGATTTATTGGGAGTTTCTGCTTGATTTGAGATGTGTTCGTGATGCTACTCAAGTGCGTGTCTTGAATGCCTCCGTATGATATTTTAGGCCCTCTTGCACCACAAACCACTAAGTACATTTAGCGCTACATATATTTAAAATGAAACGAAGCAAAAGGGGTATGTAAGGATTGTAGTAGATGGCGCTCTGTGGTTTCTATACCTACTCCCAAGGGAAGAAGGCGTGATTTTATATAATGTGTATGTATGTTTAAAACATAATTCTGTCCCTGTCAACTTCAAATAACTGACAGAAATAGAAGATGTTTTGAATTCGTTTAGCGCTAAACCTGTTTTTGTGGATTTTGGTGCAAGTGGGCCTTCGAAAGTGTTAATCCACCCCGGTTACCACTAAAACGGAGAAGATAAATGTTTCGTACTATCAATAGGTTTCTTTATTGTGTATTACTTAACATACATTATATACCATCACACCTGTATTCCCCGACGGGATGCGCAGAGGCGTACCTATAGTACACCTACATTCCAATAGTTATGTTCAAGTCCCATGTAATAAAGGGCGAGCCTATTGCCCGCATCAGGGCACAAATCCAGACTCCAAGCTGCTAGATTGAAAAACCCAATAACACCGTGCCCGACTCGGGAATCGAACCCAGGACCTCAAAGGTCAGTAGCGCCTGCGACCAATATACTAAAGAGACTTTAATAATGAGATGTCTCCTCTCCGGTTTAACACGAGCCTGACGGCTCCTACACACTATGCCGGTGGCCCGGGCGGCGGGCATGCCACCAACCAGCCCGGCGGCATCGGCATTGCCGGCGGATTTTTGAGCCGCTGACTTGCCTGATAATGCCGGTGGCATACCCGCGTGGCAAAACCCGCCGGCTCTGCCGCCGGTATAGTGTGTAGGAGCCATAGAATATAATAAAATATTAGCCTTAAGGGCTAGTGCTGCGCGATATAGCCATGCAAGGAAGTTCGGAAAGATTCGTCCGCAATATTGCTTTGTTTTTTAATTCACCCTAGTATTGTTTGATGTTTCTTGTAAGGCAGTTGTGGTCACCTGGGCGAATATTGATTAGTTATCATTTTTTTAACCGACTTCAAAAGGAGGAGGTTCTCAATTCGTCAGTACGTTTTTTTTTTGTTTGTTACGCGTTATCTTCGGCAATTGTGGATCGATTACCAAAAATCTTTTTTTAGTACCTATATAGGGTATGGTATGGTAAAGGCATATTTTGTAAAAGGTGATGAGCAGTTGACATTAAGCTATTGTAACTTAGATAAATTAATAACTGACTAAGTGAAGAAGTTGAAAAAGTGAAAAATAATATACTTTTTTACAAAAAAAAAACAATCGGTTTCCAAAAAAAATAAACACTACAAAATGAAAACTTTAATTTCGGAAGCTGGTGGCAAAAAAACGAAAATATAAAACCAAAGACATCGACTTCCGGAATTAAAGTTATTTTTCACGTTTTTTTTAGAAGTCGGTTGTATTTTGTTTATTTAACGTGTGCCTGATTTCTAGTAATTAGATGTAGATAATATTAATGGACTCACTCTACCAAATTACTATCAACATGTAGGTACCTATACTAAATACAAAAAAAAAACAATCTAATGAGGCATTCGATTTTTTTAGCTTTTCATTAGTCAATAAATGTGACCAATTAAAAGCTGTAACTCAAATTATTTATTTATATAGGTTTTCAATATCTTACTACTTAACCCAATTTAATATTTCTTAAAAAAAAGGCATTTAATATTAACATATTTGTATGGTGTGTACACCATACAAATATGTTTATTTTTTTGAAGTTGCTTGTTTTTTTTTAAATCTCTATTATTTTTCACATTTTAGTTGTGATACCTACCCCACACAAATTCGTATACTACTACTTGCTATGTAAATAACAGTGACAGGAAGTTATCATAATATCATCAATATACACTAAGTGGAAAATGTACGTATTATTGAAGCTAACTGAAAAACTGCAGAAACAAAGTGAGTCAAACTTATATGAGACCACCCCTGAGGCATACCCTATATAGGTATTAAAAAAAGATTTTTGGAAATCGATCCACAATATGTACACATAATAAAGAGTGTTCTATTATTTTTAAATTCTTCTTATTTTTCTATTTTCGATTCCTTTTATGTTTTTTTTTTGGTTTGGATTACCTGTGCGTGTCCCAAATAAAATAATTTTCTTTCTTTCTTTTCTTTTATTCTATTCTAATGTGCTTATAAATAACATTAATGTAACTCATTATCTCTACATATACTAAGCGCTTTCTACAAAATTTTCTTCGTTATTAACTTTTCCAACGATCGCTCATTAAATAATTAATCTATGTCAAAATCATAGATCTTGTTAAAGATTTTGTTAATACTCTCAGTCTTTCACTTACCTAGCATAATTAATAATAATCTTGATATGCGCAGTTTTGCACGTACGCACGTACTTTTAAAATTACTCAACCGATTCGTGCGATTTCTTCAGAGCTACGATGTTTTTTCATCGACAAAAACTGCACTATTATCGAAGTTAAAAGTGTATTTAATTGTAGCAGTGACTGAAGGATTGCTTCTGAGAAAACATTATTTTATGACGCACAATTTAGTTGTGCACCTTCTTTAACCCTTCTCCGGTTATGCTGTCCTAATTATCATTATCATTTCAGCCAACAGACGTCCACTGCTGGACATAGGCCTCCCCCAAGCACCGTGTGTTAAGGCTTGGGTTTAAGGTTAAGCTGTGCGCAAGCCCATGATAAGACTATCTTAAACATATGTAATGTTATGCGTCATGTTCGTGCGCCCGCGCCGTCAGCTGAGACTGGTCATCTCTTAACTGCCACGGCTTATTTTTAATTTTAATCTTATATTTTGAATTGTTTCTTTATTTAAATTTTTTAACGTTGTTCTCACCTAAAGAAGCAACAAGAATAATTTACCCAGAATTTTGTAATATCTTGATTTAAAAGAGTGTCCTTGGAGTTTCTTGTCCGTTCTTCTCCATAGAGATCTACGTTTTGGAATGGGCAACTAGCTTCAAGTTTCTGAATAACTGACCGACTCTTTGACAGTTTAAGAGTGTCTTTATATGGTTTAATTGAAATAAATGCTTTGAGTTTGAGTTTTATGCCATAATATGTAAATGTAATCCATACTAATATTATAAATAACTCTGTCTGTATTTTACCTACCTTTTCACGCCTAAACCACTGAAGATATTTCGATTAAATTTGGAAAGAAGATAGATGGCATCCTGGGGAAGGATATAGGCTACTTTTTGTCCCGGTAGCACGTTCCCGTGGAATAATTTCCGACATCCACGCGGGCGAAGCCGCGTGCAGAAGCTGGTACCTATCAAAAAAATGCGTAATCCTGGATTTTCAACACTCGGCTTCACGTTGAAAGTTGAAAATCAAACTGTGCGCTTTTATCAGGCATTATATTTAGGTGTCGTAGTGTTAGTATAAAACGGGCAAAACGCGTCTGAGGCGCATACCGCGCACAGTTGCAACATTTTTGAGCGATAGCAATAATTTGTCAATTTGAAACTCTGATGACTCCGAAAAGACCACCTTTTCGCATGAGCAAGATAAATTGTTTGCTTCAAGCTGATGGATTATAAACAACAAACGCACTTTATAATTGTATATTACTGTTTGAAAGCTGATAATTAATGAAGTGTAAAAAGAAACTAAATAAACATTAAAACTGAATTTCACCACAAAACGACTGACACGGTAATAGCATTTTTATCTAGCCCATCTTAAAACAACAAAAGTTAGTTTAAAACTATCGTTATAAATTAATGTTGCATTATAAATATTACACGGGTTCTGTTTGTTTTACTATCGCTAGATCTCTAGTCTCTTGGATCTGACAGTTTGACGTTGATGAAAATAAAAATGGCGGGGCACAATCGAAGAAGCGCGGTTTGGTATAATTTAATTATATAATTTTATTCTATTTGAGCCCTGAATTGCTGGTATGACTCCATTATTACCAATACAGCATTGTGCTAACTAAACTGATGATAATGTACCAACCTACGCCGTAGTGTTAAACCATTAATAGCGTCGCAGAAACAGGTTAAAATGTCAGCTAATAAAATACTGTCCGTATTATAATTTTTATAAAAAGTAGTAATTTTATTTATTTAATAAGGCCTCGTAAGTCGTTAAATTATAATTTAAACGGATTTAAATTGGTATGAACGCATTGGAATATTAAGTCAAAGGAATAAATAAAACTCTAACAAAAATTGTTATAAATTTAATTTTAAACAAGAAGCAAGATTTATGATAATAGTTATTACTTGTATCTAAATAAGGAGCCATGTTGTTTTATAACATTTTATTTAATTAAAATATTGGGTTAATGAAATCAGGCTAACTGACAACTTTACTTGAAGACAAACTTTATCGCAGCCATTAGTTGGAATGGCCGTTTAGTTAAAAAAAGGTTCATAAAAGGGTTACTCCGATCACCCCAGCGATCTCTAAAATCAAGTAGATTTATGGAAAATAACATTAATTGGTCCAGATATGCCTTTTATGAAATATTGACAAGACCCAAGTTATTAACGCACGAGTTAAAGACCGTACACACTTGCGTGGAATCCGTTTGAACCGACAAGAAATAACCCGGCAGTTCGCTCTGAACCGGTTGTCACTCGTTTCGTGACGACCGATATTAGGTTATTTTTGTAGATTGCTACAAGGATCTTTTGACGCCTGAATGACATTGACAAGGGAGCGTTGTTGGTAAACATTTGTCAAATTGTATTGACAAAACAAGATGGTGGTGTTAGTTCCAATTTTGGCCAAGTGCCAAAATAAACTTGTAGCGTTGTAAGTTTACTTCTGTAAGTTGCTGTTGGGTTGACAAAAGACTGAAGTATATCTTCAGTCTTTTGTGAATGTGAATGAATGTTTGATGTTCCGGTGAGATTGTCATTTTTTTGGCACTGTTTTAGGCGCCCGCGCCATTGCTTTTTTTTTTTTTTTTTTTTTTTTTTTTTTTTTTTTTTTTTTTTTTTTTTTTTTTTTGGGTGGGAAATCATCAAATGACCTCTCCCGCTCTGGGCGGAGCGGAAGGGCGTGTCAGACTCTTACTGACTAAAACCCACCCGTGTTCCTTCAGTTGCCTGTGCGCCAGGGCCACGGTAACTCTTTCGAACAATCCGCGACCCCGGCAGGCATCGGTCCTATCGGACCCCGTCATTGGTGCTGACATCTCTTTGAGGCGCGCGTGGAACACGACGCGCCGTCGACCCGGGCCTGGTCCTTACCGGACGGCGAGCTGCCCATTGCTCGCCGTCCGCAAGCCCGCGCCTACGGTGGCCGGGAGTCGGCAATCGACTCCCGACGCCCAGGGTGTCTCCTCCTCCTGCGGCGGCTAGGGGCGCGAGGGCGTAGAGATTGCCTCTCCCTCTCGCGCTCCGCCTCCTCCTTCGCGAGCATTACTGCTTCGCAGAAGGAGGTGACGGCTTCCCATTCCCTCTCGCTCCGTACCATGGCCTGAACCAGGGCCGGACGCGAGAGGTCGCCGCCGCCGATCGCCGCCACGAGGACACGGCGGTGCTCCGCCCAAGCCGGGCAGACCTCCACCGTATGCTCCACCGTGTCCTCCGGTCGATCCACACAATGGTAACACCCGGGCGTTTCCTCCCGCCTTATCCGAAACAGGAACCTCCCGAAACAGCCATGTCCGGTGAGGACCTGCGTCAGGCGGAAGGTGAGGACGCCGTGGCGCCTCTCAAGCCACTCCTCAAAGAGGGGTCTTACCGCCGCAATTGTGGCGTGCCCTGCGCTGGGTTGCGACAGTCGCACTCTCCATGCCGCCATGAGATCCCGCCGGAGCTCTGTCCGCTGTGCCGCGATTACTCGCGGCAGCGGAGTTACGCCCCGGCGTTTCGCCTCCTCGCGCCACTCCCAAACGTGCGCGAGGACCTTTGCCTCCAGATCCCACGGCGGTAATCCGGCAAGGAGGCTCGCCGCCTCGCAGGAGACCGTGCGGTATCCCCGTACCATCCGGATGGCCATGACCCTTTGGGACGCGTTCAACCGGCGGGCTGGCCGGAGCCTCAACGAACGCGCCCACACCGGCGCCCCGTAAAGGGCCATGGACCGCACGACCCCCGCGTAGAGCCTCCGGCAGGAGGCGTTTGGCCCCCCCAGATTGGGCAAGAGCCGCTTCAAAGCAGCCCCGGCCCGCTGCAGTCTGGGAGCCAAACGTCGGAAGTGCTCGACAAAGTTCCACCGGCTGTCGAGGACGAGTCCCAGGTACTTCATCGTCGACTCGACGCCGATGTGAACCCCTCCTACCGTTATTTGGGAACCCGACAGTGGCGCGTTCCGAGGACCATGAAAACACATGGCCTCGGACTTGTGCAAGGCCACCTCGAGTCCCAACTGCCGGATCCTCTGAACGACTGTCGCAACCCCGCGTGTCATTAGTTCGGCCGCCGCCTGGTGCGACCTCCCCTGCGCCAGGACCAGCGTGTCGTCAGCGTAGCACACCACGCTGACGCCGCTAGGGAGGTCGGCGCGCAGCACCCAGTCGTAACCGATGTCCCACAGATGCGGCCCCAAGACCGATCCCTGTGGGACACCGCACGACATCTCTCGCCGGTTCCATTCTCCCTGGTGACCGGGGTAGATAACTGCTCTATCTGCCAAATAGGCCTCGACTACACGACAGAGATAGGTCGGCATCCGGTGATACCGGAATGCCTCCCTGATGCAACTCCAGGGCAGGGTATTGAAGGCGTTGGCGATGTCTAGAGACACCGCCAAGACGACCCCACCCCGGGCCACAGCATCCCCCGTCGTGAGGGCTCGCACGCGCATGATGGCATCCACCGTAGAGCGCCCCCTGCGGAAACCAAACTGGCTCTCCGCCAAATCCGGCCCCACCCGCACCAGCTGCCCGACGAGGCGGTCTGCAATGACTCTTTCAAAGAGCTTGCCCACCTCGTCGAGCAGCACGATGGGCCGGTAAGCGGACGGAGAGTCCGCCGGGCGCCCCGGTTTCTTAATGAGGACCAGTTTCCCCGTCTTCCAACGAAGTGGGAACTGGCCCTCCTCCAAGCATGCGCTTAGGAGCCCTCTTAGTCGAGGCCCGAGAGCCTCCGAGGCCAGGACCCAAGCTTTTCCCGGTAAGCTGTCGGGTCCTGGGGCGGTATTTTTGGCACTTAGCCTACGTACCGCCGCTCTCAACTCTACCTCGGTCACCTCAGGAGCAACGTCGTCATCGTCGGTCATGTGGTCCGCAGTTGGCACCGCAGGAGGCGGAGCCATGGGCGGGGGAGTATGCTCCCCCCGCGAAGGGAACAAAGCGCTCACCACGCCCTCCACGAGCTGGGGCCGGAGACTCTGCGTCAGCGGGGGAGCCCATGGGCGGAGTTTCTCCCGCACCACCTTATATGGGCGTCCCCACGGGTCCCTGTTCAGAGTCCCCAGCGACTCCTCACGGGCCAGTCCCCTGGCCCGCAGGATCTCCGCTCGGAGGGATACTTCTCCCCGAGCCGAACTCTCGCCGAGTTCCACAACTCCCTTGCGGAGTTGAGAGACGTCGTCGTCGTCGGGTACCATACCCTGCCCGTGCTCGTACTCGGGGACTTCAATGCCAAGAACACGGCTTGGGGTTCCCGGTACACGGACACACGGGGCAGGATGGTGGAGGACTGGGCTCTGGAGACAGGCCTGGTCGTCCTAAACCGGGGTTCTGTCCCCACGTGTGTGCGGATGCGGGGCGAGTCAGTGGTGGACATCTCGTTCGCCAGCCCCGCTCTGTCACCGCGTGTCATTGACTGGCGCGTCATGGAGGGGGTGGAGACGTACTCCGACCACCGGTACATCCGGTTTGACGTCTCCGCCCAGACCTCGAGCGCGCTGGTCCGACAGGCCCCGAGTGGTCCGCGGTGGGCGCTGAAGAAGCTGGACCGGGAGCTCCTCCTGGAAGCCTCGATCGTGCAGGCCTGGGTGTCACCACCGGACAGGCCTGCAGACATCAACGTCGAGGCCCGCGCCATTGCTGTGGTGCGGTTTTCGATATTGAGAAGGTACAAAATATCCTAACAGCAAAACTAAAACAGTGTTAAATCTCTCTGCAGATTTACAGTCCTAACTTAGGTAGGTAGTTACTTAACTTTAGGCAACACTTATAAATAAACCCCTTTCTTACTTTCTATTGTATTGCGTTCTAATGTAGGTGCCTAAATGAGTCTAAGGGTGAGGTAAAACCACGTTTAAGCCTTCATTGTCACTTTGATTGCAAGTTTTGGGACACAGAGAGCAAGATAGAAGGTGGAGCATAGTTTGCGATATAGCTCCACATCCACATCCAACTGCCATTCCATCGAGGTAGCCCCACTTTACTACTTGTGTCCGGAGATGGTTCAGGGACTTCCAAGTGGACCACGAAAGGTTACACCCTGCAGGAAGATGCTCCTTTGGTAGTAGATAGTAAGTGGGCCTCTGCGCTGCCACCGATGACGCCGTGGAAGTGGAAAAGTTTTTGGCCAACAAAATATGAGAAAAGTCGTGCCAGCGACACGAAAAAGAAGAGAGCCTTTATTGTAATTAAAAATCTCGATAAGGTACTTGCAATCAAACTATCACCTATCCTTTAAAAATGCCATTATAGGGAATGCTGTGACCAATCTTTTGTCACGGCAATATTAGTATTAATTGATTTTCCGGCGAACGGATGGCAAGTGTGTAAGCTCCTTAACATACGTTTTCTCTGGGCACGTCTCCTTATTATTAATTAACGCAAGCTTAAACGGTATTATCTGGACGTCATGTAGGTAATGTAAATATTTCTTTCGTAGAACATTATTTTCTTTTGACAGTTCTTTTTTTTTTCTATCGACGCATAGACAAGCCAGCCAGGTGATGGGCTTCAATAGAAAAATAGAATAGTTTTTGTCCTTTTTTCGCATTAGCTATTTAATTAGGTTTTTTCCTTCAGTTAGTAATAAAGACATATTGCAATTTTACGCAAGTGCATTGTGAGTATTTTTTGAAAAAAGTTAATTAAATATTCAATTAATCTAAAATCCATAATTACACATAACATAACAATTGCTTATATTCCCCGAAGGGTTAGGCAGAGGTCTGTTTTTATATTTCTATGGGTGTACCTATAGTACACCCACATTTCGCCAGTTATGTTTAAGTTCCATGTAATAGAGGGCGAGCCTAGTGCTATCAACCGGACACAAATCCAAACTCCGGGCTGCTACTGAGAAATTCCAGATAGAAAAACCCGATAACACTTTGCCCGACCCGGGAATCGAAACCAGGACCTCGTGCTCAAATAAACAAAACATAATTAATCACGTGCAATTAATTTATTCAATTTACTTAAGTTTAATGAGAACTGTTGACACTGTCACAGTGTCGACACAGACAATCGGTTTGATCTGAAAATATTTTACACTTTAACTTTGTCAACAAAAGTATAGGTAGGCAGCTAAACACGTTCGAATGACTGTCCTTAATTAATTATTAATTTTACATTAACCAAACCGGTCCATGTAGGAATCCAACCTGTTTTTCCACAAGATCTTCAAAAGTTTTGAATAAATTAATATCGAAGCAAGAAATCTGTTACATTTCAATAAAGTTATCAAAAGACTATAAAGTTAAAGAATTCTTTTATGACAATTTTATTAGATTCAATAAAAACAAGAATATATGTATTTTAATAATATTAACAGAAAAGGACTGAACGCTACTTAATAAAATTATATCAATTGCCTTCAAAATAATATCGACTCAGGGTTGCCACGCTTGCACATTTTATTTATGCTACTTTTTATCGCATTAGAAGAGAAACAAGGGCAAAAAGCCTCTTAAACAGTATACCTTCAAAATAGGGATGGCTATTACCTAATATTATAACCACGCATGCTCATTACTCACGGCGCGGCGGCGCGGCGTGTTGACGTTTTCAAAACCAAAAGTCAGTATGACATAAGTCGTTCAAGAAATTTATTTTGTCACGTTTCGAAAGGTATAAATTATACACGGTGTCAGGCACATCGACGCGCAAACTTTTACCATAAATTCAGCACATTATTCTAGTCCCCCCATTCATACACAGTCAAAATTCAGAACAGCAGTTTATTTTTTTGGGTTCAACGCTTGTGTATCTGCAGAATCATGAACTGAATTCACGGTAACAGCTTGCGCGTCGATATCCTACATCCTGTATTATTTATTATGTTGTTATTTTATTTTTAATCAGCACCCTAATTGCGTAACACACTATCTATCACAATCTGAATCATTTTGAAGCCTATTGCTAATCCATTGCTTCATATGTTCGAAAAAATTGTCTGCTCAACAATTTAAATAACGCAATGAATGTCGTTGAACTGTCAAAATGAAAGCTATTCCTACTGTTAGTGTTGCACAATTAGAGTACAGGTAACCCTAGTAATAAGATATGGTTGTAAACGTGTGTCATTATTAATTAAAGATTTTACTGCTGATTGCAGTGTTCATAGGCTGTTATGATTGAATCTATTACGATAAGTAATTAATAATATGCGTAATTAATTTAGTCCTAACACGCTTTAATGTTTCTTGTAGTTATTAAAACTCTTATGATAGTTAATAATAATCTTATAGGTTGTGGTAATTTTAACAAGAAATTCTCTTGTCTTCATATATTTAACACCAAAAAAGGTAGATTCAGGAAACGTTTAATAACTTCTGTATGCGATGAATTGACTAATAATTCTAAATAGAATTGAATAAATTAATATATGCACCACCTACAAGTCCTCACACACACTCCTGCACACCCATCCGCGCTGAACATTTAGATATGCTTCGATGGTGCTAGCATGTCATCCTGTTTGTTTCTGATGCATAATTATAATAAGTGTAGCTACTAAATTGTAAATCCGTAATTGGCTGCAACATTCGTTTTATTTTTTTAATGTGAAATTGTTAAAGAGCTTTGGATTTTGTGAATAAATAAATAAACAAATGCCACTGGCTATTTACGCACACCTCTAATGATTAATTAAGTATCTAATAATTTATAAAAATGTACCTGCTTTCGTTTATACGTATACCTAATAACTACTTCACATAACCTCCGTTAAGGTGACAATAAAGTCTGAAACACATATTTAGAATTGATTGTCACTCTAACGGAGTTCCGATGACGTCACTATGAAAAAGCTAGCTTTCGCTTTTAAATTTCCGTCCACGATAACGGTATAACGTGCACGTATTTCCATATTTTTTTTGGAAGTGGACGTGGATGTCCACGATAATGTCGTCACGTTAGAAATTTTGAAAGTCCACAATACAATGTTTATTTAACTGGCTGTGCGGATACAGAATTAAGTTACCTACTTAGTAAGATTTTGCATAGTGCAAGAATATATTATTTTCAGATACGTCGTAATAAAATAAAATTATTTGCCAGGGACGACTTAATTTTTTTATACTCTAGTGTGGATAAGGCCTTGAACAACAGGTCCGCACGGGCGATTTTTTCCCGCCGCGATTGTTTTTCGCGCATTGGATATTCAACGCACTGTTTAGCGACGAGAGTTGAAAATCCAAGTGTCTTGTTTGACGCGCTGGGATGCGCTCTGTAGGACTTTCAATTCTTGGCTCAACACCGAGAGTTGAAAATTTAGTGCGCGATAAAATTATGCCGCGACATTTTTACGTCCTTGCGAAGGTGGGCTTAAGTCACGATTCGCGATTTTTACACCAATCGTAAATCAAATATTTTACTGTTTTCTTTATTTTTATGGACATTAGGTGCGTTTTTATATCATTTTAGTATTAATAAAAAAATAAAATTAACAAGATTTGCACTTTTTAGGCGCTATTAACTCGTTGGCATTTTTATGGTTTTATGTTTTGGAACTAATTGTTTTCAGCTTAACTGTTTTAAGATATTTCGTGTTTTTAGACATGATGTAGGTATTATTTTCTAAATATTGATAAGCTCATCACTGCCAAAATAAAAAGCACATAAATAACACACAATTTCAATGTCGTTATGGTGGTGATTAATGGACATTAATCGCCAATAAAAAATCTCCTTTTGGTACCTCCTATTATGAAAGCGGATTAAAGGCGATGCTCGAATATTTTATTTCACATAATAAAACTACACGCACACTTATGAAACGACAGAAGTAAGCACGATTCCAATTGGTCGTTTACATCAATTATTTTCCAACAAAAAGTATTTCACATTCACGGGTTTAAGCAGGTATCTAATAGGCTGTTTGATTCAGTCCCTATAATTAGTATCAGGTACTAGATCAAATCTACAACTCCAGATTTTAACATCTCAATCATACGCATAAGAATCTAAATAAATTACTAAACGGCCATATTAACACTTAATTAGAAATCAGTGCCGCTGAATATGGTCAGTTCGTATAGGGCCCTAGTACATGGTTGCAGGGATGTGGTGTCTAATCTGAAGTATCGATACTGTAGACATTATAATAATTGTGCATTTTGACATTATAGTATCGACTATTATGATTCAACAGTTGGTGTCAGCATGCATCATACCTTTGCTGGGGTTCCCGCTATGACTTCCAGCTGTTTTTTAAGGGATTAAGTATCTATACTTTTCAAGTAAATCACTTGAAAAGTCTCAACACATACCTATATTCCTAAATACTAACCTCCAAATTCTCATAATTTGATATTTTATTCGTGAGACCATCCTAAAAGTCTTTGTGTCGTTACAAAATACATCTTAAAGTGACGGTGACACCTTGATATTAAACGTAGATGATTGCGTCATATTATAACAGCTGTCATAAAAATCTGTCATTTTCACCAGTATTTGACAATCAGGTGTCAAAAAACGCGCTGTGTTTGGACAGCCGTTATTGTGTGACCGTTCACCGCTTTCCTAAGAAACCAAAGTTTTAGCTTTGAGCAGCGTTTAAGATTATGGCCGTCAGAATCCTAACTCTTCATCGAAGTATCGATATTACTCTGGTATCGATACTTTTCACGATTCATACTTAGATGCAGTACGAGCAATACGTGTACATTAGGAATAATTAACACGTACGTGATCATTAGGGGAATGTCGTCATCTAATGAATAATTAAACACTATTAAAATGCACGCCAAAATGGCAGCGCGTGGGCAGCGCGGCAGAGGTGACCAAGTTTGGTGTGTAAAAGTGGAAATTATGTTGTAGATTTATACGATACATAATACAAATTACGAATTTTAATTAGATTTATTAATGGATTGGTTTGGATTTATATGGAATTGGATACAAAAAGAGTACTTTTTAGTTTCCATAATCTTTGTAGCCATGGGCTTAATGTGAAAACTTCAAAAAAGAATTGTCTGCCAAATGTCGGTCAAATAATAGGATAACGGTTTTTGGGTCACCTTAACGAGACTTACTTCTGTCAGTATTACAAAATTACTTTAACGTCCATCACCATCCAGTACTGTCTTTACCCAAGACCCTTAAGTGCCTCGGAAAGCCGTTAAGCCGATGGTCCCGGCTGTCATTCGTGGATCTTTGCCAGTCGTTACGGGTCGTCAGATCCCCAAAAGTCTGTGACAACCAGACTTACCAAGGGGTATCGTATTACCCAGTAACTGGGTTGTGGAGGTCAGATAGGCATCGTTCCTTGTAAAATATTGGTAGTCAGCTGCATCCGGTTAGACTGGAAGCCGACCGTAATATAGTTGGTAAAACGCTAGTTAGAAGATGACAAAATTATTTTAACGCTGTTTTTAATTCCCAAGGAGTTAGCCATGTCTCCCTTTGTCCACAAAAATACCATAACACAATACAGGGTCATCAATATCTATTGTATACAATAGATATTGATGACCCTGTATTGTGTTATGGTCTTAACAACATATATATATGTTAAGTATATGTTTTATGTATGTGACGGCGTCAACATTGTAAACAGCACGTGCAGCGGGCCGAGTTTTAGTGGTATGCGTCACTTATGCCTCCCCACTCTCCCCACTACTCAAGCCGCTCTACATAAGCGAGCGCGCACCGAGGTGGGGATCATTCTTGTCGCAGGCTCGGCCCGGTGCACATGTTGTAGCGCTTAGAATTATTCTAGTATTTATTTAATCAATAATTAACAAGCTGTTGGAATAAAAGTTGATTACTGAGATATTTCTGAATTTCATTTAAGATGTCAGACCCTTTGCCGACATCAGAAGTGGGATTGGATCCACCGTCCACTAATGATAGTAAAAAGGGTATAGACCGATTTTGGCGCTTACACATACCCTGAAGGGCCGTGCCGCCGTGTATCTTACCGAGATATAACCTGACAAGATCTCATGGGCAACAATCAAGGACATGCTGTTTTCCAAGTTCTCCCAACCCGTGATGAAGAAACTGCAGCTGAAGCGGATATTCGTCTGTGGCAACTCATTGAGAAGATACCAAGTAAATTGGCCAGAAAAGCAGTTCGCAGTGAGCTGGGACATACGGCCAACGCCTGCCCCACGCGCTGGAAGAAGGAAGACTCCATACCGAGCACCAGCACCAAGGACGTGAACTTCTGCTCCAGAGCAGCTCGTGGAGTATGATAGATAAGTGGTACAGATATCCTTATTATAATTTGAGTCTGGCTCAGAAGCTCAAGTAGCCTTGTAAAGTATAGTAATTGAAATCTCGTTCATATTGAGCAATTTCATGAACAAGTGATCCTAAAAGGTATAGGTGTGAATAAAAGTAGCGCGCATATTACAAATTAAATGTGCAACCATGGTACATAACCACTTGCTTCAAATAAATCACGTTGTATGGCCGGTTGAATGACTTAGCAGAAAAATTTGGTCGTGATATTTTAGAACACGGAATTTGAGTTAAAGTTACACAAATTATTGGTTTAGCTACATACGTTCGAAAATGTATTTCCAATTCTTCAAAATTCAAACTCCTCGGCTTATCATCTCATCAAGTTTAGCCATAACATAGCAGTAACATTTTAAACAGTACCCCATGAAAGATGCGTCTACTTTAGCCTGCCTGAAACCTGGTTGAAATAATTGGTCCCTATTTCTAGTGATTTAATTGTGTCTTTCACCTCTTTTACTAAAAAGATGTAGATTTTTCCTTACGCATAAGATGTTTTCATAGATGTATTGACAAGATACCGTCATGATGTTATCTTTAAACATTTCCCTCAGAGAGTCGCGCCTGCGGAGGCCATATATGACTCTGATGCCTCTTTTCTGCAGAAAAAAAAAATTATTCGACGTCTGCAGCGAGTCTCCAGAGTAAAATACTACACATGATACTATTAAAGTAACTAAAATAGACTAGCCTCGCGGTACCTACTTCAGTAAATTGACGGATTTTTCTCACAGCATATGCTGCTGAACTTAGCCGTCCTGCAAGGGATGTTAAGGACCCCATTGAAGTCTTGAGTCGAGCGTGATCCCAAGAAATCAGTTTTATCGACAAATTCTAGTTTCTCTTGATTCAATACTATCTCACAATTAGTACTTTTGACATTTGGTAAAGTAAATCTTATACAATTCGTTTTTTTTTTCCCACTGAATACTAAAATATTAGCTGTGAACCAATTTTGGATCTGCAGTAGGGCGTTATGTACGTCGTCAAGATTTGATGCACGTCTATTAATTTAAATAAGTTTCGTCAGCAAATAACACCATTTGTGGTTGGTTTATAATTAATGAAACCACTATTACTTGGCACCACAAGCGATCATATTGGCTAAATTCATGTAGGTGGTCGCGTTAGTATGCTGTGCCTGTTTAAGGTAAACGCGTTCATAAGGGATCATTCATATAATAGCTTTGATCAAATCGACCTTAAAGTTAGACTAGTCTGGTGGTTACAAGCGCTGTACAAATTTCGTTTCTGCCCTCTTCATTTGCCTAGCCTTTTCCAAACTATGTTGGGGTCGGCTTCCAGTCTAACCAAATTCAGCAAAAGACCAGTATTTTACATGGAGCGACTGCCTATGAGACCCCTCAACCCAATGACTGGGTAACACGATACCCCTTGGTAAGACTGGTTGTCAGACTTTTGGGCTTCTTACTATCCGTAACGACTGTCAAAGATCTACGAATGTCTGCCGGTACCAACGGCTTAATGTGCGTTCCGAGGCATGGAGGGGTTTCGATATGTAATGGATAATCACCCATCCACGAACCGACCGCGGCAAGCGTAGCTTAACCTTCGATGTACCCGTGCGGCATTTAGTCATGCGTTCGTTTTGCCCTAAGGCTTAAAGCAGTTAAAATCCAGTTCATTTGTTTGACGCGCCGAAACGAGTAATTGCTGATCACGGGCGTTCGTATGATAATACAGATGTGACCATAACGAGTTGAGATATATTAATGGGGCTAATAGGGTCTATAAAATATTCTCATAAAAATTTACGTGAAGTATCTCATGGTCAAAATGTTCTGGTAGATATCGTGGAAAATTATGATGACGTGACGGCGGGTAGTGACGATGACGGTACCCTGATACACGAAACAAGCCACGAGAACCATGCCTAACAGCAATATAACTTTGGCAAATAGAGATACCATGTCCGTGAATAGTGATACTATATCGATTGATAGTGATACAATGTCTGCTGACTCACGTTTAACACCTACCAGTGAAAGTGTTAAACATCTTGGTTAACATTTTGTATCAACAGTCTTTTAGACCAGGGTTTTATTCGGACACTGGGTGAGATGCTACGTAATCGACGTTACCAAGTCCTTTTAAACTCAGAAAGAAGTAGATGGAGATCACAGAAGAATGGCCTGCCCCAGGGAAGTGTTATGGCGCCCACTCTCTTCAACATCTATACCAACGACCAACCTACTGTTGAACATTGCGAGAGGTTCCTATACGCAGATGACCTTGCCCTGGCTACCCAAACAAATACATTTGGGGACGCTGAAAACATCTTAGAGGCAGGCCTAGAAGTTCTTGGAAAGTATTATTGTTATTGAGAACGCTCTCAGACCAAACCCCACAAAAACACAGGCATGCGCTTTCCATCTCCGCAACCATTCGGCAAGACGCACCCTGAATATCAATTGGCAATGTGTCACCGTTGAACACTACAGTAAACCTACCTACTTGGGTGTCACCCTTGATAGAGCGCCGACATTTAAGAACCATTGCCTCAAAACTAAGAAAAAAGTCTGCTCCCGTAACAACTTGCTCAGGCTCACAACTACCAACGCAACGGCTTAAAAGCAGGCACAGCTTCCTGAAATCGACAGTATCTCTACCAGGAAAACCGGCCGACGCCCGTTGCAAACTGTGGCAAGACACTATTCCCCCTCCCATTTACTATCTACCACCAAAGGAGCAACTTCCTGCAGGGTGTAACCTTTCGTGGTTCACTTGGAAGTCCCTGAACCATCTTCGGACGCAAGTGGGAAGATATAATCCCAACCTAGTAAAGTGGGGCTACCTCGATGGAATGGCAGCTGGATGTGGATGTGGAGCTATGTCGCAAACTCCACCTTCTATCTTGCCCTCTGTGTCCCAAAACTTGCAGTCAAAGTGACCTCTGCGCTGCCACCGATGACGCCGTGGAAGTGGCGAAGTTTTGGGCCAACAAAATATGGGAAAAGTCGTGCCAGCGACATGAAGAAGAAGAAGATCAACAGGCTTTTAATCCAGATTCAATTACTATTGTTACTAAAGTAGCCATAATAATTAGCAAAAGAGGTGACCCTGTAGAGTCAGCAATAACTGGTCCTGGGGATAATAGTTTTGCAGGGTCATTAAGTGATAAATGGCTGGAATAAAAAAAATAAAAGGGGAATAAAAAGTGAGCAAGAAAAAAAAAAGAGGAATAAAAAAATAAAAGAGAAAGAAAAAAAAAGAGAAAAAAAGAGGAATGAGAAAAATAAGAGGAAAAAAAAATTGACAAAAAAAAAAACAAAGGGAGAAAAAATTAGGAGGAGTTCTGAAGGCTCAATAACGAGCGGTACAGAATTAGTGGCAAACTCTAAAGGGGTGAACCGGACAACATTGCTAAATTCCTGAAGGCTCAATAACGAGTGGTCCAGAAGTAAAAGCTTATTCTGAAGGGGTTAACCGGACCAGATAGCTAAAGTCCTGAAGGCTCAATAACGAGCGGTCCAGAAGTAAAAGCTTATTCTGAAGGGGTTAACCGGACCAGATAGCTAAATTCCTGAAGGCTCAATAACGAGCGGTCCAGAAGTAAAAGCTTATTCTGAAGGGGTTAACCGGACCAGATAGCTAAAGTCCTGAAGGCTCAATAACGAGCGGTCCAGAATGAAAAGCTTACTCTGAAGGGGTTAACCGGACCAGACTGCTTAAGTCCTGAAGGCTCAATAATGCGCAGTCCCGAATTAAAAGCTTTCTCTGAATGGGTGAACCGGCCCAGATTGCTAGTCAGGATGAACGAACATGAATAATATCGTTGTCTTTTTAGATACTGCTTGATGAGATTACGCGCACGAGGACGTCCGCACGTCAGTATGGCCGTGACGGCGTCAACATTGTAAACAGCACGTGCAGCGGGCCGAGTTTTAGTGGTATGCGTCACTTATGCCTCCCCACTCTCCCCACTACTCAAGCCGCTCTACATAAGCGAGCGCGCACCGAGGTGGGGATCATTCTTGTCGCAGGCTCGGCCCGGTGCACATGTTGTAGCGCTTAGAATTATTCTAGTATTTATTTAATCAATAATTAACAAGCTGTTGGAATAAAAGTTGATTACTGAGATATTTCTGAATTTCATTTAAGATGTCAGACCCTTTGCCGACATATGTATGTATGTATTTATTCTATATGAAAATGGTACACCACTGACTACCTGCATTATTGTCTCTCCTTCTCCCTTTAATCCATCCAAAAGTTGTCTGTAAAATATCGCTTTCAGCGATAAGACCGCCCATTGTGTCACACTATGTAAAATGTCTACATTTATATCTGTAATTTTTATGGTGTACATAATAAAGAGAATTCTATTATGTTCTTTGGTTTGAACTTTACGATTTTCTTCAGTAACTTGGCTCTTCACTACACGCGCCCAACGCGATTACAACACAAGTTTAGTTATAGACAAAATTAATTAATTATGTAGATGTCCACTCCTAAGCCGACATAATTAATTTCTCTCTTCATATAAGGGTATCTAAGTATTATAAATTGTAGGCGCTTTTCGTGTCTGTCTGTTTGACCGCGTTGTTCTTCGAAACATGCGCAATGTATTTTGATGCGGGTTTCACCATTATTTAAATAATCGATTCCGATAAGTCTACACGTATATTACATTAATATTTAACTTAGAAATATTAAAGAAATCTGCACGTTTTGTCAAGTCGTAAAACCCGTGCGAATCAGGGGAGGGTCGCTTGTATTATTATATTAAATAAATCGTAGTTACGATTTAAAACATGGTTGTTAGCTGCTGGTATGTTGATAATTTATTTATTAATTAAATATTAGCTGTTCCCCGCGGTTTCACTCACATAAGTCTCGATTCCGTGGGAATATCGGAATAAGAAGTATTTGATGTCCTAATCCAGGTCCAGGTCTATCCATGTGCTAAATTTCATCCAAATCCGTTCAGCGGTTTTAGCGTGAAAGCGTAACAAACATGCAAACATACAAAAAATTAAATCTTTTCTCTATGTCATATTACTTTAGACTTGTAAATGTCTCTTTGTTACATAATACAGGTGTTAGGCGCTAGTGCGGTTTTGCACGCTATATTTTGCATATTAATCGATATTTATGTGTATTTTTTTATATGGTAAAAGTAAAATTATAATAGATGATGATATTACCTTCGGTTTATACGCTACCGATACTTATTTCGTGTCGTCACGACTTTTACGAAAATAGGTCACGATTCATACCGTAGAGAAAATAAGGGTCAGTCAGCACCCTAATTGCGTAACTCACTATCTATCACAATCTGAATCTTTTTGAAACCTATTGCTAATCCATTGCTTTATATGTTTGAAAAATTTGTCTGCCCAACAACGTAAATAACGTAATGAATGTTGTTGAACTGTCAAAAAGAAAACCATTTCTACTGTTAGTGTGTTACGCAATTACCCCGCTGGTTCTTAAGTTTTTCAAGGAACCTTTGAACGCATTTAAGTTTCGTCACTGGTGGTGGCTCCGTTAATACTTTCAAGTGGCAATCGCATTCAAAGCGTTTCTTTTTTTACGACTATCAACGGGATTGACGGCATTTCGGTAGCTTATGACAGGGGATTGACATAAACTTCCATAACGATAACTAATCTAAAAAAACCTGGGAATACATTTTCGAATTTTCCATCATCATTATCGCTGATAGGATGTCACTTTGTCCAGGCAAAAATATCTCTAACAGGTATCCTAAAAGCCCTATATTGTTGGCCCTGAAAAGTAACGATCCTACTGTATAGGAGACTCACATGGCTTTCCGCACTTAACTTCAAAAATTCTTCATCCTATTTTCATCGCAGCACCATCCCTTGGCAACAAAGTTCGCCTCATGTAAGGAAGGTTGTCGTTTGCATTATCAGAACTGATTTAAATCTTGTATCCGAATGAATATAATTGCAGTTCGGCTAACACAACCACATAGTGTTATGGAGCTCATTAACGAAGGCATGCCATCTCTTTTTATAAAGCACTGATTGACAAACCAATCACGTTCCTGAGATGCTGCAGATTCATCAAATATTAAAACCACTCCTCCTGCTGATCCCAAAAAGGCGTAAGATCTTGAAGATAATATACAATGGTTAAAAAAAAACTGAAAAATGATGCCTTTAATCAGTAAATTAACTACGTTACTTCCATGCAGAGCATAGATTAACAAGTTTTTTTTTTCTAGCGATAAGGCTCACGTCATTAGCATGCAACGAAAGCCACGTGCTTTATATAGTCTGTATCTCTTGCTAAAATAAAAAAAGTTGTTAAGTGTGAGTGTTAGTTTATGGTGTGTTCCGTATGCAGTTCGTTTATAGTTGCCATTTACATAATGAGCTGTGTTGGACACTTATGTGCTTTCTGATGGATCAGTAACTATTTTTATGAAGCTTTGAACATGGGAATGACGTAGTTAGATTTTAATAATAAGCAATATAACCAAATCTTCCAAATCTTTTTCATATGTTTTAGTGCCTATGACTAGGCACAAAAATAAATCATGCAGCACAAATAATATACCTCAGTACGGTACAACTATTTTCTTAGTGTCCCTCGGCAAACTTCGTGTTTCGTCAGTTTCCTCCCATTTTTTAAATAAATTACATTAAGTTAAAAGAATATTAACAACTCTATATACTTCCAAGTCGATTGAGAGCGTTTGGTCTGCACCAAGTGCAATGGGCTACTGATAGAAATCCGACGACTGACGAAACATGAAGTTTGCTCAGGGACATTAAGAAAATAGTTGTACTGTATCATTGTTTTATAAAAAAAAAACAATGATTGTGGCAATACACATAGATGTTTCTGAACAGGGCTGGGCCAAGTTGAAATGTTGCCCAAAATTCGGGACTTTTAAGAGTATAACCAACAACGGTTGCTAAATCTAAGTAAATACACGGCTAACGTAACATGCGGAACTCTAAAGCCCTTTACGCATAGATCACTTCCAACTAATTAAGTCGTAGCGTCAACTAGTCTATGCATATTTAAGATGGCGCGGCCGAAGCATAGACAAGAAAAAAAAGGGTTCAATTAGAAGAAACCATTTCAATTGATTTATTTTAACGAATTCTTTTCAATGTATATCTTACATCTTGTTTAAAGGAAATTCATGCATTTCTACGTATATTTCTTCGTATTTTCGTTTATGGGTTTGTTAATTGACTTGATAATATATGATTAGTATAACTCCTTAAGAAAGATCACATACGCGGGGAAGGATTCACCACGTCACCTGGATTTGCCGCAACGCAACGGCAAACCGAAATTAGATTAATTTCAAATATAATGGTGCCGATTCTCATGTCACAAAATTCTATAAACTAAACCAATAATCACCAAAATTTTGTTTACTCCTGTCAAACGACGTTTCCCATTTTGAAATTGACTAAAGTGACACAATTTAACCATAACATAGTTTGACAGCACTACTGTCATCTATTTATTCAATTTAGTGAAAAAGGCAATTTGGCTATTCCTAAAAAAAAATACTGTCGAACTAAATCAGACTATTTTTAATCGCGATTAAAAAGGTGTGGAATAAATTTAGTTGTCATGAACTAAAATTTACAAAGCACATTTCTCTTCTAGTTCTTGAAAGTTTGGATGCTTTTGAGTTTGGAAATCATTATGGACGCTTATATGATTGCAGCTGTTCTCGATTCACGACATAACAAACAGGCAGACTCAGACAAATTCATGATGTCCTTGATAGGGCTTTCCTACGGCGATGAGAATACCGAAGAGTTTCAACTTATTGAACTAAAAACCGGATTATCTTTTCTTGAGATCACATTTTTATTAGTAAATTAGCTTTATTACGCTGAAATAAATGGCAAGATAATCATGCTACCTGAATAATTTTTTTTCTTATTGAAAACCGAAAAGATATCGCCGAAGTTCTAAATCTTTTTTGGTGAACAATTCAAGCAGGATCATATTGGTCTCAGCTAATAAAAACAAGTACAGGTTATTGGGTCTTAATTTATTAAAATATTAATATAGTTTTACGCCGTCATAATGAAGGCGTAAAACTATATTAATGCTCTGTATTTCATTTAAATAATTATTAATAAACAATTAAAGACAATTATTTGGATTTACTGAGGTTTTTTTTTCACTTCGAATCATTTCGTTTACTTGCATTCACTCTTTATTTTAATTTCCGACAAATCTTGGTCTATGGTCTACTCAACTTAGCAATTGTCAAAATTGTTTTTAACTCTAAAGAATCTTGTTTGCAGAATAGCTTTTAAGATTCTCTTAGCCAAAAATAATAAATTTTAGTGATAGTTTAGTTTAATTCGGTGTACAAGAGAATCGGCTCCACTGACCAGCAATATTGAAAAAAGCCACTAACTTATCACGAAATATTTCCGAAACCACGCAAGATATCTTCTTGAAGTGAAAAGCAACATTCAAATGTATTTAATAATGCATTAAAAAACACCAAATGGAAAATAAAAAAATAATGTGTCAAAGAAGAAAAAAGAAAATTTTGACAAAAAACCATTGACTCTTAAAGTGGGTAACTTAATTTTTTAATCATTCAATATTTCGTATTGCCTCCGCCTGGTCTCAATACAGCTTCTACACAATATTTGGTATGCTGAGTACCAGATTCCTCAGCATATACTGGATAATATTCTCCCATTCTTCAATACGCAAAGGTAAAAATAATAATTAAATCAACGTGAAATTAGAAATATTCAAATGTAATCCAAAATTATGAAAAGTGTAATTTTTTTTTTTAGTTTTTCTATCCATGTCTTCGAACAGGCCAGTACGTAATAAGGTTTTAATGTACAATGTAATACTGTTTTCAAGATTTTTTTTACTTCATTAAACTAACTTGTGTGGTTTTTTATGCACTTTGCAAGTGGCTTTTTTATATTGCTCGTCAGTGTATATTTATATGTAGAAGAGCATAATTATTTTGTTGCAAATTTTAGGAACAACTTGTTCCGATAGTACATGTTCACATAGTTTCGGATTCGGAGTGTAATTAATGTATCTCAGTAATTTGTATCCATACTACATAACATTACGTAACTCTAGCAAAAAGAGAATTGTTGTTACTCGAAAATGGTTGACATTTGCATATACGTCATCAGGAGTCATTTGGTTGCAAATGACCTCCCCTACATCCCCTTAATGGATTGCCGACGTATTACCAATAACCCTGTATACTAATATTATAAAGAGATATTATTATGTTTTATATTTGTGAGTATGTTTGTAGGGGACAATCTTCGAAACTAGTCATCCGATTCCAAAAAATATTTCACTGCTATCAGAGAAAGAATCACTCTGAGTGCCATAGAATATATGTTATGTTAAAACACGCGGACGAAGTCGTAATAAATAAAATAAATAAACCTATATTCTGTAGATGTCACGGACCACTCTCCTCAAAGATACTAACACTAAGTTTACTGTTACTGTTAGCCTGCATCATAGTCAAAGTCAAATCATTTATTTCAAATAGGTACATAAAAGGCACTTTTGAACGCCAAAATTTACAAAAAAATTGAATTGATTCTAGTTGCCCCTTCCAAAAGGTAGTTTCGTATGGAGAAGAATGGGCAAGAAACTCCACCGTGACTTTGACTTTGGTAATTTTGGCCCACAATTCATTGGGTATACGGCGGACGTAGCCAGCCCAGTCCCAATTCAGCTTAGCGGCTTTTTGAGCAACGTCAGTAATCTGTATTTTGGATCGCAGTGTGGTGTTGCGAATATCTTTAAGAATACATTTATATTAAAGAATAGGATGAAAATTAATGAGGCAGTTTCACCTATATGCGTTGAACATTATTTTTGCTCGAAATAATAAATTCCTAAGTTAAATTGTTACTTTAAATTTAAAAACTAAATATTCCCATTTCTTTCCTGTTAGCGTGGCTAAAACCCAATTACCGTAATTCCAATATAATTGACTTGTTTCAGTTAGTTGGCATTAATTGAATTAATTCAAATATTTCTCTGATAACAGCTCTAATTCTTTTGATAGTTGGAATACCTTTTTCCAATATGTTATAGTTCAGGCAATAATTGGCAATAAGTACATGGCAATGTATTTATTTTTAAATACAAACTGCATTTCACGGATTCCTAAGAGTTATTTTAATTAATTGTTTTAATCGATCGGTATGCGTACCTACCAAATGAAAATATAACAGATCAAGTGCGAACTATACTCGCTTAATGAGGGTTCTGCATGATATCAAATTCGAGGGGAGCGTTTTGTCGTTTTATTTGTTTTTTCATTTGAAATTAATCACAGTAATCATGCTTATTTCAGGCCCTGGCTAACCTGGCCTTTAGTTTCATTTTTTTTTGTGTGGTTATTCTAGAAAAAGTATCTTTAAACTCTTTGTTTAAAAAAAAAAGACTTACGTCATAATCTCAATCATATTGTAAGGTCACTGTTATTGTATGGCAGATATCGTCGCTTGAGTATCATGGGCAAAACTTTTCTACGGGTTCCTAAAATACAATAAGGCTTTTAAGGTCAACTTGCGCGTTCATGGGTTATACTAAATAACACGGAGTTATGTAACAGCTAACTCAGGGTCAATCTAATAATTCATCTTGTGCCAGTAAGAGTTAGAGGTAAATCAGGGTTAAACTTTTAAATATTAAACCCGCCGATGTGGTAGAGTTAAGTCGCTAAACTCTGGGTTAGTGTCAGTAATGTCAAAATAAATTGACGTTATGAGGTACCGCTGATAACTTACTTTGTATTTAATATTGTTCGACGTTGTAGTAAGTGAAAATTTGGTATTATATCAGCAGGCAATATATTCATGAACTCATATAAAAATAAATATAAATTATAAAAACTTAAAGACATATTTTTCCTTATCTGACGTTTTCGTCGATCAATAAAGTAAATCTCCATGGCAACCACATACAATACGATTCAAACGAAATGTCATGTTATATAATTCAAAGACAAGAAAGTTTTATTTATCGTAGTGTAGTGTAAAGGAGATGGGTATTACAATTTCCGTTCATTGTCCGTTCCACGGAGTATAGAAAGAAGCGGAGGTGTCGCAAGCCAAAATCTCTATAGAAAGGAGCGTCGCCTAAATGCGGGTGTGAGAGGGGTGCAGTACACGATGCCCCCGCCCATTATTTGTAAATCCATCTAGCGGAGAAAGGAATTATTACAGTGAAACTGAACTAGCTATTTTTCATTTTAATTCGTCTATTGGCCACTGTGGCATAAAAAACCATGACACTTTTTCCAGAACATTCTATGTGCATTAGTATGGCGGGACCATATTATTTATTACCCAACTGTGGGCGAAGCCAAAAGATGGATAATAATTATGTTCCCTGTTTCAGATTGAAACATTTGTTTATAGTATCATGTGGAGTATTGGGTATATAGGGTGGATAGGTACGTAGTAAAATCAAAAAGTTGTTAAATCATCAATCTTTATTTTTTTTATTAGACATTGGTTAGGTATTATTATTGTCCACTAAACAACACAGTTTTGTTTAAATGCTGCCTTTTAGGTAAAACAATGTTTTCGAGCTTACTGTAATAATTAAGTCTCGTATTACAATAGTAGTGGCTTATAGCTTTGGTTAACAACGTAACATGGTTGAAAATTGGATCTTGATCATGCGCATGTGCATTTAATGATATGAAGTAGTTTTCTCCTATTAGACTCTTAAGTGTAGCATGAACAATATTACGAGGCTTAAAATTATGAACATTTAAACTTTCTTTTTTCATTCTTCTTATTATTAATTCTGTGCGTAAGCAGATTTTGATAACATCATCAGACGGGAAAATAAGTTGCCCGCGGCTTTTCAGTGAAATAAATCTATGTCCTGTCTTTATTTGTAAAGCGTGAAGGGCGAGAACACATTCTTCGCATTTTATTTTTTTCTGCAACACACGTACTATGTCACCCGCTATATATGAGACAATTTGATGAGTGTCAGAGTATTCACTCTGGAAAATTCTATTACTTTCGACCAACGCGTCATGAAGTAAATTGTCATCATAAGTATTTGGACTCTCGTCTGATATTCTGTACCTTTCACTTGTGCTGTTAATCAAATCAACAGCGCTAAGACGCGAAGAACAAGACAGGATTCCAATGTTCTCAAGGGGAATGCAATTTCCTCTAAAGGAATCCTTTAACTCAGTGTTAATAAGAGTTTTTTTGTACGCCGCCTGGAACTGTCGTGCCGTAGGATTATTATTTGTCGTTCCATGTGCCCTAATATTTCCAAAGAATAATTCAAGGTGATCTTGGCTAAACTTATACAAAGGCAAATATATACTCGTAAGTTCCTTTTTTTTTGTACTAAACTTTTGTACAAACCTATTGTGCTATCTATGCAAACAATGATGCCAATGAAACCAGTTTTTCTTCTTGACTGAATATTTTTTTCGGAACATGTTGCTAAATGCAAGATGTAATTTTTTGAAAATATTAGAAATGATAAAGTTTTCGAAAAATTGCGTTCAAAGAGTGCTTTTTTGGTTCCGTACTGTTTTAAATTTTTCGAATTTAATATGTCAAACAAGTCGTTGATTAGTTTTATAAAAAAAATTGTTCCATAAGCATCTTTGAAATAATAATGCCGTTCTTGGCAAGATTCTAAGGCTTTGGCAACACTCGTGCTAAAAAGTTGACTTGCCAATTTTACTTTCATCTTTTCTCGGTGAAAGTTGATATGTCTATCCGTTAGTTTGTTTCCCAAATTTAAAGTTTCCTTTTTCTGTAACTTATTTAATTCAACTAAATATCGCCATTCTATCGCATTTCCTTGATAATCATATAATATTTTATTAAACTCAAAAGCATTTCGTATCAATTTCACCATGTGACATGCATCCAAAAACACATAAACCAATTCGTCAGAACATGGATGCTTTAAAGACGTTTTAATATGGCCAATGTCTAATGAACAGCCGAGAATTTTTGCCATGCTTACATTCGATGGACATCCATCCATAGTTAGCCCTACTACTTTTACTCCGGTATCATGAGCGTTAATTAAGCATTGTTGGACTAGAGAAGCACGTTGTTCACCTGAAACATTAAAATGTATGTTTAAATTTCTTCTTCTGTGGTGTCGGCTTGAGCTATCACTTGGTAATCGCTCCTTAATTTAAAATGAAAGTTCGTGAAAACGAAAAAAAAAAATACCTGTAACACTATCAATGAGAAAGAATCCTACGGGTAATTTCCATGAATCATTTACACCAACTAGCACTAAAACAAGGGCCCGAGTGGCTTTGTTTAAAGTATCTATATCTAAAGAAGTGCCAGTGTCAACATATCCATAGTATTTAGATCCATCCCACTCTACGTGTCGTTTAATCGCCATTTCATCTAATACGAGTACTAAATTGCAAATGAGAGGATGTTCGAATTGTTCTATTTTCTGTTTCAACACTTGAAAAGACTCTTCTGTGAATCCTGGTTTACCATTCACCGTTTGATACCATTTTGCTATGGTTCGCTGGTGTGGTAGACATGTATCAAAAGTACGTCTCACGTAATCATACGCCTTGGGTGAATAGAAATTCAGTGTTAACGCAAAAGTGCGCAAATTAACGGAGTATTTTTTTTTTACTGTGTTGCCAGGTGTTTTTTTATGTATTTGTCGTTGCACAAGCTCTCTTGCTTTTATGTCAATGCTTTTAAGAAGATCTGCGTCAGAGGACAATATCATATTTTTTTGCTGGAGGTCATTTAAAAGGCTTTGGACCGATGCTATCTGAAAAAGACATATTTACCCCTTATATAAACCTTATAGTAACAAAATACTGTATTTGTTTTATTTCTTAAGAGCTGATTATGTTAAGCTATTTCTTTGATAAGTCCCAAATGAATAGTAAGATTGCCATTGAGAAATCGGGCTTTGGCTCTATAATACATTATTACTCTATAATATATACTTGCAATAATCCAAACAAAAAACGCAGGTTGTAAAATAATTGGTTCGTATTGAAGCTTACGCGTAGACGTAGCATTTACCAACATGATATCGAAAAAAAAATCTTACCTTTTTTTTTAATCGTCTATTTTTTGCTTGTAGCTGCTTAATTTTTTTATTTTTTCAGATATTTTCAATTTTTAGCCTGTTCATTTCCCGTTTCAATGCTTTTCTTCTTGGTGTATCGTTTAGTTTTAAAAACGGTTCCAAGTCTTTTTCAATATTTGGAGCAGAATTATGTAGAGGAAACTTCTGTAACTGCTGTGTTTCAAATTCCTGTAAAGATATTATGTATAGTCGCCGGCACGTACCTTGGCATTCCAAAACCTTGCCAAGTTACGTGCAATATTAGTATAGATAATGTATCATTAGCCAGTTATAAAAAGTGCCCGATTGGCTAGATATTGGTAAATAATGCGTTTTCTTGTTCAGAATGTAGTTCTAATACAGTTATGTTTATATAAATTTTTACCTGTACTTGACTAGTATTTGGCATTGTATGTGATGTTCCTTCAAACATATTTGCTTCTAATCCCTGTAAAAATAAATTCGTAAAATATTTCTTTCTCTTTTTTGCGTCTCTTTTTAACTATTTCTAGGCTCGCGTTTTATAACTATCTCACCCGATGTTATTATATTAAGTTAAAACTTTATTTTAAATATTATCTTCAGTACCTGTTTAGATATAAACAATTTAGGTAACGCTCCTTGGTGCAATTTCTTATATCCGTTTTTTGTTTTATAAAAATCTTTTTCATCGAAATGAAGTGAACAGATTTTAGAATACTTTGTTGGTGTCCAGTTGTTAGGTTTATTTATAATACGTATCCATGCATTTCTAATATCTGTATTTACAGGGAATCTAAAATTATAACAAAAATAAGTAAGGATTAAAAAAACAAATAAATGAAGAAAATCAATTCGATAAAATAGGGTCTTACTAGTATGATGCACACATTTTTATTTATCAGTTAGGACCGACTACTTACCGACAGATGGCGCATTTTACTTATGTTAAATTCTTCTTATTTCATGTATCAAGGTACGTAATTATCTATGAAATTACTTATAGCGAGCAAAATAAACTTAAGCAAGTAATTTGAGTTACAATAATATGCATTGCTAATGATAAAAACACGAAATCGGTGAGAAGTGGTTAGTATACATCTCTTCGACGATAGATGTCTCTAGCTACAATCTGACGAGCAAACGAGAAAATGTGTTTAAAAAAGGAAAATATGAATTTTAGGGACTTACACGTGAAATGTTATGCCATCAATATGTTTCAGTTTGGATCCTGAACATTTTTTGCATGCAACAACAGCGCACTTCATTATTAAAATAATTTAACTACTAAAAAACGATTAAAATACAACGCACCCGAACGCGATGCCGATTCACTCACAACTAAGGTTTGCGGCCCCGCCCACTGTGACGTCATGACCTAATTGAAGGCGCACGACCTACTTGCCTTGCGGCACCTCCGCTTCTTTCTATACTCCGTGGTCCGTTCATTCAGTTTTGGTCGGATTACATATCAGGGCACAGACATTGCGATTAATCTTTTTTATGTTTCATCGATTGAACTGCAATTCTCCCAACTAAAAAAAACACTTGCGCGGTTAACTAACCCGGTGTTACTTTTTAGTGGCGCAACACGTAATAAGAGTTAAAATGTTAATTACTTAACTCCGAGTTTACAAACTCTATATTTATTCATTTAACCCAACTAAACCCGTAAGTGGGCCTAAGTGTTCTAAGTACAAATACACATTATTTTCTGTAACAGTAGCAAGCACATTCCAAAACGGTATCGTCCCTATAAATAAAGATAAATAGAATTTAAAGGCTTTCACACACTACCTATTGCACTACGACAGGCTAAGGCATTGTAATTAGTTAAAGCTGATTTTTAGGGTTCCATATCGAAAGGGTAAAACGTGACCCTATTACTAAGACTCCGCTGTCCGGCCGCCTGTCTGTCCGTCTGTCACCAGGCTGTATCTCATGAACCATGATAGTTAGACAGTTGAAATTTTCATAGATGATGTATTTCTGTTGCCACTATAATAACACATACTAGAAAACAGAATAAAATAAATATTTAAGGGGGCTCCCATACAACAGATTTTTTGCCGTTTTTATACATAATGGTACGGAACCCTTCGTGTGTGAGTCCGACTCGCACTTGGTCGGGCTTTTTTAACATTACCAACTGTCTTATAGTGATGTAGCATGCCTAACATTTTAGCCAATTCTTTGGTCCAACAATAATTCAGGGCTATTGTCATAAGCAGTACGGTATCTGGAATACCGCCCCATAAAATAGCAAAAGTCTTCCTTAATAGCACAGTTTTTGGTGAAATTTTTTCTGTGAAAATACGTTAAAATTATTTAAAAAATTGAACCATGTAGTCTGTTTTATCGTCTCATATAATAATGTAGAGAAAAAGGCATACCTTTTTTCAGTAAAAACCATTTTGTCGCGTGAGCAGGAATACGCTCCAGATAAATCGAACGATATATTTCGCATCTGTGTGAAGGAGCCTTTGTGGCGTATTTAAATTTTATTGTTTAGTAGATAGCGGTTCTGTACAAAACAGGTAATCACGACGGGGTCAAACTGTACCAATATACTGCTAAAGTACTAATATACTATATAATAAATTGCTATTATTGCCAATGAATTCTGTAGATATCTTTCAGTTATTGCCTTTCTGGGGTCAGGTTGTGTTGCATCAACAGGGGAAATTGATAGGAAAAGTCTGTTTACGAGTTCTTAAAGGTGCACGAGAACCACACGGTAGGTATTTGAAAACTAAGTTTAATTATTATATAGGGATCAAAATGTGCTTAAACTAAAATTTCCATATTTTGCCTTTACTTTTCCTTTAAAAACAAGAACCTGCGACTGATTACTTTAAAGTATTTAAACCTTCATCGCTAACCTAAAAATAACTTTTACTCTTAAAAAATAAACAAGACTGCGCGGAATGACGCGGCATACGGCATTGGTTCTCTTTAAACCAGTTGGCGGACCCTAAAAAAGGATATGCAAGTGGAATTACCGTTTTATTACATCACGCTAAATGGCTTTGCACTTGTGCCTTAAGGCTGTATCAGCTGAGTGCTCGTCCGAGATTCCTACTAAGGGCAAACACCCATATCATTGGTCGCTGTTAAGAACAAAAGTGTAACATATGTTTGTATATTTGTCAACAATCAGTTCGCCAATTTTCCTCATTATCAGCCCCTGCTAGAGTCATAGAATATAACGAGTATCGACAACCAGTACCTACCAGTACCAGCATCTATTTATTTATTTTATTGGTTCACCATCGATTGTTCACACAGGTTCTATGCTAAAGGTTACATGCGAAAGTGTGTATGCAGCAGTCACAATAACAACAACAACAAACAACAGCAACAACAACAACAAACACTTACAGGGAAACTCCGCATGGTAGATGATAAATGCAATGCCGCCGGGCTGGTTGGTGGCATGCCAGCCGGCCGGGCCGCCGGCGGGCGCCGGCATAGTATGTGAGTCTTTAGGCGCGAGTGGGAGCCCTGTCTAAGACAGGGCGCCACCAAACGGGATAGGAAATATCACATTATTAAAGCCTCTTTAGTCTAGTGGTCGGTAGTGCTACTAAGCTAAGCATGAGGTCCTGGGTTCGATTCCCGGGTCGGTCAAAGTGTTATTGGGTTTTCCATCTAGCAGCTCGGAGTCTGAATTTTTGCTCTGATGCTCTAGCAATAGGCTCGCCCTCTATTAAATGATAAATGATTTTATTTCTGTAAGTAGGTTTGTACAAACACTTTTACACGTTAAGCATATTTTTTAAACTAGATGAGGTCGGCGTTTCCTATCTGACTACTCTGTGAAGAAAGGCAGAAACAATAGCCGGTCAGTCTCTTTTAAAGTCCAGACATAATCTTGGTCAGATCATGTGAAGACCATGTAGATTGACCATGTCTGAAATGGTCTTTTGAGGAAAGAACCACACAGATGGAATGCATAAAGAAGTTGTACAAAAAATATGATTAATCTAGTTTTAAATTACTTAAGTATCTAAAAGTGTAAATAATGATAATAACAATATAATTTAACAATATATAGTACTTATTATATGTATTATCGTAGTGATACTGCCTGGTCCAACATCACAGCCTTTCGATACGCTTCCTTACCAAATAGATCATCAATCTTTTTTATCGAAGGAGTCCTGTGAACGCTGTTCACAAATCCGAAACCCGAAAATGTTTTAGTTTAAATAAGATAGATGACCGTTATTCTTCCGACAACTGTTTACTGTCGGGGACAAGGCAAGTCAGTCAGGTGATCGAAAATTTTAAAGCGTCATATTCGACACGACAGCCTTCCGAATGGTTGTGAGTGGTTGAGTGTGTGACAGCGGCCTATTTCATGTACCACGCTATCTGCAAGTCTGCACTCTGTTCTCTTCACTTTTCAAATATCGAGTGTGGAGAATAATTTTGACTTTTCGACTCGGAAGACACTTTTCAAAGTTAAATCTACACTCTCCCTTATTTTCCGGTCTGAAAAATGTTTTACATAATTCGGCTGAAGAGTTCAGAATGTAGAGTAAAGACTTTCTAGACTTGCTTGACAGAATAGACCATCGAATAGGCCCCAGCAAAGCTATTCACAATCATTCGACAGGCTGTCAACAGCAAATAGCTGTCAAAAGAATGACGGTCGTCTTTTGATTTAAACTGCAAAAAAATTCGGGTTTTGGATTTGTAAATAGCCTTTAGAGGACTCTTTTGATAACATTGATTAATGTTCGATTTGGCACGGAAGCATATCGATCAGTCGTGAACAGCTATACAAGTCTCTATTTAACTAAGTGATTGAACGGTGAACCATAAGTTTCAAGAGCGCCGAAACCAGGTGCTTGGTGATTTTTTCTTATCCTGGCTACGAAAACCGGTATTTACAATTATTTCAAAATTAAACATCGCAAAACCGATTTCGGTCGAACCAATTTAGAGATACGGTACTGAATTAATTTCTACTTGGATGTGTCAAATTGTTCTTTATTGGTTCAATTGTAAGTTCACTACATTGTTGCAGTCCATGCGATACTGGTTTGCTGTTTCTACGTGAGCTTTATTTACCTATATGCAGCTATGTATGTATTTTTAGGTAGTTATAGTAATAAAAGGTACATGATCTATTTGATTTATAAGTAGGGAAGTTTTTGTGTTATAAACTAAATTGAATATGTCGGAAATACGTTAAATCCATGGTCTAAAAAAACAAGGTATTCCGGGAGTGACACATGCTTACGTCACTATCCAGTTGCCACTTTATTGCAACACAACACGGATTATGGCAACATTTTCTGTCACCATTCTGTTAAAAATATATATAAAGCATTTAAATTGACGTTTCGCTTTTATAATCAAACTAAACAGTTCAATTTAAACATATACCAACGTAATTGTTAGTTAAAACCTCATTGTTTCATCGGGTTCGCACAGGTAATAAAGGCGGTTGGGAAGTTATTATTACACACTACTGGTAACACAGCGGTGATGACGTAGGCTTGTGTCACCCACTGTGTCTCGGAATGCTATACCTGGCGAAGTATATTATTATACCATGGTTAAATCAATCGTTTGTCTTTGACAAATCGGGACGCCAGCGCCACCAGGCGGCGCTCGACTAAGTCTACAACATCGCTCGACCAGAGTAAAAGCTGAGGTTGGTCGGTGGCTGTCAAGCAGTGAACACGTTTAGAAACTGTCACGCGGTCTGTATGGTTGTGTCATGTGTGTGTGATTCGCTAGTGTGATTAATTTGTTCGTTTATTATAATTTGATTTGAACTGTAAACGGTTTTTCGATTGCACAATAACCAACACTTCCCATAATACGCCCACAGTAGTTAAAATATGGATGATAATAACGAGAGAGACGTCCCTTCTCCTTCAAATATAATTAAGTTAAGCATGACCCTTTTATTTATAATCGTTGCTTAAAGTTAAGTAGTGATTAGCGACTGTTTAACCAAACATTTTTGATGTTTTTACACCTCTTAACTTTTAAACAACTTTTATAATGAAACCCTTTAGTATACAGGCTGGCAGGGACACCGCCGCGCCATTTGTCACCATGGATTCAGTGCATAATCATGCACTGAACCCTACTGCGTTGAAATTTATGGTTATAATAAAAAATAAAAAAAGTGTATCATACATTTTGCCCGCGTAGGTATTGCACTTTTATTTGAAACAGCAGAATAATTTTATTAATAATCAACGAAAAATTTCTACACTAGTCTAGAAGCAGGTGTTGAATTCATGGTGACAGTTTGGGCCATGTTAGACATGTTTGCGTCGATGTCCCAAATATATAAACTTTTATTAAAAAAATCTCCTTTTTGTATTTTTACACCTCTGCCTAACCATTCGGGATATAGGCGTGATATTATGTTCCGGTACGTTGTATTTTTTTCTGCCTGCCCCCATGTGCAAAAAAGTGCGAGTTTATGTGTGTATGTATGTGTATTTGTCGTATAATTTTAAAATACAGATAAAATAGTATACTCATTACCTTTACTGTCGCTAAAACTTTCCTCCATTCGTTTATACGACCATCAGACGTTAACAACTTTTCACTAAACTACTTAAGTACCAGGAAAACAAGCAACAGGGAATTATGTTGCACCAATAAACAGCTAACAACAAACAACAGCGAATTGTTGCACTAATAAACAGCTAACAACAAGCAACAGGGAATTATGTTGCACTAATAAACAGCTAACAACAAGCAACAGGGAATTATGTTGCACCAATAAACAGCTAACAACAAGCAACAGCGAACATGTTGCAGTAACAAACAGCTAACAACAAGCAACAGGGAATTATGTTGCACCAATAAACAGCTAACAACAAACAACAGGGAATTGTTGCACTAATAAACAGCTAACAACAAGCAACAGGGAATTGTTGCACCAATAAACAGCTAACAACAAGCAACAGGGAATTGTTGCACTAATAAACAGCTAACAACAAGCAACAGGGAATTAGGTTGCACCAATAAACAGCTAACAACAAGCAACAGGGAATTAGGTTGCACCAATAAACAGCTAACAACAAGCAACAGGGAACATGTTGCACTAATAAACAGCTAACAACAAGCAACAGGGAATTATGTTGCACCAAAAAACAGCTAACAACAAGCAACAAGGAGTTATGTTGCACCAATAAACTGCTAACAACGTCTGAACACACTGAGCATTGCCAAGCACCTAATTTGATTTGAATCTGTTCTGTAATGAACTTGCTTCTGAGAATCGATGGCTCGTGGCTCGTGGTTCACAAATAAACGAGCATTTGATTGAACGAATACTTCCATGACTTGTGATTTGTATAGGCAGTGTACGAATGTGGACGTATATTTAGCTTATGCCACCTGAGCATCGAATATGAAACAAGGGTTAAATTCATTACAAGTGGCACATGCGGGTGCGGGTGCGGGTGCGGGTACGTGTGTGTTCGCCTTCTTTTTTGTATATGTGTGTTTTTCTCTGCGTCATGTTTACCGCAAATAAACTTATTTTCTTTCTTTTCTTTTCTTTCTTTCTATAAAATTAAGCTGCTTTTATTTCATAAAATGAATTATTTGTCTGCCTCGTTGGTCTAATGGTTGCAAGCGCAACTGCTGAGTTCAATTCCCAGGTTAGGAAAAGTGTTATTGGGTTTCTCCATTAAAAAAATCTCAGTACCAGCCCGGATTCTGGATTTGTGCCTGGCTGATGGCAATAGGCTCGCCCCTATTGCTGAAATGTCGGTGTACTAAAGGTACAACTCTGTCTAACCCTTCGGGGATTACAGGCGTGATGATATGTTATAAATTATTTTGATTAAGATTTTTTTTTTTGTTGCTTTGTTAAGCATTCGAGTAAAACTATTTTGAATTTTTGAATAGTAGTTGCTGAGTCTTGAAACCAGAAATATATTGGTAGGTATAAAATGATATATGTAGTAGGTATAAAATAATATAATAAAAAAATAAAAATAAAATGTGTTTATTATCTTAAATCTAGATACATTTAAGTTGCCGGGGCTTCCCAGAAAGTAATCCGAAGATACTTGTGAGGGGATAAACCTCGCTCTTCCTCGATTAGTTAAATTGTTTCGTTGTGCTAATTAGGTATAAGTTACACATTTTTAATAAAACCAATAAAAATTAAAAACCAATAAAAACAAACCAATAAGAAAAAAGAAAAACAAAAATGAAAATGAATTAAATCGTGCATATGGCAGAAAGTGTAAATGTGTGTTTATGTGCGTGTGAAAGTATATTTTGTGTGTATGTGTGTGTGTTTCTGAGTGGGTGTGTGGGTGTGTGTGTGTGTGAGTTAGAGTGTATGTAAGTGTGTGTGAGTGAGTGAGATGGTGTGTGTGTGAGTGTGTGAGTATGCGAGTGTGTGTGTATGCGTGACATTCACCCCTGTGTAACCAAAATGTCTTCCACAACATCATAATTAAGTGTGAAGAGCCAATCCTTCAATATCTTCTTACACTCGTACAGCTGCATAGGGTAAATATTAAGTATGCGATTTACTTTATTATAAACGCGTGGGGCTTGAGCTACATTTTGGCGACTAGCAAAAATTTAACGTGCTGAGTATGTAGGGGCTACTATATCACAGCGTCTTTTTTTAAGTTTGGCATGGCTAAAGGGTAGAATTTTATGGTATCTGAGTACAAGGTATAGGATGTAGTTTCCCGACGGAGAGCAGCTTAGAGCTTGAGTATAGAGATTCAGCTGTAGGAAACCTGTAGGGCTTACAGTACATGACTTTAATCAAGGATCTCTGTGCCCTCTCTAGATCTAAAAAATACGTCTTAGCTGCTCCAACCCATACCGAGACACAATAAATAATTACAGGTACAAGTAGTAGGTATAAAATAATCTGCTTCTCGTTATTTAAACGACCGGCAAAATCTCCTAAATCTATTAACACGTAATGCCACAAGAAACTCAATGTTGCCACCCGTATAACAACAAAAATAAATAATAAATCCCACTATTAGCCCATCGACACATTCATTTTTTTTTTCACGTAACTCTCGAATTGATTTTGCCGACCAGTTTATTGTGTACCAAAATTAATTTACAAGAAATAATGAAGTATGGGAAAGTCCAATTATTTGACCATTATTAAAGTGTAGTAGCGAATTGAAATCGATTGCAGCTAGTTATTTTCCTTATGGTGAACCACTGTTACGTGTTCAATTGAGGTCTTTTGAATCGTTGCAAATAGAGAGAATAACACAATTAGGTTATGTCACGCCATAAACTACGAATAATGGCCTTGACTTCTTCTGAGGTAACATAATACCAGACCTTATTTGCCCGAAGGTCTAGGCAGAGGTAAATGCAAACACATTTCACCAGTTTAGTTTAAGTTTCATGTAATATAGAGCGACCCTGTTGTCATCAACCGGGCATAAATTCAGTTACTGAGAAATTTCAGGTGGAAAATCCCAATAACACATTGCCCGACCCGGGAATTGAATCTAGGATGCTCAGCAGTAGCGCTTGCGACCAGGCCAACGAGGCGAGGCGTCTGAAATCTTCGTAAATAATTTATAATGCTGGATAGAATAAAGGAAGAAAGAAGAAAGAAAATAAATTTATTTGACCCAGGTTATGGCACACAATATTCACACAAAAACAAAAAAATAGAAAAATACTTAAAAACAGTATTGTGTGCCTCACGAATAATAAATAAAATAAATAAATCATGTTTATTTATCCAAATTAATACATAGACACAGGTTGATTACAGTCAATTAATCAAATATACATAATTGTTTGCACACAATTAGGGCTACAAAAATCTATATATCGCACCTTTATTTCGAAACCTTACTAAACGAAATTTTCACGAAATTTAAAATATTTAATAATATGACTACACACCTTAAAAAGAAACCAATAATTTTACAAATAATCTCAGGAATATCACTTATGAGTTCATCACTTTTTTATTAAGCGATAAATAATAATGCAAACATCGTAAATTATTTCTCCTGTAAAATTTAGTTTTTTTGTTTAATATTTTAATATTTTTTCGAAATGACGGTGCGATATGTATATAAGCAAAAATATAAACACTGTCTCTTAAACTAAAAAATAAATAAGTATATAAGTGGAAGTCTAAAAGTGGCATCGGTGACCGAAAAGCTGTGAGGAAATCGGTTGTCGTGATATGGGCATGTGATGTGGAGGAGTGAGGAAAACGTCGTAAGGGTAGTTTTGAGTATGAATGTGGCTATGGTGGTAGGGGAAGATAAAAGAAATGATAGATGGACTGTGTGAAAAATGATATTTATGGCTAAAAAGGGGTGACTACCGAGATGACGACTGATAAAGTTAAACGTATGGAAGAAAAGACATCTTGCGCTAACCTCAATTAATTTGGGATAAGCACGAAGGGCAGTTCGTCAATCCTGTTGTCTGGTAAATATTGCTATTTACGATAAGTAGGACCGCCATTGCCGTCAATAATTGATTAAGATTATTCCATTGTAACTTTTTTAGTAAATAATAAATAAAGTATTTTCTAGTTATCTATCTTCCATTTGCATAAAAATCTGCTTCCTTTTGCATATCTCAGCAGCTCATAAAAATATCTGTATCAAACCAGCATAATTTAAATAATTATCAAGCATAATCTAAACTGGATAATAGTCCAACTTACTTCTCAGCCTCGATGCTATCACTGCACAATTAAAAGGCGTCAAATCTTTATAACGATCTCTATAAAAGGGTGGTTAACATCTGATTATGTCGTAAGGCATGCTCCACATTCTTTAATGTGTCCCTGTCCTTATACGCGTCGTCAGGATTGGTCATAGCAATGCGACAGATTAATGAAGTTCCTATGAGGGCTTACAGTGGTAAATAGCTATTCCCACGGGAAATATAGCGCGGTTTGTTTGGTTACGTGTGGCGCTACCTAGTGGCGGCGTGGGTTAACGGTAGTGAATGCTTTTTGGGAAAATTGTCGTGGTGTAAGCTAAACTTAGTTGGTACTTAGATAATTGGATATGGTTTTTGACAAATCGTTCATTTGGAGAAACAACGACGTAACTGGTGCTTTTCAAATTTAACAGGAGAGTGATTTAAAGTGAATTATTTTTTGTAATGGGGTTTCAGAACGAGACGGCAACGTCTGGTTCTGAAATGTTGATAAATCTCAATATATATATATTAAATATTTCACTCCTCTGCTCCTATGAAAATTTGTTCGAGCACAAATTTATATCGACAACTCATTTTCGGGAAAAATTACATTTACGTCGATGTTTCTCCAAATGAGCGAAATATACATTTCGTAACTCGGGATATAACAGGATTAAAGGATTATGCCAATAGGATAGAAGCAGCGTCCTGCTGCCTTGGTAGTATAATAATGATCTTGGGAAGCAGGCTAGTCTATTATTTATGGAAGCAGGCCCGCTAGTTTGCTTCCCAAGTCTGAGTCTTCGGTTCAATACTCTTAGAACACTCCTTTGCCGGTAGTTTTCGGTCACAGGTCAGGCATTATGTTTCTTCTTCTGGAGAGGCTGGCTTAGTAAGTAATTAATATAGATAGGTTTTTGTGATTTGGATGCCAAGCAACATCCCACGGACTATTATTTATTTTAATTTACCCTAATCATCGCCCTATTGGAAAAGGTCCTCCGTGATTTGGACACAAAAAAATATTGACATGGTATCTTTAAAATTTTACATCCCATCAAATTAATAACCGCAAAAAAACACCCGTATAATCTTGCACACGGGAGGCATCTAAACGATTTCATTTCCGCACGCCGTCCATTACCATTCCGCGCAAGAAATAACCCGTACATTTCAAATAAACTACGCAATGGACGCGTAAACTGCGCATTCCATTTTGCCAAGCTCGTAAAGTCGTGTTAAAGACAACATAAAGTAGAGGACACACTGCGATTTTTTGTATCTAATTGGTACCCACCATTGAGTCTGTAAAGTCTTTATTAAAATACCTTCTAATAAGGCCTATTTTTGTTTAAGTTGTAGTTAAGTTTTCAATGGAAGTGTGAGAAAAAAATGGTTCTCCGTTTGTCATCTTTTTTCTTTGCAAGTGAGTTCTTCGAGTAAATTGGATGTGAATCTGCGTCGTTGTCGTGGCTCGAATTCACTTTGAATTGAAGTTATTTACTGTTTGAACAAATTATTTTGTAATTACGAAAGTGTCTTTTGAAGTATTATTATTAAGATATAGGCCCTCCACAGAGCGAGTAATGCCACCTTGTTCTGGAAAGGCTATCCAAACGTAAACTTCTGGCCTACACCTGTCTGTTAACAGTAATAACGACTGGCTCTTAATTTATTTACATTCAACTCATAATTATCATCATCAACTTATCCTAAAGACGATCAGTGTCTACTGCTGAAGATGCCACCCCCAAGCATAGCCACAACAATCTTGGTCCTGCGCTGCCCGAATCCAGCGAATTCCTCAAACGGATAATAATAATCAACACCAATTATATTTTTTTCTTAATAATGTTAACACAAAGTACCTACCGTCTTTGATCATCAAATGCTGAACGCAGCTTGTTACATTGCAGTAGGTATTGCGGTACTCAGCAACGCCATATTTGTTCAAATATGATACCTATAATAACATCTCAAGTTATAGCATAGAGATTCCTGCTACTGCTGCCAATGTGTTGGCACTTATGACTTCGCCCATACTGATCCCTAGTCCCAACTCGCCCGGTCCGTATACATATATGGACAGCTACAAGGCGCGGGCGAGTCAGCACTAGCGATCAATGCAGCCTTGTCGCCTGACCGTTAGTGATACACACGGCTTTAAACACAAGTTGACTAGAAATAAATACAGAACCAATTGTGGTATGATAATTGTTAAAATACGCATGGAAGAAATTTATTTATAAGTACAAATAGTAAAAAATTCTATGACAGAGTCACACACGTCATAATTTAATGTAACGAATATAGCACTAATTGTTCATAGTGAGTATCATAGCCAGAATGTGGCCAGTATGTGGCCAGAATGTAGCCAGAATGTAGCCAGAATGTAGCCAAAACGTAGCCAGTATGTAGCCCGTATGTAGCCAGTATGTAGCTAGTATGTAGCCAGTATGTAGCCAGAATGTAGCCAGAATGTAGCCAGAATGTAGTCAGTATGTACCCAGTATGTAGCCAGTATGTAGCCAGAATGTAGCCAGAATGTAGCTAGTATGTAGCCAGAACGATTATTTGATACTAAACTTTACTTAACTGTATGGGTATCTTTCACATACTCTGTTTTGGTCAACTTGATGATAGATATTCAATGCATTTATCTGTTAAACTCTCCACTGACTGCAGTGGCGAAATACGCCTCTTACATGATTTGTTTCGTTTTCGGCCAATCTAAAATGTTAGGTATAAAATTAGGTATTTAATGAAATTCCACCAACATTTTGAATGAACAAACTGCAGACAAACTTAAGAGTCGCCTTCCAATATATGTATGTGTAAACATCTAGCCTTCTTTCTAAGTCAAAGTCAAATCATTTATTTCAAATAGGCACAAAAAAGGCACTTATGAACGTCAAAATTTACAAGAAAATAGAATTGATTCTATTTGCCCCTTCCAAAAGGTAGTTTCGTATCGAGAAGAATATGCAAGAAACTCCACCGGTACTCTTTTAAAATGTTTAACAATATTATGTAGGTATACATTAATTATATAATTATATGTGAAGACGATGCACCGAGAATAAAATTACTATACCACAACAGGTAAAAATAATGAAATATAATGCAATGACAGGTAAATTAATTATGTGATAGATACATGGTGCTCACATATTTACAAATATTGAAAAGTAGATGATTTCAGTTTTGTCGGCATCCAACATAAATATGAAAGTCAACTTGCTTTCAAACCTACGTGACCAGTCTCAACCAACCTGAACATTGTTTATAGCGATAGAATCCGCCCCTCAATGCAAACAGCCATTTCTTCACACAATTCACTCATAAAAGAGGTTTCATTCAATTGTATTAGCTCAACATACAACAGCTGATTTTTTATCCATTTGCATTTGATTTAAAAATAAATAAAAACAAGGTGGTCTTAGTAATAAGCTTAAGAACAATTTCTTGAGCATGTAGGAGAGGCTAATCGTTAACATTTACGACATTTTTGTCTTTAAAGTAGGATAAAAATACTAAGCCTTAGGCATTGGCATATATATACATAAATATTATATAAAAAGATGCATATAGTAAAAATGGAATAAAAAGAGTATTTCTGACCAATGGCAGGGTTCTGTGTCTAAAAGGAGGTAAATTTCTGCGCGAATGCTTTCTAACCTGCTATTCTAGCGAATAGAAATACCACGAAAAAGTCACTGCGATATGTCAATAGAACCAAATAAAATGAAAAGCATTTCGTTCCACTTCGTAAAATTTTAGCACTCTTATATAATGCTTTACTGGATTAATTACTTAGCTTATCAGTTTGTAATTGGCCCAGCAGTGTGTGCAAAATGCAAGACCTCTTCTGAAAGAGAGAAGTGATCCCTGTCCCTCGATTCAAAGGGGGCTATCGTTTTTGTGCTCATCAGTTGGCGCCACTGGCGAGTAAGGTCCTGTCAATACTTTTATTAGATGTTTGGTTATTTTTAAGTACCCATAAATTCATAATAATGTTTATTTTATAAAATTTTATAACTTAAAATTAATATTTAGATTGTAATGTTCCTAAAATTGGCAAGCATGAAGCAGACAAATATTATTCTTCGTTTAAATGCTACCAAATTAGATCCAAACTTTTTACTTAAAATCTTAAGCCATAACTAATCAGGAATGGCACAACCATTATAACAATTATGAATTCTTAGTTAAAATCCGTGCTAAAAAATCCCGCAAACAGTGAACGTCCAGTACATTTCACATCTAGAGACCTTACTCTACACTAGCGCCTCTAGCGGCAAACTCAAACGCGGTAGCCCTCATTGCCTTATTTCGTAATCATTAACTAATTTAGAAAATAAAACTGTGTGAAAATCTGGATCCAACGAGGATCCAGATTTTCACACAGTTTTATTTTTCAGTGACTAAAGTTGGGTTTCCTAAGACTGCGTTGGCTGCTACGTAGCGTCCGTAATTTACGTCGAATGACCTCACTAAAACCACTGAGACGTTTTCTATGAAAGTAAGTTGATATGTTTCTCTAGAGACCGTTTTTTGACACGAAAAATTATCCTGACGGCTATGACTGCGGCCATTATGCACTGTCACCGTTGTCGTAGGAAACCTAACCTTCCGATTAAAGTTTTACGTACAAATATGATGTAGCAAAAAGTTTTTAAATCAGTAAGTACCCATAATTTGTTGGACTAACTTTTTATGTAGGTAATTGTCTGAAATCCTGCTGCGTAGAAACCAAGCGATTGTTTCCAGTATTAAAAAAAAACTTCAAAATTCTAGTCGCATCTGCACAGGCAAAAAAACAACTCACTTAAAAAGAAAACTCTACAAAGTGAAAAATAATGTTAATTACGGAAGTCGGTGTCTCTGGAACTGTATTTTAGTTTTTTGCCACCTACTTCCGAAATTAAAGTTATCTTTCACTTTGTAATGTTTTTTTTTTGAAGACGATTTTTTTTTTTTTGTAAAAATTTATTATTTTTCACTTTTTCAACTTCTTCACTTAGTCAGTTATTAATTTATCTAAGTTACAATAGCTTAATGTCAACTGCTCATCACCTTTTACAAAATATGCCTTTTCCCAATGCAGCGACATTAATTGCTAAGGAGTTTTCCTGGTACCAACCAAAAGAACTGGAGCTGATGGTGAAGCCACCATTAGCTCCATTTCACCATTTGCATTGCAACGAGCATATTTATGCTAATGATAAGAAATTTAATGATAAATTGATGATGAAGAATTAGATTGATAATGGTTGATAAGCAATTTTGCTTATCAACCATATTAAAGTAATCGAATAGCAACCCGTGAAATACTTATTATTGAGTAGTTCCGGTGGCCACCTCTGGTCTTCATTATCAGTTCCACTTCACCGAATGGTGCTTTCCGAGAGCAAATGCACGAGTTACTATAAAAAAATACCCAAATCGCCATAGTTGTGGCTATAAAATTTGCGGATTTCCCTCGATTTCCATGGGATCCCTTCATCAGATTCTGACTTGGTGACAATGGGACCACCTCGAGAGCATACCCTTTCAAACAAAAATTTTCAAAATCGGGCCACAATTGACGGAGAAATCGGTGAACATACATTTAAAAAAACATACAGCCGAACATATAACCTCCACCTAGTCAGTTAATAAAAATAAGGTTCCACACTTCGCGTAATAATAATTATTATTATTATTTATCTTTGAATTGCATTGAATTTAACAAGTAAAAGTTCGTATCGAAAGAAACGTTCTTTCCCATTTCTTTCGAAGCAAAATCGACCGTGAAGGTAGAGGTAGACATTACATTTTCATTATTCAAATCCATTTTTTTACGAGCTGTGTTTCCAAAGTCTTCACGGGAGGCGTGGCAACACGCAATGGTTTTACTTAACATAGACCAATAAACATTACTTTACTATAATTGGAGAAGGCTCACTCCTGCAATACGGTGAAAACTCGTATCAGGCAAACACAAAACACAGCAGTCCTGATTTAATTACACGCATCTTTATAAACTTTTTCAGTTTGACTAAAAGGTATGAAGATCAGCGGGGTGATTACGTAACACACTAACAGTAGGAATGGGTTTCATTTTGACATTTCAACAAAATTCATTGCGTAATTTACGTTGTTGAGCAGACACATTTTTCCAACATATGAAGCAATGGACTAGCAGTAGGCTTCAAAATGATTCAGATTGTGATAGATAGTGTGTTACGTAATTAGGGTGCTGGAGTCATTTTCCGGGTGGAAATCCTTGCGCATGTCTCATTAAAACAGCCGAAACTTTTTCTTTCATTTGTTGCGAGTGAAAACAGATGGACAGCCATTGGATAGTTTATCAATCGTTTTATTTGGGATGTTACTTATATTATGATGGTGATGACTAAACAATAAGATGATGGTGGGTAAAGTAATGGAGTTTTGTTGTCTTGGATCATAAAATGCGCACATATTTGTGTCATCATATTTTATAGTGAAACTTCTGGTTTAACCTACTGTGTGTCAATAAACTACACAGGTTGATCATTTTACATAGTCTATCATTATATAATGTGGCCATCTTCTCGTCTACATAGCGTGCTGTGTTAGTTTTACGCTTGTATTTTTTGTGCCTATTTCTACATAGTTATCGCTGATTTATGAGTTGTTGCATTTTGTATGTTTAGCTTACGTTATGTAAAATGGCTGCACAAATCATTTAATCTGGTGATGTGATTTGTCTAAATGACATTTTGCTCAAACATCTGAAAAAACTGCTTGAAAAATGAGTATATAATCAAATTGAAAATACTATGGTTTTCAATTTGTGCTCACTGAAAATTTATTTATACGTAAACAGGTTGAAATACCTACTAAAACATGAGCATACACCTAAATATAACCGCTTCTACGCAAATTTCTATTACAATAATTTATCTTTTATTGAATTAAATCGATTATGTTCGGTCTATAATTCATTTTCTGTTGTAGATCCACTACCCGTACCCACGATATCCGTAATAAACGCGGTATAGCCCATAAAATTGCCTTTGTTTCGATCATCGGCGCAGGATTCGATAGCATTATGTTTTATAGAAGAGCTGTATATCAAATGTTATTGTAGATTCAATCTCTGAATTGTTTTAATAATGTGCTTCTTGTTTTTGAATCGTAGAGAAAACTTGTGGTAGGTACTTATAACGTCAGAAAATGCGAATTTTCCCAAAACTGTTCTTGAATATAGAGACAATTATCACGTAAAGGCGCGCTTTTTTGCAGTCTTCCCTCATTAGCAAAAATATAAGTTCGTAATACCTACTCAGAGCGACGACTAACGCATAATTACAAGCTTGATACTAGAGGATGGACAGCAGCATCCTCTTGTTTGTAATATACAACATTCTGCGTTCGAGAAACTGTTTGTTAAACGTTCTTACTTTGTCTTACCTTTGACCTTTCGTTAAACATAGAGCGTCCATTCTGAGGTTCATAATAATATCCAGTTAGAGGTGCTTAAAATCGGTTTTTTACTTTTCAAAAAACTGCTTTAATATGTTATCTTCTTTTGCACTTGCAATATGCATCACGAAACGTATACTAAGTATGTTAAAGTTTCTAACATTACCATCTCAGCCGGTTGCCTGAACATTATTAGCTCTAACAATTTGTTTAATTATCACTTACCTGCCGAGGCCACTGGGTAAAGAATTAATTGTTATTTAAATACTAGCTTTGTGCTACTTTTGTAAAGTTTAATAGGTTCATCCTGTAGGTTTTTTAAGTCCTGTCTTTTGCTGGTCATTGACGGCCACAGCCAACTTTAACTTGATACACTATACCTATATCATATAACTTCGCAAAGAGGGAATACCTCGATGGTATGGCAGGAGGGTGTGAGTGGGTGTGAATGTGAAGCTGTGGCGCAAACTGTCAAACCTCTAATCGCGCCCTCTGTGCCCCAAAAAAAATGCAGCCATAGCGACCTTTGAGCTGTCACGGACGAAGCTGTGCGAAGTGGCGCGAATTTTTTGCACCAAAAAAATGTAACACACGGCCGTGCCATCGACATGACGAAGAAGAAGCAGAGTTATATGATTTGTTGATGAAGTTGGGTCCTCCTCTCTTATGCATGAAATTGAAAATAGAAAGAGTGACTACTTCATTGGTCTCCCTTTAGTGTTCGAAAACGCGACCACTCAGCGAAAAGTCGTTAAATAGTGTGTCGTCAGCCAGGAAGACTTTTTCATGATGTTTAATATTTAGTTTTAATCATTTTGTTATGACGGTTGTTATGCATTGCTAGCAACATAGTAATTATGCTGTAGTTTATAGTAACTTGGTATGAATGTCCATAGATTTTACTTTCCTTTTTTCTCTGTATTTTATAAGTGGAGACCTGTAATTGGCTTTCAGAGTAATGTTCTGTCCTTGATCTGTTTGTTTTAGCTGTAAGTCTCCCATGTTATTTAAATAAATAAATAAATGTATTTAGGATCAGGAAAAGTTTTAATGAGCCTTTCCGTCAGGAAAATCTCAGTAGCAATCCGGAGTCTAAACTTGTGAAGTGCAATAGACGCGCCCTAAAAATGGCGGTGAACTCCTTTGCCCAGCCTTTAGTGGGATACAGACGTGATTATGGAGGAATGTTAATAGCAATACAAAGAAGTAAGTGTAGACTCATCTTCTAATTCATATTCATTCATGAACCATAAAGGATTAGGTAGGATACATATGGAAGTGTGTCCTAATCAAATTACTTTACATCAACCACACAATCTCATACAACTTACATCTTATCGCATCCACAATACCGCCAACATCCCAATAATTTACATCAAATCCATGCATTGACATCTGTCCGCGAGTGAGCGAACATTAAATACAGGAATATGGCTCGCCAGTCATAAATTACGAGCAACATAAATACAGAGAGCGAGGATCGGAGACAATTCAATTACTATGAGCTACGAAGATGCAGGGACATTGAAATAAGCGTTCGATGACTGCCATTTTACGTTAAGCTTGGTGCACACTGTCGTTCAAGTGGAAATTGTATTAACTGTGAGAAATAAAGGAATTATGTTCTTTAAGCAGAGTTGCGTTTACAGGATTTTATCACCCCCCATGTATGGAGGGGTTGGCATTAACATTTTTCTTTTTAGCAAATTAGGGGAAGTTTCAATTAAGAAATATATATTTTTCTAGTACATATAATAAGGCAGGCCGCACACTAGACAAACACTTGTATTACGACAATTGTGGCGCGACATTTAATGCCCTGGTAGGTATATCTGCGCGCAAGCACATATACCAAGGACACATAATCCGATCCAGCCTGTCCTTTGCTGCCCTCCCCCAACAACTCCCTAATCCGAGGTCCGTACCTCACAGGAGGTGCCCTTAGCGTGTAGTCGCTTAGTTTTTAAGCCCTGGCTGGAGGCCTTTATGTATTGAAGCACCCACAGGCAAACCCGGTTAAGCAGCCGACAACCTCCTAGGTTGACAAGAGAGATGACATTAACAAAAAAAAAAATATATAAGGACACATCGTAGCGAGTGCAGTTTTTGGCGAGACGTCTGCCGTGCTACTCGAATTCAAGATCAAACACGTTCGTATTTTTTGACGCGGTGTTTGGCAAAAATGAAAGACAAAATTGAATTTAACGTTGAGTTTATTGCAGAGTTTGAAAAAAACCCTGTATTATAAAACCCTATATATAATAGCCCAATATGTTTTGTTTCCATGTACTGCAATAGTCCTTCACCAACGGGGGATTGTCCTTAGGTACCTATACTTGTATAGTGAGCACGGGGATAATCGTCGGTTGGTGCCTCGTCCCATGGTACCGAAATTTGTAAATGTAAAATAATGACAATTTATTTAATAAAAAGTTTACAAGATGTGTACATTTAGCCAACAGTTAGCAGTAGTAAGATTTCCCATACAATTATAGTACCTAAAAATAAACTAAAACTAACATTTTATTTTAGGTAATGATGGTTCGGAATTACAATGTTAGGTTAAAGTTAATAGTTTTCTTATCCAATTAATTGATAATGATATTCGTTTAGGTTATCCTTTATTTTCATCACCAGTTTCAATAAGACGTCAGTAAATTCTAAGTTCCGGTAAATCACAACAGGCCGTTTTTTTTTTTAAACAGGTTTATTCTATTTATGTAAATCAGGCTTTACTTCCTGGAAATTTATAAGCATGTATCTCATAGTTTATATTTCATAAGCATGTATCTTGTAGTTTATATTTCATAAACATGTATCTTATAGTTTATATTTCGTAAGCATATATCTTATAGTTCCTTATGAAAAAAGCTGATTCGCCGAATTGTAGAGTTTGTAATCAAACTAAGGACGTGCAACATTTGCTGATGGATTGTGTCCGAAACAGGCGCGAGAGGGAGTCGTTTTTGAGGGAATTTGACTTAAACAAAGTTAACATGGGATTAATTCATTCAATTTTATCTCAACCAACGTCAGAAGTTACCAAAAAGTTATGTCTTTTAATAACAGTCCTTCATCTGTGACTTCCATCTTTGTGTCTGAGTGTTTTATACAATATGTTGGGTGTTTATATGTGTTAATGTAATGTAATGTTAAAAGGCACGATGGGGTTGGCGTATCTGTTTAGATAAAAACCCCTAAACAAATAAAGAGAAAAAAGAAAGTATCTTATAGTTTAAATTTCATAAGCATGTATCTTATGGTTTAAATTTCATAAGCATGTATCTTATAGTTTATACTTCATAAGCATGTATCTTACAGTTTATATTTCATAAGCATGTATCTTATAGTTTATATTTCATAAGCATGTATCTTATAGTTTATATTTCATAAGCATGTATCTTATAAATAGTTTAAATTTCATAAGCATGTGTATTATAGTTTATATTTCATAAACATGTATCTTGTAGTTTATATTTTCGCTCTCATAAAACAGTGCTATATTTATTTAAAAAAGCAAAATTATATGAGTTACGTTTCAAATTCCTTATAGTGTGTAAGAGCATTAGATGCACGTCACAGCGAGTAATGTTTTTCCTATGATTTCGCTCGCGGCTCTGCACAGAACTAACCGGGTAATGTTTATCACGTAGCCTGTGTCCCTTTCGGTGTAAGCAGATGTTCTGGTACCTTGATTATGTTAAAAATAAACATAGTTATTGAGTGTAAGTAATTACCTAGTGGTACGGTTAATATGAATAAGTAGTGGGTACTTATTTCTTAACCGATAAGTGCATACCAGCTAACTATTTAAATAATATGGTATTGCCTGTGAGAGCAGAGTAAGGCAGAAGAGTAAGTAGGTAATTATCACAAATCATCATAATTTCACGTTTCTTTTGCCTTATAAGTTGTAATTCAGATTATAAACGAGATCAGCTGGTCTGTTCTGTAAAAATCTATGGTTTAAGATATTTATTTCTCAAAAACAGAATACAATTAGTCACTTAGAATGAGAAACACTGATTGCATGCATATAGGAAGACATTTTAACCAGTCCGAAAACTTTAACCATGAATTCAGCTTATGATTCTAGACCCCCTAGAACAGAAATTTTTAGTCGGTTATCAAAAAAAAAAAAACTGCTCTTTCATAGAAAAGTGCAATACCTACGCGGTTAAAATATACGGAACAACAATATATTTTTTTAATTACCGATGAAAATTTTCTACGCTAATCATTTGCTGTATTCACGGTTACAGTTTGCGCACTGGTTCATATTTCTTCCTGTATAAACGTTCTTTGGAACGAGTATCGGAACGGTATGTTTGAAGATCGAAACACGGTTGCTTTCAATACCAACTATGATAGCATAGTTGGTATTGAAAGCATAATAATAAACTATTTAATGTTTATTTTATTAATTTAAACTTAGTTTTAATTTTGCATTAAGTATTCGTTATTGTATTTGGTGTGAATACGTTTATAGTTTTTAGTATTAATATTAAAGTTTATGTAAATAATCTGAGTTATTATGAAAAACTTACACTAAGATAATTAAAAACTTTTTATTATGTGGAATTTTAACTTCTTTTTAAATAAGGGAAAATATTGTATTTCCTTAAAATCTCACCATAAAAACTTAAGTGACGTTAAAAGTTAACTTGAGTTTTTTGATGCCCTATGATTATTTTCCTTCTTTCCTTTTTTTTTGATTTTTATTTATTGTTATTTAGTTGTACATACTATTAATATTATTTGTAGAATCTGTAAAAACTAGTTAAATTAAAAAAAATTAGTTAGGTTAGCTTATTATATTTTAATTGTAAATACTAGTGAAGTTAGTTTTTAAATGAACTGTCATTCCACCAGTTGCTAGGGATTGACACTATTGACAGCTCACTTGAACCTCACTTAACTTAAATATTCACGGTGAGATTTTTAGATAACCAGCACCCTAATTACGTAAGACACTATCTATCACAATCTGAATCATTTTGAAGCCTATTGCTAATCCATTGCTTCATATGTTCGAAAAAATTGTCTGCTCTACAACATAAATAACGCAATGAATGTTGTTGAACTGTCAAAACGAAACCCGTTCCTACTGTTAGTGTGTTACGTAAATTACCCCGCTGTTTGAGCTGGCCTAGCGTAGTACGGATTTTCAGTAGGATATGAGGCCAGCTTATACTGGTGTTGTTACCACTGACGTTCGGCCTACTCTACATACGTTACGTAGGTAGGTATAGTGCATTTTATTTTGCACTGAAACAGCTACGAATTCCCTAAACATCCCCAGTTTTCAAAGGTGACATATCTTTTCCTTGTTTCTTTCCTTTTTCTTTTCTTTCTTTCTTTCTTTTCTAATAAAGTTTTCTGACTGACCGACTGATAACGAACCCCTAATAAACGAGAAGCATAATTTGACTGCCGCGTTGGTTTAGTGGCCGTAAGCGCTACCGCTGAGCAAGAGGTCCTGGGTTCGATTCCCAGGTCAAGCAAAGTGTTATTGAGTTTTTCCTTCAAGAATTTCTCAAAACAACGACCCGGAGCAAACCCAACCTGGAGTCTGGATTTGCGCCCGTTTGATAGCAATAGCCTAGCCCCAAATTACATGGGACTGCCGAAATGTGGGTGTACTATAGATGCACCTCTGCATCACCCTTCGGGGATTACAGGGATGATGTAAAGTATGTTATTCCTTATTTTCTCAATACACAAGCATTACCTTACTTTATAACCGGTACATTACTTTATATTATTATAAAATAATCTATCTATACAGTACAGATACAGTTACTTACGCCTATTGGCTGCAGTGAAATTATATGCTTTGTAAACGTAACTTAGAGATTATACGAGAGTTTACTTCTTAGACAGGGACGCAAAACATTTTAGCGTGCGACGTGGCGCTGCATTTAACCTTAACTATATCTTTAAGTGGCACTGTTGCCCCAATGAATATGAATTACTCTCTAGCCTCTATTACAATTTAATTTACAACAGTCTTCTATTATAATAAATAGGAAAACATTAAATAATAACTGTTTTATAAACCACTATCCACACAGTTCGGATCACGGACGGCCCGGAGTTCAGACAGAATATTCGAATCATCCTGCCTATTTCAAACTCAAACTCAAAGCATTTATTTCAATGAAACCATTTATAGGCACTATTGAATTGTAAAGGAGTTGGTCAGGTAGTCAGAAAGTTGAACCTAGTTGCCCATTCGAAAAAGTAGATCTCTATGGAGAAGAATGGGCAGGAAACTCCATGGAAACTCTTTTTATACGGGGTGTAAAAATACCCATCACATGGCTATCAACTACGCATTCTGTACAACAAACTAATTAACATTGAACAAAAATAATTGCTGGGAAACGACTTTTATTTTTGGCGTGAAAATTTGCTGTTTGCGGTAGTGCGCAACGTAACACACGCAAAACATTGTGCTTATGGGTGCATGCAGCGGTACAGAGGTCGTGGGGGTATTTAAAGTTGTGTTTATAACAATAAAAACTTGTTTTCGTAAAAAAAACGTCAGTAAAAGATGGAATTTTGACCTTGTATATTTCCGTAACCAGAAGGTACCGAGGAATGGTCAAGTACAAAAAAAAATTGAGCCTTCGCGGGATGCCTGGCAGATGTGAAACATCGAAACTATTTTGTGTAGAAAATATAGCGATATATATGGCGACGCGTCGCCACGGCATGCGTCGTCACGCCAACAATCGGTTTTACCCGCGGCTATAGATGTTTCTCATCAATATTACAATGTAGGGGAGTACAAGTGACTCTCGGCTGCGTTAAGTGTCTTTTTACACCCGTCATAAGTAGCTTGTCTTTTTTTGGCATATCAGGCTATTCCATTAGTGCACGACCCCTGGTCAAAGACATATGTGTCCAATCAAGTGAAATGGTATGGTATTTTCATGTGACTGTTTAGATTTATGGCAAATAAGTACTGATTCTACATTTTAAATGCAAGCATACGCGAGTCGAGCGAGCATTGTATCCTGGCAAACGGCAAAAAATGTTAAGGGTTGCTAGCCTATGACAATATTGTCCCAAAAAATCTGAATTATTTCCTTCGATTCCTTAAATCCTTAGCTTTACCGGGATATGTTAGGATTTTCTTAAGACCAAGCTTTAACCCTAGCATACAATGCTCCCGTAAAACCACATACATATTTAGATAAGCTAATGCTAGTATCACAGCTTCCCAATGCTTGTAGTGTGATCGCTAATCTTTTTACGATCTTGTTTCTGATAACAATACGCGGATCGAGAACAAGATTTTCAGTTAAATAGTTGAAGATACGGCTTTCGAAACTGATTGTCGAGTTGTCAGATTGGAAAAGAATGTCATCATTGAAAAACTGTAAGTTTAAAGCTCATTTTACACTGAGAGCGCTAACCAACACTCGTTCGGCTAAATGATGATGACGCTCCAATAGGAAAATATTACATATCATAAGAATGGTACCTATTGGCTGTTGAGAAAAAGAAGTAAAGAGAAAAAAAAAAATCTATCACGCTCTGCTACCATGTTGAGAAGTATTTTATGGATCGAAAAGATAACACGTATTTCTAATTGAAAGATATATATTCGTAATGTCGAGGCAGGAATGAAAAACAAAAAGAATGTTATAAAAAGTGAAGATTCAGAGAAAACCTCGTTTAACATTGACATTTAGAATAAGAATTCAATGGCCGTAGTCTTATTCCTTGTCCGATCGATACATGGTGGTTTTTAGACGAGGCAGACTCTTACTCCTTTATTCATAAACGTTGCTTAAAGTTAAGATACGTTTAAACGTCAAAAATTTATGGTTAAACAGGCACGAATCATTACTTGACTTTAAGCAATGATCATAAATAAACCCTTTAATGTTTGCCTCGTCTCCAGTCTATAGAGGTATGAGGAACAGGGTGTAAAGTTCGCTCATACCTCCATAGAAAAGGGAGGATCCTCCGACCGGACGGGTGTGGTGTCTGGTGGGCAACTGCCCGAAGATTGATGTCGGGACGTTGTATTTATGCTAGTTGCTCGGTAAACTCTGCTTGCGCGATGTAGGATTTTGCGTGACGTCAGTGTGACATGTAGCCCGCATATGACGTTTTGTAGATGCCGCTACAAGTTATTGGATTTAATCTGGTAATTTGCTGGCGAATTCGTAGCGTCACTTTCTTTCCCCAGCTTTAACTCTAGGAAGCGGTAAACGGTAGGCGTTAGGGGACCGAATAGGTCCGTATTGTATTGTATTTTGACGCTACAAACAAGCTGTTTCTCAGCCTAAATTAAAAAAAAGAAACGGATGCTGATATATTACTGTTCTTTTAAACACGAATGGACTTCATACAGGAATAAATAGAAATCACAATAATTACTTACTTTGAATTAAGGCTCGCGCAGACGCAACGGTGCGACGCGATTCTGGTAGAACAATTACTTTAAAATTTCAAAGAAATTGTTCTACTAGAGTCGCGTCGCGCCTGTCTGCGGGAGCTTTTATGAATCATACAAGCTCTCTAACTAACAAGCATGTCCGTCTACTCTAGCTTAACGAGCCATTTATCCTTTCCACAAGATTATTACAATTAAGTATCATACACTTTATTATCATGCCATTCCGAGTTGAACACTTAACAGTAACATAATTCATTAAATAATTATCGAGATTGGCTCTGATCGACCAATCATCTATCAATCATTAAGCTATATTTTATCGACGACTAAGGGCTTGGACAGACGAGAGGTCTCATCGACTGATCTATCGAATCGATTAGTCTTAGGTGATTTGACAAAAATTTCTACGCAGCAGGATCTTTGAATGCGTACTACAAATCACTGCAAATCAGTTTCATCGTAAAACCATAATATTCAGTGTTTACCTAAGTATGTACAGATTTGCTCCTATTATATTAAGTTGGAAGCAATTTGGCTGAGACTACGACTTTGGTATGTAGCAGAATTAGTTTAACAATTTAACCGTACGTAAATCAGTTGAGCAAATATGAAGTTCAGATCGCCAGTTTTATATAGCTGCTGTGTTCACAGCACAATACTCATGAAATAATTGTAGCCAGCTTTAAAATGTTGTAACGAAAAATATGTATTTATTAATTAATTAATGTACACACAAAACACTTATAGAGAATAAAATGTATAATGATAGAAGATCACAATATTATTGCAAGGCATTGTTGTTTTGTCTAACAACAGTTTCATTAAAATATTAATCAATCGTTGTCTACATCTCTTTTTATTTACTTTCCTATCGCAGGATTTTTATTTACAATAAAGAAACATGGAAGAGATTTCTTTAAACATCACCTTTGTACGTATTTTTTTGTTCCTTTCTTCCTGTCTGTTCATATGTGTGTACATAAATGGTTAAATAAATAAAAAATCGGCGATCATAATTACTTGTCAAATTAATCGATGAAAAATCGGAACGTCATCCATGTGTCCCAGTCCTAATACCTCAGTCATAAAACCCCATTGATAATAATCGAATGTATAATCGGATGTGTACAATTATATCTATTACCAGTCATTATCGCTGGTTAATGATAATTTAATGGGGAGAGAACTCTTCATAATCTTTTGAACAAATATGCCAGCATCATAATCGCTGCAAAATGTGTGTGTGTGTGTTTTATCTATAATAAAAAAATATAATAAAGCTAAAGAGTTTGTTTGTTTAAACGCGCTGATCTCTGGAACTACCAGTCGGATTTGTTTTTTTTTTTTTTGCATTTGATAGCCCAATTCTTGAGGAAGGTTATAGGATATATATTTAACATCACGCTTCGACCTTTAAGAGCCGAGAAAAAAGGAAAAATGTCAGGAAGAACGCTAAGCGAAAACGAAGTAATAGTGCGGGCGGGCGATGCGATACGACGCGGTGGGTCGGGAGCCGAGGGAGTTTTATAAAAATGTGACTGTGGCTTATTTTATTATATTATGTATCTTACGACTGCCACGCCTGAAAAAGTGAAAAATAAATACTTTTTACAAAAAAAATAACCAACTTCCAAAAAAACACTTAAACGTGAAAAATAACTTTAATTTTTCACTTTCACTTTTTAGTGGTGGTACCTACCCCACACAAATTCGTATACCACTACTTGATATGTAAATAACAGTGATAGGAAATTATGAAAACATCATCAATATAATATAAAGTGGAAAAAAAAATACAGTCGAATTGAGAACCTCCTCCTTTTTGGAAGTCGGTTAAAAATACACATTATTAAGGATAACTGAGAAACTACTGGTCAGATCTTGATTAAATTGGATGTATGGAACTACATGAGTAACACCAACTTTCAAATAAAAAAAGAATCATCAAAATCGGTTCACCTGGAAAAAAGTTCAGAGCTAAAACAATATAAAAAAAAAAAAAAAAAAGCTACTGTCGATTTGAGAACCTCCTCCTTTTTTTGAAGTCAGTTAAAAATTAAGCCTGGTCGTTATACTTTTAACGTGTTTTTAAGTAATATACAGGGTGAGTTTTTGAGATGGGCTCTAAGGGCAAGTACCTTAAACGTTGTAGCTACAGGCAAACGTTCTTAGGAGGATATCCTTAACTTTTTGAGTAATTGCTAATTGCATTAACAGATTTTGTAAAAATGGTAGATTCAGCTAGAAAAAGGTCAGTTCTCACGTTACATTTTTATGATGCAAATGACAGTTTCGTATGAGGATTTATAATACTCTTCAGGACCAACTGACGTTAGAGTACCTACTAGAAAAGCCACAGATCGCAAAACACTTTTTCAACCGACAGGGTTAAATCAAATTAGCTAGCGAAACTCCGCAGACGTTATGGGTATCGATATCTAAACATGATAAAAAAATTAAATTAATTAATTTAATGATTTTTTGTGGGGTCCTAGGCCGCAGTTTGTGTAGTCACTTGAAATATCAGTACTTTTTAAACCTAACAGACGTGATGGGTATCGATATCTACAAACGATAAAACGAAAGAAAACAGATTTTCTCAACTCATACTTCAAGTAACAACACTACCAGCACCCTAATTACGTAACTCACTATCTATCCCAATATGAATAATTTTGAAGCCTATTGCTAAACCATTGCTTCATATGTTCGAAAAATTTGTCTGCTCAACAACGTAAATAACGCAATGAATGTCGTTGAACTGTCAAAATGAAACCCATTCCTACTGTTAGTGTGTTACGTAATTACCACGCAGGTCGTTGACACCAAAAAAAATCCATCATATCTTTTTTATTTTATTTTATCGTGTTTAGTTATCGATACCTATTACGTCTGTAGAGTTTTGCTAGCTAATCTAATTTGACCCTATATAAAAATTTTGCTCTGCCGTACATTTTGACCGCGTAGGTATTGCACTTTTCTATGAAGCACAGATTTCTTTTTTTGATAACCGACGAAAAATGTCTATGAGGGTCTAGAATCATGTGAAATAGAATAGAGAATAGAACAGAATAGAATAGAATAGACTAGAATCATTCATGGTTTCAATTTGCGCATCGATGTCCCTGCCACCCTGTTAAGGATGATGATAAAATATACCCACATATGAGGTTTTTTCTCGTCAAGTAAGTCATCATCTCCATGATCTCCATAGTTTCCTAAAACGGTCGAGAATTTAGTTTCTCATGTACTTCGGTCGTTAATTTACAATGTCAGGTTCATTTTTTATTCCATAATTGCAATTTCAGTAAACCTTTCATCGAAATGGTATAAACTGGAACTTTGCTTCCTAGGTTTAAAGAGATTTCCACAAAATTCTCAGAAATAAATAGTAACAACTTTCAAAAGTGTTTGGTATAAACCTACTTATAGAAATAAAATCATTTATCATTTATACAGACTATTTATTCGCCACATAAGTACAACCACTCCTTTGTAATATTTAAATAAGCTTTTAAAGAAATTTCAATATCTTACCTGCTGTTGGCAGTTTTTGTTAAAAGCTGTTCCGCCCACGTTCAGAATACTTACGGTAACTTAATAAAAGGCAAAATATATTTGCTTCTGGGTTTTCTTAAGCACGTTAGTCCAGTTCTAGATGTGGCTGAATATGTCAGATTATATTAATTTATACATACTACACTGTCTCTATTTGTATTTGTAAAAAGAAAATTGTTTTGCACACCTATATAAAACAGTCCTCCGATAAACACACGCAATGAAAATTTCCTGCGGAAAAAATATTTTTTCCCAAGAGAATCAAATGCCGGCTGTCCAGTCTGAGGGCCTAGGCAAAGTAACATTCGACTAGCGATGACGCTAGTAGAAAAGCCAAAAAATGTATGGGGTTGACATAAGCTATCGATATGTCACGTGATCATAGGTCAACGAATAGAAATTAGCTAGACAATGTTAACATCATTCGATTCTATAAAACGAATAGACAAAACAAGAGACAAATGTCTACATTTCTATCTGTAATTTTTATGGTGTACATAATAAAGAGTATTCTATTCTATTCTATAGACAGCTTCGAACGATTACTTCCATTGATAGAGATGCGTAGCCAAGTGGCACTTTTTGACATGCGTTATCGCTAGTTTTCGATTCGTATTACGGGAACATTAGCGAAAGCGATAGCGATTGTAGAAATAGAATCGCTCCAAACCAAATGCCATTTGTCTAGGCCCTAGCTTGCAGTCAAGAACGCTTTCTTAAGGTCAACGTTGTTTACCTTATGGGTTTTCGAGGCACTAAAACTGTAGACGTGTCCCTATCAAGACGTACGTACGCTCATTTAGAGAAACAACTGCTGCTTATAAATTTTACAGGAGAGTGATGTAAAGTGTTTTTTTTTGTTTTTTTGTAATCTGTTACCGTCGTGATCTGAAATGTTGATAATACCCAAAACATATTAAATATTTCACGCTAAATATTTCACGCCTCTGCTCCTCTGAATTTTTTTTCGAGCACAATATTTATATCGACAAGTAATTTTTGGGAAAAATTACATTTACGTCGATGTTTCTGAAAATGAGCGGTATGAGGCTGCAACCTTCCAACTACATACATGACATCACACCTGTTTTCTCCGCAGGGTGTAGACAGAGGTGTAAATACCTCTTGTACACCGAAATTTCGCTTCATTTATCAATATTAGGTGAGCTCAGTGAGCTGTTCCTCTTCTTAACACTTATTAAGTTCATTTAAACTTGGAACAAAAGGTTTTTCGTTCAAAGGGAAACTTCCAATATGATAATAATGAGATTATATATTATGAGTACTCGGGTGACTGGAACCACTATCAAACTGGGACCACGGTCATACTGGCTCCCTATATTACTCCTCAGAATCCTCAGAATGTATGGTCTTTCATAGCCTCAGCTTAATGACGCAGAGTACAAAATAATAATAAATTTATATATATATATTCCCTTAAACATACCTCCGATACCCCATAAAGGGATAGTAGTGAGATCATTTATTTGCAAATTACCTGCGTCTGGGCTGCGGTGTCGAAACATCTGTTACGGGCCGTTGTTTACTTAGCTACGATAAGTTAAATTGATACGGCCGTAGGGTGAGCATCTGTACTGAGATTGTAGATAAAGTTCCGTACAAACAGTTTGAGAACTTGATTAAGTAACTGGCGAAATGTGGGTTTGTTTACTCCTTTTGAGAATAGATACAGATGTGATATGATGCGATGCGATGTGTTGTTATGTTTAGTTAACTGTAAGTAACTTGATTTTGGTAGAGTTGTGGTTGAATATGAATTCGTTACAATTTGACAGAATTTCAAGATATTTTGTTTTTTTTTATATTTTCGAATAAAAAGGACTTATATAGTACGTGAAGCACCAGGAATCTCATGCAGTATGAGAGTCGAATCTGCGACCAGCAGCGCAGAAGCTGGTCGAACAGTCACAACCGTGCCATCGTTTCACATTGGAAGTGCTAGCTTCTTAAATATTAAATAAATCATGGCAACAAAGCAAACTCTACACGTTGCCAGAACTGCAGAAGTGTGGCAACATTTTATCTGAGTGTAATATCGCATTGTTTCGTCAGGTATCTGTTGCCAATAGATGATCTAAGTATTGAATACCGGTACAGGGTACAGATTACCAAAAGTATCGCGCCACCTGTATGGAAGAAAGGCCAATGAGAGGCTCTATTTGTAAATTGTAATGGAGGGATTTGTGTGGATTGGAAGGAATTTGAACCAAACTCAAACTCCAAGCATGTATTTCAATTAAACAAATTACAGACACTTTTGAATTCTGAAAGGAGTCGGTCAGTCAGAAAGATGAAGCTAGTTGCCCATTCCAAAGCGTAGTCACTCTTTTAAATGAAAATATTGACCAATAGTTCAACCTGAATGCCGAATGATGAGGTAATGACGAACGATATTTTTTTTTAAATAAAAAACCAACAGACTTCCAAAAAAAACACAAAAAAACGAGAAAAATAACTTTAATTTCGGAGGTCTGTGTCATTGGTTTGTATTTTCGTTTTTGGCCACCGACTTCCGAAATTAAAGTTATTTTTCACGCTTTTTTTTGAAAGTCGGTTGATTTTTTATACAAAAGTTTTTATTTTTCACTTTTTAGTTGTGGTACCTACCCCACACAAATTCGTATACCACTACTTGATATGTAAATAACCGTGACAGGAAATTATTAAAACATCATCAATATAAACTAAATGGAAGAAATACGCATTATTAAAAATTCTAAAAATTCTGGTCAGAACTTGATCAAATTTAAATGGGACCATATGTGAAGCACCACCTTTGAAATAAAAAAAGAATCATCCAAATCGGTTCACCCAGAATAAAGTTCTGAGCTAAGACACATAAAAAAAAAATACAGTCGAATTGAGAACCTCCTCCTTTTTTTGAAGTCTGTTAAAAAGCAGGCTTGCCATTGACAGCTGTCATAGTCTCATTTCTGATGATTCATACAACCACCGTTCCATTTGTTTTGTGTGATGAGTGGTGGGAAAAAAAGACAATTCATCTCTTTCTTTCGAAAATGATCCGCCACTAAATTAAGCCTCTGCTGGTTTGCGTTCCCAGGTGGTTTGCGTTGCATTCATCAGAATTAAAGTAGCCTCCACGCATGATATAACAATGTACTTCGCCAGGTATAGCATTCCGAGACACAGTGGTCACGTGGGAGACACAAGCCTACGTCATCACCGCTGTGTTACCAGTAGTTTGTAAAATAACTCCCCAACCGCCTTTATTACCTGTGCGAATCCGATAAAATAATGAGGTTTTAACTAAAAATTACGTTGGTATATGTTTAAATTGAATTGTTTCGTTTGATTAGAAAAATGAAACGACAATTTAAATGCTTTTTATATATTTTATAACAGAATGATGACTGAAAATGTTTCCATGATTCGTGTTTTGTTGCAATAAAGTGGCAACTGGATAGTGACGTAAGCATGTGTCACTCCCGAGTGCCAGACATTGTTTTTTAGACCATGCATCCACGAACATACACTACACAACAATACGCAACAACTGAATTTACATAGTCACGAGCACTTTGTACACTTGCCAACTTTGAAAAATTGGTTTTATCCTACTGTTTAGATTTTATCGCAAACTATGCTCCACCTTCTATCTTGCCCTCTGTGTCCCAAAACTTGCAGTCAAAGTGACCGCTGCGCTGCCACCGATGACGCTGCGGAAGTGGCGAAGTTTTGGGCCAAATAAAATTTGAGAAAAGTCGTGCAAGCGACATGAAGAAGAAGATGAAGTTTTATGTTGCCACGAACATAGTATTTTGAAACCCATGCTAAATATTAAGAAATCCCGAAAAGTCTGACAACCAGTCTTACCGAGGGGTATCGTATTACCCAGGTATTGGGCTGTGGAGGTCAGATAGGCAGTCGCTCCATGTTAAACACTGGTATTCTGCTGCATCCGGTTAGACTGGAAGCTGACCCCAGCATAGTTGGAAAGAGGCTAGGCAGATAATGACGATGACGAATAGATATTAAGAAATAGGTAGGTAGGTAATTAACGAGTTTTTTTTTAACGTTGTTAAGTGTATACCTACTTACATGGTCGTGCTCCTTTCTGTACATCCGGGGTATCCTGGGCAGTGGCCAGTCAGCCCCACTAGCAACTTCCAATATTTTTTTTTACCACATTATGAGTTTTTCACGCCCGGACCGCCCTAGTAGGACATACAGGGTCAAATTAAATTAACTGGCGAAACTCTGCAGGCGTGTTGTGTATCGATATTTAAACACGATAAAATAAAATAAAAAAGTTTTGGCGTTTTTTTTTTAGGGGTCAGCGACTGCTAGTGGTTTTGTTACTTGAAGTATGAGTTGAGAAAATATGTTTTATCGTGTTTAGATATCGATTTCAATCACGTCTGTGAAGTTTACTATCAAAAAAACAGATTTTTTAAAACTGTTATTTCAAATGAATATACAAATTGCGGTCGATGACCCTACAAAAAAAACATTAAATTAATATCTTTTTTGTTTTATCATGTTTAAATATCGATACCAATCACGTCTGGGGAGTTTCGCTACCTAATTAAATTTGACCATGTATAGTGACCTTATTGGTGATGTTCTTCAGAAAGGTCAGGTGCGTAGTACTGGCAACCGGTGTGCGTGTATGACCAAATCTATGAACGTAAACGAGGCAAAAGGAGTATGTAAGGATCGTAACAGGTGGCGTTCTGTAGTTTCTGCCTACCCTCATGGGAAGAATGCGTGAGTGTATGTATGTTGTATGAGCTTTATCTTATTCAACGTTCGTTCAAAATTCTTCGACATCTCTAAATAAGGTTTGAGTGGGAAGACATATCGGATAAAAAAATATTCATCCGCATTCAACGCCATAAGTTCCCTAGCCAGACCGATGTCACAACTGTATCACCAAGTTTAATCTCGTCACTTAAAAACAACCCCGATGAAGATATATCACAGCATCTAGTCTATCTGGGAGCAAGGCTAGACGGCGCCACATTACAGACGCACGCGCGACCGCGCGAACGCTCGCAACTGCGACTTTTTGTCGCGCGCATCATAATCCATCAATGCGTCATATCCGTCAACAATCGGCCGATCTTTTTGTGTTATGTCATGTTTATGGGAAATTACTGATAAGTGATTTATGAGTACTTTTTTATGTATATGTTTGCTGACGTGTGGAGTAACGACATTTTTCATATAATTTTTGTTCGTCATCAAATGTCGTCAAGTAGGTATGGGATCGAAATTCGAATATGTACGATTGACCTTTATTGAATCCGGAATAAGCCCCGGGTGAGCCACAGTGCGACTGTGGAGCCACATCACAAACGATGCCTCACCTCTTGTCGTGCCCTCTGTGTAAAAACATCTGCACTATGGAAGACCTTTGCAAGGCCAACACTAATGCTGTCGAAGTGGCCGAATTCTGGTCGAAGCTTATATAAAATTTATAAAAGGGAATCATCGATACGACGAAGAAGAATCATAAATCACAAATCACTAAATACGTTTAGCGTTAAACGTATTTAAAGCATCATTCCGTCTCTGACAACTGCAATCGATTGTCATGGAAGCGTCGACAAAAAGTAGGCTTTGTTACTATGACTTGACGTTACTACTATGATTTTGTTACTATGAATGACCTCTCCCGCTCTTCGTGTCAGACTCTTACTGACTAAAACCCACCCGTGTTCCTTCAGTTGCCTGTGCGCCAGGGCCACGGTAACTCTTTCGAACAATCCGCGACCCCGGCAGGCATCAGCCCTATCGGACCCTGTCAATTATGCTGACATCTCTTTGAGGCGCGCGTGGAACACAACGCGCCGTCGACCGGGGTCTGGTCCTTACCGTACGGCTAGCTGCCCATTGCACGCCAATCCCCAACCCCACCTTTTTTTTATTTACTTAATGCTCATTTTTTATTTATTTTTACTCGTTGTATTTCCTGTGTGTGTCCGAAATAAAATATTTTTCTTTCTTTCTTTCTTTTTACACTTTTGACAAGTTTTTGACATTGATTGTCACTGAGAAGAGATTGCGTCTTGATTTTGAACGTTTTTAGGTACGAGAATTGGCCTTCACAGTGATTATCTCCAGTCAGTGGTCTTCAAACTCACTGAAAACAAAATTACAGGCTGTTATCACCCAAACCTGTTGTCACCCTATCATCACCTGATCCCTATTTCTGACACCTCTCGTCTTGTAGACATACTAAGTACTCAGTAACCACACGGCATCAAAAAATAAACATTCTTTAGACAGTAATTTTAATTATATTAACGTGAGACCGCGAGCATTGACAGACGTAATATTGTCATGCTATTCAGTCATAGAATTTTAATATCGATTAAATAACTTTTTCTTTAAGTTCTTCAATAGTTTTGTATGTTATTTTGAACTGTTGTCTTTGAGGTCATAAATTAGAAACGTTGGTATGGTTTGCAAAAAAAGTTTAAAAATAATTTTAAGTTTAAGAATAAATTTTCACATCAACTGCAAATATCTACCTATAAAAATTTTAAGGAAACAAGAAATCCAAAGCTGAATGATATAACACTTTTTTTAAACCAGCCAAGTGCGAGTCGGACTCGCACATAAAGGCTTCCGTACCACAAGGCAAAAAACACCGAAGAAAAACACCGTTTCTTGTGACCCCATTAATGTTTTAATGTATTTTATTTTTATTAATTGTTGTTATAGCGGCAATAAAAATACACACTCTGTGAAAATTTCAACTATCTCCTATTAAGGTTCATGACCTTGACATACAGCACAGCCCACTGACAGACAGACAGACGGACGGACGGACGAACGGACAGCGGAGGCTTCCGTTGGCACCCTTTGGGTACGGAACCCTAAGAAAAGAGAGAACCTGAACGTAAAAATAAAAAACTTTTTTTCAAAAAAAAAAACAACTGTCTTCCAAAAAGAACAACTACAAAGTGAAAAATAACTTTAATTTCTGAAGTCGGTGTCTTTGGACCTGTATTTTAGTTTTTAGCCACCGACTTCCGAAATTAAACTAATTTTTCACTTTGTTGTTGTTTTTTTGGGAAGTCAGTTGTTGTTTTGTAATAAAGATTTTTATTTTTCTCTTTTTAGTGGGTCAGTTATTAATTTATCTAAGTTACAATTGCCTAATGTTAACTGCTCATCACCTTTTACAAACTGTTACTTTTCCCGATGCAGGGACGTTAATTGTTGAGGAGTTCTCCTGGTAAGAACCAGAAGAACTCCATATGCATTATGACGAGCATAAACTGCTTAGCAACCATATTAAAGTAATCGAATCGCAACCCGTGAAATACTTAGAAAGAAAGAAAATACATTTAGTACTTATTATTGAGTAGTTCCGGTGGCCACCTCTGGTCTTCATCATCAGTTCCACTTCACTGAATGGTGCTTTCCGAGAGCCAATGTACGAGTTACTATAAAAAATACCCAAATCGCTATAGGTGTACCTATAAAATTTGAGGATATTCCTCCATTTCCATGGGATCCCCTCATCAGATTCTGAATTGGTGGCAGTGGGACTACCTCGGGAGCAACAAATAAAAAAAAAAGAATTTTCAAAAACGGTCTACAATTGACGGACCAATCGGTGAACAAAAGTTTAAAAAAAGAACATGCATACAGCCGAACATATAACCTTCTCCTTTTTGGAAGTCGGTTAAAAAGAAGGTAAAATACGTCGAAGGAAAGGAAGAAAGAATGAAAATACGTTTATTTGTGGTAAGACATGACGCAAAGAAAAACTCGAACACAAAAAAGAACAAGTTGGGAGAAAATATGCGTCACATCCACGCAAAACGGCCACGCTCGGCATAATGCTATGACTCTATGCGAGACAGAGCTACAGCGCTAACGTCAAACACTGGGAAAGGACGAAACATAAGCCATAAAAATCAATAATAATAATAGTGGTTATAACGAAAGACACGAATTACTCTATCGACACATAGGAATTCAATGCCAGAAAAAGATAACGCTATCTACTATATCTCCGTGACAGTTGACAGTTTTTTTTTGTAATTACTTTTCTAAGACTTTACTACAGATCCCGGTGCTAAATTGCTACTTTCAACAGTGAAATATTAATGTTTTACAAATCGATTCAATCGATTTATTATCGATGTATCTGAATACAAAATGAACAAGGAACATGCATATTACATTGGAAAATATGTTAATTGTTATGAAACATGCGTGTAAATAACAAGTTTGACATCTTTTGTTTGTAACACATTAATATTCGAATAATAATTGCATTTATTTTACATTTTTGTTCGTAGATAGGGATTAACGAATCAAAAGTATCGATGCATTTTAGCATCGGAATTAAGGTATCAAATAATTAATTAATGTTTAAATCTTATGAAAACCAAATTATTTAAAATAAAATACATTTGGCTATCGATGTGCCTAGCAACATCGCAATACAAGTATCGAATAATACTGGGCTAATATCCTAAATAATATTATAAATGCGAAAGTAAGTTTGTTTGTTACCTTTCACGCCTAAACCACTGAACCGATCATCATGAAATATTCATATACGTTGTCAGGGGTACAGAAAAGGACAAAAGGTACCTTTTATACAGAAAAAAAGTACTGTTCCCGAGGAAAAGAATAATAACTTTCAACGGTTACAATTGGTTTAGGATGTTAGATAGCGCTACGTGTCTTTCGAATCATGATTGAATTACATTATTCGAAACTAGTAGTGTGTTAAGAGTTAATAAAAAAAAATATTTAATACATTTTGTGAGTCAAGAGTGAACTCCAACACCGTTTGAGCGAAGACCATGAAATTTGCCACGTAGGTAGGTAAGTATATAATGATGTATTTTTAATGTAGAAGGATTAACAGGATTCTTTTCGTCCTCCACGCGAGCTAAGCCGCGGGAAAAACCTAGTTTTAAAATAAATTAACCACAATAACTTAGTTTCATTTAATCAATCTAACTTTTCGTTTAGTCTATTTCACAATAAACTTTCTGCACTTTTTTCTTGTCGAACAGTTAATTTTTGTTGTATTGAATTGTATTTTCAAGATGAAAGGGACTGCCATTCAAAATGTGTAACGCAATTGAGGAGCTATTTCCTAAAATAATATTTTATCGACTCAGGAACTCGATAATGACGGGTTTTTGCACTTTTCGAGCATGGGATTTACTCAAATGTCACTTCAAAAGTATGGATGGAGTACAAAAAAAGGCATTTATTATTAAGCATCATAGAGATCATCTAATTTAAAACTGCACGCCCCTGCACGAAAATTTCTATTCAATCATTTAAAATGTTTATGCAACAAGCAGTGGAATTTTTTATTAGATGATCTACAAAAGAAGTGTCGATAATACCTATTTAGCTATCGAATATCGATACTCTTTCGCATCACTATGCGCAATGCTTCTTCATCGCATGTTTGCAGCACGCCACGCAAGGAGAAACAAATTAATGAGTGTCAAATTGACTCCTGTTTCTTTCATATCTTATCTCTTCATGTATTATCTCGATTCGGAATGCTCCAAGCACGAACTTCGAGCAAAATAGTAAAGATATCGTGTCGCTAATTCGCCATTGACAAATTAGTATAGAAATTGCAACAGTGCCATGTCGGTTTTAGAACTACATAACATCACGGCTGTATTCCCCGAAGGGTTAGGCAGAGGTATATCTATGGCACACCCACATTTCGCCAGTTATGTTTAGATCCCATATAACAGGGGGCGAGCGTTTAATTAAGAAGAATTATCAGCACGTACTTTGTTTTTGACTTATGGTATTGAAGTTTAGAAGCTTTAGTTCGAAACACACGTACTTAGCGTGTGTCGAAGTATGTGTCTGCTACGATTGGTACTTTCTATGGGCATAATTTTGGAAACAGTCATTTATTTGAATGATGTTTCCAAATACAATATTTCACGATTTTTTATCAAAGTCAAAGTTAAATCATTTATTTCAATTAAGCACATAAATTACACTTTTATTGAACGTCAAAATGTATAAGGAAATAGAATTGATTATATTTCCCAACTAGTGTCAGGATTTAAAAATAATAAAAACCTACAAAAATACCTCATCTTTTTCTGCAAACCGTACACAACGATGTAAAATCCAAAAAAATACTTGTCTATAGCGTTTACATTGCGTATTAATCGTCTTTTATGCTCATTTTAAGGTCATTTATTTAATACTTTAGCCATTCATGTTCTTTCTTATATGTACATAGATGGGCTAAGATGACTGAAATAATTGGGACATAGTTTAGGACATATTAAAATGCAGTTTAAACTACTTTTCCTAGAAACTTAAGGGACAGACAGACTATAGAATAGCCTATGGTATGTTGTAACTAAAAAGACATGGGCGCTTAGGTCAGGCGGGCGTGGTGAGTTTGATTCACTCATTCATTCAATCATTCATTTATTCGTTTACTGATAGACAGCACACACACACACAGCCCATGGTATAATAATATACTTCGCCAGGTATAGCATTCCGAGACACAGTGGTCACGTGGGTGACACAAGCCTACGTCATCACCGCTGTGTTACCAGTAATGTGTAATAATAACTCCCCAACCGCGTATATTACCTGTGCGAATCCGATAAAACAATGAGGTTTTAACTAACAATTACGTTGGTATATGTTTAAATTGAATTGTTTCGTTTGATTAGAAAAACGAAACAACAATTTAAATGCTTTAATTTATTTTTTTAACAGAATGGTGACCGAAAATGTTTCCATAATTCGTGTTTCGTTGCAATAAAGTGGCAACTAGATAGTGACGTAAGCATGTGTCACTCCCGGAGTGCCAGACCTTGTTTTTTTAGACCATGGCACAGCCTAAACCGCTGGGTCTAGAAGCATGAAATTTTGCACAATAGTTCCTTATACAGGGTGTTTGGTATTAGGACTGAAACCGTTTTTCTAGGGATAGGAAGTGTCTTTGCCTCGTGAATGGAGATACATAGACAAAATTTATGCCGTAATAGCTTATGTCTGCGGCTTCACCGATGTGAATTGGAATGATATTACGCAATTTAAAATGTTATTAGCATTACGTAACAGTCAACCTTTGTGCTGCTGTAAATTACGTGTGTTTAGTTATAGATAATGTTTAGCGGTAAATATATTATTGTTATTGATGGAAAAGTACCTACGAGATAAATTAGAAAATTTTATATGGGAGCTACATCTGACAACAAACAGCAAGTATTTTTTTTTGTAAAACTTAGGGTTTCACCACGAATAAACGTATTTTCATTTTATTTTTTCATTTGCTAGCACATAAATAGCTTTTTTTATGAAATGTTTATTTATTAAATTTAAATTTATCGGACCTTTACACCATTTTAAGACTGGCAACACATAATTAAGTCATTTTGTAGAACCAATTGTAGGTATATCATTTTGAAGCCTATTGCTAATCCATTGCTTCATATGTTCGAAAAATTTGTCTGCTCAACAATGTAAATAACCCAATGAATGTTGTTGAACTGTCAAAATGAAAGCTATTATAGTTATAGTTAGTGTGTTACGCAATTACCCCGCAGGCCCTGCAGTCTCGACATGAATAGCGACAAAAATCGGTCGTTAAGTCTAATCGATGTCAAGTTTCTTTAATAGATTTTCAACCTTATACTTTGGAAATAAAGTTGAAAATCTATTAAAGGAATTTAATATAGATACGACTTAGTGACAGATTTTTGTCGCTATCTAATGTCGAGACTGCAGGGCCAGGCCAGGCCCTGCAGTCTCGACATTAGATAGCGACAAAAATCCGTCGTAAAGTCGTATCGTTGTCATATTCCTTTAATAGATTTTCAACCTTATTTCCAAAGCATAAGGTTGAAAATCTATTAAAGAAATTTGACATCGATACGACTTAGCGACAGATTTTTGTCGCTATTCATGTCGAGACTGCAGGGCCAGCCCTTGCAGTCTCGACATTAGACAGCGACAAAAATCGGTCGCTAAGTCGTATCGTAGTCAAATTCCTTTAATAGATTTTCAACTTTATTTCGAAAGCATAAGGTAGAAAATCTATTAAAGAAATTTGACTTCGATTGGACTTAACGACCGATTTTTGTCGGTATCTATGTCGAGACTGCCGGTCCAGGGCCGGCAGTCTCGACATTAGATAGCGACAAAAATCGGTCGCTAAGTCGTATCGATGTCAAATTCCTTTAATAGATTTTCAACCTTATGCTTTGGAAATAAAGTTGAAAATCTATTAAAGAAATTTGACATCGATACGACTTAGCGACCGATTTTTGTCGCTATTCATGTCGAGACTGCAGGGCCTGGGCCAGAATGTCAGAATCAGAATGAAATCGCTATAGAAAATATTATTTTTCTATTAAAAGTAGATCCCATAAAGAAGTTAGGAAAATAGACGTGTGTTGGACGTTGATTTCAGCACCCTAACTACGTAACACACTATCTATCACAATCTGAATAACTTTGAAGCCTATTGCTAGTCCATTGCTTCATATGTTCAACAAATTTATCTCTTCAACAACGTATAATCGCAATGAATGTTGTTGAACTGTCAAAATGAAACCCATTCCTACTGTTAGTGTGTTACGTAATTACTCCGCTGTTCTTTAAAAAAAATATATAGACGTAATTGCCAACACGCAACTAGGAAGAGAGCTTAAATAAGGTTAATTTTTACAAAAATAATTACAAAGATATTGGGCAAACAAGACCATAATGCATATGCAGCATTATTTATTTATGCTGCAGCGCTGCACTCCGCTGCAGTGAGCAAGTGCGGTGTGTTGCTGAATACTTGTTTCTTTCATGATAGGTAATTAAAGGGCGATATTATTTCTTTTACTAGTACTTGGAAATAGTATAACCTAACCATATTAATTCACATAGCATTGGGTTGAATTAAATGCAGAGCAACACGGACTAGATGAGAGAACTCAGAATAATTATTATATCTGTCAGTTGACAGTTAATTTCTTACTTGTCTTGGTCAAATAAAAAAAAATACTACCTATTAAATATTATCGAAAAGTTTGCCGTTAATGGAAATACATATAAGGTTAAGAATTTCGTAAGCTCGGGTAGTAAAATTCAGTAAAAGTAAAATAAAAAGATAAAAACTTTATTACAAAAAAAAAACAACCGACTTCCAAAAAAAACACTACAAAGTGAAAAATAACTTTAATTTCGGAAATCGATGTCTTTGGTATTGTATTTTCGTTTTTTGTCACCGACTTCCGTAATTAAAGTTATTTTTCACTTTGTAGTGTTTTTTTTGGAAGTCAGTTGTTTTTTTATATTTTTTTTTATTTTTCTATTTTTTGTTGTGGTACCTACCCCACACAAATTCGTATACCTTGTTATACTTGCTAAGTAAATAACAGTGATAGGAAGTTATTAATAACATCATCAACATACGCTAAGTGGAAAAATAACGTACTATTGAAGTTAACGCAAAAGTCACTCATCAGAACTTGACTAAATTTATATGGGACCACCCTATAAGTATACCCTTTCAAGCAATTAATAATTTTTCAAATCGGTTTCGAAAATGAAGGAGTACAGAGGTAACAAACACAAAAAAAAAATCTACTGAATTGAGAACCTCCTTCTTCTTTTGAAGTCGGTAAAAAAATATTAATGAAAAAATTGCTATATTTTTATCATTAGTCGTGGTTTTGATGTTCTATTTTTATAGAAGCAATGTCACCGACTAATTTTTTTTTAAATACCTAAACCAAAAAGTACATTAACTCAGCTAAAATAGCTAAATGAAATCGTTACTACACGTTAATAACGTAACGTAACGTTAATTTTATTTCCTAGTACATTTTATCCTTTTATCAAAACTCCATCTTGATCTGGTTCGAGATATAGCTAACAGAAAAGGAAACTAGTCTTGACTAAAACATGAAAAAATATGTGATAATTAATCATTCCAGAACGGACAACTATTGTGGCCACACTTTGCTACTCTTCCGGACTATACCCATTGGGAAAATTTCAAATATTCCCTTGCTTATTATTAAAGCATCATAATTATGCACTTGCAACGTAGTAATATCAAGTACAAGAACATTGTTTATTAATTATATATAAATTAACCTTGAATGGGAATAAAATATTATTCCCATTTAGATAATATTCTAGTAATGAGATTTTTTCCCAATCACGACGCAACTTTGACGTAAAAATATCCGGAATACTCACTGTGCCTTTTTAAAATAAAGTGGTTATCTTTGTTGAAAGGAGAAGGTAAGATTTTTGTTTGAATTAAATATTATATCAGTTGAAAGAAATAACTATTCTTTTATTTTTGGAAAACTGTTTATTGACCTTAATACGAAACCGGAATGCTATTTTTTCATTTGCAATTTTTCTTTTTGATTCAAATCAGCCATTTAACATGGCATTTAAATTGATGATGCCTTACTGGTCATATTTTAATGCGTAATTACCTACTAAGGTACATATTAAGTCCTCGGATATCTCCGTCTCATAATAAATTGTAACCGCAATACTAAATTAAACACTTGGTTTAGTAAAACCGGATTATCAACGTATAAATTCTACTCACATTTTACAATCAATTTTCAAGTCTCGCGAGCTTATACGGATGGGACATTATATTTAAGAATCTAAGTATCAAATTTGTTTGCAAATGTTCTTGTCCAATAACACAATCTCTATATGCCATTTGTATCGATTAATTTGATCACAATATAAAGTGATTCAGTTGTCATCGTTAATTAACAGCATTTTGGATGCTGTGTTTATTAAAAACGTAAGAAAAACCTGAATTAATGTGTGTTGTAGTAGTGGCGTGCAAGTTAATAGCACCCGTTCGTTTCACATGTCTACTGGTGTCTCTTTCCCGCACGTAAAGAATGGGGCACTCGTTCCGAGTGCTCCTTCCCAACGGTGGCGCGACGTGTTCGCATTAATTTTATTTGTTGCCAAGCGAAGGTCGAATTCCCATTCGATCTGCGCGCAACACAAAGTTTTCCCAGTCGCTACGCCACGCCATACGATGCGAATATAGAGTTCTCAATGGAACAAAAATCGCAAAAAATGCAAATTTTATTCTATTTTTTCTAAGCGACCTTCACCGACCGACGTCAAAAAAAGGAGGAGGTTCTCAATTCGACTGTGTTTTTTTAATTTTTTTTTGTGTGTTTTAGCTCAGAACTTTTTTCTAGATAAACCGATTTTGGATGATTCTTTTTTTATTTGAAAGCTGGTGCTTCTCATGTGGTTCCATATAAATTTGATCAAGTTATGACCAGGATTTTTTGAGTTATCCTTAATACTGCGTATGTTTCCACTTAGTTTATATTGATGATGTTTTAATAATTTCCTATCACTGTTATTTACATATCAAGTAATGGTATACGAATTTATGTGGGGTAGGTACCACAACTAAAAGTGAAAAAAAAAAATACAAAAAATATCAACCGACTTCCAAAAACAACGCAAAAAACGTGAAAAATTAGTTTAATTTCGGTAGTCGGTGGCAAAAAACGAAAATACAAAACCAAAGACCCGACTTCCGAAATTAAAGTAATTTTTCACTTTTTTAGCGTTATTTTTTTGGAAGGCGGCTGATTTTTTTGTTAAAAACGTTTTTTATTTTATTGCAAAACAACTGTTTACGGCACGCTTTTCAAAAAAAAAAAATACACCGTTATGAAACATTATTTTTGACCGTTAACATAACTAGACTATTAAACGACACTAATATAAAATTTTGCAACTACCGCAATAAGTCAGTGACATTACAAGAGCATCGTTTAGTGTTGTAAACTTACAGTTTATCGTGTAAAAGTTTTTTTCCCATTTGCTACGACACACGCTCACAAACTTACTGTGCTAATTATTGTAGAAAACAACGTATGCCAATCGCCTACGTGACTTAGTTTCGAATTATTCAAAGACTTAATAGCACATATTTTACAAAGGAAAATGATAAATATATTCATATGACAACAATTTATTGTTCGTCACAACGCATGCTATTTTAAGCATTTACTCAAACAAGCATTCTTGTAGGGTTATGACATTCCCGTTTAGAGGGCAAAAAATAAGGAATACATTTAGTGCTCTTTTATTAAAGTTGTGTTGACAAACACGTAATACAAAGTACAGTAGGTAGTATTATTTCCCTCCGACCCCTCCAACTAACTACTTTCGATTATCAATACGTAATTGAAAAAATAAATAAAGAAGCGTGCCCAGATCGTGACAAATATGTCAATTCGTTACATATCGAGAGTAACAGCTCAATGAGCTCCGTTTATCTTTTTATTAGGGACATAATAAAAAATCATTATGTTCACAATAAAAAAAACTAAAGACTTTTCTGAGTCAGTGGAACATTTTTCACTATTTATTACGGTTTTTGCAGGCAGCAAAGAAACTAAAAACTATGATGAGACTGATATAGCAAAACAAAAATTTTAATTAACCTTTATAGTGGTCAAGCGTCCGCTTTGAAAGGTCCTAAGTAAGGTAGTGACACTAGTTTTCGCTCATAACGGCTCGGATGCCATTTCTAGGTTTACAAAGAAACAGCGAGTGGTGTCTGTGACACGCCATCTAGTATTGAAAGCTAATTGGCAGGTGGTCATTTTTTATACTTTGGGTAATTAACCTTTAGCAGTGTGAAGTGTACTCGAAATTGCAGAAGAAGAAAAAAATACAATTATGAGGAAAGTTACAGGCATGGCTTCAATTTTTGAATAAATGAAACGTTCTTTTGACATTATGTAATAAGTCAGTTTTATAGGGCAGAAAGACTGGCAAATAAGGTCAATAATTTTTTACTTTTACCGTAGGTATAGCTGGTATCCCAATTTATTACACTAATGAAGGCTTTGAGGCATCGGGGCTCGAATTAAATATTGAACAAATTCTACTTCAACACTTGTCATTAATAGAGGTATAATTAAGTGTAGGAGCGGCACGTATCATAACGTTTTCCAAAAGAAGAAACAGTTTATTTATTGCCGTACATTGATTGATATAATTGGAAGATCCCATTGTCTGGCTAATTGCAAAACGTCGTTTTATATAATAGCACCGCAATTAATACCCGGCAATTACTGAAGCAGAAATTCTCATGCATCCTCAAACATTTAGGAATATAGTCATTTGGAGAGACACTCAATCACCTGTTGCTTTATCGTAATACGATTATTACCTTATTATTTAAAGTGTGAAAATTATCATTCTTATTGATAAGCAGTTTTAACGGAAATCGCCGTGTTATTATTGAAACTCACATCTGCGAGGGTCCGCAGATGTTCTAGCACGGTAATGGTTGGTTGGAGACGAACCATCTGCCGTCTCGTTGAGTTTGCATTAAATAAAAAAAGGAAATCATCGCTTAGAGCTAACCTGAACACGTGACATCCATTATTTACAAGTCTATCAATAGTAAGATCGGTATATTTAAGTTATCAGACAGTCCACTTAATTATGCTCATGCGTTAATGTTTGCTAAAATATTCTTCATTTTATTAAAAACTTGACGACATAAACGGAAAAGAACTATAATGGTAATTGGTCTCCAACATTTTACTGTAAAAACGAGATAAACATATAAATAAAACATTTTATTAATTAGATTATACCATAACTAATACAGCACTATAACATGTTTTTGTGAACATAATTCAGAAAATACCGTATAAAGTGCGCACCCAATTAGAGGAAATCCTAATCATTTGATACGTGCAGATAACTAGAGCGCGCTATTGAAAACGGGGCGCACCGGCCAACGTTGAAACACGCTCACTTAACATCAATTTTCCATACCCTCGAAAATAACCCACACATCGAAAAACGCCAATTTTTCGAACAAAGTCTGAAGGGCACGCACACATTCCCAGCGGTTACGTCGCACAGACCACGCGAGCGTACTCGTTGGGAAAAATTAAAATTGTGGAGACATTAATCCACACAAAATTCAGCAATTAATGCTGCTTATCGGAAACGACATTTTTATTGTGACCTTTAAGATAACAGTTGTTTCGAATTTAAAAGCACGCATTCGATATTTGCTGCTCGCTTGCAGGAAATGTCTTTATATTGTCCGGACTCGTCTGCAGCCATTTTTCTTAGAAATATAGATCGTAAAATGGTATTTATAAGCTTCAAGAACTTAATTATATATTCAAGTATTTCAAAAAACATTACAATTACATGGTCTTACATTTTGATAGATTAAAATAAAAACTTGTGAATGCATACAATATTTCTTTGAAAATTCAATTAGCGTTGTTTTAAAACTTTGTGTTTATAGTCAATAATGTGTTCTTTGTTTAGTTTTGTGTTAAAATAGAATAAGTTAGCAAAAGTATTTTAACATTATCCTTTTACGAGTAAAAATGCCTGTAATATTGGTACAAGTGGAAGTCCATTGAAAAACGAACCAGACGTACAGTCAACAACAAAGAATAAAAGTTTAAATTTTTCCAACCGTTTCTAACAATACAAAGTTAAAGATAGAGTTTATTTTTTGTATATTTTTTTCTCTGTATTTTAGTTGTGCCTTGCACAATTTTCTCGATTTTAAACATATAAATTAACAATATAAATAAAATAGCACAAACAGATTGTAAAATAAAAACAAGGGCACAGTGATCATTTATCAAGAGACTTAAGCACAACGCGAAAGAAAAAAAAATGATCAAAATCTATAAACAAGCTTTTTTTTTTCAATGTAACTCTTCTAGATTTAAGACCTCGGAAACAAAAAAATAACTACATTTCTTGAAAAACACAACAACTTACTAGCCATGAAGCCTAGTACAAGTTGTTTTTATTTGTATAGTTTAAACAAGTTTCCCCATGCAACTCCGGTAGCGACTGTACTTAACACGTACCAATAACTAGGCGTCACATTTGCCGCTTCTTACGACATTTTGTCGCAGTCGCCGTTGCAATTTGTCGCACCCGTCGTATGACATTTAACACATTATAATCGATTCCTCACTCGAACGAACGTTTAATCGAGAACGCAATTCGATGACCGCATCGATTTGCCAAGAATAAAAGGGGCATTGAAAATATCAAGAGCGTTTTTTACTGATTTTTTGCATCGTATATTTTATTGATTTTTTATTAAATTTTCTGTTGAGGGAAGAATAAATAGTGCAGTTTTGACCGTTACACGCCTAATAAGTGAAAAGTGTCATTTGTTGACATTAATGCAATTAAGCTTGGGCATACATTTAGTACAATTAAGTGCTCATTAATTAGGGATGATTGGATCAAAGTTCCAAATGAGCTGACTAGTTTGACCTTTTGGAAAAAACAGTAAGTTGAGCTACCTACTAATCTAAATCCATATATATTTTTTTGTGTTAGAAAACACGTCCAAGAAAAAGTGGAGAATCAAGTGAGAGAGACAATAAAAATAAAACAAACAAGACTGTCCCGTTTAAATAATATAATATTATGGTACACACGGCTACATATCAAGCTATACATTTCCAGTATAAGCTGACCTCTCATTGTACGGAAATCCTATACAATGCGATATCAGCTTATACTCGAAATGTATAGCTCGATATGTAGCTGTGAGTACACACGATGACATATCAAACTATACATTTCCAGTTTTAGCTAACCTCGCATTGTATAGGGTTGTCGTACAGTGAGAAGTCAGCTTATACTGGAAATGTATAGCTTGATATGTAACTGTGTGTGCACACGACGACATATCAAGCTATACATTTCCAGTTTTAGCTAACCTCGGATTGTATAGGGTTTTTGTACAGTGAGAAGTCAGCTTATACTGGAAATGTATAGCTTGCTAAGTCGTCGTGCGTACTACGAAAATAATTTCTTGTTACCAATTATTACACCGAGTGAGAAGCATTTGCATATAACTTGTATTTATTCGATGAAAATGCACTGCATATGCATTTGATCTTACACAGAATGGCAGGTAAAATATGGGACATAATATACTCAGCGTAGTACCTAATAAAAAAACAGCTGCACAACCATTACATTACCTACAAAAGTGCAATACTAAAGGCTCCCGCAAACAGGCGCGACGCGACAGCACGACACAAAGGCACCGCTCGTCGCGTGACGTGTGGCGCCTTTGTGTAGCGCTGTCGCGTCGCGCCTGTATGTGGGAGCCTTAACACGATCAAAATGAAAGGTTTTTTTTTGTCCCATAGAAGAAGTTGTTCATTTTCATGAGTACTACGCTCCCTTCAGGTACCTGTTTCCTTTCTTTTACACGCATGAATCCTTTCATTGGCGAGCTATTCACACAGCAAATGAATCTGGCAGGTAGACACTATGTAAGCAATTTTCAGTCAACAGAAGACACGTCTAGAAACGATTCTATGAAAATCAGCACGGTCATCACGGTTCTGTTAAAAATCAAAAGCAGCAGTGAATAGTCATCTTCTGGGCACGGTCGTTCCATCGTAGATGTCATCCATCGCTTTCCATTGGGCGAAATTGAGGTCAAGAGCAAAAATATTTCGCTATAAAAAATATACTGGGTGGCAGGGACATCGACCCACAACCCGTTACCGTGGATTCAGTATATGATTTTGAAACCTTTTTTTTTGGGTGGGAAATCATCAAATGACCTCTCCCGCTCTGGGCGGAGCGGAAGGGCACGTCAGACTCTCACTGACTAAATCCCATCCGTGTTCCTTCAGTTGCCTGTGCGCCAGGGCCACATAACTCTTTCGAACAATCCGCGACCCCAGCAGGCATCGGCCCTATCGGACCCCGTCAATGGTGCTGACATCTCTTTGAGGCGCGCGTGGAACACGACGCGCCGTCGACCCGGGCCTGGTCCTTACCGGACGGCGAGCTGCTCATTGCTCGCCGTCCGCAAGCCCGCGCCTACGGTGGCCGGGAGTCGGCAATCGACTCCCGACGCGACGCCCAGGGTGTCTCCTCCTCCTGCGGCGGCTAGGGGTGCGAGGGCGCAGAGATTGCCTCTCCCTTTCGCGCTCCGCCTCCTCCTTCGCGAGCATTACTGCTTCGCAGAAGGAGGTGACGGCTTCCCATTCCCTCTCGCCGTCGCGACGACGACGCGCCGTCGACCCGGGCCTGGTCCTTACCGGACGGCGAGCTGATGATTTTGAACCCTGCGTTGAATTTTATCATCGGTTATTAAAAAAGTTTTAGCTGCTCCATACATTTTGACCGCGTAGGTTTTAGGGACAGTTTTCTATGAAACAGCAGTTTTTTTTTTTATAACCGACTAAATCTTTCTGCGCTAGAGGCTCTAGAATCACATGCTGCATACATGGTGTCAGTTTGCACGTCGAAGTCCCTGCCACCCTGTATAAAAAACATCATATTAGCGTTCTACCGTTCTGCTTACCTCTTCATAGCCTCTACAGGTGTAATGTAATCAATCCACATAACATAACATCACGCCTGTTATCCCCAAAGAGTTAGGCAGAGGTGTACTTAGCAATAGTACACCTACATTTCGCCAGTTATGTTTAAATTTCATAAGGGGGCGAGCAAATATAATTTACCAGCTACTGCCCGCGTGCGCGCAAAACCGCGTGGCCCGCCCGCGCTATTACTTCATTTTCGCTTAAAGAAAGAAAGAAAGAAAGAAAAATATTTTATTTGGGACACGCACAGGAAATACAATGAGTAAAAAAAATAAAAAAGGAGCATTTAAAACTAACAAAATTAACAATAATAAAACTAAAAAATAAAAACTACAATAAACAAGTAAAAAACCTCTACGAGGCCAAGAAGGCTCCTATCTCAGCATAATGCTGCTATATTTAAAAAAAATAAGTACCACAGCGCGCTTACAGTTCTTTCTGACTTTGTTCCGCTTTGCTCGGCTCCTAAGGGTTGTAGCGTGATGTTAAATAGCCTATTACTTTACTCAAGAATAATTGAGCTATCAAATGCAAAAAGTATTTTTAAATCTAGCTGGTAGTTTCAGAAATTTGCGCGTTAAAACAAAATAAGCAAAGAAACTCCTCAGCTTTATTAAATTAGTATAGAAGTTAACTAAATAATTCACTAATTATATTTGATAAGCCAATTTAAGTCCAATTGTAAAATAATTAATGATGGGACACTAATTATATTTTAATTACTGACTAAATAACTTTATTTATACAAACGTGTTGTCTGTGACGGACAAATGACTTCTGTCACGACATATTAGTACTTAGCAAAACATTGTTGTAAGTATTCCTTATATATATATGTTGGGGTCGGCTTCCAGGCCCTGCAGTCTCGACATAGATACCAACAAAAATCGGTCGTTAAGTCCAATCGTTGTCAATAGATTTTCAACCTTATGCTTTGGAAATAAAGTTGAAAATCTATTAAATAAATTTGACATCGATTGGACTTAACGACCGATTTTTGTCGGTATCTATGTCGAGACTGCAGGCCCTGGGCCGGCACGCCCAGTAGTGCCAGTCTACCTGGTTGTAGCAGAATACCAGTATTTTACATGGAGCGACTGCCTATCGGTACTCCTCAAACCAGTTACTGGGTAACATGATACCTCTTGGTGAGACTGGTTGTCAGATTTCTGAGCTTCTGCCTACCCGTAACGATTGTCAAAGATTTACGAATGACAGCCGTGACCAACGGCTTAACGTGCTTTCCGAGGCACGGAACGGTCTCGATATGTAATAATGTTGAGCTCCTTAAGTCCTGGCTTCCTGAGTCGAGCTGCACGATTACTGACAAATGCGTGCACTGACTGGATAGGTCCAGTCAATCTGTGTGGTTCTTTCCTCAAAAGACCATTTCAGACACAAATCTAATGGTCTTCATATGAACTAACCAAGATTATGTCTGGACTTTAAAAGAGACTGTGACATCTGAGTTTGTTTCGGCCTTTCTTCTCAGAGTAGTCAGATAGGCAACGCCGACCTCATCTAGTTTTTAAAATATGATTGACGTGTAAAAGTGTTTGTACAAACCTACTTACAGAAACAAAATCATTTATCATTTAATGGATGGTCACCAATCCACGAACCGACAGTGGCAAGTATAGCTTAACCTTCGATCGACCTACGACTATTACCATTTAACCTCGAGCGGCGAGCCCCTCATTTATCTCGTTAATAGGTTCCTATAATTTACCAACTGGTGGTCAGTTATTTCAGCAGGTATATACGTATTTGTGTGAAAAAGGTTTCTATTGCGTTGCGCCCTTTCTTCTATTGTGTGAAGATTGTACACCCGGCTACATATCAAGCATACATTTCCAGTACAAGGTGATCTTGCATTGTATAGGATTTCCGTACAATGAGAGGTCAGCTTAATCTGGAAATGTATTGCTTGATACGCAGCCGTGTGTACCTATCATGCATGTTTTTGACTGGTCTTCATAAGAAACAAGTTTCACGGACGAAGCAAAACACAATACTTACCTATCAGAAAGAGGGTAACGAGGTGAGATACGAAGGGGCTGATGCGATGGCGCAATTATTTATCTGGGGAAAAAAAATGTGGTTTGACAACTATTGTATCGACAATACTTATGGCAAACCTCGCCACATTGAGCCTTCAGATAAATTATAATCTAACGATTGAAAATCTATATACCATGGACCAATGATACCCAAAGTGGTCTATATCGACCCCCAGGTGTCTATAACAAGGGGTCCATGTGAGTTAAAAAGTAATTGGGGGTCCGTGAGATGTAAACTGGTGTGCACGATAGTGGATCTCATTTAAGCAGGTCGTGACTTTAATAGCTATTTAACGGAGTATTCTAGGTACCAAACTAACAAACCAGCGGGGTAATTACGTAACACACTAACAGTAGGAATGGGTTTTATTTTGGCAGTTCAACAACATTCATTGCGTTTTTTCCGTTGTTAAGCGGACAAATTTTTCGAACATATGAAGCAATGGATTAACAATAAGCTTCAAAATGATTCAGATTGTGATAGATAATTTGTTACGTAATTAGGGTGCTGGTTAGGAATACGACAATTCGTTCCATTATATAGATAACAGATAACTTGGACAGCTGCCACGCTAAAATGGAATTGGGCTGGACACATCTGCTGCATGTCAGACAACCAATGGGCCAAACTTACGACCAAATGGGTCCCTTTTCATTGGCAAGGCACATCGAGGCAGGCCCAGACGGAGATGGCGGGATTAGCTGGACTCCTTCAACAAGAACTGGTCCTTAGCAGCTATAAACAGAGAGAAGTGGAAAGAGCGTAGGGAGTCCTTTGCCCTGCAGTGGGACATCACAGGTTTTTTATATAATTATATTAATGGAATAATGGAATGGATGGAATGGAACATACACGGATGATTTGTTGCTTAGTTTTTACCTGGAAACGTAACAAACAGACCGACGACGATAGTACTATTGTAGGTACCGTCTTAGGTTTTGTAAACAAAATAATTTTCGTAATTTTATAATATTACTAGCGAATTAGCATACAGGGCGACAGGGACATCGACGTGCATCCTGTCACCATGGATTCAGTACATGATTCTGAACCCCCATTGAAAGTTTGAGTAGGTTAATTCAAATATTTTTTACATATGTCATCTTTTTTAAATTTCACTTTTTACGTAGTCGGGTTTTTTGATTTTTTACATTAACTTTTTATTTTACACTTTTTTTAAAGTTAGGATTATCTTTCTCTGACTGTATTAAGTAACGGTTATTTAAATTATCTTTCAAAGTAGTAACATTCTGGGTTTGTCACTCGATTTAAAGAATTATATTATAGGTAATTATTATTTTTCACGGTAATAAGACCTATTTTAAGTTTTAAAAAAGTAAGTGAGACTGTTTGCTAACCAACTTTAAATCGTTATAGATCCAAAATTGTCTTTCAAAATGAAAAAGATTAGAGAAAACTAAAAATTATATTCAAAGACCTATTCAACGATACCCCACTTGACATAGTTCGTCGAATTTATATTTTTCTTTTTCTCAATATGGCGTCTGGTTGTCGTCATATTGACTTTTGATTACTGTCATATCTTTAGTGACACAAGACGACGTAAGAATCATCACAATCGGCCCACGCGATTTGTCTCTAGAGCGCCACAAAGGAACAAACAAACATACATACATATGTTGATAAACAAATTATCCTCCTTTGCGTCTCGCAGTCGGGTGAAAAGAATGACGGAGTAAAGTATTTTCATGTGTGAAAGTATTTTCGAAGTGAACAAAAGGGAAGTCAAATTTTCTACACCAGTGGGGTTGAGGTGCGTCCCTCGATTTGACTCAATGAAGAGGTTTGTTTGCTTTGCGTAATGCGTAGTTTGCGTTTGAGTTGGCTGACGGCCGGTTTCTTACTGATTCCTTGGCGCCGTGCAAGCCTCACGAGTGTGATAACAGGCATATTCGATGACTGTATCCGAATGCGTCATGTCGACGTGCGTACACTAACCCCCCAGCTAGGTTGTGTTGATTTGTGGATGGATTTAGAGCAGATCCACCCCGAGTACTACTTCACTGCGTAGAAACGGACTCCCCAATAGTGTTACGCTGCGACTGTATTTATACAAAGGGCGACGAAAACTTTGATTGCGCGATTTGGAACTTTTGCTTCATTACTCATTTATAGGTACTCAAATTGATTAAATGTTACTTGAATTAATACAATTTGATTTTATCTCTCGTGAAAATGTATTAATTTGGGAGAAATATGCATTTTTCTATATGTCACGTGAGACGGGACTCTATAAATATCTGAAGAGCGACAAAGATAGAGATAACGGTACTTACATTTCTAGCAACAGTGCCGCCATCTGTTATCGATCAGAAGAACTATTTTTATTTATGTTAGTATGGTATAAACCGGTTGGGCCTAATGGCTTGTATTTGATTTAATTATTGAAATGATAATAAAAGGCAATATTTAATACTAAATAACTCTTTTGATGTCTTTGATGATAGTCTGCTTTTGTGGCGTTTATGTAATCTTTGGTCAAATCACTAACTTAAAGTGTGTGATAAACATTCCTTGGAATATGAAACTCTATTGTCTGTTGTCTATAATTATTCTAAAAACATCTTTATATTCCTTGTTTTTAAAGTTGATATTGAATCACATAACACTATTTGAGTAGGCAAATAGGTAATTATGTTAACTCTTGCAAATACTCAATACTCAATATCTTTATTGCTTTACCATAATGTGTACTTAGGTGGTAACTAATATAATTGAGATCAATATGGACCCTGTAGGGCACAGCAAAGGGGTAGGAGAGAGGAAGCCCTGTTTTAGCAGATCATTAAGTTGTTATATAATCAAAGTCAGGAGATCGCGAATAAGACAGTAACATTTCGCTTACATAAGTATTATTTTATCTGCAAAAGTACTTAAATATTTTAAATTATTTTTATATACTATTTCATGATGTATTATGTTTATTGTTTATTCATTTGTATAAATTGTTTTTCTTTGAATAATTATTATTGTTATATTATTTATTTATTATTATTGTTATCTGTTATTATTATATTATTTATTATTAATTATAATTTTAACATATACTATATTAATTACATTATTATAAATACTTTTTTTTCCTATTATTTATGTTTATCATTTAAATATTCATATAAGGAGTAATAACATTTGCTTAGTTATCAGTAATTGTTTTTTTATAAATATATTTAACTTTTCTTCTTTCTTTATTATCTCAGGTAGTTTGTTATATAATATTTTTTATAGACATTACGTAGGGACTTGTAGAATGCATTTTTAGCTTGGATGTTGGTATGTTTAGCCTAGTTCGAGTGTGTACTGTGATTGGATGTTTTCGCGCTTTGTGTAGAGTAAAGTAATACATAAAGTGGAGTTAATCGTAAAACACGGCATTAGTTAATAAACTTAAATATCTACTGAATGTTTTTTAACCGAGGTTTTCAAAAAGGAGGAGGTTCTCCATTCATCTGTATTTTTTTACGAATGTAATTTGTTGATTGCCTGATTATACTACGATTGTCTATAGAGCCAATTAATTCCAGTTAATTAGTATTCTATTCAAAGCATTTTTTTTTATTGCTACACAAAAGTGTCCCCAGTTTCGAGAGTCCACGAAGATATTCCCTATTTTTAAGATTATAAATATCTAACTCACTCGAAAAATCCGAGCTAAACTTGCGGCCGCTCCTGGTTAGTCAGCAACTAAAGTCGATTAACACTGCTTCTTTCAAACATCATCTCAATTAAGATAAAATCTACTTAATTAAGATTTAAAAACGCTTATCATGTCTTTACAGTCACGGGCACTAATATGTATACACTTAGCAACTTGTAAATGTGATTTTTTCCTACTGTATTGATTGTAACTTTATGCTGTTACGGATATAGTATTTTGGAACCTATACTGTTATGAAATAGGTCTTATCTTAAAGTTGCAATCAATGTTCTACGAGAAAATCGCTTTAACATTTTGCTAAGTGTATACATATTAGTGCTCGTGACTTTACTCCCCGAAGGGTTGGGCAGATGTGTACTAGTTATATTTAATGCGAGGTTACAGTACTTTTTAACTTTCTTAAACCTCTGTAAATCTCGCCAAATGTAAATGTAATGTAGGTATACATTATAGTAAATATGTATTATAAGTTTATAATCTATTTAGGTTCTTGTATACCTATTTTATTTATAATTCATTATGTTATCTTTTTATTTATTTTTATTATTATTATTAACGCCTGTTAAACATAGCACCTGCCATCTTATCTCTACACCACCCTTGGTTGACTGGTAGAGAATGCCTAAAGCATTAAGTCCGCCTTTGTACGTTATTATGTGCGAGAAGTTTAAATAAATAAATAAATGTAAAGCAAACTAGTTTTTTTTTCGGGAAATTGAACATATTTGTGTTCAACCGCTGTGTGAAGACAGAAACGTGAATTATAATAATTGTCTCGATAAAAAAAAAAAACAAATATAGAGGACACTAAATCGCTATTAGGTAAAAAAACGTGTGCCTTGAAGATAATCCATCATGAAACCATGTAAAAGTTTTATCAAAAGACATGGCTTATTGCTTTTAGGGCATGTTGAGAACAAATCTTATAATTTCGTTATTATTTTAAAAATATATACAAAATCTAGCAGTTCAACTGCTCGCATCGGCCGGTCTGTGCCCGCCGCCGCCGAGACGCACTACAAGACACACCGCACTACAAGAGGGCCTTCAATCCCATTTAATAGGGTCGAGCCTATTGGCATCATCCGGGCACAAACCCAGACTCCGGGCGGCTACGGAAAAATGATGGAAAAACCCAATAACCCTTTGCGCGACCCAGGAATCCTAGGACCTCATGCTCATTAGTAATGCTTGCGACCACTACACCAACTAGATTTAAAATCTGAAGTATTAATCGACTTTTATTGCTGATTAGAAAAGAGACTGACAGGCCTCTACCAATTTTATCCATCAACGGTGGACTTAGCGATAGAATATAATGAATTGTGTGACTGATTACTGATTATCTAATAAGTATTAAGTATGAAAACTCACGATTTTGACATAAATATGTTATCTTTGTCGACCATTGTACATATTATTGGTCTTATTGGTAGTTTATGAATTAATCTACATAAAGATAAACCCATTTTATCGACTTCATTTACATGACCAAGTGCCCCGCCGTTTTGTCTGCAGATGACAGTTTTATCGATTGTCGGCCCGTTCAATGGTCAAAACTCTAGGCATAGACAATGATACCTTGACGGCTCTCCGCCCATCGACAATATGACAAAAAACCTATCAATGTGTTTATTATTACAACTGCTGCGGGACTTTTATATCCCTTTTCAGCATGTTAACGAGATGCATATAAAAAAATACAATACTTAATTATCATGACGGTTGACATATCAAAGGGATAGACGACAATGGACAGAAAAAAATTAACGACTCTCGAAATTATTGCAAAAAATATTTATGATTTTTCTTAAGGTATAATTAAACACTTACCCAATAATAATTGGATTCATTTATATTCATAAATTATAATGTGTGTTTTATAAATAATTATTCTTTTAAGTATAACCGACGACTGGTAAATAATTAATAATAATATTTTAGTTAAATATCGAGCCACGACTATGGCGACAGTAGAGACGACTTTGAGTTAAAAAAGGGGGTAAATTTAGGGATATTTTAATAATTTCTTACAATAATTTGCTAGGCCAGTTAACTGTTAGGACCGATGCCTGCCGGGGCTGCGGATTGTTCGAAAGAGTTACCGTGGCCCTGGCGCACAGGCAACTGAAGGAACACGGGTGGGTTTTAGTCAGTAAGAGTCTGACACGCCCTTCCGCTCCGCCCAGAGCGGGAGAGGTCATTTGATGATTTCCCACCCAAAAAAAAAAAAAAGGCCAGTTAACTGATTAAAATTAACTAAAAGAATAACGATAATAAAAAGAAGAACTTTGTGCTACAATCCATCAACATGAACCAAATATGGCACATAGATCAGTGATTTTAAACCAAAAATCGCTTAGAAAATTCATCAAAATACTTTCAGTTCGTTCGTTCGTTTCTCAGTAATTAGAAGAAAAATGTGATTAAATACAATTATTAATTAGTAAGTCAAGCTGAACACAAGAAACATTTGTATATTTTAATTTAGACGAAGAAACACCCTATTTTCCCAGCTTCTTCGGATTCCAAAACGTAGGCATCTCGCTAGCGCCTGCAACAAACGCTACTTCTCTAGCCATCAGTAATTACAATAAAAACGGCGGCACATTCAAAGATATTATTCATTAAACAACAAGATATTATCGTATAATTATTCATCTATCGACGAGCCGCCAATATGCGAGACTATGCCGCACAATTAATTTTAAAATTGGATGTGTCCGGCAGTCCGACCCATATTTAGCCAAGCCCTGTCGTTAATCGCCAAGACATTTAATATAAACTATTAAATTAATTTCAATCTATTGTGACTTTTCCGTCTTTAGGTGACATTTTTTTTTTTCACAGTAATTATATGGGTATAAAATTTTTTTTAGGAATTAAATAGTCTTTTCTACCTGCCGGTACTTTTTGTGGCATGTGACATGAGAAGGTTCTTATGTGACATAATGACATTCCGGTAACCATATTCTGATGACGTTCTGTGACGATCGCCGCCTTATGTGAACTAAACTGTTACGTGCTAATTTTATTAATGGAAATAAAAGTGCTTATCATATAATGTCAACCCCTTTTTCCGGTGCCATATAAGGCACCTAAGGGAATCATACCAATAAGATGTTCCAGCGATTAAAACAAATGATTATGTTGAGCACTAGGTACTGCGCATACGTTGGTAGATACCTACACAGTGGCGTATTTTAAGATTCAGCGCCCAGGCCCTGCAGTCTCGACAGTAGATAGCGACAAAAATCTGTCGCTAAGTCGTATCGATGTCAAATTCCTTTAATAGATTTTCTATGGATTTTAATGTCGAGACTGCAGGGCCTGGGCCTATAAGGTTTGCCACCCAAAAAATTAACGGAAAAAGCAAACACTTTTAATTATAAAATAAAATCCAGCAGTGTATTGATGTGTGCTGAGAATGATGATAATGATTAATGAATGAAAAAACTAAAAAGGCCATACAAAGACATAAACACCATTTTTTTCCCCTATGGAAAGATTGGTTTACAAATTTTTCAATGACATTGTCATAAATAACGGATTTTTTGTCAAGTCAGCTTCTATATTAAGAATAGCTAAACTGTTAAAACTTTCTTCGCTCAAACGGGAACGTTGATAATTTTTTATTCTTTAAAGTACGAAAAACGAACATTCCGCACCGCAATTTGTCACCGCAGTGAACAGAAATATGCGTAATGCTATTTAGATATATGGAAATGCTTCCTTCAAATCCTTTTGTTTATTAAATAAGTTAATTTCTCTATAAGTTGCGCGAGCTTCTGCTTGCGCCGCCCCTCGCGGTCTGCCGCCCCGGGTCATGGCCCTTTTAGCCCTAGGGTAAATACGCCACTGTACCTACTAGACATTAACTTTTAATTAGGAAATGTTTAATAATAAGACAAGATATAACAGTCAACCAACAATTACTTTGTAAAGTAATTGTCGTTCCCAAAGTTAGTACAACACAAATACGGGATTTAGAAAAACTTATATTACAGTCTCGTAGCTGTAAATAGGCATGGGCGAATGTCTTGACAAGTTGCATGAATTCTGTACTTACAAACATTCAAGTATATGCCTATACTAGAAGGTTTAGGTAGTTAAATAAAGGTAAACAAATCGTAAAAAGGGTTTTTTATAGTTGACACTTTCTTGTTTAAAAATACGTTACAACGATATTAAATTTATTTTTATAGTTGACACTTTGTTGTTTAAAAATACGTTACAACGATATTAAATTTATTTTCGGTTTATACGATAGTTTCCTCTTTTATTAATGTACGTTAAATTTTTGCATTTATTAGTAAACTACTCTTCGTAGATGTAATTGCTTGACGAATTTTTTTTGTTACATTATTCAATCGTATAATATTTTGTAATCTGTCTATTGTAAAGAGCCCAAAAAGACAGATTCCCTAAACCTTTTAGAAAATTCAACGAATTAGATAACGTTGCTAAATAGAAGAGTATACCTGTGACGTAGTTTGGCAACCACAGAGTACTATAGACTATACTGAAAATATCAACTGAAGTAGCAGGTATTAATTACGTTTACACCAGATGCCTTTTATGCTGTGGCTGATTCAGATTTTTTTTAATAGTGTCACAGTATTGCGGCTGCCACTGTGAGCTCCATTCAATTGAGTTAATATGGGTTCAAGTTAAAAGGTTTGTAGCTGAGAAAAATAAAACTTTTAAAATGGCTGACTTAAAAATTCTTTTGCGAGAGGCTTTAGCTAATGTGACTACAGAGAATTTGAAAAATTGCGAGCGTCATGTATAAAAAGAACAGAAAATGTTTAAATTAGACAAAATAATTGATGATATCATCATACCACCGAAAGCTTTATTATTAATGTGACAGATGGTTCCTGAGATTCAGATTCAGAATAAAGTGTATTAATATATGACTAAAAATAATATGGTTTTAACATTTGAAATAAGAGGTTTAGCATCTATGAGTCACGTAGTTTTTTTTTTGTTTACCCTTATTTAACTACCTAAACCTTTCTAGTATAAGTACAATTTTTTTTTACTTGCCAAATCTTGCAATGAAAACAGATTTTAATTGATATACTTTTGTGAGAATCAGTGCGTTTGCTCCTTTCTCGAATGTTAACTCAAATTGTGTTTAAGTACATGAATAAAATGAAAACCGGCTGTCCTAAATAAAAAATAAATAAAATATAATAATAAATCGATTAGTCGTACCTATCGTATAAGTAGTAGGCTATACACTGGCACACTGGTTTTATATACGGGTAAAGGCTCCCGCAAACAAGCGCGACGTGACTTTGTAGAACAATTTCCATGAAGTTTTCTTACGAATTGTTCTACTGGAGTCACGTCGCGCTGACGTGTCGAGCCTGTTTGTGGGAGTCTTAATACTAATGCATAGGAGTAATTCGAAACTATATTTTTTTTTTCAAACAGACAAAATAGTAGTGATGGGCGGACGGTTTTGTCAATCTTTGACGAGCTATAGTGACTAAACTATTGGATTTATTTGACTGTTTTTTTATACGCAGACTGGGAATCTAAATCATAAGATATACCAAGTTTTTTTTTTGTCGTATTTTCGTCTCCACTTTCTATACGATACTACAAAACCGGTCCCCATCTCTGTTAACCTCTTCTGAAACAACGGTTATACCTAAGTACTTATGGTAAATAAAACCTTTTACTCTGATAATTTCCGTTACGTATTTAAATCTTAACATTCCTTGCATTTCCTAAATGATTATATTCTAATCTAAAATAAAAGAATAAACATTTTATTGTCCATTTATGACGGTTTTCCTTCCATTTCTGCACTTTAGAAAACTGTACAATCACACAGAATAGATTATCTGAAATGTTTTAGTAGTTATTGCAGGGTTATTGAAAGGATGGCCTCGGTCTAGTGATCGCAAGCTATTGCTGACCATTAGGTCCTGGATTCGACTCCCAGGTCGGGCAAAGTTTTATCGGTTTTTTCTATTTGGAATTTCTTAGTAGCAGCCCGGAGTCTGGTTCTGTGCCCGTCGATGACAATAGGCTCGCCCCCTATTTTATGGGACTTAAACATAACTGGCGAAATTTGGGTGTACTATAGATCACCTCTGCCTGACCCATTGGGGAAATCAGGCGTGATGTTATACTATTGAAGGAACTGACAGCTGGTAAATTCTCAATTGTCAGTATTTAGATTATAGTGGATCATTTTAACCGTTCATTGTCCACAGTCAGCCCAATTTTTTGCAATGTCACTGAAACCACATTGCTGAAAAAGTCGTCAGACTGTATCTTACATGAGATTCTGAGTTTCGATGGTGCTAGTCTCGACTGACTCCTATTCTCGTCAATATATCTACAGATATATATATATTTATATTTAATCAACAAGTTATAATGGGCTAAAATATGTTAGTAACAATATTATTTTCTTAACAACTATTTCAGTAAACTTAACAAACACACACACACACACACACACACACACACACACATACACACACACACACACACACAACACACATACATATTATAAATTAAAGCCACTTTTCGTGTCTGTCTGTGTGACCGCTTTGATCCCCTAAAACAATGGATTTTACACAGAACACAATGGATTTTGATGCGGATTGCATCATTATGAGGGCATTTGTTCCAGAAGGTTTATGTGTATATAATACATTTATATTTTAACTTGGATACAGCACCGACATCTCCATGTTTTGGCATGTCGCCATTGCAGCAAGGGCGAGGGCGGGTTGCTAGTTATGTGTGTGTTAGTGTTATGTTAATTATAAAATAAGATATGACATTAACACACATACACATACATAAACTCACGCCTCGCCTCGTGGTGTTCTGTAGTTTCTGCCCACCCCCATGGGAAGAAGGCGTAAGTTTATGACATATTTATTATAGAAGTTGCAATATTCCATGATTGTAACTTTTAACTAGTTTCAAGTCTAATACCTACCGCAGTATTTCTAGCCTGGACAATAAATAGCTCGTTTATTCCCGAAGGCCCACAGATCAGAGCCGCGAATACAAATTAGTGAGCTATTTTACTGTTGCGCTCTGAAAATGTGCTTCAGGCTATCAGAAATCAGGTTGGTCCGCATTATAAAGTGTTTATATAGGAATAAATCCTTTACGTTCAATAAATAACAAAGTTTTAAGTTCGTGTAAATGAAAGCAAAAGATCTGTGAGGTTTCCAAATCTAATTATCTAGATTATTTAATTTTATTCTAAGCCTTACCTTCCTAACATGCTTATCCTAACATCGAAAATGGGAAATTAGACTTAAGTACCTACAACTCTTTTCGTTTAAATAGAAACGTAGCTACAACTTATAAAGTTTTTGGACAGGACACCTTACACCCCCTACATTAATACCCTTTACACCGTCTACCTTTTGTAGGTAGGATTTCAATTCAGATTTGTTACAGTTAACAATACAACAACACAACACTCAACAACATACCAACAGTCAACATTAATACTTACTCAACATCGCAATTCATATGTACTGTACTGTTATTTTTGTCTTATTATTTGTGTTTTATTTGTATTTTTTATTATTAACTAACGAATTCTAAATTAACTATATTAACCTTACCTATTAAGCACTTTTGCATGGAACATCATTCCATTCTGTATCTGGAGAAGGACGTTGTTAGCTGCGGTACAGTTTATACTTTTGTATTTCGTGTGTTTATTGCAAGTTTTTTTTTTTTTAAAGCTATTGCATAGCTTTTATCGCGGGCTTTGAGCGCGGTGACCGAATCAAGAAATTCCGTAACGAAAATAAAACCTCCGCCTACCATGTAGCTCGGCCGAGCGTTCGCTTAACGTGTATGTATATGGTACGACTGTACTTGAATTAATATCAAAGAAAAAAAAATAGTGCATAAATAAAAAATAAATAAATAATTATAATTGCATAAGTTGATAAAAAATGCTATGCAATAGCTTTACCGCGGCAGTCCCCGAGTGCCACACGTGTTTTTTTTTTTGTAATGGCAATCATGTCATTCGGTTTAAATAGGCTCTTATTTTATTTATCTTTTATATAGATTCTTCTATACTTTGCGAATGTGAGAACGTTGTAGGCCTAACTTGTAGACTGTAAATTTGTAGACCTTTTTCTATTTTGTTGAGTAACTGTTACTTGTTGACAGGCCTACACTGTCCTCCCATACCCTATTAACACTGTAATTTTTAAACATTGTAAAAACCACTTATTTTTAAAAGAGTAACCGTGGAGTTTCTTGCCGGTTCCTTTCCATAGGAAACGACCAATTGGAACCGTGCACCCAAATTCTAACGTTTCATAAGTGCCCATGTAGGTTTATGTGAAATAATTAATTATTTATTAATTATTATTATTATTATTTAATTATTTTTTTTTTTTTTTTTTTTTTTGTATATAATTAATATTAATATATTAATAATAATAAATAATAATAATTTTGTTTAATAATTTACATAGGTAATTTTCTTAGGTTAGACTGGAAGCCGACCCCAATGTAGTTGGTAAAAGGCCAGGCAGATTATCATGATTATTTACATAGGTAATTAATTATTTCGCAATAATGGTTTACTTACTATGATCAGTCTTTAGCGTTCTATAAGTAGAAATCCTTTAAACTTTAAACCTTATTAATAAATTTTATCATCTAGAAAAAATCCGAAGGTGTTATGTATAGCGGCAATGTACAATAAAGGCTCCCAGTAAACAGGCGCGACGCGACTCTAGTAGAACAATTTCTTTGAAAACTTCATGGAAATTGTTTTAGAAGAGTCGCGTCGCGCCTGTCTGCGGGAGCCTTAAGTCGGTCCAAACAATATTTCCCCTACCAAGCCTAAAACAACAAACAATATGACAACCCATCCCACTTTCCACATAAATAGAAATCCACAAACTATTAATCTCCAACCATAAATCAAAGGTTACCTGAACGTTCCGCAAAACTCTAAGGAAACAATAACTCCAACTTAAACATTCCATAGATAATTTGTTACAGAGGAGATTTATATCTATGTCAATAGCGAAAAATGGCCACTGTCTGCGAATAAAATGAACAAATGTAACCTCATCTATTAGTGAACTATAAATATTCGAGTTGGTTCCCATAATTCTCTACAGAAGATATGTATGACTCTATCCGAAGGATCCCGGATCGGTGCGCGTACGCTGCATGCGAAGGATCAAGGGAAGAGAAATTGATTGAATTGATTAATGAAAACATTCACAAAAAAAATCTGCTGTTCTATGCATTTTGTCGGGCTACATATAACAAAATGTAAGGAACGGCAGTTTCATTTTTGTGAATGGTTTCATTCAAATTTTGTATATATCGTCTAAGTATACCAAGTATTATATGTGGTATAATTTAATGTGATAAGGTCCGCGCCACTTTGTATGTCCGAGTCGCCGTCGGGTTGGTTCAGCAAAAATCGGGAACGAAAATGATCGGCTTCGATTTCCAATTTCAAATTCGAGTTAAACATTGTCGAATATGTTCGGAAGCATAGATATGAGATGTTTCTATGTTCGGAAGAGTGAAAAATACTTTTGCGATTATGTAAAATAGTGAATCTTGTCGGTTGAATTTTTTGAGGTCTTGTTATTTAGCCAAGATCTGAAGCCTTACATTGTTTCTTAAAATGTTATTCTGTAAAGAAAGATATTAATAAAATGTTAAACAAAATTCAGTGCTATCGTGTTTGTCGGCAAATGGTTGCGAGTACACGTTATTAGTCACGGTCTACTAACTACGACCAGTAATAGAATAACACACGTTGTTCTCAATCAGTTTACTTTGTTGCTCAACAATAAACGCAAGACCAACAATAGATGATTTTGATTTACAACGAAAAATACCGCGGAGAAATACTACTTATAAATAAACTAAGATTAACATAGAGGTAATTACAGAACACTGAATTTACAGTAATTCCAAATTCCAAACGCATATCAATGAATGTCATGGCATCCAAAAAAAGAAAACTAAGTCAGTGACTTTTGAATTTCGAACCGTCACGAACTGCCAAAATTCTGCGAACTGCCAATCCATTCACAAAACGAATTTAGAATCCATCGACATTCAAATAGAAAATTAGTCACGAGTCGCGAGGAAATTCGTCGAAATTTGCCGAACGTGGCTCGTGTAACTTCGTAAGCGGTGTACTTGCACGTCGTAGGTTTTTTCCTACTGGTTGGTAACAAGGTAGGATGTAAATCAAAGCTGCTGAGATCTGCATAGCGCGGCGGGTGCATTCGTTAGAACTGATAGGAATACCTAAATGTATTAGAAATTATATTTAGTATACTGTCCGTTTGTGAAAATAATTGGGCTGGTTCTGTCGAGTAATGAACTGAGCTTGAGATGTGAAAAAATGTATAGGATATATTTTGAGATTAAGAGAGAACGGATAACGGTATGAACAGTTATAGTTTTTAAAACAAACCATACCATAGCATTACGCCTTGTTTTCCCGAAGGGTTGGGCAGAGGTGTAGGTACCTATACTTCACCCACATTTCGCTAGTTAAGTTTAAGTCCCATGTAATAGGGGGCAAGCCTATTGCCATCAACTGGACACAAATGCAGACTCCATACTACTACTGAGAAATTCCCTAATTATTGAAAGTATTAATTAAATACTGATATTTTTTAAATAAAAATACCTAATGAATAAGTTTTAGCTGATAGCTAGCTGACAGACCGGATATTGAAATCCAAAAAGTTAGTGGTTGGTTGGTTGGTTGGTTGGTTGGTTGGTTGGTTGGTTGGTTAGTTGGTTGGTTGGGGTTGGTTGGTTGGGTTGGTGGTAGTTGGTTGGTTATTTGGGAAATAAAATCTTTGGAAATATACCATTTTCATTGCCTTTGTATTTTGTTTCAGATAATTCCACCCCTTGAGACTCAACTGATGGATGTGGAGTAGCAGCACGTGCAATTAGGTAAGCAAATTATGATACCCTTATTCCATCACTGTCACTCACTCCTAGCCTCTTATTAAGAGGACGCACACCGGTCCACTAGCGCCACTCCTTTAAAAAAAATGTATCTCGTAAATGAGAAGGACTGTTGAATAACGGCTCAATAAGCACCCTCGGTAAGTGTGTCTTGAATTTTCTAATTCCTTTTATAAACTTTCATATTGAGACATGAAGCAACAAATACGATCTAGAGGAATGTGGCCGCTTTTCTTTAAATAATACAGTAAACACATTAGAGGCAGCAGCAGTGACAACAAACTATATTATTTCAATGTTAAAATCCCTTTTAAAGTTTCGTTCCGATTCACCCTGCGTTTCTATTAACCCCGTTTGACGGTAAATGTTAATAGTTTTATGACAGAGCAAGGAGAAAATGAAAGTTTTGTAAAGGTAAACCAGCTGGTGTTATTTAAAAGAATACAGAATTGCGAAATGTCTGAGAAATTACTTATATTAACGGGTTATTTGTTCCCCGTCTTTGTGTTCCATATTGGTAGAAATCCATGGTAGGTAAGACAATACACTTCATAGGTATCAAGTATATAAGTCGTCCATTATTTGAATTAACGCCCATCTTGCTCACCGTGTACAGAAATTCTTCATACAAATTGCAAAAACAAACAATTAACTAGCATATTTCGAACTTATTTCTCAAAACTGCATACCTACAGGTACGACTTACGACATAGGGTCCTTGCTATGTACTCGTACCCATGGTCTAAAAAAACAAGGTCTGGCATTCCGGGAGTGACACATGCTTACGTCACTATCCAGTTGCCACTTTATTGCAACAAAACACGAATTATGGAAATATTTTCAGTCACCATTCTGTTAAAATATATATTTATAGCATTTAAATTGTCGTTTCGTTTTTCTAATCAAATGAAACAATTCAATTTAAACATATACCAACTTAATTGTTAGTTAAAACCTCATTGTTATATTGGATTCGCACAGGTAATAAAGGCGCTTGGGGAGTTATTATTACACACTACTGGTAACACAGCGGTGATGACGTAGGCTTGTGTCACCCTGTGTCTCGGAATGCTATACCTGGCGAAGTATATTATTATACCATGCTCGTACCTATCTACATTCAACTCTATGGTAACCTATAACAAAGCACCTTACATTAATGTATTTAGTGAGAGCCAACCACAACAAATTACCACGAACCACAGACTAAACACTGACAAATGCACACCATCATATATTAATTACAAAATGTCACAAACACTTTTTACATTAATAAACAAACATTAAATTAAGACATTAGCAAGTCTCGAACATTGCGACAGTAAAAAATATGGCGTCGGCAGGAAAGGTGCAATGGTCCGCACTTTGCGGGAATCTCGGAACGTGGTATAAATAAGTAGTATTTGGAAATGTCAGTGCGGAATTTTTCATTTCATAGGGTTGTGATCGGTTCGCGTCCATCGATAACTTCAATGGAAAAAGGGGATAGGAAATATCACAATATTTCTATGGATTTTGTGATACTTAGTTTTAAGTCATTTATAGTGATGTGGTTCCAATAATTTGTTTCTTTGTGTCAGTTGTTTTTAGAATGTAAGTAATAGTATAGCTATAGGTTTCCGAAAGGACCCTAGCCGACGAGTTTGATTGGTCATAGCCGCTTTGTTTTTGTAACACGACAGTTTAGAGGAAACGATTGCTGGCCGGCTTGTTTTGTGATTCAGCCATTGTTAAAATAGACCATATAGGTTTTTTAGAATATTCTAATACATAGGATCTTTTTATATACAAAGGATAGACCCCTTGTACATAAAAATCCAAAATTTCATGTGGACTTTTGGTAATACATGTGTGTGGTAAACGACTAGAAAAATAACTTGTTGGGAAAGTACCTAATAATTAAGTAATTAATATTCATACAATTGTGGGATAAACCGATCTCGATAAAAGTTACTAACTACCTAGATTAATATGTACCTATACAATAGAAACACCTGAGTCAAAAAGTGACAATGGCTATTTTGGGTTAAAAAAATGCAGTCAGTTTTGTCCATTATTTCGGTGAGTTTAAAAAAACGGCACATCCCTAACCGCTGTTCCTAGTGTCGATACAGACATAAATAAAAAATACCTTGGGTCCAGTAAACCGCGGGTTCCGCAGAACATTTAGCGTGTGCTTGTACCATAGAAATTATAATGTTTCCAGGACCTGCTGCGTGGACAACAATACTACGAATTTCGTCGATATCCACTCAAGTTTTTCCAACAACATTTCGAGAAAATAGGGTTTGCAACCAATTACTAATTCCTCAAAATCAAACCGTCCTTTTCTAACACATAGGAAATAGAAAGGGATGGAGTGATTTTAGTATATTTTAATTGCGAAGAAAACAAAATGGCGTCAATGTTTTTTTAGGATTTTTTTATTTTTTTATTCCTGGGCGGTATTTATTCACACTTAAGCGGTGTGAAATGGGCAAATCGAAAAATGTATTTTTTTGTGAACTTCATGCTGATCTGAAAAACCTTATATTTTATTGATGCGTACTTAGTTGTTGACAAGAATATTAACATCGAGGTGTTACAAAGTAATTTTCTAAGAATTTGTTATAAGTTCAATGCTTGATTACCACTTGATTAACTAATTGTAGAAGAATAATTTGCAGTACGTGCCTGCTGTTGGATGGCAACGGGCAACTGACAGCATTATAAGTACCTAATTATGAATGGACTGTATTGTGGTTTGAAGGTACAGAAAACGTAATTCCTGGTGACAGTTTTAGAATGGGGCGTGTTTTAGGATATTTAACTTTTTAAATGACAGCTAACAAACCTGTCATTGAGTTTTATTAAGACAACTTAATGGTCATTTGTCGGATAAACGATGCTAAGGTGACGTAACAGTATTCCGGCATACGTAGTGTTGCGGTTTTGACTGGTACACTGTACAAGTAACATTTTGTTTTAATTACTTTAATCTCTTAGCGGCCAGGGCTTATTTTAATTTCAATTGTTTTTTGTTTTTGTCGTTTTTCTTACGAACGCTTTTAACGTGCACGTCTTTTTACATCGTTCTCACATGTATGATATAACCAAATATTTTTTGTAACTTTATGTTGATTTAAAAGAGTGTCCATGGAGTTTCTTGCCCGTTCTTCTCCATACGTATCTACTACGCTTTGGAATGGGCAATTAGCTTCATTTTTCTGACTGGCCGACCCCTTGTCAATTCCAAAGTACCTGTAATTGGTTTATTTGAAATAAATGCTTACAAATTCAAACTCAAACTCAAAGCGCTTGCTTTGAGTTTGAGTTTGAAACATTAGGAAGTGGTGAGGGGCAAAGTTTTGGGGGACTGTCTTATGTAATTTTCACGTTTGAAAAGTGCTGATTCTGAGCCTCGTTTTAATAAATGACTTTTGAATTTGAGTTTTTGTTTTTAATATTTATTCTGTCTCGGTTTGTGTCAACTCAATTGCGGTGCTCAAGCATGATTAAAAAAAAATATATAAAATCTGGCAACTTTGACTAGATATTCATTCTTGAAAGAAATATTTAGGCCTATAAAGGTCAAAATTCCGCTCATGTCTCATTAGATTTCTTCTTTTTAGATCTTCATTGTTGGAATGGCTATTGTAATTATACAGGGTCAAATTAAATTAGCTAGCGAAATCCTGCAGATGTGATGGGTATCGATACCATAACGCGATCAAATAAAAATAAAAAAGATTTGAAGTTTTAATTGGGTGGTCAACAACAGCTGGTAGTTTTGTTACTTGAAGTATGAGTTGAGAAGAAAATTTTCTGTTCTAGTATCGTGTTTAGGTGTCGATAACAATCACATCTGTGAAGTTTACACAAAAAAACTGATGTTTTAAATTGATATTCCAAGTGACTACACTAACTGCGGTCGATGAACCCACAATTTAAAAAAAAATCATCAATTTAATTTAATTTTCGTTTTATCGTGTTTAGATATCGATACCCATCACGTCTGTGGAGTTTCGCTAGCTAATTTAATTTGACCCTGTATTAGTGAAACATTTGTAGCCGAGTAGTTGTAAACACTTTCTATACATTGCGGTTCAATGTAAACTAGAGCAAACACTGCGAACAAGACTTTTGCGTTACATATTGTTGCCGGGACTTCAAATGACATATCTCAGTCCATGGTATAATAATATACCTCGCCAGGTATAGCATTCCGAGACACAGGGTGACACAAGCCTACGTCATCACCGCTGTGTTACCAGTAGTGTGTAATAATAACTCCCGAAGCGCCTTTATTACCTGTGCGAATCCGATATAACAATGAGGTTTTAACTAACAATTAAGTTGGTATATGTTTAAATTGAATTGTTTCATTTGATTAGAAAAACAAAACGACAATTTAAATGCTATAAATATATTTTTTAACAGAATGGTGACTGAAAATATTTCCATAATTCGTGTTTTGTTGCAATAAAGTGGCAACTGGATAGTGACGTAAGCATGTGTCACTCCCGGAATGCCAGACCTTGTTTTTTTAGACCATGTCTCAGTCTAGTACCTACACATACATGCAATCCATTCACAGTTATTATACCTCTGACAGTAGCAACCTAATAGGAACCTTATTGTAACAACAATAAAGATCACTGTGACTTTAACAGACTTACATACTTTAAAGGACTGTACATACCCGTCGGTTGTCAAATTTGACATCCGCGGGACACCATCTTTAGTATAATAGCTGCTCTAGTTTACATTGAACCTCCATGGTTTCATATCACTGATTCTGTGCTAGTACAGGTACTCATAGCATATTCATAATTTAATCGCCGCGCCTCACAGCTTGTCTAATTCATACTCGTCTCTGAGATAGGAGCCCTTTTGGCCTCGCACAGGTTTTTTACTTGTTTATTGTTGTTTTTTTTTTTATTATTGTTAATTTTGTTAGTTTTAAATGGTCCTTTTTTTTTTTTTTTTTTTTATTTTAGTTTTTACTCTTTGTATTTCCTGTGCGTGTCCCAAATAAAATATTTTTCTTTCTTTCTTTTTTTCTTTCTTTCTTTCTTTCTTTCTATCCTGGCAAATATGATAAGGGTGGAACATACATGACACTAACTAGTGACGAGTGTGATGCCTTATACAAATGACAAATTACCATTACCTTATGGACTCACACCGTTGTAAGAAGACTTAATTACAGAGAGATTGAGCCGTTGTCTTATAAATAATTGCAAATTAATATATTCTAGATTAAAGACAAAACAAAAAAGCGGGTAAGTGCGAGTCGGACTCAAATACGAAGAGTTCTGTACCACCCACCGTACAATATTTAACACTCCATATTTGACACCCACTTATACTGCTACAACTATTATTAACTAATGTCTAGTTCTAGTTTTATTATTATTAAATGTTTATGTCTAGTTTCTACCTATAAGTATAACTAAAATTGTTGTTATGGAACTCAGTTGTCTTTCGCTCCTGGGTGAGCGCTAATAACTGAGACACAGTTACTAAACTAACGCAGTATTAACGTACACAAAATTTGTAATAGGTTTTTGTTCCAATAAAATATTTATATTTTGTAAATACTTTAGTAAAAAAACACACCGAAAAAACACGTTTCTTGAAATATACCTTTAATTTTTAATTTAATTTTATATTTATTATTTGTTGATAAAGCGGCCACGGTATTACATCGTCGGCTAAATAAGCTAAATTGCTAACTCCCTCTCATACTACTTGTCAGAAATAAGAAAAAAAGAGTTTAAAATTATAATTACTAACCGACTGCAATATCTAAATTCCAGTTGGTAGATATTTTACCATTACCTATTATTACACCATTTTTTTTTAAATTATATTAATATTAAATACACTTTAGGGCCTAAAATCGGAGTTAGCATTTTTTACACATGCAATATTTTTTTTACCGCAATAGGTTTAGGAGTTATCAAATTTTAATAATAGGTCTTTACCTATGAAATTGCCGTTTTGTATGAAAAAATTTAAACGAATTTTTTTCATGAATTTTTTATTTGTATTAATCGAAGTAATCACCCATGCAATCAATGCATCTTTGCCATCGCAGTGGCAGTTTATTGATGCCCTTCTTAAAGAAATCAGCTGGACGGGAGGCAACAAATTCTTCAAAGGCATTTTGTACTGCCTCTCGGGTATTAAATTTTTTTCCCGCCAAGAAGTTATCCAAATTCTGGAAAAAGTAGTAGTCTGTAGGCGCAAGGTCTGGTGAGTAGGGCGGATGACGGAGAGCTTCCAACCCCAGTTCTTGCAACTTGGAGACCGTCTGCTGTGCAGTATGAGGTCGCGCGTTGTCGTGCAGGAGCAGCGGAGACGAGCGATTGACCAATGCTGGTTGGAGATGCGCCAGCTTCTCCATCATTGTGTTCAGTTCTTCACAGTACACATCTGCAGTAATGCTCACCCCGTTTGGTAAGAAGCTGTGATGAATCACACCGGCGCTAGACCACCAAACAGTGACCATCACTTTTCTAGGGGTAAGTTTTCGTTTAGGGCATTGTTTAGGTGCTGAACCAGGATCCAACCAACTTGCTGAGCGCTTACGGTTATCAAACAGAATCCATTTTTCATCGCAGGTAACAATGCGGTTCAAAATTCCTTCATTTGTGTGTCTGTTGAGCAGTGCAAGGCACGTCTCGACGCGTACTTCGCGCTGGCGATCATTGAGTTCGTGGGGCACCCATTTGTCAAGCTTTTTTACCTTGCCAATTTGACGCAAATGGACCAATATTGTTTTGACGCTAACGTCGAAAGCTGCTGCTAATTCAGCCGTAGATTGTGTATCATCAGCTTCCACAATCGCCTTTAATTCGTCATTGTCGACCAAAGTCTTCGGACGACCGCGAGGTTCATTTTTCAGGTCGAAATTTCCAGAACGGAAGCGAGCAAACCAATAACAGGTGGTGCGTTGGTTTGTAGAGTTAGCTCCGTAAACGTCGTTGATGTTGCGTGCCGCTTGTGCCGCGTTGCTGCCACGACGGTACTCATATTCCATAATTACTCGAATTTTTAACGTATCCATGATGACGAAAAAGATTGAAATGCGATGAAAATGTAACACTAATCAATAAAGAAATGACTACTTTTAGAAAAAAAAATCCATGTTTTTAAAATAAAATTAATTTGAAATTAGAATTCATAGCCAAACAAAAATTATTTTGATTTGAAATGGCCAGTACTGCAGAACGGCAATTTCATAGGTAAAGACCTAATATCTAAGTAATTCTATTGAAAAAAAAAACGAATTTACTTAATAAGTTTCGTTTATTAATAAAAAAGATAATTAAACATAAATGAAAAGTTTATAAAAAAAATGCAGTATTTAGTGATGCGGTAAATTATCATAAAATTCTCGAAAATCTGCTGGCAGGACTTGTTTAATTTGTTGTAGGTCGTTGTATTTTTTAGCTTTAATTTTGAGTCTTCCTTGGTGTAAATTTTGCATTTCGTCAAAACTGATTGCTGAAAAAAATCCCTTTCTCTGGGGCAGCAGTGTCCATGGCTCACTGAACCGTAGTTTGTACGAGATATCCCCCGATGGAGAATACATCAGCCCACGTATATCGGTGACCTTAGGGTCTCCCGCCGAACGGCCTGGCCGAATACTTTTATAGCTTGTTAAACTATTGAAAGCTTTAAAAAAACCATGTTCCAAATATTTAACATAGAATTGGTTGTTACGGGCGGACTTAATAATTTGAACGTAGTCTGCGGGTACATTTACAATCCTGTTACGCATCCTTCGTTCTATTGAGGAATGCATAGCATCCACCTCCATTTGTGTATGTCCGACTTCTAAATACTTTTGTTCGATGGTTATTTGGTTTTTAACTGCCAAATTTTGAAGGGCGTTTGATAAAGTTACATTGCGGTTTTGGTAACCACAGCCATCAGAATAAATAATAACACATACATCCGTTTTGTTTTCAACTTTTGAGAGAATCTTTTTTTCAATAAAATACGTCCAAATAGAGGCAAACTCATCTGCATGTAGCCCTCCTTCCGATTCGTTCCACACAAAACAATAGCCATCTTTAGTAATGTTATCGTAAAAGCACAGATTATGTACTTGCAGCTTGGTTTTGTAGTACAATGTGCTGACATTGGACTGAGGTGCCATCAAAACTGCTTGGAGATCTACTGTAAATACAAACTTATTATTTTCTTTGTCAGCTTGCTTTTCTTTTCTAGCTTCTTCTTTTTTCAATATATGTAATTGGTAATCATTTTCTTCAACTGTGCCAGACTTATATCTTGTGCATGTTTCACACTCATCCTTTTTAGGACGGAACAGTGAAAGGTTTCTAGATGCCATAACTTCAAAGAAAGAAGTTCTTGATAGCGGTTCTGTGGCATGTGATTTACACCAGTCAGACACGTAAAACTTATACAAATCCATTTTGGTTTTCCAATCAGGTTGTAGATACTGTCTTGAAGATGAGGCTCGACAATAATGGGACTCCATTGTCGGCAGAGAGTCGAAGAATTCGTTCATTGATTTTTGTCTGTCTGTAAAAGGGTCTGCTCTATCTTTAGTAACTCTAAGTTGATTAGGAATGCAATCATGTTTCATTTTATCTTTCCAGGCTATTAATGTCATTCGTCCTATTGCCAACGTGTTCAAATACATAGTTTTGCATACTCTTATATAATCATCATCAGCTGTTTTCAAGTTATATTTGAATGACTGTGTTCTTCGAGATTTATCCGACTGTTTTCGATCCCTTTGACGTTTTGTTGGAATTGCCTGAACAGTATCATTGACAAATACTTTTTTCTCTCCCCATGTAAAGTTTTTCCAAAAATTATTAAATATTATTATTCGTTGTTCATCAGTTACAGTAGCGCACTTAATTATACCTGTTTTGTTGTCACATTTGCATCTGTTTTTTATACGCTTTGGTTCTCTTACAGTTTCATAGACCCATTTGGAATCTTTTTTAATTTTGCCATAATATTGTGCGCCATGTTCGCGTAATTTTTTATTTTTCTCTGCAAACCAGTCACTTTTATTTACTTGCGAACGTCTTTTTCTTGTCCTGCTTTTCGTTGGTAAGGAAGTGACGCTGTCATCATCCGAGGTTGACGAATACGCCACTAGTTTAGAGCGGCCTAGTTCATCACTGAAATTGGATATTATATCCCAATTCTCCACATTACAGTCATTATCTATATCCCAATTCTCCACATTACAGTCATCATCTATATCCCAATTCTCCACATTACAATCATCATTATATGTTTCTTGCAACTGTGAAGCGAGGACAGAAACATCTTCATCATTATTTTCTGGAATAATACTATCACAAATCGTGTTTGCTTCTTCATTGGGCAGGTCACATGTAGTCATGTCAGGGAGATCAATTATTTCAATCTGTGTATTTTCTACCAGAGAACAGTTCTCAATATTAGCCAGTGGCACAATAGAACTAGATTCTAATGGGAGGTGTATCATTTCAATAAGATTGTTTGATATGTCGGTACACCTAATATCTATTCCTTCGGAATCATAATTATTAAGGAGATTGTTATTTTCCAGATTAGACAATACCGATTCTTGCGTGGTTATGACATCGAAATTTAGCTCTTTAGAAAGCGCTAAACTGATTAGCTTTTTAGCTCTGTCAGACGCCATCTGTAAACAAAACAAAAGTGATCTATACCCCCACACCAAGCAGCCAGAAAACAGGCAACAAGACAAGAACAAAAAAATGCAACAACATTAGGTACGCCAACAGATCAACCTACCTAAGTCTGTCAAATTTATTCAACCCATGTTCAAGTTAATTATGAATTATGTAGCATATTATTATATACATATCTATATCAATATCAAATAATACATTTTTTAGATTTAGGTAGTTTGATGTGTTTGTATCCATACCTACTTACAATTATTACAATGTTTGTAGAATTTATTAATGTGCGGTCGAAAAAAATTTCAAATCAAGTGTTAGTTTATTACTAAAATTAAGTTAAATATCAAATAAAAGCAGACATTGACAGGAATCAAACCCGGACCATTGCATGCCAAAAGCAAACTTAGCACCTTGCGCCAACAAAGCCCCCGAAAATTAAAAAAAATAAACAACAATAATAGTATACAAAAAAAAAAAACTAAAAAAAAGTAGTCAACTCCCCAAACATTAACGACAACTAAAAATGAAATTCTGCTAACTACCATCATGTGTACCCGCACATTTTGTATGCGTTTTTTAATCAATTAACCTTAGTTAAAAAAATATTATAATAGTACTTACATTTCTTAAAAAACTCCGGTCTAGTACGCTAATCTCAAAAAAACGTAAGCTTTAGAAATAAAACTCCGCAGCTCACTCTCACCAAACTTTACGCTCGAACAAAATGGCGTCGACTGGCGGGAGTTGTCAAAATTGCGCGCGTAGTTTGAAAGGCGCGGAGTTAGCATAAAATATTGCGGCACGATAGCTGTGATTTGAGGTTAGTTTGTAGCGTTAGCATCTTTGACGATTACGCGTAATTTTTTTCTTTTTGATTTGGTACCAAAAATTCAGTTTAGACAAAAATGGAGTTAGCAGCTTAGAATACTTAGCCGACGACATATTCTGTAAAAAATTCATTTGTCTTCCTATTACGGTTCAAAACATACAGGCTTGTGGCAGACAGACGGGCGGCCGGCGCCGGCGCGGAGCCTTAGTAACAGGGTCCCGTTGGCACCCTTTGGTTACTGAACCCTAAAAGTCGTGAACTTACAAAGTATCATAAATATGTTCTACTTTAATCACCCTCCACACAATTGATGCCATAAAAATATGAATATAACTAGAGCAGTTTTTCATCCATATTTCCGCTCTTTACCAACGTTGCCATATAAAATAATTAAATAACAAATAAAAACATAATCAGAATCCGCGACGTGACTAAAATAGGATTGCCACCTTCATTACAAATACTTAGCTAATTATTAATGTTTCTACCTTATTGATACCAGAAACTTTTTTGTCTGACGCTAAAGGAGTATATGGTTGATTTCCTCTAGATTTTAATAACTGTCATGCATGTATGTATGGAAATGTATGGGTTTAGTGATGAATATTAAAATATGCTGGATTTTTTGTGTATCTAGGGCCTCCCACGTTGGTTGGCTTTAGTTTGCATTTTGTCGTTATTTATGGAATCATAACAGGGAGTGATTTGGTTTCATTCTTTTGTTTTCATTCATTTGTTTTCATTCCATTGTTTTCATTCATTTGTTTTCATTCATTTGTTTTCATTCATTTGTTTTCATGGATTTGCCAGATTGGTGGGGCTCGTGACTAAATGCTAACATCCGCACGGGTCGATTGATCTGGTTAAGCTACGTTTGCCGCGGTCGGTCCGTGGATGGGTGACCATCTTTGCATACCGAAACCCCTCCGTGCCGCGGAAAGCACATTAAGCCGGTGGGCCGGCTGTCATTCGTAAATCTTTGATAGTTTTTACAGGTACTCAGAAGCCCATAAAGTCTGACAACCAGTCTTACCGAGTACCTATTGTATTACCCAGTAACTGGGTTACGCTTAGCTACGTTAGCTACGTTTGTCGCTGTCGGTCTGTGGATGGGTGACCATCTTTGCATACCGAAACCCCTCCGTGTCGCGGAAAGCACATTAAACCGTTGGTTCCTGCTGTCATTCGTGGATCTTTGACAGTCGTTACGGGTCGTCAGAAGCCTGAAAGTCTGACAACCAGTCTTACCGAGTACCTATTGTATTACCCAGTAACTGGGTTTTGGAGGTCAGATAGGCAGTCGCTCCATGTAAAATACTGGTATTCAGCTGCATCCGGTTAGACTGGAAGCTGACTCCAACATAGTTGGGAAAAGGATAAGCAGATTGATTGCATTTGCCTGATTGGTTACCTACCTACGTTATTCGGTGTTTTACGGGAAACTCTCGAATGTTACTTAGTTGTTCGCAGCGCCGTAGTTTTTGATTAGCTTTTATAAATTAATTAATCAAACCTCAAAATCGCGTAATATCAGCATCGATTACTCACAGTTTTCCAGAAGTGTAATTAATATATCTATCATCATTAGTGATACGAGTATCAGCAATTTTTTTTTTGCTTTTTATTATGGTTTTATTGTTCTACACTATTCAAAAAATAATGCAAATTATGTGGCTATTACATATTATATTGTGCCATTTGCTGTGATCGTCCATCAAAATCAAAATGAAAAGTCATTTGTTCAAATTAGTCTGAGAATCAGCACTTTTTGAACGCCAAAATTATATAAGACAGTCCCTAAAACGCTCGCCCTGTACCACTTCCTAGTACTCTAGTTAGGAAGGAGAAGTGGCACAACAAACTCCCTAGCAACACAGCTGTCTGTTTAGTCAGAAGAACTTGATAATTATAAAGCGTTATTAAAAGTCTGTCCTTCTCATAACACCCTTAACTTTTTCCACACACATCATCGATGCATCATTCACCAACACTTTTCAATTAACCCCTCACCATTCACACATTCATTCAATTTTACGTTAAAACAATTAGATGTGACATTTAAATTTTACACTGTCGAGTAACGCGGGCAAGAAAAATAACGTAACGTAATTGTGTTTCACTACCTTTGAGAAAAACTGCCGATGCGGCGAGGGCGGCAGGGTTTAGTTATGGGGTAATCAAAATATATTGACTTAGTACTCTTAATTTTATTTATTTATTTTATTATTTATGTACACACAGTAAAATAGATACAGATACGGCATATTAGTATTGAGTACAAAGGTACTGCTTATTTCTTAAGAAATTTCTTCCAGCAGACCTGCGAAAGGAGAAATGTAAAAAATTGTGAGTGAGAACAAGAAGAGAAGAATTTGATTTTGTGACGTCTTAAACTAGAATATTAAATATACTTACATATGATGCAAACAATTAATTATCATATACTTAAAATAAATACATAATGCTAAAATAAATACACTTATATATATATATAATATAAATATATAAATTCGAGGAAAGGTAATGCTCTTTTATTCGATATTTACTTTTTGTAGGAATCCTATTAGCGTTCATAATAGACGGCCATGAATATTCTCAGCTGAAAAAAGGCACCCGTAGGTTTATATTTTACGTACGAAATCTGGTACCAATTGCCTTAATCATGTGTCTTGGATGAGGGATAGATGGATTTCAATATTTCAAGAGACCGTCTTCTGGAACGGATTAATTGAAACCAATTAGTGGTAACTAAACAACGTAATTTAATCGCTTGGTGAAATTATATTTAGCATTAGGACAGTTAGCGAAAAAAAGAAATCGAAAACCACTAGACTTGAACGATCCCCGATGATCCGACTCGAAAGACCAATTCTTATTCAGGTTAAAATCAAGTTCCTACGTCTTTTTTTCTTGTTGGTACCACTTTGAAGGGTGAAGTACATTTAAAATAACAGATTATATATTGATGGCATGCGGATTTGTGATCACTATAATTTAAATATACAGATGTACACAGCTGCCTCTCGTACCGACCTATCATTACCTCTTTCTTTACTTAAAAATCGGCCATTTTTCTAATAACATAATAAGCCGTACGAAATACTTGCGCCTTGGATGTTGGATGTTTCAATTATAAGGAGGTTGGATGCTGTTATTATTCTCTGTTCTTCCCATTAGAGCTGCGCCGTGATAGCGGGCCTACGGTGTAATAATAGCCTGGGCTACACAGTACAGAGGGCAGTAAATCAACTGCAAAAATTACTGTAGTTCAAGTGATTCTTTATGTAGTAAATAGTAGTGTAAAGTCATGTATTTCTATGTTAGGACTACTGAATTATGATGATTTATTAACGGAGGTATCATGGTTTTTGCTAGTTACGACTGTTTTTTTGTTTGCATGCTCCTATATTTTTACAGCAGTTTGTTAACAACGTTTAAACATCAATAAAAAAGTATGTACGTAGTAAATTGCTAGTTTCTTATTTATATTCTACTGAATAAGAACTAGAAGAGTTGGTAGATGAATCGAATGATATTTACACCTGACAAACGATATTCCTAATCCAACATATTTCGCTGTATTCGTGACCTGCTGCTACAAAATAAGCAGGACAAGTAGGGCATACATATCGGGGAAACCGGACCAAAAGTCTTAAAATCATTTGTGAGTAATAATATAAGCCAAACAAAAAAATCGAAACTGTTCGACAAACCTATAGAGTCGACCAATTTTTTTGTACTAGCAATATTAGTGTGCGAAATTTTCAAAAATCTAAACGTAGGTACTTAATGGTCTTTCTGTCCTACCTCTACTGTCCGCACACGGCGCGCCTAATCAGGATAAATGCTATTGAACATTAATTGAGGATGTAATCCATATGGATGCTCCCAGGAACTGCCTGCTCTCAATATCATTTTTTCTAAAGAAAATACTTAACTAAGGAAGTGTCGACGTGTATTCGAGTCCTTTTTTTCATGAAATTCCAAGCCTGGACTGGTTTTATTGATGACACGATATGAAAGATGATTTCTTGTAGTTTTTTGTGTGAAAATATTTTTATAGTGGATGTCGTTATGGGTGATAAATACCAGGGTTATAGCTGGCAGGTCCGATGGTATGATAAGGCGTGCCTGCGATTTTTCTGGGTAATGCCATTTTTCTGGTCCTTCGAGTCAGGAGATTAAAATTGTATCAGTTCTTGTGTGGGTTTGCTTTTTCTTTTACGCAAGTTGTTACACAATTTAGTACTTAGTAATAAGAATAAACCCATCATTAGAAGATACAGATGCAATCTTTTTAATAGCTTTGGGTTCGTTGATGCGGATTTTTTTATCAACTAGCTTCTGTACTTACTCGTATAAAAATTAAAATATTTTTTGCAGTAGCAAATTGAAGATCTTAAAAATATTAATTTATACCTATCAAGGTACTCATCTTCTGAAAATAATACTTAGTTAACTTTTATTTTTTCTAATAGCAAATGAAACTTTTTGTAAAATCAAAAAGTTTACTTTTAAACATTTTATACAAAAGGACCTTGTTTTCTAGAAGTAGAAGCAATACTATTCGTAACAACACTATTTTGTAAAACCGCAGATATATTCACTTCACAAATTAGGTGGTCCTTTGGATCCGACACGGCTCAGTGAAAGTGGTCTTTATGCGCACGCGCAGAGGACGATAACGATCGCTATTGTATACAGCGGCGGTATAACTCATCACTGTGATATAGCGGCTTTATATTTTGTTTAGTGTAGGCAGCTAATTAAGTTGGACTACTGGATGTTTACTGCGGTCTTGCATGATGCTTTAAAATAGATGTACAAAATTATTTGTCAAGGACTCGACCAGGATCTGATTTACCTACGTGATGGTAGCATCACATGAGAAATACTTTGAAAGAATAGCAGTAGAAGCAACAACAGATCCTTAGCAGAACTATGAAACTTTTACAATTAATTAATTAATTAAAAATAAATATAAATAATAAGATAAGATAAAGATAAGATAAAATAGATAAGATAAAATTTATTTATTGTTTACAAGGACCAGATTATAGTACAGATACATTGGGACATGAGAATAATACACAGTCTGGTAAGCGGGTGAAGCGCTGTACTCCTATATAGGCTACTGAGTAGCCTGTGTTTAGGAGAGACAGGACTGATCCCGTTTAAACAACATACATATAGGGGTCTCATGACGTAGTACATTTTATAATTAGGTATAATTAATTATCCCGGTAACAATAACATGCATGCAAAAATAAAGGTAAATGAATAATACCAGCCTATTACTGTCCCACTGCAGGGCAAAGAACTCTTCTCACGCAGAGAAGGCACGAGCATTGATCACCACGCTTGCTCAAGACAAGTTGGCAATTTCAGAATTATATCCTAACTTCCTAACTTAATATTATAAATGCGAAAGTAAGTTTGTTTGTTTGTTTGTTACCTTTTCACGCCTAAACCACTGAACCGATCATCCTGAAATTTTGCATATACGTAGTCAGGTGTACAGTAACGGACATAGGGTACCTTTCATCCCGCAAAAAAGTACTGTTCCCGAGGAAAACAACAATAATGTTGTTATGATAATAGATGGCGCCACGTATCTTTCGAATCATGATTGAATTATATCATCCGAATTGATAGTCAAAGTCTAAATTAACGCGAGCGAAGCCGCGGGCAAAAGCTAGTTAACTATAAGTCCAGTTTTCCTCACGATGTTTTCCTTCACCGATGTCAATGATGTCCAAGATAAACCTAGAACGTACATAGGAATTGAAAAATTACACAAGGCACAGTGCACAAGGCACCTTGGTACTTGCCTAGATTAACGAAATTTGTTTCCTTCGTTTGTTTATTGCAATGGTTCACTGCCTGCGCTTGCAGCTCGCTCAGAATTATCTAAACAGTGAGAAAGTCAAGTACTTTAACGAGTATTGACCACTAAATATCCCGAAAACATGCAACTCAACTAAACGTGCTCCACGTGAACATATATCTATAATTCTAAACAGATCTACATAAATCTACATGCATTATCAGCATAATATCTATGAAATACAGATATTGCACACTCGTGGCTGTACGGACTTGCTGGTGAAATGTATGATAAAGTGGTGCGGGGTCAGGAGTTACAACCTTACTCCTAACAGCCACCGGTCTAAATCTAATAGTATGTCGAGGTTCAGGGCAGAAATGTGTGCAATATACACGATTTATTGGAATATTATCGAAAATAATAATAATGGTTCTGCTTGTTTCTTGTTTCTATGGTTTTGGAATCACCAAAGGTTGTAAGGAATTCTCGGAATTCACCCTCTATCGAAAATTTTATGACGGTGATATACATATTTAGTTGAATGATTGACCGACCGACCTCATCTACTCGTAGTTTTTAAACATAATTTAACACGTATTAGTGTTTTTAAAAACTACTTACATAAATAAAATATTTATCATTTTATTCTAGTCTCGCAGCTTAAGAGGGTTTTCCATTCAATAATAATCATATTAAGATTCTTAGGTTTTTTTCCTACCAATTAATTGAGTAATTTGCTGTAAAAAAATAGCAACGCCACAAAAGCTCTCTCTAAATGGTAGGACCAATACCGTAGAAATCTTAACTCGCTATCACTAAGTGATTATTTAATTTAATAAAAATCAAACAGTCTATACCTATAAAAAAACTCAATCCATTTTCATTACTCAACAATGCCCAAGCAACAAATCTGAAAATTAATACATATCCCGATACCATTAAAGTTCCACAAGAAATCTATTCAAAACTAAACATGTACGTAAACATTTTGCAGTAAATTTCCCCTGGAAGACGTGATAATGCACCTATAAATAAGGCAGAAGATGAGTTATTACGACATCATACAATAGAGATTGTTATCTGGACCCGCTGTACTTAGGTGCTGTACACCAAAATTATGGTCGAAAATAGATGTCCACGCTGTTATGGTAAAAGGCTTGTGGGATAGGTGCCTTAACTCTGAAAGCAATCATAGAAAATTCTTGAAATATTTTAAGATACCTACATGTGACAGGTATGCTGATAAAGACTGAATTGATTAAAATTAATATGGAACTAATTTTATTTGGGTCTAAAAAGAGACCTATCGTTCATTTTTAACCGACTTCAAAAAACAGGAGGAGGTTTTCAAGCCGACTGTTCTTTTTTTTCATGTGTGCTAGAGCTTTTTTCTGGGTGATCAGATTTGGATGAATCTTTTTGAGACGTCTTTTTATTACAATAAAAACTTTTTTTCAAAAAAACAACTGACTTCCAAAGAAAACACTAAAAAACATGAAAAATAACTTAAATTTCGGAAGTCGGTTCCAAAAACGAAAATACAAAAACCAAAGACACCGACTTCCGAAATTAAAGTTATTTTTCACGTTTTTTAGTGTGTTCTTTGGAAGTCAGTTGTTTTTTTTTGTAAAAATGTTTTTAAAAGACGTCTCAAAAATGGTTTTATAGAGTGTGACGCGATCTGTGGTCCTTTGATACAAATCCTCGTAAATATCATTCGTTTCAGAAATAAGGTGTAATACAAAAACCACATTCAAATCGAAAGCTGCCGTATTAAATGTTTATGGTCTGTCACTAAGCTAAATTGAATTCTAAAGCTGGGACAAACCATAATATTGTTTATGTTTTATCGATAAATAAAGCGTAAGATGAGTTATTACGACACAGTACAATATAGATTATTGTCAGACCTCCGGTGAGCGGAGCACTTAATAGTGATCTGCGATATACTCCATATCTGCATAAGTATATCAATTTATTTGAGAAATTATATATAAAACTAGCTTCTACCCACTGCATCGTCCGCGTGTAATTTCGGCCCCCGACCGACCGCGTAGCATCGCATCGCCCGCCAGCGCTAAAACTTTATTTTCGCTTAGCCTTTTGCTGAGTTTTTTTCTTTTTGCTCGGCTCCTAATTGTCGTAGCGTCATGTTAAATAGCCTATAAGCTTTGTCGAGAATTAGGTTATCAGATGCAAAAGGATTTTTCAAATCCAACTGGTAGTTCCAGAGATTAGCGCGTTCAAACAAACAAACAAACTCTTCAGCTTTTTTTATATTAGTAATGTACAGATATAGACTAGGATATGATTGTAGCAAGAAAGCGGTGGAACAAACAATAGGTATTAAGAAAGTGGCATTAATAAAGTTTATATTTTAATTATATTAATATTAATATACTTAGGGCCGATTTTTCAATCTTCAGAGAACTTGTTTCTGAGGAATAAAAATTATGGTTTGACAGCTTTTATATAGAAAATATGTCAAACCGCCTTATTTATTCTTCATATAAAAGTTATTTGATGATTGAAAAATTAGTCCTTCTTTGTGTACTTTTTCTTAGTTCTTGTTCTGTTTTCCTTACGTACACCTCTTGCTTAACCCCTAGGGGAAAACAGTCGTGCTGTTTAATGTTATTTCATGGTTTTTTGAAATCGAATAAGGTTACCACTAGATAAGGCATGACAAATATAGAAATCTCGTTTGGTAGTTTCATAGCGTACCTAGCATTCAGACCACGTTCACACGGACGTAAAAATATAGCACCGGGATTTTATCACGGACTGTATTTTCAACTCTCGTTGTTGCACCGAGCATTGAGAATCCAACAGCGCATCCCAACACTACTATAAAACAAACTGTTGGATTTTCAACTCTCGGCGCTAAGCAGTGCGATGCAGATCCAGTGCGCGAAAAAATTCCGCCACAATATTTTTACGCCCATGCAAACTATTTACTATGGATTAACTGATTTGACATACAACCAATAATTCGTTTCGGTTTCTCAAGTCGACCTTTCTTTTTTTCCTTAGTCTAAAAATAGCTTCGCAAAATCTAACAACTTGCAAACATGGACGAACAAAAAAGTCGGAAAAATTCTCGCTGACAAAAAACTGTGTCACTCAAGTCGGCCAGCTCGATGTACGTAAAGGCCACTGTACGCACACATTCATACATTTGTCGGCCCCGACGCGCGACGCGACGGTCAGCCATTACGCGCGTAAGCGGCAACAGGTTGTCTTAGCGGAATTTAGTTCGAATATTTTTGTTCGTCCATGCTTGCAAAGATAAAATTCCCAAAACATTTTACAAAATAGTGTTATGCATCGCATCTACTATCAACTACTATCGACTATTGTCTACCGTCATCATAACTTATAGTACCTACATTATTTATCGGCTATTATCGTTAGTAACTGAAACGAAACGGTAGCTGCAGGCTCAGAGGCCGAGTGACGCGAAAATTGTACGGGAAAAATGTGAGAAGTGGCAATTTGTGTCACTTGGGGCGTAGAGTCAGAATTAGTGGTCCTTCAGTACAAAGAAGTCTAAAAAGAGCCTAGGTACTTATTTTCTGTGTTTTATTTTCTTGCAACTTCGTTGTTAGGTCTTTGTTTGTATGAGTTTCCTTTTAACCCTGCTGACCGGATTTTAACAATTATTAAGTGTTGTAAGACCAGCACCCTAATTGCATAAAACACTACCAATCAGAATCTGAATAATTTTGAAGGATATTGCTAATCCATTGCTTCATATGTTGGAAAAAATTGTCTGCTCAATAACGTAAATAACGCAATTAATATTGTTGAACTGTCAAAATGAAAGCCATTCCTACTGTTGGTGTGTTATGTAATTACCCCGCTCGCTAGTTAGTTCAGGACAAAGCATGTTTAGCTTTTTTTAATAATCGTAACGAAAGTCAAGCCTCTGTCATCTTGGGGGTTATCATCATCCGTTCCATATCCCTTATCTAATATGTGTGATAGCCTAAACTGTTTCTTGCAAAATGAAAAGTATTGAATGAACTTCTGAATGCTTAAAATACTCATACTCTCAAACGGCACAGCACAATATAAAACGATGTGAAATGTGACTTTGAAACAAGTGTACCGATAAACGGAAATGGTTCAAGAGGACAACAAAATAGCAAAATATCAGATAAATAATTTACTAACAAACATTGTGTTCTACACGAAAACGCAACTCAGACAAAATATAATTTGTCAGAAATATAAGAACTACATTAATAACGATCAATTTAAGTGTTGCACCACATAATATTACCGCCTAGCACTAGTGCTGTGCCTATTACTGTCATATCGTAAGCGTCGATGAGTTATTGCCTTCTAAACTGCCTGCCACACGTCATAAACTAGTGATGGATATTTGATATCGATACAATAACAATTTCACGAGTAATATAATTTTATAGCGTCATGAATACATAGATAACAATTTCTTAACATAATCTTAAGTGTTGATTGAATTTAATCTCGCTTATTGCTATCAATCATGACGGTGAAGAGCTTCCGTTTTTTATTTCATTGTGACATCGTTTTCTGTCTTATCTATGCTTTCAGTAAAACATGAAACTTTCCAAAAGAGTAGGTAGGCTGCCTAGCCTTTTTCTAACAGCTATGTTGGGGTCAGCTTCCAGTCTAACCCGATGCCGCTGAATACCAGTATTTTAAATGGAGTGACTGCCTGTTTTCTCAAGGCAACCTTTATCATATCGCCAAGAACCTTACCTACCTTCAGAGAAAACTTTTGTACACTTTAATTATTTTCAAATTACTTAATAGAATAGAATACTCTTTATTATGTACAGCATAAAAATTACAGATATAAATGTAGAAATTTTACATAGGGTGACACAAGGGGCGGTCTTATCGCTAAAAGCGATCTTTTACAGACAACTTTTGGATAGATTCAACGGAGGAGAGACAATAATGCAGGTAGTCAGTGGTGTACCATTTACATATACAACAAATACATACATACATAAAACATATACTTATCTACATATAATATATACAATAATAAACATGAAACAAGAGCAAGGAAACTAAATGTAATGATGATGTTTAAGGAGAGAGGATAACAACTAAATAACATAACAATAACAACTTAATCATTATTATATAATTAACATAATAACAACATATAACAACTTAATTACAACTTAAAGGTTATATCCACAGATAGGATATCCTCTTCACCGTGAGGGAGTTTAAGGGAAATGAGTTGTTACCCATTGTTTTAATAAATGGGCTAACAACCCAACCTACTAATGAGCATACTTCTCTAGTTATTTGATGTTTTAATGCTCTCATTGCTATACGACTTAGAAAATACCTTTGTTTATGGTCTTGAACTTCATAACTGTATGTGGAATTCTGTGGCCTCAGCTGTCAGTGAGTTGGTGTCTAGAACTCATAAAAGTCATTTCTTGAACGTAAACTATAATCTGTTTATTTATTTCACATAAACTTAAGTCGTATTTTTGTAATAATTGTATTTCATTAAAAGCACCGTAATTTTCCGCTTTCTGGCGAGTTTGAAACTGAGGAACCAAAAAAAAACTACTAAATTAATACAGTATACTATAATACAATAATTTACTTTCAGTAACGATGCTAAAGTATAACAAATATGAATCAACACTGTTATTAACTCAACGTTTAAAAATAATAAGCAGTTACTGTATCGTTTTTAATTAACGCTTTCAATGCTTAAAAGTTTTAATACTTTGATAATTATCATTATTTGTTGCGCATGGCCAGTAATTAAATATTTAATTTCCAACAATATTACCAGCCAAGCTTAACCGGATGTACTGAAAAAAGACATCAAAGAAATTTAGAAAAAATAAATTTCTCTTTCAAGCTACAGATGATTAAAATGTTCATTTTAGGAGATATTTCTATACTACTTTAATATTGCAGAATATAAAAGAAATGCTTACGTATTTTATAAGTGTCAAAATTAATTTGTGATGTCATAATAAGCCTGAAAACAACCTAAAATTTTATCACAGCAGGAACTCAGCAGGCGTAGCACGAGCACCGTTTCGTCGACGGAAGAATAGACAAAAATGACGTTCCGTGATGACAGTACGACGGCAGCAAAGTAGAAAAAGTCAACTGCACTGTTTACGAAATTCAGTAGTTTATTCACTTTTTTCTTTTATTTTGCTTATATCTCGAAAATGATGTGTCCTATCGCAAAAATAATGAAAATTTCGACCCCCTTTAAGGAACCTTTAAACCCCTAAAACTCAACATGTATGTAATATTTTTTCTCATTTTCCATACAAGAAGTGAAAAATTCCATTTTTCCATTCCATTTTTATACTTTGTGGCCGTCGAGTAAACAGTTTTCTACTGTCTTTAGCATGGCGATTAGAAAATCAAATTGTCTTCACTACCTTAGACAACTGTCAGTTGTCAGTGTGGTTTTGACGTTTGGGATAGAAAACTTTCTTCTGAAATAGTCTACATAAAAAAGGACCTAGACAACGATCGGTACAAACGAAAGACAAAATGACAGATTGTAGAAAGATTTTTACGGTGCGATGTCAAAAATGGAGAAACGAAATGTCACTTTGTATAGAAATAGCTATGTCTTGTCTTCCAAGAAATAGAAAGCGTCATGCTAAGCCTGCTGGTCTCCTCTCTGAGAGAAGCAGTGGGCCGCTCTCTACAACGCAGGCCCAGTGCGGGTTGATGGACGTTGAATTAAAAATTAAATTACTCTTTTTCTATTTTTCTTAAAAAACACAGTTAATTATAGTCTAAGACAAGAAGTGTGTCAATCAAAAGAAAACTATCTGCCTTTTTATGTCCTACACCAAGATAATTGCAAACCTCATTTAAAACAAGCAAAACACAAGCATTTGCTCAATCGTCTTCAAAAAAGTTGTTTCAAACGTCATAAATATCAGTGGATTGATATCAATCAAGTTAAGTCGGTCGACGTGCATTAACAGCTCGCGCTAGAGCTGTTACTGTCGTCTCGTACAACACTTATGAGTTATTACATCGTAAATTGCTGACACGCGTCATTCTGTTCCGAGAATATCGATATCGATAAATAGTGGACTATTTTAAGATCATAAATTGGCTCTAGAATTGAGATTTTAGGTTTGACGTTTGTTAGGGCAATTAAGATACTTACTTACGGTACGGTACTTGTTTTTTTCTGTTAATTGGTTGAATTGTCACTCAATAAATACTCAATTAAGAATTAATTTCTAAACTTAAAATGTAAACATTGATTAACTATTTATTTTAAGACAACTAAGTGACTTACGTTACGATACTTATAAATAAAATTATTTCTAGTCCTTTTTTGTGACATTTAAAAATATCGATACAATCAAACGAATATGTCACATGGTCGCCTCTCTATGAAACCTAACACCAATAGAGGTATTGTCCGCATATTATCACTTCATTTCTCGTACACATATAATTTATAGGGACAATACGTAGATTTAGAGGTGTCTAATAACAGAAATATTATTTTACGATAAAATACGTCCCGTCCGATAGACATGTTTTCAAATGGTGGGCCACGAGATGGAAGAAATATGTAGGTAATCAAATGAACTCTTCTTGTATTGGCACTTTTGTTCTTGATTGACTAGTCTTGCTATACTCGTACCATGCTTTACATTCGTGGATTTCTGTGCCCTATAACTATACAAGTATCCCTCCTGCTTCACGTTTCATTTTAGACTGTCCCAGAAGCTCACGAAACCCTAATTCGGGGATCGGTCAATCCTAATCTGAACTAATATTGCGAAAGTAAGTTTGTTTATTTGTTACGCTTTCATGCTAAAACGACTGTACGGATTTGGATGAAATTTGGTCCACAGATAGATCATGACCTGCACCCTAATTGCGTAACACGCTATCAGTCAGAATCAGAAGCATTTTGAAGGATGTTACTAATCAATTGCATCTTATGTTCGAAAAATGTGTCTGCTCACCAAAGTAAATAACACAATGCATGTTGTTCAACTGTCAAAATGAAAGCCATTCGTACTGTTAGTGTGTTACGCAATTACCCCGCTGGGTAAGGACATAAGCAACTTTTCATCCTGGATCGCAGATAAAGTTGCGCGCAACAGCTAGTGATTAATAAGTCCAGCTGGGGGCCTACTATCTAAGCACGACCAAAAATAGTTCGAAGTATTCCCGATTAATTAACTTTTTCGGACGGGCAAAAACACATCGGGAGTAAAGACAACTGTCAAATCATGTTTTCGTTAATTTATTAGTTCGGGCGTCAAACTAAATCATATTATTATGTCCGTAGGCGATACACAGTAGGAAACGCCCATAGTTTCGACCGAACCTACGGATTTCGTGCTTAGAGCGTACGTGGTCCGAGACTAAATGATCATTGACCGATACCCGAATTAGAGTTGCCAGGCTTAGAAGTTTACAATAATAAGCCAAGACGCAGCTCAGAAAGAAATTTCAGCAAGAAATTTCAACGTCTGCCGCCGTGAACGATATCAGGAGAAATATGTCCTAGGTGCTATCTTTGGCCATGCTTGGCCAAAGGACCAATGATAGCAGTTGATTGTTTAAGCAAACATGAAAAAGTCACTGGACATCTCTTTTAAAATTCCTTAATCATGTGACGCCACCTTTTTTTTCGGGTAGTCACGAGAGACACGAGGCTAAGTGAATTTTATCCACCTGGCAATTACCAAACATCAGGAACCTGTGTTGAAGATGATATGGCTAGGAAGGGGGTGACTACCGAAATGACAAGGAATAGAGAAGTATGTAAGAAAAAGACATGTTGCGCAAATCCCAAATTGAATTTGGGATGAGGGCAGGAGAATGATGATGACTTACTTAACATCAGAATTTATTCTTAAAACTTAAACACTAACTAATACAAGGAGCAAGCCAACGTTCAACCTACCTATCATCTAATTACGCCACACTTTCATAAAACAACTATTACTGAAGGCCGCTCGCGGTAATCCAGCACCCTAATTATGTAACACACTATCTATCACAATCTGAATCATTTTGAAGCTTATTGATAATCCACTGCTTCTTATGTTCGAAAAATTTGTCTGCTCAACAACGTAAATAACGCAATGAATGTTGAAAGGTTTGATGATGCACCATTTCATCAAACCTTTGAATCTTGGGGATAGAATAGACGATTATTTAGTAGGATTTGCAGCAGAGCTTAATAAGTTTGCTCGAACACTCGATGTTTTCATGATTATCGCTAATCTACCCGCTCTTTGCAAAGCCCAAATCACTTTCGTGATATATCGTGTAGCAACATGGAATGTGCTCAACTTTGTGCATAATATCCATGAATATTCCATAAGCAGCCAGCGGGGTAATTACGTAACACACTATCAGTAGGAATGGGTTTCATTTTGACAGTTCTACAACATTCATTGCGTTATTTACGTTGTTGAGCAGACAAATTTTTCGAACATAAGAAGCAATGGATTAGATTCAAAATGATTCAGATTGTGATAGATAGTGTGTTACGTAATTAGGGTGCAGGATTACCGCGTGCAACCCGTCAGTAATCCTTGTTTTATGAAAGTGTGGCGTAATTAAATGATAGATCGGTTGAACGTTGGCTTGCTCCTTGTATTAGTTAGTGTTTAAGTTTTAAGAATAAATTCCGATGTTAAGTAAGTCATCATCATTCTCCTGCCCTCATCCCAAATTCAATTTGGGATTTGCGCAACATGTCTTTTTCTTACATACTTCTTTATTCCTTGTCATTTCGGTAGTCACCCCCTTCCTAGCCATATCATCTTCAACACAGGTTTCTGATGTTAAGTAAGCCTTTGTAGCCTCACTTTGCCTCGTGTCTCTCGTGATTACCCGAAAAAACAGGCGGTGTCACTTGTTTAAGATATTTAGAAAGGATGTCCAGTGACTTTTTCATGTTTGCTTAAACAATGAACTGCTATCATTGGTCCTTTGGCCAAGCATGGCCAAAGATAGCACCTAGGACATATTTCTCCTGATATCGTTCGCGGCGGCAGACGTTGAAATGTCCATTGAGGGTTTTTATAAAAATTCAAGCCACCAGTTAGCGCCATTATGACAAGAGTTGTTTTTGACAATGAATATAAAATTTAAGAAGACGTTCATCATTCGTTTCATTCATTCGTTCATCATTCAATCACGACTAAAGAAAATATAGGCGCTTTGACACTTTTGACAGGTGCCCGGACCTGACGTCTCAGCGCTGCCACCTAGTGAACGTCATTTCAGAAAACCCTCATTGGAATAGAATACAATACTCTTTATTATGTACACCATAAAAATTACACATAGTGAATAGTACATAGGGCAGTAATAGGTACAGGTATGGTTAGTTTATGGACGCTGCTGCTCACCTTCTTGATTTTAAGCTGCCTTTACGAGATACGAGACCTATTGGCAGAAAAGCAGAGGGTAATATTGGGAAACACAAGTTACAAGGCCTCCTCAGAAGCCAGTACAGAAGCTTTCCTACCATCTACCGGCCGCCAAGCAAAGCTACAACAACATTTAACCCAAACACGCAAACAGGTTATCCAATACCATTTGTTAGTTAGCCGTAACATAGTGTATCGCATCGGAAATTACATCTCAAGCATAAACGACGTCGCTTACTTACCCCCGTGTTCATTACGAGCGGTATAAGCGATAAGCGCTTGCACTTACCGCTTAAATTATGCGCGGTAACCTGTAGTTCCTGATGAGGTTTTACTATTCGTCAAGTCACGAGTGGATGGGTTATTTGTAGACATGCGAATCAGTCGACCGTCCAGTGCTACAGTTGTTCATGGATCTATTGGCGCGCGGCCAAAATTGGAACTAACGCCGCCATCTTGTTTTTTCAATATGTTTCACAAAATCCTTTTCACAAATGTTAAAAACACTTCCTCTCTCCTTAAACATCATCATTACATTTAGTTTCCTTGGTCTTGTTTCATGTTTATTATTGTATACATTATATATAGATAAGTAAATGTTTTATGTATGTATGTATTTGTTGTATATGTAAATGGTACACCACTGACTACCTGCATTATTGCCTCCCCTTCTCCCTGGAACCCATCCAAAGATGTCTGTAAAATATCGCTTTTAGCGACCGCCCATTTTGTCACCCTGTGTAAAATTTCTACATTTATAACTGTAATTTTTATTGTGTACATAATAAAGAGTATTCTATTCTATTTTGTTCACCTACAGCGCCTCCCTGTCTACATCATTCAAGTACCAAAAGATCCTTGTAGCACTCTAAGTACAGTCCATTCATCGTTTTTTTATCTCTGGCAGCAGCAACCCAATAGCAACTTATTTTAACGAGAATAAAGATCATTGTGATTTTGACAGGCTTGTCAGTGGCAGCAACCCAACAGCAACCTTATTACAAGGACAATAAAGACCACTGTGATATTGACAGTGATGCAAAATAACTGTGAAAGGGCTGTAGGATGTGCACGGAGAGATTGGCCACGTTAGCTGCACGGTTCACTTGTTTGCCAGCCACGCATCTAGCTTTGCCGTGGGCTGCTGTGGAGCGGCGCCTTTATTTCTAGACGAGCGCGCATCAACGTCGACTGCATTATCGTTTACTATCACTTGAAGTAGGGTTAAAACGCGAGAATAGCCAGTAAGATGAAATCTGTGTGTATCACAGCGTTATCAGATCGCCTTTCGATCAGTCCTGAAGATTTACTAGATGATGTAAGGTTGCTAGATGGTTAAACTAGTTAGATCTATGAGCCTTGATTAACATTGGGTGCGTAGGGAGAAGGCGTCATTCAGGATTTTCTAATGACGAAAAAACTAAAACCTTAAAACTGTATGTATACATAGGTGCCCGCATCACTTTCATCGGTGCTGATTGCCAACTTTAACATAACTTCATAAATATGTAGATTCACGTAAAAAACCAATTAGTATTCCTAATGATAATGATATCGTGTTGCTTCGTATTCAGATGTTCCACTGATTAAACAAAACATTATCCATTATGCTAATTAAATCATTAAATCACAAATTCAGCTTTCACATTACAAAACGCTCCGGCAATTTATAAACAACGTCCAACAAAAACTAAGCTATTACGTGCATTCAAATAATCGAATACATGATTTGGATATTTAATCGTAGAAAAGGCAGTTGTATTACCTAACATTAACACCACACCCATCTTCCTTACGCCACACATGAAAATGTGCGCACACGCACCCCCCTCCATTACCGCGATTCATGACACCTCCCACTTATTAAGTAGAAGGTAGATCCCCCCCTTGCATCTAAACTTGGGCGTAACTCAGTAATGTAATCAGTTTATAGCATAGCGGCGCAGACGCATGAGCGAAATGAGTAAAACGTACGTTAGATTTTTACTAGCATGATTTCATGGATGAATAACTACGAGTTGCTACAGTAGCTGCAATAGTATGAAACGGACCGCTAGAAAAAAATAGACATAATTACTGGAAGAAAAAATTTGACGTATATAAACGACGTGTGCAGTTTGGCATGATTAGTTTGACTCATCTTGGTGTCATGTTTGATTGGTATGAGTGGCAGCCTTCATAATCAGCGTTTTGTTTCAGTAGACACCGTTTCTTTGTAATAAGGGGCTCGTGGCTAAATAATAACAGCCGCACGGGACAATCATCAAGGTTAAGCAACACTTGCCGAGGTCGGTCCGTGGATGGGTGACCATTCATGCCTGGGAAAGCACGTTATCAGCTGATCCCGGCTGTCATTCGTAGATCTTTGACAGTCGTTACGGGTAGTAAGAAGTCCGAAAGTCTAACGGCCAGTCTTGCCAAGGGATATTATATTACACAGATATTACACAGTAACTGGGTTGTGGAGGTCAGATAAGCAGTCGCTCCATGTATAAAATACTTATATCCAGCTGTGTCTGGTTAGACTGGAAGCCGACTCCAACATAGTTGGGTATAAGATTGGTAGATTTTCTTCCAGGTTATGGAGGAAGCAGTCGCTAGGTACTGGAATATGGATCTGCTACAGCATAATCAGCCACTACATGTTCCCACTGCTGGGACACAGGCCCCCTCACGGTGAGAGGCAGTGGGCCGTAATCCACCACACCGGCCCAGTGCGGGTTGGTAGATGTCACATGTTTTCGAATGTTTGGTTCTAGGACATGCCGCGTGCCGGTTTCCTCACGATGTTTTCCTTCACCATTTTGAGAGCAGTGGTGATGAAATAAATTACACAAAATAAAGCGCCTGTTTGGGTTCGAACCTACAACCTAAAACTCGTAAGTCGCGGTCGATACCACTGGGTCACCACTGCTCTCCGCTCTGCACTGCTCTGCACTGCTCTCCTGCACTCTCTGATCTGCTACAGCGCTGCCACTATAAGAAGAGGAATACAGATTAGGTATCCTGTTTCTTATCTAAGGTCAGTTGGCTATTGGCCGGTGGCAGAAGAGCTATAAGAAAAATAATTTATTTAGCTAATGAGATTCTGGGATTAATACAATGCCAAAATCTTTAGAAACAGACCCAGCTGAAATAGTTGTGAGAAATTCACAGTTCTATTACATTTATCACCTTCGTCACTGGCGCTATTCGGATAGGTACAATGTTGTAATTTCTTTCAATGACGAAATCCAATGAACGCTCGCAAATCATATTGTAACAACTCATCTGTATTGTATCTACCATACCTACATTTTATGCAAATAAACATTTTCTATTTCTATCTTGTACAGGGTCAAATTAAATTTGCGAACGAAACTCTGCAAACGTGATGGGTATCGATATCAAAACATGATAAAACAAAAAAGAAACCAATATGATGTCTTTTTTTGTGGAATCATCGACCGTAGTAATTAGTGTATTCACTTGAAATATCAGTTTAAAAAAACCGTTTTTTTGTGTACACTTCATAGACACGATTAGTATTGATATCTAAACACGATAATACATATTTTCTTAACACATAACTTCAAGTAAAAAAACAACCATCGGTCTTTGACCCCCAAAAAATCTTGTTTTTTTTAATTTTATTTTGATATCAATACCCATCACGTCTGCAGAGTTTCGCTAGCTTATTTATTTTGACCCTGTATGAATAAAAAAACAAATGCTATTCGTTGGTAAGCGTCACTTGAGATCAGCTGGACCAATTTGTCTTTTTTATTGTTCGTAATAGTCCGAATAAGGTGTTAAGGGAAAGAAAAATTGATAAGCCTGCCCGGAAATTGGACATGACAACGTCTGTCCAGTGTGTTAGTTAATAAATATACCCGACGCAAAATTCGCCTACATAACCTACAGTACCTACACCCTCCACAGTCCTACAAATTAGACCAAAATGATTACCAACTCATCATCATCTCAGTCTGTTCCTAACAACATAACTATCACCCAGTACACAACTATTATACTACCACAACATAATAACACCACTTTTTAACCTGTACCCGGTACATGCGCACGCGCTGCATCAATTTTCTATACACCCAGGCTACGTAATTTCGTTTAATTAAGTCCAACACAGCCATAGTGGGTCTAATTTTGTTCTATAACTATAATATGGCAGGTTCTCCTGTGAAAGCAAGGAGAAATTACTGTGATCAAGTAACGTAAAAAGTACCTATATACTTACTTAGTAAGTTAAGTTGCCCTGTCGGTGTGTTGGGTAGGGAAAATGCGGATGTTGGGCCGGTAAGTATCCCATGCTGGGAAATAAAGTGAAAAAATATGTCTGATAATTCACTCTGTGCCTACCGAAGTACCTACCATAAATTTCATGAGCAATTCATAAAACATTCTTTAGTGGCAAAATGATTTGCTTCATATTTAGTAACGGGTTTAGGTCCTGAGTTCACGACTTCACTAAATTCTCGAACAATAGACAATTAAATTAATTAACACCTATTTAAAGAGTAGCACAACTCAAAATACCTCTTTTTTCAGGTACAGCAAAAAATGTTTTACTCGTTTTCTATTTGACCGATTTAAATTTATTGTTGTAGAATGTTGTATATTATTCTACTAAGATATTAATTTGCTCAATTAAAATTACAGATTACGATAATCACAACAAATCGATTTTGGATTATTTTGAGTTGTTGTACCCTTTGTTGTACCAGTATGCGAATTATGAAAATAAACAAAACACGCTAACAATTAAAAAGACAAATAGCCAAATCACGTCAAAACGATGCCAAACGAAGTTCAATCCGACAGACCTGGACAGAACCATATTTATATTGTGACAGAGCCCACTCATTGGCAATCAACGCAAATCACATAAACAATTCCCTGATTACTAGATCGAACTAATCGTTTTACAATTTACCGGCACTGAAGTTAGATTGTAAAATCTAAATGGCCGAAACGTTAACTAATCGTGTGGTATGAACGGCTCCATATTAATTAGATTAACGATTATCGTTCGACGTTATCCGGAGTAAGGACGTCTCAATTTTGTCGTGTTGTTTATATATTTCGATACGGGTACGATACGATTTTGAGTTTAGATTAAAATTAGTATTAGTAGTTTCTGATAATGGGTACTGTTTGATAAGCAATTTAGCTTGTTAGTTAATTTCACGGATATCTATGCTTAATTTAATGGATTATTCCATTGTATACCGTTTTAGCAAAAGGCCAAGTGTCCCCACATCAACTGGTCCTGTGCATCTAGCATTCAGCGGATACCTGCAACTTCACCATGTCATCGTTGCATTTTCTAGGAGGCCTTCCAAAGCTGCATGTTCACTTGCAAACACAGTGGATGACAAAATTGTGAACATTACACTTTGCCCCACTGAATTGACAGATTGGTGGGGCAAGGTGGAATAATACAATTTAATTATGTATTTTCTTTATCTTATTGACAGAGTGAGCGCGAAGCGCGTGCGAAGCGTCTCCGTTTCAACTTATGGAAAAATACTTTCGTATGTCCGGATGTCCGGCGAATGGCTGTTCTCCTCTACAGGTTGAATTTCTCAACCGATTCTCGTGAAATTTTGTGAGCAGTTTCGATAATTATTATATATATATATTTATTGTTTTGTTGAGTGCCTGTTACTTTTTGTCAGGCCTACACTGTCCTCCCATTATCAACACTGTAATTTGAAATATTGTAAAAGCCCCTTATTTTCAAAAGAGGACCCGTGGAGTTTCTTGACGGCTCTCCTCCATAGGAAACAACCAATTGGAACCGTGCACCTAGCTTCTGACGTTACATAAGTGCCCATGTTGGTTTATGTGAAATAAAATATTTTGTCGTTTTTTTTTGGTTGATTTTTTTTTCGATTCTGTTGCTCGAAATTTTTATGGCGGAGATATGGGGTTGAAAACGTAAAAAAAGACATAATTAAGCCATTTCGCTCTCTGTGCGCGTGCTTTTTGTTTAAGGTGCGCGGTGAACATTTATTCAGTTTTGAGCTACGCAAAGACCGACTCGCGAGGTCTACAGCTCACAGAGCCACTAGTATTTAAAATTATATGGGCTGAATGCAAAGCCATGTTGTTACCCGATAGTAAATAAAATTGCAACCCGAATGCGTGAAATTCGAGGCTGGATTAGGCAAGCCCCAGATAAAGTTATGCGAATGTAATAAGACGATTCTCTCAGGATTTAAATGTGGTGGTTTTAGACTTTTATTATGACTAAAAACTTCATGTTCATTCAAAGTGTTGGGTACATAAAAAATTACAAAAAGAAAAACAAGTTTTATTGATTCATGAACACATTTCATGTGTTACAATATTAAGATATGACACTGGATCCCGCACTAGGATACCCTGCCTAGAAGAAAACGAAAAAGAACTGGACGGAAATTAAGACATTTCCGTCCGAGCTACTGTGTAATATTTTTGTTGCCGCGATATTAATTACAATAAGCACCTACTAATAAAAAATAATAATAATACGTTTATTTTGAAAAGAGAAAACACGTACTTAAAGGCTCCCACAGACAGGCGCGACGCGACAGGGCTACACTAAGGCGCCGCCGCTCGTCACGCGAGACGCGGTGGTTTTGTGTCGGGTGGCGCGTCGCGCCAGTGTGTACGAGCCGTAAAGTTAGTCATACACTAAACATGATTGTACAAGTGGAGGTCAAAAGCAGCTTGAACAGCTGCATAGTCGTACGTCCTAAATCTTCCAATCTATACTGTAAAATCTCATCGTAAAAGACTTAGGTGAAGTGACATTGAAGTGAGCCGTCATTCCAACTGATGGTCGGGATTGACACAATAGGGAGTTTTACTGCAATGTTCTACCGCCAGAGTGCAGCACTAGCACAAACCGTAAACAATTTTTTGACAAGTCCTTCAAAGCAGTTTTCTTAGATCATCCACTTTTATACGAGTATGTCCGTAGGATGCCATAATATCACAGTACAGGTTTTTTAATACATGAATAATAATAAAACTATTATAATTTAACACGTTTTCACTAATATTTGTTACTAATGACATGAAGCATCATGGCGGTTTGTTTACGGTGTGTGCCAGTGTCGCCCCCTACGCGGAGTTTTGCGTATTGTTCCCTTTTGACAGCTCACGTTTAAGCTCTCTTGACCTTTTTAACAGTGAGATTTTTAGATTTTTTTCAGAAAAGATGAGCTGATATCATCACATCTCCACTTCGCACTTACTAAAACGCCCCGAATCGGTCACTGTATATTCATGAGCGAATTCTCAAGTGTGACTATATGGTCATAGGCGCTCGTATAATTAACTATAGTTAAAATTATAATTAAAATGTATGGAGGTATACCTCCATAACTTTTTAATCATAATTTTAAACAAGTCGTCTCGCTGCGTGTAATGAATACCAAATGTTTGTTCGTTTTATGATTTATCAACGGTTAACGGTAGATTAACACTTTCGTGTGATCACGCCATTTCCTTTTTCAAAGGGTTAGTATAACGAAGCGTTTAATAGGCGCTGTTTGATACCAATTATAGTGCAATGTTTGATTTCTAAATCGTTATTCGTGCTAGCTTCGTAATCTAGTTTCACATACGAGTGCAGTAAAATGAAATGATTAGGTACCTAATCGTAACTTCTGAACGTACCAATATTAGGTACTTACAGGATGTTGTGAACATGTTTAAAGGCAGCACAATGCAACTCTAGTAAAACAATTTCTATGAAACCTCCATGGAAATTGTTCTTTAAGAGTCGCGTCGAGCTGTCGCATCGCGCCTGTTTGCTCCCAGTCTTAATGTGGAAACAGATTGATCAATTATGAAATCGAAATTAATTCAGATTGATTTTAGTATCTTAGACTTTTCATTGTTTGCGTATCTCTGTTCAAACCTGGCGCAGGTCTGCTGGAAAGTTATGCTCTACTATCTCTGAGTAATTTTTACTTTTAAATGTTTTAATAGCGCTATATTTTATTCCCACGTCGGGAAAAGAGTTATATGGGTTTTTCTATCTGAAATTTCTCAGTAACAGCCCGGAGTCTGGATTTGTACCCAGTTGGCAATAGGCTCGCCCCCTGTTACATGAGACTTAAACATAACTGGGAAAATGTGGGTGTACTATTCATAATTCATTTATTCAGATAACAAAGATCCTAATATATTATTTGCTAATTTATTGAAACATAATATATCTTACATAATCTAGTTTTATTATAATATAATCATTTAGTTACTCTTTAAGTCATTGAAAATATTATGTCTACTTTCAATTAAGCTTCCAATAAATTTATTGTTGTCATCTTTCTAAATGCTTGATATAAACTGATGGCCTGAAACACAGTTTTTACCTGATTTCCGAAATAAACGATTATTATTATTATAAACCTAGATCAGGAAGGTCTACATTACAGTTAGAATTAAAAAAAATCTGGATTGTAATTAATGTAAATCATAATGTTATTTTATACTTGAATACATTTTATTATTTTTATTTTTATTATTATATCCATTGGGTTAGTAACAATAGTCTTAACCTATGTAGTACTTAACTAATAACACAGCCAGTGTAGAAACGACAAGTGACCTCACCAACGGGCTGTCATGTCTCCCGGCTATAGCGCGTAGAATGCTGCTGGGGCTGCCACGGAGTCTGTTTAGCAGCGAGGCCGCTTTCTTGCGCCATACAGCATTGAAGCCGGTACGTGCCTCAGCGAACATAGATGACGCGCTACAGAACTGAGGCAGACGCAACGGCACTTTAAATGCGTTGTTATACTGGATCCGCAGAGCCCTTAGGCCATAGGCCTTTTGGGTGTAGCTGAAACACAGGCTCCCGGAGTACAGTGACATGCAATTTGCTTTGAACAACGTTATTTTGACCGCGGCTGTACATCGGAAGAACCGGCGGGCCAGCATATTATCCCGAACCGACAATGCTCTGCGATTCTTCTCCATATCTGCGTCGTCTTTCAAATCGTCAAACACAAAAGGGATGGTGGAGTTACACTTGGTATCAGACTTGAAGACCATGTAACTTGCCTTCGTTGTATACAAGCCCATGAGAAGCAGCATACGACTCGCAAATTTCGAGAAGCTTACGGAGCGCAGCGACCGAGGGGGCCAGCAGCACCATGTCGTCTGCTTAGCTTAAATTATTGAAACAGACTCCATCAATAAAGCAACCGACACGTGTATTGCTGAGCGGCTCGATCAGTGCATTCACGTACAAACCAATCAACAAAGGTGAGGTCAGGCCACCCTCCCTCACGCCACACTCTGGTCTACTTAGCTCTGAGAGCTCTCCTGCCGACCCGACCCGACCCGACTCGACGATAAGTACATCTCTACCTACCCTTTAGAGGAAAACAGGCGTGTTATTATGTTACTAAATAAATTATGGAAAAGTCATCACCAACCTACATCAACATGTGAAAAAGATAAACGATCATTAATACTCACCAAGTACGATAAACGGTTATAGAAAAAAGTAATTAAAACTAAGAAAGAAGCACGTACCTTGGCTCACTCCACAACTACTCGTATGGTGGCGAAGAGTACCTGTGGGAATGCCCCTAAAAAATTCACGATGGAAAGATGCATGGGGTGATAGCGATAGAGCAAAAAAGGCAACAGTAGATGAAACAAATTAAGCTTTTCAAACATCTACTGCGTACAGACACACAATTTGATGTAAACCTTTTGTCTTTGTCACTCTTGTAAATTCTTCAGCTCTGGAGGTTAGGGGTAGAAACTTTAATGTACGCCGTAAGTCTTTAAAAATTAACACAATATAACCATGCATGACGGGAGGTACGTAGCGAGAAAGACAACGCTAAGACTAGTTGTCATGACGTACCTTGAATAAGTTAAAGTCTAGAGACTCTTCAGGTACTGGCCCTTTAGCACACAAAAACTGTGATCGGCAAAATTCAGTTCAGTCCACCAAAGTTATGAAAGATTTAAAACAGAAGTATAGTATCATAGATACTTGTTTATTATCAACAAATGAATACAAATTGAACTCCTAGCACTTCGCATCTCCTCTGTGTTGGTGTAGTAAGGTAAGTGTAAGTACCCAATTTCATAAAAATTACACTATGGCAGAACGCACGAGGCAAGGCAAGCGACGGAGCGAGAAGGCATTAGCAGCGTGCGTAGCATGATCAGTTCTATCTCTACTCTACGAAGAGAAGACAAATCACTTTCTTAACAAAGGGTCATTATTTTCTTGAAGTTGACATCGCGCCGTAGAAGTCGTTCTACAATCTGTTATTTTGTCTTCCTTTTCTTCCCTTTATATAGTGACCATGCTACGCATGCAGCTGTAAGAGAATCAGTTTACAGAAAAGTTATTATAAAAAAGCAGTTAACATGGTTTGCGTCATAAGAATAATGACAAAGAGGACGTGAGGGTTTGCTTATAAAAAATAAACTATGAGAGTAGTAGTAGATAGAAAGTAAGCGATGGAGCAAGAATTCATTTAGCAGCTGTAGGAGGAAATAGTAGCGTCTAATGACGTACTGTTGTTCAAGCTTTGTAAATTGGTCAACTGATGTGACGGGATAACTATGCCAGATTAATGGGCACTCCGGTGCTATTTACGCACCAACCAAAGACAGACAAATGGCTCTACCATCACTTTCTAAAGTTCACTGATGTAAGTACTTGCAATTAAATGAAAGACAATTTAAAACTAATATAAAAAGTACACTTTATAAACAAGCATATTACAAATTAGAGGATTATATCCTAGATAAGAACGCTTGGAAACATGCTGGTCCTGCTCCATAGGACAATCTCAGAGAGTCTAGACAAAATCAAACTGGTTGCTAATTTAATTGTATAATTTATAATTTTTATGACATTGATTTTTACGTTATGTACTTAACTACTTACTCACACACTAAATTATTACTTTTAAAATTTTGGAAAAATCATCTACTTTTCAATATTTGTAAATGTGTGAGCACCATGTATCTATCACATATCTAATTTACCTGTCTTTGCATTATATTTAATTCTTTTTACCTATTGTGGTATAGTAATTTTATTCTAGGTGCATAGTCTTCACATATAATAATATAATTAATGTGAACCTACATAACATCGTAAAACATTTTAAAAGAGTAACGGTGGAGTTTTTTGCCCATTCTTCTCCATACGAAACTACCTTTTGGAAGGGGCAACTAGAATCAATTCTTTTTTTTTTGTAAATTTTGACGTTCAAAAGTGCCTTTTATGTGCCTATTTGAAATAAATGATTTGACTTTGACTTTACTCTTAGTTTGGGCTGATATAACGTCCTGAGTTCCAAGACTGATGACTTTAATAAGCTGCACAAACAACTAGGTCCAAACCAACTAAACCATATCTATGAGTAATGGCCGATTCGTATAATTTACGGACCTTTATTGTTTAAAATTAAGACCTTTGTATCTTTACCAGTAATGAAGCATTGATCTCATAGCTTTGCATAGTAGATACAATTAGCTTACGAATCTATTTTTATGCTCAGTTTGACAATAAAATATGCTACCATTGGTAAACAAAACAATTCGTTTTTGTTTTTAGGAACCGAGCGTAAAAGATTTGAAATAAGTTACCGGTTCTTGAAAATTCCAGAAAGAGGCTTAGTTAAAAACTTTAAGTACACAAAATTTATGCCATGGAATTTCTTCATCAAAACCTCTGAATGGAAACGTTAAAGTTAGAAACATCTTCTACTCACAAAATAATTATCTAAACATATCACTAAGGTCTCTTGATTCTATACCAACCAAGAGGGTCTCATAATTACTGTATAAGAATGACTATTTATTAACGAACTAATAAATATTTAAACACAAAAACTATGAAGTCATACCGGGTACGTAAGGAATGGGACCATCTGATCTCATGCCACAGTCTGAAAAAGTAGCTCTCTTTGTTGAATGAATGTTAACAATTTATCATGACCAGTTACTGTTACGAATGATTCATTAAACGTTTTTATGAACACGGGTAGGTACTACATAGCAACACGATTATCAATTTATGTAGACTCTCTATTCAGTATTATAATTAGCGATTAATATCTATGGAGGAGTCTCGCTACGAATTTTTGGATGAAAAGACCAGTTTATTTTCTGTTTTTGCAACAGTTGGTTCGACCAATTATTTTTCTTTTTAATTTAACCACAAAAACCCTTACGAAAATCTTTGTATTCGACCTAAAACTGAAAGTTAAATTTCAAACAACATCGACCGCGTACCGGAAGACATAGCGTTGGAAGGCCTTCCACAAGATGAACCGATAACCTGGTGAAGGCCGCAGGAATCCGCTGGATGCGAGAAGCACAGAACCGGTCGAAATGGCGATGCTTGGGGGAGGCCCATGTCCAGCAGTGAACGTCCTTCGGCTGAAATGATAATCCCAAAATCTTACGTTACCAATTGGCATCTTGGTCTTAATCTCGATTACGTTACGAAGTAACGTCAACCAGATCCGATACGTTATCGCAACAAATATATCTGTTCAAACATTCCTCGCTGTGTCTTACAACAGGTAATCTTTGAAATATATTCCGAACAGTGTCAAACCAGCTTCTTATAATACGCCTATTCGCTTTTAATAATCACTACATGCGACCATTATAAGTAGGAACGCCGTTCTCGATATCAACGGTCTGTCTGTATGTTTGGGCTATTTAGTACAATACTTAAACTAGCTCTTGAATTGTGCTGGCTGTGTTCACTATTTTAGAGCATGCAGTCTTATATGATTTTTTCGAACTTTACCTAGTATGTAAGTAATATTGTATTGCCTGATTTGGGAACCGACGGTAAAAAAAAATAAGAAAAAGGTTTTTACGAATAGTTTTTAATAGGCTCGCCCCCTGTTACATGGGACTTTAACATAACTGGCGAAATTTAGGTGTACTATAGGTGCACCTCTGCCTACCTGTCGGGGAATATAGGCGTGATGTAATGATAAGTGTCAATAGTTTTTCAGAACTTGACAGTAATGAGCGTCCTGTATATATGTCTTTTAGTGTTTCTAAGATTTTAAACGCTTTTAAACGTTTATACTAGCAGTACTTCGTACTCGGTACCGTCCTGAAGGACCAATATTGGTCCTTATTGTCCTACTTATAGAATCTCTATTAAAGATCCAAATTTAAAAGTCTTATTCGCCAGAGGCCTAAAAGACGTGTACACCGCAGGCAAAGCCGTCGCAAAAGCTAGTCTATACGTGAGTGGTGTCGAACCAGCTTCTTATAATACGCCTATCCGCATTTAATTATAAGATTTAATGCAGCGCGTATCAACCATCTTGACCGAACAAAAACGAATGAACGCGCTCAGCACACGAGTGGCATGGAGTCGCCTTTTATACGTGTTTATTTTTGTCTTTATTTTCATGGATGGATGAGTAAAGATAAATCTGTGTCTGTGAAATGGCGTAATGAATATTTGATTTATAAATTTTTTTATCAATTAATTTCTAGATAATGTTGCGAAGATTCGAATTATATTTTGAGCTACAGCTACAAGCTTTACAGCGAAACGTTGCATAGTAGATTGTTTTTTTTTTTGTTTTTTTTTTGTTAAATTAACTATTTCACAAATATGAATACTTACTGTTTTTTTTTATTCTGACCCAAAATTACTCCGGCACTCAAAATATAGTTTGCAATTTCATATTTTCCCAAAAAAAAATACTCAACAATGGCAACTCAACACCTCTCCTACTGATCGACAAAAAGCGTACATTTTATAATGTTTTTCGTGTACAACACAAAAAGCCTATCGCTCTAACTGTCGTCTGGGTACTGATTGAAATTTTGTAGCTAACAGCTTTTCCTGGAACCAGAGGTCGTTCACATTCATCCACTTTTTAAGTGAACCAGTCGCGTTTGAAAAATTGGAATACGTTGATTTATTTTTTCTCCAAAAATTTGTTGGAACTAATACCCGAGTACACGAGGCTTGTTTTTCTAAGCTAGGCTAGGCTAGCTAGCAAGCTAGAACCTCAGTATACTAATTTGGCTTGCTATGCTGGCTTGACACATGCCATTGCTGTTTACATGATGCCAGATAATTTTCAGCCAGTACCATTACAGTTATTACGGTAACTACACATCCGTGAAGTAAAATTAACTGCATTCCTAAAAATCTTATACTGGCTTCACCGGCCACAGCTACACAGAAGTTAATACACAAGCCTACTTACTTACTAAATAATTTGCATATTGTCATCATGTACCCATGATTATTGTGTGTTAAATTTATGTTGCTAGCAGTTAATACTGCATATCTGTCACAAGCTTTGAAAGGTGAATCACTAGCCTCATAAAGTGCCTCAATTATAAGGAGTTAATGTACGTAGGATAAGTGCATTTTGTCCATTGTTCCTTGTTAAATAAAGATATTTGAAAATGAAAATGAGTACACCAGGATAGTAAAATCAGTAGTGGGGGAGCTACTAGCTCAAAAAATAGAACCCCATCCTATTAAACTATCCTACCTTGAGACGTCAGCTTACTAGCTTTCTCACTAGCTTACTAGCCTAGATATGAAGCTAGTTCTGTATACACGAAGCCAGATTCACGAGCTAGCTACCTTACTAACCTGCGGGGTAATTGCGTAACACACTCACAGTAGGAATGAGTTTCTTTTTGACAGTTCAACAACATTCATTATGTTATTTACGTATGTTGAACAGACAAATTTTTCGAAGATATGAAGCAATGGATTAGTAATAGGCTTCACGATGATTCAGATTGTGATAGATATTGTGTTACGCAATTAAGGTGCTGGCTCGAGAATCTAGCCTCGTGTATCTCGGGCATAATGTGTTAGGCTGGTTTTTGTTCTAGACGGAACTTGGTGCACGATCGTGTGTCTATTTTTCTTTCTGTTGTGAAAAAAGCAGTTCATTGATTAAGCTGTTTGCGTAACTGTTCATTCAACTTTGAAACAGATGTTTTATCACGACTTGTTAAATAGTCATGACCAATTGGTAATTTATGACCAATTGGCTATTTTATTTGTGTTCATTGTCTTTTTAACGATGTCATCTAAATTCTAGTGATGACAGTTTCAATAAACTTCTAAAAAGGCTGCATACTGTTACTTAAGGACCAATATTGGTCCTTCGGGACGGTACCAAGTACCACGTAGGTATTGCTAGAATAGACGTTTAAAATCTTAGAAACACTAAAGTCATGCATAATGACGCACATTACTGTCAAGTTCTGAAAAATTATTCGTATAAATTATCAGTTTTTCAGAACTAGTACTTCACTCGATGTAAGTAACATACTGGGGAGCCCAAACATACAGACATACCGATGATATCGAGTTTAAAGCTGCTCCTCTACCTATTTTTCTTCGCATATACATGCAATAAGTGCATTTACTCAATCACTCAAAGACTATCCGACTGCCTCGTTGATCTAGTGGTCGCAAGCGCTACTGCTGAGCATGAGGTCCTGGGTTCGATTCCGAGTGTTATTAAAAGAAAAGAAAAAGAAGAAAAATATTTTATGTCTTTTTTATTTATTTTGATTAGGTTTTTCCATCTGGAATTTTTCAGTAGCAGCCCGGAGTCTGGATTTCTGCTCGGTTGATGGCAACAGGCTCGCCCCCTATTACGTGGGACTTAAACAAAACTGACGAAATGTGGGTGTACTATAGATACACCTCTGCCTAACCCTTCGGGGAATACAAGCGTGATGCTATATTATGTTATGTTACTATCCGACAACTTGTGTTGACAGTTAACAGGTTATACTAACAATTACCATAATTTATTAATGTGGTGTTGTGATGAATACAAGCGACCCCGTGTGTCTCAACAATCGATTAGGTAATAATGTATTACGAGTATAGAGCAAGTTGCATGTTATTATTTAGTACACCGATGTGTAATGCTGCTATTAATAACCTTAATATCCTATCAACGGTCGGCTATCGTAGATGTGTGACCAATCATTATGACATAATTATCTCCCTTCATGTTTTATAGTAGTTTTCAATTACGGAGAAATCATATTTCCTATAAATTGATTATTAAATTAGAACTTTCGTTTGCCCGCAGCTTTAATAGCGTTACAAGCTTCAAATTAAACGTCGATCGTTTGACAGTTGAAAGCAGGACAAAAACAAAAAAACCAAATACCTATACTTTTAAAACTACAAGCCGTGTGCCCGATCGGATATCCTTTCGGTAAAAATGAAGAAACTCCATACAAACTTTTATACCCTATTTAATTACTTCAGGGAATGAATTTCCAAAATTCCTCCCTTAGTGCTCATTTTCTTTATGAGGTATCTACTCTTGAGCAAAATTTCGACCTTCTAGAGCCAGCGGTTTACGCTTTGCGCTGTCTGTCGATGAGTGAATTTAAGACTTTTATTATGTAGATAACTGTAATATTAGTAAAAGTAAACAAACAGAATAAGTATCAGCTAAAATATAAAGGTTATGTTCATGCCTTCACGCTAATACCTTTCTATCCACACAATTTATACTTATTGCTATCGAATAAAAGCCTGTGAAGGTGTTATCTAATACTTCTTTGCCAATTGGCCACAGCCATGGCATGTCACGAAGGCATTAAGGCTTGCCATAAGTAATTATGCTAATACTATCCTCGGAATACATGCTAATCTCGAGCGATTCGACTCGCAGTCAACGCGTCATGTGCCACAAATATCGGCCTGGGTGGCGATTATGTACCTAGAGTTTTTAGACGCAGTAGAACAGGATGTGTTTAGTCTGTCGAAGTAGGATTATCGACGTTTTACCCCACGTTTACACTAAGATACAAGTCATGTCAGTCAATCACCAAGATATACATGTTTTCGACAAATCTTTTAAAAGACTTGTCAAAAATATGTCGTGTAAAACACGTATCATACATGAATTGACGTTGTTTCAGACATTTGTATTGGTGCCATTTTGTTTACTTTTATCACAAGATTTTTATATAACCAGCAAGTAGTACACACAAACTCTAGAATCCATGTTTTATAGCTTGGTGAAAACGAGGGGGTAGGATAGACTCATCTTCCACTGGTCCTAGCTTATAATTAATGGTTCAGTTAAATGTTTAATTTGACTAGCAGCTAGCATCTTATAATTCTAATCCAGTGGCCACGAGCTGCACGCTTAAGCGACACGCGTCTTGCGACAGCGACTGAGGAGAAAACAAATGAAAGAAGTTGTTTAGCTAAAGAGCATGCCAGGAGTCACCGCGACGCGCGACTTGCGGAGCTACGGACGGAAACAGAAGACGCGCACGTGTCGCTTGACGCAAGTCGCATCGCTCGAAGCTGGGAACGGGGCCTATCGGTTCTTCGTAGACCACAGCAATTAAGGGCCTTCGCCCACTAGCGGCACGGCAAGGAATTTTTATGCGACGATTAGGAATATTTATCACAAGAAAAATTGAAACAATGACGATGCCTGAGGACGTTGCGGCATGCCTAAGGATACCATAGCATCGTTGCCGTCAGAATGCGCTTGCATGTAGTAATGCCGAAGGATCCCCTGCCGTGTCGTGCCGCCAGTGGGCCAGGCCCTAAAGGGGCACTGTAGATAACGCCGATATTGATTCAATTTGTCGTTGAAAATATACAAAGAGTGTGACAGTTGGGCAGAAAAAGAGGAGTGGTATTTAGCTCGCCACGGTAATCATATTTATCGATGTAACAATATGATAAAACATACCTTACTTCCGATAATTCTCGGAATTTCCTTAATTTGGTAAATTCAAAACACGCCATGTTCCTAATACCCTTTGCGGAACGCAGGACCATTCTAATTCTAACTTAAAATCTAAAGGTTCTGGAAATGTACAAATTCTAATAGATTGACTTTTACTTGTATGGTGTGAATATAATGAAACTGTATACTTTGGTTACGCCCAAATCCCAATATGCCGCCACGGTAGCCCAACGGCAAACGCAAGAAAGGTTATGAATTCAAATAGTTCCTTACCTATTGTATACCTTATATTTAGTGTACAGACATAGTTTGAATTTTAATAGGTATTATAAAAAAGAAACTATAACACAAAATGTAACTCAAACTCAAACTTAAACTCAAAGCATTTATTTCAAATAAACCAATTACAGGCACTTTTGTCAAGGGGTCGGTCAGTCAGAAAAATGAAGCTAGTTGCCCATTCCAAAGGGTAGTAGGAAATTTTCTGTTGCCTGAAGTTATTTAACACAGCACGTAGCCGTCGCGTTGGTTTAAAATATCGCCCAAAGCTATGGTTTTGCGTCGGGAAAAAAAAATCCAAATTAATAAAATGGAGAAGGTAGGTTAGGTAACCTACTGTCCCTTTTTTAATTTGCCTCCATCACCCGTGACAAGAGCTCCGCAGCTGTTACATTTTTAAACTTTCACATCGAAAGCAAAATAAACGAAACTAGTAATAACCGTTAAAAATTATGCCTATTAACAATTAAGTAAATTATAATTGCAATTTACGTCTCTTTCGATGTTATCAGGAGATTAATCGAACACGAATCATTTAAACAATATTATTAATTAACAAAACAAATGAACATTCGTTATGTATTCATTGCAATTGTGTCACTTGGAATTTAAAGTAAAGTTTATGCTTTGAGAATTGGCTTATCAGTTGATAGGCATCAAGGATCTGGGTAGTAATTAAGCAGTTGAATAAGTATTTCTTGCATAAATGATAAATAATTTTATTTCTGTAAGTAGGTTTGTACAAACACTTTTACACGTCAATCATATTTTAAAAATTAGATAAGGTCGGCGCTTCCTATCTGACTACTCTGAGAAGAAAGGCCGAAACAAACTCAGAGGTCACAGTCTCTTTTAAAGTCCAGACATAATCTTGGTCAGATCATGTGAAGACCATGTAGATTTGTGTCTAGAAGGGACTTTTGAGGAAAAACCACACAGATTGAGTGGACCTGTCCAGTCAGTGCACGCATTTGTCAGTAATCGTGCATACGTGACAGACATAGCATAAATACAGGACTGATACTGCATCATGCTGAGTGGAAGCCTTCTTGTCACAGTCATGACGTGCAGCTGCAGACTATTTCTGTTTTATGCTCGTGATTATATGTGGATCTATTTTGTTTTATTTTTCTGTTTACCTGCTCAAGTTAATTATCATTTTGTATGCACGTGTTTTGTGACAAATAAACCTATTTGTATTTCTTTCTTTCTTTCTATACTGTTTTTTATAGAGAAAATTAAAACATATATTAGCGGTCCGTATAAAAAATGTCACAGTGTTAATATATGGGACATTTTCTTGGTAACTAGATTGTTTTTCTACTTCTATTAAAGTTTTAAATATCCTTGACAACAAAATGAAAAACTGGCGACATTATTAAACAGCCTTTAAGATGGAATATATTAGATAACGGAATATGTCGTCTAAATAAATCACAATATCAACTTTCACGTTACACTGAAACCGATCACATTTATCTAAATATCAAAGTAGTTGTAAGTCGTAAGGTCGGGCAGTGGGTGTGCAAGCGCACGACGCCGGTAGTCCGGGCGAAAGGACCAAAGTTCAGTTGGCTCTGTGATTATCATATCAACGCTAGATACGATGTGGGGTGGGGATTAAAGTTTTATAATGCTAAAGTATAAAGTGTTGAACCTTGTACAGCAATGGAGTTTAAACATGTAGATGTTGGTACCCCCGTATTAGGCATAAACCCTAGGAGCATTAAGTTTAGTAAGCTGAAAAAGTTAAGTTCTTTGGCAATTAGAAAACATACTTATATTTATCCAACATCATCGTCTCTGAGTTAGTATCAATTATCATGTCCCGATACGTTACACAGTTTGCTTCAAAAGATACCCAAATGATAAAAACGGAAAATAACAAAACAATATTATGATTCCTCCAATGAAAAGCCATATAAATCACATAAGTTGCTTTCCAATGGTTATAAGGATATTTAATAAACTACCAAAATCGTATACGGAACTACCAATCAATCGATTTAAAGCGGCGTTATTCTAATGGCTTATAGAAAAATCATTCTATTCTGTCAGTGAGTATTTAGACTTCAAAGATTTACACTGAAATTGACATCTTACTATCATAATTTGACAAATACTTGACATTTTAAATTGAATAACTATGTTTTATATACCAATTTTATTAGCTTCGTTTATTTAATTAATGTAACAATAATTTTGCATGCTAGTTTTAGCGAATTGTTTTAGAAACTATTTAACAAAAACCCGACCATCTGTATGTACTACAATTCTTGCAAATAAATTTCATTTCATTACAATAATCGTTACTGTTACGCAAAGTCTTAATAAAATCGAAATGGTCGAGTTTATCTAAACATCGAATAGTTTTCAAGTCTTGTCGGGGCGTGCTAGCTCACGGAGACTAGCCGGTAGTCGGGTGAAAGGACAAAGTTCAAATCCCGACTACTGTGATTATCATATCAACATCATCTACGCTGTTTTATTAGATTTTATGGATATTAGAGTTCGTGTTAGTGTTGTAATTAGTTTTATGAAAGATTGCTATTGTGCCTGTAGCTGTAAATTGTTTTACCTACACAAGGTGAAGGTAATTGAAATAAATTATTTACTTTTACTAAAGGACCCTGAAATCACGAAAATACATCTGCTGTTCTCTTCCTTTTTTACAAGGTTTTATTTAACTTGTAATATTTGTGTGTATGTTATTAGTTTGTTTAAGTCAAATCTTGCAAGCTGAATTAAAACCACTTCCTCTTATCCTACGGAGTTGAAATTTCACATGTTGACTCTGTTTCGATGAAAATGCATTTTTATGATGCATGACCTGATTCTACACCCAGGATTGGCTCCAAAAGAGTGAACTCCTAAACGGTCAAAAGCACAGACACAAAATGTTATCTACGCACGCATATACCATGACCTGTCTGCTGACTGGCTCCATACGAGAGATCTCCTGAGCGGTCAACAGCACAGGCATGAAATTTTATATAAGTACTCATTGAATTATGATAGCCCGTTCTAAAGTATGGCATGACTTGGAAAGTGCAACTCGGTTGGCTTCAAACCATGACTTGTGTAAAGGCGTGTTTGAGTTCGTTGGATTTGTCTTTACAAGTACCTTTCAAGTGAAGGTAATAGAACGGATATTTAACAAATTCGAATGCAAAAAAGTATGAAATAAAACTTACATTAACATAGAACTTTAATATTTTCATAAAAGCTTGAGACGTGAACGTCCTTCTTACACTTTAAGTTAAGCCTCAAGCACTTCAGCTTTTTTTTTTCTTTTTTTTGTCAGAGTCAACAGAGGGCCACCGAGATTCTATCGATTAAGTTAGTTTTATTTAGTACACTTTAGTTCATTAAAACACAGTTTTTAAAAACGTTTTTACTAAATAAAATAAAAAAAATAGTTATACGCAAATAAATGTATAGAGTAACAGGTTTCTGTTGTTTGGTAACAGTAATTTGTTCATAGTGATGAGTACAGTTATCCTTTTTCAGGTTTCAGATATTTTAATTGCACTTTGTAGAAGATAAATAAGTAAAAAAATGGTGGGTGCAGCACCGTACACGTGATAGAAGTGAAACTTCTTAAAAAATAAATAATAAGAGAGATTTAGTACGAGAGACAGAAAGAGAGAGAGTTATATCTTTCTTCTCTCTCATGTAACGGAATGTGCCTAAATGTGATACGTCCTTGAAAATTTCACTCTCCATTCTCGTCCAATTATAGAATCGCCGCCTAAAAAGATTCACATTAAAATACAGTTTGGGCTAATCTTCTTTCTTGTCAAACCGAAATACTTACGTATACGATATTATGGACATTTCCCTTACTCTGGCGCATTAGCACTACACTACTTGGAAAAAATGGTCCTTCTTGTACTCAAGGACCAACACGCCTAAGATGTGGTGATGTAGATAGTAGGCCCTAATTACTTTCCCATTAAATAAGTACCAATGATCAGTTTGTTGATAATTTGTAAACTTAATGAGTATTTTGACATTTCATTAATTACATTATTTTACAATGTTAGTTAACAATTAATTTGGTAGCTATCTAAAATTAATAGATAGTGTTAAATGCTTTGACGTTACGTGTTCACCTGTCTAGTATCTCAATAAAAGGTCTTTACTTGATTAGAAAACTTAATTGTCCTTACATCAGATTCTGTTCCCGATACATAATATAAATTACCTTTATTTATCTATCTATCTATCTATCTATATAAATTAAAAATTATATAACAGTAATTTCATTACCTACAGTAAAAATTGAGTTGTTATATAGCGACACCACTTCATAAAACTCATTAGATCCTTATCTAAACACAGACAAATTAAAAAGCTTTTAAGAAACGAACTTCTTTTTTGAACAAATTGTTTAAAAAACGAACTACGAAAGTACCAACCGAACATCTTCATACCAGTGCAAGTGGCTTAAAAGGTCGGAGCGATTTGTAATTCCGGACTCCGAGACCCTCCGTAAGGTTGGTATTAAATCGTAACTATTTACAATATTAATAGGTTATTTTGTACGTAAACTGTTCGCTATAAATACTAGTTTTGTGCTCCCGCCACTAGATTAATAGTTGTTTTGAATCGCGATCGGGAGCCCGCGAAATTGTTTGCAGTTTCGTAATGTTGGTAGGATAAAATTGTGATGGTGGATTGGTGATGGTTTGCTAAATATTTACGGTAAAACACATCGATGCTTGGCGTTTTAGTTTGGTAGTTGATTTTCATGCAGTGTGCCTCTGAATTGATTGAATAACAACTGGGGCAGAACGAACGAAACTACCTACTTTGCAGCTCGTTCAGTCGAATCTCTCATCTTTTCCGTAGATGACCTCGTAGGTACTCCATTAAGCCAGCCAATCCCAGAACATTAAACCATAATAAACCAATCCCAGCTCCATTAAAATAAGTGTTACAATTAGAACAGCCAATTACAAGAGCTTGTATTTTAATAATCAGCGTAAAAATCTGCACAAGTTACAAACAACGGGCTGGTTCGTGAGTTCGATACTAGGGATTAACGGCTGCGAGGGCCAAATGAAATTATTTCGCCTCTATCCGCCATCTTCATTTCACGGTATCACGCTAGGGCTGCATTTGCGCAAAATGTTACTTTCTGTGTGTGCATGGTAGGTACAGCCATGCGAAGGACGAAGGACCTGTCTTGACATTTGCAATAAACCAGAGTCATTTAAAAAAGACGTTTTGACGAAATTGTCACCTGAAAAGGCCAGGGCTAAGGCCCCATACCTAATACCAAGGTTACAGGTAAAAGTTATAACCTACTTATTTCTTTAGTAGGGTACCTATCTTTGTCATAAATTTAAATTTAACTAGCCCTCTTTAAACTATTACAAATTCAAAAGTGCCTGTGTTTGAAACTGTTCTTTTTATATAGAATTATGATTTAAAAAATAACGAAGATCAAAATTACTTTTACTACCGAATAAAAAACAGTTTTACTTTATTTATTTATTTTTTATTTATCTTTACACTTTACAGTCCCTACTCCAAGCTAACCGCTAAAAACTAATCTATTTCTCCCATAAACAATAAAAGCAAAATCTCGCTTGCGAACCCTGCGCGCGCGCTCAATTTGTTGTCCGATCATATTGAGATCTCTTTATATCGGCACAAGAACGCCTGCGCAGCTAAATTGAACTAACTGTACACCGTGAGTAGATGATTGTAAATATTTGTGTTCAGTTAAAAATAGCTGGACTTGATAGATTGGCTTCGGACTTAGATTGTTGTAAGTATTCTTTACCTACGAAGCTTTAATGGTCTTTAAGCTGTGCGCTGTGTGCGCGGACTAAGTGCGCTTTTTTTCTCTCACTTAGTTTTAATCATGATCTGGCAGTTTGAGTAATTTATGCAGCCTACCCAAATGTCCTTTCTTTGGTATTGTTCGCCGAATATCGCAGTAATCGCAGGATAACTAACAAATGCGTGCACTGACTGGACAGGTCCACTCAATCTGTGTGGTTCTGTCCTCAAAAGACCATTTCAGACACCAATCTACATGGTCTTCACATGATCTGACTAAGATTATGTCTGGACTTTAAAAGAGACTGTGACCTCTGAGTTTGTTTCAGCCTTTCTTCTCAGAATAGTCAGATAGGAAACGCCGACCTCATTTAGTTTAAAAAATATGATGGACGTGTAAAAGTGTTTGTACAAACCTACTTACAGAAATAAAATCATATATCATTTAAGTCAAGATGGTTTAGTAGACTTAAAGACGATTATTGTATGCAACACGAAACCTTTTTTATATTTTCAACGTAATATTTCGAATCACTCTTTTAAACTCTGCAGCTGACCTCCAAGTGCATAACTCACACACAACACAATCCCATCCATTGCTCATGATAAATATTAGAAAAAGACGTCTCCTCGACAACGTAAATAACGCATTGAATAGGTACATATTGTAGAAATGCCAAAAAAAAAGGGATTGTGATCGAGAGTGTTATACAATAAAGGCTCGTACACAAAGGCACCGCGTGTCGCGCGACGCCTTTGTGTAGCGCTATCGCGTCGCGCCTGTCTGTGGGAGCCTTAAGGCCGCTGTTTGCTCCATGTGGGATAATGTGACGTCAGTGGTACAGTCATCTACAGCTTGTAGCTTCCTTACTGTCTACGTAGTCTTTACGTACGTAACCGGTATCTACATAACCTTTTATCCACAGATAATGACACAAAACAAGAAAAAGATTAGGTTAATTGGAGTGTGTTAAAGCGACTTCAGAGATACCTTAGAACAGTATAAAAGATTACATAACAAAACAACTGTTTTTCGTAAAGTGCATTGTTATCTACTTGAAGCGATTAAACTGTTGAATACCCACAATCTTATCTTCCTGACCTACCGTTCATCATGCAATGTTCCACTTTCCTTATCAAATCACTCGAATAATCAGCAAGTGGCAAGCACCAAATTCGAATCCCCTGTAATTGAGTTAAAAAAGATAAGATATAAATTTAAAAGTAATTTTAAGCTCACTTAGCAGCCTCTGATATCAAATAAAAATTATATTCCTTCCATTAACAATATCTGTTAAACACGAACATATAAAATATCACTTACAAGCTCCAAATTAGTTCACCCGAATGAAATGACATAAAAATAAGGAAAATACTCAAAAACTGGTTTCTACGAGTATTTCACCTGGCGTTTAACAAGAAGGATTTAATTAAGGGGTATGCTTTTACCTCATTACTTTGCTAAATAATATCCCTGATACCTTAGACTAGCCATACATTATTAAGTGTTAGATTTCTAACACTTCTTCTTAAAAGAAAGAAAGAATAACATTTATTCGGCAACAGTTCAAGAAACACAAAAAACAAATCTAAAAAAAAAAGTGAAATGTGTTGCAACAGTGTGTGCCTCACAGCTGCGCCAAAAAGGTCCATTTAGACGGATGCAGTCTGACGCTGGTTTTCTAATGAACCTTTAGAGGCAAGTGACGGATAAGTAACAAATTTCAACATAATACATAATTTTTTTACTTATAAATAAACTAGCTGCGCCCCGCGGTTTCACCCGCATAAGTCTCGATTCCGATGAAATATCGGGATAGTAAGTATTCTATGTTTTAATCCAAGTCATGGTCTACCTATGTGCCAAATTTCATCCAAATCCGTTCAGCCGTTTTTGCGTGATTGAGTAACAAACATCCAAACATCCACACTTTCACATTTATAATATTAGTAGGATAGTAGGATTATATATATCTAATATATAAAATTCTCGTGTCACAGTTTTCGTTGCCATACTCCTCCGAAACGGCTTAACCGATTTTGATGAAATTTTTTGTGCTTATCCGGTATCTATGAGAATCGGCCAACATCTATTTTTTTTAATTTTTTTTTGGTAGGTAGGGTAGGGAGTTAGGGAGGTAGGTAGGTAGGTAGGGTAGGTAGGTAGGTAGGGTAGGTAGGTAGGTAGGGTAGGTAGGTAGGTAGAGTAGGTAGGTAGGGTAGGTAGGTAGGGTAGGTAGGGTAGGTAGGTAGGTAGGGTAGGTAGGTAGGGTAGGTAGGTAGGGTAGGTAGGTAGGTAGGGTAGGTAGGTAGGGTAGGTAGGTAGGGTAGGTAGGTAGGGTAGGTAGGTAGGGTAGGTAGGGTAGGTAGATAGGGTAGGTAGGTAGGTAGGGTAGGTAGGTAGGGTAGGTAGGTAGGGTAGGTAGGTAGGGTAGGTAGGTAGGTAGGGTAGGTAGGTAGGGTAGGTAGGTAGGGTACGCCGTAGATAAGTACCGCAACCCGTGCGAAGCCGGGGCGGGCAGCTAGTTATTATATATTATAGTAGGATAAGTATATTATAAATAAATAAGTAAACGAGTACCAATAAATCATAATGTGTAGCTTCAAATCATATCAAATCCATTTATTTGCCATGTGTTGGTACAATTTCGGTCTTAACATAAATAATTATACAGATCCATAACACTTTGTCATAATAATGTGACACACAAACATTCAGGTTCATAATTAGTTATAATTACTGTAGTTATAGCTCAATTAAAATTAAGATTAAGTAGCAATATAGTTATATTATTAGACAGGTAATTTTTTTTTATACTGTTAATGTCAGAGGGTAAATGGTTATGACTGTTATTTATTTTTTATCCTGTTATTAATATGTCGTTTACGGAGTAGTTTTTTCCTCTTTACTATACTTTAAGACACCTTGTAAAATTTGCTGGTAAGATTTTAATACTGTCAGGCATTGCATTAAATATGCGACCACACATTGCACAGCTATTTTACTATACAATGCTGTCCTAGGAATTATGAGCAAAACTATTATATTTCTGTGCCTATTTCTTTTTGTAAACATTTCATGAACTTTCGTAAATAATTCCAGGTGCATTTTAACAAATTGAGCGCATTCAAAGATATACAGACTTGGAAGGGTTAGTATCTTGAACTTTTTGAAAAAGGGTTTAAATGCATTTTTTCTATGCGATGATCACTCTCTGAATTTCTCTTGAGTAAACCCATGCAGGGCCGGATTTAGAGGTCTGGAGGCCTGAGGGCAACAAATGAGTGGACCCTCCAACCTCCAAAATAAAATGAAAAAAAAATTCACTCAAGTGTTTCAATAAATAATTTATTGTGAAACCAAGTACACTCTTTTAGCATTTAACAAACATACATAAATATAATATAAAACGAGAATTATCTGAAATCAAAAAACATTTAGTTTTTTTTTCATATTTAAGAACAATTTGATCATGTTTGTACAAAGTACTATAGGTAAAGGTAAATGTAAAACAGCAAAAAAAATATCAAAAGAAAAGTTGTTTACTAGTGTTTACTCGTCGGAATTCGAAATAATTTTTCTCTGAAGTCACTATTGTGGGGGCCCCTCTTTTGTGGAGGCCTCGGGGCTGTAGCCCCGGATCCCCTAAGTCCCGCCTTGACCCCGTGTAATAAGACACACACTCTCAACACAGAATCGACGTACCCATAGTATGCAGATAATACGGTTTTTAACGCTGATATTTTCGAGAGTTCGTATAGAACGTACACGAATTTACTTATTTTACTGTATATTTTATTGACTATATTTTATTGCCTTCCAGTTGCAGTGTTTATCAATCGTGATATGGAGAAATATCATTTCGTTTACTTCATTTAATGTGAGACCTCTATAATTGATGTCTAAAGTCTTATTTTCTAGTCCCTAAGGTACTAAATTGAATAAAATTAGTTTTTATTAGGCTTACTCATAGATTATTTTCGTCAAGCCATGTTATTATCGATTCAATGGTATTATTTATGTCAGTTGTATATTTATTAATGTCAGTATTACTTGATGTCTTTATTGCTAACGATATGTTATCAGCAAACAGAAAACAGGGGTTATTAGTGACTTCAGGAATGTCATTTATACAAAGTAAAAACAATAGAGAGCTCAGCACACCCCCTTGGGGCACACCAGAACGGTTAAGTTTATAATTTGATCTGTATGACTTTAGTTCTAGTTTACTATTCTTTTTCTATTTCACTGCATTCTGTTACTTAAATAATTGAAGTGCTGGGTCCCTAATCCCATACTTTTCTAGTTCGTCTATTAGCAATATGTGTGATAAGATGTCGAAGGCCTTCAACATGTAAAAAAAGATGACCGTTGGCTGAATTCGCTTATCTTAATTAGTAACGATTGTGTGAATAAGGTTAAAACATGCTAATGTTGTGGACTTTCCCTTTTGAAAATCATATTGTTCTTCCCTTGGGATAACATGCGATAAAATGAGTAAGGAGTTTATGGATGGCAGTTTCAAAGATTTTTGATATGATGGGTATGAGATTAATTGGTCTATTGTTATCTAGACCGTCCTTGTTACCTTTTTTGTTGAGAATTTTTACAACCTATTGTTTAAGTGGGCGGGGAAAACATCCAGATAAAAAAAGAAAATTATTAAAAATGTTTCAGCAATTTTGTTCGGGCTATTAACTACAGTAGTTGTGCAGCTTGCTCTAATACCTTTAGATATCCAATTTAGGGGTCGATCCCTGTTTGACATATTTTTTCTTCATAAAGGGAAACATAATTTATAAAATGGATATATTAGCTCGTTAAACTTTTCGTAAGCTACGTTAATATTGGATTCTTTAAATACTTCTGAAAACGGTAGTTCGGATATACATACATTGTTTTTTTAATAATGTGATGTTTATTATAGTGTCTCTTAGACGTTGAATATTCTGTCAAAGCTGTTTCTTTGTTTCTCATGAGTATATTTAATAACTGTGCAGTGTTATGATCAGAAAGACCTATACAAGAATTTTGTCGTGTTGGTTCTCGTTATGGAACACAAGATCATAATTTTAAACAATTTCGATTAACGCCTTAGATTTATTATTTAATTGTACTGTGTTATATTCAGGTCACCTGTTATAACAATATTTTTCTTAAATTTACGTGATATAAATTGAAGCACTGTGTCAAGTATTTCGAAAAACATGATAATATTAGAAACTGGTGTTCTATATACACAAGATAAATAGATTTTGGTTCATGAACTTAATGGCACAACACTCAAAGATATTGTCAATACAATGTTGATTTAGGAATGATATTTCTTTAAACATAGTACCCTTTCTTTACGAGGATAGAGACTCCACCACGCTTTTGTTTCTTTGTCCTGCAGTAATAGGTTGCCAAAGTATAACCAAAGACTTTTATAAGACTTTAGAGATCCATTCGTCATGTTCGTGAACGGGCGCCGTCAGTAGGGACTGGTCATCTCTTAGCTGCCACGGCTTATTTTAATTTAATATTTGAATTGTTTTTGTCTTTTTATTACGGACGCTTTTAACGTTCTGCATCGTTCTCACATGCATAATTTCAACATGAATGATGTAACTAATATTTTGTAACCATATTTTGATTTAAAAGAGTGTCCATGGAGTTTCTTGTCCGTTCTTCTCCATAGGTACCTACTACGCTTTGGAATGGGCAACTAGCTTCATCTTTGTAACTGACCGACCCCTTGACAATTCCAAAGTGCCTGTAATTGGTTTATTTGAAATAAATGCTTTGAGTTGAGTTGACTTTCATTACCTCGTTCTATGAACGTTTCAGAAAGACATATAATATCCGGGCTGATTTAAGATCCAAAAGCTCCGATAAATGTATTTCTATCAAATGAATTTTGCTTAGTAAGCCGGCGATGTTTTGGTCAACTACTCTTAAGAATTTAGTCTCGAAAAAACGTCTGTGTACCTGCGACACAGAGGTCATCCCTTTGAGACATGCTTATGTGGTTGCCGTGACAGGTACCAGGTACGACCACATCCTCAACGGTGACCACATTATTTGTTTGAGTGCTAGAGTCTTTTAGTATAGGTTTTGACTCCGAACGGCGTTTTTGTGCAAGTAGATTAATAACTGAAGCAGGGGGATATTGTTTGAGATGTAATAATCGCTTTGTATGTTCAGAGTTCTCATAAAAATTTAAAAATTTTGAATGGTAGTCAATCTGATCAAGAATTGAATTAATCTTGCCGCATAACCCTTAAGCATTGAAACCGTTAATTTTATCATTGTAATCCACAAATGTGCAGTCATTCATTTGTTTACTAAGTACTCTAAAAGTATAATTTACTTTTTTTTCATTTTAGTGATCAGTTTGAAAGACTTTTAACACTAGATTAGGACCTTTTATACATTTCATAAATACACATAATTCAGTCATAATTTTAAACAGTTCAGCGTCATTTTCGCCAATACATAGTACAACACGGTCTTCAGCAGATATCGCGAACTTTTTTGCGCTATTTAATATTTCAATTATATTAGCGTTCGGTTTTATTATTGATATAAATTGGTATCTATTGTAACGGTTGTATTGTCTTGATTCTATAAGAGTTTGTGCCAGTCCCGTGCATTGACTAATACCTAAGATAAATATTCTTTTGTTGGGCGTTTGCTTTCTTCTAACAAGCATTGGATTAGGCTGTAATTCAATGGGCATTTCTGCTTGCGTTTGCGGCGATACTTGATGTTTTGGCTTAGATAATGGTTTTGATACTGCTTCGAAGGTTTTTCTGTTTATATTACGGGTTGAATGGTATGTCCTATTTCCTCCTTTGGCATTGAGTTTGGTTGTTTTTTTTTATTTTAAATATGTATCTTGGTCAGGCAGTCGTCGCTTTTTATTAGTGCAGAAGTCATAGGACTATTAGATCTGTTGGAAAAACTACAGCGAGTCGCCGTCTTGCACTTTTTGTAGAACTGGAAGAAATATTTTTTCTTAGTGATGAAAGTGGAGTAGAGCATAACTGTTTCAGTATCATCATTTCTTGAGTCAGACTATTTATTTGTTTTATTAGATCAGACTTTTCGAGAATAATACTGTCCAGCTCAGTTTTTGTACTTCCTAAACTTGATTTCACCTGTTTTAACTCTTCCCACATATTTTCAGTGCAATAATTTTGTACGTTGGATCACAGGTCTAAATTTCTGCCCAACATGTCTTGAGATAGTGTGGAATCGATTGAATTATTGTTTAACATATTCATTGGCTTGTGTCTCCGGAGTGTGACATTTCTATTTGCATTATCCATTGTTATTCTTTTAGCATTTGTCGTATCATCCATTATTAGGCTGATATTCACTTATAACTATTATGGTTCAATTCTATAATACCAATTACACCTCTGCCCACACGTTCGAGGAACACTGGCGTGATGATTGATATGTTATGTACCCAGTTTGATTACATTTTTTTGGAAATAACCGGCACCGGTTTGAACCGGCGCGCGGCGCGGCGACCAAGCGCTTGGACGGCAAGTGTGAAACATTTATTAAACCCGCCACCGTGCACCATGCCGTCGAGTGAGGGTCACTTTAGTTGGGGATCCCTTACGGAGTATTTGGTTTTTAAATGTAAGATCTGTCCGTTAGACACGATTATGATTTTCTTTCACATTTACCTATCATTTTAAGTAGTGTTCACCAATATTACTTAAAGTTTACTGGAAATCACTTGGAAGAAATTAGCTCACACTTTTATATCACTTTATGCAATGTTTATTTGCATAGTTTACTTTCACTGTTATTTGTTACGTTTCTGCACAATGATTTTGAGAGTTGGTTTTTTATTTATGTTCACTATTTAAATTTTATTTTTTATAAGTTTTGATGATATTTACGCTGTGATAACACTTTCACGTAACTATTGATCTATTTAGCACTTCTTATTAACATGTTCTTCATAAGTTTATTTACTCTTAAAGCCTCTCAAGGAACCATCCGAGCTTAGGTGACTAAAATTAAACCGACGCCTAAATACGTATTTCATTAGATATATGTCAGCAGATCAGCACCCTAAATGCGTAATACACTATCTATCACAATCTGAATCATTTTGAAGCCTATTGCTAATCCATTGCTTCATATGTTCGAAAAATTTGTCTGCTCAACAACGTAAACAGCGCAATCAATGTTGTTGAACTGTCAAAATGAAACCCATTCCTACTGTTAGTGTATTACGTAATTACCCCGCAGCATTAACTCGGCAGCCAGCACCAACATAGTTGAGAGAAGGTTAGGCAGTTGATGATATGCAAATCAGAATACTGTTCCTTATACCTGTAACTGTAAAAAAAACTAAAAGTTTGTTATTTAGAACAAAAACAAATTGACAAAAGATTGATAGATTTTTTGTAAAAGTCAAAAATAATTGATTATTTCAGTATCTAATTATTAAGATGAAGCCTTTAATTGAATGTGTATGTATCGTTAAAAGAACACAATTTTTAAGGAAAGGAGATAAAGTACATCTCCTTAAATGCAATTGTCTCTGTCCTTGGGTACGCTAATTTGGTCCTTTCATCCGTAAACGGTTACTCAATGACCTTTACGCTTACCCGGCTTGTATGTATTCAAACTTTAATTACATAAAACGATGAAAGTGGACACTTGGATATTGTTATAACCTCCGACTGAACTAAGTAAAGCTTTGACAAATGAAGATACTCCGTATCAAAAGACCAAAAAAGGAATGTTAATATTCTGACCTGACTAGTGATCAAAGTGGGTTCTCAATCTCACTAGTAATGGTAATTGGTTCATTTATTTATTTTGACTTTATTGTACACCAGAAAAATATGATGTTGTGATGTTCTTCAGAAAGGTCAGATGCGTAGTACTCGCAACCGGTGTGCGTTTATGACCAGATGTATGAACGTAAACGAGGCAAAAGGAGTATGGAAGGACCGGAGCAGGTGGCTTTCTGTAGTTTCTGCCTACCCCCATGGTAAGAAGGCGTGAGTTTATGTATATATGTGTGAACACCAGAAAATACATAACCCAAAAAAATAACACTACAAAACTTACAATAGGCCGCCTTATTCGCTTGGGCGATTTATTATTTTTAAACTAGTGAATACCAGTGATTGGAGCCTCCTTTTAACCAAACAAGCCTGTATTAAGAGACCGGTCTTCCATAGATTAAACAAGTATTATTTACGTGTTTTATATTTATTTTATACAAATAAAAGTTCTTAAAGAAATAATAAACCAAGAAAATTAAAACTAAACAAGCAATAGTTGATAAAAGAGTCAAGTTCACCGAATCTTTGCCTAGCAGCGGGATAGTGCAGACTGGCAGCGAAGTTTTTTAAACCTACGTTTAACAAAAAGAAGCATTTTGGATAAATGTGGGTGCAATACTGTTTTTTTTTTCATGGCTAACTCCCATTAAGGCTCGTTCACACTGGCGCGACGCGACGCCCGACACAAAGGCACCGCGTGTCGCGCAACGAGCGGCGCCTTTGTGTAGCGCTGTCGCGTCGCGCCTGTCTGTGGGAGCCTTAATTCTTTGGTTTCCTAGGAAATCGGTTGCGTCATATTATAACCGCCGTCATGAAAATCTGCCATTTTCACCAGTATTTAACATTTCGGTGTCAAATAACGCTCTGTATTTGGACAGCAGTGACTGTTCACCGCCTTCTTAAGAAACCAAAACTTTAGACTTCCACTATTTACAAGTTTCGCGCAAAATAACCTGCTCTAATTAACCTACATGCAAACCAAAAATAATCACCTTAGTACGCACACAATCCTTACAAAGTAACCAATCTCACACTCCATTTGAGATAAAAGATACGCCTGATGGTGTTGTGAACCTCGTTAGTCCAAATGGGGGTTTGTCACGAAGACGTCCACCATATTTATGATGTCAGTCCTCTGTTGTCCCGATCAGGGTAGCAGATTGTTAGGACCATGTTGGTCCTAACGATCTGGTTGGTGATCTCTGCCTATTGCTGTGTTTGGGTGATATTTTTAAGTGCTGGAAAGGCCCTCAAATCACTCAATATATTTTTATTGTTCAGTTTTATGGTGTGCATACTCGTAGTAAAGAGTACTCTATTCTATTCTATTTTACATTTAGCACAAAATATATTTGAATCATCATTCTGTCGCTGTCAACTTCAAACAATTGACAGAAATAGAACGTTGTTTTAAATTCGTGTAGCGTTAAACGTATTAAGTGATATATGGTTCAAGTTGGCCTAAGTGTGCTTAACATTTCACTTAGTCAAAGTCTTTTTCAAATATTTTATGTAGGAAAAATCAAGCTCCTGTTTCACAGTTTCCGGAAAAATATAGTCAGAATTTATTTGAAATTAGCTGCCAGGTAAATTAATAAGTTCCTAAAAAAGGTATGAACCTATGGTCGTCAGAAGCCCGAAAGTCTGACAAGAAAAGTCTTACCAACGGGTATTGTTTTACCCAGTAACTGGGTTGTGGAGGTCAGATAGGCAGTCAATCCATATAAAATACTGGTATTCAGATGTATCCGGTTAAACTGGAAGTTGACCACAACATAATTGGGGAAAAACTAGGCAGATGATGATCAAATCTATGAACCTGTGTTACTTTAACATTTATTTCAATTCCTTTACAAAAATAAAACAATTAGTTTAGTGAAAACACAAACGAGTTTTTAGTTTAACAGTCCCAGATTGGTATCTTATCTAGATCAAAAGTAAAACGTTAATGTTCCGCTAACTTATCTTCCACTTACGTTAAACGCAAACTTAAAGTTGTAAAAAAGATAAATTAACTCAAGTATAAGTGAGGGTCAAGTTATCTTCCTTAACTGTTGGTTACGGTAGTTTATAAGATATGCAGGATAATTTACATTATTTTCACACATAGCGTCAATTAGCACATAATTGTCTTTTTGATGCCTTACATAATACAAAGGCACTTGATTACACTACAATTGTACCTATACCCTCAGATTAGTATCATTAGGTCCAAATCTCTATGGATAAAGTCAATCCATAGAGACCAAGACCTAATGATACCATACAGCGTCAATAATAACAGCCACACGGGTCAATCGATCAGGTTAAGCAACGCTTGCTGCGGTTTGTCCGTGGATGGGTGACCATCTTTACATATTAAGACCCCTCCGTGCTTCGGAAAGCACGTTAAGCCGTTGGGACCGGCTGTCATTCGTGGATCTTTGGCAGTCATTAAGGGTCGTCAGAAGCCCGAAAGTCTGACAATCAGTCTTACCAAGGGGTATCGTAATACCCAGTAACTCGATTGCGGAGGTCAGATAGGCAATCGCTTCATGTAAAATACTGGTATTCAGCTGCATCCGGTTAGACTGGAAGCTGACCTTAACATAGTTGGGGGAAGGCTAGGCAGATGATGACTGCGTCAATACAATGAGGGCTACCGCGCTTGAGTTCGCCGCTAGAGGCGCTAGTGTAAGGTCTCTAGATGTCAAAATATGTACTGAACGTTCACTGTTTGCGGGATTTTTTATCACGGATTTTATCGAATGATTCATAATAGCTGTAATGGTTGTGCCATTCTTGACTAATTATGGCTAAAGACTTTAAGTAAATAATTAGGATTTAATTTCGGAGCACTTGAAGGAAGAATAAGATTTTTCTGCTTCATGTTTGCCAATTTTAGGAATAATCCAAATATTCATTCGAAGATTTAAAATGTAATAAATTAAACATAATATAAATATAAGGGTACTTAAACATATCCAAAACATCAAATAAAAGTACTGCAACAGGACCTTACTCGACAGTGGCGCCAACTGGTGAGCACAAAAACGATAGCCCCCATTGACACCGCAAGTCATGAGTCAAACAAAGAACCTACTTTTGTGAAGTCTGACTACGGAAAGTGCAATTCACAAGATTACAAGGGGTTTATGATTAGAAAAAATCACGACCTTATTTTTTCTTCGCTGCATTTAACGCACACCATTATTAATTTGTTTTCCATGCTAACACGAACTCATAAAATTAGTTTTCACTCAGCAGTTCCAACGTTAAACATTCTAAGTACTCCCCATAACTCGAGATTTAGTTACCGTAATAGTTTTAAAGTAAAACGGCTGCTAAAGAGTAAACTGGCGGCTAAAAGCAAATAGTACCAGTAACTCACGGTCATTGAGTAAACAGATGGTAAACGCCTTACCTAATGGTGGAGCTAACTGGTATAAATCGATTGTTGGAGTCAATCGATTTATGATTTCGAGTAACGATGGAATCGATTGATCAAAATGTTTTGAGTGGTGAACTATTATCGTCTCTGGCGTCTGGCGTCTGGCGTGGTAAGGAACAAAGTTAATGTGATGGATATTTTCTGGTTTATGTCAGAGAGATAGGTACCGTCAAACGGGGTGAATAGGGATGCAGAGGTGAATCGGGACGAAACTTTAAAAGGGATTTTTACATTTAATAATATCGTTTGTGGCCAACAAGGGCACTTAATCGTTAATTATAATACAGTAAACACATTAAAGTCGTTTTTGGCAACAAACTATATTATTTAAATGTTAAAATCCCTTTTAAAGTTTCATCTCGAATCACCCCTGCATCCCTTTCACCCCGTTTGAAGGTTTTGTGTTTTCCTGAGTAAGTTTTCAGATGACAGGTTTATCCTGTAAAAGTTATAAGACCAATAATTTGTTGCCGTTACATAAAATACCATTAAGGCCTACTAGGTTTAGCCTTATTGGTCGTTTAAGTGGAAACAAATTATTTTATCCCAGTTGATACCCCTGAATTCAAGTAGATTGTAGTTGAGAATGCGCACAGGACTTTGTTCGCATAGAAACAGTCCTTCTCTAATTTAATGGACACAGAAGTGATTATAGCATTGCAGTTTTTAATACTATGTATTCTGAATAAATCGGGTATTAAAATGCGTGTCCTCTTTTTCCAGATGGCCGTCTTCGTCAGCGATCCACCGACTGATGAAGGGTAAGCACCGCTATAGCTCATGAAATCACGATATCTATGAAAAACTTAACTACGAATTATACGAACATGTAACATGTAACAGTAGGAAAAGCTCTATTTTGACAGTTCAACAACATTCATTGCGTTTTTTACGTTGTTGAACAGACCATTTTTTCGAACATATGAAGCAATGGATTAGCAATAGGCTTCAGAATGATTCAGATTGTGATAAATAGCGTGTTACGCAATTAGGGTGCTGTGTCAAGACTGTGTTTAGACAGACTATTGACTTTGTAACTATGACTATATAAAAAGGCGCCACCCTGGAATGAATAGTCTTGACAGCTTTTAGACAAAGTTGACAAATAAACATACTGCATAGGTACTGTTCTGTGCCTCCCACAAGGTGGACCGATGACCTAGTGAAGGCCGCAAGAATCCGTTGAATGCGGGAAGTGCAGAACCGCGGGGTAATTACGTAACACATTAACAGTAGGAATGGGTTTCATTTTGACAGTTCAACAACATTAATTGCCTTATATATGTTGTAGAGCCGACAAATTTCTCGAACACATGAAGCAATGGATTATCAATAGGCTTCAAAATGATTCAGATTGTGATAGATAGTGTATTACGTAATTAGGGTGCCGGTCGAAGTGGTGGTGCTTGGGGGAGGCCTATGTCCAGCAGTGGACGTCTTTCGGCTGAAATTATGACAATGATACTGTTCTAAGTGAGTATATATACATTTTATGTGCTAGATTATTTATTTTAACATGATGGTCTTTATTTAAGCTCTATAGATAAGTATTAAAACTGAAAACTGAAATGCAGCGCCGGCGCCGCCTCGCAGTGTTTTTACGATCTGTGAATGCACGTAAATACTTACTTAAGCACTTGCTCATTAACTACATAAAATAACATAAACATGCAACTGCAGTTAAAACGGATCGCACAGCACGGGACTAACAGCCTATACGTGCAACTATTTAAAAAACACAAACTAAATAAAATTAAACATTATTTCTTCTTTAGAAAATGTTAAAATGGACAGTCCGCTCAATACATCGTGACAGGCGGCAAACTACGGAACTAAAATTAAAAGTACTGGATTTGACATAACACTGACATTTGTCATGACAAGCAGCGCCATACTGAGTTGCAAATTTAAAATTGGCACTTTGTACTTACCTTCCGTTTAGTTTAATTAAGGTAAGAACTGGATACGGACATGAATAACTTTTACTATCCGCTAAAAGCATGGGAATGCGTGTCCGTCGGAATATAGAGCCATAAAAAGGTATAAACAGTACCAAAAATATTTTTATGGCATCTTTACTGGCAGATGTTGGCATGTTTTGCGAGCTTTTGTAAATTGTTATGACAGAAATTGTAACGGCTCACGGACTGGCTGTACTCACGTACAGACAGTAAACCGGCCTAGAATTAAAAAAAACAAGGCACAGAACACTACTGTGCATCGTTTTTTTTTTAATTTAGGCCCATCTGCGCCACAGATCACAACATATTTAAAAAATCATCCTGTCTCTGTTTTCGGAGTAAGTAGTTTTCTTAATAATATTATACTGTGCTCGTCATACAACTACTGTTAAATGTTCAAATTATAGGCGAGGACGCTGGCACCCTAAACACAAGTTAAATCTTACTCTGGGTGCCAGAGTTCATCGAAAACACTCTTTATAGTTAGTTGTTACCCTGCATAGTGTTTAGCTAAGTGTTTATGTACAATGGAAGATAATAAAAAACTTTTCTTTCTTTCTTTCTTTCGGACGATTGACAGAAAAGAACGATGTTTTAAATCCGGCTGAAATACGAGATAATTTATAGATTTTTTATTTTCTTAACTTCGTGGTATAATACACTTTTTAAATATCACGAAACAAATAAATTTATATTGTTTTATGAGGGGTACCTGACCATGTGAGCATGTTTGAGTCGGCATAATTCGGCACAGGCCGGGCAGCAAAATCGAATGTATACACTGGATCGCAAAAATTCCGGGTCGCTAATAAATGGCGTGATAGTTTATTAAATACATAAGACAAATTTGGGAAACTATAGTATATTGTAGATGACTGATTAATACATATAAAAAAATGTGTAACACGTTTTGTACACTATATAACTTTAATTAAATACAAAAAAAAATAAGAAAATTTCGCTTCTAACTTGATGACAACAAAAATACACTTAGCAGTCAATCTTAAAAAATAAAAGATTTTTTGTCAATTTAATATTTTGTATTTCCGCCACGAGCCCGTACAACTTTTTAAGACGATGTGGCATGCTGTAAACCAAATTTGTTATACGATTTTGGTCTATGTTTGCCCATTCTTCCACTAGCGCATTCCTTAACTCGTGTAAGGTAACAGGAGCAGGAGAGCGTTGTCTCACGCTTCTCCCGAGCTCATCCCATGCATGTTCTATGTGATTTAAGTCTGGCCACTCCATGCAGGTAATACTGACGTCTTGAATATACATATTGACCAAACGAGCAGTATGTGGTCGCGCATTATCTTGCATAAAAATGGAATTGGCACCTATATTCACTAAGAAAGGACCAGCATGCTCATTTAAAACCTCTTCTACGTATCTGACAGCAGTCAGAGAACCGTTTTCTATGATCACTAACTCCATGCGATCCTCTGAAGATATCCCAGCCCAAACCATTGTTGATCCTCCACCGAATGGCACCTTTTCTTCAAAACACGCTTGATGATACCGTTCTCCTGGTCGTCTAAATACTCTTCGTCTCCCGTCGTGCGTAAATAAACAAAATCTGGACTCATCGGAAACATAACCTTGGACCAATCTTCATCTGTCCATCGGATGTGTTCTCGAGCAAACCGTAACCTGGCAACTTGATGTTCTCGGAGCAGTTTGGGGCCGTTTACTGGTCTATAAGGCTTTATATCAGCTTCACGAAGACGTTGCAGAATCGTATCTGAGCTCACATTGTTGTGTTGAATTTCTTGAAGACTGTTTCGGACCTGAACAGCCGTTAGATGTCGATTTCTTAACATAGTGCTCACGATGAATCGGTCAACTCGTGTAGTTGTGCACCTTGGCCTGCCATTTCCTGGTCTCCTGATGATCATGCCGGTCTCTTGAAACCGCTGGAGTACTCTTTGGACCGTTGATAAAGGTACTCCTACTATTCTAACAGTGCTACGCTGACTTCTTCCTTCTTGTACCATGGTAATAATCCGTGTACATTCTTCAGGTGTTAACGACTTGATATTGCACTGAATACTCTGATCAATCCAAGGAACCATTAATAATTACAGCTCGGTTTGAAACAAAAGCAGAAAAAATATTCTTTTCCTAATTTTAAATTTAGAAATTTTTCAAAGAGCAATTTTTTTTTTAATCTATAACTTGTAGAAATGAAACCTCCTTAGAGATTTGGAACAGGCATTAGGAACCTGCTTACTACATAAATGTATTATTTATTCTAGCGATCTAGGTATATAATTTATGGAGATATCACGGTTTTTATTATGTATTTACAGTGTATTTTGCCGTCCGACTCAACCGAATCATGTCGACCGGAGTCGAATATGCATGTGGAGGCCTGACAATGACTTTTATTAATTATAAAATGGACTTAAGTAATTCTTATTAAGGTAAAGTTGATATTCCTGTTAATTGCAAAACAATGTAGGTAAGTAGGTATTTCTTTTTACCATATTGAGTTTGGAGTATAATGAAAATATGGACATTGTACAAATTACAGAAATGTCACCGAACAACCCACCTGTTTGGCAGGGCACGTCATTAGCAATGAATTTGAAGTAACATCATTTAGAGCGATTATACGTTTGCACATACCTAGTTTTTATTGAAAATAACTTTGGTTAATAATGGATGGGTGCAAAAAAGGAAGCAACGGTGAATTCCTTCAGATGTTGTGCCAGATAGGATAGTTAGTAAACAGTTAGGAATGCTATCCGCAAAACCCAAAAACGTACACCTAAATCACGGCTTCCCTAACGTACGCTATACTGTATGTCCTCAACCCGGAAGACACACAAAATTAACCTTTAATTTTGTCTCGGGATACTTCCAAAGACATCATTAAAGGTTAATTTAACTTATGCATCCTTCTGTCGTACTCGACAGAATTATGCATAAGTTGTATTTATGAACGCAATGTACAAAACTTCAAAATCAAAATATTTTATTTCACATAAACCTACATGGGGACTTATGAAACGTCAGAAGCTAGGTGCACGATTCCAATTGGTCATTTCCTATGGAGAAGAGCCGGCAAAAAACTCCACGGTCACTCTTTTATAAAAAAGGGGCTTTTACGATGTCTCAAATTACAGTGTTGATAGGTATGGGAGGACAGTGTAAGCCTGTCAACAAGTAACAGGTAGGTACTCAATAAAATAGAAAAAGGTCTACAAATCTACCGTCTACAAGTTAGGCCTACAACGTTCTCACATTCACAAAATATAGAAGAATCTATATAAAAACTAGCGACCCGCCCCGGCTTCACCCGGGTAGCAAAGCATGATATAATATATACTATCTCACCCGGAGATATTGTAGCTTCCAACAGAGAAAGAATTTTTATAAGAACAATTGAATTTCGGGATCCCTTCTTTTCGCATAATGTTCTTTGTCCTAATATACTTCGGCATAACGATTTTGGCACAATTTGTTTTGGCATAATAATACTTCGGCATAATTGTTTTAGGCATACATTTTATGTTGGCATAATCATCTTAAAGACTAATTTGTTTTGGCATAAATTTGATTCGCATAACGTTAGTAGGCCTAATGACTATTAGCATAATATTGTTGGGTAAAAATTTAATATGCTGCGCAACAAAAGTTAGTGACAGAACCGAATTGCTGCAAAACCGACTCCACGTAGTCTTGTTTGTCCTACCCCTAGAGTGTAATTTAAAATCGCGTAGGCGCGTAGGAGCGAGGCGGTCCGCGGGCTGAGGAGCAGGCGGCTGCGAGCGAGCCGCCGCGGCTGAGGCTGGCCGGCGTAGCCGGCCAACAAGCCGAAGCTGCGGTGATGAGCGAAAGCCGTCTGCGACGATTAGCACGCGTGGGGCCGCTGGAGGCCCGCAGCGCCGGAGCCGTGACAGAAACCCTGCCTGCTGCATGCTGCATGCTTGCTTGCATGCTTGCTTGTTTGCTGCATGCTTGCTTGCATGCTTGCTTGCATGCTGTATGCTTGCTTGCATGCTGTATGCTTGCTTGCATGCTGTATGCTTGCTTGCTTCATGCTTCCTACAGCGAAAAAAAAAACCCACAAAATTGTTCATAAAAAAGTTATGCTTTAGAACTTTATGCTTAATAAATTTATGCTTTAGAATATTATGCTTAATCATTATTATGGTTAGAGAAATTATGCTTAAAAAAATTATGCGTAAGCTGTTATGCGTAATTATATTATGCGAAAATATAATTATGCCAAACAAAATTATGCTAAGTTATATTAGGTCTTAACATTTTATGCAAATGGATAGGGAACCTTGAATTTCACTGTATTTCGTTTATTACAAAATAAATTTAGGTTATACCTTAGCCTCAGCAACGCGTGGTGGTTACGCTATTAAATTGTAGCTTATATGAAACGTTTGTATTTTTAAAATAGCGCCATCTGTTAGAATCGTTTGGAGCTAACAGATAATTGTGACTGTCAAATAATAGACAAATAATTTGCAATAAAATAATATTGCTACTATAAATTGAGATGTAAGCTATCCTATCTTTCAAGTTGGATCAAATTGCACACGGTGTGCAAATCAAATTTTAAAAAATGGTATGAACTGGAACTTTGCTTCCTAGGTTTAAAGAGATTTCCACAAGATTCTCAGGAATAAATAGGTACAACTGTCAAACTGATTAACGTGTAAAAGTGTTTGTACAAACCTACTTAAAGAAATAAAATCATTTATCATTTCTTCTTCTAAACATCTCTATCAGCCGTGTCCATACTTCAAACACATAAGAAGCTTTCCACATACAGTAGCTTCACATGGATCATATTATCCAATCTCTCAATAGTAATTGGTATAAAGGTCAGACATATCTGGCCATTGTAGTCCCCTGACATTTATATGTTACAACATCTGGCATTTAAAGTTTATTCGAAATTAACGTTTAACTCCTATTCTCAGATAACTTCGCTGTTATTATAGAAAGGCTTTTCAGGAATTTCGACCATTAAACCATTAATATTATTCATTTGGTTCGAGATTTGTATGAGGATAAAGAAGTTAAATGACTTGCCATCTTAGTATTGTGACTTTTGTGATGTGGTTTCAGGGGTGCGACACCTTTTGTGATATCTACTAATTAAATAAATTGAAGAAAAAATTTTTAGAAGTGTTCAGGTAATATTATTAATGATTTTAAATATGTATTTTTTTAATGGAAACACTAAACAAAGAGACATTTAAAAAGACATAAGTAACCAGGTAGGCATACCTACTGGTACATATAAATAAAGGCAGTTTTCTTGTCACACAAATGTCCGCGTTGTTCTTCTAAACTACGTAACGGATTGTGATGCAGTTTTCATCATCACTTAGACAATTTATTCCGGAAAGTTTCTGTTTTGTAATACATTAATATTAAACTTACATATAATAAAAAAATCTAGATGTTCTGTCAACTTGTAAAAGCTGAGCGAACCAGCGGCGGGTAGGAGGTAGGGCTCGCTAATACCATATAGAAGCTTCTTTAATCTTTCTTCCAAGCTATAGGGTAAGTTTTATTTATTTTATCAAAAACACAATCCATTTAACTACTCTATTTGAACTTTCCTAACACACTTCGCTACGAAATACTCAAACTAAACCACAACAAAGCAAACTGCAACTCTGAAAATGTAACTCCTAAATCAATCCGATGAACTAAACATTTAGAGATACGTCGGAAATTAAAGTACTATCGGTACAGTAATTAATTTTGTTTATCAGACAACGAGAAATACCTGCCGCTGGATATAATTTAGTGCGCGCTGACCATTAGCAGGGTAAGCACGGTACTACGTTTTGTTGCAACACTGCTTTTGTGGCACTGTGGATTGAGTAAGCAAGGATTTTAACGCATCTGTGAAATAAAAAGGCCCCTATAGGGGATCCCTTCTTTTCGCATAATGTTCTTTGTCCTAATATACTTCGGCATAACGATTTTGGCACAATTTGTTTTGGCATAATAATACTTCGGCATAATTTTTTTAGGCATACATTTTATGTTGGCATAATCATCTTAAAGACTAATTTGTTTTGGCATAAATTTGATTCGCATAACGTTAGTAAGCCTAATGACTATTTTAGTGACAGAACCGAATTGCTGCAAAACCGACTCCATGTAGTCTTGTTTGTCCTACCCCTAGAGTGTGGGGCCGCCGGAGGCCCGCAGCGCCGGAGCCGTGACAGAAACCGTGCCTGCTGCATGCTGCATGCTTGCTTGCATGCTTGCTTGCATGCTTGCTTGCATGCTGTATGCTTGCTTGCATGCTGTATGCTTTAGGATATTATGCTTAAAAAAGTTATGCTTTAGAACTTTATGCTTAATAAATTTATGCTTTAGAATATTATGCTTAATCATTATTATGGTTAGAGAAATTATGCTTAAAAAAATTATGCGTAAGCTGTTATGCGTAATTATATTATGCGAAAATATAATTATGCCAAACAAAATTATGCTAAGTTATATTAGGTCTTAAAATTTTATGCAAATGGATAGGGAACCCCTCTATAGTTGCCGCGTTTTAGCAGGCCAATAACGGTCGTTGACCCACATACATTTTTTATTCCAAAAACTGAACTATAGTCCGTTAACGTCCTGAATGAATATCTATCGTTATCTTCAACATGTTCCAATAACGAAAAACCATACATAGTTTATTGTTTGGGTTCCTACGGAGAAATATTATGGAAAGAGCAATGACCGCTAGTACCATGCGAAAATGCGACAACTATAGCTAGATATTTATGACGATGATTTAGGACCAGCACCCTAATTGCGGAACACGCTATCAATCAGAATCTGAATCAATTTGAAAAATATTGCTAATCCATTGCTTCATATGTTCGAAAAATATGTCTGCTCAACATCGTAAATAACGCAATATATGTTGTTGAATTATCAAAATGAAAGCCATTTCTATTGTTAGTGTTTTAATTACCCCGCAGTTCATTCGGAAAAGTCAGCTTTGCTATCAATGTTTCTGACTGGTTAAAAGTTGAGATAGCTGTTATCATAATTATGTAATATTTGTTTAGCTCGTGCCGATACGGGATAAAATAAAAAATGCAGGGATGGGCTAGGGAACTTAAGGCTTAAGGCTTAAGCTTCTGATATGATTTGTAGGTCAATTTTTCTTTTGTTTTTACATCGCTACTACAACGTTTTGTAGTAGAAAACACATTGGAGGTGCCAATGACGACCGTATTGGTACACACGGCTACATATCAATCTATACATTTCCAACATAAACTGATCTCGCATTGTATAGGATTTCCCTACCATTGTATTGTACATTGTACATTGTACCAGAGGTCAGCTTATATTGGAAATGTATAGCTTGATTATGGAACTGCAATTTCATTTTTCCGAACAGAATATAATGCCTTTGTTTGTCAATATAGTGTGCTATAATTATTTCCGATTTGCTTATTCATAATTAACCCCAACGAAACCGTAAGGAAATGCACACTCATAATTTAAAATACTGCATACTTGTTTCCTTCATCCGTCCATGCTTCCCGTCACTCCATCCATTTATGACCGACAACAACACCAATTATCGCTTAATCAAGCGACCTACACAACGAGCCACTTGAAGCAGCTTCTTACCTCACAGCATTTCTCTCTAACGCCATAAATCCAACTTAAACGCTTTGTTATCACAAAACTTAACATCTTAACTACTCGTTTCCCCTGATAACTTGTTGTAAATAACTTCAAAAATCAGATAAAATACATTAAAGCGAGCTATATCGTGAATCGCTTAATTAAACAGCACTAAATCTGTCATTTGAGCCTTCTGTGGGGCTTTAAAGCGCTTTCCCCTTAAACTGTGCGTTTAAACCCTTATCTGAGTCCCATTATATCACTAATAGAGGCTGGTTTATGTGGATGCAATGAGGTAGGAAGCGTGTAGAGCTGAAGATTGATTGGTGTGGTGGCAGCGATTGTGTTTAAGATATTGACGTTTGTGGACACACAAGACAAACTCTTTTACTTTCGATGTTGACTTTTCGCATCATTTATCGTGTCCTTATTCAAATAGTTTTTAAATCTGCTCTGCTTCCACATAAACCACTAGTTGTAAAATTAATTTCATGTTGACGTATCTTACTTAATTTCCAATTCAGTTTACCTGCTTATGACCCAAATATTTAAATCTTTGTTGAAACCCGTTTTAAGAAACTACATTTTTCATAAACATTTTTACATTCGACATCATCTTTCACTGATTTTCGGAGTCTTAAGGGCCCTTTAAAATTAAAAACGCTTTTACACGTCAATCATATTTTAAAAACTAGATGAGGTCGGCGTTTTCTATCTGACTACTCTGAGAAGAAAGGCCGAAACAAACTCAGAGGTCACAGTCTCTTTTAAAGTCCAGACATAATCTTGGTCAGATCATGTGAAGAGCATGTAGATTTGTGGCTGAAATGATCTTTTGAGGAAAAACCACACAGATTGAGTGCACCTGTCCAGTCAGTGCATGCATTTGTCAGTAATCGTGCAGCTCAACTCAAAACTTAAGGAGCTCAACGATTCGACGAACAATACCAAAGAAAGAACATTTGGGTAGGCCACAAAGATTACACAAACTTCCAGACCTTGATTAATTTTATTTTTTATCTTTCTTCATCAAACAGGCATGCTCTTGAACAAACCATATCTCTAAGCCTATCCAGTTCTAATCTTGCCTCCATGGTATCGGACCGCGGACGTGGACTAAAGGCTTCCACCGCCCGCGGACAATACTTACCGATCATCGATATTACCTAATTTAGTTATTTTCACAATCCGTACTTAATATGGACCAGATTGGTCAGATCTTTGATAGGCAATTGCAGGTCTTATTGTGGTGAAATAGCAATGTTTAAGGGTATTTTCTTGCAAATGTTTTTTTTTAGTTTTGGAGTTACTAATGTTGTTTTTTTTGCCACATAGTAAACTCTATTCTATTCTATTTTTTATTATGGCAAGCAAAGCTTATGTCGTCTGTTCTACCAATGTCTAAAGTGAATTGGAAAAGCAAATGTGCATTATTATAAATTTAAAAAAAAAACGATAAACTACGATGATACAGTTGAACTCAATGTAGATCTTGTGGGGTTGGTGCTGCACTGAAACAAACAAAAAGATAAAATTACTTATTATAGATTATAATTGTTAGGACATTAAATATACATATACCACATCCACAATACACAATATACATTATTTAGGGAATACACAATACATTATTTAGGGAATCAAATCATAACTTCATATTATTGTGGCGGATGACATAGTAAACTCAACCGTAATTAAAACACGTTTATTTTTTAAAACAATAAAACCGTAATTATTTATTTATTTATGTACACACATATAAACAGACAGGAAGAAAGGAACAGAAAAATACGTACAAAGGTGAAGCTTATTTCTAAAAAAATCTCTTCCAACATACCTGCGATAGGAGAATAAATAAAAAAAGAGATGCAGACTACGTGTGTAAGAGTAGAAGGGAAAACAAAATACATAAAATCAATCATTCAACAATTTATGTAAATTCAAGTATTTCAGGTATTTTTCTAAACGGGTTCTTCTGAATGGCGTGGGTGCCTTAGTTGTTTAGGAAACTGACCTTTATTTATGCGGATAAAGCACGAACGTTACGCACGGACGTTTAGATACATCGAAGTGAAAAGGGTACTGCGGCGTAATTACGTAACATGAATGGGTTTCATTTTGACAGTTCAACAACATTCATTACGTTATTTACGTTGTTGAGCAGACAAATTTTTCGAACATATGAAGCAGTAGATTAGCAATAGGCTTCAAAATGATTTAGATTGTGATAGATAGTGTGTTACGTAATTAGGGTGCTGGATCCATTAAGATCCACGTATTGAATTTTATACTGCAATCTATCACTGGGCTATAATTTGTGTAGGTACATGATCATTACATTATTTATTATGCTCATTTATCCTAATGATCATAATGGTACATTCATAAAACATGACGTCAGTTATCCTATAACTTTCTACAGCCCAGTAAAAACTTGACACTTTTGAAACACCTTGTTATTTTTGTCTCTATCTATCATTATTGTTTCTCCATTTGTGATAAGGACAGGACATTTTGCCAATAATTAATTAATTAATTATTTTTAGACACAATGCTGGACCTTGTAAGTTTATTGGTCAATAAATAAGGCCATACGATCATTATAAGGACAAAATTCCACCATTACAATATAATTAGTCGTAATTTTAATGAGTTATTAAGTAACTTTATTGGTTAGCGTAATAGTACTACAGTTTCATGGGAAACGTTCAGGCTAATTTAAACTTTAATCCCATGCTATAAAGTTCATTTAGGTATTTATGGAATGGTGCATAATAAAATTATAATGTTTTTATTCTAAGTAGTAATTATGTACTAAACAGCAAGTAAATGCTAATGCAGTTGTTTTCTATTTGTTTATTCATCGGTATTGAACAATTGTCGGTATTAATTATGAAACAAATTTGAACTCATTCGATAGAGACGTGACGTATTCGATTCGATAAGCGGATATCATAGGTTTTCCAATGAATAAGTTTCACCAAAAACGATACAAATCGAAGAAAAGTAAGCGCTTCGAGAATCATCGTCTATCTTCGGAAATACGAACGTACGATGATGAGATCTATAATAGAGCTGTTACAACCATGGAAGTACTTGCCTATTTATGTATGTATGACCATGTTTACAAAGGAAATGAACGCCAGTCCTATTGGTAAGTGTGGTGATTAACAAAATTTGCAATATCATAGGTTTTATCATAATTGTTACAACACCTTCGCTTTGTCAAATCGTGAACGTCGGCCCATTTGTCATTTGTGGTAATTATTTTGTGTTATTATGTGCCACAAATTTTTATTTCCGTCATTTTTTCTTTTTTATTTCGGCATACCAATGAAAAACATTTATTTTAATCAAAAAAGTCGGTTACACAAAAAACTAAACATAAATTAGAAGAGTTGGACGTAAAATCAATATAGTACATACTAATTCCAGGCGTAAAATCGAATGAATGAAACGGAACCTCAAGCCGATGATGCTAAACGTAACTTTGGCGAATGCACAACCGCGCGATGCCAACAGAAAAGAAATAAAAAAGCCGATGATGCTATGATAAAAATGATTTGTTTTTAATAACTTGCTACATCGGTCTCTCGTCGCGAGATAAAGAAGTGTCAAACTGCCTTTTTCGAGTTTACTCAAACTTAACGGTCATGTTTGGCATTAGGATGACGTCAGAATCGTAGACAAATTTCGAAAAATCGAGAAAGAGAGCGATGTACCTGTACCTGTACCTACCTGTACCTACGTCTGGTGCACCTCAGCCCGGTGACTGCCTAATCCTTCACCAAGGCCTGATTTAGCCTACCTATAAGCTGTTTACTATTGAAATGTTCCACTATTTGTAAAGGATTGGCACTGCCAGTCCATTTCCTGTGATCCATCATAAATTATCATGATCGATTGTAAGGTGATTTAATTTGAATTTAATTGCTTGGAACGGCAAACAGACAAGTTGACTATTACAAACTTACATTAAGTATACCTACTTTGGACCATTTTTATTCACGGCCGACCGACGACCGACGGTGACAAAAGTAACCAGTGCGCGCTAACTCTAAAGCTAGCGCGCACGTGTTACTTTTGTCACCGTGACATTAAAGATTTTTTTCATTGTTACGTCACGTTTCCAAAATGGAGTACGCTCACGAAAGGTGACAGTGACAAAAGTGTTGTTATAGTTTTTTGATTTTAAACAGTATTTTCTAAAGATGATTAAACATAGTAAAAATTAAAAGTACAAAGAGTTCTATTGATTATCAGGTTGCGGTTTTATTTACACTTTTCCTTAACATATGCGTCTTGCCCGGGCTTCCCCTAGATTATGATGCCATTTCGCATGCGCCAATATCGATAGTTAGAATGCAAATAGCGAACGAACGACGCGGAGAGTGACAATTTTGTCACCCGTGCGCACACAGCTATGAAAACCTAACGGCTCGGTGACAGTTTCGTCACGGGCTTGTTCGCCGGTTGGCGTAAACAAATGTCACCCTGTTGTCACGTCGTAACACGCGCGCATCTCCATACATATCCACGAACTTGATAAGAGTGACGAAACAGTCACGGTGACAAAAGTCACTCGTGCGCACTAGCTCTTAAGAGAAGTGTGCATTTTGAAATTTCGCAACGTCTTAAATAGCTGTCAAATATTTCGCTGTTTTTCAAAAAATTATAATATTACTTAACGATTTTTTTTTTAATATCGCTGTGAAGTGCACTTAAACATTGATTATGTAAAACAATAATTAATACTCGTATCGTAACACTGAATATAGTTTTAGGTACAGAGACCATTTGGACTTTTTTTATGCTTTCTTTACAACTAGCCAACTTTCTGAATGCACTCTTCTGAAATCATTTAAAACAATCGTATCATATAAAAAAATCCATAACAATGTGAGGTCGCGATACAAAAAAAATATGGTCCATTGAATAGAAATTCCATTTAGATTCCAGCCATGACCTTTAGTTCAGATGCATGGCACCAATTTAGGACAGATATACTTAGTCAGCACATAGACCCAACATTGCTACACAAACGAAAATTACTTGAAAATAATTACGATCTAATAATTATTGTTATAATTGTCTTCGTAATAGATGGTTAGAATTCTACTCTATTTAGCGTTAGTATGTAAATTTACTATAATGCCATTCTATTAAATTATCGTATGGCAGATTTTTCAATAGTCAAATAGGTTTTATCTTAACGACAAATCTGACAGCTTTTTTTTTTTTTGGGTGGGAAATCATCAAATGACCTCTCCCGCTCTGGGCGGAGCGGAAGGGCGTGTCAGACTCTTACTGACTAAAACCCACCCGTGTTCCTTCAGTTGCCTGTGCGCCAGGGCCACGGTAACTCTTTCGAACAATCCGCGACCCCGGCAGGCATCGGTCCTATCGGACCCCGTCAATGGTGCTGACATCTCTTTGAGGCGCGCGTGGAACACGACGCGCCGTCGACCCGGGCCTGGTCCTTACCGGACGGCGAGCTGCCCATTGCTCGCCGTCCGCAAGCCCGCGCCTACGGTGGCCGGGAGTCGGCAAACGACTCCCGACGCCCAGGGTGTCTCCTCCTCCTGCGGCGGCTAGGGGCGCGAGGGCGCAGAGATTGCCTCTCTCTTTCGCGCTCCGCAAATCTGACAGCTTGACATTATTTGCTTTCAAACCACAATATTTATTCCGCAGATAAAAGTTATCTGACTATTGAAAAATCAGCCATTAGTCTACTAGAATTCTGAAATAATCGAGCTTTAAAATAATATAAAAAAACTGCCTGTTTTGTCCCGTCTACGGGGCAATATGATCATATTCGGGTCATAATAGGCATACCCACTCTTATACTGTTGTAGCGGTATCTACAACGCCACATGCGAGCTACGCGTCATACTGACGTCACGCAAAATCCTGCATCGCGCAAGCAGAGTTTACCGCGCAACTAGCATATATGCAACATCCCGACAACAAACGTCGGGCAGTTGCCCACCAGACACGACACCCGTCTGGTCGGAGGATCCTCCCTTTTCCATAGAGTATGAGTGAACTTTACACCCTGTTCCTTATACCTCTATACTGTTATGTAAGTCTAAAACCGATAAAAAAGCAGCATATGTGAAGGGTTTCGTCATCATTATCCATTTTGCCGGCACAGGAACAGTGAACCCATGTGTAACATGAACGGCAAGTGACCAAAGCCTCTCTAGATTCCGAGTACCCTTATCCAGGATACAAACACTCCGTGTCTTCTTCTCTGATTCTTTTTATGTATTTTTTCTTTTCTCTTCGTCTTCTTCTTTCCTTTCTTCTCATATGCTGGTTTCTGTGTCTAAGCTACTTCCGTATTTATTTTATAAGGGTCCTTTGGGTTTCGGCATGATATTGGGGGTTTCCATCTCCCCTAAGCTCCATTTAGCACGTTCTATCTTCCTTTGGTACTGGCGAACTAAATTGTATCTGCAGAAAAAATACAAAATTAACACAATTATTACCCGAGGCAAACCAGGCACCATGCTCATTATGCCCGGCCAAAAAGGCCCCCGAGGTCATATAAAGCAAATGCTAACAAAATCTAAAGAACTAAGAATTTAACACAACCACAAATTAGCTACAACACAGACTTAAAACGCACAAAAAACCACTTGTCTCGCAAGCGTGAGGTCGCCTGGAACACGAGCCTACGCACGACGTTCCAAACATCTCAGTTTATTATTCTGCGAAGGAGAGGGTGTGTCCGTCTTACCCCAGGGGCCCGCAATGCCCCGTATTCCCCTACCTATTATCAGTAGGTTACCTTAGTTAGTCGACGTCGCTGTAGATCGTCATCTTCACATTTTTGGCTTTTATTGGTCTATCATCAGTTATTTCAGTTAAGGTACCTACGAAAAATGACCCTCCACAACCTGACGCTCTGCAATGAGTCGGACCCTCATCAACCTTTGTGACTGTTTTATTTAGGTATTGATTTGCGTTGGTTAGATGAGACTTGCACGGACCAGCACCTTAATTGAGTAACACACCTACTATCACAAACTGAATCATTTTGAAGCATATTGCTAATCCATTGCTTCATATGTTTGCAAAATTTGTCTGCTCAACAACGTAAATAACGCGATGAATGTTGTTGAACTATTAGTGTGTTACACAAATAGGCCCCGCAGCAAAGCATGACACAAAAGGACCTATTCTCAGCAGTGGGTGGGGAGAGGCTGCCAATGATGATGATGATGATTTATCTCCGTTAGACCCCCGGCAGTACCTATCGTCACAATAATTAATAATTAATTGTGTCTCATTCAGGCCTGATACGAACTCGAGGCGACACGCGAAATTAGTACCAAATTAACAAGTTCGACGACCCCACGCTGAAATCCCAAAACTTCAACACAATATTCTAACAACTTAATCGCAAATTGGCACTAACAATTTATTGTATCAATAAAATAACAATCTATTATTATAAATTATGAATCACGACACACTTCGGGAATCCAAATGCTTGGACAGTGAGTAATAGTGTCAAATAACTCCGTTTAGATTGAGCTGATTTGATTTACTAGCCAATTGGCTCTGTGAGGCTGTGACTCAGTCTTTATAGCGCCGGGGTGATAAATCTAGATCGAGATTTCGGTTTAATCTGTTAAGGGGGAAACGACAGGTTGCCCGCGAAATTCAAATTTTCTTAAGTTTTCTACAATTTGCAGCACGCGTAGCATGACGCTTTCTATTTCTTGGAAGACAAGACATAGCAATTTCTATACAAAGTGACATTTAGTTTCTCGATTTTTGACATCGCACCATAAAAATCCTTCTAAAATCCGTCATTTTGTCTTTCGTTTCTACCGATCGTTGTCTAGATCCTTTTATATGTAGACTATTTCAGAAGAAAGTTTTCTATCCCAAACGTCAAAATCACACCGACAACTGACAGTTGTCTAAGGCAGTGAAGACAAATGGATTTTGTAATCGCCATGCTAAAGACAGTAGAAAACTTTTTACTCGACGGCCACAAAGTATAAAAATGGAATGCAAAAATGGAATTTTTCACTTTTTGTATGGAAGATGTAAAAAATTATTACCTTCATGTTTTGTTATAGGGGTTTAAGAGTTCCATAAAGGGGGTCGAAATTTTCATTATTTTTGCGATAGGACACACCATTTTCTAGATATAAGCAAAATAAAAGAAAAACGTGAATAAACTACTGAATTTCGTAAAAAATGCAGTTGACTCTGTCTACTTTGCTGCCATCGTACTGTTTTCACGGAACGTCATTTTTGTCTATTGTTCCGTCGACAAAACCCGTATCTATGATGGTCATGCTACGCGTGCAGGTCAGTGTCAGCTTGTATGTTGAACAAAATATGATTCGCGACCGTAACAACTATGTATTTACAGAAAATCATCATTAAAATCATCAATACAACCCTAAGTTCATATACAATCCTATTGATTGATATTTTATGAAATTGAAATTGATGCCTTGACTCGCTCTATCGAGTAATGACTGAGCGAGACAGACAGAAACATGCGTTGGCGACAACGAGCTATAGGAATATTACGCATTTTATTTTATTTTCACCTGTTCAATTACATTTTATCCGATTCGTTACATTGCAATAATAATTTTAAAATTATTTCTAAAATTTGAAGTTAGTTTATTTCTGTAAAACATAGTTTTTTTTAATATACTGTTAGTTTTTTATACATAAAGTTATTTTTTGTGTATTAATAACGTCTTGTTGGTTGCAGCTACTTGACGACAGATGGTGTTCAGTAAAGTAAAGGAACGATTTTTCTTTCTGCGTAAATAAATTGATTTTGACGTGCCTAATTGTATGACTATTTATAGAACTGAACAATTTCTTCCTCGGCTTTACCTACGAAATGTCAAGCCTCGCCACTGCAGTCTACATGTAGATTAATTCGAAAACCTCTCATGATAAGGCTCATAAGAGGCACTTCTAATACATGCCCTTTAAAACCATAGACGAAAGTATCATGTATAAATTATTGAAAGCTCTTTTTCCGTCCCTCTCTACGTTGCCTTTGGTAGATACTTTAAATACAGTCAGATCCAACAGCATCCCTAAACGGCGCGAACTAATCTTAATTAAGTCCTCAATCTACCAACACACAAACATTCCTTGCAAATACCACCATCTTGAAATCAAAAGGTACAATATAATAAAGGCAATCATGAACTGTTACAGCGCATAAAATCAAAATAATTACCTTTATCGCTGTTACTCGCTATCCTAGGTCTAGCATTTAATTACTTAGGCTAATTAAGTGTAGACCATGATTTTCAAACGAGTCACGAGTCAACGCTAAACTATTTACTTACTAAACATTAAAAGGATTAATTTTGTACTTATATGATTGCATTTTTTTCTATGGTTTTATAAAAAATCAAGCAGATTAGTAGTAAATTATCTACAAAAACTAACAGGCCATCAGTAAAACTAAATGGATAAAAAACTAGCTTTAAGTTTCACTCGCGAAAACAAGGACTCTTTAAAAGGTTTTCCAAGACTTACCTAGGTAAAAATCTAGTTTGTAAGTGATTTACTATAGATATGATTATTTTATTATCCATTGCAGCGCCTACGATACAGTTAAGAGGAATGTGCGAACATAGTCCTTTCAAGTCGAAGCACTATAATTAAAATATACTTTCTGCAATTCATTTAGAGCCAACATCTCTCGAGCTTTAATCCTAGCTTGTAACGGAACGAGTTTATTTTTTAAACATTTAATTACTAAGCGAAAACATTCAATTTCCCGCGCATCAATCACGCTTGCTTCCTGCAGCATCCGCACTTCTTCAAGCTAATTACTTCGGGAGCTGGTCACGATTTACTATTTACATACTTACTCGTTATAAGGTTGGTAAATGTTGGCTGAATAGATTGTGGCCTTTGCCTTGAGCTGACAGAGAGGAAGGACGAAAGTGAGGAATTGAATTTTTGAATTTAGAATGGTTGCATTCAAATATTAATCATGTGCGGAATTTCTGTGGTACCTTCTAGATTTTAATGCAGTTTAGACAGCTTTGGCTTTTATTTATTGCGAGAGATATTTTCGCAGTAAATTTTCAGTAACAATAACTAAAAAGAAATCAAACGAGAAATGAAATGAAATACGGAAACTTTTAGTCGTGAAACCCATTCAAGATTCAATAAAACATTCCAATATAAAATAGTAGCAATTGAACTATTGCAAAGCGACGGCTAATATCAATCTAACAATATCTTTATCAATCAAGTAACGTACGGTTCCCACTTGTGAAGAGTCACGACTCTTTGTGTATTTCCATACGCGTTGTATGATTCTCTATGAAGTGGCAGTCCGCCTTGTGGCCTTTACCTCCTGCTGCTGCGTTTTGTTATGTCTATGACTTTGGAGAAAGGAGGACAAAAACGGGAAAAAAGAAATGGAAATTAATGAAAACTGAACTTCTTCTTTCTACGCTAAGGACAGGTAGCTCGTTCTTCATCAATTTCTATATTGTTGCTATGTTTGGTAACGGTTCAACTCGATGAATATTTTGCTGCTTTTTGGCCACTGCTCCAAAAACGGTGGCGGAAAACATCGTGAGGAAACCAGCATTATGCATCAAGCCGCACTAGGCCTACGTGGTGGATTACCGCCAACTCCCTCTCACAGGCCTAAGTCTTAGCAGTGGGAACGTGATAGGCTACGATTATGTTGGTCATCTCTTGGCTGCCACGGCATATTTTAATTTAATTTAATATTTGATTTGTTTTTGTCTCTTTATTACGGACACTTTTAACGTTCTGCATCATCCTCACATGCATAATTTCAACATGAATGATGTTACCAATATTTTGTAACCATATTTTGATTTTTAGATGAGTGTCCATGGAGTTTCTTGCCCGTTCTTCTCCATAGGTACCTACTACGCTTTGGAATGGGCAACTAGCTTCATCTTTCTGACTGACCGACCCCTTGACAATTCAAAAGTGCCTGTAATTGGCTTATTTGAAATAAATGTTTTCAGTTTGAGTTTGAGTTGTTTTTATGTGGCCCAATTTGCCTATAAAAGTGGAAAATGAAAGGAGTGAAAAGAGAATCTTCCATCCCCTCCTTATGTTCACTTACAGGCGCCCAGACCGATGTCGAAAGCTTAAACAATAATTAATTCCATATCCCAACAGTAATAACATTTTCCTCAGTTCCTCACAAATAATAGTCGCCAGCTTGTCATCGCGTGCCGTCCGAAGCGCCGGCGCGGTGAATAAAATTAATCCCACTGAACTAAACGCAAGCGCATACAAATTCCGCAACGTTGTAATTTCAATTTATTTGCCAACAAAGAGTTCTTGCTAGGATTATGTTTCAGAACTCCTGTTTTGTTAGTGTATTACTAATTTTGAATTTTGATTAGACTGTTGTCTATGGGCTTGTTCCTGGTCGTAGTAACTTGGTCAGTAGCCAGAATCCAACTGAGCTAAATTAAGGGTATCATCTAATGTACCTACATACAAAAATTATTCAACAAGGAAATATGTCTATTTTCTGAAAAAATACATTTCTCCTCAAATATAAAGTAGAGAAAAAATTACATTGCGTTTGATTATCGTACATTAAATTAATACTGAAGACCTTAAGATGAATCCTCAGCTGTAGCCCGTCAAATTCAAATTTTCTTTGGTTTTTTGCAAATTGCAGCTCTGTTTTACGTCGTATGTTGATCAAAATGCGATTCGCGACTGTAGGAATGATATATTTACTGAATAATAATTATCAATTTCATATCAAACGTCAAACTTTGGAAATTTGTTCCTCCTAAGAATTTTCATATTTAAGATTCTGAAAAATCCTAGGTGGAACAAATCAGCATTCGTCTTCGGATGTTTCAGGGTTGTGATTTATGTGTGTGCGTGTATGTGTTATATGTTTTACCTAATGGCTGTTGTTGTTATATATTTAAGACAATCAATTACAGCAGTAAACATAACAAAATTTTTGTGTCGATCAGTCTTTCAAAAACCGGGTATAAGAGTGGTTATATTAACAATGAAATTCTACGTCCATCTGCGTATATTGAAAGAGAAACTGTAATATTTCAACTCGTCTATGACAAACAGTCTGCCATGGCAAATGTATTAGTTAACTAAGGCGAAAGGATTACCCTAATGCGTAGGCGATGAGCTTGCAACTTGTCACTTTCTGTAGAGCTGTATAAGTAGGTACTTGCAAACGTTTAAAGGCTCCCACAGACAAGCGCGACACGACTGCGCGACACAAAGGCGCCGCTCGTCACGCGACGAGCGGTGCCCTTGTGTCGCACTGTCGCATCGCGCCCGTGTGCACGAGCCTTTACTGGGCTGGAATAAAATAATTACAGACCGTGATGGTCAAGAAGGAGGCCGCCGAGCGGGATCGGGAGAGAGCTGATCCTGCTTGGAGAAGGAGGCGTCGGGGAGGCAACCGCCTTGGCGCCTAATAAGCCGAAACCCGTTTACCAATCAAGGTAGGTGGACCTTTGGGGTCGCAGGCGCACAGAGTGGGGACTCTGTCCGCCCAGCGAGTGACCCAGGGAAGACGGTGGCATAGTGGTCACGTGCTGCCGTGCTTAGCGAGGCTCAGGGGAGGCCCCATTACAGTCTCCCCAGGGATGTGCCTTACAGACGTTGCACAGGGAGGGTTCCAGAATTGTTTTTTTAAGAGGAACCGAGATCCCCTCTATGTGATAATGGTGATCACCCGGGTGATTTTAATGAGGTATTCCATGAAGCACACCCAAACGAAGCACACCCAGACGAAGCACACCTAAAGTATTCCACTTAGCACACCCGTAGGTGGGCTTCAAATAAAAATTTAAAATAAATAATTTCCTATTCCACGAAGCACACCTACGAATATCACTCGCATAGTGCGGGGACTAAGAAATAAAAATGTCGATAGGAGAAAATATTTATTATTTAAAAGACTAACTTAAATTTCTAACATCATTCAGTTTCATTATAATAATGTGACACAATATTTGTCATTTTTGTAATCTTACTATTTAAAATCACAGATTGTTTCATAATTATCTTTCCAAAAAAAAAAAAATTTTTATTTTTTAACTATTTTTCTATTATGTTCCTTTTTTGTGTTCTTAATAAAATCACAGATTGTTTCATAATCATGCAATAAAAACTTGGACAAATATCAAAAACATTGTAAATATAGTTTTCCATAGAGATCTATGTTGAAGTTTTCTTATACCTGTTGAGTGGATAATAAAAATACTCTACTTTAATATAAACAATCACAGATTCTTTCATAATTACAATAAAAAATTGGACAAATATCAAAAACATTGTAAATATAGTTTTCTATAGAGATCTATACATAATTAATAGATGGGTTAAAATTTCTACTACTTGGACCTGCCATCGGCTCCATTATTTTGTTTGAATAAATTGTACGAAAAACAGAAAAAATAACAATAACAAGACCGGCGCACAATTGCATACACTCAGCCCGTGATGTCGCGATAGTGTAATGAGAACTAAGCATGTAAACAAGTTCCGGAAACGCTCGGCTAAATTCGGGTTAGCTCGGGAATTCAGTGGCGGGCGCACGCGTTGTCTATTAGCCCATCTTGTATACGTCTTATCTATAGGATTTATATATGAACACTATGAAAATGACAAGTATTGTATCATATTATTATAATGAAACTGAAAGATGTTAGATATTTAAGTTAGTCTTTTAAATAATAAATATTTTCTCCTATCGACATTTTTATTTCTTAGTCCCCGCACTATGCGAGTGATATTCGTAGGTGTGCTTCGTGGAATAGGAAATTAATTATTTTAAATTTTTATTTGAAGCCCACCTACGGGTGTGCTAAGTGGAATACTTTAGGTGTGCTTCGTCTGGGTGTGCTTCGTTTGGGTGTGCTTCATGGAATACCTCATTTTAATGAGGTAAAAATCCCACACTCCCCGACTTCCCTCCCCAGAGGTCGGGTGCATTTTGAAGGTTTCCCCCGAAAAGAAAAAAAGAAAAATGGGTCGTATAATGTTGCTCTGAGCTCTATTTTAAAGTCTTATTTTTATTCACATAACATAATAATAATACTACATAAGAATGCAAATGATTTAATGATAAAAGCTAACTTTTGGCTAAAATAAGAGGTTGAATAGCGTCACTTCAGTTTCAGAATTAATGAGTACCTATAGGTTTTTCGTTTTGGTATTAAATGAAAAACAATATAGTCCACTATTTTTCCCATTTACCTAGTAAAGTTTCTGAAAGCAAAAAAGAAGGGCAGAATTGGTGTTTCTTAATTTTAGAAGCGTTCATGAATGAAAATATGAACATTATATGAAACAGTTACAGGAATTTACTTTGTGTGCGTTAGCCTTTTTTATTACGCTGCACAAAGAAATAAACACTCACAAAACTTTGTTGTTTGTCTCACTAGCAAAACGCAATTATTTGGACTACCTTTTTTTTTGGTGGGAAATCGTCAAATGACTTCCCCCGCTCTGGGCGGAGCGGGCGGGCGTGTCAGACTCTTACTGACTAAAACCCACCCTGTTCCTTCAGTTGCCTGTACGCCAGGGCCACGGTAACTCTTTCGAACAATCCGCGACCCCGGCAGGCATCGGCCCTATCGGACCACGTCAATTATGCTGACATCTCTTTGAGGCGCGCGTGGAACACGACGCGCCGTCGACCCGGGCCTGTGGGGTAATTACGTAACACACTACCAGTAGGAACGGGTTTCATTTTGACAGTTCAACAACATTCATTGCGTTATTTACGTTGTTGAGCAGACAAATTTTTCAAACATTTGAAGCAATGGATTAGCAATAAGCTTCAAAATGATTCAGATTGTGATAGATAGTGTGTTACGTAATTAGGGTGCTGGCCCTTACCGGACGGCAAGCTGCCCATTGCTCGTCGTCTGCAAGCCCGCGCGTACGGTGGCCGGGAATTGACTATCAACTCCCGATGGAGTTACCATACTCACCACAATATCTATGGTATTTCTATTTCTTTAATTATGCTAATCAACAGGACTTTGGTGGTAGTGGTTTCATGGTTTAAAGCAGCGATGGGCAAAGTACGGCCCGCGGGCCAGGTCCGGCCCGCCACGGGCTTTAATCCGGCCCGCCAGCAAGAACTCTTAAAGTTTGAGTATTAATTTTATGGTATTCGGAATTAAATTTGACATAACGTAATACGTAGAAAGTAGCCAAATAAAATGTGCATGCAAGCAAGTTTGTTTCTGCTCGTCGTTCGTTGCGAGATGCAGAACGCGGGACACGGGGCGCGGGGGAAGAAAACCTCCCCCGCGCCCCGTGTCCCGCGTTCTCCTACAATGGCGAGTAAAAACTAATTTTTTGCTGTGATTCACTCCAGCCGGCCCCCCGTGAAATTTATTTAATTTTGCTGGCCCCTCGTAGGAAAAGTTTGCCCACCACTGGTTTAAAGTATTAAGAGACTTTTACTACCTCGTTTTTTTTAAGAGGAATATTACAGGACAAAACGTTAATTATTGCTGTGATAACTCAGTTCTGTTCCATCAAATTTTAAGACATTTTAGAGAAGCAGACTCCTGTCTCTTGCAACGCAAGAGTATTTATTATTCTAAGCTTTGGATGACTCCAAAGCACGCACGTGCCCATTTCCTATTTGTACGAATGTGCGCAGTCTAAGGCCCACTTGCACCGCCAATCACTAAACACGTTTAGCGCTAAACGAGTTTTAAACAAAATTTTGCTTCTGTCAAATGTTTGAAGATGACAGAGACATAATGGTGTTTAAAACTCGCTAAACGTGTTTAGTACTTGGCGGTGCAAGTGGGTCTAAGTGTGACACCCAAATTACAAGGAGTCCTGCCATTCTTCTTTACAAACATTAATATTAGCTTAAAGAGTATAATCACAAAGAGGTAACATTTCAACAAATATCAGAAGGTATCACTTAAAATTGTCTTACCATTGAAAACCTATCTCAAACGAAATTACAAAATTGTATAGCATGTGAGAAGACAATTGCGTTGGCAACCCATTCATTAAATCATTAAAGTTGTTGCGAAATGAAGCCATTTTGCATTTCACTCGATAAGAACAGTTACTACAATGTTGTCGTAGTAAATGTCAAGTGTTTAAATGATTTCATTGCACTGTGTAGGTACACTATCATACAATACAGACCGTCAAACGGAGTGAATAGGGATGTGGCCCTGGCGCACAGGCAACTGATGGAACACGAGTGGGTTTTAGTCAGTAAGAGTCTGACACGCCCTTCCGCTCCGCCCAGAGCGGGAGAGGTCATTTGATGATTTACCACCAAAAAAAATAATAGAAAAAAAAAGACATTTTGCCCCTACTGTTTTGAAATGGCGGCCATTTTAATTTTTATTTACTGATTGTCGATGGGTTCATTTATTTTGCAATATCTACCGATATAGACGTTCGACAGCTACAAAAATAGGCCATACGTTGAGACTAAAAGGTTTGTCAAAAACTCCCATTAAAACCTTAAAAAATACTTGAAACGTAAAAAGTGTGAAAACATTAGGTTGTTTTTTTTTACTTTTTAAATGTTAAAATAGGGGTTAAAATTGTAGGGGCAAAATGTCTTATCATCGTGGATTCGTCGATAAAATTGATCATATTGCTTCGCCTTAACGGGTCGGCCACCGGTGATCAGACACACTGTAGAGAATGAGGAGCAAGGTTCCGATTTCTCCAATGTTATTCCCTAAAAAGGTGCAACAGTGTAACCAAACTTGTGCATGCTGAAATTCGACGTCCACGCAGACAAAGTTGCGAACTTAAGTTATACAAGGGACAGTATCAAGTAAAATTGGTAGAAGACAGTTAAATACGTAATCCGGAGCGGAGTTAACATTAAGTTCTGCGTTTATCTTAATAGAGTTATGCATTGTAAATAGGATTACTAACACATGAGCCCACAGAAATCAGGGAACGCTATAGTGAACAACAATGGAAGTAATCTGTCGCCAAGCTTGGCAAATGTATTGATTGTCGCTGTTTTCAGTCTACAAATTGTGGACAAAATGGTTTTTGACTTTTTGACGAACATGTTTAGCATACGATTCTCAATTCTTTTTTTTTTTAATCCTTGTTCCACACTAGGATTTTCTCCTGTATTGTGGATGCGTTTACACACATTCAAACTCACATACACAAACAGCCAGATTTCTGAATTTCTGAATTCTGAAACAAATCTGTCAATAAAGTTCAAATATTCAAAGTTTGATTAAAGTTGAAGAAAACTTTGAACCGGAATCAAAAAAAGCTTTAATAATGCATAAGTACAGTTTGCCAAGCGATCAACTTAAAATTCTGAATTCAGAAACCGGCTGTCACATTCTTTATACTTTTTAAACAAACAAACAAATATTTGCAAATTAAATTCTCATCTTACAACAAAAAACTAAATAGAAAAACAAAAGCACAACATTACAGACCCTCTGGCTTCCAATAACCAACATCAAACATTGGCTCCAATCCCCAACACACCAACTAATCTGTAGCCGTAATTACCCTGCCAATATAGAAATATACAGCTTTCATTAAGAAGCTCAATGCTAGCTACTAGCTAACTCGTTCGTACTATCTCGTTTGGTCCATCGGTGATGTAAAGAAGATGAAATCTGTAATAGATGCTCATTACCCTGCCATGGCTAGCATGGTGGGATGAAGGCCGATTATTAGTTAACTTCAAATAGTCGTGTGTCATGTTAGGGTTACGCCATTTATTCCAGTTGTGACGGTACTGGACAGGGAAAATGTCAACTAGTTTCTACAAAGTATTGTTGAAATGCAAAGAAAATGTCAGCTTAAAACAGGCGTTAGGCGAAATTCTTCTATGGTTCTTAAATTAGATTGGGCCTTTTTTTTTTTTTGGTTGGGAAATCATCAAATAACCTCTCCCACTCTGGGCGGAGCGGAAGGGCGTGTCAGACTCTTACTGACTAAAACCCACCCGTGTTCCTTCAGTTGCCTGTGCGCCAGGGCCACGGTAACTCTTTCGAACAATCCGCAGCCCCGGTCCTATCGGACCCCGTCAATTTTGCTGACATCTCTTTGAGGCGCGCGTGGAACACGACGCGCCGTCGACCCGGGCCTGGTCCTTACCGGACGGCGAGCTGCCCATTGCTCGCCGTCCGCAAGCCCGCGCCTACGGTGGCCGGGAGTCGGCAATCGACTCCCGACGCCCAGCGTGTCTCCTCCTGCGGCGACTAGGGGCGCGAGGGCGCAGTGATTGCCTCTCCCTCTCGCGCTCCACCTCCTCCTTCGCGAGCATTACTGCTTCGCAGAGGGAGGTGACGGCTATGGTTCTTAAATTAGATTGGCCGAATACCCGGTTTCTGAATTGAGAAGCGGAAGTTAAAAACCTGTCAAACTCTTCTTAGTATAACTTAAGGTGAAAGCCTACAAAATTCAAAATTTATTTGCAAGGAACGAATGAAACTCTTAATTTCGCGGACTATATTGAAGGAATCACCTTAAAAAATGCTAAAATACAGTTAGACAAGTACTCAACTTTAAAGCTTCAGAGCCCGGGTGTTAGCAGCTGCAGTTACACTTACATAAGGTAAGGGCACCTTATTTCGAGGGGTTTTAAAATTGGCACCATATCCCGAGATATTTAAAAAACTGCGTTTATGAGCGATTTACAAGCTCTTTTTAATTGCATGATCTCTTATTCAGTTGATAATAATAAATATGCGTAGTTACAAAATCAAGGTCTGGAGTAATGTGTATATGTTTTAAAATAATTGCTTAGTTATGCGTCAGCAGCTGGTCCGAACGCACGCTTCATACATTTTGGACCTCGGTACACGTGAGTGCCGTGTTTTTTAAAGGCTTGTATTTAAACGCCTACCAGAAACATACCTATTTTACTACCAAAAAATTCGAAATACTCACCAAATTGTGTCCACCAGAATGGATAAATGCTCACCAAATTGTGTTTCATAAAGTATTGTAGAAATGAACCTATTTTCCTTTTGTATTTATAAGGCATAGTCAACGGAGCCCCGCTCAGCGGGGCTCCTACTTCTGGGTGGTTTAAAAAAAAATAACCACGATGGGGATGACGGGGTCTTTCAAACCCCGCCATCCCCTTCTAACCTAACCTGTCCGACTCGGGGTGCCCCAAGTCCCGAGCTCGCTTCGCTCGTTCTTGCATCCAATCCCACCCTTGCATTTTTAACCAAACTTATTTTTGGTGAGCAACTTAAACAAGATTTCGTGAGCATTTATCCATTATGGTAGGCAAAAAGAATATAAATACAACACATACAATAATTCTGATGAGTGTATAATTATTTTGGAATTTAAAACGTTGTTCTATAAGCAGCTCGGTATAGAGTGGGTTTATTTTATTTGAAGTTAACATATTTTACTTGGTACTTAGTCTTAGGGTCTAAAAACTATTTTGGTGAACATTTAAATTGTAGCATTTTTTAAATAGTGATTCTTTGGTTAATTTTGTAGCGCATGTGTAATTCTTTGAGTTAAACTATTTCAAGGATTATATTTTCAATCAAAAACACTTAACTTTTGTATGTTTTTCTGAATAAATCAAGATGAAAATACGTCTTGATAATACCGCGGCTTTAGGTGCCAAATATTTCAGCCGGTTCTTTATTCCGGTGTATACCGCGAAATAGCGATTTCAGATCTTGTTTTTTTTTTTTTACAGGTATGTTTTTAAGATTAGGCCTTTCCCGCTTTAGGTTCGGCAACTTAAAAAGATAATGAATATTAAAATCTATTTCCGAGTTATACTTTTGCGTTTCATTCACTAATTATAGCATGTCAAAGGTGATCTATTTAGATATTTTGTTAATTCGTTGTCTGGGAAAACTTAGAAGGAAAATTTTAGTTTATACAAAATTTGACGTAATTTTTAACAAGTATTATATTATATTTACGAAGATTTTACAATTAAGTATTAATCTATAAATAAATTATGCAAAAATCTTGCATTTTTTAATACTCGGAATTAGGAAACGGGATTTTTTGGTGTGAAACGCTATTCCGATGTATAGTAGGTCGGGATAAGGTTTTATGAGCACCTTAAGCCGCGGTATATACACACGTAAAATACATAGTGTTCACAATTTTACGCAGCTTGCTCCTATTTCCTTTATACCTTTCACAAACTTAGGTACGTAGTTGTAAACATTTATGGATAATCAACTATATTAATTTAATAATATCATTTTACACAATATCTTGCTTTAGAGAGTGCCACATATTGTTTGTACTACTGTTGTAATAATACGACGAGTATTAAAATAAGTAAAATTGATTAGCTAGACCTACATTAGGTATTAATTGAATACTGTGACATCATTTTATTAGAACATTAAAACCTCATCTAAGAAGACGAACGATTAAACCCTAAATTAATAAATAGACTTGATTTTTTAAACACCATGTATTATTCTTCCTACCGCTTTCCTTTGCATTTTGTACACTCGGAATTAGGAACCAAATACATCGGAATAAGGATTTTTACATCGGAATATGGTGCCTCCGACTTCTTTTCATATTTAATTAATTTAGAATATAAATCAAGATCTAATAGCCAAACATATTGTCTATTTCAAGAGTAGAAACAATAGTGGTTTTGATAAAAATAACCAAACCTTCAAAAAGGTACAATAAATGCTTAATTTTCGATCGCCTTTCGAGTTTTAGTAAAAATACGGCGGATATAGGTGCCCTTACCTTAATTGATTCTTTACGAGGACTATACGCGCCATTATTCATACATGTAGCCCAATTTTAAACTAGCAATCGCTAATTCTGCCAAAATGTGAAGGAGGTCTTCACATTTTGGCAGAATTAATGATTGCTTTAGTGATTAGTTTTACCTACAAATCTTATGATTTACGTAATCTTGCTTGGGCGGTATGTTCTCAACCACAAAGGAACACAATCAAAGACAAAACTTATCACGAACACTGTATCGATAAAATATATTACAGGGTACCCCTCTAATCTCGCCGATCGATTGGTCACACCACTAAGCACGCATTGCGTACCCCCGATCTTGCGTTCAGACATTCAATTAGTCGATAGGCACATAACTTGGACAGATAACCGGTACGCCTGCACAATTACACCTTATAATTGTTTGTATTCATTTATTAATTAAAATACTTGCCTGTCTATCGGAAATCGAATCGATGTTTCGCAATTAATCGATATGATGATGAATTGTTTGTTTAGTCCGGAACATAGGCCCGGTTTTTTTTTACCTTTTTTGAATAAAGAATATGTAATTATGGAGGTAAAATCTGTAAGGAAGAGTTGAAATGTGAAAAATGTGAAAATCATAGAACTTGGCTGATCCCTCTCCATGGTTTTACAGTTCCTTTCCTTTTAAAAGCGTATAATTATTCATCTGTTAGCACACACAGACAGGTTGCTAACACATTAATTAAACCTAATAAACGACTTGTATAATTTTGTCATTCCACCTTAAATTAAATCTTAATTACTTAATCACTACTTTACCACTAAAGTTTTGTAAAACGACCCAAGATTATCTATGGCCATTTAGTGTGGCAAGATCCACGGTTTACCGCCAACACGGTGTTGCCAATGTAATAATTAAGAATATTATAAAGACTTATAAGTAGTAAAACGATACAGATCAGACTTGCACAACCAATTTTAATAGCAATTTATGTAGTGCTTATCTCAAATAGGTATCTTTTCGGCAAAGTTCAATCGGAATGATAAAGTAGTTTGTCAGTTGTTATTTAAATTATATAGATAATGTTAATTACTTAATAAATACTTGAAGCACCATTGCGAGAAATGTGATATCTGTTTTTTTTTTTTGCAATTTCTTTTGGATGAAGAATTTGGGGTAAGGAACTTTATAGGTAGTTGTTAAGAGCGTTTCACGTTTTGAATTTAATTTGTTAATATCTGACCATTGTTATTTGTAACATTATAACGCTAAAAATTGTTCAAATTGATTGAGATGCTCGTCCGGTATTATAATGGTTGTTTTAAATATTTTCAAAATTCTAATTAGCTATAGCCCCTAGTCTGTTTTAAAAACCAGCAAAGTGCAAGTTGTATTTGCGAAATTATTGTTACCTACGTGCCATTTACTAAGAACCGCTAAACAATTTTGTGAAAAAGTACCAGATTTTAAGCTTAAAGAAAGCCGCATCATTTTTGTTAAACTTTGACGATAAGATTAGATTTCAAAGTGTTATTCAAGGTTGTGCTTTTGCGAGCTTTCGTTTGATACCCCACACGATCAACATTTCTGTCAAATAGTCAGAAACCTCGTAGAGATAATACCTTGTTTTATTTCATATACCGTCAACGGGGTGAATAGGGATGCAGGGGTGAATCAGGACCAAACTTTAAAAGGTATTTTAACATTTAAATAATATAGTTTGTTATTGATTTTAAATTGGTTTTAAATTCGGAAATAAACTAATACCAAATGGTATTAGCTCTTGGTATGGGATGGGAATAGAGCCAAATAACTATTTACACTGGGTACTAAATTAAATGACTAACTAACTATACAAATAAATACAAAAACAAAAGTACAATTAGGCGTTCAAGTACTCATCTAGAGATTAAATTCAGAACGTTGACCTTAATTTAATGCCTGTGTATGTAAAATAGTTGCAGACAATATTGTCAGACAGTTACAGCTGCTGCGGAGCTGATTCTTTAAGTGTTCCAGTTACTATACCCAAAGTTAAGTTTTAACATGAACTATTGACATGAAAAACATGTAAAAGTTCATAGCTCAGCTAAGTATTTAGTCAAACTAAACCACGACAGTAGCACGTTACTTTGTTTTCCAAATAGATTCATTATTTATTTGCAGATTATTATAAACTCAAACTCAAAGCATTTATTTCAAATAAACCAATTACAGGCACTTTTTAACTGTCAAGGGGTCGGTCAGTCAGAAAAATGAAGCTAGTTGCCCATTCCAAACGTGGTAGGTACCTATGGAGAAGAATTGGTAAGAAACTCCATGGACACTCTTTTAAATCAACATAAAGTTACAAAAATATATTTGGTTACATCATTCATGTTGAAATTACACATGTGAGAACAATTTAAAAAGACGTGCACGTTAAAAGCGTCCGTAATAAAAAACATAAAAACAAAAAATAATTCGAATTAAAATAAGCCGAGGCAGCTAAGAGATGACCAGTTCCTACTGACGACGCGGCCCGTTCACGAACACGACGTATGAATCAGCATCATTCAGCTCAACCATTTTGAAGGTAACTTAATGATCCAACACACACGCCACCACCAGCGAGACATTTGACTGAGCATGACATACTATCAGCCGCCAGGGCACATTCAAGTCAATGAAAGACGATCCTAGTAAAAATGGTAGCTTTATAGTAGATACATAATACTCACACATGTGCTATGCAATTATACATTACTAAGAGATTGAATTTATACAATACAAAAATAGTTTTTACAATCTTCAGCAGCTCCAACAATATTTTCGAATGCTAATCAATTAATTTATGCGCCCCTGTGGAGCAGGACCAGCGTTGAGCCAAGCATCTTTGTCAGCGATGTAATCCCCCAACTTATAATATGCTTGGCCGCATAGTGTGCGTTTTTATATTCACCCACACATAGTGCTGGGATATAACCATAGACAACCCACAACTTAAACATTCCCTTCCGATATAGAATTAATAAAATGCTTTCTAGTTATCTAATACAGATATCATTTACGCTCACTTAATCTCACCTTTTTTTGAAAATCGAACTCTGATTTATATTTTTTCCCAGTATAATGAGTACAAATTGGCGTGAAACAAATCCTATCCACATCCTAGCAGGTATTTCACACTTTTTGCTTAGAAAACTACTACCGTTGAATAAGTATCATTTCGTGGAAACCAGCATATTAAACAGGGGTAAACGTTTTACAATAAGGCTAACTAGCGACCCGAGGCAGATAGCTATGGTACTTGTATGTTCAACATTGTTATGCAATTTTTTTATGCTGGCAATTTATTGTGGGGTCCCGGGAAAGTGTTTCTTTTTTTGAAATTATATAATACAGTTTCAAATAAGTGACCGGTATACAGACAGCCGGTAGACAGCTAGTAACTTGACTTAAAGACATAGCTTTGGCCTAAAAAAGAATTTCGCCAAAACTTTCTGTGACTTGTTATTTTAGTAAAAATAAATAGGTTAGTAAAAATGAAATTGATTATTTATTATAATATAAAGAATATATATTACCATCTATCTAGAATCTAGAATGTTGCAAATGTTATAAACAAACCAATAGGAACAGTTACAGTCTTCGCATGTGCACTTGTTTGTAAATCCCTTCAACCAAGTCGCCCCCAGTTATCTGCGCCTGAGTATGAGACACGGACCACTAACTTTCGAAATATATTATACTAGCTGTGCCCCGCGGTTTCACCCGCATAAGTCTCCCGAGGGAATATCGAGATAAAACGTATCCTATGTCCTAATCCAGGTCATGGTCTACCCATGTGCAAAATTTCATCCAAATCCGTTTAGCCGTTTTAGCGTGAAAGCGTAACAAACTAACATACAAAAAATCTAATCTTTTCTCTTTATAATATTAGTTTAGATTTACCGTGGAAATAGCAAATCTTTTTCTATTCGCCCCACAAAGTTGGCAATCTAATTTTCTACGACCTGTATCGTAATGGCACCCAATTTTTCACTGAGCAACTTTTGCAATCTTACAACTTTAATAATGTCACTTTTACTTGATTAAATTTTGTTCTGAAATATTCGCTTAAGTCCTCATAAACGATTAGATAGTATTTTCTTTGCTTCTCTCTCTTCTGTATCTACTCACCTATTTCGATACCCCAAAAATATTTAAAAAACATAAAAGATTATTTAAGTAGCAATTAATGAGACTTTCACGAAACTATTGATTTTCGAATAATAGTGGTCTAAGTCTGGGAAAAAACAAAACAAAAAAAAAATGGTGTAGCCGCTTGGGAGCTACGATGGCGCAGAGAGACACACGCACACACGTTAAACTTACATCGCCCCTCTGTTTCCGTCGGGGGTTAAAAAGACAAGCCAATATTTAGATTTTTAAGCTTATTAAATGTGCACCTTTTCAGCAAAATGCATCTGCACACCCCAGACGATGACGCGTGTTATGACGAGTCTGATGTAACCTTCACAACAAATAAACATTTTTTATGTCTACCATGAACACACAATATTAGTTTTTACGATGCTTACATTGTATTGTCTAGAATATTATACCACATTTAGTCTGGAACAGAAATAACAGATATTTTTATAGCAGAAATATAAATACTTTTTAATTAACTTCTGCGCACTTTAAAATAATATCGTACATAATTAAAACAGCATGTATTAAATTATAAGATCATAAGCATTGCATACAATGTGTTCTTAGTAATTTATTGGCTTATAAATTGAGTTGGCATGCGGGATGTGGGTTAGTTCGCAAACTGACGATGAAATTCATTTTTATTTGTTAACAGTAAAAGAATAGTAGATGGTTAAAACTATCTATTATATTCGAGGTAGTTTTACACCTGAGGTTTAGCGAAGCAGAATTAGAACCCGAGGTGTAATGGGTTTTCAGCGCCATGTGTTACACTCTACTTTTCACTACGATCGCGGGAAAATAAATTACGGTCACGAATTAAATTTATAATTAGAGAAAATTTCTAAAGATTTCGCGCCGATGCCTTTTTTATTTGTTCTGTAGCCGCAACGCAATGCACGCATTCTACCGAAGATGTCACCGCTTTTAGTTCCATTTTCAAAATTAAAATGTTCTTCTTTTTTTATGAAACAGTAATAAGTCGAGTCTTATGATTAAGACTTTTTCATTTTTGTAGGTTTGTTGATAACAGACAAAAACAAAAAAATAATAAACTTTTTTCCCTAGAGGAAAATATTCGATTTTATCCCCGCTCTGGTACACTACAATGACGGACTTTTTGAGCAAGAGGAGTGATCAATGTTTTATCTGCTGTCATATCGTAAAATTCGAATTATAACCGTCAAAACGAGTTTATACTCGTATTGACATACTTTATAAACACAATACCTAAATTTAAAAATAGTATCATATTATAACACTTTTTCTCTGACAAAATAATGTTATAATAGTTATTTATGCAACTTTTGTATAATAAGGGGTATTAAAACACGAGTGTGATAATAGTATCACATGAATGTTTAAATACCTAATTATGTACAGTTGAATACAAGACTTTATCTACACACATGATATGAATCCCCTATCATTAAAAGGTTCTGAAACCATAGGGTATTGTGCAGTGTTGTAAGAACTATGTAAATTCATGGAAAGTTTAATTGCTGAGTATCGAATACAAACAAACTATGTTATCGAAGCTTGTATCAACTCATTTTTGTAAACAACAAAGTAATAATTTTTTGCAATACTAATAATTATCGAACAAAAATTCCGGGATACGACGTGAATTCGAATAACCTATAAGTTTCTTGTTTAATTACGGCGCTGTGGTGGTGAAACGCGCGTCCATGACAGTGTTCTTTTTTTGAATAGGAGTTGCTTAATGAAATTTTGTACAACATTATAACACACATTTGGATGATATTATGGTTACAATGGTCTAAAAAACAAGGTCTGGCATTCCGGGAGTGACACATGCTTACGTGACTATTCAGTTGCCACTTTATTGCAAGAAAACATGAATTATGGAAACATTTTCAGTCACTATTCTGTTAAAAAATATATATAAATCATTTAAATTGTCGTTTCGTTTTTCTAATCAAACGAAACAATTCAATTTAAACATATACCAACGTAATTGTCAGTTAAAACCTCATTGTTTTATCGGATTCGCACAGGTAATAAAGGCGGTTGGGGAGTTATTATTACACACTACTGGTAACATAGCGGCGATGACGTAGGCTTGTGTCTCCTACGTGACTACTGTGTCTCGGAATGCTATTACTGGCGAAGTATATTATTATACCATGATTGTTACTATGAAACTGGTTGTTTTAATGTTGGCAATGAGCTAACTGTTTCAGAAACTTTTATAGAGGATTTTGTAGCATGGGTGTTGATATAATTTATTTTTTTACCGATACGATACAGGGCAAATCCAAGGAGTTAATATCACCTAGGAGTTTCCATCAATATTTTTGTTCTAATGGAACGCATATGCGGGGCTCGCCATTTTTATAGCATTACAAAAAGTTTTGATTCCAATTTTTACTTGTCTGTGGCAGCGCCCGCTGTAGCGCATGCACGGTAACGTGCTGGATTGTGGCGCCATGCATACATTTTGTTGTACTGAATTTCGTCGGAAACTTTGATCTTTTATTTATTAGGTTCGATCCCAATGTATGAGAGTAGATAGAGTAGTGTATGAAACTGCACATAACTATATAGGTATTAACACACTCGTGTGATACTATTAAAAACCCCGCTCGGTTTTTAAAACACACTCGTGTTTTAATACCCCTCATTATGCAGCAGTTTCATAAACTACTTATATTATTTACTTGCTTCTGCCTGGAAAAAGGAGAGAGAGGCCTTTGCCCAGCAGTGAGACAATACAGGCTAGCTAGATTAGATTCGATGAGCTTCTGCCTGCGATTTCGTCCCCGTGGAAGTGGGTAAACGGCCCAGTAAAACACGTACCGGTAAAACGGGGTGAATAAGAACGCAGGGGTGAATCGGAACGAAACTGTCAAAGGGATTTTAACATTGAAATAATATAGTTTGTTGCTAACAAGTGCACTTAATCGTTAATTATAATACAGTAAACACATTAGAGTCCTTTTTGGCAACAAACTATATTATTTCAATGTTAAAGTCCCTTATAAAGTTTCGTTGCAATTCATCCCTCTGTTCCTATTCACCCCGTTTTACGGTACCTAAATACTTCGTTCAGTCATCATTATCATCTAGCCTAGCCTATTCCCAACTATGTTGGGGTCGGCTTCCAGTCTAACCGGGTGCAGCTGAGTACCAGTATTTTACATGGAGCGATTGCCTATCTGACCTACACAACCCAGTTACTTGGTAATACAATAGGTACTCGGTAAGACTGGTTGTCAGACTTTCAGGCTTCTGACGACCCGTACCGACTGTCAAACATCCACGAATGACAGCAATGATCAACGGTTTAACGTACTTTCTGAGGCACGGAGGGGTCTTGGTATGTAAAGATGGTCACCCATCCACAGACCAACCGCGGCAAGCGTAGCTTAACCTGTTCGATCAACCAGTGCGACTTTATTACTTAGCCACAAGCCCCAAATACTTGGTTCAGTAACAGTCTAATCTTATCGCTATGATTGGCTGAGCGGCTTCTGCGTAACAACAATCCATTTCGAAACAATTAAAACTAAGTAAAAACATTAATAAAATAAAAATGGACTAAGTTCAGATAAGGTAATGCCTACTTCGTCGACCTTGTTAAGGTATAAAATTCTGTTATTTCTACTATTATCGATTTATGTATTGAATGTACTGATCGACCTTTCGTTTTCAGATATTGTAAATTATTAATTTATATTGGACAAGGTAAAATTAATGCCTTGTTTACTTTTTTACTTTATCTTAGCATAAATCAATATAAAATAAGAATTAAAATTGAAGAAAATAATTATTAAGAGTAAATTATTTATTTTTTGCAAAAATACAGCACTATTTTATTTTATTAACTCCTATCAGCTGCAGGCATTCTTAATTAATTAATCAATAAAAGTATTTTTTAAACAATCGATAAATAATTTACTTTACCGATAACATTGTAGGAAAACTTGGTTTGATGTCGAAATACTTCAACTAAGTGCTTGGAATTAATTGGTACGGAAAATTTATAAATATTTTGTTAAGTATTAAGTGTAAAGATATTATTCAATATTTACTAGTATCTTTTCTTGACATACAATTAATTAACATCTGTGGATAATAAAATATTTTATATTTTTTAATGTATTTTTTTAAGTTTACTTCTGACAATTATTGGAATTTGTGTACTTTAATATATTTAAAATAATTTTAACCTCAATTACTATGTAACTGTTATTGTATGCATAAGCGGCGGGACATAGCTGATCCCATTTTAACTTATAAGAACATTGTATGTATTATGTACAGTCACCAAAAGAGATAAGTAACCAGGGTCGTCGATATTCTGCCCGGCTTGGGCGGAGCACCGCCGTGTCCTCGTGGCGGCGATCGGCGGCTGCGACCTTTCGCGTCCGGCCCTGGTTCAGGCCATGGTACGGAGCGAGAGGGAATGGGAAGCCGTCACCTCCTTCTGCGAAGCAGTAATGCTCGTGAAGGAGGAGGCGGAGCGCTAGAGGGAGAGGCAATCGCTGCGCCCTCGCGCCTCTAGTCGCCGCAGGAGGAGACACCCTGGGCGTCGGGAGTCGATTGCCGACTCCCGGCCACCGTATACGCGGGCTTGCGGACGGCGAGCAATGGGCAGCTCGCCGTCCGGTAAGGACCAGGCCCGGGTCGACGGCGCGTCGTGTTCCACGCGCGCCTCAAAGAGATGTCAGCAGCATTGACGGGGTCCAATAGGGCCGATGCCTGCCGGGGTCGCGAATTTTTCGAAAGAGTTACCGTGGCCCTGGCGCACAGGCAACTGAAGGAACACGGGTGGGTTTTAGTCAGTTAGAAGAGTCTGACACGCCCTTCCGCTCCGCCTAGAGTGGGAGAGGTCATTTGATGATTAACCAACAAAAAAAAAAAGGGTCGTCGATATAGTTGAATTTTAGTAAGAAACCGATGGATGTTTTCAAAAGAAATTTAATTTGATAAATGAACTGTTTGTTTTCTATTAATTAAGTTAAATTTTATCTGAAAATATCCATGGGTTTCTTACTAAACTTCAACTATATCTGACGACCCTGGTTACTTATCACATTTGGTGACCGTACCTACCTATGATCCACAAAAAAGATTATGAATATGAATATGAAAGTTTCTTCATTACTCTACAACCACGGGTGTCCTAAAAAGCGACTAAGAAAGTTCGATATTTAAAAAAATAGGCAGCTGCGAACTTCTGTCCATTCTGCCAAGTGTGATCACCACGTCGACAACATCATCCGGTCTATTTTGTAAAAATCTCACCGAGAAAGCCTAGGCGAAGCGAGCTTGAAGTGAGTGTCATTCCGCTTAGGGAATGACTCTTTTCACAGTTCACTTCAAACTCCCTTAACTTAAGCATTGACGGTGAGATTTTTACAGAATAGCACTGCGGTTCAAGAAAGAGCAACACACATCATCATCATCGGATTCACGAAGCAATACGAATATTCCGTTTGCCAACTGACGGATGACGCGTCGATAATAGAATATCATAAGTATTTGTTACTACAAGTTAACTTGACAACCGTTTTACATCATAATCAACTAGTCTACCCCATTGCCTCCAAAGATTTAAATCGTTAGATTTGCCCTCACCACACTTATGAGTCATAAGTGTGGTGTTGACACTTTTCGCGAGTCATTCGCAAAAAGTGTCAATACTGAAAACAGTGAGCTCTCACATTCAGCATGCGAAATTGTGGGTGTCAGAGATGTCAAAACGAATTAGAAACGTGTCCGTCTTTTGACGCAGTAGAGCGAATCTAACAATTTAAATCTTTGATTGCCTCGACTTTTCTCACTATAAAATTACTGACGACATAGAAATCTTTAATCCAACTATTAATCGTAGTGTCATATCCCCAGGGTTACTTAGAATACTTAAAATATTCTGTAAGCATAAATAAGTCATGTTCCAGTACATAATTAAAGTTAATGGTTGTTAGCTGTGTTTACCTTAGTCCCTGTAGCCCTCAGGCTGTATGCCTAAGTACCTATGTACTAATAGATGGGTTGTGTCGCCGAGATATTTTCTAATCTGCTTATCCTGTTCGTGAGCTGAGTAAAAAATTGTGCCGGGTTGAACAAATTGTGGTTTGGCTGGCTAAACTATTTTGGGTGGCTCTGCTTGTAGGAAAGAATTAGATCGAATAATATGAAAATTCGATTTTTCATTGCCTTTCCCAACAATAAGGCCCGTACCTAATCGAACTTGAAAGAAAATACGTTTATTTGCGGTAAATATGACGCAAAGAAAAACACACAAATACAAAAAAAGAACGAGTTAGGGGAAAATATGCGACACATGCACGCAAAACGCCAATCGCTCAGCATAAAGGCTCGTTCACACTGGCGCGACGCGACGCCCGACAGAAAGGCACTGCGTGTCGCGCGACAGGCGCGGGCGGCGCCTTTGTGTAGCACTGTCGCGTCGCGCCTGTCTGTGGGAGCCTTAACGCTACGACCCTATGCGAAACAGAGCTCCAGCGCTGGTTTTCAGCGACAGCCGGCGTTGACGTGATGAAGTGACGTCAACAAGTGCAGCATACGAAAAAAAAAAGTGCAAGTGCTTGGAATTGCAGCCAAATAAACTACACTAACATCATCAACATTTATTTGGGATCGGCGCCACGTGTACTTTAAATACACAAAAAACACTAAAATGGTCTTTATATTTTAATCTTAACTTTGAAAGAGTTTGTATCTTTCATGTCAAATGATAAATGATAAATGATTTTATTTCTGTAAGTAGGTTTGTACAAACACTTTTACACGTCAATCATATTTTAAAACTAGATGAGGTCGGCGTTTCCTATCTGACTACTCTGAGAAGAAAGGCCGAAACAAACTCAGAGGTCACAGTCTCTTTTAAAGTCCAGACATAATCTTGGTCAGATCATGTGAAGACCATGTAGATTTGAGTCTGAAATGGTCTTTTGAGGAAAAATGCCACACAGAATGAGTGGACCTGTCCATTCAGTGCACGCATTTGTCAGTAATCGTGCAGCTCAACTCAGAACTTAAGGAGCTCAACGATTCGACGAACAATACCAAAGAAAGGACATTTTGGTAGGCCGCATAAAGCACTCAAACTGCCAGATCATCATTGAAACTACCTGAAAAAGTGAAAAAAAAAAACTGACGCACATAGTCCTCACATTCACAATAATTTGATAATAATGTTATACTTCAGAAAGTAAATTGTCATGTCATTCTATATGTAATAATTATCAAATGTCAAAGTTTATGTAAAATACAAATTAAAAAAAATAGCAAAAATAAAAATAACAAAAAGCAAATTGGAGCAACTCAATCCCAAGCCTTTTTGTCCTCAATATAATCTTTAACGGTATAAAAGGCTTTCTGGCACAACTTACGTTTAATGAATGATTTGAATTTATTAAGGCTTAGATCTTGAACTATCTGCATGAACTGCTTGAACTGTCTATGAATTGCATTAGATAACTTATCAGGCCAAGGATGGGACAAAAGTAAATTAGATCTAAAACCAACACCAGGACCTGGTCCTTTCATCAACAGCATCAGTTAAGCCTGTTTCCAAAATATGGATGAGATCGGTTTCCTGTCGATCCAGAAAATCAGTTTTAAGAGAGAAGCGCCAGGTTGCCAGCAAAATTCAAATTTTCTTACGTTTTTTTTTGCAATTTGCAGGTCAGTGTCAGGTTGTATTGAACAAAAGAGGGTTTTGATGATTTTATTTATTATAATTCTTTAAATTCATACTTATTACGGTCGCGAATCATATTTTGTTCAACATACAACCGAACACTGAACTGCAAATTGCAAAAAACGTAAGAAATTTTGAATTTCACGGGCAACCAGGGGCTTCCCCTTAACAGAATATCTTCATCCGGAGTTCAATTCCAAGCAATACACTCAACACTTCGACAAACGCAATAAAATCGCATTGCCATATTTGATGCAAAAACAACTATACAAACAAATTAATTATATCCCAACGATGACGGCAAAATTGTACCATACTCAATTTGTAACCCACTAATACACAGTTCTGTAATGGTTTTATAATTGTTAAATTGTTTAATAACAGAGAAATAATTGGCACTTATTATAATAACAGTTCTTTATTGTACTTGTTGGGTAATAAGCAGCTACTTGCTTGAAGGAATTAATTGATTTATTAAATTGGAATCAGCGGGGTAATAACGTAACACACTAACAGTAGGAATAGGTTTCATTTTGACAGTTCAACCATATTCATTGCGTTATTTACGTCGTTGAGCAGATTTTTTTTTCTAACATATGAAGCAATGGATTAGCAATAGGCTTCAAAATGATTCAGGTTGCGATAGATAGTGTGTTACGTAATTACCCCGCTGGTTAAAATGTGGTTGATCTTTTTGTTTTATTTAAACCTGTCCTTTCTTGCTTTAATTTCCCCTAAAGACAGCTGGTTGAAGATTACTCTCAAAGTGAAGGTAACATCTTTTACAGTGACCACCATGGATCCGAAATTTATTCAGCCCATGACTCAGAACGAATCCTTCATAACACGTAACTTCTATTCTTCTGAGGAGACAAAAAACCACTACCAACCAGTTACTTCTAAAAAAGTCCTCTATATTTTAATTAAATATGTTTCTAGATGACCAATGCAGCGCATCACGCACTATGTATGTATATACATATGTATATACGACGAATCAAAACTTACGTACGCAAACTGTGCTTCGAATTGTGAGTACTTTCGAGTCGTTTTAATTACTTCATAAACTCAAGAACTCCCCATTCCAAGTGTACTTCCGTGTCCTTTCATTTCATTCTAATATTCTGTCGTACAATTTATGACTACTCCTCACACCCTTGGGACTTAGACTATGATATCTAGTTGTTGGCGTAATGTATGTCGAGCCTTAGGCATAGTATAGGCAGAACAGTAGTGTAACTAGGTTGTGTTCTTGGAATAGTCACCTGCGCTGGACTGCGCATCCAAATGATATGACCAAAATAGAGAGACAGAAGAATTCGCTGATAGATAATTAAAAGAGGAACTGCAACAGTTGTGACAAAAGGGTGTAGAGATTGAGGATTTTGAAAGCTTATGCCATCAATCTCATGCAAATATAATCGACTTGTTTCGATTTATTCACTGGAATAATGATTCATTTCAAATTATTACATGAAACGCGAATTTAGAAATATAGAGGATATTTTCCGGAGATATTGAATTTACTTTTGATTACCAATCAATAACTAAAATGAAATTCTACAAGACACCTTCAGAAATCGATGGTTATAGTTTCAGAACCTCATAAGCTGCAATAATAATTTAGCAACATTAGAATTGTTGTAAAATGTGAAAATTTTCATGAGAGAAGCCATATTATGCGGAAGACAAGCCGAAAAGCATGTCATACAGCTCTTTTACCACTAACACCTACTCTTCGCAGTTACACTACTGTACCATCCACCTACCATGTCCAAGGTGGTCAGTCGTGAGATTCTCTCTGCCGGGGGCACGGGGCTTATTTATAGCCGTATTTAATTACTACGCCCAGTGAATCTAGATTATTACATTAGTTATGGGCTGTCCTGTGGCAGATCACGAAGCTAATAGGCCGGTAGTTAATAAACGATGCCACCTTAGATTTTTGTTCTGATATTTTGTGTCGTGTTACATGTCTGGATAGTCTGAAAGTTGTGTGATTGCCAGCAGGTTTAGCACGAGCACCGTTTTGTCGACGGAAGAGTAGACAAAAATGACGTTCCGTGTAGACAGTACGACGGCAGCAAAATAGAAAGAGTCAACCGAACTTTTTACGAAATTTACAATTTTACTTAATTCGACTCAAAATTCTTTGTTTTGTCATACTCAGGATTTTTTTTCTGTTTGGTTCTCAATTTTTACTGATATTAAGCACTTATATAAAGAAAACTACAACAATTTTTCTCAAAGTACCGTATTTTGGAACAAAAAAATATTACAGTAATATTGGCCTTAACCTTTTCCTTGGTAATACCCTATTAACTAAATGATGTAAAATAAGAGTAGATAGCTTTGTTCTTCTATTAATTATCACAGTTTTTCGTTCAAAACGCTCTCCTGTAAAATCATGATTTTGTAGATAACCGTATATACTTTATGACCGTCGGTAAAAAGTTTTCTACTGTCTTTAGCATGGCGATTATAAAAACAAATTGTCTTCACTACCTTCCCAAACTTTCTTCTGAAATAGTCTACATAAAAAAGGACCTAGACAAAAATCGTTATAAAGGAAAGACAAAATTACAGATTGTAGAAGGATTTCTACGGTGCGATGTCAAAAATGGAGAAAGGAAATGTCACTTTGTATAGAAAGAGCAGTGTCTATTCTTCGAAGAAAAAGAAAGCGTCATGCGTCTAAGCCTGCAGGTAGCGTGACTATTCAGATCATAGAATGGATCGGCAAAAATTATTTGACGTCCGGGATCTGCAGAACACTGCACATAAGTACATTGGTTTGTTACATTGTGATGTACAATAAAGCATATTATATATATTTAATATTTGACAATAGTTTATCACCGCATGCAGGAGTCTCAACGTCTCTGCGTCGTCGGGTTAAGGCACTGCCCAAACATAGGACACCGAAATAGTACAAGCCAGTTTTTTTTTTAGTGTATTGTCAAATGTTCAAAGAAGAGACTTATTTAAAAATATTTTATAAAAATAAAATAGTATCGTGATAAAACAATCGTAAAAAAGAGCTCAAAAAAATATGTTTCGTCGCATAATTCTCAAACTTTTGAGCGTAAACTATCACATTTTATGTAATGATAATAAAGAGAATTCAATCAATCAACTAAAGAAATATCTAAAAATTATTCCAGTAAGCCGTGCCTTAATTTTTTTAATTTAATTAAAACTGCAAAATAACTTTTATTTTGGCGGTCATTCGATTCAACTAACATCAAACGCATCTCTGTTTTGAACCTTATTTGTTGCCGCGATGCGCTATTGTCAATTACCTAAACAAAATCTTCTTACCGCGCCTTAACCAAGGACTCCTGCACGTATTAATACCTATAATGAGGTTGTTCAGGTATTAACTTATTTTCCACTCACATTGCCTAATAGTAACAACTCAAACTCAAACTCAAAGCATTTATTTCAATTAAACCATGGTCTAAAAAAACAAGGTCTGGCATTCCGGGAGTGACACATGCTTACGTCACTATCCAGTTGCCACTTTATTGCAACAAAACACGAATTATGGAAACATTTTCAGTCACCATTATGTTAAAAAATATATTTATAGCATTTAAATTGTCGTTTCGTTTTTCTAATCAAATGAACAATTCAATTTAAACATATACCAACGTAATTGTTAGTTAAAACTTAATTGTTATATCGGATTCGCACAGGTAATAAAGGCGGTTGGGGAGTTATTATTACCCACTACTGGTAACACAGCGGTGATGACGTAGGCTTGTGTCACCCTGTGTCTCGGAATGCTATACCTGGCGAAGTATATTATTATACCATGAATTAAACCATTTACAGGCACTTTTGAATTGTCAAAGAGTCAGTTAGTCAGAAAGTTGAAGCTAATTGCCCATTCCAAAACGTAGATCTCTATGGAGAAGAACGGGCAAGAAACTCCAAAGACACTCTTTTTAAATCAAAATATTACATAATCCTGGGTTTTCAAATTATTTGAGTTTCCAAATTATTCAACCGATTGGCATATGGGGTAAATTACAGAAATACTTTTTTTAAATTTGAACCAGCTTTATTTTGACAACCACCTCACTTTACTTTGTGTATTTAATTTCATCACTACTGCTCTAAAAACGGTGAAGGAAAACATCGTGAGGAAACCGGCACGTCCTAGAACCAAAAAATTCGAAGACATGTAACATCCACCGACTCGCACTGGGCCCGCGTGGTGGATTGTGGCGTACTCCCTCTCACAGAGATCAAGTCTGTGTCCCAGCAGTGGGAACATTATAAGCTGATTATGCTATTTTATTCCTAATATTATCTTAACTTCTTAATTTCAGAAATCTTTTTGGAAGAAAACTTTAAAGCCTTTACAACCGCTAGACGGGTGCGATGGGATTAAACAGGAATATAAACACTCACAAAAGTGGCTAAGTACTTTGCTGATTCCTCCCACCATGATTAAAAATACATCGATAACACGTTATCAACATACAAGTAGCGCAAAAAAAAATTGGCACCTTAGCACATTAGCAATACCAAAAAAAAAACAGCACACACCATATTCGGCATCCCCCTCTACAGCTCTTAATCACAGACGACAACTGCCGGCGGCACGCTCTAACTCAAGCAAATGCGCCTGCGCATAAATCTCGCACACTGATTAAAACCCAGTTAACAATGACGGCTATAACGTCGCCGTGCTTTTGAAGGCTAATTGTATGATAATTCATGCAAAATGGACGATTCAATGGATATTCTGTGGTTGGCTATGTAGCCCGGAGGACCGAAAGTTGGATGATGTATGGACTTGGGTAGTAAGTTGTTGGATTAATGAATTGATGGCGATCTGTGAATGAATTGTTTGTGAAATGCCTTTCTGTATCTCGGTTTTCACCTGACAAAGTAGAATGTAAACGGGACAAGAAACTTTGTTTGACAATGGTAATTTTTCGGCAGGTATATAATGTTTACATACTCATGTAAATACTCAAGTTTTAAGAATCTACCAAGTAGTATTTATAACGGTTCCCCTACGCTACGTTTAGAAACTTGCTTACTTCTTTTCGTATCAACAATACATCTTACCTTTTTCGGGTCAATACATGATGAACTTTACTTGTGAACAGCATCAGTTGATTTCTTGACGTCGTGCACGAAAGTTAAAGGTTGGGACACTAAGGATACCAGCTAAGGACAATTTGGTAGGCCTAACTTGTAAACTGTAGATTTGTAAACCATTTTCTATTTTGTTAAGAACCTGGTACTTGTTGACAGGTCTACTCTGTCCTCCCATGCCTATTAACACTGTAATTTGAAAACATTGTAAAAGCCAATTATTTTTAAAAGAGTAACCGTTGAGTTTCTTGCCGGCTCCTCTCCATAGGAAACGACCCATTGGAACCGTGCACCTAGCTTTTGACGTTTCATAAGTGAAATAAAATATTCTGATTTTGATAATGAGAATAAATACGTAAACATTATCATCGTTAGGATTGTTGGACCACCTGCTGGAGCTGCGGATTGTTCGAAAGAGTTAGCGTGGCCCTGGCGCACTGGCAACTGAAGGAACACGGGTGGGTTTTAGTCAGTAAGAGTCTGACACGCCCTTCCGCTCCGCCCAGAGCGGGAGAGGTCATTTGATGATTTACCACCCAAAAAAAAAAAAAAAAGGATTGTTGGACCAAAAATGTATATCCCTCAGATTTAGACATTTTATTATGGTCAGTATTTGGTCTTAGGAACACCTCTGCCCTTTCCCACCACCTAACAGGCGTGAAGACGTTACATTTAACATTACAAGTTCAGACAACAATCACTTTCTCATAGATTTTTTCCTCACAATATTTAGCACTGAGCTATACGGAGGAGCGTGCGGTATTGAATGTAAATCAGCCTCCCACGCGGAGACCTTGCGGTGCGGACGATGCATTCTTGTTGTCATCGACGGTTACTATCGACTCGTGTTATCTATACCATCTGTATCTTAGATGGTAGGTTATTGTAAGATGGAATTTTGACATCTTTCTTCTTCTTTTGGAGTCGATGGTGTTTTTTTAAATCAGTTATCAGTTATCCGGTGACCACGCGATCAGCAGTGTCAGTGGCGTTCATTAGATCCTCAAAAGAGCAGGTGTATGGATACTTATGACATTCCAGAAAATGGTTTATATTCTGGACAGCACCACACTTACATTGGGTATCAGACGGATCTGATTTTGATAGAAACAGTATTTCCTGAAGTGAGGTGTGTTAAATCAACCTCCCACATGGTGACCTTGCGGTGCGGACGATGCATTGTTGTTGCTATCGACACCATCTGTATTTTAGATGGTTATGTTATGGTAGGATGGAATTTTTATCGGAGAAACTGTGTTTTCTAATGAGATAGGAAGCTGTGCATTTCTATAAAATACATAGCAAACTATAGTTTTGTATAATTTAGAAGCATTTTTTCAATTTTGTAAATGTGAGTACCATGGATGCGTTTATTATATAATTATGTTGACTTGACAGCATGGCAGTTGAGACTATGTCATGCTCACTTAAATGTCTCACTGTTGGTGGCGCGTGTGTTGGATCATTCGGTTCCCTACAAAATGATTGAGCTGGATGGTGCTGATCCACGCGTCATGTTCGTGAACGGGCGCCGTCAGTTGAGACTGGTCATCTCTTAACTGCCACGGCTTATTTTTATTATTAATCTTATATTTTAAATTGTTTCATTATATATTTTTTCCATTGTTCTCGCATATAGAAGCAACAAGAATAATGTACCCAGGATTTTGTAATATCTTGATTTAAAAAGAGTGTCCTTGGAGTTTCTTGCCCGTTCTTCTCCATAGAGATCTACGTTTTGGAATGGGCAACTAGCTTCAACTTTCTGACTAACTGACTGACTCTTTGACAATTCAAAAGTGCCTGTAAATGGTTTAATTGAAATAAATGCTTTGAGTTTGAGTTTATATTTATTTAAATGCTTGTTAAGCCCAATAATTTGAAGATTGTTCCCTAGTTTTGAGTGTCTAACAAGGAAAACACAGAAGGCAAGTTCCTTCGTTACCAACGAAGGAACTACTGACCAAGTATTGTAGTAGAGCCTCTTGCGAAAGAAGTACCTTACCTTACCTTTTTCTACTACTAAGTATACTTCGTCAAGTTGGAGATTTCTTGTGTCTCAAATATTGGCAATGTATCGCCACACCCTTAACGTTTATATAAGTGGCAGTAGTCACTTCCTGTTTTGAGGGCCATCAATTGTACACACGGCTACTTATCAAGCTATACATTTCCAGTATAAGCTGATCTCGGATTGTCTAAGATTTCCGTACAATTGGAGATCAGCTTATACTGGAAATGTATACCTTGATATGTAGCCGTGTGATCTAAGTAAAAAATCTTTTTTTTTTATAACTATGATCGACTTCCAAATTGTTGTTGTTATTTTTTTTTTCACTTTTTAGCTGTGGTACCCGTTCCACAAAAAATCTTATCCCACTACTTGCTATGTAAACAACAGTGACAGGAAGTTTTATAACATCGTCAACATACGTACACCAAGTGGATTAAACAAGTTAATAAAATTTATATAGGACCAACGAATAAATACTCTTTCGAAGAAAAAAAAGAATCTTCGAAATCAGTTTACAATGGGGAAGGTCGGGCAAAGCTAATATTATAGATGGCATGATCATAGCTAGGTCCCAATGGCCTATAATAAATTTGACATTTCGTACATTCGTTCCATTTCGTGTTCATTCATGAGTTTGGTTTTATTTCAATATTTCGCTATTTTCGGTGATTTCAATATTAAATCAAGTATTTGGCATGGAAAGTGTCAGAATTTGAAACCTTAAATATTTCCTCGTAATCACTTCTTTCAAAATGATTCCGACAGTACCTCGAACACTGTTTAATTTTAAAAAATCTCTACGAATAGCTTTAAACAACGATCTTCTAATTTTAGAATCTTTCGGGAAAGGCCGGATAGGTCCAATTTCGGAGTACTTAGAAACACAACAACGCTTAAGTTTCGCTAAAATAAAATAAAACCACCTCACGTCTTATATTATTAACTTATGTTGGGAACTAGTTACAACAGCACCATTTTGACAGTTACCTTCCCCATTGGCAAAAATATCACTGAACATGTATAAAAACAAATACATACAGACGAACATAGAACCTCCTCCTTTTTTGTAGCCAGTTAAAAATAGAAACTTCATAACACCACTCAAACTCCTTCATTGATAGATTCCAATAAACTAAAAACAAAATGATAGAAAAGGGTTCCATATATAGTCCACTCTAGATCCTGAACTTGAGGTGGTCTAACACTAAATAAAGGTCTTAGCTGTTATAACTCGAGGTAATGCGACGATTCCGAGTTAAATTGAAATGTATTACAAGTGGGGTGGAATGCATTGTTGTTGTAGCAAGTAGGGATAGCAAAAAAAAAGTGAAACAAAATGATTTTTGGGATATTATTACGAGTTTTGTAGTGTTTTAACCCAACAAATATCCTATGGACCGGCTATTGTGCACAAAAAAATTGCACTCGAAAAGACACCAAATATACTTAATCATAAAAACCGTTGAGCCCTTACAAGGAGACTGCTTCTAGTAGGCGATGGCTTGACGAGAGACGACTTGGTTAGCAGAGAAATTGTTTTTCCTTTCTTTGCTGGTTTCTTCTAGGTGAATATAATTAGCTTTGCAAACTCACTTAAGAGGCTGACAGTAGCTAAAGCTCAGTCACTGTCGGACAGCTTATAAAAGAAAGAGAAGCGCGATGACACAACGCTGGTAATTTATTGCAAAATATGAAGCAATTATCTATTTACAAAAAATATATTGATTGGACAAAAAAAATAAAACACTATTACGTTATTATGTTACTTGTAGAATAACCTGACAAAAAAACAGAATGATCGCATGTATATTAGTATGGTATTTAATCGTTAAAAGAAATTTTTAGAGGTATCTTCGTGATTTTTTCTATCGTATCAAATTAATTGTATTAAGTTTTCAACACACTATCTAACTAGCATATATCCAAAAGAATATTATACATTTTTCTGATTTTGCTTACTGCAGTGGATCATATACTTTTAGGCATTATAAAACTTGCATTTAGGTCCTGTAGTCCCCTTAACAACTTATTGTAACTTTTTTTAATTCCGAGTATTAAAACTAATTGTGTGCCACAAATAAATTAAATAGTTTTTTGAATGTTATTCAATATATATATATATATATATATATATATCTATATATATAAAGGAGGTGTCTGTAAAGACTAGAAATGGTACAACAAAAATATTACTTAAAGTCAAAGAAAATAAAATATAGAGTCCTTGAAAAAACACTTGCAACGTACGTGCTAACAAGCAAAACAACAGAAAAAGCCGTTATTTATAACCTCAACAATTTATACGTTGTTGTAAATAATGAAACTATATAAATTCAGTATTTAAACTTCGCTCCCCGAGGCGTCATAGCACCTCCCTTATTAAGGTACATCACTTTTTCAACCCGATATGAAAACCAATAAAAATGATAAAAAGTTTCTCATCCCTGAATATATTATTAGAACCTAGCTTTGCCCGCGGCAGCGGTTGGAAATAATATTGCCTTTTGTTAATGTCACTTTAGAAACAAGGATTAATTTTGACATACTACTATTATTTTTTACTCTACTATCGGTACACCTCTGCCGAACCCTTCGGGAAATACAGGGGTCACGTTATGTGTTAATTTTGATATCTGTGGGACAGAATTGTCAATGAACTTTTTTCTACGACTTTATCTTTTTATTTTTTTCCAAGTACGTGATCGATGGAGACTTTTCAGGTTTCACATATAATGGTGCTCCGAACATTCCTACCAATTTTTAGCTCTATACAAATTTTTGTAGCTTCACTACTATTTTGAAGTCTAATTTGACAGGACTATTTACGGGAACAGAAGTTTAATTTACGTCATGCATAGAAGTCTATATGGGTTAACTTTTTTATGGTAAGTATTGGCCTAAATGTCTGCATTGTTTCATTGATCATTTGAGTGTAGTTACAATTTGTGTAAGTTTACAATATCTATTAGCTTATTTTTAGCATCACTGACTACTCAGTGATGCCAAAAAACGGGCTTGTGTTTTTTACCCTACGGTAAAAAACAAACCGACACGCATTTAGCCCCGATACTCAATTAACGGTAGTACTTCGCACATAAGCAAGTTTGCAAAGCAAAACTACTAATGGTGTGAAGAGAACCGACTTATTTCTAATTTTCTATACAGACACAACGCAGACGCAATATCTTAGTGTCTTTATTATAAGCAGAGATAAAATGTACGCATTATTTAACTTTTTGATTCAATTACAAGCGATATACATATTTAGTATCGTCTGATAGAGCCTCCTACATATAAATGGGTTTATCAACGCGGGTTCACGAGCCTAGTTGCCCAGTCTAGGCTCTAAAAAACTGTTTGGTTATGCATTCGTCGTGAGCCTCGCCAGGTAAATAGGTATATCTATGTGTTTATCTATTAAGTATTTTTTTTCGTTCTAAAGTGCGTTTGGTCGTGGTTTATTTATTTTGATGGACAGTAATTTATAGATGTACAATGTTTATAGTTAAATAAGGGTTACGTACACTAATAGAAGTAACGGAAAAGTTTGTGTTGATTTTTTCGTAGAAGTACTAAAGACAACTGCGGGGTAATTACGTAACACACTAACAGTAGGAATGGGTTTCATTTTGACAGTTCAACGACATTCATTGCGTTATTTATGTTGTTGAGCAGACAAAGTTTTCGAACATATGAAGCAATGGATTAGCAATAGGCTTCAAAATGATTCAGATTGTGATAGATAGTGTGTTACGTAATTAGGGTGCTGTTTTAAAAGGTGTTTTCCTTCTATTTTGTTCCCTTATGTCGGCATATTAAATGAAAATTCATGCCTTCGTAAAATATTGGCCAGACAATAACGTCGGGATATAACGCTTGACGTATGTAAGTATTTTCAGTGTATTTTGTATAGAGTGTAAGAACCCTACATACACATATTTACATACATCGCGGGTTAATCATTAGTTTTAAATAAATATGCATCTGAATAGTTATGCAATCCAAGAAACAAGAGGTTTTAAAAAATAATAATTTAGAAGTGGCATTCATACTATACTCCCGACTATTATTTTATATAGAAAAAAATATTTTTTAGAAGCCGCTTCCATACTTTCATAGCTAAAAATTAACTTTAGGTAAATATATGCATCCAAATATCCGATCTCTGCTTATTATTACTTCCGAAAAGTTTAACAGCTGTCTTTTACATATCTACCAAGATTGAAAGATCATTAGATCAACATCTTCACGTGTCACAAGTTAAAATATTTTTTTCCCATTGAAACTGACGTTGCTAACGCTACATTATCGTTGTGCGTTTAAATCACGCAAGTTGGACTTAACGCGTCCGTCGTTCACGAGTCACGACTGACTTATAGCACCCTTAAATGTCCGCACTGTCCACCTGAACCAAGACCTACCCTACTTACGAAACTTTTCGATAGTTGAGGGAAATATTTCCGTAATTATAACTCTTTTGAAATGATATTTCTTTTATATGTAAAACAAACAAAAAAAAACTCTCAGGCAACTACAATCAATAGAAGAGTGTAGTAACAGAAATCTTATAAACTATGTTGGTACAATTAAAATAACAATGAGAATAAAATTGGAAACAATATAATTCTTCACTAACCTGCACCTGTGACCTGTCACATGCAGGTCAGTGAAGCGAAGCATGACCGCCGAGTCCCTTCTGTCCGCTATCATTTTAAGGATGCCGTTATCAGATATAACACAAATATAACTTATGCCACATTATTGCCACAATATAACATATGCCACATATGCCAGATATAATACAAAACATTTTTGTTTTTTTTTGGGTGTTCACCATCTACTTACCAGTCACCACCATCGGAAACATTGTAATTTTTTTTGTCATCGTAACCTCTTCCTCATAATAATTATTCCACATTGCTTCCGCTCGCCATTACTTGTCGAGTTTTGCTCAATAGTAGGACAATGCGAATGATATCTACGTATTACATTGTTATTTGCTTTTCTGAAGGTTTTGTCCACTGTGTCCACTTTGATCATGTCTTTGGTGCATCAGTCACGATTTTTTGATGATTTAAATAACACAAATATAACCTATGCCACATTATTGCCACAATATAACATATGCCACATATGCCAGATATAACACAAAACATATTTGTTTTTTTTTGGGTGTTCACAATCTGTTTGTCAGCTACTTACCAGTCACCACCATCGGAAACATTGTAATTTTTATTATCATCGTAATATCTTCCTCATAATAATTATTCCACATTGCTTCCGCTCGCCATTACTTGTCGAGCTTTGCCCAATAGGAAGACAATGCGAATGATATCTCCGTATTTCTTTGTTCTTTGCTTTTCTGAAGGTTTTGTCCACCGTGTCCACTTTGATCATGTCCTTGGTGCACCAGCCACGATTTTCCTTCAAACTATTTATTAGGCTCTTTATTTCCCGACCCTACCAAAGCGTTGTCCGTTTAACTTTCGCAAGTAGTACTTAACCCGGGTCTGTTGCTCTCAATGACGTATAGTTGCGTAGACTTGTAGACTTGGAGAAAAGCACGCTACGCAAATGTAAACTAAGCGCAGTGTTTTTGGAAAGTTCGTATCTCTGCCTAAAATATTGGTGAATATTTATTCTAATGTTGGATTGAAAGTCTATTGAAGTCATTTTTCGAAAGGTGCAAAAAAATACATGAAAAACACAGTCAGGAAAATTAATTGTTTATCAAACTGACACTCTACGCCAATTTTCCGTGTCACCCTTTCATTTGGAGGACACGGTGGAGCATACGGCGATCGGCGGCGGCGACCTCTCGCGTCCGGCCCTGGTTCAGGCCATGGTACGGAGCGAGAGGGAATGGGAAGCCGCCACCTCCTTCTGCGAAGCAGTAATGCTCGCGAAGGAGGAGGCGGAGCTCGAGAGGGAGAGGCAATCACTGCGCCCTCGCGCCCCTAGTCGCCGCAGGAGGAGACACCCTGGGCGTCGGGAGTCGATTGCCGACTCCCGGCCACCGTAGGCGCGGGCTTGCGGACGGCGAGCAATGGGCAGCTCGCCGTCCGGTAAGGACCAGGCCCGGGTCGACGGCGCGTCGTGTTCCACGCGCGCCTCAAAGAGATGTCAGCAAAATTGACGGGGTCCGATAGGACCGATGCCTGCCGGGGCTGCGGATTGTTCGAAAGAGTTACCGTGGCCCTGGCGCACAGGCAACTGAAGGAACACGGGTGGGTTTTAGTCAGTAAGAGTCTGACACGCCCTTCCGCTCCGCCCAGAGCGGGAGAGGTCATTTGATGATTTCCGAAACAAAAAAAAAAATAACCCTTTCATACACTGTCACTTGTTTGAGAGTGACAGTAATGTGATTTGAGTCCGAACAATTTAAAAGGGCCCACAACGCGGGTATACTAGCGCCACTCCTTTAAAAAAATATTATCTCGTGACTGAGAAGGAATTATGAATAACGGCTTGTAAGAACCCTCGGTAAGTGTGTCTAAAACTTTCTAATACCTTTTATAAACTTTCATATTGAGACACGAAACAACAAAATACGTTCTAGGGAATGTGGCCGCTTTTCTTTCGATCGAATTTTGTTGCTTCATGTCTCAATATGAACCGATATAAAAGGTATTAGAAAATTCTAGACACACTTACCAAGGGTCCTTACAAGCCGTTATTCATAATTCCTTCTCAGTCACGAGATAATATTTTTTTAAAGGAGTGGCGCTAGTGGACCGTTGTGCGCCCTCTTAAGTCAATTCGCTAAGCAAACTAGTCAGGCCCCAGGTGGCCCGCTAGAGAGCCATAACTATATAAAATCAATTGTGTCTCATTAGCGATTGTGTGATTGTGATTGCGATGTATTAAATTTCCTGACTTTACGTATAATGTGTAAAGAACAAAGTCTTAATATGATCAGCACCCTTTTTACGTAACACACTATCTATCACAATCTGATTCTTTTTGAAGCCTATTGCTAATCCATTGCTTCATATGTTCGAAAAAATTGTCTGCTCAAGAACGTAAATAACGCAATGAATGTTGTGGAACTGTCAAAATGACACCCATTCCTACTGTTAGTGTGTTACGTAATTACCCCGCTGGATTTTTAATGATATTTTTTGTAACTCTTAAGGATGCTTTTTAGTAAATTTCGTTGTTGAGCAACGTAAATAACGCAATGAATGTTGTTGAACTGTCAAAATGAAACCCATTCCTACTATTAGTGTGTTACGTAATTACCCCGCAGGTATAAATTATGCCCAAATAAGCATAAAGACGAACTAGGAAGAAGCATTTCCAGAAGCAAACGTATAGAAAGATCCACCCAATGTCCACAGTATTGAACTCAAAGTTTTTCCATCAATCCACCCTACTTTCATCAGATCGTCGACCCTATCTAAAAACTCGACCAACGTTAATAAATCAACAGCTACTTAACGACCGAGCACATCTATGGTAGGAACACCCGGTGATACCTTTCATAATACAAACTCAATACAAAATCCTAACAATTATCACAAACAGACAAACGACAATCCATCATCTTTTTTCATGGAAACATTACTCGTAAGGAAATTGTTAAAATACCAACAGTGGTTTTATGAAGTAAAAACTATAAGAGTACTGGCATTAATTGCAATGTGAATAATTATATGACGCCCTCTTTGCTTCGGACGTGTTTTTGTATCACACCTAAGGCTGAGAATCCAATAATTGTGGCTCGTTTAGTATTCATCGATTAATTATATGTGCCTGAGGAAATCTGGTTTGGTCTCTGAACGTGTGTGGAAGATGACACCTCGTTGGTCTAAGACCGTTACTCTTCAGGACGCCGTAGAAGGTGAGAAATGAACAAGTTGAAATGGCAGTTGGAGACTGGTTTTTGATTGATAATAAGAAAATTTATCTTTTAATGACTACTGTCAGACAATATTGGTGTACGAGTATTCCTTGTTTGATTTATCAGCAGTGGACTTCAACTATGTCCAACTCAACAGCATCACTATAAGGCAATCGTGATGAAATGAAATTGTGTTCACAAAATCTTGTTTACCGCACTGGAGAATGTGAGAAGCAAGAAATTTTAGATAAATCTTTAAAATAAAGAACACGAGGTTTATTGAAGCAAACATTTGTATCGATACCAAGACGTTGTTTCTTTTGTTTTTCCTACTTAGTTATAAATTTTATAGTACAGTGCTTGTGGCACAATTAATACGTTTATGGGGCGTCCGGTGCTAACCTATAAAACCTTAGATAATTCGATTTTAGTAAAAAAATATTCTAAAATTGCAACAGTGTGAAAAATTGTTGGTTGTCCGTTAAAGAAAAATAAATAAAAAGACAATTAACTAAGAAACATCATACAAAATAGCATTTAAAGTTAAGATACAACTCACTCATTGACGGCCATGTTTCTTCGCCACACTATCCCTACAAAAGCTCTTAGCAGAGCATTACTATCGTTGGCAACAGGTAACAGGTACTAAAAGCTCTATATTTCCCTCTCATTTTAGATAAACATGGAAATAAAGCAGTCGCGCGAATACCAATTAGTTGTGATTAGTAAATGTAGTGGAACGTCTGTAATTCGAAGAGTACTTGTTAGTGGTAACACCGGTTGAGTTTACACTTCAGTTAAAGGGACTACAGGACCTAAACGCAAGTTTTATAATGCCTAAAAGTTTATGATCCACTGCAGTAAACAAAATCAGAAAAGTATATGATATTCTTCAGGATATATCCTAGTTAGATAGTGTTTTGAAAACATAATACAACTAATTCGATACGACAGAAAAAATTCACGAAGATACCTCTAAAAATTTATTTTAACGATTAAAAACCATACTAATATACATGCAATCATTCTGATTTTTTGTCAGATTATTCTACAAGCAACGTAATAAGTAATAGTGTTTTAATTTTTTAGTCCAATTAATAGATTTTTTGTATATCGATAATTGCTTCATATTTTGCAATAAATTACCAGCGTTGTGTCATCACGCTTATTTTTCTTTTCTATGCAGTCCGACAATGACCGCGCTTTAGCTGTTGTCAGCCTCTTAAGTTAGGACAGCTCACAGTAAGCGTAATAAATAGCAAGTATTTTTATTAAGATCGGTTCTGAAAGTTGTGTGAACATTCCAATCTTGTATTCTTTAAAAACAGGAGCGTAGGCTTTCTGATGACGAATAGGTCTGATAATAAACAATAAAATTATAAAGCTTTCATATTACCTATTATTACCAAAACTTTACAGCCTCCTCTTTACTTTATGCTATCACTTCATTAAAGACAAAGGATCAGGGTTTTCCATAAATCTGGTCTGGCCTGCGGGATAATTACGTAACACAGTAACAGTACGAATGGGTTTCATTCTGACAGTTCAACAACATTCATTGCAATATTTACGTTGTTGAGCAGATACATTTTTCCAACATATGAAGCAATGGATTATCAGCAGGCATCAAAAATATTCTCATTGTGATAGATATTGTGTTACGTAATTAGGGTGCAGGTCATCAAGTACTTAATAAGTACCACAGGAGAAAAAAATCTTATTCTTAAACATTCTCATACAAAAACCAACAATTTGATCGCCTCACCTGCGCAAACAACGTTCTCACACTTTATTTTTCTTCGCTAATTTAAACGATTCTGAAAATAAATCTGTCATCTGTTAAAATATGTAACTTTATTCCTCCTCAGCCTGCAATGTTGGTTCAGGCCACCTTTCTGCTCAATCTTCTTCAATTTTCTCCACAATTATCGTCCATCACACCACGCACCATCGCCAAAGGCTGCAAAGGAACCATAAGCAGTACTTATAAAATGTACAAGTGAGAACTTCTTATTACGGACATAGCATTCGCTTCGTAATATCAATTAATTTTGCATAAAGCGTCCGGAGAGGTTTATAGCGAGTCGCCGGCGGGTGAGAAACGTACGAGTTTGAAGCGACCAAACTGTGAGATTAACGGGAATACGGTACTGTAGGAGTGATGGGATGTGACTTTTCATTTGTGAAATTTTAATTGGCAATATTCTGTGGCAAGTTTTGGGTAGGTTGACTACTTTTTCAAAAACTTAACGCCGGTTTTTTAATGAAAACTTGAAAACTCCCTTTCAAAGGGAGACGTTTTTATCCCTACATGACATGTACTCAACATCAAAATATTTAGAGTAGCTATGGATAGCACAAGTTATAGGACCTATAACCGATCGCATCCAATCGTCAGTCTCACCAATTTACTTGAGATCGGCGAAGCGTGTCTTCTCCTTCCACACTTCTTTGTTAGTCGTCATCACGACCAAATATTTTTTTTATTTTTTTTATTTTAGATTGATTTGTAGCGGCATCTACAACGCCACATGCGAGTTACACGTCACACTGACGTCAGGCAAAATCCTGCATCGCGCAAGCAGAGTTTACCGCGCAACTAGCATATATACAACATCCCGACATCAACCGTTGGGCAGTTGCCCACAAGACACAACACCCGTCCGGTCGGAGGATCCTCCCTTTTCAATAGAGTATGACTGAGCTTTACACCCTGTTCCTCATACCTCTGTAGATTTGCTCTTGACTCTAGTCTAGGTCAGATATGACAGAGACAAAGTCGACGATGGAGTGAGCTTACCCAGAAGAAGCCTGTTCACTCTCACTTTGAAGAGATTTGGGTTGTATGCGTTCGGAAACACACGGAATACGGAATATATCCTGCTACACATTTCTTGTTTTAACCTATTTAGCTTCCTACTTATAAATGAAAGAATTTTCGGAATCGAATCAGTGCTTCCGAAGATTACTACCCCCTACATTTACCTCTTTATAATATTAGTATAGATTTAAGCAAACCACATCACTACGGAAGTGCAAAACTCCACCAAGTGTGTACCTAATTTACCTTCAATAATTCGGTTTCATAAACATTTCAACAAACATTCTACCGAATCGTAAAACAGGCAATGATCATCAATCTACTAATTTCCGGGGGGCGTTCTCAACGAGTATGTTCCTCGTATCCGGTCTATTGACACGTGCTATCCAGCCTACTCTCCGAAGTCCGCGTTTCTAGAACTAAAACAGTAATAAAATAAATAGATATAAACATTTAACACCATTTCCCTTACGACTCGCGATTAGCGCACAGGTCGTAAAGTAAATTTTCTGCAAATATCAGTAACAGTGCTTTACGAGGTAAATTAACGCACCTTTTCGTTTAAGAGTTGATCAATAGGCGCTGTCACCGTCAATATCGTAGGGGTAGAGCCATGAGATGAGCGAGAAGAGTTTTGAACGGTAAAAAGAGTGATCTTTTAAGTATTTGATTGATATCTACCCAACACACATCTTCGTTGGCCGATGTTTGGTTTTATTTTTTATGTCATGGAGGATAAATGATTTTATTTCTGTAAGTAGGTTTGCACAAACACGTAAACGTCAATCATATTTTTAAACTAGATGAGGTCGGCGTTTCCTATCGGACTACTCTGAGAAGAAAGACCGAAACAAATTCGTAGGTCACAGTCTCTTTTAAAGTCCAGACATAATCTTGGTTAGATCATGTGAAGACCGTGTAGATTTGTGTCTGAAACGGTATTTTAAGTCATGTTTTCAATATGTTGTTTAATTTAAGCCCTGTTGAGTATTAAATTCTAGGTGTGCTGCTGGTGGTCTTGACTGCATAATATTACTACTTGAATTAGGTAGATATTTGTTACAATCATTAAGATGATTCTGCATCTTATATTAATAAATAGTTTTGAGTAAAACCATCTAACAACCATTGGCGAGAGAGATTAATTAAATCTCTTATAAAGAGGAGGCCTGAGTCCTAGCAGCAGGGAGTACCTGTAAGCTGAATATGTTATGTATTTGAAATAATCATGAAAATTAAAATCGAATTCTAAAAAATAAACAAAACCATCAATGAATTCGATGCTTAGCAAATAAATATCACGTATACGTGGGTTTTCGCCGCCCCTTTCATCATTATGATCGAACGATCGCTACCGCTTTTCGCTCCGCTCATACCTCCGCTAGTTTCAAAGCCCCACACCAGGCTTCAAGCATCTGACGGCACAAGTGTAGGCATACATACCTATTTAAATAATTCAGCCGTGGACACATAAATACAGCATGTCATCTACTCTTACACGGCTATCTGATAGTTTGCTGGATGTTGCGAATTGAGATGAGGTATCGGTACGTGAAGATTAGAAGGATGTTTACGAGTTTTTAGATGAAATGGGGGATTGTAATTAGCTGTATGATACTTAAAGGCTTTAGTTGGGTTGGTGGCAAAATATTGCTTTTAAGCCCGATTTTAAAGTAGGCAAATACAACCAAAAAACCGGACAAATGCGAGTTGAACTCGCGTGGAAAGGGTTCCCTACGAAAAATATGTTACCTACCAAAAACATTTCATGTAAAGTAGGTTGCCAAGACTTAGATAACATTTTCACTGTTAAAAAGTTATCAGGTCTAATGCAGATCTAAGCCCCTAGCTCTAGAAGGCTTAACTCTACAAAACCTTACATCTTGGTCAAAATGTACGGCTTGGCCGTTTCGCGGCCGTCGCACAGACACTATGGGCTTATGTTAAGAAATTAAATCACTGGTGTTTAATGTTGTGTCATGCAATAGTTTAATGGAACTGCCAAGCCATACATTTCGACCAAGAAGTAAGGATTGTAAAGTTATGCCTCGTCAAGTTAGGAGCTTGGCTCTTCATTAGATCTGATAACTTTTTAACAGTGGAAGCGTTACGTAAGACTTGGCAACCTACTTTACATGCAATTTTTTTGGTGGAATTTCATTTTTCTTTTTGTAGGGTGCTCTATTTCTTTTTATTTTAGCAGTGATATTGTACTAATATTACACAGACATGTTAAAATCATAACCCTTAGTTCTAGCATAGTCGGGTAAAAACGGTATTTCTTGCACGCTTGCAGTTACTTTCTTCATAGCAAACGAATTTTTTTTTTGTTGTTTATATACATGCTAATCTAGCTTTCATAACAATGGAAATAAGCGAACCAATTATCCGTAAGAAATACAAAATTACACCTCCCTTTAAGGGACTTAGAGGGAGAAAGTTACAAATTAATTATTTTTTTGTTGTTTGTGTGCAAATCCTAGCCTGAAGACCTAATTTCAGCTTTCTAGGACTTCTAGAAGTACCCTAGAGGTTTTATTTCATAAACAGATCTGCAACCCGTACTTTAAGGGTTGGAGGATAAAAGTTACATCTTTATTTTTAGTTTCTTTTTGTGCAAATGCTAGCCTACATACCAAATTTCAGCTTTTTTGGACTTCGGGAAGTGCGCTAGAGGTTTTGATGAGCGAGTAAGTAAGTCAGTCACGAAATCGACGTATTTTAGTTATTAATAAAATCCAAAGCTAGACACATGAAACTTAGTGTGTTTTATAAGCTTGCTAACTAAATTTTATCCTGACAATTTGAACTCTCTAGCATTATCCAGGCCGAAGCTATGAGGGTATGAAAAAATAATATAATATTAATAATATAATAATAATACTTAAAAATAATATTAATATTATTGTCAACTTTCACACCTTAGCCAGTATTAACAATCTAAAAATTAAAATTTCATCGATTTCTAATATAAAGGATGGAATTTTTTAACCATACCTGGAGAGAAAGTGCTTTAAATACTAAAGGTCTATCTATCTTCAGTATTTAAAGCATAAGTATGATAAACCAAAAGCAAAGGCCGATATAAGTTCGGTGTCCGCCATGCGTGCCTGTTGGGAGCACACTGACGCATTCACAAGCATGTAAATGATTCCCAAATGCGAGCCTAGCGTTTGGCAAGTGACTCAGCAAGCGTGAAAACTTACACAATTCAATTAATACAATTCTTGCAATCATTTAGTTTAATTTCATTAGCTTCACCTATCCCAACCCGAGAGAGTCTAAGGCTTTCGTCAAATAATGCATGGCCCATGATGTCTTCTGAACACAATAACACACTTATACAGTAGTACAGTAAATACATTTTACGTATTCTTGCGGTTAATAAAGTGTTTGATGTTTTGCTACATCACTCAGGATTCTACCCCTTTTTTTTTTTGGATGGGAAATCATCAAATGAACTCTCCCGCTCTGGGCGGAGCGGAAGGGCGTGTCAGACTCTTACTGACTAAAACCCACCCGTGTTCCTTCAGTTGCCTGTGCGCCAGGGCCACGGTAACTCTTTCGAACAATCCGCGACCCCGGCAGGCATCGGCCCTATTGGACCCCGTCAATTGTGCTGACATCTTTTTGAGGCGCGCGTGGAACACGACGCGCCGTCGACCCGAGCTTGGTCCTTACCGGACGGCGAGCTGCCCATTGCTCGCCGTCCGCAAGCCCGCGCCTACGGTGGCCGGGAGTCGGCAATCGACTCCCGACGCCCAGGGTGTCTCCTCCTGTGGCGACTAGGGGCGAGAGGGCGTAACGATTGCCTCTCCCTCACGCGCTCCGCCTCCTCCTTCGCAAGCATTACTGCTTCGCAGAAGGAGGTGACGGCTTCCCATTCCCTCTCGCTCCGTACCATGACCTGGACCAGGGCCGGAAGCGAGAGATCGCCACCGCCGATCGCCGCCACGAAGACACGGCGGTGCTCCGCCCAAGCCGGGCAGACCTCCACCGTATGCTTCACCGTGTCCTCCGGTTGATCCACACAATGATAACTTCCGGGCGTTTCCTCCCGCCTTATCCGACACAGGAACCTCCCGAAACAGCCATATCCGGTGAGGACCTGCGTCAGGCGGAAGGTGAGGACGCCGTAGCGCCTCTCAAGCAACTCCTCAAAGAGGGGACTTACCGCCGCAGTTGTGGCGTGCCCTGCACTGGGTTGTGACAGTCGCACTCTCCAGGCCGTCATGAGATCCCGCCGGAGCTCTGTCCGCTGTGCCGCGATTTCTCGCAGCAGCGGAGTTACGCCCCGGCGTTTCGCCTCCTCGCGCCACTCCCAAATGTGCGCGAGGACCTTTGCCTCCAGATCCCATGGCGACGAGCCTCCTTGCCGGATTGCCCGGCAAGGAGGCTCGCCGCCTCGCAGGAGACCGTGCGGTATCCCCGGACCAGCCGGATGGCCATGACCCTCTGGAACGCGTTCAACTGGTGGGCTGGCCGGCGCCTCAATGAACGCGCCCGCAGGATTCGACCCCTTGACGTGTCAGCCATACATACATCTTCTACTGCAAAAGTGTCATGAACGAGACTCTGGTTTTAACTAGATACGCAATATAAGTTTCATCTAAGATACCTCATCACGGATGTAAAAATTAGAACTCCATAGTATCTAACGGTTAATACTAAGTTAAAAACAAACGACTGTCTATGATAGAGCGCATTTCATTAACCATAGAGATAAGGAGTTTTGTCTCTGTGACATTGACAAACGTTTTGCTGATTACATTACGATTGTGTCCTGGGTATATTTATATTGCGATCATTCAATTTAGGAATCAAAATGGCGGATCTAAACGGAACTGGATTTCTTCTGTTCTGTGTTTAGAGTCCCAGTAACGAAATTAGAGTACCCTATAGCTTTTTCCTCCAGTACTTAGTCAATATTTGTTTTTTGTACTAGTATTTAAAAACGTTCGAAATCTAGACGCAATCTCATCTCAACGACAGTCAATGTCAAAAACTTGTCAATTTAGGAAAAAAGAGGTGTTTTTGACAGATTGTTACTGACAATAGAATGCAAAGTTTCTTATTATACGGGAATTGCCTACCTGATGACTAACGTGTGAAACTCTTTATGAGTGTGAATTAGGGCGTTTAATTCATACCAGCCTCGAAGTAGTCTAGGGTCGTGCTATGGCAAGAAAGTCAGATTAAGTAGCGAAATGATGATTGGTCATTAATGCGTACCGATCAAGTGTACAATCTAATCACATAAATTACTTTAACAGCAATATATGTCAACGTATCTGTAATAGAATCCAAGAAACAACACGATAAAACAGCCAATAATACGTCTATTTTATTGCACACATATAATACTATGTTGTACCAATCATGTAGAAATGAACGAAACCTATCTTATGAGACCATTTTATAACCACGAAACAACTTACTATCCCATAAATATTTTGCACTGGAAATGGTAGCAGCTATAAAAAAGGCTGTTTGATTTAGCGGTCATAACTTTATAAAAGTGATTAATACAGTTGTTTTTTTTTTAACGGGCACAGACAACAATAAGCACTCGATCACGAACTGTCATACTAAATGTGAAGTGCCACGTGCCGAAATGTCGTAAGGTATGTTACACATTGATGCGTAAGCGGTATAAATTTAGATTGTTGTACCTATGAAGATAATTGCGATTCGTTTTTTTTTTTTTTATATACAGCTATGTTACTTGCTACGTAAAACTTTATACTTACACAAAAAGTTATAATCCCAATTCGGGACCGTTACATAGGTATGTTAATTGCCTAAGGGCAAATTTTTCAATAGTCAGTAATATGTTACGTAAAGACAAAAATTATGACAGTTTGACATATTTTCCATACAAAAGCTGTCAAACCGCAATATTAATTCTTCAGATAATAGTTATCTGACTATTGAAAAATCAGCCCTAAGTGTTCTAAAGAGAAAACTTAAAAAAAATTAAATTCTGTTGTCAGTATTGTATATAACGTATACAATACTAACAATAGAATTTTAAAAAAATTATGCTTATGCTATATTGTATGCTTTTCTTTCCCAATCTGCAACAAATGTCAATAAATAAATAAATAATTAATAATCGAAAAATATAATAATTTTAATGTAATAATTAGGCGGCCTAGGTAACTTAATAAAAAAATGTGGGTCTGCAAACCCTACAAACCTAACAGACTTAATATAATCAATCTAATAAATAGTTACTTAAATAATAAATTAATTTAATTAATTACTTTTACTTTGTAACACTTTCAACCATACATATTATTTGTTAAAACGAGCCCATTAATTCTATTTAGCATTGCTTGGATTAGGCAGTTTACATTTAGAATAAGATCTTTTTATTAAATTGTGTTAACCTTTAAAAAAATAATATCATAAATAATAAATATTCAGTGAATATTTGTACCCATAGTGACCAACTACCATTACACGGGAACACATCCGATCGCTCGTCTGATTGGAATCTAGAAAGCTATCATTGTTCGGGCATTATCTTCTATATTGTTTATGATATGAGCTGCCATAATACGACCTCCGTTGTCGATGGAATGACTTACAGGGATATGGGTAATCCCCTCAAGCGTAGGTGTGTTATAATAATGGATTGGTTGATGACCATAGCTAATTATTAATTCATGCATGCATCTCATTTGCAAAAGTTATAATAAGTCTGTAATTAAATAAATAAATATTTAAAAAAAACTTTTATTTCTTATTTTATTTAACACAGTTTAAAAAAAAATTGAATGTAAGATTGTTTAAAATAATAAAGTTTAAAAGTTATTGATACTAAATGTACAATTGTTACTGTTTAACAGGAACTCCCACAAAGTAAAGGCTTTTTCCAAAAATTGCCATTTTTCTCTGTCTTTAGCTATAAGTCTCTAATTATATTACAGAAATAAATCTTTGTATTTAACGTGCTCATCACTGTTTCTCTGTAAGTACCTGCTAAGATTAAATAAAATTATTAATCTCTTTTTGTTTCATTTCAGGTCCTCTGCGTGCCTTGGATTGCAACATCTCCTAAAAATTTGTGAGTTTTCCAAACACAGCAAGACATGACGTTTAAAAAAGGAACCTACTTAAAAGCCAGACAAACTTCACCCTGCTATGCGAAAATACTTTCTCACTCTTTTTAGGGTGAATCCTAAAAAGATGATGAGAAAGTATTTTACAAAGTAGTTTTTAAAGTGTTAACAAGCACAGGGTGTTATTCACACTTATAATTGTCTAAAAACAATTTGATAATCGTTATCTGTGAGTCAGCTTACTCGGCCACTTGTCCTGTCGACGCACTAACGCAAACATGTGTGACATTCATTTGTGCAGTTTATTCTAAATCGCATTGATAATACAAGTCTTCGGTTTTTTAGGGTTCCATACCCAAAGTCAACCCTATTACTCAGTCTTCGATGCCCGTCCGTCCGTCTGTCAGCACTCGCACTTGGCCGATTTTTTTTTTTAATGAACTAAGTGTGCATGAATGAAATTGAACGAGCTGATTCAAAAATGGAAGGTGATGCATTACAGCGTATCTAATAGTGGGCGACTGTGGCTCAGTAGGCAGATCGGCTGATACCGAAGTTCAAGTTGATTTCCCCGCGTGTCCAGCAGTTATATTATGACTGGCAACCAAGAAATTAAAACAATTACAAATCAAATCTTAAAAAGAATATTTTAAAGCAGAGTATACGAGACTACTTCTCTTTAAAAAAACTGCAAACTGTGGTATGCATAATTCGGCGTCTTTCGCTTTGTCGCCGTTATGTAAGTTACTCAAAAAAAATGCCATTAATATGTCCATTACATCTAAACAATTCGTCCCACACAAATCCCTAATAAACGCATTATAAAACAAATATGTAAGTACAAAGAGAAAACACGACCAGACCAGTCTTCGTCAAAGATCAGATACGCCGTTTTAGCAACAGAAGTGGCAACGCGGCTCTTTTGATTTACCTCTGTTCCGAAGCCGTGAATAATGGCCGTAAGCTTAACACTACCTCTAGTACTTTAGGAATTGACAGCCATGTACGGGTGTGGTTAGGTTAGGCTGGCAACACGATCAGCGTAAGTCGAAGCTAACTACTATTTACCATCAGCGTTTGGCGATTTTTTTGTCGGCAATTTCCTTCGTTCTTGATAAAGTGTCTTCTTTGGTTATTTTTCTGGGATAGGACTTTAGTCTTTATGTCTTAGAACTTAGGGCTTTGATTGATGGACACTCAAACTCAACTTGAAAGCTAGTGTCTTCTTTGGTTATTTTTCTCGGATAGGATTTTAGTCTTTATGTCTTAGAACTTAAGGCTTTGATTGATGGGGACTGTTAAGGTAATACAGTGTTGCGTGTTGCGTAATAATGATGAATGGTAGTAATGGTATAAAACAAAGGTGGTGTCGACTATAATAGTCAATTAAAATGGTTTACGACTTTACAATGTTTTGGTCGCTCATCACTTAGCGTTTGATTTAAAAGGAGCTAAAATGATTTCACTTGAATTTGTAATGGTCGTTTCTTTTAAAAGTTATGTGAAAATTCCGGTATTTTATAGCAGTCTATTCATCATTTTATACTGTGTTATTGTGACAAGATGATGGCGTATTGTGTTGGTTACAGACTGATGATTGAGATGATTTGTGCTTTTTTTCTGAATACATCCAAATTCAACGGCTTTGCACGGTTAGAAAGGAAAAATAAGTCTTATTATCCAAAGCCGTTTCGACTTAATAATCATTACAAAAAAGTTTATAGTCGATTAAAACGAGGGCGACCCCGAATGGCAGTTTTTCTACTGCAATTAATTATCATTTTCTTATTAAGATAACGTCAGAATTTCAGAATATACCTTCAAGGTAACATTATTCCCTCTACATTTCACAAACCCACACAAATTAAGTTACAAACCTAATCGCAAAATCGCAAGTGTGCGACCCGCCTTCAGATCCGCAATGAGAGACAAATGCCCGAGATAGCAAAATGATATCGCCGCGAGCGATTTAGGGCACAATGAGGTCTCAGAAATTTACGTGTCCCTATCAACATGGACAGACGTATAGACATAACTGTGGAATTTGTTAGAAAATGTCGTGTTTCTGGACAAAATATTAGTTTAGAAATAAGGTGAAATTGTTAGGATTAGATTGTGACATGAATAGAATAGAATACTCTTTCAAACTAAAAATTCAAACTCAAAGCATTTATTTCAAATAAACCAATTACAGGCACTTTTGAATCGTCAAGGGATCGGTCAGTCAGAAAAATTAAGCTAGTTGCCCATTCCAAAGCGTAGTAGGTACATACGGAGAAGAACGGGCAAGAAACTCCATGGACACTCTTTTAAATCAACGTAACGTTACAAAAAAAATTGGTTACATCGTTCATGTTGAAATTATACTTATTATATCATGTGAGAACGATGTAAAAAGACGTGCACGTTAAAAGCGTCCGTAATAAAAACGATAAAAACAAAAAAAAAAACTATTCAAATTCAAATAAGCCGTGAGGCCTAAGAGATGACCAGTCCCTACTGACGGCGCCTGTTCACGAACATGACGTATGGATCAGCACCATTCAGCGCAACCATTTTGAAGGGAACTTAATGATCCAACACACACGCCACCACCAGCGAGACATTTTATTATATACACCATAAAAATTACAAATATCAAAGTAGAAATTTTACATAGGGTGACACAATGGGCGGTCTTATCGCTAAAAGCGAATTCCTGCTGTTTTATTTCTTTATGTGTATTGAATTAGCTACAAAAGATTTTATCCTGGAAAGAGGATATTGACCCGAACCTACTGTACTAAGAAAATGTTACGAAGAAACTGTTTTTAAGCTATTGCATAGCTTTTATCGCGGGCTTTGAACGCGGCGACCGAATCAAGAAATTCCGTAACGAAAATAAAACCTAACACCCCCCACTCCGCCTACCATGTAGCTCGGCCGAGCGTTCGCTTAACGTGTATGTATATGGTACGAATGTACGAAGCTCGCACGGATCGAGACGAGCTGCTCCAAAATCAGACGAATACGTAAGCAGATTGCATAAGTTGATAAAAAATGCTATGCAATAGCATTTTTTTTTTTTCAAAAAGCTGGTATATTAATTTTCTGCCAGTGACTGGTTAAATGTACAAGTTAAATTATCAAAAGTATTTTTTTTTGTTTTTAAATATAGGGTACAGTCGCCATCAGGTCAAGCTACACGAAACTGTAAAATTTCTCGAAACGATTTTAAACCTTAAAATGTTGATAGTTAAGTTCAAAATCGAATGAGAAAATCTGACGGTTTGGTTATGGTAACTTGATTTGGTGGCGACTGTCCAAACCATCTATTCTAAACAAAAACACAAAGTACAAAGTTATAAGTATTTTAAAGATATAGTACTTATAATTCTGTACAACTACAAAACGATTAATTACAATAAATTAATACAACATTTCTACCACCTACTGCCGACAACGCTGATTAAAACGTGTCAAACATATGAAAACTTGTAACAAATCCTCCATGTTACCAGCCCTTAGACAATTAGCCGCAATCAATATATTGCCAATCAATAGAGACCCGCGGGTGGTAAATTAGTACCGACAGCAAAAACGTTCCTGATTGTAACTATGTACAATGTTTTATTGCATTTTTAGATGTATTAGGTACCAGTTACTGATTACGTCCCGTCGTGAGGTATTGCCTACGAGTAGTTTTTTTTTTTTTTGTTTCGTATGAGTTTTGCAGTGATTTGTCTTTAGCTGACGAAGCCAGCTTCTTTATTATGCCTGGATAAATATTTTATATTGAAACGTTTTCAGTCTGTGAAGTAGAGACAGCATGTCAATTTTTAAGTTAGGTGAAGAAAATAATAAAATGAATAGGTCGTAGTTTTACATCATAAACTGCAGGGTAATTGCGTAACACACTAACAGTAGGAATAACTTTTATTTTGACAATTCAACAGCATTCACTGCGTTATTTACGTTGTTTAGCAGACAAATTTTTCGAAAATATGAAGCAATGGATTAGCAATAGGCTTCAATATGATCCAGATTGTAATTGATAGTGTGTTACGCAATTGGGGTGCTGGTCCATTTCGGACCCACATCTAAAGTACCTAGGATAGCGACATTGTCATAGTTGCTTATATATTTATTATTTTAAACTACATTGTAATTATATATATTGTAATAATATTCATTTTACAAGTTGTGTGTATGTATGTAAGTAGGTATATTCTAGAAGGTATATTGTACATAATATGGTACAGGTATTAAATTAAAAATAAACAATAACATTTAAATTAGTGATTATTTTGATTTTACTTATTTATTTTGTTTTCTCTTTTACTCTTACACACGTTGTCTACATCTTTTTTTTAACTACTCTCCTATCGCAGGTATGCTGGCAGAGATTTCTTTAGAAATAAGCTTCACCTTTGTACGTATTTTTCTGTTCCTTTCCTTCTCGTCTGTTTATATGTGAGTGCATAAATGGTTAAATAAATAAATCTTAAAACATTAATAGGGTGGAAGAAAAAAAAACATCATGAGGAAAACTGAACTTAATAGTATCGCCAAGGTGCAATTATTATAGCTTCATCACTCTTCCTGATGAGCCCAAAGTGGCTTTTATTCTGCAGTATTACAATTCCGCGCTGAATCTTACATCACAGCTCCGTTTACGATAAACATCGGCACCTAATCGCCAACTTAGCCCAACTGCACCATGAAAACACCACAAATAATACCAAATAGCACAATTTACTGCCCCCCATCTGCATCACAAAATCATAGACCGACACAAATACTAACTTATGTTCTCTTATAGTCGGTTAAACCATTCAAATGTAAACTAAGTTTAGACTACGCGAACAGGGGTTTAATTTAATGCTATAAGTCAGCTCTTCGACTATCAGCGGTTCAATTGAGCCCATTCAAGGCTGGTTTTGGTGTGAAAAGCACAGATTATGAGATAAGGAAGTGCTACAGTGGTTTTTGTGTGAATACTAAATCCTAGAATTGGAGCACATGTAACTGAAATAATCTCTATAACGGATAAAGGTACAATTTTATTTTCATATAGAGCCAGCCTATGTATCTCCCCTTTAAACATTTTGGAAAAGAAAATACGTTTATTTGCAGTACACATGACGCAGAGAAAAAAATACAAATACAAACAAGAACGAGTTGGGGAAAATTTGCGTCATATCCACGCAAAACGGCAATCGCTCAGCATAATGCTACGACCATATGCGAGACAGAGCCCCAGCGCTGGTTTGGCAATTTCTCAAGAGTATGAGCTCATAATTATGACAACTTTTACTATGAAATATCGATCGATAGGCTAGATTAGAAGTGGTGTCAAATCTCATAGACATAGACCAATCATATAAATTGACATGAGGTTACCTGACCGCAACGTGTGTTACGCAAATCGAAGAATTTTAACGGAAATTGCTAGTCCATTGCTTCAAACGTTTGAAAAATTCGTCTGGTTGACAATGTGAACGACGCAATTAATGTTGTTGAATTGTTACGCTATTATCCTGTAGGACACCACCCAATACGGCTTCTCAATTGCCACCCACAAACTGAAAACAAAAAAACAAATAACTATTCACATTTTATTAAAAATCAATAGACGTTACCCATTAAAGTCTATGGCTCGCAACATAAAGTATTTACTATAGGATATAAACTTCATTAATGCTTCCTGTTCGAATTAAAGTCTATATTATTGTCTATTACTTGCCAATAATATTTGAAATGGCTAGTTTTCTTATTCATAAATTCTTATTGCTCGGGTTAAACGGCTTATTACGGTAACTGAACTAGTATTTTATTCTGCTCAATAGTACTGTGCCGGTTTTTCTTGTCGGCATCATTATTTTATCAATTAACTTTGAGTTCATAGGATTGATTGACCTTTCGATAGATTTTATTTCTTAAGAGGGCTTACAACGGTACACTAGCGCCACTCTTTTAAAAAGTATTATCTCGTGACTGAGAAGAAATTATGAATAACGGCTCAAGAAGGACCCTCGGTAAGTGTGTCTAGAATTTTCTAACACCTTTTATAAAGTTTCATATTGAGACACGAAGCAACAAAATTCGATCTAAAGAACAGCAGATACATTCCTTTAGATCGTATTGATTGTAGACACACCGAGGGTCCTTATTGAGCCGTTATTCATAATTCCTTCTCAGTCACGTGATAATACTTTTTTAAAGGAGTGGCGCTAGTGTACCGTTGTACGCCCTCTTAAAATGCACACACCTAGTTTTACATCTGTTATTGTTTTTCATTATACGATCAATACATTATTATTTATTATACAATATATTATGAATTAAAATCGTTTTTCGTGTCAGTCTTTGTGGCTGTGTTGTTCCCCTTAACTACGCAACCGATTTGGATAGGGTTTTCACCATCATTTAGAGAATTTATTCAAAAAGGTGTATAATACATTCATATTTAACTCACATATAATAAAGAAAACTCGGATGTTTTATCAAACAGTAAAAACCGTGCGAAGCAGGCGGGTGGGTCGCTACTACAAAATAAATCGAAATTTTCCCAAGAGTTTGAAATAGAGAACTCTTTTCACATCACGGGAATTCCCGATCTCTTCCGAATGATTTCGTAAACAAAATCGAAAGTCATTTATTAAAATTAGGCACTTTTTAAACGTCAAAATTACATAAGACAATCCCACAAAACGGGCTCCCTTCTCCACTTCCTAGTGCATCATTAACGTCAAATTACTTAAACCAAACATTCTGAAAAAAAGGGCAACACTTTAAAGGCGTATATAGTACGATTGAGAAGCCTAATAAAAAATAAATTAAAGCCTTACACTAACCTAACGTGTTTGTTTTAAAAACTCACTTCGTTTTTTGCAGATCCTGTCTTGCTTGTCTTTTATGATGGTGGGAAACGAAATAAGTATTTTATTAACGCGTAACAAAGTATCACTTCGTCAAGCATATTAATTTCATTAAAATTTCTGCGATTAACTACTCTGTATGGAGAAAAATGTGGAGTCAAGCAGATTAAAAGAACAAGTACTATCAATTCAATCGACTTGATACCTAATATCTTGAACTATAAACTAGATAACTGATCGATAATGATAAAGATATCATTTTCTTAGAAGTATTGGGATCAGAAAAAGATGTTAAGGATGAGCGTGGCTAGTGGATCGAGTGTTCCGTATATTAAACTTCCACACATTATAAGTTTTGACAAGATTATGATTGCTTTGTTAATCAATATTTATGCGCACTGGTTGACATAATAATTTTCATGTATGACATAAAATTTTAAATTTAAAAAGCCCCCGACACAAAAAAGAACCTATAAAAAGAAAAAGAAAATTTTTGGGCCTGGCCTTGGCCTTTAACTTTAATATTTAAATATTTAATTAGTAATATTTTGTGATTCAAGCATCATCGCGTCGCGGGACCGCTAAATAAATAAAATATAAAACAGTAAACCAATTATTTATACGTATTATAAAGAACTATAATAATCTGAAATCATAGATAGTTACCTATTTATTTTATTTCTTTTAAGGCATACTTACGTATGAACTTAGTTTCATACATCAATCTATCCCATTCGGGTCGGAGTACTTTGTCACCGTGTATGCGGTTTTTTGTGCCGGGGGTTTTGTAAATTTTAAATTTTATTGTTATTTTAAATTTTTTAACTTAGTTACAAAAGAAGTCAATAAATAAATTAAAAAATACTGATAAAAAAGGAATCCAAAAATGACTTAACTGCTATTTCTTTTTCAAAAGTCTACTAGTGTGCTGGATATCTTGGCTGCAGCATCAGACCAAGAATTCCATAATCTTGCATAGTTATGTAGCATACATGGGTGTTCCAAATTTTAGGTCATACATATGTTTCAAAGTAAAGTAAATAGGTACCCATTATGCGTCTAAGATCCCTACCGCAGCTAACAAAAAAGCTGATGACCTTGATACGGCTGAACCGATTTTGATGAAACATGTCTAAAAACCACCACTAGAGAACCTGCTTTCAAATAAAAAAAGGCATCCAAATCTGTTCACCCGTTTAAGAGCTACAGTGCCACAGACAAACACACATAGCGGTCAAACTTATAACACCCCTCTTTTTGCGTCGGGGGTTAAAAATGGGATATTCAAGATAACTCCAGAATAATTCCTAAAGTAACTTTAAGAACTGAGAAATTGTAATGTAACTGATCATGACTTACCAACATGATTTCAAATACACTTGGAATACCCAAGAGCTCTTAAGCTTTTAGCAAACAAAACAAACTGAGGGACTGAACCGAAGGATTTTCTTCCTCAATTCTTAAAATACGGTACCCTAAAAGCAATAAATACGCAAGTTGTAAGCTTTAACCGTATTAGGCAATCATAGTCGTTGACATAATATAGTTCAAGTACTCACCCGTAAGTGGCGTCAGCACCTAGTAGGTACAAGAAGTGCATCTAGTGATCTACTATTTAGATAAGCCGTTAAGAACGGATCGAGAATCTATTTGTAATATTCTAGATATTTGTCAGTTCCCTTTGTTTGATGATAAAAACGAATCGTTGTGGTAGCTTTTTTGCAAACGTAAGCTATGAAGTGACATATCATCTACGAACTGACTTGATTCAGACTGTCGTAAGGTCCAACGGTCCATCGGTCATTGGTGGATATTTTTTTTCCGTAAACACCTGAATTATACTTTTCTAAACTAATTGACCGAGCGAGCACGAAGCGCAAGCGAAGCTTCTCCGTTTCAGGTTGGACAAAAATACTTTCGTATGTCCAGATGTCCGGCGGATGCGGATATTCTCCCTACAGGTCGCATTTCTCAACCGATTCTCGTGAAATTTTGTGAGCAGGTTCGATAATTATATAGACTTTTTTTGCCGATTCAGTATTTCGAAATTTTTCAAAATGTCGGTGTTATGGGGGTTCAAAACGTAAAAAAACATATTTCAACCATTTCGCGCTCTTTGCTTCTTGTTTTAAGGTGCGCGGTGAACATTTATTCAGTTTTAAGCTATGCAAAGACAGATTCGCGAGGTCTGCAGCTCACGGAGCCAATAGTCTAATATATAGCTTGGACTTCTTCTATAATAAATTAATAGGTACAACAGATCAAAGGGCATACATAAACAAATATAGTCTGAAACTTTAGATGCTCCTCAATTAATTTTTCAAGGAAACATATACAGTATGCATTAGAAAGATGTGGTCAAATTTAAGGGTGTGGTACAGACCATCAAACTGGACAACTTCCTCCATGGGATCAACATCGTAATCGCGAAAACATTATTACCCGTTCCATACATTTCGGTCGAGTAGATATTGAAGTTTTGTATGGGATAGTTGATAATGTTTTTGCGTTTTTTTATTCTGCACCACATCCTTAAATTTGACCACACCTGTCTGATGACATGCTCTATATTATGATGTCATTGTAAAGCCTTTTCGACATTTACATAATACGCCATTGGTATCCAATACTTTATCCATCGAAGTAATTATTGTGGTGCGTGAATGTATTACCTACATTAAATTAAATCATCCAGTCACTACAGATTTTTCATCTAATATTATTACATTAGTGAACTGAACTAAAAAACTGAATGAGTATTGAGTGAACCTCATGAGTTATTGGTAGTCATAAACAAAATTAATCACTAGACGAACAAATCTATAGTTTTAAATACCGCAAGCTTAGATACGCGGGCGTATTAGGTACCTGTTTATAGGGTTGTCGAAATGGTTAAAACTATTCTTTTTTTTTTTTGACTTGCCGCTTAGGTAGGCCGGCACTGGTTTATTTTTTTGTTTTTCATTGTTTTACACTTGGTATTTTGCCAACGATCGAAAGCTTTGCATTAATAATTTAATGTTATATCCAACAGTGATTTACGCGACTTCCAATGCACAAAGTTTTTCTCATTGACCACACTATTAAACGATTTAGTTCGTCAATTGAAAATAAACCTAAACGTGATACTATAATTCAACTTATACGTTATACCAGCGTCAGCTACCCAGCAACAGATCACAAACTCCAGATTCCACAAATCCGTACATCTCTAATCACGAAATCCAGTTTCTAACACACATACCTTCACACGTACCTACGTTCACAGGTACATAAGTCCGACCATTTATTACTATAAGCATCCCTAGTAACGCATATCTGTCTGATCTAACACGTACCCGTGCATAGTATATGCAAATATAACTGATTGTAGAAGCGATACGCCCATTTGGACCCTGTCTCAAGATTACCATCGATTCTATGTGCAGATTACTATTTTGCCCACTAATTATTACTCTATTAATGTTTTCTTTGGAATTGATGTTGGGTTATTTGACTACAATTACGGTATATTTGATTTGTAAGATTTGATAAGATTTAACTTGGATCTGTGCCCAAATATTCTATGGAAGTATTGAGGTTTACTAATCATGATACCAAGCAACAGAAGAATAGATTGAAATATGATATGGCTTGGTAGAAAGTGAGCACTGTGATGGTAGCTGATAAAAATGTTACCAAAAAAAAAATGGTTCTGTGGCGACCACGAAAACATAATTAAATTAGGATAAAGGTAGGTTGATAGGTAACGACATTCCTGTGTTGAATTATGCATAAGCCACTTTTTCCACGTCAAGTGGCTTTCGTGCGGATCCTGGCATTGAAAGAAAGAAAGAAAGAAAAAGTATTTATTGAGAATCGCACAGGATTATCAGAAACTAAACTAAACACACTCATAAAAAAAAAACAAAAGTAAAATGAAAATAACAACAATAGTAAGTCCTGTACGAGACCAAAAGGCCCCTGTCTCAGCATTAAGCTGCGGCAAGAAAAAAAAAAAAGTGTCGCAGCGCTGGTATTCTGGTACAATGAACATGTGGCCTCTTACCCTACCCGTGGAAGTCATTAGAGCCTCTTAAGTATAAATCAAGAGGAAAGGTAGCTGGATCCACATTTTTAATAATTAATCAAAATATACTACGATCACGAATCCATCTGCTAATCGTGATTCGTGTTGACGAGTCATGCATTGAATGTCTAAGCAAATGCTTTTGTGCTACGCTTGATTGTTACAGTTTTAGCATGGAAAGAACTGCCTGCCGATATTTTTGTTCCGAATATTGTTGCATGTGTTTGTGTGATACGAAAACGATTTGTGTCCGCGATAAAAGATAAAATCCAAGCCAGCCGTCAGGGTTTTTCTTAAACAAAACACTGCTTACCCTTCAAAGGCAATAAACCGTTTAGATAAATAAATTCCGCCATTATCTAGGAAACTGGTTGCTACACATTACGGGAGGCTCATACAAATTTATCTGATGATGTTCAGTCAGACGGGCAACAAAGGGTGCTCATATTTCATGCTATGTCCTGGACGCTATCCTATCAGAATCGTGAGTACTTGCTCTTAACTTTGTAGAAATATTCATAAAGACCTGTTGGTGGACCTTGAATAGGCTTCCTGAAGTGACCACAATGGGCAATACAGTTTGTTGTAATTAATGGTTTTGTTACGGCGAAAGTGCCAAGGTACCTCGCGAAATTCAAATCTTACGTTTTTTGGCACTTGGAAGGATTATCGCTGGATTTGTCAGTAACTAGTTGTCTGTGAATAAAAATATGAATTTACATAACTGTTAAAATCATTGAAGTTATCAATACTTTGTAACTCCCCTAAGTTCAAATTGAATGACTATTTCATGAAATTGCGACATTAGAGGCCAATTCTAAATTGAAGAGTTGCATCATGATTCTAATGATCATAATTCTGTAAATTCATATTTGTTACGGTCCCAAATCATATTTTGATCAACATACAGTGTGAGTATGAGTGTACAGTGAAATCTGTACACTCATACGCAATCACACACACACTCACTTCAACAACTTACTCACACCACACAGCACACTTAGGTACACAACACACCTACACAGCACACTCAGACCTTCAGTTACTTTATTCTAATTACCAACTTTTTCATATATCATTTTATTAACTACTAGCTTTTCCCAACAAACATCGGCTTACATACATTGTCAATACGCTGACTCATTTTAAATGGAAGGCCCTGTCATCTGTAATACAGTTTTTTTTTTAACTAGTACAGGACACATGTGATCTTTTCTACTAAAATAAAGTACTGTATTGTATTGGAATTGTACTGTATTGTTGTGGAAAAAATATCTGTAACACTGTTTTTGGAACAATGTAATTATTCAATTATACAACCTGACACTGACCTGCCAATTGCAAAAAACGTAAGGAATTTCGCGAGGCTACCTTAGCACATCCCTCTTAAGATCACTTTTTTTCATTTTGAATAGTGATGGCACAGCCATGGTCTCTGTAACCAATCTGTAACCCCAAAAAACGAATACTTCAGCAAACTCGTATTGTAGATTGTAATTTGTTAAAATTATACAAGTATGTAGGCTAATAACCTCGTGTAAACTATTGCAATTTTAGATAACATATTTTATAAAAAATGTACTACTAATCCGTTTCAGCATAATAAATCGCATAAACGAGATTCAAGTGTTACACCAGTCACATCAAATTATTTCACGGCCATCGAACCATATTTTTGTCAAATGTCAAAACACTAGACGGGTCAAATCTATCAAAATTCCACGTCGCTCCCACGCGAGGTAAGCATCAATTATAATTAGCACTCAATTTATACAAAAACAAGTGTTCTATGTCAGGAACTTAACGTTAGACCAGTCCAACCGTGCATGCACATACTTAAACATTCGTTATACAGGCTGTTCACAAAAAATATTAACGTCCGTATCTATATAATATTAATCTTTTACTAGCTGCTCGTGCCTGGCGTGCGTCGTCGCGTCGTCCGGGTGAATTAAATGTCTCTATCTTGAGATTTTCATACAAAAATACCATCCAAATTTTCGCCATGCCCGGTGGATTTTCCAAAAAAAGTCTTTCATGACAAATCTTGTCTTGATAATAAACAAACACAACAAAATGAAAACCCCAAATCGGTCGAGCCGTTCTCAAATGATGATCTTACACAGATGTGCCAATTGATATTTATATAGAATTTTTATACTTCGTCTCACGTATCGGAACCAACTATTTGAGAATAGGTCACCTGAGGTAAAAATACTATCGTGGAAGCATCGCCACTCGTTAAGGGTAGTTATAGTGCAAAAGTAAAAATGCTAAGCCTAAGCTTGGCTTAGCATTTTTGCTCAGAAATCGGGAAAAACGCTGTAGTTTACATAAAAATGTTTTATTTTTTTGTTATTATACCATGATACAAAAGAAAAACTATAGTTTACTCAAGAGCACCACGACGTTTGATATTGTGAGCCCTTAATGGCGTTAGACTTACCTACCTTCATTCCATAAAACAACAAACGGTCATCGGTAAAATGATCACAACAGAATGTACTGTCAATTCTGTCAACTCCATCGATGAACACAAGCTGGACAATTAAATTTTTAGTCCCTCCCCGTGGGTGTTGTTTAAAGCGAGTAAAAGATAGCATCTTGACGGCAGCATGACGTTCTCAAAATGTATCAGATATTAACGCTGGGTTTTGACACTGGTACACTGAAAATATCATGCTGTGAGAGCCGTGACTACCCATCCGCCTGCGAAACGTGTTGGTTCCTTGTGTTCTGACAACTAAAGATCTTGGTCCTCCCACATATACTTTAACAAAGCTGGTATATGTTCGGAAAGTGGACGTTTACGTTTTATCCACACAATAATATCCTGTTGACGAAAATTATATAAGACTCATATTTCAAGTGATACGATATTTATAACTTTGATAATGCGAAGAACACAGGAAAGGTACTCAAAATAATTAAAATTTCTCGTGTACGAGTACCTGGAACCAGTATCTGTAGCTAACCATACCAATAAGAAGGTATATCGAGCGAAAATCGAAAGCGGGGTCCTTATCTTCGCAACTAACAATCCGTCGCCCCATACCCCAGCGACCATCTATCTTCTTTCAATATCTAAATACCCTCTAAATCATTATTAGACACTATCACTCTACACCCCGCTATCTCCCCCTCCCATACATCCTGAAGATTGGAAGGTGGACAGCATTACTCTATCACGGTGTGTAGAGAGTGATGCGCCTGCGCACGCTGTAGCTGTGCCGCGCCGTGCGACCGATACATATCGAGGTAATGATTGATGCTGCCGCCCATTTGCCAAACTAGTTCCTGAGAGACTGTGCAGCTAGGAAAACAGCGGGACTTGAGTTTTTTTAACTGCTTAGTTTTACTGTATTGTTGGTTTATCGTTAACCGGTTTCTCGTCATCAGGCGACATATTGCCCGAAGGTAGCCTTAAAATCCAATGTAAAAAAATCGGCATAGAAAAATTCATCAGTGTCAAATGTGCACGATAGTTCTGACCCTTATCATTATAGCTCATGAAGCTCATGGCTAGGTCAACAGCTGGCTGTGGGCTACGTATGCCTTCCAATCGATGTAGTAAAAACAGCGAAGAGAAGCAACTATCACGAGTTTTATGCGTATTCAAATTCAAATTCAAATTCTTTATTTCAGACGTAAGTCCATAGTGTTAGTAGCAACAAAATAACTTAATGACTAGTGTTAGTAATAAGGAGGAGATAATAGAATATAATATCAATTGGTATGGATCCTCACCCAGTGGCGCAGCAGAGAGGAGTCCCACCTATCTGAGAACACGCTCAGGAGACTATTGGTGGCGGTGCGTAGCCGGCCGGCTATGGAGGCGGTCCTTTTTCTTACAATGGCGTAAAAATCGTCTGTGCGCGCCTCCGCAAACATAGTGGACGCACTAAAACGCCACGACAGCCCCAACAGTATCCTAAACGCATTATTATATTGGACGCGCAGATCGCTGTATGTCCGCTGCGTAAAACGGGTCCAAAGACTGCACGTGTAGAATGATTGACAGAAAGCTTTGAAAAGAGTTACTTTAACTTGATTCGTACAACGTGCAAATCTTCGAACCAGCATGTTACATCGAACAGCCAACGACCTGCGCTCCCTCTCTATATCCATATTGTCCTTAAGATCATCAGTGACCCAATGACCCAAATATTGGATCAACTTACTTAAAATTAAATAATTATTGTGATACTCATAAAAAACCCGGTCAAGCAAAATGTTAGGGAAATCGCTGCTGAAGTTTTGTTGTACTTATCAGGAAAAGCATAACTTCACACTATTTCCTAACTACAGTCCCTTCAAACTCGCATTTCGGGGCCTTACGATACAAGGCAGTGATGCGCACTGCCTACTGGCCGCATCCAGCTCAAATCGTGATTAATGTGACAATCCACGATCTTAACTCCTCCCGGAACATGGCACAGATGTGTCTGTACCACGATTATTTATTTTCGGCTGAAGACTCCTAATGAACGAGATTGCGGACGCTTTGCTTAAATCATTACGCGAAATACGGTACGTTTGAATACCGGGACAGGCATGAAGTTATACACATAGGTCGATATACTTTCTGTAGGCTGTATATTTTGAGTTAACTGTAATGTAGGGTATTTATGAACTGTGGTCGTTTAGTGTTAGAAGGTTTTATAAATGTGCAAAATGGGCGAAAAACAGGGATATAGTAAAGACATTAGGTAATTATAATGTTTTTACTTAGGATGTACCCTGATTGACTAAAGAGATTCTAATGATGTACTAGAACTAAATATCCCAAATACAGCGCAAGAGGACATATTCTAAAAAAAACAAAAATCGTAAAACTCACTTTTCAAGCAGTCTGAAGCAGTCTGAAGTAGTTAATGGCAGTTATTTTAGTTCAAATCGATTTGATGCCACCACCTGCATCAGGAAGACTACTTAAAACAAGATAAATGGTGCCGATTCTCTTGTACACCGAACTAAACTAACTAAACTATCACTAAAATTCCTTACTTTTGGTTATGAGAATCTTAAAGCTATTCTGCAAAAGAAAAATCTCTAAATTTAAAAACAATTTTGACGCAACTAAAATTTAATTTGATAATCGCGACTTCACGTGGTACTTGTTTGCCCAACACCGTGAATTTTTTTTAGACCCGTAGGCGCCTGTGGGCTGACCACCACGCGCCTACGGCTCAAAAAAAAATCCTCGTCCTGTTTAATATGGACGAAATTTTTATTATTTTTGCGATAGGACACACCATTTTCGAGATATAAGCAAAATAAAAGAAAAAAAAGATTCTGAACTTATTTTGCACCTGAAGTCGAGGTGTTATGGTAAATTTTAGTTCATGACAACTAATTTTATTCCGAAACCTTTTTAATCGCGATTCAAAATTGTGAGATTTAGTTAGACAACCAAAATTTTTGGTAAAAAACGCCTAATTCAGAATAGCAAAATTGCCATTTTTACTAAACACAGTGCCATCTTAGTGCTGTCAAACTAAAATATAGTTAAGTTGTGTCACTTTAGTCTTATTTCAGAATAAGAAATCGTCGTTTGACAGGAATTAACAAAATTTTGATGATTTTTAGTTTAGTTTAGAGAATATTGTGACAAGAGAATCGGAACCATTGTTTTGATTTCTTGTTTGCCTGCCCTGTCTTTGCTGTCGCACAATCGGGTAGAAACTAATTGAAATACCCTTTCCCATACATAGAAACAAACTGTAACAAAAAACGAAACAGCATGACAGGTTCTTATCGACCACTATCTCGCAAAAACAAAATGCAACCGCCAACAGATTCAACAATCACACAACCATCGATAACTTACATTTCGCCGAACATCGCGTAAATATCAGTAACACCTAAACTGAACGCGAGGATAATAAATATTCAACGTATTTTAAAAGGTGCAGCTCAATACCTTGTACATTAGGTCTTCACAGCTTTGCCCTGGGCGACCATGCTGACAGCTCAATCGAAGCATTCACCACGTCAACAATAAGGTATCGATCCTCGGAACAGATAACTTCGACACACCCGGCTAACATAAAGATGTGTTCCTAGATATTGTCAAAGAAAGTTGTAGAAAAGAGTTTTTGAAAATAGTTTGTTTGATAATGTCGTGTTGCTGTTTGAATGAGCGATCGTTGTAGTTATATAAATAATGGTGCACCTACTACATCTCTGTCAAATAGTTGGACGTGTTATTAGTTGTAAATGTACGTCTAATTGCGTTTCGCTGCGCTATCAAGGATGTTAAGTTGGACACGATAATACTGATACCTAGTTTGATAAAATTGCAGGTGCATTTGTAAAGAAATGAGTTTCGTATTCACTATTTTCTTTACTATCTCAGTCTTGCTAACAGAATCTTATTAATATAATTAACAACAACGTATTTTTTTCACATCACTTTTAAAACGTCAAAACATTTACGCGGGCATAAAAACATTTCACAAAAAAAGAACAACGCTTCACCATAGACAAGTTTACTTTTTAAACTTATCTCTCGAACACAAAGCAAGCAAAGGTATACATTACAAGTACAGCCTTACACTCATTTCTTACAGCCAGTGAATGAATAACATTATCAGGCCGAAGCTTTCTTGTGCTTGGTGTAAATATTTATTCTTGCTGGCAGTACCGGCCGACATTCCTCGAGTATTGAGTACCTACATAAAAATCTCTTACTTGTGTTATGGTTTAATCGTGTTAAGTTAAGGATAAAATAAGTTTTTAGTCGTATTGTAAATTATGTTTTTCCTGGTTTAAAGTAAGTTCAAGATTACATAATTAGATATTTTTTTTGAGATGAGATTTATTTTAGATGGCATTATTAAAACTTATTTTCATTAAAACGTATGTTTAATTCTGTACTTAGTAGGTACGTGAGCTTTTAATATTGTTTTAACTTATCTGATACTGATACCTTCAAAGTTAACATTTAAACCGAAAAAGAAGCCCGATTATGTACGTCTGTTGCACTTACTGCAATTTCTGTGTTTTAGCAAAAATGTGCACATGTACGCACGACGACATAACAAGCTATACATTTCCAGTATAAGCTGACTTCTCATTGTACGAAAAGCCTATACAAAGCGAGGTCAGCTAAATTTGGAAATGTATAGCTGGACATGTTGTCGTTTGTACCAATGCCATTTAGTTCCCTTCGCTGTCACGTATTCATTCACTAAACAAGATCGATCACGCACTATCTTTACACGCATATCAAGAAAATACTATCTACTGCCCACAAAACAATTTGAGGTCTAGAGATCTCCAATAATGATAAAAACAATTAATAACACTTTAAAAGAAACGAAACATGAAGTATATACCATCAAACGTTTAAAAATAAGTCATTCTAAAAGGTTACTTGACACTTGTAATTTCTCCACATATTTTTTCCGCGAAAAATTAGTGTTGCCAGTTACAATAAATACCATGTATTTAGTCGTTCTTCGTCTTCGGCGTCACGCTGTGCTTCGGACACTGAGTAACGCCATACATTCACGTCCTAACGTTGTATTACGAGCTGGAGTTAATAATAGCATCCTAGTTTATTTATAACGAAATTCAATGGATTAGGGCGAAAATGTAATGGATTGTCGAATAAAAATGTTAATTATGGAGGATATAAAAATAAGGAGGACAGTTTTTATTGGGTAATAAATAATTATGATGCATTCTTGTGTGAGGTCAGTTAAATGGTCTACAAATTAAATTCTAGTATCTTCAAAATCTGCTTAGGTTTGGTCTGGTGCTGGCACGTTAGAATGTTATCCCATACACGACATCCAAGGGTTAAGGAAGTCCTCTATAGTGTAAGTCAAGTAATATCCGTTCAAGTGACTAACATGAATCCAGGACATGTATTTATGTTGTGGTACACTCCTACCTAAGCGATACAAGTTTGAGCTGCATATAACACAGTTTTTGTTTTCGCTATAGTACTTAAAATATTGAGCATTTTATATTCAACTGGCTAAAAAAGAGGTTCTTCTTTCTCGCCAAATGAATTCCTCTCTCCAGCCACGTCAAGAAACATAAACACGAAATCAATCCTAAAAGGCATTTATTTATTATTACAACTTAGATATTTATGTAAGTTGTCATAAACCAGACAGAATTATGTCTGATCATTAATTTTATTGTAACCAATTGACTTGAATGGCGTATGACGATAGACGCCATATTCTTTTTTTTATCTGTGAAGTGTTGACGTGTGCAGGTGCGCGGATGTTGCCAGTTGCGAAGAAGTAAATTCATCATAAATGATGAATGGTGCGTTCACTTACACCGATCTGCGCGGTATGAGTGCATTTTTTCAATTCGCGCGTGGCAACACTTTGTGAATTAAGGAGGAAAATAGGTATGTTAGGAAAAAACACAGACTTTATGATATGTACTAGTCATGTAATGATTTTATTATTATCTATAAAATTGTGTTTCGTTCAAGTGTATTTAATCGAGGAGTTAATGAAAAACAGTAGGTTCCTATACCTGCTTATCTTCATTTGCGGTTTATAAACGTCGCCGATGTAATGGCGTACTTTTATGTTTAAAAGTGATAGGTTGGAACGATAGGTAATTTAATTTACTACAACAACCTTTAAACTCGATCTCTTCTAGTGCCATTATGTAAATGCTTTCGAACCGCCTCGGAATTTTGTACACTACGATGTAAGCAGCTCTGCAATAAACCTGATTTGCTATCATTTTGTTCTTGTAGGCTTAAAAGAAACAAAAAGTTTGGATTTTTAGAAACAAAGCTAGATAAGCCAGGATAAACATCTACAAGCTACTGTACAAATCTTTAATCGCAAGTCTTAGCCACTCATACTCATTGACGAACAAAACAAGGAACATCAATTATCATTCCTATCAATCACAGCCACCACGGCACGTCAAAGTGTACCAGCCTTAGAACTAGACCCTACCTTCCTCCCCACTTCATCCCAAACCCTCCAATATCTCACTTAAAACATTGTAAAACAATCTTTGCCATAAACCTGTCGAAACATTGTATCTTCGGCCATCAAGAAAGAGACGGAAGAGCTAAGTTCGTTCCCGATTGCGCTACGCTATGCAAAACGTCGGTTTCCCGGACATTGCCGGGTCATTCCCGCAGGAATTGATGAGGTATTCTGGTTACCTCCGCTGTGGCTCGTGTATATTTCTGCTAAGTTTCGTTTCCTTTCGAATATATTATGTTATACTAGGTTGGAATTATAGGTTTATTGGTAAGGGTACACTGTTGGTGTAGTTATTTTGTTTTAGGTTGGCATCACTGACTGCTTTCTGAAACAAAACAGACTACTAACTTCTTACTACTATAACATAGTAAATACGTACTTACTAATTCCATGCTACTTACCTACATATTTAGAGATTTCGGGAATGTTCGGATCTCGGTTTTTTTTTTAATAATTTAATCAATGAATCTAAAATGATCAATCATTACATTCATTACATAACTTACATATTATATATTTGGCTTCGATATCATTACATCGATTGATTATCACAACAGGAGACACAACACGCTCTTTATTACTTTTTTACAATTTTTTCAGTGAAAGGAGAAAACTTCTGGAATTCAACACATTATGCTTAAAGGGCAAAAAGCGACATATCATTACCATTACCACGGATCATTATAAGTGAAATGAGAAGACATGAATTTAAGAAAAGTTTGTGGCTGATCAGAATGTGTCAACTGCCGACAACTGGTGTGTAACACCAATTTCAAGTCGCAATAATCCAACACCGATATCTTGAATTTTGTGGTTGGAATTACGATCTTACTCGATTGTGAATCTTAGGATGAGCAATTCAGCATCCTTAGTGCATTAAGCGTTAACTAGAACATTAATTAGAACCACATTGCTTTGTGACAAACAGACCGACAATCACATAGCGACATTCATCCCTAGATTTTTCACATTAACATAATTACAACTAATTATAATTTAGAGGCAAATTATATGATTAACATGAAATCCTATTGTCACTTACACGGCTTCAAAAGATGGTGAACCCTTAATTATTCTGGCAGCAGAAATCATCAACTTTAATACAAAATTGCGCCTCAGTTGTCAGTGAACACGGCCATTCTGACATCTGTCAATCAAGCTTGAGAGCTAGCAACATCGGATATTAATATAGATGCTCGTTAGTGAATTCTTATCATCTTGTTAATGGCAACACTTTGGTCATTTACATACCACGTTTGCATACAGCCTAGTTTTGAAAGCGGGATTGGAATTGCATGTATTCTCGATATGTCTATTTGAAAGAGAAAATAGGCTTTTAAGATATAAATGTATGTTTATTAATGTAATGTATGTTTGTTAAACTTTAGTTTGAGATGGCGAACATAGGTTTTTCGACTAAGTAGGAAATGATGGTGAACAAGACGGTTAGCAAGACGTGGTAAAAGCTGGTAAACCTCTAAGTTAATGGTTGCTTCGAGATTGCTGATGAAGTGTTGGCAGACCAGGTCTGGCCCAGGAGCGTAGCTACCGCCGTATCAGCCGTATCAATTATACGGGGACCCCAAGCTAGAGGGGCCCCCACGTGTGTAGTAATAATTCGTAAAATATTACCCAAGACCTCATTCTTATTGATAAGAGGCCCGTAATAAATGAACACCTAGTAAAAGCTTGTAAGCTGTAGGCGCGGCATATCGTACTGAAACTCTACCCTATCCGAGTCAAGATGCTCTAATTTTCTATCTTGCTGTACTTGCTCGCATTCTCATAAAAAAGTTACAATGAAAACTACCAATCCCGGGCCAAAATACTCCAATTTCCGAGCTCGCTTCGTTCGCTCCTCAATCAAAACTTGCCGTATTCTGGTCAGGATATCTCAATGTACTACCTCGCTTCGCTCGCTCTTGCATTTTCTTAGTAAAGGCGCAATAACAACTGACAAATGCGTGCACTGACTGGACAGGTCAGTCATTCTGTGTGGTTTTTCCTCAAAAGACCATTTCAGACACAAATCTACATGGTCTTCACATGATCTGACCAAGATCTGGACTTTAAAAGAGACTGTGACCTCTGAGTTTGTTTCGGCCTTTCTTCTCAGAGTAGTCAGATAGGAAACGCCGATCTCATCTAGTTTTTAAAATATGATTGACGTGAAAAAGTGTTTGTACAAACCTACTTACAGAAATAAAATCATTAATAATTGATTAATTGATTGAATTGATTGATTTTTAATTATTTTGTTAACACAAAATATCGCCATTTTCAGCGGCAGTCGGGTACAAAGGGCCCCCAACACATTTTTATACAGGGCCCCTTTAGGAGTAGCTACGCCACTGGTCTGGCCCAATGTGCCTTCTAATGTAAACTGCAATTATTAGTCAAAAATGTTAGCATAGGTAATCACCAGGTTGGGCAGACAGGTTTATAATCATAACCAAAAATTATGTTGGAAATAATGTTGTTGACTGGAGCAATTGTTAGCAATATTATTTTTTATACAAACGGAAATAATAACCAAACAAAAAACACGGATCCTGTCACATCTCTAACAGTTCTTTTCTTGCTCTAGATTATTTCATAAGCTAGGCTTAATACTCATTGTGCACGGCTTAACGCGACAAAAACTGTATGAACCTGTTTTGTCAACGATTGATATCTCGACGGTCGGGAGATGTAAGGGCGCTAACAGACGTACGACACAATGTCATCGGCTGCCGTCGTCAGCTGACGATTGCCGTTTGTAGCAGGAAGCTCGTCTGTTCGTACCTTAACTTAGTGCTTTTACTTGAAGTAGGGCTCACGGTCTCACCTAAAAAATTACACAAAAACACTTTTTTACAAAAAAACAACAGACTTCCAAAAAAAAACATTAAAAGCCATGAAAAATAACTTTAATTTCGGAAGACTTTGGTCTTTGGTTTTGTATTTTCGGTTTTGACCACCGAATTCCGAAAATAAAGTTATTTTTCAAGTTTTTTTGTGTTTTTTTTTTTAGAAGTCTGTTGTTTTTTTGTAAATACGTTTTTATTTTTCACTTTTTGGCTGTGGTACCTACCCCACACACATTCGGATACCACTACTTGATATGTAAATAACCGTGACAAAAAATTATTAAATTATCATCAATATAAACGAAGTGGAAAAAAAAATACGCAGTATTAAGGATAACTCAAAAACGACTGGTCAGAACTTGATCAAATTTAAATGGGACCACATGTGAAGCACCCGCTTTCAAAAAAAAAGAAGCAAAGAATCATCCAAATCGGTTCACCGAGAAAAAAGTTCTGAGCTAAAACACATACAAAAATAAAAATACTGTTGAATTGAGAATCTCCTCCTTTTTTTGAAGTCGGTTAAAAATAGTATCAGCCGCTCTAATCTGTTAAAATCTCACCGTTAAAACTTATTTGAAGTAAGTTTAAAAGTGAACTATATTATTTCAATGTCAAAAATCCCTTTTAAAGTTTTGTTTCGATTCACCCCTTCATTCCCATTCACCCCGTTTGACCGGTACCTCAGTTTCCACTGTCATCCTACTATATAATATAATATATAATCCTATATAAATGTGATAAATGTGAAAGTGTGGATGTTTGGATGTTTGTTACTCAATCACGCTAAAACGGCTGAACGGATTTGGATAAAATTTGGCACATGGGTAGACTATGACCTGGATTAGGACATAGGATACTTTTTATCCCGATATTCCCACGGGATCGAGATTTCTGCGGGTGAAACCGCGGGGCGCAGCTAGTAAAAAATAAACCAGTAAGCCAGTAGTGTTATAATTTATTTTATAAAAACTGTCATCATTCAGACGAAGGAGCTTTTTGCGACTGATCGATATCATAACATCGAGCTTCGTAACTGATTTTATCCTGACAGTCGTAAGATATACCTTAACACTTGAAACACTCCTTAACGTTAAGGAGTTAAAAAAAAACGTCATTATAAACAGTCTCTGAGGATAGGTATGTCGGGTCTGCATCTTCAGCATTTCGATCAGCCCCATTTTATTATATATGACAGAATTGTCTATAAAAGGTGGAGAACGACAATCCTACTATCCTACTATATATATATATATATCCCACCTTCCCTTACAGAATCCTACATGTACAAAAGAATTTGGCAACTAAACAGACATTAACCGCGCAAATTAAAGAAAACTGTCATATTTCGGCTCACAATTTAGATTCAAAATTACAGATACAGAGATATACCTCTTCAAGGGGTATATCCCATCTCGTAGAATCGAAGTTAGGGGACGGTGACATAAGCGGTGCAGCCAGGATTCTTTTTAGCAGTGATGTGGTGGCTCCTTGTTCTCCCGAAACGCTCGCAGCGCTGGAGAGCAAACACCCTGCCCCAGCGGATGGCCTTTCCTTCCCCGACCCCCCTAATCTGGATAACCACTCTCTCACCATTACAGGTCGGGAGTTAATCACAGCCGTTAATTCCTTCCGCAGCGGCTCCGCTGGCGGCCTAGACGGCCTGAGTCCTCAGCACCTTAAGGACCTTATTTGTTTAGGCGCCGGGGCAGCTGGTGAGTTGCTTTTGAAGGAGCTTACGGCTCTGGTTAACCTAATGCTCTCCGGCAAGGTGAACGAGGCCGTCATCGACGTTCTTTACGGGGCCAATCTATGCGCCCTGCGTAAAAGGGATGGCGGCATTCGTCCCATTGCCGTGGGAACAACTTACCGTCGTATGGCAGCCAAGATTTGCTGTAAATTTTATGGTGAGTTTGTTTCGAAAAAATTTCAGCCCCTGCAGCTAGGTTATGGCTCCAAAGGGGGCTGCGAGGCTGCCGTACACGCCTTGTCGACCTATCTAAATTCTGGCAAAGGAGAGGTCATCTTGAAGGTTGACATAAAGAATGCATTCAATTCTGTTAATAGGGACACCTTGCTGGCAGAAACTAAAAAAGAAATACCCCAAATTTTTAGTTTCCTCTGGCAATGTTACAGACACCCGTCTAAATTACTTTATCGGGACAACCTTCTGGAATCTTCTGTTGGCTGTCAACAAGGTGATCCCCTTGGGCCAGTGATCTTTAGTTTAGCCATTCACCCTATTATTCGACAGCTAAATTCCAAATTTAACGTTTGGTATCTTGATGATGGAACCTTGGGAGGCGATGTAGAAACTGTTTTAAATGACCTTCAATTCTTAAAAAATAAACTTCATTCTATTGGCCTTGATCTCAACTTTTGGAAATGTGAACTATATTTAGAAGACAGTACTGACAGACATCTGACACTTCCCAAATTTAACGCGATAGCTCCAGAAATAAAAATTATTGAAAAAAGCTCTCTTCGTCTCCTTGGGTGTCCAATCTTTGATAATTCCTTTTCCTTTTTTATTGAGGAAAATATCAAAAATTTCAATGACGTTTCGGAAAGATTGTTCCAAATTAACATGCATTCGGCCATAACCTTAATCCGTTACTGCTGTTTCGGCCCTAAATTAACACATTTCCTTCGCGCTTCCCATTTATGGAAGCACACTCACCTTTTAGACAAAATGGACCAAATTATCCGACATACATTAACTTCGATTTTAAATGTGGCCATGGACGACCGAGCTTGGACACAAGCTACTCTTCCCATTCGTATGGGAGGCCTCGGCGTCCGCAAAATTGCTAGTATTAGTTTACCGGCTTACATATCCTCGGTTTACGGCACTGAGAAATTAATCAGGAAAATCCTAGCATCCACACTGATTGATTTTGATGTGCCGTGTTTCACCGAGGCTATAGATGCCTGGCGTCTCGCTTGCCCGAATTCAGATCCACCCGACAATCCATCTTCCCAGACACGGTGGTATGAGCCGCTCTGCAGAGTAGTACAGAATAATTTAATTGACACGTCTGCTACTACTGTGGAGCGTGCGCGCCTACTGGCTTTGGGTAAGTGGGAGTCGGGTCTTTGGCTTCATGCACTACCGTCGTCGAACATAGGAACTTTATTCGACGACACTACCTTCCGCCTCGCTGCTTCCCTGCGTCTAGGAGCTCCTTTTTGTTCTCCTCATCGCTGTCACTGTGGAGAAGTAGTCAACAGCCTCGGACACCACGGTCTGTCTTGCAGCCGTAGTGCGGGTCGCATACCGCGGCACGCGAACATTAATGACATTATCCGACGAGCTCTTGTCACCGTCGGCGTTCCAGCTGTATTAGAACCTAATGGCTTGGCACGCGACGATGGCAAGAGACCGGACGGCATGTCTTTATTTCCATGGAAGGTGGGTAGGCCTTTAGTGTGGGACGCAACATGTGTCGATACTCTTGGGCCATCCCATCTTCCTGTCTCGGCGTGCTGTGCTGGCGCCGCTGCTGCGGCTGCAGAAAACCTCAAGCGGCGTAAGTATAACAACCTTGTCGGTAATTATATTTTCGAGCCGTTTGGGGTTGAAACCCTCGGGCCGTGGGGTCCGAGTGCCCATATTTTATTTAAGGAAATCTCCAAAGGCCTGTTTGACACTTCTCGTGACCCAAGGGCTGGCTTTTTCCTAGGCCAGATGCTAAGCATTGCCATACAACGTGGCAATGCCGCCAGTCTCTTGGGTACATTACCAGTCGACAGCGATGCGGAGGAATTTTTTGACGCCATTTTTTAGTTTGTTAATAGTTTTAGTTAGGTTAGGTTAATTAATTAGATATAAGTTGTTATTCATGTACTCAATTAAATTTAACTTCCTACTATATACACACTTTCACATTTATAATATTATATATATATATATATAATATTATAAATGTGAAAGTGTGGATATTTGTTACTTAATCACGCAAAAACGGCTGAACGGATTTGGATGAAATTTGGCACATGGGTAGACTATGACCTGGATTAGGACATAGGATACTTTTTATCCCGATATTCCCACGGGATCGAGATTTCTGCGGGTGAAACCGCGGGGCGCAGCTAATACGACATAAATTAAACTGCGTATATTATCTAATGACGTTCCCAGTCTGCATATGAAAGATAAATATAATTTTATTTTGCAAAAAATGAAAATGATGACAAATACCGCCATATTTTACCATATAGGCATGCAAAAATACACTAACTTAAAAATCATTTCCATTCAGGAACTCACTTATATTATATCGAATAATTATGGAAATTCAATCAAATATATCCAATACTTTAGTCACTATAAACTATATGATTGGCAAAAATGGGTTTTGCCAATATTTCACTAGTTAATAACTAAACCATTGGATACCTCCCAGTCAGCCCATCAGGCATCAAGCTAGTCGGCCCATCACTACTATTTAATTTGGTTTAAAAAAACATTTTGCACGCCATATAAGTAAAGTGCGTGAGGTAGTGCTCTACTCTCGCCTTACAAAGAACAAGTAATTCCTTGAGCTAAAAATGTCTCTATTTACTTCATATCGCACTTGTAGAATAATATTCATACACAAACGTCAAGGAAAAACTTTAGTTTCAACACTCATGTTATTTTCAAAAGACATTTCCCTATTTAAAATAATGAAAATACTGTTTAAAAAAAATATTCTGTGGACGTCCGTGTGTCTGTATGTCTGGATCCTGGCGTGGTCACGATAACTCCCGAAAAACTTAATTAATCAACTCCATTTTTTTTATACGCTTCGGTATTATCGAAAACTAAGTACTTTCCTCAGAGATAAATTTAAAGAGATTAATATTGTTACTGTGCCTTCTCAGTATATTTATGAAAATCTTTTGTATGCACATAAAAATATTAATCTGTTTAAAAAATACAGTGATATCCACAATATAAATACCAGGAACAAACACAAATTTCTTGTTCCTACAACCAGGCTCAAAAAAATTGGTGGCTCCTTTAGATGCCAATGTATACGTTTTTATAATAAACTTCCTAGCCACATTCAAGATCTAAGCTTTAATAAATTCAAATCTTTTATAAAGCGGAAATTATGCCAGAAAGCCTACTATAATGTGAAAGACTATATTGAAGACAAAAAGGCTTGGGATTGAGCTGCTCCAATAAATTTACACAGTGAATGTTGATTTTAGTTTGCTAACTCTTTTTAGACATGAATATTTACCATAAAAAGTATTATGTTATTTTCATTATTGTGAATATGAGGACTATGTGGGTCATTTTTTTTTTCAGTTTTATTCTTGGTCTGGCAGTTTAAGTAGTTTATGCGGCCTACCCAAATGTCCTTTCTCTGGTATTGTTCGTCGAATCGTTGAGCTCCTTATGTTCTGAGTTGAGCTGCACGGTTACTGACAAATGCGTGCACTGACTGGACAGGTCCACTCAAACTGTGTGGTTCTTTCCTCAAAAGACCATTTCAGATACCAATCTGCATGGTCTTCGCATGACCTGACCAAGATTATGTCTGGACTTTAAAAGAGACTGTGACCTCTGAGTTTGTTTCGGCCTTTCTTCTCAGAGTAGTCAGATAGGAAACGCCGACCTCATCTAGTTTAAAAAACATGATTGACGTGTAAAAGTGTGTGTACGAACCTACTTACAGAAATAAAATCATTTATCATTTATCATTTCGAAAATCACGGTCTAATTCAATGTAGTTTAATTGTAATTAGTAATATAAAAATACGACTGGACATTTTGTTTGCTTTTTATTTTTTTTTTATAGAACTGAATGAGATATGAGGCGTGCACTTTTGGATTTTCCAATTTTTTATTTTTATTTCGATGTTAGGATTTATTTGGTAGTTCCGAAATACTCCTATGCATTAGTATAGCCAGTGTTTTCATTCATTGTCGTATTTTTGTCTCCACATTGTATAAAAACAAAAAACATGTTACAATAATGGCATTTTAAAATAACATTATTTTCATTAACTCAGTAGCGGCTTATATCCGTAACCAAGGACCACGCAGGAAAACGCATATTAACGCTGAAACTCATCAATCTGAGAGAATCACTTTAAGAGCTATCCAAAAAATAACGAACGATAAAACTCTATGCTAAATATATGATAACCGGATTCGAATTCGGATCCGTTTTGTGTCGGATTTCATGAAATCTGCACCCAAATTGCGTAACACACTCTCAATCACAATCCGAGGGTTTTGAATGAATTTCTTAATGCTGCTTCATAGGTTTGAAAAATTCGTCTGCTCAACAACGTAAATAATAATAAAAAAGCAATGAAACCTGGTTGAACTGTCAAAATGAAAGGCATTTGCATCGATTGTCATTTTATGTGTATTACGCAATCACCCCACATAGGATCCAAAGTTTTTCTATAACATAAACTTATGTCCCACGATTAAAATGTAATTTAATTTGTCAAAACTCGTGTCTACTTCTAAGATTGGTTCTTATTTCAACAACAGCATTTCACTTTATTGTTTGTCACGTCAAAACAAAACAACAATAAAGTACTTAGTTCTGAATTCAAATTAGTATACCTACACGATAAAATTTTTAATTAATGGACATGGAAATTATCAGTCGTTTGTAATAGGTCTTTACCTATGAAATTGCCGTTTTGTATGAAAAAATTTAAACGAATTTTTTTCATGAATTTTTTATTTGTATTAATCGAAGTAATCACCCATGCAATCAATGCATCTTTGCCATCGCAGTGGCAGTTTATTGATGCCCTTCTTAAAGAAATCAGCTGGACGGGAGGCAACAAATTCTTCAAAGGCATTTTGTACTGCCTCTCGGGTATTAAATTTTTTTCCCGCCAAGAAGTTATCCAAATTCTGGAAAAAGTAGTAGTCTGTAGGCGCAAGGTCTGGTGAGTAGGGCGGATGACGGAGAGCTTCCAACCCCAGTTCTTGCAACTTGGAGACCGTCTGCTGTGCAGTATGAGGTCGCGCGTTGTCGTGCAGGAGCAGCGGAGACGAGCGATTGACCAATGCTGGTTGGAGATGCGCCAGCTTCTCCATCATTGTGTTCAGTTCTTCACAGTACACATCTGCAGTAATGCTCACCCCGTTTGGTAAGAAGCTGTGATGAATCACACCGGCGCTAGACCACCAAACAGTGACCATCACTTTTCTAGGGGTAAGTTTTCGTTTAGGGCATTGTTTAGGTGCTGAACCAGGATCCAACCAACTTGCTGAGCGCTTACGGTTATCAAACAGAATCCATTTTTCATCGCAGGTAACAATGCGGTTCAAAATTCCTTCATTTGTGTGTCTGTTGAGCAGTGCAAGGCACGTCTCGACGCGTACTTCGCGCTGGCGATCATTGAGTTCGTGGGGCACCCATTTGTCAAGCTTTTTTACCTTGCCAATTTGACGCAAATGGACCAATATTGTTTTGACGCTAACGTCGAAAGCTGCTGCTAATTCAGCCGTAGATTGTGTATCATCAGCTTCCACAATCGCCTTTAATTCGTCATTGTCGACCAAAGTCTTCGGACGACCGCGAGGTTCATTTTTCAGGTCGAAATTTCCAGAACGGAAGCGAGCAAACCAATAACAGGTGGTGCGTTGGTTTGTAGAGTTAGCTCCGTAAACGTCGTTGATGTTGCGTGCCGCTTGTGCCGCGTTGCTGCCACGACGGTACTCATATTCCATAATTACTCGAATTTTTAACGTATCCATGATGACGAAAAAGATTGAAATGCGATGAAAATGTAACACTAATCAATAAAGAAATGACTACTTTTAGAAAAAAAAATCCATGTTTTTAAAATAAAATTAATTTGAAATTAGAATTCATAGCCAAACAAAAATTATTTTGATTTGAAATGGCCAGTACTGCAGAACGGCAATTTCATAGGTAAAGACCTAATATTCGGAAAGGCGATGTTTCCCGAAGGACATTAAGAAAACAGTTGTACTGTACGAATATCAAGTATATTATTCGATGAAATAACCACATAGTGTTGTACTTATTACAGCAAAAACACGTATTTTAATTACAGAGTAAATACTTGTTTTATCTGTAGTATAAACGCGTGTCATATCAGAGATGGTTATCAGCACAAACTTAGATGTTATCTCTTGAATACATCAGCTCGGACTACAATGTGAGAAGCAACCGCATAGTGGACTTGGGACAAATAATTTTATGTTTAAAAAAAATTGAGATTGTAAATCTCATGGTTTTACCCATGGTATAATAATATACTTCGCCAGGTATAGCACTCCGAGACACAGTGGTCACGTGGGTGACACAAGCCTACGTCATCACCGCTGTGTTACCAGTAGTGTGTAATAATAACTCCCCAACCGCCTTTATTACCTGTGCGAATCCGATAAAACGATGAGGTTTTAATTAACAATTACGTTGGTATATGTTTAAATTGAATTGTTTCGTTTGATTAGAAAAACAAAACGACAATTTAAATGCTTTATATTACTTATATATATTTTTCAACAGAATGGTGACTGAAAATGTTTCCATAATTCTTGTTTTGTTGCAATAAAGTGGCAACTGGATAGTGACGTAAGCATGTGTCACTCCCGGAGTGCCAGACCTTGTTTTTTTAGACCAATGGTTTTACCAAAATGCATTAAGGTGAATCCTTAGCTGTAGCCCGCCAAATACAAATTTTCTTTGGTTTTTTGCAAATTGCAGCACTGTTTAACGTCGGATGTTGATCAAAATTCGATTCGCGTCTCTAGGAATGATATAGTTTCTGAATAATAGTCATCAATTTCATATCAATCGTCAAACTTTGGAAATTTGTTCACCCTAAGATTTTTTTAGAATATTTCAAATGTAAATTCTTAGGTGGAACAAATTTCCAAAGTTTGACGATTGATATGAAATTGATGATTATTATTCAGTAACTATATCATTCCTACAGACGCGAATCGAATTTTAATCAACATACGCAGATATGCAGATATTACTACTACATAAAGAAGAATCTACTCAACAATACTCAACATGGCCATGTCCACAGCATACATAGTTAGTTGTAGTCTTAATGTACGGCAATACTGCAACAGAATACATTGTGTGTTAATGTATTCCGATGTTTGCGCGCCTATCGCTGAATAATTGGAGTCGCCTCGTCGCGACGCAGTCGTCGCCCAGACGCCCTTCGTCCTCGCCCAGAATTTCTAAGCTCGTTGGGTGATTGGGTGGGCAATGGAGGAACTGTCAAAATATCTAACTTGTTTGTATAGCTGCACTATTCTCCAGTATCATCAGTATGAATGCAGGAATATAATATAATCAACCTATGTTAATATCGTCGGTACAATAGTCAAATAACCAAAGTGAAATTTGGTCAGTTTTGACTTAAATACATGGACATTATTATTTTCAGGCGACACATACTGTGGCAAAATATTGTATCTGTGGCATTTCAAACACAGAAGATACAGACAAATCGTTTTCTGCTTAACTGAAAAAAATACAATTTCCACAAAAGTAAACTAATCTATGTGATTTGCGCCACAATGCAAAACTGGCCAAAGTGGTAGATTGAATACTTTACTTTAGTGCAATATAACCTACAAAACAAAAGCCACAATGTGTAACTGACCTAAGTGGCAGATTGAATACTTTACTTTAGTGCAATATAACCTACAAAACAAAAGCCACAATGTGTAACTGACCTAAGTGGCAGATTGAATACTTTACTTTAGTGCAATATAACCTACAAAACAAAAGCCACAATGTGTAACTGGCCTATGTGGCAGATTGGATACTTCACCTCAGTTCAAAAACTATCTTAATTTTTAAAAGGTACAATTATCAAACAGTTCTAAGTGGCAGATAGTGGTTCCAAAAGTTATTAAAATATGAAAGTACTACAATGAAATGGCCTCATTCGCAGATGGAAAACATTACCTTGGACCAGAAATAATTTAAAAAAAAATTCTACTAGTCTTCATAGATTTCCATAGAAAAAAATAAAAATATTTTCCCTGCTCATTCGATAGCAACACATTTGAGAGTTTTATTTATTTATTTATTTATTTTTAAAGAAAGCTTACAGACTAATAACAATCTTGAATATCATGCATAAGTTTTGAAATTTGCTAATCACAAGCTTCCACATATTCCATTTGGCGTGAACACTGGCTGTATGCGCATACGAGTCGTGCTAACTGTAAATAATGTTTTTTTTTAAATGTTTTCCGTTACTGGCGAGCGGGCAGTTTTCTGTCAACTTGTTAAAATATTAACTAAATTGTGAATATTATGCTATAAGATGCTTCGAAGAAATCGTGTGCATCAGATACTGAAACACGCATGTGTTACTAACAGTTCCGGCGATGAAAGTGATAATACAGGTATGAGGAATGTTTTTTATAACCTAGGTATAAAAGTTAGTTTTTCAACAAGTATGCTTGTTATGGTTACTTATTTCGTTGCTAAATATTGTTATTGCACTATGAGGGCGAGTTGATGGTGGGCTTTATTCATTCAGAAAACATACTTAATAATCACTAACCTATACAGTGAAAATTATGAATATAATTATGTGTTACATAAATATAACTAACACGCATGAAGGTGCTTGTCGAATACTAAATTCGGGTTTAATCTATAGCTTGGTTTTGCTTTTATTGAATTACAGATATAATAGAAAATACACCTACAGTTAGACCAGAATTCAACTGTGGTAAAGGCGACTCCCATACAGGTATTTTTGATTTATTTTATTAATCTAAACAGTCGTGTAATATTAAATAATATCATTTTTGCTCTGCTGACTAACAATAAACAGCTTAAACTGTTGGATATAAAACATAAAATATACCTAGTTTAGGTATCTGTTTCAAATTATACCTTTACACTGCTTTTACTTATACAATGTTGGTGATGGTGACAGTTTCATGTTACATTTTGTAAGGCTAGTGCGTGCGATCCTGCAGGGAATAACTAGTATATTTAATAAAATTTTGGTAATAGCTAATTGACATCGCTTAACCTATACTACTGGGTCGAGAAACAGAAATTTTGCTCAGTAGTACGTAAGTGTGCTAGGTGAACACTAAGAAGTTTTTATTTTTCACAGATCTGAAGTTTTCTAAAGAAATGAAAGAAACAACAGCTACTGTTCCACCCATAACACCCAAAACTACACACGAAATTGGAGAAACAAGCGTAGAAGCTCCAGCCTTTTCACCACTAACTCCCTTGATATTTCAAATTACTGAGAAAAACATTGCGCCCTTACCGCACAAAACTACTCACGAACTTGGAGAAACAAGCGTAGAAGCTCCGGCCTTTTCACCACTAACTCCCTTAATTCAAATGACTGAGAAGAACATTTCACCGCTACTACACAAAACGACACACGAACTTGGAGAAACAAGCATAGAAGCTCAAGCATTTTCACCACTAATGACTGAAATTAATATTCCGCCCCTTTCACCAGCATCTTCCCCTTTACCCCAAATTTCACCGGAAACTCGTAAAGGCTTCAACATTTTAACTAACGAACAGTTTGATAGTGATGATTCCGTCCAAGAACCTAATTATTTAGAACAAAATAACAATGATTCAATCGATAGTACGTCAGATGAAGATATAACAGATAGCGTAGAGAAATATAGACGTAAAAAAACATCTAAAACTAGCCGAACAGTCAATAAATCACCTTCGATATTAACAATTGATGAATTTGATGTAGAAAATACAGACGAGCAAAACAATGATCAAAATAATCCGAAAAAGAGAAAAGTAAAGGACCCTAAGACATAGAAAATAAACATAGAAAAAAGTAAGCGTTTAAAAGGTGAATCATATGAAACAAGGAAAGGAAAAAAAAATTCAAGCCAGACCAATAAAACCAGCAAAATGTTCAAGTACTCCTAAACACAAGTGTATTTCGGGTGTACCTCAAGGTGAGAGAGAAAAAATTTATACTCAATTCCGAAACATGCCAAATCTTATGGAACAGCGTCATTTTGTTGTAAACCATGTGACTAAAAATTAAAAAAATCGAGACACTACCAACGGTCCTTCCAGGCGGAATTTTACCCTAGCTTATACATTAACTGTTGGTGATGAAAAGAAAGTCGTGTGTCGAGAGTTCTTTTTAGATACTCTCAATATTACTGGCGGGTTTGTAAAAGGAGCTTTAAAAAAAGTAAATGATCACGGCCTTTTACAACCAGACGAAAGAGGGAAAAAGACACCTCCAAATAAATTAAAACCAGATGAAGAAAACTTTCTTAGGGACCACATACTTTCCTTTCCTGCTGTCGAATCGCATTACTGTAGACGTGATAGTACGATAAAATATTTAGAATCAACTCTAAACATAACAACAATGTATAACGAATTAAAAAAACTATGTGTAGTTAAAGCAGTGAAAGCGGTATCCTTTGAAAAATACCGCAAGGTTTTCAGAGAATACAAACTGAGTTTTCACAAGCCAAAAAAAGATTTATGCAAGAACTGTTTAGCATATAGAGAAATAAATGATGAAGAAAAAGCCAAGAAAATTGAAGATCATACACGGCATCTATCAAGAAGAGATGAAGCACGCAAATGTAGAGATGAAGATAAGCTGGAAGCACAGAATAATGAAACAGTTCTTGCATTTAACTTTGACTTAGAAGCAGTACTAAATATACCTAAAGGAGCAAGTGGCCCATTTTTCTATGTACGAAAGCTAGCTGTTTATAACTTAACTGTTTATAATCTAGGAAACCAAAACGTTGAATGCTACATGTGGGATGAAACTGAAGGAAAACGTGGGACTATTGAAATTTCAACGTGTATAAATGCATATATTGCAGCAAATAATAACATCCAGGCAGTTAAAATGATGTCAGATGGATGCGGCGGTCAACAAAAAAACTATCATTTTTCTTCCATGTGCTTGCTGACATTAAAAGAACATCCTACGTTACAGTTAATTGATCACAAATTCTTTGAAACAGGACACACTCACATGGAATGTGATTCAATTCATTCCAAGATTGAATTGAAATCAAAAAATATACCTGTGTATACTCCTGACGGTTGGGCACAGGTAGTTCGGTTAGCACGTACTAATCCTCGGCCTTACAATGTAAATACATTACTTCATGACGATTTTAAAGATTTCGGTATGTTAAACCAATACAAGGCTTTGAATGAAGGGCATAAAATCGGTATCAATGACGCTGTTTGGATACAATATCGAAAAGAGGTGCCTAATACAATATTTATAAGAACAAACTTTGACAAAATTGAACCATTTACAGCATTAGAAATAAAAAAAAACGAGGAAAAGCATTACATTATCCTACAGCAGCCTACACAGGGAGATTTCAAATTTCAGCTGCAAAGAAAAAAGATCTTTTAAAGTTGTGCACAGACAACCAGATACCAAGAATGTATCATAACTACTACAAAGATCTTCCTTGTTCTGATAGGACAAGAGACTGCCTCCCAGAACCCGATATAAATGAAGACAGCGAATAGCTCAGGTGTATACGCTATTCACCCGAGCTATTCGCTATCTTCATTTCTATAGGTACGTCAATTTCTTTCTGTCAATTTCATTTAATTTTAAGCATAACGCTTAGTTCTATTATAATTATTAGTTTAACACGCACAGACTTTCATTTTTATTACTATCTACCTACCTATATTTTAGAATAAATAGATAATAAAACGTAAAATATTGCAGTTAAGCCAGTTTAAATCATTGATTTCGTTATAATGTGATTTGACACACAACAAGCTACTTGCCAACCTACCACATTGGCAACTTTCATAATGCACAAAATCAGTAACTCTTATTTTTATTGCCACAGCCAAGTAACCAATCTGCGATATCTTCATATCCGGTAATAATTACATTATTTAGGTTTACTGTATTCAAAGAAGGTCATAAATATTATTTAAATTCATTAACTTGAATTGATTTTAAGAAATCCCAGATTTACGGCAACGTTGTTTTTATTAATAATCACCTCCTCAACAATTTGACATTGGCAGATTGGCGAGTTGACTTCTGACCCGACGATATAATCAGCCTCTATTAATATTATCAACCGATATTTAGGTTTAAATCATTTATTCTCATAAAAGACAAAAATGCCACTTACATAAGAACAGACAAGAAACATTCAGTAAACTTGTTTTAGGTAACCGTCACCAAAGTATATGTATAGTATTATATAAAATTATTCTATACTCATTCATTAGTTCAATTCTCAGCTATTAAAGTAGGTATATTGGAAGACGTTAGTCAAGCCAGCTTTCAGTTATGTGTTTAGATAGCCGAGACTTGAAACTGCTGAGAGAGCTAACACTTTTTATATATGTGGGTAGATTATTAAATAGTTGTGCTCCTTCATATGTAAAATTCTTTCTAGCGTAATTAGTGCGTATTCTTGGCAAAACAAGTAGGCTTGGTCGACGAAGACTGATATCAATGTAATCAGCCTATATTAATATAATCATTATAATTATTCCGGGATTTTAGAGGAGGTATTACTTAAGGACTCTATGTCCTCGAAGTTTAGGTAAATAAACTACCTATTCCGATATCTGCTAATCAGACATGTGTTTATTAATATTACCTATAGAAAGAAGGCTCTAATACAGTATTCGCCAAAAGAATTCTGGTATACTGCGATGCCCAGTTTAGGTACCTACTAAGACCCACTTGCACCGCCAATCACTAAACATGTTTAGCGCTAAACTAGTTCTAAACATAATTCTGTCTCTGTCATATTTAATCATTTGACAGAAACAGACTTATGTTTTAAACTCGTTAATCGCTAAACGTGATTAGTGATTGGCGGTGCAAGTGGGGTCTAAGTCTAAGGAGCTTACAATTTCTAATACGATTTTCACGCCAGTAATAAGCTGGACCAGTATTTATCAAAGTTGAGGTGTCTGAAAGTATCTCGTTCAAACCACTTTGCTGTTGCTATGCAATGCAAATTGTCAAGTTAATTTCTTCATAATTTTGTCATTAAATATGCTAAATTAGCGTGTAATCTTAGGAGCTCGCCAGTTAAATGTGAAAAACCGGACACGTTACCGGATCGTTAATCTGTTATTAGACGATGTGACTATGAAACGAATCCAACAGGTTTCCTACAGTAGGTACATACAATTCAAGCTATACATTTCCAGTTTTAACTGACCTCGCATTATATAGAATTTTTGAACAATGAGAAGTCAGCTTATACTTGAAATGTATAGCTTGATAATGTCGTTGTGCGTACCCTTGTTACTATTGGTTAGTGATTCCGAATTATAATATATTCCGACCTGATAATTACAGAAAATTAACAACTGAACTAAATTCCTGTAGTTGGTGCATACAGATCATCAAAGATATCAAGAAAAAACTTCATGAAAGTTGTTGAAGAAATTTATAAACTAATTGTCCAAAGGTGTAATTTTGTTACAGACATAAAAAGGCAATCAATCACAATGCCTTTCATTTTGACAGTTCAGCCACGTTCAATACGTTCATTTAAGTTGTTTAACAGACGAATTATTCCTTCCAAACCCTCGGATTATGATTGAAAATGTGTAACGCAATTAAGGACTGTACATCTGAACTTTGAAGTTTATAATATCGATGTATTTAATTGAGAATGTTCATAATCGCGACGTACGGAACTTCGAAAGAATATCTATTCAAACTTCGAAGTTCAGTATGACTTTCTTTCGAAGTTCCGTACATCGCGATTAAGAACATTCTCAATTAAATATATCGATATTTTAAACTTCAAAGTTCAGACGTACAGTCGTAATTAAGGTGCTGGTTTCCACCTAATTCAATCGAGGTTTAATAAAATAAAATAATCAAGTACAATTCGTATGAAAAAGTCAGCAGTTGCATTAAAATTTACTGTATATGATCCGAAGAAAATTAAAATAAACGATTTAGCACATATCTCAACATCCCACTGCTTCAAAACCGGTGTATGTCTGTTCAAGTCCCTCTGTGTCCAATCGCGACAGTCACCGTGTCAAAATGACGCTAAACCTGTGGCACTGGACCTGCCGCATATTTTTATATTATGCTTATCACGTAGGAGTATCTAGGATGGTTATACGGGAAGATAGTTGGGACCGGGGAATGAATATGCTGAACTCAGATTATCCTCTTAACTGTCAACGCGTTTTTGACGCGAGGAAGGCAGTAGTAGTAGTAGCGGAAAGACCAATCTTCGTATGCAAAAAATGGTCCTTTTGACCTTTTTGTTGCATCATGCATGATTTGTTCAATTAAATACCCATTATGTGTTTTCGAACGAAGTTCCTTATCGCACGGTATGGACTTGCCGGACGGGGGCTAGGCGAAAAAAGTGTAAGAGTTTTCCGTCACGAGTTTCCGTCACGACCCTTTTTTTAGGGTAGACGGTTATCCATAGCGCGTATGCTATTGGATGTGCCCAGTCATAGGTGCGCGCTTATTGGTTCAAGGCAGCCAGTAAGTTCGCACCAGCTGCGCAGGTATAGCTTTCTTATTTTCTTTACCAATTTTTTTTATAGCCAGTTATTTGACAAATTGACTAGAAAACTACGAAAGGAACTTCGTTCCAAACCGAGTGCTCCACGACACTCACGTATTTTTATTATATTTGAGAATATTTCGATTCTTAAACACAATATGCATCACAAGATCCCGAGTTGGGCGACCTACCTCCCTGCTACCTAGTTGCGAATTATATAATTAATTCTGCTTTCCCCTTTGTCATCAAATCATTGCCTCCTTGTGGGTTTAATAATGCCGAAAATAGAGAGGTAAGAAGCTAAGAGTTTTCCTGATCTGATTTCAGATATGATAAGATAAGATATATTTATTTGCATAAACATGTGTACAGATACAATAATAACAAAACGTGCATGCAAGATAACATAAAGAATAAAAAATAGGTTCAGACATGTTTGCCACATACTATAGCGTGCAAATATGAATAGTTATGTTTGTTAATAATTCATTTCAAGTCAATATCATTAATTTTAAGTGAATTCAGCAAACAATATTAAATTAAAATGTCAACAGTAAGTAAAAAATTATCTATGTCAAAACAAATAACAACAACAATGGCACGGTTGGCGCAGTGGTTAAGCGATTGACTGCTGCGCTGTGTGTCGCGGGTTCGATTCCCGCACGGAACAAATATTTGTATGACCTACAAGTAGTTGTTCCGGGTCTGGCTGTTTGTGTATGTGAGTTTAAATGTTTGTAAACGCACCCACTATACAGGAGAAATTCCTAGTGTGGGGCAAAGTTTAAAAAAAAAAAAAAAAAATGCTTCAGTCCGAATTTTGTTAATATTATAGTACCATTATTATAGAATTATGTCATGAAGTCAAATTATAATTATTTGAGTATAACATTTTATTTATATAATATTAAAAATGTTTATATAATATATAATGTCAAATTTTATCTGTCAAGAAATCTGTGACACTATAATAACATTTTTGACATAGCATAGTTTTCGGTTTTTGTTTAAACATATTAACATGAGTTTTTTTTAGCTCCTTTGACAATTTATTATACACAACTGTTGCCATATGAAAAATACTTTTATATATTAAGACAGTATTCGTTTTGCGAATACAGAGACGACTTTCATTCATCTCTTTGAGTACGATTGAAAGCTTCAGATGCTAGCACAAAAAGTTCAGAATTTGCTTCACAAAGACAGCTACTTCGGCACGAGTCATTAACGTCCTCCTGACGTGCCCGCCACCAATTCCAACCCCCCCTATGTTTCGAAAACCCCAGCGCTCAGCATCACGAGCCGTGAGAACTTCTAAGCCCGCGGCGGCAAACACATCACACAATACCACTCTACACGGCACACACGAGCTACCTGATCGCATTTGTATTGTTTATGACCTTGCGACACATGTTTATACCGGAGACAACACGTGGGACCATTTCCCACTTCGAAATGGTCACGACGAGAGAATAGAAGTTACAGTGATATTTATGCGAAATAAGATTTCGAAGAAGATATAAGAGTGAGGGGAAAATAATTTTCTCAATGGCAAGATTATCTATAAAGTCGTAGCCAAAAGAAACACTTGAAAAACGCCACCTGGAAGAGTAAGCCCTATTATTTCCTGAAGCTGAAATGAAACGTGCGCGTGCGGCTTTTAGAAAGGGATATCTCAAAATTTTAAAATACCTTTGATAAAGTAGAATTTATTATATAAATAATAACAACTAGATAAGTAGGTACTTTCTCTATATTAGTCTGAAACTAAATGTAAAGTCATTAAAATTTTCATACTTTTTTGATGTCGGTCCTGACAGGGTTCATATCAGGTTCTGGATCCTTTGATTGTAACATCGACTTCCACATGAGTGCAATATAATACTTGAGTTTGAGAAGTTTAATCGGGAGGAGTCCGAATTATGCAAATTACACATGGAAAACCGAGAGTATCTATATAAAAATCTTATAGAAGAACCTGCAACGATATGGTCCTACGATCCGCCTACCAAGTTTGATAATTATAGCCGTTTAGCTTCTTCGAAAATGGAAATATGGAGTCATATTTCCATCTCCGTCTATCCACCACACACATCAGACTCCAGTTATGGTCAGCAGGCCGTAATAATTATATTAACATTTCTCCACCTCCGTGGCCGCCTCTTCCGCGTTTCTTTGTAGCCAACATAACAAATATTCGAAGAAAAATGTATGGCCAACATTCATAAACCAATATTAGCATTGGTCGACTAAGTGACCAATGAGAACGGACGTACTCGGCCGTATCACTTCCTTGAAAATTGTAGGAAGTAGAAAATGGTTGAAAAAATGACTGTGCTCAAACTGTTTTATAGATATTGTGGTATGGTAGACAGAGAGGTCCGAGCTAAGAATGATAGGCTTGTTATAAGACGATTATGTTTTTATGTACATAATAATAACCCATTTCCTTATAAATACAGGTAGGTAGTGCAAATGCGATTATTAGATCGGAAAAGGTACTGGTGGAAAAGTGAAAGGCATTGTATACTTCGAAACATATATAACGCGCGTAAAAAGACACTTAACAAAGGCGAGAATCACTTGTACTCCCCTTCATTGTAATATTTTTTTTGTACTGGACCATAACTTACCTTACCTGAACCTTCTGGTTACGGAGATATCGAAGGTCAAAACTCCAAGTTTTACTGATTTTTTTTAAGAAAACAAGTTTTTAATGTTTTAAACTTTTTTTTTTCTACTATGTGTGCTATGTTACTTAGTTTGACGTATAGAATGTTCAGTTGACGGCTATGTGATGGATCTTTTTACACCCTTTATTATTATTATTATTTGCAGCCGCATATCGAAGGAAGATATCAATCGATCGAAGGTTAAGCAACACTTGCCACGGTTGGTTCGTGGCTGGGTGACCCTCTATTTCATATCGAGAATTCGTGACCCCTCGGTGCCTCGGAAAGCACGTTAAGCCGTTGGTCCGGCTGTCATTCCTAGATCTTTGACAGTAGTTACCGGTAGTCAGAAGCCCGAAAGTCTGACAACCAGTCTTACCAAAAGGAATCGTGTTACTCAGTTACTGGGTTGTGTAGTCAGATAGAAAGTCGCTTCATGTAAAATACTGGTATTCAGCTGCATCCAGTTAGACTGGAAGCTGACCTCGACATGTTGAGAAAAGGCTAGCAGATTGATTGATTGATTGCCCGCCATAGATGTCTAACTCGATAACTTTTTAATTAGCGGATCAAAAGGACCATAGGTTAATAAAAAAATTATACAACATTGACATTTATTACAAGACGGCACGGTTGGCGCAGTGGTTAAGCGATTGACTGCTGCGCTGCGTGTCGGGGGTCGATTCCCGCACGGAGCAAATATTTGTATGACCTACAAGTAGTTGTTCCGGGTCTGGCTGTTCGTGTATGTGAGTTTAAATGTTTGTAAACGCACCCACAACACAGGAGAAATTCCTAGTGTGGGGCAACGGTTTAAAAAACAAAAAAAGAAAAAATATTCGCTGTATCGCTGTATCTCTGAAGCTCAGCTATCGTTTTGGATTGTGGGTATCAATTTTAAAGTGTTTTTAACCACTAAGTGGTCATGCGCACCCAGGTTCGAATCGACAACAATCGTTTATGTAATTCACACCTTTCTGACACCTGCTTTATCGAAACTCATAGAGAGTCAAGATAAAGTAATGAATGGTGTAGCTTTGTTGAACTTTCTTTTGAAATATACGTAGTTGTTTTGCAATAAATCGTCATTATGTTTGTGACCTTATCTCAACATTTTTTTTCCCAGTTGCTTCCTTCAACTACCATTTCAGTGTTTATTTCCTTATTTTTATATCATCATTCTCCTCAATCAATCATCATCTCAATTAATTTGGGGCGATGCAACATGTCTTCTTCTTTCATAGTTATCTATTAGTCGTCATCTATCATTCCTCATTTTAATTGACCGAGCGAACGTGAATCGCGAGCTAAGCGTCTCTGTTTCAGCTTGGGCAAAAATGCTTTCGTATGTCCGGATGTCCGGCGGATGGCTGTTCTCCTCTACAGGTCGCATTTCTCAACCGATTCTCGTGAAATTTTGTGAGCAAGTTCGATAATTATATGGTTTTTTATGTCAATTCAGTTTTTCGAAATTTTTCAAAATGGCGGAGATATGGGGGTTGAAAACGTAAAAATAATCATATTTCAGCCATTTCGCGCTCTTTGCTTGCGTTTTTTGTTTTAAAGTGCGCGGTGAACCTTTATTCAGTTTTAAGCTATGCAAAGACAGACTCGCGAGGTCTGCAGCTCACAGAGCCACTAGTATTTTATTTATTGTTTTTTTTGTATTTGTTGTCTCTCATATTCATAATCTTATTCAATCTTCGTTTTCTCTTTGACTGGACACCATGTACAACTCATAAGTCGTTATTCGTATTATAGTTCAGGCATCTAATGGATCAAACCTAGTTTCCAATTTAATTGATTGCAGACCTCATTAGGCATAGGCTGTTAAGCACATTCGATACCTACGACCAACGACAGCGATGATATCTAGCTATCATTTTAGAAGAACAGCGGGGTAATTGCGTAACACACTAACAGTAGGAATGGCTTTCATTTTGACAGTTCAACAACATTCATTGCGTTATTTACGTTGTTGAGCAGACAAATTGTGCGAAAATATGAAGCAATGGATTAGCAATAGACTTCAAAATGATTCAGATTGTGATTGATAGTGTGCTATTCAATTAGGGTGCTGTACTCTACTCTCGAAACACTACCTCAAAAATTTTATTTGCTGTAAAACTTAGGTGATTTCATTTAAGCAATGCAATTAAAAGTAAAAACTATGTAGACTAAGTAGACCTAACTATGAATATTTAGCTAAACTGTACTCATGAGTACAGTTTAGCTAAAATAAAGATTGTAAACATACAAAATTATTTCAACAATACTTTCAAGTTTCCTTATGTATTTCTTATAAATGCACTTTGTGCACTCAAGCGCGTTTTGAAAATAATATAGTTCTCAAAAATGATATTATTTTCAAAACGACTTCTGCTGCTTTTGTTTCTTTAATTTCTAAAAGTATTGTGAATTTACAAATATTTTTTTTACTTACAACACAATTAGCAAGTCACTACTACTAGGTCAGTAAATGCATCCCATAAAAATATCATCAATATATTGTGTTCAAAACACTGTATTCGATACTAACGCTTTAAACACATCACAATATTATCAAAATACACTCTCGACTCACTTATTACTTATAATATTTGTGTCTCAATTCCGCTGTACATTTCAAAATGGCCGTGCATTAAGATAGGATATAACACGACAGGACTATTACGTGTCGTTTAATATGATAGTGCTGAATACACAATGAAATGTTGGTATGAACAACTACGACTGTCATAGGGTGTGGACTGACTGACAATTTCAGTAAAAGGTATGCTTTAGTTTTCATGGTGTTTCAATAATTGCAGGTTGGAAATTATTTATGAGAAACGGTCGCGTTTAGATACCAACTCTTCGCAAAGGACCGGGTTTCAAAACCCATCAACAGAATATTGAATGAAACTGTAACTGATTCTATTTTCATGAAGTTTTTTCAAAGAAAAGTCCTACGAAATGGACTACTATTTTAACAAAAACCAACAGAAAAAATCTGGTCCTTCAGTGGGATCGAAGGACCAAATTTCATTTTTGCGGAGGACACTCCAACCTGACTGTTTCCATTAAACAAAAATATTATCACTATTGGAGTTGGCTTCCAGTCTAACGGGATGCAGCTGAATACCAGTATTTTAGATGGAGCGACTGCCTATCTGATCTCCACAACCCAGTTGCTGGGTAAAACGATACCTCTTGGTAAGACTGGTTGTCAGACTTTTAGGCGTCTGACTACCCGTAACGACTGTCAAAGATCTACGGATAACAGCCGGGACCAATGGCTTAACGTGCTTTCCGAGGCACGGACCCCTCAGTGCGTCTCGATGAGTAATGGATGGTGACCAATCCAAGAACCAACCGAGGCGAGCGTAGCTTAACCTTCGGTAGACCCGTCCGGCTGGTATCTCTTAACCACGAGCCCCTCACATTTTATTAACGAAACTTATACCCCCAAAAAATAAATACTAAAACCATGACTCAAGAGCCTTACTAAGGCCTACGCAACATTTGCCTCAGCACACGGCGATCGCTTAAAAAGCTATTAATCGCAATAAGTCGCCGGACGAGTAATCAACGTATAATTTATTCGTACATTTATGCGCAATGTCGCATCGAGCCATATTCATGTACCGAGCCATTTGCTCTGCGGACTTTAATAAGGATTATTTCATAAAGGTTTTAAAAATAAAGATATTTGTGTTGGTTACTTCATTACTGTTATAGTGACGTCATCATGGGACTATGATGCGAGCGATGCTTTTATACTTCAGCCTTTTTTAATGCCATCAATAATTGCAGGCAAAGAAAAATACTTAAGGGAAAGAGCCTTTGAAGAGCTGTTTACCTACTGGCTGAGTAAGTAGTAATAGTAGCAGAGGCTCGCACAGATGGTTTCCATACCATCATGCGAAAGAAAACGGCCTTCTTACTACAGCGCTTGCATGGTAGTGACAATAGCATCCTGAAATTGATAGCTGCCAGACCGGACTGTCCCTTTCAGAGATACTGGGTGGGGACAGTATTAGGTCAACATTAATAAATAATTTGTGAAAACTAACAATAGTAACCTACCTATTTAAGCACCACTGTTACTAGACACCAAAATATTAACTAAATTATAGACCTTATAGTCTGGAATAAAGTTTTATTATTATTATTGTAGCGGCATCTACAATCGCCACATGCGAGCTACACGTCACAATGACGTCACGCAAAATCCTGCATCGCGCAAGCAGAGTTTACCGCGCAACTAGCATATATACAACATCCCGACATCATTCGTCGGGCAGTTGCCCACCAGACACAATACCCGTCTGGTCGGAGGATCCTCCCTTTTCCATAGAGTATGAGTGAACTTTACACCCCGTTCCTCATACCTCTATACTATTATTGTAGTAACTTATACAAAGTTGCTTCTTTGCCAAAAATGAAAGAGAAATCATGAGAAAGAAAATCCAACATTAAAAACACTGTCACTCTGGGCCAAATGGACTCACGGGCTCTTGTTATTCCACATTTTGAACTTTAAAAGTATATATTATATATGTGGGATTGTATGGCAAAATAAACGAAAGAATTAAGTACTTTTAAAAACTTTATTACTAGCACCCAAAAGTTCTACCGTACACCGTAAGTTCGTCGTCCATCTAGTAGTCGCCATTTGTCCCCTTTCCCACTCACACGTATGCTTCCCTCTCTTTCATCCGCTGCGTTCCATTTAACAATATAAGCTGCGTTCATACTTTTTTACAATGTTTTTATCCCACACACATATATATATATATATATATATATATATATATATATATATATATATATATATATATATATATATATATACTTATATATATCACAATCTCCATAAACAGCCCAGGATCAAAGACAAGCTAAAAAAACATTAATATGCCATCAGACACCAAAAGGACCAAATATTTATCCTAACAAAAAAAACTAAATACCAATTCCACATACTTCTCTCCATTTTTATTTAGCGATAAAAACACAAGAATTTAGTTACCGCTATAATATACATTTCATCCCATCATATATTAAGAGGCCCACTAAAGTAATAGTAATACTAAGCGCAATGGCGCTCCGTTTCCATTTTAAACACATTTTTTTCTGTACATTATAATAAAATTATTTAAATATCAACTCGATACTTACTCTGGAACGCAAGATACCTTCATAAAATTTCTTTGGATATGATATGGGATATGATACGAATTTATTATTTTATCAATAATCTTTTGGAATGTAAAATAAAATATTGTAAACTAAGTATATTATACTTTTTGCTTTTACAAATATAAATATTGAATTTTATATACGGTGTCAAAGCATGAGCAATACAAGAACAGCAACCTAATTACGTAACACACTATCTCTCACAATCTGAATAATTTTGAAGCCTATTGCTAATCCATTGCTACATATTTTATGTTCGAAAAATTTGTCTGCTCAACAACGTAAATAACGCAAAGAATGTTGTTGAATTGTCAAAATGAAAGCCATTCCTACTGTTAGTGTGTTACGCAATTACCCCGCTGGTCATGCCGAGGTATTTTTTTTTACATTCTGGAAGGGGACTCTAGACTCGATCTGACTAGATCGATTCCTATGATTCGATCTAGTCAGATCGAGTCAGAGTCAGTCATTAACTTTACCTTGCTGACTTGCTGAGCTACTCATCACTTATCTTATCAGCTACCTTGCAGAACGGGCAGTCGCCCGGTGCGACCGTCAGTCATGTGATTAGCTTGCAATCAACGGCCTACCAAAGCAACCCACACTGGGCACGCGTGGCGGATTAAGGCCCGCGTGGTGGATTGCGACTTGCGTAATGGATTACGGCCTGCGTGGTGGATTACGGCCCGCGTGGTGGATTACGGCAAGCGTGGTGGATTGCGGCCTGCGTAGTGGATTACGGCCTGCGTGGAGGATTACGGCCCGCGTGGTGAATTACGGCCCGCTTCCTATTAGTGACAAGAAGCCTATATCCCAGCTGTGGAAACATAATAGGATTTTAAACGTTCGTAAAAGAAATTGCCGTAATCAACAAACTTGGTACATGATCGCAGATATTTTTTTATTGACAAAATGCTTTAGTTAGTATTAATAACAACAGCAACAGGTGCAAAGGGGGTGTCCTATTAGCAGACACCGTAACATTAGCATTCAACCCGAGTCATTAACAAACATAAACAAAATGAACATAAACACGACGAACATATTTTCCCACAATTATGCAAATACAAACACGATTGTGTATATTCTAATGAGGCGTTATGTGCACGCGCAGCTTTTTACAAACAATTTATTTTATTGCTGGCAACACTGCAAATTAGTTGCATTTAACATGCAATTGATCAAGTACTACTGCTTTATGTAAATCATTTGTTATAGATAAGGGCAATAAAAGTGCCTTCAAAGTTAATTATGATTAAGTATCACATAAAAAGGTGTTAATGATATGTAAATTAAGATCATGAATTGTAAATAAAACTAATATTTGCTTCTCTATTGTGTGATAAATTGAGTCACGTGAGCTTTACTATTTATTATGTCTTGGATTGTAATCCCTTGGTATTAATTTAATTATAGAACCCTAGAGTCAGTATGACAACAGAGTTTCATGTCGGTTCTGCTTGACAATTCCTGTCCTCTCAAAAGTGAATTTGTAAGTTTCTTAAAAATTCAGTTTCTAACAGGTTTGTCATCATCATCACTCTCCTGCTCTCGTTCCAATTTACTTGTGTTCGGTGCAACATGTCTTTTTCTTCGATACTTCTCTATCAGTCGTCATCTCGGTATTCACACCCTTTCTTGCCATATCATCTTTCATACAGTCCATCCATCGCTTCTTTGGTCTTCCCGTACTCTTATAACCATCGACGTCTATACTCAAAACTTTCCCCACGACAATTTCCTCAATTACTTACACATTAATAACATTTTCTTTTTCCATTTTGATCATCTCAAGATGAGTTTACTAACTTTACCTACAGCTTGTAACTCGTCTCAGGAAAGAAGTTGATCACTTTACAACCAACTAAAATACTTAACACATTAACCGTACAAACATATTATTATCTTAAAATTTACCCATCTCTTAAATTACCTACGTTTAAAATTACTTAAATTATGCCAATGTTCAGCGGATACGCGAGCACATACCTACAATGATCTACAGACATCATAGTACATAATGACATGCTAGATCATGCGGTATAAATCCTGCTCATGAGACGCCGAAATGTGTGCTGAACACGCAACGCGAATTGGATCATATTTCTTAGTATACATTACAAGGGAAGTAAGTTGATGTAGAGCTTTTATAGCCAGTGTGAAAAAATACACTGTGTAGGGGACATCGATGCGCAAAATGCTACCATGCACAAGGTAGGTTTTTTTTTTATAATAACCGATAAAACCTTTCTACGCTGGTCTGTCTAGAATTATGTACTGAATTCATGGTTTGCGTGCCGATGTCCCTTATACCGTGTATATTGGGGTTAAAAATTGAATGCTCCAATTGCCCGGTAATTCAGGCTGAGCCAGATTGGCTCAGCTTGAATTGAATGATTTACAGAGGTTTAAGAAAGTTAAAAGTACTGCAACCTCGCCTTAAGGGGACTACAGGACCTAAATGCAAGTTTTATAATGCCTAAAAGTATATGATCCACTGCACTAAACAAAATCAGAAAAAAATATGTTATTCTTCAGGATATTTGCTAATTATATACTGTGTCGAAAACATAATATAACTAATTTGATACGACAGAAAAAATCACGAAGATACCTCTAAACATTTCTTTTAACGATTAATAACCATACTACTATGCATTAAATCATTCTGATTTTTGTCAGATTATTCTACAAGCAACATACTAACGTAGTAGTGTTTTAATTTTTTAATCCAATCAATAGATTTTTTGTAAATAGATAATTGCTTCGTATTTTGCAATAAATTACCAGCGTTGTGTCATCGCGCTTCTCTTTCGTTTCTATGCAGTCCGATAGTGACCGCGCTTTAGCTGTTGTAAGCCTCTTAACGCCTCAAAAGTATCGAAAAAACATTAAGATTTTCGTGCTGATTCTACTTAATGTTTCACTCGGTAAGTAATCGAATCGTTGTATATCCTGTCATTTATGGCCATCTCATTTTGTCTAAAAAGTCTATAGAATTTACAGAAGTTTATTTGTGATTGCCAATAATTAATTCGATGTGAGAATGGCGCTCATAATTTTGGAAAAAAATAATGTTATGATCCGTTTTTGGAAGCAGTTAGTGGTCATGATGGAGTTAGTTATGATTTATTAAATTATGTTAGTATTTTGTTTGTATAACTAACTGTTCCTGATATCCGTGGATACCATACAACGTTAAAATTAATTAGTTAAATATTTATTTTTAAAACACTGTACAGTTTTATTTTTATAATCTTATATCTAAAAATAAAACGATAAAGTTGTATTAACAATGATATTGAATTTACGCAAGGAAATCAAACAAACACTTCCACAAAAACTTTAGAATCAAAACATTTTTGTCCAAAAATAAAAACATCACGTCACTTTTTATTTTAATTATTTTTTACCGTACTCTCACAGTTTCTACCTCCATCGAAACTGCATTTCTTTATTAGGTACGCTCCTCAAAGTCCACTCCATCGTGATTTATCGATTCTCGGACGTCCTTAATTGATCGAATGTATTGATAATGGATCGATTCATTAGGTCTAGTCGAGTCGTTTGCACAATGAACACCGATGTCCATATTGGATTCTGCATGAATCTGTGCTTCTCGATTAACAAGAATTTAGTTTTAAAACTGAATGGACATCTGAAGTGTCATTAGATTTACTGTGAATTGTGTGAAAAAGTAATATTTTACTTATAAGTAATTCTATGGTCACTATTTCACTCTCTTTAACCAGCATGCAAATTAGTAAGTATAGGTACTAAATTGTAAGCGTATTTGAAACGAAGAAAGTATAGAAGAGCACAACATATTTTCAGTTAGCTTTAAATGTACTTGGCAAATTATCAAAAATGTCCTTGGCAAGCAACGAAGCGTGAAACGCTAATACTCTTTATTATGTACAACATAAAAATTACAATATAAATGTAGAAATTTTACATAGGGTGACACAATGGGCGGTCTTATCGCTAAAAGCGATCTTTTACAGACAGCCTTTGGATGGATTAAAGGGAGAAGGAGAGCCAATAATGCAGACGGAACAAACAGAATTGATAATTTATCAATCAAAAGCCCTGAAGCTTTACTGGAAGAAATAGTTCTGAAGATAATCGTGCCTCATCACTTTTGTCTAATGTTTATTTTATTATAAGAACACCAACAGCATCTACATTCAACATTGGTTTACAGAAGTATTTAAGAAAGGTATTACAAAAAAAGCCTGTTGCTAATCCTTTGCTTCATATGTTCGAAAAATTTGTCTGCTTAACAGCGTAAATAACGTAATGAATGTTGTTGAACTGTCAAAATGAAAGCTATTCCTACTGGTATTGAGAAAAATTACAGACATAAATGTATACATTTATATCTGTATTTTTGATAGTGTATAGAATAAAGAGTATTCTATTCTATATTATTCTATTGTTGATGTTAACGGGCTATATAGGTATCCTAGCCCAGGCTGCCTAGGGATATATGTAATGTGCCTATGTAATCTAGGAGGATGTATAAAAGACTGGATGTTTCTCACTCGTCTATAAACGTAAATTACAATATAATCGTGATCTTCACCTCAAGTGTCGTTAACGACGCTTTTTAATTAGTTCAGCAGCCGTTCTGCCCACCTCGTAAAAGAGAACGAGCGTGATCTTAGATAAAATTACGCATTTAAAAGCTAACTACGTGTTAAAAAGCATGTTACAGAATTAAAAACGTTTAGGCGTGTGTAGGGATTGCGATTTAACTTAATTACTTGTGACTGAATTTCAGGGATTTTTTCTAGTCTTTCTAAAATCTAACTGTAAGCACCGAAAGCAGGAAAATGATATCGGGAGACTGCAATGTTTGCAGAGACTGTCTCTCATACGTAAGTGTTCCAACAGCTGCAGGCTTAGCAGGAGCACCGTTTTGTCGACGGAAGAGTAGACAAAAATGACGCCTCGTGTGGACAGTACGACGGCAGCAAAGTAGAAAGAGTCAACTGCCCTTTTTACGAAATACAATAGTTTATTAGTTTCTTTTTTTGCTTCTATCTCGAAAATGGTGAGTGCTATCGCAAAAATAATGAAAATTTTGACCCCCTCTATAAAACTCTTAAACCCCTAAAATTCAACATGTAGGTAATAATTTTTCACATTTTCCACACAAAAAGTGAAAATTTCCATTTTTCCATTCCATTTTTACTTTGTGGCCATCGCGTAAAAAGTTTTCTACTTTCTTTAGCATGGCGATTACAAAATCAAATTGTATTCACTACCTTAGGCAACTGTCAGTTGTCAGTGTGATTTTGACAGTTTGGGATAAAAAACTTTCTTCTGAAATAGTCTACATAAAAAAGGACCTAGACAACGATCGGTACAAATGAAAGACAAAATGACAGATTGTAGAAGGATTTTTACGATGCGATTTCAACAATGGAGAAACAAAATGTCACTTTGTATAGAAATAGCTGTGTCTATTCTCGAAGAAATAGAAAGCGTCTTGCTAAGCCTGCTGGGGGTCTACTCTCTAAGTACGATATCCGTAGTTTCGGCCGAAGTTACGGGCGTTTCCGACACCGAATCACCAACGGTCATAAGATTTCTTTGGGATACGAACTAAGAATGAATCACAACACAATTTGACAGCTGTCCTTACTCCCGACATGTTGTAGCCCGTCCGAAAAAGTTAATAAATCGGGACTAGGATTCTTTCCGAAATATCGAACTATTTTCGAACGGGCCCATATCTTCGTTGACGGACTTTGAGAGTAGGCCCCCTGTTACTTACAAGAATTATGTACATATAATACTTATTAATTAATATTATAAAGAGGTAAAATTTGTTTCTTTGTAACATTGTAAAATAATTTTAGCTTTTGATAGCCCAATTCTTTAGGAAGGCTATTGGCTCTTTAACATCACGCTAGGACCCTAAGGAGCCGCGCAAAAAGAAAACAAAACTGAAAGAACGCTAAGCGAAAACAAAGTATTGCACGGGCAGGCGATGCGATGCGACGGGGTGGATCAGGGGAACGAAAAATTTCACGCGCACAAAGTCGCGGGCAGAAGCTAATCTTACATAAAAATATAAGATATCATAATACAGGGTAGGTAAACGCCAGACCAATTCGTTGCTTGCATGCATTTTTACGCTAGCAATTTCCCGATCCATAGCGGGCATTACCTTTTTGGAATAAGCTCAACTTCAATTGTGGTGATATGACACTATGAAGGAAATAATCCTAAATTATTTACAACGACACATCTGAAACCTTTCAGAACAGCTCTTTCAGAAGACGGCTAAGGACTAAAATGATCAATGTTTGAAGTCGACTGACGGAATAAATCAAATAAGTACTGAGAATTAACTCCATTTCACTCCAATCTCTAGTTTACTCCGATTTCATACATTCCATTTTCAAAATGCGCAAATCAAACACGCCCATTACAAATGTTGGCGTTGGCGAAATTATGTAGGTAAGTGTGAGCCCAGATGAAATTCCCAATGGTTCACGGTTGTCGCGCGGTTGCACGGTCACGCGGCGACGCGACTCGTTAGCCGCGCCGCGATTTATTCGCGTTACTGTCGACACACGTTATGTTATTTATTATTTCATACAAACCGCTTGATTTATTTCGTGTCGGTTCAATAGCGAATTTGTTAGAATTAGAATTAGAATTGCACACCCACGGCTGTGTGGGTGCTCGCGTTAAAAAGTGTACCATTAGCTCCTGTGGTGTTCTGTGCAATATATTAAATGGCGGATGGTAATGCAAAACCAGGTTTTAATTTCGAATTCTCACTTCGAAGCTAACCCAGAGTTTATGATAGCAGTAACATTAGATATGAACATATAAAACATAGTCCATTTATTACTTTTACGAGGCAAAGGAGATCCCGAGACGTTTTTGCTGATTAAAGTTACATAAGTTAAGGCATAACGTGCAAACACATGGATATTTGATAACAACTAATAAAAACTAGTCTGATTGCTAAAAGATACGTTTGAGATACATTTATGTGTACATCCATGTATATGAATGAAGCCATTCAACTTCGACTGTAAATTCAAGTTATGTTTCACAGCTAAACAGCTATTACATTATAAAATACTGCACCCTAAACCTATTTATATTTATGAACGAAAAACGAAAAACTTTCAACTTTCAATTTATTTCTATCTACAGAACGTTTTATACTTAATAAGTACCTTTCGCGTTATTTATTTTACAAGCCAACAGTGTAGCTACGGCGAGTAATTTCTGAAGCATTTGATACTACGTATTCCGCACATCAAGCCTTTGAAGACTGTTAATGACAAAGAATACACGAAGAGCCTACTTATCAGCACTCATTATACCCATAACTTGATATAAAAGCATGCGGAGGCTACTTATAGGCGGGATCCCAATTACATCGCAGTATTCCTGTACAAATGTTGCTTATTCCCTTATCGGGCGCGCGTTACCCACAGACATGACTTATAATTATCCCGAGCTATATATCACTTTTTTTACACTGGCGTGCGTACGCGTTTGCAATTGATTCCGCGCGTTCACGCGATCCGGCAAGATTTCTACTCGCCAATTGCACCGCAAAAACGCACCTTACCATTTACGCGGCTCGGCACGTCTGGCGCCTCTACGCACCCCCCGCCCCTCCTACGCCGCGTCCGACCAATCACAGTAATCTATTCGAAATTAGAACTTCACGCGCGCGATTACAATCAAAGAGTGCGGTTTGCGCGGGAAACGTTGCAGCGCGGCGCCATGTTTGTTTTTTTACTGTAACGTTCCGTTTCACGCGACATCGTTAGCGGTAGATCGTGAAATAATATTTCAAACCTCAATTACACCATCCGTCAAGTTGATTCTCTGGGGGCAGCAATTTTGTCATTCAAAATCGTTGAAACCAGTCGGTGGCCCGTTATGGGATTAATTAATGGTCGGTTGGTTGCGGGGCGGCCATAAGCCGATGTAAACGACTCGGTTGGTTGTCTCACATGTACAAGAAAAACGTTGGAAGCGCGTGTCTCGATCGTGACTACATCAGTCAAATCTTCGCTTGATATTCAGGGGATAGCATTCGTTACGACAGCGCGTGCGACTCTCATACGTATTATGGATTATTTGCTGAATATATTATTGTAATGTGTGCAGTTAACAACCTAAAGTTTGGTTAGGATTATATTACTATAGTGATTAATCGTAGCTTCATAACTTCATGCAGACATAACAAGCATGGACCATACAACTGCTCAGAAAGGTTTATACGTTTCCACATAGTTTAATGCATCTCAAACGAATTCAACAATACTTGCCATATTAGATGAAATATTTCACCAGTAATGAACTCAACTATACTGGACAGAAAACTAAAGTCCGCTCTATACAATCCTCGAGCTATCGTAAATAAAACTAGAATAAAGCTCTGTAATTTTGTTGGCACAATATTTATTACATAACACAATATATGACAGCACAATGAGACCAATACGGTAAACATTTGTAATTAAGCCAACAGAGAAGCTACCCTTTGTCCGGCAATACATTACATGACAGCCTACTATAACACAACCAACTTAGCTTTACAAACTAACCACTCAAGAATCATCTCTACGTCTCAGAAAATTAGAACGAGCGTTACATTTTCGGTTGCAAAAATAATTCTGTTGTATTTCTACGTAAAAGGCGTTCCAAATCACGCAGCGAACGGTGCGTTTAGTCCGCACAGACAATGCTAATAAGACAAGTGCTTCTTACAACGGAACGTATAGATGACAGGTTACAATGCTCACTGAGAAAACCATTGTAGAGTCTGTTAAATTATTGTCGAAGTGTATCTGTATGGACCAATTTCAACAATAGTTATTTATAATTATGATACTAGTGCGGTAAGGTGGTTTTTACAAACGAGTAGACGAATGTACAATACCATACCACGACCACCATACCATACCGTATCATAGTCACGAGTTTGTAAATACCAATTTCCGCACGGGTGTCCTACAAAAACAGTACAATATTAATATCGGATTCCTCGCTAGAACTCATTTATTATTACTTTATTTATATCAAATGATAAATGATAAATGATTTTATTTATGTAAGTAGGTTTGTACAAACACTTTTACACGTCAATCATATTTTTTTAACTAGATGATGTCGGCGTTTCTTATCTGACTACTCTTAGAAGAAAGGCCGAAACAAACTCAGAGGTCTCTTTTAAAGTCCAGACATAATCTTGGTCAGATCATGTGAAGACCATGTAGATTGGTATCTAAAAGGGTCTTTTAGGGAAAGAACCACACAGATTGAGTGGACCTGTCCAGTCACTGCACGCATTTGTCAGTAACCGTGCAGCTCGACTCAAGAAGTCAGGACTTAAGGAGCTCAACGATTCGACGAACAATACCAAAGAATGGACATTTGGGTAGGCCGCATAAACTACTTAAACTGCCAGACCAAGAATAAAACTGAAACAATGACCCACATAGTCCTCATATTCACAATATTGAAAAAAATATAATACTTTTTATAGTAAATAGTCATGTCTAAAATAGTTAGCAAAATAAAATCAACATTGACTGTGTAAATTTATTGGAGCAGCTCAATCCCAAGCCTTTTTGTCCTCAATATAGTATTTCACAGTATAATAGGCTTTCTGGCATAGTTCCCGCTTTATAAAAGATTTGAATTTATTAAAGTTTAGATCTTGAATGTGGCTAGGAAGTTTATTATAAAAACGTATACATTGGCATCTAAACGAGCCACCTATTTTCTTGAGCCTGGTTGTAGGAACAACAAATTTGTGTTTGTTCCTAATATTGTGGATATCACTGTAAACAGATTAATATTTTCATGTGCATACAAAAGATTTTCATAAATATACTCAAAAGGCACAGTAATAATATTAATCTCTTTAAATTTATCTCTGAAGGAGTGTCTGGAACTTAATTTATAAATTGACCGAATTGCCCTTTTTTGTAAAACAAAAATTGTCTGAATATCGGCGGCATTTCCCCACAACAGAATACCGTACAACATCACACTATAAAAATAACTAAAGTAAGTATACTAAACGGGCAGTCTATAAATCAGTTAAATCACGAATTATTCATTTTTTATCAGTCGGAAAGTCGCAACAATCTTTGACGTTTCTAATATGAAAATGGCGCGAATTGCAAATGGCGCCACATGCGCGTGGTGAAAATTAGAACTACATCTTTCATCTCATTTTCTCTTTAATATTAAAGTGAGACAAACGTATTGAGCAAAAGCGCTACCAAGGAGGTATTATCAGCTTATTTATTCTCGTAATGTGAAACTCTGGTGGAATTCTTATATTTTTTAAGGAAATTTAAAATAAACCGTAAAGGATACGCACGGCGCTATACAACGGAGTTTACGGAGTATGCGGTAAAACAGGTAGGTACTTAGGTATGAGTAACTATTTTACCGCACGTTCCGTTGTATGGTGCGTAATTTTTTTTTTTTCATCGTAAATGCATTTTTTGAGCAAATGTGTTGAAAATGTATTTTTCCTTGACCTCCTAAATCAGTTTACTTGGGCCTTATCATAAAAATCAAAAACTTCTGAAAAATTTGATAGTATTTCTCGAAAATTTAAGGAATTTCATGTATTCAGAAACCATTTCGTAATGAATTTGGACACACACGATCTGAATTATTCGTTATGGTAATCCTGCCTTTGGTAGGTGCCCTTAATTGCCAATGGATCGCTATCATTCTAGACGCACTAGTTATGTGACCTTTAAAAAAAACAATGTTAAAATTATACAGCATATGATTAATTAAAACTAAAGTTATAATTGCGCAAACATTTCACAGAAAAACTCGAAACAGATCAATGAATTAATTTATCTGTGGTGGTGGTGGTAAAAGCCGCGATCTTTTTTTCGATACTTTCCTTCACTTTCTACCGGTCTAATGAACCAATGACACAAAAAATAAAACTGTAACAGTTTCTTTGTGACGTGTTCAATGATTGCTTACCTATATATTTTGATTAACCTTTTGTTTAAATATTATACAATGGATAGTGTGCCATCAGAACATAAATTGTACATCGGCCTGTCTTTTGGCGGCAAAACATGGCGGTCTGGCAGCTGGTTATCATAGACAATCGTTTTGAAATTAAAATGTGACTGTTGTTAGAGTTGCAGTAAAATAAATAATACATTTGTGTACGTTATATTCACATTAGTCAGCGTTTTACATAGTTAATTAATACGGAATGACAATGCGTGTGTTGCCGGTGAGCATTTGATGTTAATTACATTAAATGAAAAACTGCAAAAAAACTTACTTATGGGTCCACATTCACATTCACATTTCACATGTGTTTCACATCCATTAAGTCCAATTACACAGAGCATTTCGAAAGGGACTATCAATTCAATTTTGTTGCAGAAAACGTGTAGATATTCCATTACAAGTGTGATTTCAATCGTTTTCCATATAATTTTCTTAATGCCCATATTAGGCAGCACCACCCAGACCGCGTGCTTTAGTCCTAAAATATACCACAACTTATACACTCTGTATAAACTTTATTTCCATCGCTTAAGGTTTAAATTGGTCTTATTTGACGGTATAAGAAGTGGTTATATGTTGCAACAATGATGGAGGAGTGTGTCAGAAGGCGGGAACAAACACGCGCCATTCGCGATACCTCTATAAAGTTAAAGTATAAACAATTGCGCGACACATTGACTATTGTATGATTGTTTCTTTGATTTGTGATTGCGAGATTACATTGTTAAGACATATCATCTCAAATTCTACCATAGAACAAGTGTCTAAGGTGTGTTTTTGAACAAAATATTTATAGATTTTGTGCGATTTGAAATAGTGTAGTTTGGTATTATTAGTTTCGGTTTCGATAGTAAGGTCGTAAAGTTAAGCGTTAAACATACTTCATGGGTCGTCCCTCTGGGCTGATATGCTGGTATTGTGTGGTCAATACAGACACCGGGCGCCTGGGTGGGACTGTGGGGTAGGAGCCAGGATGGGACTGTTGGATAGGTGCCAGGGTGGGACTGTGGAATAGGCGCCAGGTTGGAGCTGTGGGATAGGTGCCAGAGTGGGACTGTGGGATGGGTGCCATGATGGGACAGTGGGATAGGCACCAGGATGGGACTGTGGGATAGGTGCCAGGTTGGAACTGTGGGATAGGCGCCAGAGTGGGACTGTGGGATGGGCGTCACGGTGGGACAGTGGGATAGGCACCAGGATGGGACTGTGGGATAGGCGCCAGGTTGGAACTGTGGGATAGGCGCCAGAGTGGGACTGTGGGATGGGCGCCATGATGGGACAGTGAGATAGGCACCAGGATGGGACTGTGAGATAGGCGCCAGGTTGGAACTGTGGGATAGGCGCAAGAGTGGGACTGTGGGATGGGCGTCACGGTGGGACAGTGGGATAGACACCAGGATGGGACTGTGGGATAGGCGCCAGGTTGGAACTGTGGGATAGGCGCCAGAGTGGGACTGTGGGATGGGCGCCATGATGGGACAGTGGGATAGGCACCAGGATGGGACTGTGGGATAGGCGCCAGGTTGGAACTGTGGGATAGGCGCCAGAGTGGGACTGTGGGATGGGCGTCACGGTGGGACAGTGGGATAGGCACCAGGATGGGACTGTGGGATAGGCGCCAGGTTGGAACTGTGGGATAGGCGCCAGAGTGGGACTGTGGGATGGGCGCCATGATGGGACAGTGAGATAGGCACCAGGATGGGACTGTGGGATAGGCGCCAGGTTGGAACTGTGGGATAGGCGCAAGAGTGGGACTGTGGGATGGGCGTCACGGTGGAACAGTGGGATAGACACCAGAATGGGACTGTGAGATAGGCACCAGGATGGGAGTGTGGGATAGGCGCTAGGTTGGAACTGTGGGATAGGCGCCAGAGTGGGACTGTGGGATGGGCGTCACGGTGGGACAGTGGGATAGGCACCAGGATGGGACTGTGGGATAGGCGCCAGAGTGGGACTGTGGGCTATGCGCCAGGGTGGGACTGTGGGATACGCACCAAGGTGAGACTGTAAGATATGCGCCAGGGTGGGAAGTCTGTGGAATAGGCGCCAGGGTGGGACTGTGGGATAAGCGCCAGAGTGGGACTGTGGGATGGGCGCCAAGTCGTTCGTAATAAGCGCCTCTTTTATTATAGACTACTGTTATTCAAACTATTAACCATTCTGTCACCAGCATGAGTTTTGTTTTGATTTGATGTTTGATATAGCGATGTTCAATCTGCCTAGCCTTTTCCCAACTATGTTGGAGTCGGCTTCCAGCCCAACCGGATGCAGCTGGATACCAGTATTTTACATGGAGCGACTGCCTACCTGTCCTCCATCACCCAGTTACTGGGTAACACGATCCCCCTTGATAAGACTGGTTGCTGTCCATGCCAGACTTTTGAGCTTCGACTACCCGTAACAACTGTCAAAGATCTAGGAATGACAACTGGGAACAACGGCTTGACGTGCTTTTTGAGGTACAGAGGGGTCTCGATATGTCATGGATAGTCACCATCCACGAATCGACCGCGAGAAACATAGCTTAACCTTTGATGGACCCGTGCGTTATTAGCCACGAGCCCCTTTGTTGTTACAGCGATTTTATAAACGAGAATCGCTAATGCACAGTGTGGTAGAGCGGTGATCAATTCTTGTCTCTTCTGTGTATAAAGTGACGTTTAACCTATGCTACGCTCATGACAATGAAATCTTCAGGGCCAGCACCCTTTCTTTTTTTTTTTTTTTTTTTTTTTTTTTTTTTTTTTTTTTTTTTTTGGGAAATCATCAAATGACGTCTCCCGCTCTGGGCGGAGCGGAAGGGTATGTCAGACTCTTACTGACTAAAACCCACCCGTGTTCCTTCAGTTGCCTGTGCGCCAGGGCCACGGTAACTCTTTCGAACAATCCGCAGCCCCGGCAGGAGGGCCAGCACCCTAATTACATAACACACTATCTATCACAATCTGAATCATTTTGTAGCATATTGCTAATCCATTGCTTCTTATCTTGGAAAAATTTGTCTGCACAACAACGTAAATAACGCAATGAATGTTGTTGAACTGTCAAAATGAAACCCATTCCTACTGTTAGTGTGTTACGTAATCACCCCGCTGGTGTATATTTTGACTAGCCGTGTATTGAGGTAGCTTTTCATTGGAACAAAACTCTGCCTCGGTCTGGAAATTTTTGTTTTCGGTACTGAAAGTCCAGTGAAAAGGCAGTAAAATAAATAGGATCACTCCTGTAGAAATAAACAAAGTAACTATAAAGCGTGGATCAGAAATGCGTGATCATATTTAAGGGTTGTAAGTACCCTTAAATATGCCATCAAACGGAACAACTTCCACAACCGAAATCGCGAAAAAATTATTAGCTGTCCCCATTCATTTTGGACTGAGTAAGTATTGAAATTTTGCCTGTAATACTGAGTATCACCTCCCAAATGTCTCTGCCAACCCCTACACACAACTAGCGTAAATATAAGTAAGACACCTAAGTGTCGCACATAATGTTTTGAAGCGCAGAAAGCATAAATCGTGCGTTCCTAGCGTCGCTCGTGCAAGTAGGGCCTGTACTGCGCAGTAGCCGCGTTAATACCGCGTGTGTACCGCGCTGCACGCACAATGCGACGCATCATTGCTTTAAATGGTAAACTGTAATAGAAGATATTGGGTGGCGCAAGTTGAAAGGTGATAGCAGATAAGGGTTTCCTTATTAGTACTTAGAGTCTCTGATTCGTAGAGATAATTAAGATTCGGGATTTAACAAATAAACAATTACCTACGGCTTACTAGCATTGAAGTGATGTTGATATGAACATCAGTCACCTGGCATTCAATAACCATGTGCCACTCTAGACCACAAAGAGACCACACCCATCCCTTCCGTTATCTTCTGACCAAGTATCACTACCATTCGAGATATAGGTGAAAACCGAGTTCCATTGGTAGAACTCTGCTACGTTTAATAGTAGATTGTTATACAAGGGGCTAAAATGACCCATCATACACGAAGTAGTTTTACTCCCGAGCTTTAGCGAGGGAGTAAATAGAAACCGAGTTATAATGGGTTTTTAGCGCTGTGTGTTACACTCTACTTTTCACTACGATTGCGAGAAAATAAAATAATCAAATACAATATTAAATAGTTTACTTTTTTTAATTTCCTCTGTAGCCACAACGCAATGCAGGCATTCGACCCAAGAAATCGCCGCTTTTAGTTCCATTTTCAAAAATTAAATATTGTCTTTTTTATGAAACAGTCATATTTAAGTCGAGTATTTATTCCTTTTGTAGGCTTGTTGGTGACAAACAAAAATAAAAAATAAAAAAGCTTTTCCCCTAGAGGAAAATATGCTATTTTATCCACGCTCTGGTACGCTACAATGACGGACTTTTTGAGCAAGAGGAGTGAAAACAATATTTATTAATTAACTTTATTATTCCTACTGTATACAAATGGCACGGACATCGACGAGCAAACTGTAACCATGAATTCAGCACATGATTTTGACCCCCTTGGCGTAGAAATTATACGACGGGTCTCAAAAAAAAAAACTGGTGATTCATAGAATAGTGCAATACCTACGCGGTCAAAATGTATGGAACAGCTAATTATTTTCTAAATAACCGACGAAAAATTTCAACGCAGGGAGTTCAGAATCATGTACTGAATCCATGGTTACAGGTTGTGCGTCGATGTCCCTGTCACCCTGTATGATTGTCCACAGTCGGCCGTGGGGCGGACCTTCAATGCACGTTAAATATTACAAAATTCGCTCATAACTTGCACCACACGCTATTAGTATGGTACAGGATCACGGGTCGCGCCAAATTGTCCCATTGGCGGCTCATTGTTGGGACACTCTGCTGCGGAAATATCCCACATTGTTATACTATAAATGGTCACCCTTTATTTCGTATGCCAACTACTGTCTGCTTTCAAATTGACTGTAATTTAGGATCGTCTTGATTTTATATGCAGAGAAGCTGGTTAGCTTTGAAAATAGAACTATTTTAAATTGTTTTTTTTTTTCTTTGAGATCTACAGATTCTATAGTAATTTCAATACGGTCTAGATTATGAATTGGCTCGCTTCTCTGTTTTTTTTTGGGCATATGGGCGAATCGAAAAAGGTGTACCGTCGTGTGATACTGGCGAGGTGTTGCGTAAATGTGTACCGACTACGAATTAGTGCGAAATATTTTTCATAAAGTAGGTTTAATTACGTATTGAGAAGTACACAGGCCACGCTGGGTAAGTTACGAGATATCTAGTCGAATACCATTCGCACAAAAATGAAACTTTTAAACGAAGACTTATGAAAATCGCGACTCAGGATCCTACCCTTTCCGCCACCACACAAGGCATGTAAAAGTCCGTTACATGACATACTTCGGCAAGATTACCCCTCTTCACCATTCACAAATAAATACTTAAAAAGCTAACTACAATCAATTTTCTTAGCGTGAAAACGCGCAAATGATACGCCATCCGAATATGGAACACGCCGCGAAGATTGAATAAGTGCAGCAATTATACCGCGGACGTGCGTACGCGGCACAGACGCACGTGTGTAAGTACATAACAAGCTGATTTGTATCGAGCGACGATTTAGAGTAAGAAACCTGCGGCGATAAATAGGTGGTTTCGGCTACTTGAATTTTCTCAAGGATGGTGTAAATAAATTACTCACTTGGTCGAGAGATGCGTGTGGGCAAAAGCGAAACTCTTGGAAACGGTACCTTGTATTGGTGGGTTTCTCTGCCTGTTCTCAATGCCTCAGTGATTATTTTAAACGGTTATTTTTAAAGAAAATATTACAAAAAATTGCTCTCATTTTCTAACAACAATAAGTATTTTTTTTATATTGGATTAAAAAAACAGCCTGGTGCCAGACGGACTCATACATGAGGAGTTCCGTACCACAATGCAAATAAACGCCAAAAAAACACGTTTCTTGTATCGACACCCCCGTTAATGTTTAACTTTATTTTATTTGTATTTATTGTTGTTATAGCGGCCATAGAAATACACACTCTGTGAAAGTTTCAACTGTCTACCTATTACGGTTCATGACATACAGCCCGCTGACAGACGTACGGACGACGGACAGCGGAGGCTTAGTAATAGGGTTCCGTTGGTACCCTTAGGGTACTAAACCCTAAAAACATATGTTGTTATCAACTAGCAGAGCACAATTGTGGTTGGGTAAACTTGGAATACAGCAAAGAACAAACTATTATTTTATTTATTTTTACTTTGCCGTGAGCTGTAGACAAATCCTAAGTGAGCCGATAAATCTTCGAACCACAGACGTCTAAAGTTTTCAGTGGGTAACACACATGAATACAGAAATAGTTATCCATATTGGGAATATCAGCCGACATAGGATTTTCCAATGAATAAATTACGGTGTCAAGCAAGCCCCAGGACCGGACATTTGCATCAAAGCAGTAAATTGAACAAATTTGAAATTCATCGATCCGACATAGTTTCAACACTTGCTGAATTAAACTACCATAACATAAATTTATACGTTGCCCTATTACCATTCGGATCTGAATATCAAAAATGCAATATGTCTATTCTCTATGCCGTCATAAAATAGGCAGAATACAATATTCTCTTTCCCATTGTAAAGAACATTTAATAATTCCGCTTTTGAAATTAAAACTACTATTTTAAAAATGTTGGTAAGAAACAGCAGGACCGACGCGACGGTACTAATCGATAAATAAATCGGTGGGATAATCGTTCGATAGTAAAATCAATTACTCGGTAATTGATTGGCTCGCAAGTTTAGCATTCTTAGAATCCCTACAATGTCTATGAACCACTTTACTTTTTTTAATGGCAAAGGCACAACAACTTTAAAGCATTATTTACAGGTTTTTTTATTGCACAAACAGCTTCATCCAGCTTCTACCAGATAGTAATTGCCATATAAGCCAGTTTACTCGATCCTAGAAAAACTTAACATGACTCCTGCATTACTGCTGAATACGGAAAACTGTTGTTTTCTACAGCACTATTTTGAACTGTAATTTATCTAAGGCAAGGTTTAATTTTAAATGAAAAGATACTAAATTAATTCAATGTTGTATTTAAATCATGGCCGCTTTAGAAATCAAATCAAGGTTTTAAAATATTCCTTACTTAGCATGATTTCATCATGAAAGAAACAGAAAACCACAACAATTTATATAGAAGATTAAAATAGGTTATTTTCTTTTAATTCTTTAAAACCCAGCAATATTCATGTCACTAATAAAATCGACTAAAACCCTTTTCAAAACACAAATCAAATCCCATCACTATAAAATCGGACGCCATCTTTAAAAAACAAAAACCAAAACCATAGACTCAAGAAAGACCACTTCTTCCTTTAATTTTAATGCATGTAGGTAACCTCGGATAAAATATGAAAATAGAAGCTAGGAAATGAAATATTCTAACAAGGAACTGACATAACAAAGAGTGGCCCCGAGCGGTTTTCATTACGCCAGTGCAAGTATATAATGACACAGCAGAGCCGACCTTTGGGCTCTGAGGAAATCCCTGGCTTGCACATAATCGTTTTGTTATTAATAGTTAGCGGTAAAGATTGGATTATTGCAATGTTTATTATGACCTGAATAGTAGTAGGAGTTACCTTCCGTGGAAAGATGGAAAGCTTTCGAACTACGAGGAAAATTATGTTACCTTATAAACTACAGCCTGGCTAGAAACGGTTTTTTTAAAAGAAAGCGTATAATTTTCCTGTAGCAATTTAAAATTCGCTTACTCGCTTTTCGCTTAATTTAAACCTATACAAATTCTAGGAAAGTAGAGTATTCTATTAATGCCCCATTTTCTGTTCTGCTGATCTATTCTCTATGTAAATCTCACCGTGAAAACGTAGGTGAACTGAGCTTCAAGTGAGCTGTCATCCTACCCATTGATGCTAGGGATTGACACTATTGACAGCTAACTTCATCTAAGTTTTCACGGTGACATTTTTTCAGAATAGATCAATGAGGTTATATAATATAAAACATCATTGGAATAGATCTGCTGATGTCAACAATGAAATCAGACATAACAATTGATAAGCTTTATCTACATATTGATTCTTGTCAGACTGTTTTATAACAAACGGAGTAATTCATAAAGTCCCTGTTTAAATGGAGTACTTATACGTTATGTCTCGGAAAAATAAGTAGGAAATGACCTGCGGGGTAATTGCGTAACACACTAACAGTAGCAATGGGTTTAATTTTGACAGTTCAACAACATTCATTGCGTTATTTACGTTGTTGAACAGCCAAATTTTTCGAACATAATAATATGAAGCAATGGATTAGCAATATCCGTCAAAATGAATCAGATTGAGATTGATAGTGTATTAAGCATTAAGGGTGCTGAAGCCGGAAAAAATCTGCCATTTCTGAGTAGCTCAGAGGTACATTCTTATTCGTAGTATTTAATTAATACAGGCCTCAGATATGTGCTTTAAATACTGTTATAAGCGAAGAATCTCCATCATACAGGCACTTAAGAGATGCGTGTACGCATACGTAACTCTTACCGGTACTTGAGCGACCGATGACCGTTAGTAAGACAGGGTAATTCTAGAATTATTAGCATAATGTTGCGCCTGAGCACTTATTACGTGTTCCCGGTAAACGTTAGCTGTAGTTATTTAACGTTATCAGCTATCAGAACTATTAATTTGATTTTAATTTTGTTTAGGGCTGACAGTTTTAAAGATTTGATTTTTGTGGGGATTTTTCTTTCATCATTACTTACATAGTTTATCCGAATTGTCATTAGGACGGCTTAAGACGAGCGGGGTAATTGCGTAACACACTAACAGTAGGAATGGCTTGCATTTTGACAGTTCAACAACATTCATTGTGTTATTTACGTTGTTAAGTAGACAAATTTTTCGAACATATGAAGCAATGGATTAGCAATATCCTTCAAAATGATTCAGATTGTGATTGATAGTGTGTTAGGCAATTAGAGTGGCGATCTACGATAGAACGACGTTACCGGACGATTAAGATCTTGTGTAATAGTTTTGTATTATTTTAAAGACTTCCTAAAAATAAGGTTTTGTAATGCGATGGTAAATTAAGAGAAATAGGTCCGTCAGATACAGTTGGACAGGTTTAAAGAATCAAGATTCAAGTCAAGATTTCTCGACAGAGATTGTATTCCTAGACATGATCTCGTAAATTAGCACACGAGTTATTATAAGTCCCTCCTAGACGAGGCGCTCAAAAGTAGTTAAAGTATTATAGTTGTTAAAACAAGTATGTAAGTATTAGCAGTTTATAACATCTTAGTACCGATACCATCGCTAGATTCACATAAACTTTACTAATAGACAGCATAATATCACGCCCCACACATCGCTCCCATATCCTCACTAACGTGGGTACGGTAGCCCGGCCTATTACAACTACAATTTTAATTTTATATTGGGAGAGCAGTGGTTGCCAAGTGATATCGGCCCCGACTTACGAGTTTATAGGTCATGAGTTCGAACCCAGGCAGGCACTTTAATTTGTGTATTTAATTTCGTCACCACAGCTCTCAAAACGGTGAAGGAAAACATCGTGAGGAAACCGGCATGTCTTAGAACCAAAAATTCGAAGACATGTGACATCTACCAACCCGTACTGGCCCGTGTGGTGGATTACGGCCCACTCCCTCTCACTGAGAGGAAGCCTTTTCCCAGCAGTGGGAACATTATAAGCTTACCATGCACCATGTGTCACGTGTAAATTTTTAACCGACTTCAAAAAAAGGAGGAGATTCTCAATTCGACTGTATGTTTTTTTTTTTATGTGTGTTAGCTCAGAACTTTTTCTGGGTGAACCGATTTGGATGATTTTTTTATTTGAAAGCTAGTGCTTCACATGTGGTCCCATTGAAATTTGATCAAGTTCTGTACTTAATAAATTTGGTTTGTGATCTCAATTATGTACCTGAGGAACTCCTAAATCATTATGTTACTGATAGTTTCTAGCCTACTCAAACTTTGTAGGTATTTGAGACCCGCTCTACCTACCTGCTGATAATATCATTAATTAAGTAAGGGATGTTGGTTTTAGTTTATCTTCAATATCAATACAATAAAAATTTACAGGGTGACGTGTAATTTGATGTATTCCTTCCGGATGTGATAGCGTAACCCATTTACAACAATTAAACACCCCAGAAAGCCTATAGGCAAAAATTTGTGGGATTTGAAAAAACCCTATTTATTTATATCTTAGAATTAATTAATTATTATTAATTATCTTCTTCTTATCTTCTTTCTTATCCCAGAATTCGTCACAAAATTTCACTTTTCTCTAAACTCTTATATAACTCAGAATTATTAAATAAACGGTTTTTTTTTCTTCACCTCGTTATACGTACGTTCACCCCTTACACCCAGAATCCATAAAAAAAGCAGCAGGGGCCTCTTTTTTGCTGATAAAAATGACTAAATTGTTGCAGAACGTTTACTGAAATCTGGAAAGTACAAAAAGCTCTTACTTCAAACATGCTACTTGCGCATTGTCGTAGTAGAGGGCTAAGGACGTATACAACGTAGGTACAGACCTCAGGCATCTATCGTCTATACATCTATCATCTATCTATCGTCCGATACACGACATAATGTTGGCTGAAACATCGGATAACGTTGTTTGAAACTTTATAGCGCTACGGGGATATTTTTACCTGGCCAGCACTTAAAAGATTTGTTTTTTCATATTTTTTTTTTTAGAATGTCGCCTTCTATGTTCTTTTTTGCTTTTTTACAGATGACAAGCTGTCAAATTAGACGAAACAAACATGCGAGTATGCATAAGATGGTCTACGTAAAAAATGGTAAGCATAATAAAATTTGTTACATGATGATTATAATTGTTTGGTGTCATGTGAAGTATTTCATTTTGCTTTCCTCACCTTGTCCAAAGTATTTAATAAGTTACTCAGATTTTATTCGATCTAATCGATTTGTAAAATAATTAAATAATACCTACATTTTTATTACTAATTCTTTTTTCAGGAAAGAATACTTTTTCAAGCTGGCTTTTTCCTACATCGCATTGATTCATAATTATAGAGCCTGTATTTGCTATTCCCGACTAAACGTGCAATTTCTGATTGTATAAAGCCTATTGAAGACTGTCTAGAAGTTAATAACAGTGTCCTATTAAAAACAATAGATTTGCATGTGCAGCGGCAATTGGCTACTATTTGTTTACGGCGCGAAACGCAACAGATAAAATATTAAAATTAGAACGAGCCTGTTAATTGTTACACACGTACATTCGGAATGGATGGCAAATTGAATGTTGCTAAAAATGGAGGCGTTGTGTGATTGCATTGTTTAATGGTTGCTGTGATTGTATTTTATTTAATTGTTCCTTTTTTTATTTATATAAAGTTTATTTTAAGACCTTGAGCAAAGTGACAAGACAGAAAATCCACAGATTTTTTACCTGGACTTGAAACTGTCATCCGACCGATTTCGTTGTGATGGTGCATCTAACTGAATCTGGTTCTCAAAACTTAACTCGACTTGTGCTACTACAGGACACACCCAGTGACTGCGCAAGTCGTGCTGCCAGTGTTACACTATTTCTGATAAAGATAACCCAAAAATAAATATTTTTTCCGAAAATCGCCAAAAATTGGCCCTTGCTTGTAAATTATAAAATAAGATCCTGAAGTCAAGTTGGAAGAAATGCTGAGAATGTAATACATATTTCTCGCCAACTTTACCCCCTGTATGTCACTAAAAGCAATAAAAATAATCGCACCACATACTGCTACACCGCTACCATCTTGACGTATTATTTATTGATATTAGAATACCGCGATATTAGAGAATCAAGTGTGCTCAGCGCTTCCATCGCTGTTACAATTTATATTTAAGCGCTACACATCCGCTAACTTCTCATACCACGTAATGGTTATCACCGTATTTGGTATATTGTATTTGGAAGGGAAAGGCGATCAGGCATGGGTGTTAAATCTGTCCGAAATCAACAAATTTATTAAGGAAATTGTTTTGTTCATAAACACTAAAGCCTACTCTGACTATCCGTGTTGATTTTGCAACCATAGCTTAAAACGTTGATTTTAGTATGCCGAATCCAATAGATTTGTAAGTACAAAGAGCACGTTAATTTTCAACCTGAGCAGGCGTTCAAAATTGAGTTTTGAGCTTTTGACCATTCAATACGGAGATAACCTTCATATTATTCAGTACATAACCTACCTACTCTACCAGAATTAGACACATCGCAAGGATGTTGAGAAAATCGGAAAAACGACCTTCTCACCCTGACAGGATCCCTTCTTCTCCCATTTTTTTTTTTACTAATATATTTTGGCATAACCGTTTTCGCATAAATTTTATTAGCATAATGATACTGTGGCATAATAATACTTTGGCATAATGCAAGGTTAGGTTAATTTATGGCAATAAACATTATGGCAAAACATTTATGCTTAATAATATTATGCGTAATGATCATTATGCTGAATTTCGTTATGCCAATAATATATTATGCCTTTAAATTTTATGCAAATGGATAGGGAACCCACCCCGACCACCGCCTTCCATCCACATTGATAAATCATGATGACTAGTGAATAACGAAGAAAAGATCCTGCTAATGTCGGATTCCAACATTCCAAGTTTGAAAGCGTCTCTCGAAATTTAAAAAGAAAGTTCTTTTCAGCCAACACAAATCATGTCCCGTAAATAATACTTAGGTACCTATCCCTCGTTACTTATAATCTGTAATAGTCATGTTAAAACCCATAATTCTTCAGCCATTTAGTAACGGTATAAACCATTTTGTTAAGTTGCCAGTAATAAACGACAAATACCCGTTTTATTTTTCCCTCTGGCAACACTCTGATACGAGGCACACAATTTACTGAGATGAAAATTCTAATTGAATTTGTGTTTTTGCATGATGTTTAATTTAAGTATGTAATGTAATACCTTTTTACATAATGAGGTAATCATTGGCGGGGTTTTGCTTACATCTCACAATCAAGATAGCGTTTGTTTAATCTATGATTTTAATTTAGATAAGTATCTTCGACATCTATGGTTACTGGAAGTGATGTTCTAGCTAAGTATTCTTGAGTTTACTGTTAGGTTAATTTTGTTTTTGTTTATTTTATAACGAAAGATATAAATTTAATCAAGTTACCAGGCCCTGCAGTCTCGACATCAGATAGCGACAAAAATCTGTCGCAAAGTCGTATCGATGTCAAATTTCTTTAATAGATTTTCAACTTTATTTCCAAAGTATAAGGTTGAAAATCTATTAAAGAAATTTGAGATCGATACGACTTAGCGACAGATTTTTGTCGCTATTCATGTCGAGACTGCAGGACCTGCACCCTATTACGTAACACACTATCTATCATGATCTGAATCAATTTGAAGCCTTATTGCTAATCCATTACTTCATATGTTCAAAAATTTGTCTGCTCAACAACGTAAATAACGCAATGAATGTTGTTGAACTGTCAAAATGAAACCCATTCCTACTGTTAGTGTGTTACGTAATTACCCCGCAGTTCTTCATTTACTAGCCGCTATTTTTCAAATTAGCTTTTTGACTAACGCCGAGCCGGGTGTATGTTTTTAAGAACTTTATACTTTTCGAGCCTCAGATAATTTTTTTTCTAGATTATCAACCTTACTGAATCTAACAAGATAAAACCGCTTATTGTACAATTATAGACAGTTTGACTTTACCACAATCTTAAGAACAAACAATAGTTTCAAATGATGGCGATCTTAACTTAATTCTTTTCGTTTGGAACGTTTTGTCATTAGCTCAATAGAATTGTACAGAATAATGGTTAAAATCTGCTAAAATTATTATGTTATTGGTACTCAACTAGGTATTTTAAAAACCTATTTCCAAACACCCTATACCTATATTGCATTCCCCAACCCTTCCTGCACGCCGCATGCCCCACCTATCGCGACGATATGCTACGATAACACGCGATGTAGATGCGATGTAGATACAATGTAGATGCGATACGATAACGTAACATCGCTACACGTGTGCGCTGCCTCGAATTAATTAAACTCCGAACAGCGCATGTTAACTTGTACTTGTGTTTAGTTTTGATACGGTTATTATGTTCAGGAATTGGTTTATAATGAGTTCAATGAAGAAGATTGTGAGTAGAGATATTAACGTCCGTTTTGGTTCGAGAAGTAATTCAGAGCTTTAGGAAAACGATCAATGAAGGCAGCTTTGAAAATGACTTTAAAAATACTCGGTAAAAATGTGTCCGGAAACATAGGACGCTCAAAGCAAGCTATTTTATGTACGACTGAAAAAATCGGCATATTGTGTGCAAGAAGCCGGAAGCTGAAAGTTATTACAATTTCAATTAGGTACATACAAATATGGTTTATGGACCGGGATGATTTACCTTTGAGCTTCACAATAAATGAATGTAATTTCAGTTATAACTGTTATGAGAAAACATTCCTAACAATTTTTAGATTTCGCAGATCACTTTCCCAACCAAAGCATAAATTAATCAGGTTGTTTTTTTTTTCGGGGAATTCTAATCTGATCGAATACACGCATGCCTTTCGAGGACTAACTTGGTAGTTTACAGTTACAAACAGACAATTCTAAAATATATTCTATCAGATCGATTCGCCTGAGGTATCGATATCGATAACTCGAACTAAGAAGAGATTCGATTGTCGATAACACGCCGATCTAGACGCGATAACGTCGCCCGCTACATATGTTAGGCGCTGACATTATAAAGTAGCTTTTATACGATGCGCGTATCCGAACGCGTCTGGTTTATGGTTTGTCTGTTCGTGAAGCAGGGTGTTGTAGAGTTGTTCGAAATTCAAAAATGTTTCCTGCTTCACAGAAGATATTGTTCATTTGTGTTTTTTTTTTCAATGATTTTACCCAAGATATAATAATATACTTCGCCAGGTATAGCATTCCGAGACACAGTGGTCACGTGGGAAACACAAGCCTACGTCACCACCGCTGTCTTACCAGTAGTGTGTAATAATAACTCCCCAACCGCCTTTATTACCTGCGCGAATCCGATAAAATAATGAGGTTTTAACTAACAATTATGTTGGTATATGTCTAAATTGAATTGTTTCGTTTGATTAGAAAAACGAAACGACAATTTAAATGCTTTTAACAATTTTTTAACAGAATGGTGACTGAAAATGTTTCTATAAGTCGTGTTTTGTTGCAATAAAGTGGCAACTGGATAGTGACGTAAGCATGTATCACTCCCGGAATACCAGACCTTGTTTTTTAGACCATGGTTTTACCAAAATATTTTTAAGTCTCCACCAGTTCTCCAGTCTCACAAAACAATCTACCGAATTGTTTGCAAAGATGTGAGATAATGTCACAGCTTTATTAGGATATTCTCATATCTTGGATATTTCTCAGATATTTTGGACATACTAAATTAACAGTCATACTATAACAACCAAAAATTATAGGTAGGTACTGTGGGAGAGGTAATTCAAGCAGTAAAAGACTATTTACTTTTAACGCGTAATTATTTAAATTATCAAATTATTTTACATTTTAGAATCATGACATCCACTTATCAGCTCGCTAAGCAGACCCCTAATTGTTTCCTAATATTCTTAATACGAATAAGCGTTTGTGTCATATCGCTCATTTGGAGAAACATCGACGTAAATGTAATTTTTCCCAAAAATGAGTTGTCGATATTTGTGCTTGAACAAATTTTCAGAGGAGCAGAGACGTGAAATATTTAATGTGTACCTATTGGGATTTATCATACAAAAAAAAAAAAACACCAATTACAAAAAAAAATCGCTTTAAATCACTCTCCTTTTCAAATTGAATAGCACCAGTTACGTTTTTGTTTCTCCAAATGAGCGATATTATGCCATCAACTTATAAACTATTCATAAAGGTTGCATGGTAAAACAATTCAGTTTAAAAGCTCTACAGTACCATCATTTTTTCTCACTCTCTGCCATGCTCTGAGGATTAAATTCTTCACCAACAACGCCAATCTACTCGTACAAGCCAAGAGAACCACTTTCATTTTCCAACAAGGAACTCAAAGATTAATTTATGTTACTATAATTACACAATTATCTCCACTTAACATCTAGCGTCCATTGGTTTAAATATTATTTGTAGTGAGACTACATCGGTCGAGATTCGAACTGACTGACTACCGCTCCGGGCTCTCATTATGAGGCGGCACAATTTATAAGAGATACCGGTTTTAATTAGTTTCGTGTGTCCGTGCTAATGAGTAATTTGGAACGTGGTAAAACGATTTGTAGTGATAAATAAGGGGTTCGATTAATTTAGGGAGTAAACAAATTTATTTTTAACTGTGACATTAATTAAAAATCTTGCGGTAAATATTACAAAAAACAAGCGTTTTATAATATGGAAAAATTGCCGATCAGTAATTATAATAAAGTTTATTGTTATAGCATAATATTAACATAATCTAAAAGGTCACAGTCTTAAAATAATAATAATAAAATGTATTTGATAAGTATATAAAAAAGGAAGGGAAAGAATCATAGGGCATCAAAAAATTCATTCGCGTCGCTGTCAACAGAAAATGTGCCCAAAAGATTGGCAGCATTTGTCACGTAGTATGGCAATGCTGATTCTTTGGCCAAAAAATAGGCCAGCCCTCTGGTCACGTGAAGAGTCGACCAACCGCTTGGCTAAGGTTCCGAAAAACTGTATATTACTATAGAGGTAGGAGGAACAGGGTGTAAAGTTCACTCAAACCTCCATAGAAAAGGGAGGATCCTCCGACCAGAAGGGTGTCGTGTCTGGTGGGCAACTGCCCGACGATTGATTTTTTTTTTTTTTTTTTTTTTTTGATTGGCAACTCGCAGTTTTGACCACTGGGGGTCGTGGCTGCTTAACCGGTCTGTCCTGTGGTTGCCTTTCGGATTTTACTCTAAAAGGCCTCCAGCCAGGAGCGGAAAAATTTAAAACTAAAACTTAAATGATAGATGACCGCACGCTAAGGGCACCCCCTGTGGGGTACGGACCTCGGCTTAGGGCGTCATCGGGAGAGGGCAGCGCGATATTGGGGACGGGCTGGATCAAAGGGTTTATGGTATCATGATTATTAAACGGGGAGTTTAAAGCTACAGGCTCAGCTACGGCGCGGGCTGAGGCCTCATCGGACTGGGGACGGGGGGAACGGATGCGGGGGGGTCGTCGCGTGGGACCTCGTCGGCGAGGTCGGAACGATGGCGGTCTGTTTTTGTGCACTGTACTTGTGGCCCTACTGCTCTCCTGGAGGAGGGTTATGGGGTCATCGGGGTCGACTAGGACATGCCGGGGACGGCGGGTATGACTAATTCGGGAGGGGACATAACTGGCGGCCGCGACAACCAGAGGGTTGCGGTGAGTGGCGGCGGAGTCGAAGAAACGCTTGGATAGGCGTTTCATGAACTGACTGATGGTCGGGATTTTAAGATCGAGATGGAGACTTTCGTTCCGAACGAACCAAGGGGCACCGGTCGCCCTGCGGAGGAACCGGTTTTGGAGGGTCTGCATCCTATGGATGTGGTGGGGCTTCGCTTGTGCGAATACTACGCTCGCATAGGTCATGATGGGGCGAATGCACGCTGTGTAAATGCGCAATTTGCACCTAAGTGACAATTTGCTGCGTGCATTCAGGACGGAGTGGAGCCTACCGAGAGCGAAAGCGGCGCGCGAGCGCGCCTGCTTTATGTGCTCCGAGAAGGAGAGGTGCTGGTCTAGGACGACGCCCAAGTATTTGGCTCGCTTCTCCCAAGGGATAGGCTTGCCGTACATGGTCAGCGGACGGGGCCCGACGATTGATGTCGGGACGTTGTATATATGCTAGTTGCGCGGTAAACTCTGCTTGCGCGATGCAGGAATTTGCGTGACGTCAGTGTGACGTGTAGCTCGCATGTGGCGATGTAGATACCGCTACATTACTATAATTCATAATTATAATTTATTCAATCTTTGCTGTTAGTAAAACTGTGGTGAAACATGCGATAATAATAAATTATATCGCTTTATTTTCATAGAGTAGATAGAAAGACACGATTGCCTATGGTAGAGTAGTGCTGGTATTACTTAGCTATAGCCAGAAGCCTTTTCTGTAAACCAGGAATTTCCTTTATTAATCAATTTGATCATGTCCACTCGCCACCCGTGTAAAGCTTGGACTGCACTATAAGATAAAGTAGCCACAGAGGTAGCAAGCAGTAATCACGCACAACCACGCTCAAGGGTATGTGTGTACCGGCCTAATCATTACAACATACCTATAATTACTACGAACTGTTTCACGCAAACTACGAGTACATCAAAAGTCTGCCTTTTGAGAAGCACAAATGTGCAGCTTAAATGGGTTATATTAGTTCAGTAGTTCCTTTTCACTGAGTTTTATAGCTGTCATAAGGAAGAAAGTAGGCCTTTGAAGAGTTTTGTCCCTACCCAGCTTACATGGCTGCGCAAAAGTAAATTTAAGTTTTCAAATAAATGAATAAAAATCGTATATAGATAAAAATGAAAATCCCTAATAGTTACAGTCCGATATTAAGTTAAGCTAATTATAAAGTAACTTTGGTTCAATAAATTTATTACTTATTACTAATATTCTTGAAATACATACATATTCTTTTTAAAAGGTATCTAGCATTATCCATTATTTTTAAGAAAATTGGAAAAATGTTTTCCAAGTAGGACAGACATTTTCATTTAAATAAAATGACATTGACATTAAGAAAATTATCGCAAAAATAAATTGAAACCTAACCACCACATCAATTCAATACTAGTATGAATAAACAGACCGTCAAACACATGAGCCTTTTTTGTAACATCTTTTATACCTAAATACATAGTAAAACGCAAATAATTGAATATGAATATGAGTCTGTCTATAAAAGTATTTAATCCACAATTAATTTTCCCAAGTTACACTGTAGATGTACGCTTTCAGAACCATAAGACATAATAATTAATACCACTTAGAACCCATAAGTTAAATATCGTCTTCCTCATCTGAGCCCCACTAATCCCGGTGACCTACGGTGGCTGGTATCTGCGAAGCGCACGTTACTGCTATCGACAGTTAAATTTAACCGGAGGCAATAAGATACAGATATCTGGGTGCTACTTTAAATTTATCCGCTCGGATAGTGCAACTACGTTGTGTGGGGACTGGACAGAAATTGGTAGTGAGAACCCATCCTCGTGTTTCATTTGAAAAAGGAAAGGAAAGGAAAAAAATCTCATAATTATTTAATTAGAAGATTTTTTATTCACCTTTTAGTGTGTTATAGGATTGTCTCCTTTTATTTTTTGTTTGAGAAATCATCAAATGACCTCTCCCGCTCTGGGCGGAACGGAAGGGCGTGTCAGACTCTTACTGCCTGAAACCCACCCGTGTTCCTTCAGTTGCCTGTGCGCCAGGGCCACGGTAACTGGGATTGTCTCCTTAAGCCCTTTATTTTGATATTTCACATTGTCATGGTAGTACTTTTTTTTCAAGACATTTTTTGACATACAAAATCCACCATTTTGATTTTATAAAAACAATAGCGACAGACGAGTCTAAAGACACTTCATGTGTTATTATTCATCCAGCCGTTAGAATGCTTCGAGGGTATAAAGAATCCCAAATACAAATATACATAGATACGCGTGAAAAAAATAACGGGTAAAAGGGAGAGTTTTCTTTCAAACCTACATAACTGTGCCTTTGTCGACTATGAATAGAAAAATGTCTGTCTTCTTTGATGTCAAAGAGATTGTACATCTACGAAGAATGGCACAGTGTAGCACCTAAAAAAAATAAAATGATAGAAAAAAATCATCAAAATCAAAATATTTTATTTCACATAAACCTACATGGGCCGTTATGAAATGTCAGAAGCTAGGTGCATGGTTCCAATTGGTACTTTCCTATGGAGAAGAGCCGGCAAGAAACTCCACGGTTACTCTATTAAAAATAAGGGGCTTTTACAATGTTTTTAAATTACAGTGTTGATAAGTATGGGAGGACAGTGTAGGCCTATCAACAAGTAACAGGCACTCAACAAAATATAAAAAGTTCTACAGATCTATAATCTACAAGTTAGGCCTGCAACGTTCTCACATTCACAAATATACTCTCTCTCTCTCACATTCACATTCACATATATGTCAATTTTGGCGACATACTAACTCTGTAAGCTGTACCGAAATTCAACATATCGGTTTTATACCTAGACTAATATGTGATTAAAAATGAGTCTTTTATGTTATTATTATCAACAAATATTTTTGAAAATGTACTATTCTTTACTTTCCTCATATTCAAAATGAAAAGTAGAGTGTTTAACACGTGTGAAAATCATCAATTCCTACTCGGACTATAGCCGCCATCACTGCGCTCGGGCGTGTAAATACCTCCTAAGGGAATTGATTCCTTTCGACCCTTGTATAACAATCTACTATTTTATGCTTATACCTAGCTAAAACCTGACCCCTTTAACTAAGCTAAACACCAGCTAGGCGTGGTTCAACTACAATAGTTTAATTAAGGCCAATTCAACGCCTTTCCCTATTGCCGCAAATAAAACAAATCTCCCAACCGCGAATGCCGTTATCCATGTTTGAGCTCATAAGAAAACTCACTGGAATAGCCATTGTCTTCACCACGACCTTACTTCTGTCTCTTTCTGGGTTTATTTTCAATTTTTAGATTCACATTATATATCTTAACTTTAACCTTAACATAACATCATGCCTCCATTCCCCGAAGGGTTAGACAGAGGTGTATCTTTAGTACGCCCACATTTCGCCAGTTATGTTTAAGTCCCATGTAATAGGGGGCGAGCCTATTGCCATCAACCGGCCAATCCAGACTTTAACCGTTTCTAAATTAACATGTCCGATCTAAGGAAGCCAGGTGATCTGTACTCAGGACCTGCCTACCTCAGACACCTTTATCTATTTAAGATTATGCATTTTATAAAACAGTGCATGTAATATGGATTTTAACATAAATAAATATTAATGATTATTATTATTAGCAAGAAAAGGCATGTAAACATAACTATTCGATCTAGACGATATCTTAAACGTTTGAAAAAAGAATGTTAAAAAAAAGCTGTGATAGTCAGTGGTCGCCCCATAATCAAGCTCTTAGCTGGCCGCCCATTAAGGGGAAGATAACTCTAACATCACGAAATAAATAAATACAGCGCTTGTCACGACAGCATTAGCTTCCACTTAACTGGATTAGATTAAATGTTCGATTTTGTTAGCCCATACCGCAGTTTATATTGGCAACACCGTTACTGAAGATCGGTATTTGATAGACAACTGTAATTGGCCAGTTGAATGGTCAATATCCATTACTATAAGCTGTATTTCAAGGCATAGCATGCTGTTCAAAAGCAAATTGATGTATTTCAAAAGGAAAACAGTAGTATCCGTTTCAGTCTCTGACAAATTCGCCCACCTGTAAAACTATATCCAAAAAAAGATTGTCAGATATTTGATGAACTATCGAGCTATCTTATCGATGTATCGATCGTTCTTCGTTTCTTTCTAAAATCCCAGGATCTGTGCCAATTCTTCATTTATCGATTCATCGCCAAATATTTTGTATGCATCAGACTCGGAGTTATATCGTCCCCGCTTCTAATAATTATGACGCTTTATTAATTTAATTAAGGTATCTGAGCGCTATAATATTTATGAAGTTTGTTATGTATCTCATAAATCGCCCCCAGAAAGCACGAGGGTCTGAGATTATCATATCGCCCGTAACGAACTATTCTATGGAACTGCGGTAATCAACAGGCTTGGGAGGTAAATTGCGATACAAGACGATTGGACACTGCAGGTGGATGCTAGCGAAGATATCTAGGCTTCCCAAGCAGAGTATAAATACTTGAAGGTTTTATTTCTCATGCCAACGGCATTCCAGCTCTCCTGGTAACCCGTAACACAGGTATTTTATGTAATTTTAGGGCATCAGTATCTCACAAATGTTGCGCCTGCTTTTTAGGTTAAGCACTTCCTGTCTACAACAACATTTGTGATGACAAATAGCATAAGCATAATCAACCTATAACGTTCCCACTGCTGGGATACAGGCCTCCTCTCGGTGAGACCACGCGGCCCACTGAGAGTTGGTAGATATCACGTCTTCGAATTTTTGGTTCTAAGACATGTCGGTTTCCTCACGATGTTTTCCTTCACCGCATTGAGAAATAAATAAATAATATATTAATTAGTATTCCTATAACGAAAAATTGATGGTATTACTACACATACACGTCCATAAACTCACGCCTTTCTCCCACGGGAGTAAGCAGAAACTACGGAACGCCACCTGCTAAGATCCTTACACACTCCTTTTGCTATATTATGTACCCTACCAATGTTAAAAGAAGATAACACTTCAACTGAAACTGTTTCTGTGTCCAAGAACATTGAAATGCGTACCAACTTGCCCTTTGACCATATGGAAAATCTTCTAAAGATTGAAAGGGTATAACTAAGCACCTACGTCAGTTTAACATCAGCAACAGTCTGTATTAGAATCTGACAACCTCCTACTGCTCAAATTGGGTGGTCTGAAAGGGTTTAGCAACATTGCTGCTGTAAAACCTTCGATTGGTAACGACCGACGGAACCCTCCCTTTCAAAACTCGAACATATTTAAATGCAACATGCATTCTGTTTTAGCATTATTTTATATCTGTTTTTGTGTCATTAAGACATGAAGGCAGAAAACATATCCCGTAGGTGTAAGTAATTATCCCCTGATACCAACTGGCACCTCAGTGTCACCCATCCAATCAAAGACACAATATTAACACGTGAACCAGACGCGGTGACGTCGCGTGCGCACGTGGGCGTGGCTAACGAGCCGCGTCAACGTCACCGCCCGCCGACACATTGATTGATTTGAGCGTCGCGGTCGGCTAACCAATTAAGTGTTTGTAATGAAGCGTTTACGAGATGTAAGTTGTCTTGAAATGTGCCATAAATGGTGTGGGTGCGCTTCCTGAAATTCATGTTTGATGAGCGAAATTCGCTAAATGTGGACGCGGTTTTGCCTGTTGTGAGGTATTTTATTTTCTTTGAGTTCTTCAGGTACCTAACGATGTCATAATCGATTCGATTGGTAATAATGCAGAAAAAAGTAATCATGAAAGTTTACATGGACCAAAGCTAAGAAATCAAATTAAAATATTGATTCCACAAATCGAGCCGATCCTATAACATAGAGTCGATTGCGACTCGACTTTTACTAATGGTTGATATAAAACTACGCCATCAGTTCACGTCATTGTTAGTAATAATTGGGATTCCTTGCACCCCCAGGGGAAACCTGGTCTGTAAACTATGTTCAATTCATACAAAGTTGAGTGGGTGTCAAATAAAATACTAACAATGTATGAGGTTGCTTTTATATTTTAAACCTCATTTAAGTTTTCCGTGTGTCATCGTAGGCGCAGGTATTATTTTTCCAAATACAAATACTGATGCCCTTTTTTACTAACACTATGCGACATCTAAATGAATCCCTAAACAAAAGCGCGGTGTTGAGTTTTAACTTTCAGCGGTGAATAAAATCCGACCGAAATTCGTTTTCATTTTCAGTTTTAGGCAGATTTCGGCCGAATAGATATACAAATCATGCCGAAATTCGTTATCTTTATTGACCGAATAAAAAAAACATTTTCGGTCGGACTCTACCGCTGAGCCGGGCATGACTTGCTGAACTAACGAACAGCAGAACTCAAACCAAGGTTATTTACAACCTTGACTATCTTCATCAAAAATGTTCTAAAATTCATCTCCCAACAGAGCTTAAACAAAGCACAACAATCAAGGAAACAAATATTTACTATACAAGAGCAACAATAGCGAACAGTGTCAGACTTGTACAGTCAGCAACACAATTACGCAGCGCGCTGTGCAGTTATAATTGTGGCCGGTTAATTAGAGACGTGTCGCGTGGGCATGACGCCCCCGCGCTAAGGCCTTTGTGCTGACCGTACTGGATGCAGAAAAGATGGGCTTTGTTTTTAGTAAGTATTCATATTTTGAACGAAGTTTTTCGTAGCGAAAATTATTGCTGATTCAAAACAATAGTGTTCGTTTAATTCTTAGCTCTTTTGGGATTTAAGTAACATCCCTCTCATCATCACAGACTCATGCCCTTATTCTTATTCAGGTTTCCATACTAACATCATAAATGCAACAGTAACTCTGTCTGTAACAGAGTTAACAGGGCTTAGCGGTTGAACGAATTTCAATGAAATTTGGCATACCTGGGTTACGACATAGAACCCTTTTTATCCCGGTAATACGTTCCTTTGGGATAATTTCCGAGCTCCGCACGGGCGAGGCCGTGGGCAAAAGCTAGTTATAGTACGATTCAAACTTAATGGCGGCTCAGAACATGAGGCGAGTCGCTGCGTAGTAACCAATTCACGTGTGAGCGGGGGTGAGGGGTGAGGTACTGCGCAGCGAATAACGCACTTCACAGCCGCCATTAAGTTTGAATCGTACTATACTAATGAGTTATGCGTTTTCCCACCACTTCCACCCGAGGATCTAGTTACATTTGACTCATGGTCTATTTCCAGTATAATGTGGGTAGTAGCTAGCAGCGTCAGCATCGGGCCTTCTGAAGTTCCGAGACGTGTCAACCTAGTCTAATCACTGATTAGGACTAATAGCCCGATCAAAGAGAAACTCACGTTTATTTTAAGATACAAGTAACATCAATCAGGCTTATAATCCCCGAAGGGTTAGGCAGCGTTCTACCTAAAGTACACCCACATTTTGCCAGTTATGTTTTCGTGGCTAAATAATAACGGCCGCACGCGTCGATCTTCAAGGTTAAGCAACGTTTGCCGAGGTCGGTCCGTGGATGGGTGACCATCCCTATCATACCGAGACCCCTCCGTGCCTCGGAAAGCACGTAAATCAGTTGGTTTGACAGTCGTTACGGGGAGTCAGAAAGCCCGAAAGTCTGACAACCAGTCTTGCCAAGGAATATCATGTTACCCAGTAACTGGGTTGTGGAGGTCAGATAGGCAGTCGTTCCATGTAAAATACTGGTATTCAGCTGCATCCGGTAAGACTGTAAGCTGACCCCAACATAGTTGGGAAAAGGCTAGGCAGATTATTTTTTTGTTTAACACTCATATGATAAATAAAGGTACTTTATTGCCGTCAACCAGTCACGAATCCAGACTCCAGACAGCCACTGAGAAATTCTTGATAGAAGAACTCAATAACACTGCCCGACCTAGGAATAAAACTCAGGACCTCATGCTCACCGACAGTGCTTACAATCACTAGACTAACCGGACAGTTTATCATGTCAATCATAAAAGTTCAAGGGAGGAGCCCTTGGGTGCTTATCAAGAGTTGGTAGAAGTAACTAGAGCTAAAATTAATCTTCATTCAATCACACCCATACTTCACCAAACGAACTTTTTCGCCAAAATTAACACTTTGCTGTGAAGACTTTCTGTCAGATTTATATTGGAAAATAGAAAATATTTTTTTATACATTAAGCATTCAACAATTTTTTAAACTAGGTACTAAATTCTTCTTTCTTCGATTTGATTCTAACCGTACTCTGCTTGTTATTCCTTTGCAATGTGTACACGTGGCTGGGCTCGTGTATGAAATACTACGCACTGGCATTGTGCATATTATACCTACAACTAGTCGTGCAATTCACTACAGTGCACACGGATGCGTATTACGACTTGCACTAAAACTACTACTACTATTAGCCTGCATCATCCCACTGCTGGGCAAAGGCCTATGACTTCCATCTCTGTCGATATTCAACAAAGTTGGTAATTTTCAATTCAGACCTTAAACCATCAGCACTAATTTCTACAAAGTACGGTTTTAAATATAATGATGACTTAATAAATTAAGTCATCATTATATTTAAAATCGGACTAAATCTAACTAAACCGAACCAAACTAAACCGAACTGAACTAAATTGTGAACGCAGATAAATCTGCATTCACGATTTTGTTACCAAACATGTAAACAAACATGAGACAAATTTCAGATTGCGCTACAACTTCAATTTTTTCTTAAGACTTTTTCAATATTGCTACTCATTATAAAATCAACTTAATTTACACTGACATAAATTGGTTTTTGTTTATGTGAAAATAACATAGATTGGAAACAAGGATTTGATTAGACCATAGATTTCTGTTTTCTAGGATGATCTTAAGAAAAAAACCACAACAAGAAGCAAGCAGTACCTACAGTTTAACTCAATAGTTACATGTTGTTTTTCAAAGTATTTTACTTTGTTTACATAAATAAGAAAATAAATAATAACAAAATCTAGTCCCACTTTATCTGTCCCTACATGTTCCAGTTTAATTCTAGCGCGATATAAACGCATTTATGAAACACTCGGCACCATTGTGCGGGATGGCTACACGACACAGCACCACGATACCTACTGGATATGGAAGCCATGCTCATCTTTAGCAACACACAATGATGTGTTGTTTCGTATTTGGACTATTTATGTTCTTCTTATCCGACAAGCCAAGAGATATAAGTAGGAAATGAGGTTGTTAGTGACTGTTGTGTTGTTATTGGCTTTGTTTTGCTGCTGTGACATTTCAAAGACTTGTAAGTAGAGATCGTCTAATTTAAAACCGCACACTCCACTAAAATTTCTATACAAAAATTTGCTGCTGCCCGCGGCTTCGCCCGCGTGGATGTCGGTAATTATCCCACGGGAACATGCTACCGGGACATAATGTTACTCCTTATAACATCAGATATCTGCCAGTGAAAGTTCTGTCAAAATCGGTCCAGCCGTTTCGAAGATCAGCCGGAACAAAAAGAAGACAGACAAAAAATATAAAAATAGCTTTTTGTTATACGTATATACTTTCATATGCATTTAGTAAAAAAACTGTTATTTTGACATTACAAAAAGACATTTCAATTTTATTTTATTTTATTTTTATAGACACAAACATTTGAAATGTGTATGCAACAAAAAGTGAAGGGGCGTGAAATTTTAAATTAGAAGAGGTATACTGCAGTTTATAGGCCATGAGGCATTTCAATTCTGTCTCTAAAGCGGGCTATTATTCATGATAAACTGGTGCCTTTTGGCGGCCAGAACGATCTGATGAGGCCACAGAAGTGACTGATTCATCACCCAGAAGTGAAGTGTGCTTTAGGATGCATGATTCTTCAAAAAAATGCGGTAATTCCCAATAAGGTTATGTTTTATTTTTACAAAACAGTGAAACGGTCGTTTGACTTTCGTCAGCCCGGCTTGAAGTTATCAATGTGCACGATCAAAATATTGATCGCCAAATTGATGACCAATAGGCATAATAATTTATTCATATACCCAAGGGAAAAAAATACCTATAAACATTATTTATCTACCATGACCAGCGGGGTAATTACGTAACACTCTAACAGTAGGAATGGGTTTAATTTTGACAGTTCAACAACATTCATTGCGTTATTTACGTCGTTGAGCAGACACATTTTTCGAACATATGAAGCAATGGTTTAGCAATAGGCTTCAAAACGATTCAGATTGTGATAGATCGTGTGTTACGTAATTAGGGTGCTGAGATTGGATATTCGGATGCATATTCACCTAAAGTTGAGATGTTGGCTAATATTAGCCACGCACAAAAGCGCATTCCATATGGAATGCACTTTTGTATCGAAAAAATCCGGCTAGCGTCATATTTCAGTGACCAAACCGGACCAAATCATAGCTATCGACAGATAGTGATTAAAGTTGTTGTAGCCGGGGTAATATTTACGCCATATGAAGATATAGTAATTAATTTAATAAAAAATATTATTTTATATATTTATTTATTTTATTATTTATGTACACACAGTAAAATAGATACAGATACGGCATATTAGTATTAATAATAAATAATAATAGTTTAATTTGTTTTTGTTTTTTGTTTTATCTAACACTCACCACCCCTCCTCTTACACCCTACATACACATATTTGCATCGGGAGTTAAACATTAATTTTTAATAATAATGCATAATAATGATAATGATGATAATGCATCAGATTTTTTTACAAACAAAATTTTTTAAGAAGCCGCTTTCAAACTTTAACAGCAAAAAAAATACTTTAGATAAATATGCATCCAAATATCCGATCTCTGACCATGACTGAATGAATAAATATCTCGAAATCCACCTGCGCCACATTATGCAAGCCACCCAACAAATCCACAACTAGCGAAAAAACTATGAGATTAATAGATTGAAATAAAATCGAGCCATTCGACGTATTAGAAATTCCTGCGCAGTCGTGACCGGCCCATCGCGAACAAAAGACGGCTCGGAATGAAACCGGACAATAAATCGTACCTGACTGTACAGGGAATCAATTGAGCTTTTGAATCTTGGTGCTACTTTGTCCAGTCCCCCTTCCCCCTTCATATTACTGTTTGTTTAAATCCCCCTTTTGTTTAAGCTAGCTCACGATCGGATTGGTATTGCCAGTTGATGTGTTGTTGCTGTGTTAAGTTGTAATGACAGGAATGGTGAAAGGGCCTTTCTAGATATTTGGAAAATTTACAAGTGTTAAGGAATTACTGCTTTGTGTTTAATTACGAGACTTATTCAATTCAGCACAACTTTCATTCGATTACTCTTTCAACACTTTATATGACGGGTGTTAAAAGACACTTAACGAAGCCGAGAGTCACTTGTACTCCCCGTCATAGTTTTTTTTTTTTGTTCTTGACTATATCTGAGAACCCTCTAGTTACGAAGATATTGAAGGTTAAAATTCCAACTTTTACTGACGTCTTTTTTTACGAAAACAAGTTTTTAATGTTATAAGTTTATAACACCACTTTAAATACTCCCACGACCCCTGTACCGTTGCATGCACCCATAAATAAGCAGAATGTTTTACGTGCGTTAGGCCTTGTCCGATGAGGCCCCAGCCCGCATCGTAGCTGAGCCTGTGGCCTTAAATTCCCCCGTTTAATAATAAATAAAACTCTAAACTTTCGATACAGCCCGTCCCAACTTGCTGCCCTCTCTCAGTGACGCCCTAAGCCGAGGTCCGTACCCCACAGGCGGTGCCCTTAGCGTGCGGTCATTTAAATATAAGTTTAGTATTTAATTTCGCTCCTGGCTGGAGGCTTTTCGAGTATAATCTTAAAGGACCCACAGGTTAGTTCGGTTAAGTAGCCAGGACCTCAGAGGTCACAACTACGAGCTGCCATATCAAAAAAAAAAAGTAAAACGTGCGGTAGGTTGCGCACTACCGTAAACAGCTATTTTGACACCAAAAATAAGATGCGTTTCCCAGCAATTATTTCAACGTATAATATACCATCTCAAATCCATCAATTTACCCCGTAGCCGTAAAACAGGAACCATAGATAAAATGGCTCGTTCCCGGTTCTTCTTGCGATGTGGCCATAGATAACAGAGTACGAAGCACACCTGTTTCCTAGGCCGACGCGGACGGTTCGCCACACAGGAACTAAGGTCGAGTCGCTGCGGGCGCTAGCACTGATTTATATTAATAACTAGCTTTTTGAACAAGAGTTTGTTTAGAAAACAACTTTGCAAATAATGTTACGTTAATTTTTATGCATGGAAATTCCAAATATTCTAATAGAAGAATGGAATGTCTCATTTAGGTAAAGGTTTTCTATAAAAAAAGAAAGTTTTTTTTTTTTTTAAATAACGTGATAGCGAAATGTTATCTTTAAAAATGTTCGAAAGATAAACCTGCTTCTCATCGCAATGCACTAGCACATGCAAAAACAAAACCATGTCTTTTTTCTAAAATAACAAAATCTAAATAAAAATATCATGATATAAAAAAAATACCATTCCGTCATGAATCAATCTGAGCCTTATCCCATCTATTTTGGGGACGGCTTCCAGTCTAACTGGATAGCTGACTACCAGTATTTTTTTTCCTATTACGTCATATTACCCACTTAATCGATTTTGCATTAAAGTAACCTGTCTCGATTCCAAATCGGTTTCCGAACTAACATTATTTCCTCTTAATTCCTCTACATAACATTCATATAGCTCGGAATCACATAGGTAGGTCTAAGAGGGCGCACAGCGGTCCACTAGCGCCACTACTTTAAAAAAATATTATCTCGTGACTGAGAAGGAATTATGAATAACGGCTCAATAAGCACCCTCGGTAAGTGTGTCTAGAATTTTCTAATACCTTTTATAAAACATATTGAGACACGAAGCAACAAAATTCGATCCAGAGGAATGTGCCCTTTTTTCTTTAGATCGAATTTGTTTCTTCATAAAAAGAACTTCGAAACTTTATAAAAGGTATTAGAAAATTCTAGACACACTTAGCGAGGGCCCTTAGTGAGCCGTTATTCATAATTCCTTCTCAGTCACGAGATAATATTTTTTTAAAGGAGTGGCGCTAGTATACCATTGTACGCCCTCTTGGGACCTACCTATGTAATTCCGAGCTGTTTGAATATTACATATTTAATATAAGTAATATTTAATATAAGTAATACTATTTAATATAATTATTATTATATATACCACTCAATATAAATCCCACCGAAATATTTTCTAGAATCAATACAGATCCCACCCATCCGATACCTTCCACGTTACCTCCACCATCACAACAGTCCACCATTAGTATTGAAACAATGGCGGCTATGTTTTAAATAATATCAGCTAACTGGAAGGCATGCTCGTTATCATTACGAGCAGTATCTGATGCATTATTTATAGCTGATGTAACGGGTTCCTGTGAGGGGGGAGTAATCTTCTAATGTAAGATATATCTGGGCTGCGAGTGAGGATTTTTCGTTTATTGTTTGTTTGGTTCACTGTCTCATAGACTTTATAATTAGGTACCTTACGATTTTGATAAGTAAATAGTTCGTACAGAAATGTTTGAATGGTTAATATTATTTTAATTTGGAACGAAGTTCGTTATCGCACGTTATCTATCTGCACACTTGGCGAATGAAAGCTGTACCGAAGAAAGTGTAACATTTTGACCGTCCCGACACTTGCTATAGAATGTCATTGTGTGTTTGTGTGTTTACAAGCGTGTATCTACGCGTTTTTGGAGGCATCAACAGAACTAGGTGATATACTTAGAGTATGTCTGGCGTAGCCTGGGCAGTAATGTTCACTTCCAACCTTGCTGGCTGGCCTTATTGGAACTTCGTTCCAGCCGGGTGTCCCACGACACCGACCTTTTCGTTAAAAGTTCTCTGTTTGTTATTTGGATGCAACTCTATAGTACTAAGTTGTTAATTAATTGTAATAGCTTCGATGATACTTAGGCCCTAATGGACGCACACCACAGAACCGATTACTGTTTTTTAAAGACACAATTAAGTTTTAATGCTCTTTTACTTTAAGATAAAAATCTTAAGAATTGAATTAATTGAAGCTTAGATAAAATAAGTTTATTTGCCATAGCTAAACTAAAGATAGCTAGATAAATAAATAGAATATGCTTTATTGTACACCAAAATTCATTAAAGCTCACTTACAGCATTTATATTCAAGGTACAACGACGGTCTTATCGCTGATAAGAATATCTACCACAACCTTTGGATGGACAAGGATACAATAAGCTAACTAGTGGGGCAGTCCGTAGTGTACTGCAATGCAATTATCATACCTATAATAATATAGGTACTACACATCCTAATCCTAATCCTAACTTCCTAACTAATATTATAAATGCGAAAGTAAGTTTGTTTGTTACCTTTTCATGCCTAAACCACTGAACCGATCATCCTGAAATTTTGCATATACGTTGTCAGGTGTACATAAACGGACATAGGGTACCTTTCATCCCGCAAAAAAGTACTGTTCCCGAGGAAAACAACAATAACGTCCTCATGATAATAGATGGCGCCACGTGTCTTTCGAATCATGATTGAATTATAACCCGAATTGATAGTCAAAGTCTAAATTAACGCGAGTGAAGCCGCGGGCAAAAGCTAGTAATCTATATATATATAAAAATAAATTGCTGTTCGTTAGTCTCGCTAAAACTCCGAAACGGCTTGACCGATTTGAATATGTTTTTTTTTTTTGGTTTGTTCCCATCTTCACTAGGGTGGCGTAAAGAAAAAAAAAATTGGAAAACTTTTGTCAGGACAACGTCTGACGGGTCAGCTAGGTAGGGTAAGTAGGTAGGGTAGGTAGGTAGAGTAAGTAGGCAGGTAGGGTAGATAGGGTAGGTAGGATAGATAGTGCTACCTGTGCGAAGCTGGGCTAGGTAAAGCTAGTCCATAAATAAAATTCATATGCAGAGTTTATCTTCAGAACGAAGGAGATTTAAGAAGTATGTATAATGACGGTGAATTTACCTGCCGAATTACCTTGTTCTCATCATCACGTCCACTGCCAATAAACATGGAGGTCCCCAATAAGCCGTGTTATAAGAACGATCAAAGGAACTGTCATTACAATCACATCAGTCTTTAAATGGTATAGGGGTAGGTACTGCTGCTAATTCAACGCAAGGCATATCCTTTGCCTCAGTTAATAAAAGTTGGTATCTACGTAATCCTTACGAAACAAAAAGACATTTTTTGAGTATTGTTCAGAATTTTCTGTAGGTAGAACATGCCTTAAGCAGTCTATAAATAAATATAAACGTGTACCTCTGGTGACCCTACAAGCACCGCAAAGTAGTGCCTTGCAACAAACACCGTTAATATCTGTCGTTGTCCATTGTCCCGACATCCCATTTCGAAAATTGCAGCAATCACTTAAAGGGACGATCGACACGAACTGCGTCCCTCCGTCGTCCTCGGGCCACTAGCCAACAAAACTGTTATTTCCCGATTAAATCAACAAACCCAGAAATAAAAGATAACGATTCCATGAATAAATAATCGAATACGGTAAAACGGTATCGATTTACAAACAACAAAACCCACCTTTATTTATTTTCGCCCGAAGCGTCGCATTACTTATAAACGAATAATCGATTCAGCACTCAATTTCCCGTCAGTACTCGGTATAATAACAAAACTATCGATAACTGAATCGCGGGCGACGTCTTGCGATTTCTATTATTTGAATGAATCGATTTGCCCGCAGCGAATAACGATGCGACAGCCATTATTCGATTCGGACGGGATTATTTTAGACGAATTTATCATCGAAATATAAATCTTATGATTTATACTTGTGGATAATGAAGGTAGTATTAGCTTCCTGCGGGGGACAATGGAGCTGCCATGGGGTTTATTGTAACAATAATATATTGTTTTTTGATCACTGGTAGCGACAGCGGCATAATTGCATTATGTAAATAAATAATTTCGTTTGACATTCACAGCCTACGATAGCCAAATCACATAAACAATCGCGAAACAATCAAATATATATTTTATGGTTAGAATTGCAACACTGGCTATGCCAAGTTAAAATATGTACCTAATATCAGTTTTCAAAGCTGAAAGTCTTTTCGAAATTCTGTATAAGTATTAACTGGTGCAGAAAACTCACTGATATTTTTTAACTGAAAATTACCGTTAGTATTAGGAGACGTAGGACCTTTCCCATTCTCTTGTGTAACCTTCGCCTCGTCTTATGAAAAACGACTGAGGTATGCAAGGCGCCATATCGCATAACTTCGTGGCCGTCCACGACAAAAGATGGTTTTGGTTCGCGTTGATGTCTTTCACTGAAAACTTCATCTCTCCGGTAAAAAGACTTCAACGCACATTAAGTCATTCGTCTTGGTAATTTTCCCAATTATTTTCATAGGTGACTCCTTTGCCATACAATCTCACTACCCCATTGAAAACACAATATTAATTACTCATTATGAATTATGCAAATGAATAGTATTCATACTGAAATCTCTACAGCTGAATACATAACATAAACAATAATAAATCTGGCCCACTAAAGCATATAAAGCGGACTGCATACGTGCGACACACGCTGCCGGCTCTATGGCGACGACAATTGTAATAATCGTACGTTTGAGTCGTGCGCGGCGTTTCATTGCGCTTGCGTATCGACTACCGTATTGCTTGTTTATTAAATAAGGCTTTTAAGGGAGGTTTTAGGTTTTCCTTTTTGTGATAAAGAGACCGTTAACTATTGAGATGGAGTTGTACGGTAGAATTATGGTGGATAGTTTTATTAAACTATTACCAATTCTATGAGTTTTAGCAGAGTTGGTACACACAGCTACATATGAAGCTATACATTTCGTGTATAAGCTGCGGGGTAATTACGTAACACACTAACAGTAGGAATGGGTTTCATTTTGACAGTTCAACAACATTCATTGCGTTTTTTCCGTTGTTGAGCAGACAAATTTTTCAAACATATGAAGCGATGGATTAGCAATAGGCTTCAAAATCAGTCAGATTGTGACAGATAATGTGTTACGTAATTAGGGTGCTGATCTCGCATTGTATAGGATTTCCGTCCGAATGAGAGGTCAGCTTAAACTGGAATTTTATAGCTTGATATGAAGCCGTGTGTACAAACCTGCTTGGTATTTGAATGAAATGTAAAATGGAGCAGTTGAAAATCCACTCAAAGCTCATCAACTTCTGGAACCACCTTTTCTCAAGAATTTCAACAAGCATCTGACTGACGTTCACCGTTTCCCTGACTAGCGTAAAAACCACCCAGCAAAACATCTAAACTAAAAGATTCACAAAAAAACAAAGCCTAGTTGCCAGTCTTAAAAAGTTTAACACCATCTTGCGTATTGTAAGGCAACCTGCGCAAGTGCGACTAGACGTGGTGCGGCGGCACAATCTGTAATCGCCGCCCCAGGCCAACACGCGAGCCATTCTTCACCTGCCGACGATGTGAGCTTGATTAATCGCCGGTGTGTAGATACCCTAACGCCTACGGAGAATACTAAGATACGATTGTAATATGCAACGAAATGTACGTGTAAAAGTTACCGTTTGTATTATTTTAATTCTTATATTCCTAGGGCTATGAGCTCGTAGGCTGTCAATTTATGAAAGCTTTAAAGAGGGCTCGTGGCTAAGTAATTACAATCGCACGGATCGATCGATCAGGTTAAGTTGCCCTTGCCGGGGTTGGCCCGTGAATGGGTGACCATCTTTACATACCGAGACCCCTTCGTGCCTCCGAAAGCATGTTAAGCCGTTGGTCTCGGCTGTCATTCGTGGATATTTTAAAGTCGTGGCCTGTCGTTACGGGTAGTCAGAAGCCCACAAATTAGGAATACAGCTCTTGATCTACTAAGGTCATACCTGAAAGATAGAAAGGTTAAAGTTCAAGTAAACGGCATGAACTCAACCAGTCTTACCAAGGGGTATCGTGTTACCCAGTAACTGGGTTGTGGAGGTCAGATAGGCAGTTGCTCCATGTAAAATACTGGTAGTAGAGTAGAATAGAATAGAATACTCTTTATTATGTACACCATAAAAATCACAGATATAAATGTAGGCATTTTACATAGTGTGACACAATGGGCGGTCTTATCGCTAAAAGCGATCTTTTACAGACAACCTTTGGATGGATTCAAGGGAGAAGAAGAGACATATGCAGACATAATGCAGGTAGTCAGTGGTGTACCATTTACATATACAACAAATACATACATACATAAAACATATAATATATACAATAATAAACATGAAACAAGAGCAAGGAAACTAAATGTAATGATGATGTTTAAGGAGAGAGATTTTCTGGTTAGACTGGAAGCCGACCCCAACATAGTTGGGAAATAGTTTGGCAGACTGAACCAATCAAAGCTTTGTAAGCTCTCTAGAGCACTTATTTTCCTCTAGCAGCATCCTTATGTTCGCTTATTAAGTACTCCATTCTACGGTTATCATCCTTTATCAAGTTTTATGGTTATGGGAATACCAAAATCCTAATAGACCTTTTTTTTTGTTTTTGGGTGGGAAATCATCAAATGACCTCTCCCGCTCTAGGCGGAGCGGAACGGCGTGTCAGACTCTTACTGACTAAAACCCACCCGTGTTCCTTCAGTTGCCTGTGCGCCAGGGCCACGGTAACACTTTCGAACAATCCGCGAATCACAACAGACCTTACAACTTATTTCGCCCCGATGGTGTTAAAAATGGAGCCGGAGTGGTCACCGGCCAAGAAACAGATGAGTCTACAAAATTAGCTAGATCCTGAACAACTCTCAGAGAAAAAATTCCCAAGGTTTAGGTATATTTCCCGGGGTGTACCGGTTTAGCATTACGAATTATTAGGAACTTTCAAGTGTGGAAGGACAGTGTGTATTCCAACTAACCTTTGCGATTCGTTCGGAGACAATTACAGACGCGTCCAGGACGATACTGAGGGTGATACTTAGCGTTTCTATAATTGTTAAACATTGAAATGTTGAATATGTAGGTACTCCGTTTATCAGCTGTCCTAAGTAATCAAGTAGTTACGCTCAATTGATACTTGAATCGAAATAACTAAAAGTCACATCAAAACAATTATTCGTAATCGCGTCCCTCAGAACTAGGCAAAAAATAATTGTTTTCGAACCGTTTCTACAATTGCTCGTGCTCAAAGGCTGTAATTGTTTTAAATATAGCGCGTAATCCTCCATTTATAATTGGATGAAGTTTATGAAGCTGCAGCAATCGCTCAATGAGCAGTAAAACAATAAACGAGGCAACTTCCCCTTTTAATTTTATTGTAGGCTATGGTTATAATGATAGCAGAGACATTCTACATTCATAAAAATAGATTAAAAGCAATGAGAAACTGTTGCGGATGTGTAATTGTTTAATAGTGAGCTTGCATCTAACCATGGTATAATAATATACTTCGCCAGGTATAGCATTCCGAGACAAAGTGGTCACGTGGGTGACACAAGCCTACGTCATCACCGCTGTGTTACCAGTAGTGTGTAATAATAACTCCCCAACCGCCTTTATTACCTGTGCGAATCCGATAAAACAATGAGGTTTTAATTAACAATTACGTTGGTATATGTTTAAATTAAATTGTTTCGTTTGATTAGAAAAACTAAACGACAATTTAAATGCTTTATATATTTTGTTTAACAGAATGGTGACTGAAAATGTTTCCATAATTCTTGTTTTGTTGCAATAAAGCGGCAACTGGATAGTGACGTAAGCATGTGTCACTCCCGGAGTGCCAGACCTTGTTTTTTTAGACTATGCATCTAACGAAGTTGATTTCAAAAGGTTGCTAGTTAAGAAAATTACATGCTAAATATGTTGCCAGCTTGATTAACAAAAATGGTATCATTGATAGCCGCCCAAGATATCAATGATGATGAGGTTCAATTCAGTTGAACTTGACTTGTATCCAATAGTATTTAGGTATGTTTTGTTGTTGATAACACTCTTTCTTTGTTACAGGTATTTTTATAATCCTGGGAAACTATAAGCAAAACAAACGCCAAGAAAGAGGGTAAGTAGGCATGGTTGGTAACTACGAGGTATTGCAATACCAAAAAATGCAAATCAAAATTCACCAAAGTACGCGTGTGCGAAGAAATACAGGAACATTGAAGATGGTCCATCACGGCAAGGGTCTTGGCGGTCTGGTCGGTGTGTCATTCTTACTGGCCTGCTAAGTCCCAAGCTATGGTGGACCTTGCCTACGTTAGAAGAGGTCATCATCGGGATTATCAAAAGCAAGAAAAAATGTACCTAATTAGTGTTCGTGTAAAGTGTTACTGAAAAGTGCCTATTCGACAGTCAGTGAAATTAGTTGTTTATCAAATTAGCAACCAACTTGTACGTAAGATCAAATCACAATCGTCATTCTTTGACAGTTGTGTGAAATGGCTAAAGCACGGCAAATTATCGCAACGTGTCAATTCGATAAACAATTAGTTTCCCTGACTGTATTAGTACACACATCAATTCTGGGCTCAAATGATATCTTCTCTCCTTAATAACGTTCTTTTGTATTGATTCCACTCAGAAATATAGCAGAAATTTTACTTATTTGGCCTCAGACCCGTTGCAGGATTATATAGGAATACGATTTGACAGAAGATTTTCATCGTTTGACCGAAATTCAAAACTATTCCCTTTTCAAATAACGAAATTTACTAAAAAGCATCCTTAAGAGTTACAAAAAATATCATAAAAACTTTAGATCTTTAGTAACTAGCAAAGACTTTTATGGGGTACTGTGTTAAATGTTACAACAAAATACCTTGTGACATATTGCAATTAAATGAAAGAAAATTTAAAACTCATATAAAAAGTACACTTTATAAACAAGCATATTACAAATTAGAGGATTATATCCTAGATAAGAATGCTTGGAAACATGCTGGTCCTGCTCCATAGGACAATCTAGAGTCTAGACAAAATCAAACTGGTTGCTAATTTAATTGTATAATTTATAATTTTTATGACATTGATTGTTACATTATGTACTTAACTACTTTAACTCACACACTAAATTATTACTTGTTAAAATTTTGGAACATCATCTACTTTTCAATATTTGTAAATATGTGAGCACCATGTATCTATCACATAATTAATTTACCTGCCTTTGAATTATATTTAATTCTTTTTACCTATTGTGGTATAGTAATTTTATTCTAGGTGCATCGTCTTCACATATGATTACATAATTAATGTGAACTTTAAAATATTTTATAATATTTTAAAATATTTTAAAAGAGTAACGGTGGAGTTTCTTGCCCATTCTTCTCCATACGAAACTACCTTTTGGAAGGGGCAACTAGAATCAATTCTATTTTTTTGTATATTTTGACGTTCCAAAGTGCCTTTTATGTGCCTACTTGAAATAAATGATTTGACTTTGACTTTGACTTTGAAAGACGTGCTTGATCCAGACACTTTTGATGTGTATATTTGTAATTTTTCAGTAGGTATGTACTTTTAATGAAATTAAAGTTTCTTGTTGTTAGTCCTATTAATTTTACTGGCCCCCAAGATATAGAGGAATCTGCTCCTGACACAACTACACAAATTCCCAAGCCAATCCATTAAGGATTACGATTGCACAACTATTAATTGACCAAATACCCACCACAATATTACAAACTAAGAACAAAACCTAACAATTGTGGCCACCACTAATTGTGCCATACAATGTCAGTTGCTAATTAAGAGGACTCAGCTGACGCGACTTTCATGTGGCCGGCGATCGTATTGTATTGTAGATCACAAGTTCACGACACTGTCAGTGAAGCTTGTTCGTCAAATGAATGGAGCTGGTGATTCTGTTCTTAGCAACGTTTGTGATTATAGTCTGTTTCAAAAGTATCTGATAAAAGTGTAAGCAACCCTCTTCAGGGAAAATTCTTACGCAATCACTCTCAAAAAGGAACTAGTAACACATTTATCTGTATTTAGAAGTGTTCAACTTTATAAGTCACCACTTTTTCAAACAATTATTGTTTGATAACATTAATAAATTTTAATTGATAAATCATCGACGAAAATTGAGGTTATAGAATTAACCTCATTAGTCAATGTAAAACCTTTTTTAGGAGATAAAAAATTAGAATTTCTAGTTTAATTTGTAAATGGTATCCACTGGTACGTTTCCTAATCCATTTGTTGACATTTCCATCAGACTCTTTTGGAATAAACTATAAATTATATATTTTTAATGCTTTTGTGTTTAAATTATTTAAATGGTGTGTACACATAAACCGACGCATCATTTTGCTAACCAATCAAAAATTTTGTAGGTAATATTTTCTTGTACTGTGTGCATTATATGCAGTCGTGTCATTATAACTATATAAATATGATATTTGAATATTGGCGAATTTCGTGATTCGTCTTATCCATGCGTATAAATATTATATACCCAAAGATTTAAATCGTTAGATTCGCCCGACCGCGCAAAAGACGGTCCCGTTTCTCTTTCGTTGACATTTGAATAGTATCATCTCGCTCACTCGTACTGAAAACCTAACCTTCCAAGCAGGACGTGCTAGCTCACTCTTTTCAGTATGTACTCTTTTTCGCGCGACTTAAGTACGGTGAGGGCAAAACTAACGCTTTAAATCTTTGTATGCTGAAGTTAGAAGATAGATAGAATACTCTTTCTTATGTACACCAAATAAATATTACAGATATTAGATGTACAAGTTTAACATAATGACACGATGTGCGGTCTTATTGCTTAAACCGACCTTTCTTTTCTTATCTACCATTTTTTTTTTTTTTTGTTTTCCTTTAAGGGACAAAACAAAATACATATAAACAATAACATCACAAAAACCTCAACAGGTTTGTCCGGATGTTGAAAGGCTTTTAACGTAATAATCATTATTAATGTATGGTTAACACATAATTTATAAATATAAAACATTGTGAGATGGTTAGTAAATATTACTAAAATAGTACAAAAACGACGACGGAGCGAGTCAGGCATCCCGTCGATGCTAATTACTACTTGAATGAAATCTTAACAGGATGATGCATTTTCAAAGAGAATCAGATAATTTTTTGTATGTATTTATTTTTATAATTACTATTTTTTATTTCTGATGGGTTTTTTGTTGGAAACTCATTAATTAGGTATTAAATAAGCGTTCGTACTTTTCCCGTAATAGTTCTTGTATCTCGGTACTACTAGTTTTGATTGGGCTACCATTCTTGTTGCTATGCTATGATTGAATTTATTTACTTTGTTGGTGAACTGTTCTATTAATAACCATTTTCGTATTTTTATGTGTATTGGCAAGATTTTACAATATATAAAGCAACTTTAAAGCAACCTGTTACGATATCACCATTATAAATAGTTTTTCTTATTTTATTTGGTAAAACCAAACACCACCCCCACCACCACCACTTTTAAAATTCTAGTTAAAAACACTTCCTCTCTCCTTAAACAACATCATTACATTTAGTTTCCTTGCTCTTGTTTCGTGTTTACTATTGTATATATTATATGTAGATAAGTATATGTTTTGTGTATTTGTTGTATATGTAAATGGTACACCACTGACTACCTGCATTATTGCCTCTCCTTCTCCCTTGAATCCATCCAAAGTTTATCTGTAAAAGATCGCTTTTAGCGATAAGACCGCCCATTGTGTCACCCTATGTAAAATTTCTACATTTATATCTGTAATTTTTATGGTGTACATACTCGTAATAAAGAGTATTCTATTCTATTATTTTTAATAAACAAAGTTGTAGATTGTATATTTTGTCTAAGTAAGTTTTAAACGTTCTGCCATATCTAGTAATTCCACATGAAATTATTGACTCCGCGAGTGCATTATAAAGATTAGGTAATTTTTTAAAAGGTGCTTTGTATTGAATTATTGTAATTTCTTACTAACTAACGTTGATAACACTGTATGTCGCCGTAGAGCTGGGGTTTCAAAGCGGCATGTGCCTCCCGCTATGCAATGCCCTTGGAAATCCCAAACGTGCTGGCGACGTCTACCAACAACGATGCGACGAGGAAGACTGAAGATTCATCATTTGTTATAATATTATGTGTGATTTGATTTGTCATTGTGTTTTGTTTTTAATTTTGGCAGGATATTTTAAGTATTTCTGTAAATATCTTTTGTTAGTATCAATTTATAAAATATGTACCTAACTAATTTAAGGGCAAATTTTTCTAACGTCAGCTTCTATCAATAAAATAAAATTGACATCTGACAGTTATTAAATAGAAAAACCGTTAAAAAATTCAAAATTATTCCTCGGAAAAAGATATTTAGCGATGAAAAATCTGTCCTTAATCGAATAAACCTGTCATAAATGTTTGCAGCCAGGAGCATCAGAACTTACTAACAGAAAAATTAACAAGACTGCCCGACCTGGAAATCAAACCTGTGACCACACTTCGCGCTCTCAGCAACCGCACTAGCGATCAATAAAACAACGAGGTAATTAGGCTAGGCTTAGCTTCAGGTAAAGTCAAGCTTAGGTCTCATACAGGGTTGCAGGGTCCAGGGACATCGACGCGCAGCCTAATACCATGGATTCAGTAAGTACATGATTCTGAATTGATTGATGAAAATAAAATACCTGTTCCATAAATGTTTACCGCGTGTCCGCGTAGGTATTGTAATTTTCTATGAAACAGCAGATTTTTTTAATGTCTTCACTAGGGGGTCTAGAATCAAGCGCTGAATTCATGGTTACAGTTTACGCTTCGATGTCCCTGCCACCCTGTATAATTTACATTTTATACCTAGGTACATTCAAATGAAATCAAAGTGAACAATGCTACAATGTTTTGTTAATTTAATACGATCTTGACTAAGTTAGGTGGGAACTGAGAATATCTTGGTATTGTTTAATTAGCAGAACACGGAATATGTCCTGTTCTATGGGTTTTATATTGGAAAGTATATTATTCTCTATCGTATTTTCACTAGTGTTTATTTAACTATATTCATACTGTATCTTTATCAAAGATAATTAAGATACTAATCTTTTTTTAACTAATGGAGACGTTTCGCAGATGTTGATACGGCTATTTTTAAGAGCACGAATTATGCCTTCTTAAAATTAAACGTTTCTTCTGTTTCGTAGTTTTTTTTTTGTCAACGGTGACGTTGCTAAATCAAGAAAAGTGTTAACAGATATAAATATAAAATTCTACCAAAAGTAAAGTATTAAATCCAAAAAAATGCAGTTTCACCATCCGAGTCTGAATGCTATTTTATTTAAAAAGAGCCTCAAAATATTTTGATAAAGGGCCTTTAGGCCTGACTACGCCACTGCTACTCGTATTTCACATGTCTCGTCAATGTGCGTGTTATGAAATTTCGCTGGTGTGATTAAAGAGCCTAAACTATCATTGGAACTTGGAATCCCCTTTTTGAATTTTTCGCAAATATCTTAAAAACTAGACGTCCTAGATCAAAAATAATGAAATTTTCATCTCTCCACTCGCATAATACTCCTCGGGAAATATGTCGTGCAGATTCACGAATGACCTTGACTTTGCTGTGACCTTTGTCTAATTATTGTTTGGTTTACATAAGCCCCCCCCCCCCCCCCCCGTGGGCCAACGACGTTAACCCACGTTTTCGCGCGAACGTAATAAGCTCGCGACGGAATAAAAACGTCAGATAGGAAACGCCGACCTCATCTAGTTTAAAAAACATGATTGACGTGTAAAAGTGTTTGTACAAACCTACTTACAGAAATAAAATCATTTATCATTTATCAAGCGCGATTTTTTCGAACGAGCATTAAAAAATCACTTCGAACTGATTCGTCGTGCAGCGCGGACATACCATGTGTTCCGCAAAATTATTAACAGTTGCCATTTATGAGGCCAGCACCCTAAAATTACGTAACACACTATTAATCAGAACCTGAATCATTTGAAGAATATTGCCATTGCTTAATATGTTCAAAAGAATTGTCTGCTCAACAACATAAATAAAGCAATGAATGTTGTTGGACTGTCAAAATGAAAACCATTCCTACTGGTAATGTGTTACGTAATTACCCCGCAGGATAACACCAAAGAAGCAACAAAAAATGTTTAATATAATTAATTACATAGGTACAATTATATTATAAAGGCCATTTTTAACGCCGTACCATGATTTAGGGAAACATCCTGAAAAAATATAATTATTATAAATTAAATAACATGTTTATTATATGGTATTTTCTCAAATTATACCCATTTAATGTTTACTTAGTCTGTTTATAATAAACTCTACCTATGCCCAGAACTATTTTAGGATTGAAAACATCGGAGATGTTCTAAAAAAAAACAACAGGCTAACACCGGATATCAATATAATTAAATAAAACTAAGATTTTATAACTCATATTTTATTACCTTGTTTCATATTCGAATCCCTGGGCATAAAATAAAAAATCTTGGAAGAAATTAGTCTTCAGTTAGTATCGATTAAGGTAGAATAGACGCATTTATAGCAATGGGTTATCCTGTAAGTCGATAAATAAATAAATAAATCTTCGCGAAAATTTGTAAAAGAAAGTGATTGCGTACTGCGTACCTACAGTACGCTATCGTTCGATAACTAACTACAAATAAATTACTTTCATTTCAATCAATCAACTCAGCCTATCACAGTCCACTGCTGGACATAGGCCTCTCTCAGGCTGCGCCACAACACCCTGTCTTCCGCATTCCGCATCCAGTCTGTCCCAGCCAGTTTTTTGAGATCGGCGGTCCATCTAGCTGGGGGGCGTCCCACACTACGCTTGCCGATACGCGGACGCCACTCCAGGACTCGTCTGCTTTTCTTTCTTGTTAATTACTTTCATTCACGACTGATTATTCCGTAAATAATACATCGGAATAATTCCAATGTTTTATTGCCTAAAGCGCTCTTCGGCTCGGCATCTCCGTACAGGGCCTTGATAAGCGGCACGTCCGCACTCTACGAGCGGGTGCGCCGCCGTACTGCGGCGGCGTACTGACCGTCGCGCGCGATTTTTTTACGTGCGTTGGAACATAAGTACAGAACTTCGTATGTCCTATTTATTCAACGCTCAATGCCGAGGGTTGAAAATCAAACACCGTGCGATAAAAAATCGCGGCGGCGAAACATCACGGCCGTGTGAACAGAAGTATTTATTTTTATTTATTTGTTAACATAGGTAAAGAAATACTGATCTTATATTTGATGAACACAGCGCTATGTTATGCCAGGAGGCGTACAAATATGGTGTACAAATCTATCTGAGGATTAAAAATTAAAATCTACTAAAAATATTTGAAAATCATGCATAATAATATGGTATTAAATTATAAAATAAATTGAACAATTACATATTATCTAATACTCTGGGTCAGTCTTAAATGAGGAATTTATAAATGTCAAAAATCTATGTCAAAATTATTTAAAGTCAATATTAACAATTGTAATTCTAATTTAATTCGTCATTTAAGTACATATTCGTTAATAGTATAATACCATTTATCAATTTAGAACAAATGATTTTTTTTCTTAAATTGTGTAATATTAATTCTTTTATGGCGTCTAGAATTTTATTATAAATGCGTGGAGCCATACCAAGGACCCTTTTTTTTACGAATGCAGTTTTACTTTTATAATTACTCAAAGAATTTTTGAACTGACTACGAATTGGAACATTTCATACCATTGTCGTTTTTTCAAAAAGGTTGGGATTTGTTTTGACGAAGACTTCTAGTTATGTATCGCACACTTAGATAAAGGATGGTACAAGTCAAAATAATCCAAAATCGAGTGTTCGCGACTATCGGAATCTGTATGATATTGAATATTATTTTACTAAGATATTAATTGAGAAAATTAATATCTTAGTAAAATAATAAACAACATCATACTAATCTTTTCATACAACAATAACTTTAAATCGGTCAAATACAAAACGAGTGAAACATTTTTTGCAGTTCCTGAAAAACGAGGTAAATATTTTGAGTTGTGCTGTTGTGCATCTACAATGTGCGGTACCTACATCGCCGGTAGAGTAAGTATTTGTAATAATTTAAAGTACGGTGCACAGCTGTCATGTTTTCAGACCACACATGGCTCTAATGCTCCTTTTTTGTGCCTTGAATAGTGTGCCCTTATCCGAGAAATTACCCCAAAAAATAATTCCGTGTCGTAGAAGTGAGGCTACTAGACCATGATAGGCAACAGGTAACGAGTCTATATTTACTTTTCTAGCCAACTGAAAAAGTGCATAGGTAGTGTTTTTTTTACGTGGCTGTTTTATATGAGCTTTCCAATTATGGTTAATGTCAATATGGATACCTAAAAACAGACTTATTTTTACATCTTCTGTATCGTTGCCATTGTAATTGACACACATTTTTGGAACTTCCAATTCTTTGGTGGAAATGCATTACTTTGGTTTTCTTGAGGTTGATTATTAAATTATTTATATTAAGCCAACTAATTATGTCAGTAAGAGCATTATTAACATCAAATTGATAAGTATTAAGTCTTTACATTTTACTATGGCAGTGCTATCATCTGCAAACAAAATATTTTTTTTTGTGTCACTTTTGGCTAATCATTTATGTAAATGAGAAATAAAGGTGTCCCAAGCACGCTTCCTTGAGGCGCTCCATATTTTATACTCCTGAAATTCGACACGTACGTTCAGTCCGTTTTGGTTTTTGCCCACACTATGATTCTAGTAATTTTAAAATGTTCCCTCTGATGCCAATGAAAATGATGCAAAAAACCAATGCAATTTGTCTAGAAGGATTTTGTGATCAACATAATCAAAGGCTCAGTAATTTTTATTTATTATAATTACATGCACAACATTACAGAATTGAATCCCAAGACGTTGTACATTACAAACTAAAAAGTGACACAAACACATACTTAAGTAGGCTAGGTAGGTATAAATAAAATAAAAAAAGAATATAAATGTAAATACAAGAAAAACAAACTTAACAAACACAAGTTTAATTAAGCGGGATTTGGAACAATTTTACTTTATTTTTAGCCTTTTTAATGTGAAACTGCAGTCCATTGCAAAATATCACACATGCAAAATATTGTACAATTTGAGGTCATCTGCAAACAATTGACATAAACTATGTTTGACTACATCTGGTAAGTCATTTATCATTAAAATAAATTCGAGAGGACCCAAATTGCTGCCTTGGCTGACGCCTGACCTGGTGTAGTATGGCTCGGATTCGAACCCGTTCTAGTCAACATACTGCTGTCGGTCTTTCAAGTAGCTGACGAAGAACTGCAATAGGTGCGGAGTCCAGCCAACTTTTGCCAGCTTCATTAGCGGTACATCATTATCGACGGTATCAAACGCCTTCCTAAAATCAAAATATGCCGCGTCTACCTGCACACCAGCATCGACGGCCGGCACCACCCTCGCCATGAAGTTAAGCAGATTAGTGCGTGTGGCTTTGGATTTAGTTTGCGAGTTGTTTATAGCCTTAGTTGTTTATACTTTGTGCCTTCTGAGTTAGTCTAACAATTTTTTCATACTGCGTAGTGTATTTTTTCAATTCACTTTTAAATTTTTTGTTGGATGTAGTCTAGTAAGCCGTATCTGTTTCTTACTACATGTACCGCTTTATTTTTGTTCCATTCCTAGCGCGACACGCGTTTTTATTCCGTGCGTACGTGGGTACGTGGCTTTATGTAAGTTCATTCGGCAGCAGAATTTTGAGTTTTGCGCAAATATCTGAAAAACTAGACGTCCTAGGTTCTAAATAATGGAATTTTCATCTCACCCTTGTATAATACCCCCAGGGATATCTGTATGCAGGTTCATGATGACCTTTCATTGACCATTAACATAAACTTGTGTCTAATTACCTTGGGTTTACATTGCATAAAGATGTTTTAACGTTATCACTTGTGTAAATTCATCCAGGAACAGAATTTCGAGTTTTTCGCAAATATCTCAAAAACTCGACGTCGTAGGTCAAAAATAATGAAATATTGACCTACCCATAGGGATGCTTGTCTGCAAATTCAAGTATAACCTTATAATGACCTTGACGTGACATTTGTCAAAAAAAAGTGCCTTATTTTGCATAGGTATGATCTGATTCTCGAACTGTGGGCGTCGGAGTTGCAGCTCTGTTTGGAGGTTAGGGTAGGAGGTTAGTTGAGTGAAAATATGGGGGCCCACCACATTTAATCCACTTTATTGGGAGAGGTGTTGGCGTGTTTTTTACAAGTGGGGGCTCGTAGAATAATTAATGAAACAACGAAATACAACATCAACTTATATTAAACATTCAGTCCCAACTCTCGCTTTCCTTGAAAGCAGTCACACAGTTCGACTTAGCTTTGCTGTCAAACTTTTCGATGACTTTTTCTTTTTGTTTATTATCAATTTTTTCGTTTATCTTTTCTACTTTCTCTTTTTTCTTTTCTGGGACATCTTTTTTCTTAGCCGCACTTTCTTTTTTTCCAGATTCAGCGGTATCAGTCTTTTTGCGGCCGTTGGTTGGTTCGGCGCGTGGTCGCGCGGCCTCGGAGCTTAGTCGTCGTGCTTCTTGGCTTGGTGGCCGTGGGGTGTCGGGTGGACTCGGGGTGACCTCCGACTTCTTGGTCAGAGGTTCCGACTCGTCAACCTGTAAAAAGTAGAGGGGCGTTTGAAAAGATGGATGTACATAGCTATATTACTGAAAAAATTGGGAAATTTTCAGCAACAGTATTGTAGATAGTTGTTAATGTTTCTGAATATGACGAAATCCACACTCAACTTTTTATTCCTTATTTCCTCCCGTATACAGGGTGGCAGGGACATCGACGCAAAAACTGCAACCATGAATTCAGCACATGATTCTAAACTCCCTAGCGTAGAATGTTTTTGTCGGTTAACAAAAAAAATCTGCTGTTTCATAGAAAAGTGCAATGCCTACGCAATAAAAATGTATGGAACAGCAATTATTTTTAAATAACCGATGGAAAATTTCAACGCAGTGGGGTTCGGAATCATGTATTGAATCCATGGTAACAGGTTGCTTGGGCGACGTCCCTGCCACCCTGTATACCTACCTATACGCGTTTATAACACACTTTGAAACAAATTCGCCTAGTTGTGTTATATTTCATATTGCATTGCATAAATTAGGACGGCTCACATAGTTAAACAAAAACGCAGCCATAACAATTTATACCAAACAATAGACTCGTTAGTATTGATAATATGATATGAATGAAAATAATTACCTAAAATACTGAATTGCTAAACAGACTGATTTCAATGACTTACTTGAAAAATGCCCGACGAAGTCCTTTTCCTTGACGAGGGGGGCGGCGAGGTCATCGAAGTGCTGTTTGAACGGATCCTGCTTACTTTCTGGGGAAGTTGGGTGGGCCGGGGCAGTTGGGGAGGCGTCCAGTGAATGGCAAGGCTGGTCCGACTCAACCCTGGAGAAAGATGCGCCGATAAGTTTCATGGCTTTGTAAACTGGTATTATTTGTCAACTCAGTTTGAGGGCGTATTCGCAGACCTCACTTTGAATATAAACACTATCCGCAAAAAAATTAAGGTTCTAATTATTCGTTAAAACGTTCGAAACGTTTAATTAATAAAGTCAAATAACAATATTTGAATCTCGCCCTTAGAACTATCAATGTGTGGGTACGGCAGTAACTTAATTTTGTAAATCCGACTACTGAAAAGCAATCGAATGTACAAAAACTGAACTAAAAAGCAAGCTTATCTATACATACATGCAAATAAATAAAATTGAAGTGTCTGTTAGTAATGGCAAAATAATAGCTTAATACTCTCGTCTTAGCGAAAAACAATTTCAAAAACTTGTCATAAATTTAAGGAAATTATATATTTTTTTTTTTACAATATATGTGTAGAATTCCATGTACCTATCGTAAAAATACTGGAATTGGGAAAGGAATCATAATTTGGCGTTAAAATAAATAAAAAGTAACAAACCTTGCCGCGGTTTCACGTCAGTCTTCGCTCTAAAACAAAAAGCAATTATTAGTAAAACTCCAAACCTTGTTGGTTATTTTTTTTTAGGGAGATAGTTGAGATGCAGAGGATGCATTCTGAATGTTGGCAACGTCGCAAATGGCTATCGAATATTTCGCGGTTTTGATTAATTATTCAATATTACTAAATTAAATTATGAAATATCGCTGTGTGCTGTAGCATAATAGAATAGAATAGAATACTCTTTATTATGTACACCATAAAAAAAAAAAAAAACATATAAATGTAGACATTTTACACAGGGTGACACAATGGGCGGTCTTATCGCTAAAAGCGATCTTTTACAGACAACCTTTGGATGGATTCAAGGGAGAAGGAGAGACAATAATGCAGGTAGTCAGTGGTGTACCATTTACATATACAACAAAATAATCAGCGTCCCCACTGCTAGGACACAGGCTTCCTCTCTGTGAGAGGAAGTGGGCCATAATCCACCACGCTGACCCAGGCCCAGTGCGGGTTGGTGGATGTCACAAGTCTTTGTTTTCTTTTTTATAATCTAGGACATGCCGGTTTCCCCACGATGTTTGCCTTCCCGTTTTGAGAGCAGTGGTGATGATATAAATTACACAAATTATAGGGCTTGCCTGAGTTTGAACCCACGACTTACAACTCGTAAGTCGCGGCCGTTGCCACTGGGCCACCACTGCTCCGGATGTTAATTATGAATTATAAATAGATTATTATTTTTACAATAACTGCGCAAGACCACACCTTATGTACTCAAAATTAAATACCATTTGAAAATAGAACACCGATTACCGTCGCCATTTTTTTATTTGAACCAGGAATGCAAAGTCCCTGGCACTTATTTTTTTTTTCTAACCAGAACGAAAGCGCAGGACTTGTCGCCGTGTCCGTTTAATTGGTATCCGAACGCATCCGCTAATTGTGGGTGAAGTATCGGACGACACTAGCGCCGCTGTCGCACATTCACCTGTCGCCGACGCGGGAACACGTCGCCGGCAAACCAAATTACTCGAACGCGGTCACGACTGACCAAAGTTCTTTTTGCCTTTATTTTTTCAAAGAATTCTCGAAACTACAGTGTCCTGTTTTCTTAGAAATAAATGATCAATTGAAGCTGTCTTGTTGATTTACTCACTCCGTTGTCTCAAAAACCCGAAATATATCGTGGCTTTGAAGCTTTACTATCTTATTAAGAAAAGACACAGAGTAGGTACTTATGCAAAGGAATTAAGACTCTAAAAGGTCTTCAAGTAACTCCATTTCTATTTTCCACAACGTCAAATTATAGGGACACTTGACAGGCTTCAGAATCTATTGTTGACTTATAAAAATGTATTAGACGTTCACACTTTGAAGCGGACGTATTTTATATAGATTTATGGAATAGCCTACTTAAATGTAAGACTATCCTTATACCTTACTAAGAGGCCTCTTCAATCTCCAACTAACATACGGCCAGACATAAAACATCGCAATCCTCTTCATCCAACCCTCGCATTGGATATAAATTGACTTATTTTAAATCTAATACTCGGTACTGGAGATCAATCAATTATATAGAATGAGGCAAAACATACTCCAATAAAAACTTCTACGTGATTAGATTGGAAGTATTAGAGAGGAAGCCTTTGATATTTTCATATAAAAATGTTATTTATATGTTATAGTTGCGGACGTAAGGGAGTCAAAGCTGACGACGGTTCATCTATCAAACGTTTGACCGTATATGGCGAGCGGCGCGCCGCGCAGATGACACACCAGAGACAACGTTTGATTGACTTGTAACTTTTTATTTTTTGTTGTAACGCTCGCTAATAAGCTATGTTCCCGCCGTTAAGGTAGCGTTCGGATACGCGGATGAACGGAACGTATCCTGGTGAATCGGGATTACATGTTTCTTTGGCAATAAATAGTGAAGAACTGCGCGGCTGATTACAGTAGGAATTACAAGGCTGAGGTAGTCCTGTAACAACCACATCTCCGATAAACAAGTATTCTACAAAGCAGGATGGAATTAATTTCAGTAAAATACAGTTGAGTCCATTTGAAAGCAATATAATTAAAACGTGCTAGTGCTAGCAAGTAACATGACTGCAGGTGCAATATAAAAAAAATACCATTTTGAATCGTCAAAAAAACGTGATTCTATCAAATAGGAAAAACTCCATTTCGATAAAAAACTATCAATCGATTTTTACCGTCCAGTTACCCATTTTTTACGACAAAATATTAATTATTTGGGTGATTTCAGGAAGCACCAACCCCGCTGTGCGAATCCGATCGCAACCGATAAAATTAAATTTAAAACGAAAATAAATTAAAATGGCGAAGCACGTAGTATGATTTTTTTCTACTGGAAAACGTGTCCCTGTTGGCTTTTTTATTTTTTGTAACGCGGTAATGAAATACAGAATTTCATTGAATTAGTCGTCACATTTTTCAAATAGAATATTGGAAAAAGTTTTTCTCATAAATTAGTCAAGAGCAAGAAGCATTAAAGCAACTACCTGTGCTTCATAAATAAGCCTAGTTCTCGCTTAATTTACTCCAACTCTTAGACTATTTTATAAAACCTTTTAGTAAAGATGAAACTGGTCTTTTGAAGCACAAAATAGCCAAATGAACTTATTCAAATGGAATTTGTAAACTGTTTCGCTGTGTTCATCACTACATGATTAACACAAACAATTTAAAAAGTGTATTTTTCAAAAACTTCTCGGCTTCTCATCACTTTGATTTTTATGGGGACCGAAGTGCGGAGGACACTTCGGTTTCAAAAAAGACTACCCCATTAATATCACTGTAACAAGTCCTCAAACCCGCGATCGACCGCGATCAATAATTCTTACCAACTCCATTAAACATGTCCTTAATACACCTCAGCAACTGATGCGGCCCACTATCCCATCCCAGATTGGTAGAACAAACCCTCAATTTGGCTCACATGATTTAAAATGCTCACACAATCCGATTCTGTCTGGCCAGACGTGTTACTGCGCAAATAACAGCCTTATAGAGAGAAATAGGCGAGTTAACAGACCATAGACAAGGCTAAGGACATATTGTTAGTGCGGGTATGATGGAGGCTCATCTGAAAACAAAGTGCAGGTCCTCTAGACGTTGGACGTCGGGCCGTAAAGCATCCGCGCTGTAACGAGCGTCAAATACATGCGATTTATGTATCTTCACGCATTTGCCTTATAGGGATGTTTTGAGTTTCAGGTGGGCCGTGTTAAGGCATCAATGTCACTTAGTCAATGTCACTTGCACGTTTAGTTGGGTTAAATTAATAAATATAGAGTTTGTAAACTCGGAGTTAAGTAATTATCATTTTAACTCAACACGCGTTGCGCCACAAAAAGTAACACCGGGTCAGTAACCTGATATTTGTGTTTTTTTCAATTGGGAACATTGCAGGTCAATCGACGAAACCTAAAATAGAATTGCATTGTCTATGCCCTGATAAGTAATTCGACCAAAAATTAATGATCGAACAATGAACGGAAATTGTACACCCATCTCTTTTAGACGACATTACGATACGTAATACTTTCTTGTCTTTAAATTTTATAACATGACAATTAATTTTAATCGTAATTTATGTGGTTTCCATGGAGATTTAGTTTATTAATTGACGGAAACAAGTTTTCAAGTTTTTTATAATTTGTATCCTAATCCTAACTAATATTCCTAATCCTAACTATCCTAACTATATAATATAATATTATTAATATTTTAATATTAATATTTTAATATTTAATTTAATATTTTAATATTAATATTTAATATATTTAATATTTAATCCTACTAATCCTACTAATATCCTACTAATATTATAAATGTGAAAGTGTGGATGTTTGGATGTTTGTTACTCAATCACGCTAAAACGGCTGAACCGATCATCCTGAAATTTTGCATATACGTTGTCAGGTGTACAGAAACGGACATAGGGTACCTTTCATCCCGCAAAAAAGTACTGTTCCCGAGGAAAACAAAAATAACGTTCTTATGATAATAGATGGCGCCACGTGTCTTTCGAATCATGATTCAATTATAACCCGAATTGATAGTCAAAGTCTAAATTAACGCGAGCAAAGCCGCGGGCAAAATCTAGTTTATTTATAAACGAGTTCATGAATATAGTGCCTGCTGATATAGTACCGAATTTTCACTTACTACAACGTCGAACAATATAAAATACAAAAACTTTTTTACAAAAAAACAACCGACTTCCAAAACAAACACTAAAAAACGTGAAAAATAACTTTAATTTCGGAAGTCGGTGTCTTTGGTTCTGTGTTTTCGTTTTTGGTCACCGACTTCCGAAATTAAAGTTATTTTTCACGTTTTTTAGTGTTTGTTTTGGAAGTCGGTTGTTTTTTTGTAAAAAAGTTTTTATTTTTCTCTTTTTAGTTGTGGTACCTACCCCACATACATTCGTATACCACTACTTGATATGTAAATAACCGTGACAGGAAATTATTATAACATCATCAATATAAACCAAGTGGAAAAAATACGCATTATTGAGGATTACTCAAAAACTACTGGTCTGTACTTGATCAAATTTAAATGGGACCACATGTGAAGCACCAGCTTTCAAATTAAAAAAGAATCATCCAAATCGGATCACCCAGAAAAAAGTTTTGAGCTAACAAATATTACAAAAAAAAAAATACAGTCGAATTGAGAACCTCCTCCTTTTTGTGAAGTCGGTTAAAAATAAGTTATCAGCGGTACCTCATAACGTCAATTTATTTTGACATTACTGACCCAGAGTTTAGCGATTTAACACGACCACATCGGCGGGTTTAATATTTAAAAGTTTTAAACTCTTGGTGGCGCAAGATGAATTATTTGATAAACCCTGAGTTAGCTGTTATCTCCGAGTTATTTAGGATAACCCAAGAACGCGCAAGTGATTGTTTGGGTCATTAAATTTAACATCCAGAGGAGGATTTATGAAAGTGTTGTTAACCTTTTTCCTCAACTTGATGATTTTATATTATCTCTTTTATGTGCATGTGTATATACAAACTATGTCTTTAATTATTGTAATTGGTTTTAAACCGTTTTAATTAAAGAAAAAAACATCTTTAACAAGACGTAGGTATGTGTAGTGTAGAAACTACTTAATGTAAGTTCAAAATGATTACTTTGTAATATTGTAACTTGTTAATTTGTCTTAATAAATAAAAACAATTTGCACAAATTACACATCCTGTATCTATCCTTCCGATTAGATGAATCTAATTTCAGGCGCTCAGAAGCGATCCAATATTCTAAAAAGAAAACTTCCCATCGATTGTAGTTTGTAGCACCTAAATTACTTAATTACTTATCAAGAATTTTGTTTCTTAGAAAGAAAGAAAGAAAGAAAGAAAATACGTGTATTTGCGGTAAACATGACGCAAAGAAAAAACACAAATAAAAAAGAACGAGTTGGGTTAAACTATTACCTTAATTGCTTTCTGAACAGATACGTACTAGGAATTTGGACAGAGAATGTGAAACAACTCAGTTCTTGAACAAATTGGCATATCTATTATAATAAAATAACGACTCAAGAAAAGTATTCATGGAAATAAGTCACTATTTCGTTTAGAATTCTTTATTATGTACCAGCGATACGCACACCGTGCTCGGCACGGTTTTTAACCCCCGACGCAAAAAGAGGGGTATTATAAGTTTGACCGCTAAGTGTGTGTGTCTGTCTGTGGCACCGTAGCTCGTCATCGGATGAACCGATTTGGATACGGTTTTTTTTTTTCATTTAAAAGCAGGTTTTCTAATGGTGGTTCTCAGATATGTTTTACCAAAATCGGTTCAGCCGTTTCAAGGTCATCAGCTCTTTCTTGTGTCAGGGGTTTTTTAATTTTACCTATTATTACGTCTTGAAAAAACATATTTTCATTATTTTAAGTAAGTTTGGATGAACTGTGTGAAAGATGCTATAGCTAGAAAGGGGGGTGACGACCGAGATGACGACTAATACAGAAGTCAATGAATGAGTCGATTCAGTTTTTCGTTTTTTTTTCAAAATGGCGACGATATGGGGGTTAGAAACGTAAAAATAACATATTTCAGCCATTTCGCGCTCTTTGCGCGCGCTTTTTGTTTTAAGAATTTTGTTTAAAGTGCGCGGTGAACATTCATTCAATATTATAAGCTATACAAAGACAGAATCGTTTATAATAGGTATAGATGACGCACACTTTACTCCGAATTTATCCAAAATTATTATTTCTGTCAGTGCACATTATGATTATTAGTTTTCACGGTAATTCTACACGGCAGTGTTACAGGTGGGTTCCCTCTATCTGGCAGAATTTTGATGCTCCGAAATTTATTTGGCATAACCCACTTGGCATAATCTTCTTTAAACGAATATATATATGGCATAAAAATCATTTAATATAATTATTGTTTGGCCGAATGTTTATATGTCCGAATTTACAAAGGCATACTTTTAAGATGGCCGAATTTTATTTGGCATAATTACTTTTGGCAAAGCTTAATTTCGCATAATTTCGTTTCACATAACGTTTATTTAGAGCGACGATTATTTAGAATAATATCACTTGGCATATTAAGAAGATGGCAGAATATCATTTGGAATAATTTTATTAGGCATAATTGTTGTCATTTCTATAAAATGTAATCATATTCTTAATCTTAAATTAAAATTAACATATTGTTTTAAAAAGTCAATATGTTGTAATATAAAAGTTAGTGAAGTGACAGAACCGAATCGCTGCAAAACCGACTGCACGTAGTCTTGTCTGCCCTACCCCTAGAGTGTAATTTAAGCCCGCGTAGGCGCGGAGGGGCGAGGTGGCCCGCGAGCTGAGGAGCAGGTGGTTTTAACGCTCGCCGCCGCGGCTGAGGCTGGCCGGCGTAGCCGGCCAGCAAGCCGAAGCCGCTGTGGTGAGCGTTACAACTATCTGCGACGAGAAGCTTGCGTGGGACCGCCGGAGCCCCGCAGCGCCGGAGCCGTGACAGAAACCATGCCTGCTGCATGTTGCATGCTTGCTTGCATGCTTGCTTGCATGCTGCATGTTTGCTTGCATGCAGCATGCAAGCAAGCATGCTGCATGCATGGTGTGTGCTTTTTTGCATGTTTGCCTTCTACATGCTTGATGCATACATGCATGGTGTGTGCTTTTTTGCATATTTGCATGCAACATGCTTGATGCATACATGGTGTAAGCTTGATGAAAAGAAAAGAAAAGATGATTTGATGATGATTGAAAAGATGATTCTAAGTGTAAACTTTCTGAGATATGATAGTTCTACCTTTTAATGATTATTGATATGAAATGTATGTATGCCAAAAGACGATTCTGACAGTGAACTTTCTGCAATATGATGGTTCTACTTTTTAATTATTATGGATATGAAATTTATGCCAAAAGGCGATTCTGACAGTGAACTTTCTGCAATATGATGGTTCTACTTTTAATTATTATGGATATGAAATTTATGCCTAAAGATGATTCCGACTTATAAAACTATGCGTTTTGAATGTATTATAAATGAGTGTATGCCAAACGATTTTCTGCGACATGAAGTTTATGCTATGCGCTGTTATGCAAAATAATATTATGACATAAAAAGTTCTGCTATAAAGGGTAGACCCGTTACAGGTCAATCTGCATTATTACACACGAAATGGTTTCGCGTTGAAATAGTTGTTCAATTTCACAAGATATTGCGAAAATCATGTTGAATTAAATCGTGTTAATGATCTGGTAATCAAATGATTTCGGTTCGATAGTGAGACAATAAGCGTAGAATTTCATTTCAGTTTGTTGTGTTATTACTTCTGTTATCATATTTCTGGTAAAAATAAGTTGTTGGTTGGTTTTGTTTGCAAGCGATGTGACTTTTCAATCCCTATCCTTTTTTTTTACAACGGAATTGAAAAAGCATTTTTTTATAGCTTTGTCGGGTGTTTGAGTAGATAGTGTATACTGTATTGACCCTAACAGTCTCTCATACACCTTGAGCCGTCATTCAATTAGAACTACATCCACAACTTTAGAATATCGACTAATTCTCAATACATTTTTGTAATTTATTCAAACATTTCCAATTACTCTAATTGACGCCTTAAAGGCAATGGAAGCAGTAGTGTTGGCAGCATACCGTTTTAAATGGATAATAAGGTCTCATTATTTCATAAACAGCATATTCACACGAGGTGTCCACATTTTCATAGTAATATTCTATGAAATGATTACATTTTTATACCGGGTGGACCCGTCCCGGCGACTCAGCGTTCCCATAGTTTTATGTTAATAGAATGTAAGGAACCACGATGGGTGATTATCGCGTGGAGTAATCGTTCTTAGTGGGAACTATTCGGCGCGCGCAATCCACTCAGGGCTGACTTGTTTTTGGTTTAAAATGTAGTCTATAGTCTATGGCGCTAGGGTTTTGCTCGTGTTTTGAATATTTAAGTTGATTATCTGTTGTGCAATGTCTTGTTCAATTAACATCTTAGTAATGCTGGACAGTGTCAGGTAACTAGCTTTTAGTTTATAGTTACGCCACAAGTCACACAAAATATGCAGAACTGACGCTATGACACGGACAATATGAAAAAGTTAAGTTCAATATGAACCAAAGACTTATTTACTATCTTAAATCTCTTTGATATAACATTTCGCTCCTTCGATAGGACAAGTGCATAACTGACATATATCCAAAAATTACTTAAGTATGCATAAGTGCTTTAAAAAGTCCCTTTTATCCGGAGAAACAGATCCGTATCAACTTATGCCGCCGGAGGGCAACAGTGCCTTTGTTATATTGGTGCATTTTTTGACTATCTCAGCGCGGCAAGATCTTAAAATGACTCCTGTGAAATCACTAAAAGTGTGGTTATGCCCTTGTCCTACCGAAGGAACGATTTATTGAACCTAACTTTTCATATTACAAAAGCAAAATGAAAAGGTAGCAAGTACCCGTTTTCCATAAATAGACGAAGCTTTAAAACTAGAATTACCATGGAGTTAAAAAATACAGAATCAGCGCCTACAGATTGTAATGAAATTTAACTGACTAGCAAGGGTATTACAATCAGATAAATACAAAGAAATCAAATCGAATGGTAACCCACACTCAGAAATCAAAAAAATATACGTATTCTGCGTCAAAATTAATAACTAAATCACCGAACTGCCTAATTTCCCTCCACACAACTGGCAACCCTACTCGTTATGCGGCGGGTGCGTGCGCGCACGCGCGTTACGGCGCCGTTTTGAGAGCCATTAACGCGATCACTGACTAATCGGCATTTACAGGAATTTCATGCGATTTGCCGCGCGTACTGTAAGCGACACTTAACAGCGATACTTGAAGGTTCCGGAGATGTTATCGCGCAATTGATGTGGACACACGCGACTCGCGACACTTGATCTACTGTTGATTGGCTTACAGTGAGTATTACATGTTTTACTAGCGACATCTGGTCGACAGGAAGAAAATTCCAACATAATATATAGTTTGGCAAGACTACAGCAAAGACAATGGACTAGACAGCTGAGATAATAAAGCAAAAGTTAGATCGAAGAGAATTGAAGATAGAGTAATTAGTGTTCGAAGGATGAACGATAAACATCATCAAAAAAGATGATGGAATAATTAGTATTCAAAATAACCATTGCTCACCTCAGAATGGTATATTTTGCACTCATAGAGTCTAGACTTAGATATAGCATAAAGTTCTGGGGCAACAGTTACCAATACAATATTAATGCTGCTTTCGTTATGCAGAAAAGAGCCTTGAGAACTATGCTTCGCATTGAACAAACGGAGTCTTGTAGAGATAATTTTAAGAAACTGCACATTCTCACAGTACCATGCCTGTATATTCTGGTCCTGCTTAGTCATTTTATTAATAATATCCATAAGTTTGAGGCAGAAGAACAGAGACATATCAGAATAAAAACACGAAGAAAGGATCTACCTAATTTCATACAGCCTAAGCTTAATGTCGTTAAACATGCCTCAAGAGTGCAATCAGTAAATATGTACAATAAATTGCCAGTACAATTTAAAAAATCTATGAATCCAAATGAATTCAAAAGAAAATTAAAGTCATTGTTGTTGAGGAAATGTTATTACAGCATAGAAGAGTTTCTCAAAGATAATAGTAGTCGAGCTAATATGTGATTGTATTTTAATGACTTTATGTAATCCAATATTCTATCATGACATTACACCTTTATGAATTGTATTGACATACTCGTACATTTCTTTGAATTGAATTTATATTGTATAATTATTTTGAATGATATTGAATTAGATTATTATAATTAATATTATGACTGTAATGTTGGGACCAATGTGGAATGTATTCTTTGTTTTTTTTTCCTGGCTTTGTGTTACATTTATTGTGCAAACTACTGTTCGACACAAATGTAAATTTGTTGAGAATAAATAAAAAAAAATAAAAAAAGATGACATTAAAGTTCCCGCAAACGGGAGCGACGGCGACGCGACTCTAGCAGAACAATTTCAATGAATAGTTCATGTAAATTGTTCTAAAAGAGTCGGGTCGCGCTGTCGCGTGCGCCTTTATTCAAACCCATAATTATAATTGTTTTTTTTATTATTTTTCAATTTTTTCTGTTAAGGTATACTATAGGTACACCTCTGGCTAACCCTTCGAATACAGGTGTGGTGTTATGTTGTATTATTTTTATTAAAAAAGGTAAACCTAAGGCTGAAAACCGTCAGACATGAATAAAAGAAAACAAAAGATATTATACACCAACCATAAGTAAGCAGGAGAATCACAAAACGATGAATACCGAGATTAGAATGTCTTCCCCACAAAAATGAGTTTTCCTGAATAGTCTGAAGAAGAATAATTATTGTGTATTCGACAAATTCTAAAAGAAATTTAGTCTCCTAATGAAGTCTACAACAACACCGAGTTTCCCAATCCTGACACCAAACTCGATCGCGTCTTATCGATTCCCTGAATTACAATAATGCAACAAGAAATATTATTAGATTTTACGCTGTTGACATTTACGTGAATAGGCAGGTGAAAACAAGAACTTATGATTCGAGTAACTATTTCAGTTTATCTATGTAAATCTGTTACTAGAATTTGTGTACAGGTGTCTTGTTGCAAATGTAACCTTATGCTGTGTTGCAGAATCGATGAAATTTGCAATATTTCGACGACAATTTGATTAGGTACCTCCTGACTTTAATAAAGCTTGTATAAAATAATGTAGCAATGAGTTTGAACTTTTCAACTTTCAACGAGGCAAAAAGAGTGTGTAAGGATCGTAGCAGGTGGCGTTCTGTAGTTTCTGCCTACCCCCATGGGAAGAAGGCGTGAGTTTATGTATGTATGTATGAGTTTCAGCTCTAAGTTTATTGAAAATAATATAAAACTTTTGAATAATAAGTATAACCAATTAAATCTGCAGATCCATAAACTTTAAGAGCATATTACATAGTTTTAGATCCAGCTTTATCAGGCTACGATTCAGATTTAACATTGTATCCCACACTATCTTTCGTAACACGCCTTTATCGAACAATTGAAATGCAAATTTTTGGAAGCACCTATGGTGTGCCTTAAGGTTCTGCCAAAACGTAGGACACCGTAAAACGCTCAGTTTTTTGTCACACAGTTAGGCGTATTAGGTACATGATACAAGCCAGAAAAAAATTGAGTGTATTTTAAAATGTTCAAAGAAAAGACTTATTCTTAAATATTTCATAAAAATAAAAAAGTATCATGATAAATTGAATCGTAAACCAGAGCTAAAATTTTTTGTTTTTCGTCGCATTATTTGTAAAATGTTGAGCGTAAACTATCATATTTTATGTAATCTAATCATAATAAAGGGAATTCAATTAACTAAAAAAAATACCTAAAAATTATTCCACTAAACCGTGCATTTATTTTTAATTTAATTAAAACTGCAAAATTTGGTGGTCATTCGATTTAACTAACATTAAACGCATCGCTGTTTTGAACCTTATTTGTTGCCGCGATGCGCAATTGTCAATTACCTAAAAAACTGCTTCTTACCGCGCCTTAAACAGACCACGAAAGCTTCAAACAGATTTTTTCTAGACCAAAATAATTTCCGCACTTCACTCTAACACTAAACTGCTACAAAAACGAGCTCCTAAACCTATCAAACGTAACCCTACACGTTCTTGTTCCGGATTAACGTTTAGGTCTCGTCTTTAAATCGCTACCCGTATTTATTAGTCGTGTCGCTTAGCGAGGGGACAAGGGCGCACCTCGGGTAAATCACCTGCAAGAGCCTGCTAGGCTAGATAGGGCACGTTTACATGGTACCAAGCCACTTTTGGTGTGATCACCCATAAATGGTTTAACAAAGAAAGGGGATTGTTTTGGTGTAAGGTGACTGTTTTTTGGTCCCGTTTAAGGTAGGGGTTAATGTTGCTTAACTGGTAAGAGTGCTTAATGGGTGTCGCAGTGAGGCGGAAAATGTTGGTATTAAAATAAGCGTGCGGATGAGGTTTTTTGTCGCAAGACGTCATTTAGAACTGATATTTTTCAGCTTTATCGTATCGTACAAGAATTGTACCTAATTAAAAATATTTGGACCAAAAGCCCGCGCCGCTTCACGTTCACGTGTTTTTTTTCCATTTTTTCCACTGCCGATCAGGAAGCAGTCGCTTTTGAAGTCTTGAACGCACCGCGTATCGGGCAAAACGTGTACAAAAAATGGACATCCTAAGCAGCCTAGATTTCCCAATCATCATGCGTCTAGCAGGCAACACAACTAACGAGGCGCGCTAATCGCACGTCGAAGCAACACATCTGTACGTCTCCGAAACGCATTCGATCACTGCCGCAGCAATCCCACATAGTTAGCAAGTTAGCGCGCATTTTACTGCCAATGAACTGGGATTTAGATGGTTTTGAAGAAAGTCTCGTACTTAAGTCCTTCTAACACAACACATAAACATATCACACCTGTAATCCCCTAAGGTTAGGCAGAGGTGTACCTAAAGCAAACCCACATTTCGCCAGTTGTGTTTAAGTTCTTCTACCTGAATAAAAATTACACCAAATACTGCAGCCTACATGACGGCTTGCCTCAGTCATCATGTAGGTTCACCTAGTGTGCACTAACGAGGCGCGCTAATCGCACGTCGACGCAACACATCGGTACGTCTCCGGAACGCATTCGATCACTGCCGCACCAATCACACATAGTTAGTTCACATTTGACTACAAATGAATTGGGATTTAGAGTGCTACAAGGATATTTTAGCGCCTGAATGACATTGACAGGGGGCGTTGTTGGTAAACATTTGTGAAATTATCACAGAAATTGTATTGACAAAACAAGATGGCGGCGTTAGTTCCGATTTTGGCCACGCGCCAAAATAACCTTGCAGCGTTGTAGATGGCTTTGGCGCACTCTGTGGTATTATAATGTACTCCTCGGTATATTAAATGGAAATTATACAAAATACTGCAGTCGTCATGTACGCCGGGCGTGCACTAACAAGGCGCGCTAATCGGGCGTCGGAGCGACACATCGGTACGTCGCGTGCGCTCGGTCGATCACTGCCGCACAAATCTTACATTGTTAGTGCGCATTTTTACTTCGAAGCTACATAGATGGATCTTCGTTGTGGTGTAGTTGACCTTTTTTGTATGTTAGTGTTTTGTTGAAGGTAAGCGCCGATGCATTGAGATTTTGTATGAAAACAATTAGCGGAGTTATTAAACCTGAACAATTTCAAATCGAAGCTGGAAATGACAGGCCCATAACCTGGTTTTATGGGGTTTTTGGATCCTGACTACGCCCATTAGGATAACCACATTTACCACAATTCCAGCACCTTATTGGCCGCTCCTTTTCAGTCATATAATCACTCTTAACATTTGAAAACCTCAGACACGATCCACAAAATCACATTCAAACGACATTCACACTCGAAGAGCTTACATAAATTCGACCCTACGACCGCGCGCCGCAAGCACAGTAATTGACGACCATTTGACAAACGTTGTCGCACCCAAAGCGGGCCCAAATAGGTAAAACTCGAAATGTCAGTGACAAAACGGCCCGGACACGTCGCTCAACTTAATTGGCTATTAGCTAATGAGATTGTAAGATAGTTATCTGGTCGGCGACGCAAAGCGAATATCGCGTATATCGTAAGCGCCCCGTTAGGTGCCTGACGATGACAGCGGGCAGGCGACAAGACGAAAAGGATTTACTGAGATACGATGTGCGAATGTACCTATCGAGAGGTTGATAAGAGATCCTTGTACGGGCTAAAATGAGGATGAGAGGTCACGTCCCTATTTCTGAATGTTGGCAGTAAATTGTAATAACGGTTTATTGGTTGAAATCTTGGCTGATAAGCACGGCTCGTCTTCAGTCCTATCAAAGTCAGTCAGTCTAACATATCTTAACGGTCTTTTGCGTCTTGAGCAGTGATTTTAATCTGTGGATAACCTATTTTCAGCTCTCATTGCCGCAGGGCAACGGAATGACTATACAAACATTGTGAACGCAGTGGCAATGTTAAAACTGAATTAGGTAGCTACTTCAGTCAACAAACTTTCGTCGAATCCAGCAAATTCAAAATATCTCAATTTGCTAAATAAAATCATTGTTCATTTTCCATTAGTGCTTTCTTAATGAACTGTTAGCACAATCCCCGGTTAATCTTAAGCGTAGAATGGAACCGTGTAAAGAAATCCGTACACGTTTGGACCGACCTGTCGATTGAACTCGGCCCTTTCGAACGAGGCGTTAATTTTGCAGAAACGCCCGGTTACATGTCGCTATGACCTTTAGAGGTAGGCAGAAGATTTAGCGCTAGTCATTTTATGCTTTGTTCACTTTCGAATCACTATTTCCATTGTGAGGAAAATCTTACGTAATTAGTCCTCTGCCCTTTGTTTGGGGTTAACTGTTATTACTTGAGTCTTCTCGCTAACCAGACTATTAAAATTATGACAGAAAAGTGATGAGTTTGTCATACCGGGAAAAAAGCTTTCTTTAGTGCGTGCAAGACTAGCTATTTAGGGGTTTATTTATAAACGTTACTTAAAGTTAAGAGACGTTTGAACTTGAAACATATATGTTTAAACAGTCGCTAACCATTACTGAAGTTTAAGCTATGTTTATAAATAAAGGGGTTAATGTAAAGAGATGGATGGATCTAGCCGTGAACACGTAATAATAGTACATTTACTTTTTCTTGCAAGATTTTTATTTTACTGAGTAGCTGGCCAATACAAAGCCTCATGCAGTTAAACAAAAAAGGAAAAGCAACAACCACATTTAACTATTCTTGAATACACATACCAACAAACACAACACGCATAGAAAGTGGTGACAAATGAATCTCTTTCACGATTCAACGGCCATCCAAACAGGAGTCTTATAAAATCTAAAGCAAGTGGCTCCGCGATATTAGTCAGGGAAGAAACTCCGGAGCACGTGCCAAAGAAACAAAAGGTGAATGATAGCGGCAATAGCGGTGCGCGAGCGCAAGGTATCAACTGCGAATGGTACACACGGGGTGATTTGTGCTTGTGAATACGGTGGCTGTAATAAACAAGGCCTTTACTGTCTTTAGGGCTTTTGAGCACAGCGGGGGGACCTGGCGTGCACCTACAGGAGCCAGTGTGCGATGCTATCAAGATAAGTAAGATAGGTCGGAACAGGATTATATTGTTCTTTTTAAAAACCGCTTCATAACATGACTTGAGTGATAAGCCATGAACTACCAAACTAGGAGTTCTTACTTCACGATTTATTTTTACGACATCTACACACGATTTATTTTTACAACAATTTTTTTACGATATCTATACATTGCCAGTAGCCAAATGACAACAAAAGGCTTTAAAATTAAGCCAGTTCCAGTTCAAAATTGTGTCTTTTGCAACATAGAATAGAATACTCTATATCATGTACACCATAAAAATTACAGATACAAATTTAAAATTTTTACATAGGGTGTCACAATGGGCGGTCTTATTGCTAAAAGCGATCTTTTACAGACAACCTTTGGATGGATTAAAGGGAGAAGGAGAGACAATACTGCAAGTAGTCTTTGGTGTACCATTTTCATAGCTCGCTGAAGACCGTGTCAAAATTGAATATGTGACGAAACTAGGAGAGGTAAATCAAACTACTAATTTCCACCAACGCTGCTGCTGTATGCCCGCCACTAATAAAAGCTGCAGAAATCATCCCGTGTGTTCCTTCCTTTATTCGCTGACGTGATACTAATGGCACCACCCGACGATGCCCGCGATTTATTGTCGCGAACACCGCCGTCGGCTCAACGACTCCGTATGTTTCAGTCCTTAGTTCCTTACAAAGTGTAGATTAAGCTTTAGAAATGGAAATGCGCGGGAGTGCGGTTGAGCCACTTAATTTATGATGTCTTTGGTTCGTTTCCAAGTGGTGTAGGGGTGTTTCTATCCGTTTTACGTATACAAGCGCTTAACAGAATTACAGTTTGGTAAAAGTGCAAGCTATGACATCCGGAAAACAATTGCATGGAGGTGCCTTATATGGGTATTTGTCTGTAATCAAGAAACGGATGGTCCACGGGCAAAACAAGACGTTTTTTAAACTAATTTAACAACACTGATAATTTTAATTCCGCATAAAAACAACATTTCACCAATCCTCTCAAACTCTAAGCACTTTTCGTCTAAACTATGCAAGAACAAGCCTTCCCTTACGTTAAAACAAACAATAAATTCAATTCACACAATTATCGCGTGATCGACCGTTGTACGTCGACATTAGCATGTGGCCACATCACGAACTATTAAATCAGGCACAATGTGCAACTACCGTCATCGCTATCTGCGACCGAGGCGCGAACGACCCAGTTCGGCGCGTGCGCACCATAGATCAACTGATTAATGACAGACCACCAGGGCAGCGAAAATTTTGTTGCTGGATTTATAATTGGAGAGTTATCTCGTAGCAACAGCGGATGTTAAATGTAAGGACTTGGTTAATGCCGGAGCGTATTATTGTTTATCGATTGCCAGAAGCAGCAAAAAAATGCAAGATGGTTCCGTTCCAAAAAGAATTATGGTGCCTCAGATCAGCTTGAACTATGTGAAAGCGCCTTCATCAAGAACGTGATCCGAGATATAACATTTTTTTAAATACCTACTATCACATCACCATCGCCTCATATATCAAGGAGCCATAACATTGCCATCCCTTGGGAATAAACAACAGTTAAGATACATCTGTGACTTCCTCCTCATGGAATGTTCCTAGACGTTTCGTGCCGTATAAAAGCCTCTACCTCCAGCAGCATTTCTATTTATTAATAACGACCAAAAGCATTGTCTGTTCATCTTTTCTACTATCAAAACGACTACCGAACACAGATGATCGATACGTCATTTCTGCGCAGCCAGCTGATCTTTGACTCACGACGTAAGTCAGCGAGCGCGATATCATCGGCACGAGCGATGCATCGCGGCAGTTTACGAGCCTACCGGCTAGATTGCGGCCACGGGGCTTTTTATACAACCAGCATTTGAGGCTCTTTATCTATGCACTTGTCTGTTTCTATGGATTCCTGGTAGCGATTCACTGGAGTATGCCCTTAATGGTTTGGCGTAGGTATGCATCAGATGTGGTATAATAATTTTTGTTTTGATATTTATCCTAATAAAAGTTGGGAGAAATAAGACAAGGTTTTATGAGAGAATAATCTGCCTTCTACTTAACTAGTGACTCTGTGAGCTGAAGAACTCGCGAGTCTGTCTTTGCATAGCTTAAAACTGAATAAATGTTCACCGCGCACCTTAAAACAAAAAGTGCGAGATGGCAGAAATATGTTTTTTTACGTTTTCAACCCCCGTATCTCGGCCATTTTGAAAAATTCCGGAAGACTGAATCGGCAAAAAATAAATCATACAATTATCGAACCTGCTCACAAAATTTCACGAGAATCGGTTGAGAAATGCGACCTGTAGAGGAGAACAGCCGGACATCCGAACCTACGAAAGTATTTTTGCCCAAGATATTTCGCTCGCGCTTCGCGCTCGCTTGGTCAATAACAATCTTAAATTCATTAATTCACTGAAATATATCGCAAAACCTAAGCCAATCAACTCAACCTATCGCAGTCCACTGCAGCATAGGCCAGTCACAGCCTAAACCGTTGGGTCTAAAAGCATAAAATTTTGCTCAAGATTTCCTTTTATAACGAAGGTATGTAACTAAGGATTTTTGAATTCGTCCTTTAAAGAGGTTAGGATAACAGCTTGTATGGAAGTTCGTAATTTTTGGTGATGAGAAATCCCATCGGGCGCATGAATTTTTGCAGAGAGAATTCTGATATTGTATAGCGTCTTAAACGAGCTTATACCGAGCAGTGAACAGAGATAGACCATTGATTAATTGCTTGATATATTCTGCTATCTAATCACTTCAAACGACCTACAGAAAGATTAAGAACAATCTATTATTAAACAGACACTACATGTTTTTACTACCACAATTACAGACAATATAAAAGCGCACATAACTTCCCACATTTTGCACTAGAAATTTCTACCCACTTCATCCCACACTGTAGGATCAAAGCCAAACATCAAAGTCGGCTCAATTTTGGTGGCAAACACGCATACACCATTCGAGGAAGCTCAATTTCAGTACAAACACTTTATAAGGACACAAAAGATTTGCCAAATAGACAGAGAAGGCATAAACCAGCGAGGTGGGCGGAAATCTCCGAATCTCCGCTGTACAGGCGCATGCAAATAGCTGTACGACAATATTTATGAACTGTGTGGCTAAATGTTAATAGGAGTTGACATGCTTAGATATGGACTCGTGAAAGAATGAGCTGTTGTATGTCTGTCTATTTATATGGTATGGTGTTTTAAAAGCAAACCGTTATTGATATGCAACTTCTGTAAATAATTGTACAAGAACGTTTGCTTCTACAACATCACTATAGTTTTTAGTTGGCCCTGAAGATCCTCGGGTTTTTTTAAGTTAGTAGAAAATTAACCCGATATTTGCAAAGTTATGGTAGTATATTTAGCTACACATTTTTTTTTTTTGGTCAAGCACTTTTTTTGACACTCGTTTTAACCCAGGACAAATTAATGCAGTTCAGTAATAATAGGACTGTAGGCTTATAAAAAAAAACACAGGTATTAAGTTCCTCACTCCCGATCAGAAAGAGTGTGAAAGTAAGCTTTTTATCCTACTTCCTTAAATACCACTAGTAATAGTCACCCTCAACAATCACATAATCTCCACAAACGTGCAACAATAAAGAATAATTTAAAACAATTAAATGCAAACATTCTACCACTACGACCGAAAAAAACAACATAGAAAGCTCCATTAAGTAAATAAGTAAACTAAATGAGAATAAAATATCATCGCACACGTCTTAGGTATGCAAATGGGCTTGCGCGGGAGCATTAAAATGCAAGATGGCGGAAGCGCGCACGCGAGGTCGCGGGGTCGCCAGTATCGCCACGCGCCATTGTCCAGGCTACCGAGTAGGGCAGCATCAATTACTATGATACCAGGATATAGGAATATATATATTATGCGATAGTAACAACGAATTTGTGCGTGAAAGAACGGTATGAAACGTATCACTCAATGGAATTGCGGTTGTGTGTGGTTGGGGTTACAAATGGGACCGTTCCGTCACTTTTGAGAGTTGATTAGCGAGAGCTGGTCATGCACAATAATATCTTTCTGAGACTAAGATTTAATTTTAACGGTAAATGGAGTCTGCGAGATCTTAGCTACCAACTAACTGGCACAGTAACAATCATTTGTAGATAGATCAATGGTTGATGGTTATTTGGTTATAACGAGTTAGTTAGGTACCTATGATACATTCATAGGACTTTTAATAGGCTGGAACACACTAATGAATTAATTTGCACTAACAGGCAATAAAAAACTCATACGTAAATATAATTTATTAGCAAACATCTGGAGAGTCATACTCCATGTTGACTTAAACTACGGAAAAACAAATTTTCTCAATAGATTGTGTCTAGAAGAGACCCGAACAACCAGTATCTAGGCAGATACTATGCACGATGGATGGATCAAATGGATGGATGACGGGGTTAATCAGGCCATCACACTCTTAAGACATGAATTATTTACGGAAAACTTTCCGTAAATAATTAATGTCTTACGAGTCTAATGTTGCTAAAATAAATTGCGAAAAATATCAGCGCACGGCCACGCCACATTTCAAAAACCCGAAATAAACATTATTTTCCAAAATTGCTGCTATTTCTACTAATTACGTACAGTCCCGGTCCGCACAAACTCCTATCCCCACTACTGATATCTTCTCACGATCCGCTAAATCGCGTCGTACAATAGCGGTGGTTCAGTGTGCTTAAAACAAAGTAGATTCACAGCTTGCACAATGTGTGGCGAACAGTTAGAAGATTATTTATGGACCATTTATATAGGTCGATAACTTGCTGTCCCGAGGGCCTGTTTTGGCCGCTTTTCTAGTAAAATGTTAAGGCTACACCTTCTTTAAGACAGCTTCTATTTTATTGGGATGATTCGGATTCAACGGCTGGATTTTTTAAGCTTTAAGATTGTCTCAAGTAATACCTTAGTCGACTTCTGAATCGACCTAATACGATTTTTAGAACGAGGTTCCTTAACGCGGTTTGCGGTAGGAATTGACTAGTAGAAATCATCACGTAAGGAAAAGCGTTATGCCCCTCCATGTGACTTTCTCCCTCTCTGTATGTCTCTTTCTATTATATAAGTGTGTGTGCGTGCGTGCGGAACTTCGTGTTTTTGGTCATCTAGATCTGTCATTGTCATTGTTTGTCATTTAGATGATTCAAGTTTACTGCGAAGATTTGATATTTTCTTGCTAACCACTAGTTTGCTAAGTTAGAAGATTTTCTTAAAAACTTCAGAGTCAAGCTTATAGGATTTATTTTAGGCACATTATTACCATGGTCCCGTAACAAATAATAGATAAATGCGACTTTCAGGCATCGATCTGAACAGATTCGCAATATTTTTACATTAAAAAGCTTTAATTGTATCGCGAGTTTTCTTGGTTTCCTTTTTTAACCGACTTCAAAAAATTAAGGAGGTTCTCAATTCGACTGTTTTTTTTTTAAGTGTGTTAGCTCAGAACTATTTTCTAGGTAAACCGATTTTGATGATTCTTGTTTTATTTGAAAGCTGGTGCTTCTCATAATGTGGTCCCATATAAATTTGATCAACTTCTGACCAGTAGTCCCACACACCCTACTTTGCTGTCTAATTTATTAATTTGCTTTTTTTTTTTGTTCCTTGTTTTGCATTATTTTCTTTTATTAATTTTTATTTCCATCCCAATTATCATTGTCATCTGTTAGTAGACGTTTGTATCAGTGTCGCTTGTCCGTGTCGTTTGGAGGCCTGGAGACCTGTAACACAGGTATTCCTAGTACAGGCTCCAGTCTCCACAACATTAATGTATTTTTGTATTTTTGTACACACAATTATGTATTGTACCAACTTTTAATTATGTGGTGGAGAAAATAAACGTTTTTTATTATTATTATTATTAGTAGTTTTCGAGTTATCCTTAATACTGCGTATTTTTTCCACTTAGTTTATATTGATATGTTTTAATAATTTCCTGTCACTGTTATTTACATATCAAGTAGTGGTATACGAATTTGTGTGGGGTAGGTGCCTCAACTAAAAAGTGAAAAATTAAAACTTTTTTCCAAAAAAAACAAGACTTCCAAAAAAAATACTAAAGAAGTGAAAAATAACTTTAATTTCGGAAGTCGGTGGCAAAAAACGAAAATACAAAACCAAAGACACCGATTTCCGAAATTTATTATTAAAAGTTATTTATCACGTTATTTTTTTTTTTAAGCCGGTTGTTTTTTTTCTTTTTCGCAAAAATGTTTTTACTATCGCAACTATTGTTCTACTGAGTTAGAATCATTTTACTAGGACTACAGACCGTTGTATGTACCTATTTGATAATAATATCTATTTCCACTAATTTCAGATGTTCCTGTGAAAACGGGTCTTGAAAAATAGACGCAGGGACCACAGATAATGGTGCCGTCTTCGTGAGGTGCCTACGGAACTTCTACAATGGAATTACGGGATGAAAAAACAAGAACAAAGTGCACTTAGAATTTATTAAACTATCACATGTACTACTTAACTACCATAATTCTAACAGTATTGTCAGTAGCGATCACAAGGATTCCGAAGAAAAAATCAAGCGCATATAAAATGGAAATAAGCATGAAACGTGCAATATTAGGGGTATGAACACAGAGCATTTAAAACATAGAGGTGTCTACTAGTCTATTTACCCGACTAGGCGACAGAAAAGACAAGGTTATATATTTTTATTTTTTTATTCTTACAGTCATTTAGTATCGAACGTTCGAAAAAACATACATATTCACCCATTGTGCTCAAAATCAGTCTAAAATTCAGTCTGTCCACACTTAGGGAAATTCAGTGTTGATTTGAAAGAAGTATGATCATTTTGATCATACTAACATTTGTTGTAGGCATCTCTATCTTTTCAAACGCTCTATGGATACGAAACATATTCGAGGCAAAACACAAAACATTTATATTACTAACCCATACACGATCACACGAGTACTACATAAACAGTTACAACTATATATTTGAATGTTATCATTCAAATATGCACATTATTTCTTGATGAGATATTCGCGCTGTGCTAGTTAAGTTATAAATAATCTTTTGATGTAGTCTCAAAATTCAACATAATCACTATAAAAACAGCATTAGTAATATTATTTTGTTTAAAAATATGTATAATCACGAGCCTAATTCGAAAATTTTGATCATCCTTATCTGCCCAGTCTTTTCCCAATTATATTGGTGTCAGATTCCAATCTTACCAGATGCCGCTGAATACCAGTACTTTACATGGAGCGACTGCCCAACTGACCGCCACAACCCAGTATAAAAATTACGACAAAAAAAATGGTAGAAAAAACATATCTCAAAAAACGCCGAATAATATCCGTAGCAAATAAGTATTGTGTTCACTGATCCCTAAATAATAAGTATCTCGAAGACATTATGGACTTGATCACGTGACGTTGAATTAAAACTAACTATCGCACTCTTTTCCTTTCAGGGGTAAGTAGTATCGTAGCCTACCTTCATACAGTCCGACATTTTTTGTGCGCGGTACTTATTATAATAATAATAATAATAACGAATGCTGATAAACCACTTTGTGGAGAAAAACTTAGCATAATCAGAAATAAAAACTTACGCTCTCAGTAATAAACACCGAATAAAGTTATGTCATGAATAACGCCATTGTAATCATCCATTCAGGTATAATGCTGAAGTCTCCACCAACGCTTGCCCCCTGTTACATGGGACTTGGCGAAATGTGGGTATACGATAGGTTACACCACTGCTCAACCCTTCAGGTGTTATGTAACGTTTTAAAGACCCCATACCGGTACATTCCCATAGCTAGTATCTCTACGTGGTTTACAACAAGACACTATATGCGGCCGATGACGTTTATAGGAAACTTCACCCTTGTCGCTTGTCATAACTTTATACAGCGTCAATTTAAAAAGGGACTTTAAAGTTTGGGGACTAAAGTTCTTTTTCCTCAGACAAAACAACGATTGCTTCAACAATATCCCTGACTACCTTCGATACGAAGTAGCTACAGTAGTTGAACAGCACTAAGAGCGCTATGGAAAACATGAACACAAATACGAACATTGATTTATACGTATCCGTTTTGGGCCGCTCGCTCCGTAACGCCATCTGGGGACAAGTTATTACAACATTAAAATATTGAATTTAATTAAATGAATAATTACAACGTTCATTACACGTTTTTAACGACAGATATGCAACCGACATCAAGTAATTTATTGCCCAACAATTGCAAAAATTGGAAGCAATTATAAAGAATTCGTGATTAAAACAGTGATAAAACACTGTACTGCTTCAAGTTATTGTATTCAACAGGCTTAGGCTAATTTACCGTTTTTGAAAAACGGATGAATAATGTTTCTTTTGGTCATTTCCCTCACAATATGAATATTTTAAAACTAATTTGTCATTTTCATAACGGAATCAAATTTTATCGTCAAAACGGAGAATCCTGTCATGGCGGCCCGAGTGAGGAAAAACTGATTTGACATAACTTTCATTATGTCAAATCTTTGAGTGCACAGTGTTGCCCGCACACAAACTTCGTTTATTACTTCTGTTGGAATATTACAATATTCTTAATTGAAAATGTTTTTAAATTTAAAAAAAATAATAATATTATAAAAGTAGAAAAAATAGTATTTGTGTTAGTGTTTACTTTGACAGTCGTAGGTAGACAATTTCAATTTCCTAATTTTTTATGTATGAATAGAAAATATGACTGAATACTACTATTTAAATAGAACACAAAATGCACACACACACAGAATAACACAAAATAGATTACTAATGAACAGTGCCCATTGTGCGGGATCGACGAACTACAAATCAGTGTTGTTCTTTTCAAGACCATTTCTTTCGTAAGTGTATTGGTAATGCAAAAGAAACTTTATGTCTGACGCATAAAGTTTGTTTCTATTTACGATTGGAAACTGTCGTTTGGAAGTAGTGACATGTCGCGCTCTGATTCACGTTCAATTTCACGTGACCAATGGCTTTATGTTAAGCTATTATTTCTCAAAAATATTAATTAATCTGAATATATTTAAAAAATTAAGATGATTTTGATATATTTAGCTGACAATCATTCTATAGTAGAGATTTCATAAGTTATTTTTCTTACTGTCAACTAGCAGTTTTAGCATTTTCAGTCATACAAAGAGTACTACGGGCTAATCCAAAGACATTTTTTGAATTTGGATCACGTGCAAACACTCTATGCCCCTTTGTAAAGCGTGCAATAGTGGGTGCAGCGCAAAACTTTCGACGTAACGAAGTGAAGTGAATTGAAAATGTTTATTTAATTTAAACTTATTAGAATTATTTCTATTTTATTTTATGCAAATTGCTGCATACGACATGTATAGCAATTTGCATTATGCGGTTTTAAATGTAATACAGTGTGTTCTGAAACTTTTTGATGAAAGTGTAAACAAATCTAATCATGTTACTTTCTTACGCAATCACTCTTTATAGGGAATTTAGTAACACATTCACCTGTATTTAGGAGATGTCAACAATATAACTCACTACTTTTTCCAACAATTACTGTTTGAATAACATTATTAAAATATAATTGAAAAATCGCCGACGAAAATCGATGTTATAAAATAACCTGAATTGTCGAATGAAAAACAACTCTAAGGTGATTTAAAATTAGAATTGATAAATCACTCAATTTGTAAGTGACAATACAATTTGCAAACCACAGGTAGATTGTGACCCCAGTAGTTAACATTTTTATCAAATTGTTTTGGAACAGAGTATAGAACATTATTTTTTAAATGTGCAGACATCTTTACAACACATTACGTCAAAACCATTCATACTAGCTCCTAGGGTAGGCCACTATTACATTTTTTTTTTAATAATAAAATGATGACAATGTGACTGTTAGTAGGTATGAATTTCACTCATTTCGTGTATAAGGCTGAGATCAATAGAGCGAACTTTGACTTTACTCTAGCTAAGTACTCGTTTCATATGAAAATTAACCTTATTCGGAATTAACTAATGTTCATATTCGTATGAAACGCCTGAGCATAGTTGCTTATAGGAATATACACATTAAATCCATACATATAAGGTTCATTTTCGTATGTAACGCTTCTGGACTTAACTTGAGTAAAATCTAAATTCGATATTGACAGAAGTTTATAGACTCAATTTTTTTTAACTATAAAATTGTTATGTAATAGAGGCCTTATTAAAAGCTACATTGCACAGAAATGCATTTTAACCTCCTTCCCCTAACAATGAATCGACCTTCTAACTACACATTAACTTTCACTAAATACTTTTAGAAACACCATTCATTTTTCCAAAAATAAATATTGAGTTTGGTTTTACCCCGCGTTCTAACCGAGAGGACAGTCGCGCTCGGTCATTTTAATATGACGTACTGGCGCGAACAATCAAGTCGCGTTTGTACGTCATAATCAGAGATCGGATATTCGGATGCATATTTACCTAAAGTTATTTTTTAGTTCTAAAGTATAGTCTTAAAACATGCATTTTGTAAAAAAAAAATCAGTATGTCAGGAACACCGGGAATGCATAACTAGTCGGGTGTGTATTATGGAAGCGACTTCCACAAAAATATTTATTAAAAAGAAAACCCTGGGATTCTTGGATTGCATAACTATTCAGATGCATATTTATGTAAAATTTATGTTTGACCCCCGACGAAATATGTTTATGTAGGGTGTAAGAGGAGGAGTGGTGTGTGTTAGTTAAAGTTAAGATTTTTTCGATACAAAAGCGCATTCCATATTAGCCAACATCTCAATTTTAGGTCAATATGCATTCGAATATCCGATCTCTGGTCATAATTCATGTAAACGATCGCGAAATCGCGTATTAGTACAACATTCACTTTCGGTTAGGACGCGGCCTTAAAAGACGAATTACCAATGACTTTTGAAGAACATGGTTTCTGATAACATCATCAGTAATTCAATAATATATTGGAAAAATGAAAGAGTAGTGTATTCTATATACTTACTTGATCTCAGCCGGCCCAGGACGGGGCAAATAGGAGAAAAAAAATGAATTCTAATACATTCACCAATCACATGGGATTTAATACTGTCATCAGCGAACACCTTTGTCTCACGTTTTGGAAACAAAATAAGTTGATGATCAAATTACATGTTGTTGGCAAATTACATTTATGGTCCAATTAAATTTATGGTCCACTGGCATTTTAAGGTCAAATTATATCTAAGGGTCAAATGACATCTAAGGGTCAAATAACATCTAAGGGTCAAATGACATCTAAGGGTAAAATTACATTGTAATTATAAATTTAATTTGGACTCACATTAATGGTCAAATAACGTTTGTGGATAACTCAGCAACGAATTGATGGCGTGGTTATTAAATATTTTCTTCCAAAAAGTAACACAAAGGTGAACAGATATTGCCGATGACGGTAAGAACCCTATGGGAATGGACTATTCTATCGAGTTTTATAGGAAAGAACACCCTCGACACAAAAACGAGATTTTTTGAAATACATAAACTTGCGTAAGCCAGCGAAACACTCAATAACAGTGTTATCACAATGAGCGTGTCGTATGAGCGGAAATGCATACACTGCTGCACTAGCGTCACTTAGACGTGATTGTAGCTAGACTACGTCGGCTTTAGCGTCACATTTACGTAGCGGCTACGCTGCAGATACGTTCGACGAATACCTACGCTAGACCAACGCCGAATGCGAAGGCACTATAAAAACTTATTGACTATTTATAAATATCATACAAAACTATAATATTTGGCTTCACATAATGAAACTTATACAGAACGAAGGGACATCGACGCGCATACTATTACCATGAATTCAGTACATGATTCTTACCCTCCACCGCTGAAATTTTTCGTCGATAAAAAAACAACTGCTTTTCCATACATTTGGCCGTGTAGAAATTGTACTTTTGTATGAAAAAGTTGTTTTTTATACCCGACATTTTTTTTTTACACTGGTAGGTCTAGAATAGAATAGAATAGAATAGAATAGAATAGAATAGAATACTCTTTATTATGTACACCATAAAAAATAACAGATATAAATGTAGACATTTTACACAGGGTGACACAATGGGCGGTCTTATCGCTAAAAGCGATCTTTTACAGACAACCTTTGGATGGATTCAAGGAAGAAGGAGAGACAATAATGCAGGTAGTCAGTGGTGTACCATTTACATATACAACAAATACATACATACATAAAACATATACTTATCTACATATAATATATACAATAATAAACATGAAACAAGAGCAAGGAAACTAAATGTAATGATGATGTTTAAGGAGAGAGGAAGTGTTTTTTAACCATAATTTTAAAAGTGGACAAAGATTGAGCACGCCTTATCGACTCGGGCAAGGCATTCCATAACCGTACTGCTTGAACTGTAAAAGACTTGTCATAAAAGCTGGTGGAATGCATCGGCATCTCTAGTCTAGAATCATGTACTGAATTCATGGTAATAGTTTGCGTGTCGATGTCCCCTACAACGTGTATAAAAACCCTTTAGAACATTTTAAGCCCATGTATAGCATACTTTACAAGTGAGACATACGACAACACAACGTATAAAATACCTCGCTATCCCCCGCGCTGCCGTAGGTCTTGTATTTGTAGTAAGGCGTCAGAGTGACGCGTGCGTTCTTAGCGAGCGCGCGCATGACGTCACCGGCCTGCTCGCGACGGTCGAGGCCGATGTAGGCCGATGTCTCGTCTATGAAGTGCACTGTTATTGCCCCTGTGGGAAAAAATAATGTGTTTATCAGAGAGCACTGAATCGCCGCGCCAGCAGCGTGTCGAGACGGCAGTACCAATAAAATTGGTGGCGCCGACAGTCCGTTGAGCGCAAAACTTTTGTCACGGACCGCCTTCAAAGCCTTCAGTTTATACGTCACTTGTGTTGTAGTGCGACTAAACGGAGACACGTGGTTTGTATGAAAAGAGTTGACAGTGCTGCCTCTAGCGGCGGCCGCCGAGGCGTCTCTGTGCACTGTGGTGTTTAAGGGGGGGGTCCCCTTAAGGGGGAAGCGCCAAATAGCCCGCAAAATTCAAATTTTCTTACGCTTTTTGCAATTTGCAGGTCAGGGTCCCGCAAATTGCAAAAAACGTGAGAACTTTTTTAATTTACATTATCCGTACCGCGCGACAAGGACGGGAATAATCCGTTCCAAAAACTCTTAAAGCGTGTAACTTCCTCTATATTTCCATCGATTTCACAGATTTCTTCGATTATCTCATTTTACAATGCCTTCTTTGAAATTACATTATTTTTTCGAACATTTCATTAGTCATCATCCCTATTTTAGTGGGATCAGCTTCTGGTTTGACTTGATGCCCTTAAATGTTAACTGACATGGAGCAACTTTGTTCTCCCACACTGTTCTGCATCACTATTTCATAGGAGTATAGTGACGTTATCAACCTTTGTTTGAAGCAAGCTGAGTTGGTTAAAATATAAAAAGAAATACGTATCTCACCAAAAGGACTGAACAGTTGGTTGAGGTCGTTCCTCTGCCACTCCCGGGGGAACTCGAGGTGGAACACGTGGTCCCTGCACGGAGTAGCTGAAACAAATGCGTTATTTAACATAACATCACGCGTGTATTCCCCGAAGAGTTAGGCAGAGGTGTACATAATATAGTACACCCACATTTCGCCAGTTATGTTTAAGTCCCATATAACAGGGTTCGAGCCTATTGCCATTAATCGGGCACAAATCTAGAGACTGGGCTGCTACTCAGAAACTCCAGATAGGAAAACCCAATAACACTTTGCCCGACTCGGGAATTGAAACTAGGACCTCAGGTTTTTTTTTTCTTTAATGGCCAATCAGCCGTTGTTTACACTGAATAATGTTTTACTAATATCTTAGTGTAACAATTTCTTATAGGTGTTATGATATCTAGCATTGGCATGCCCCATAAACGTAATAATTGTGCCACAAGCACTATAATATAAAATTAATTACCTGAAAGTAAGAAAAACAAGAGGAACAAAATTAAAGTTACGTGAGATAAAGAGAGTTTAAAAATAACATCAGCCGCAAAATTCGCCTTAAACATAAAGATACCGATAGATTTTAAGCATTAAAAAATATTATATTTATAAGTGTCATAAACCACGATTTTTTGGTTCTATTTAGTATATGCGCTTAGAAATTTATGCGCATCATTTATCTATTACAGATAAAACCACGTCCCATTGTAAAAATGGAATTTTTAATTTATATTCCATTAAAGCCGGCTCGGCTAAGAGCTGGAGAATTGAGAAAAAGTCTTTTTAGATTTCCAAAGACTGAAGATAAATAAATGCCTTAGCTGCAATTAACGTATTACTTCGCACACGACCAGCAGGGCTTGCCTAACACACGTACAATGGCCATCGATAACAATGTCCTTCATTTTGTCAGTTCAGCCACGTTAATTGCGTTATGTTGTTGAACAGACGAGTTTTTCAAACCTATGAAGCAATGGATTACGAATTGCCTTCGATACCCTCGCATTGTGATTGAAAGAGTGCTGCGCATTGAAGGTGCTGGACTCTACTTTATATTAAGACTAGCGACCCGAACGGGTTTCGCCCAGGTAGCAAAGCATAATATAATATAGAAACGTTTGTATTTTTAACATAGCGCCATCTATTGAATACTCACTCAATCCAGTCAACAGATATCGCCATCTGTTAGAATCGTTTGGAGCTAACAGATAATTGTGACTGTCAAATAATAGACAAATAATTTGCAATAAAATAATATTGCGACTATAAATTGATATGTAAGCTATCCTATCTTTCAAGTTGGATCAAATTGCACACGGTGTGCAAATCAAATTTAAAATCGGTTCAGCAGTTTAGGAGTCCATCGCGGACAAACAACGTGACACGTAATTTTTATATATATAAAGATTTCTAAAATTAGTTTTTTTTTTTTATTCATGGCCTATGCGGCTACTATAGTGATTCTTGTTCACTATGGCAGCCGCAGTGGCTATGCACCTAGCTTTACATATAAACGGAAAAAACACTTACGTTCATCGCCCACAAGATTGATGTACGGACTATCCTGCCTTGCCGTCTTCGCCAAAAACAGCTTATTCAAGAAAGGCTTCAGCGCAGCCGACTGGGGAGCCAATCGCACCGAGTCTTCACCGCGCATGCGGGACAGGTGCGCGTGCATCGCTAGGAAGCACAGCCCTGTGATGTAGGCGTCATAGCCTGCCTCATGTTCCTTGTCATCGAGGTGAGAGTAGCCGCAGCCTTCTAGAGAGCCTGATAGGGAATGGAAGTTACTTTTTTAGTCTGTGACATGATAGTGTTAAGGTTTAAAGATATGATATGTAATGATAAAAAAAATGCTTGTAATGCTTAAAGATGGTAGTGTAAAGGGTATAAAAGGGAGTGAATGATAGCCTGGCGGTTGACAGGGGAGAATGGAAGAAGAAAGTGTTGCGCCGAGCCAAAGTAACAGGAAGATGATTATGCTGAAATGCTTTTTTTTATGCATGAAGAAGTGGAGCTTAAATAGACAGCCATTCTTAAGTGGACGGATAAAGGTTCATCGAATACTCGAAATTCCAGTTACTGCACGTCAGGAAGCAATTCAAGTCTACTCAACTAGTCGCAAAATCGCGACTCGAGGTGTATATAGCCAGTAAAATAAGGCTTGTTTTATTTAAATCTCTCATTGAAACAGGGCCTGATATCGAATTAGAAAAAACATCAATGATTGGGGTTTTCATTAGGAATTTCTCAGTAGCAGCCCGGAGTCTGGATTTCCGCCCGGTTGATGGCAATAGGCCCGCCCATACTTGAACATAACTGACGAAATGTGGGTGTAACAAACACCTCTGGCCAACCCTTCGGAGAATACAGGCGTGATGTCATATTATCAACTAGCTGCACCCCTCCGCTTCGCCCGCGTGGATATCGGAAATTATCCCACGGGAACGTACTATCGGGATAAAAAGTACCTATCCTACATGTTAATCCAGGTTATAAACTATCTGTGTTCCAAATTCCACCCAAAACCGTTCAGTAGTTTTTGCGTGAAAGAGTAACAAACATTCATTCATCCATCCATCCATCCATCCATCCATCCATCCATCCATCCATCCATCCATCCATCCATCTATCCATCCATCCTCATAAACTTTCACATTTGTAATATTAGTAGGATAGGACAGGGTATAAAATAATCAGTACTCACCAACTTTAGGTATTGAGAAAGGTGGCTCAGCGAGAGTGGACAGCAGCTCTTGGAGCACACTAGACCCGAGCTTGTCTTTGAACGGCGGCAAGCTTGACATGTACTTTGTGTCTAACAGTCTAGGAATAAGAGCGGTAAATATCCATTACGTATAAAGAACATGATATTGATGACCCATATATCACACATTACGAGGCTGTTCGAGCGAGACGTTATAATTATCGACTCTATTTACAATGTTCATAGAACATACAACAGAAAAAGTTTTAACATTCTTGGCGATTACTATAAATATCATATTTTGTGAACATCATATTTTGTGAACATCATATTTTGTGAACATCATATTTTGTGAACATCATATTTTGTGAACATGACATTTTGTTAACACTATATTTTATGAACATCACATTTTATGAAGACCTTGCTGAACATCGGCTAGTCACAGCGCTAAAGATAGCAGTGTGTCGCTATTAGCATGTGTTTTACAGTAACATTTAAGTTCCTATGTTTAAAAGAAAAAACCATTTGGCCCACTAAAATGCAAAATGTTATTCATCCGTGGCTAATAAATGCCCGAATTATAAATAAGTCCTAGCATTTAAAAATCAAAGAAATAAAATCTCTCATTTGCCGTCCTTAAAATTCTGCCCATGCTTTTAAACGTTTTAAAAGGGAATCTGTCAAATAACTTACTTGGGGAACATACAATGTGTGAACTCTTTGAAGGCGGTGTAGTCAGCTGGTAGCTCTTGGAAGAAGTGGCCCATTGTGTGAAGGATGTCCAGCAACATATTGTGCCCAACTACGAGTTTTTGCTGTGGACCAAATCAAATCAAATACAACGCTACCAGATTCTTTTGGCGCGTGACCAAAATCGGAACTAACGTCGCCATCTTGATTTTTCAACAAAATATCTCTGACAATTTCACAAATGTTTACCAACAACGCCCCCCTGTCAATGCCATTCAGGCGCCAAATGATCCTTGTAGCACTGTTTATTTGTGCAGACAGGTTATATGTTCGTGAACGGGCGCCGTCAGTCGAGACGGGTCATCTCTTAACTGCCACGGCATATTTTTATTATTAATCTTATATTTTGAAATATTTCCTATTCTTTTTTTTTACATTGTTATCACATACAGAAGCAACAAGAATAATGTACCCAGGATTTTGTAATATCTTGATTTAAAAAGAGTATCCTTGGAGTTTCTTGCCCGTTCTTCTCCATAGAGATCTACGTTTTGGAATGGGCAACTAGCTTCAACTTTCTAACTGACTGACTCTTTGACAATTCAAAAGTACCTGTAAATGGTTTAATTGAAATAAATGCTTTGAGTTTGAGTTGAGTTTTGAGTTTGAGTTTATGGTTATAAAGTAGGTATCACTGTGTCCTGTCGCAGTAAGTGGAATACAAATATTACAAAATTAGGAACAAAAATAGTAAGTAAGAAGGTACACTTTTTACCTTTACACACATACTATGATTATAATGATAATAATTTTATTCATTTATATTTTAGTACTCGCTGCTGCCCGCGGCTTCGCCCGCGTGTACGTCGGAAATTATGCCACGGAAACGTCCTACCCGGACAAATATGCCGTTTCGGAGATTAGGCGGAACAAACAAACAGACAGACAGACAAAAAAATTATAAATAGTTTTTTTGTTATAAGTACCGTATATACTTTAATATGCATTTAGTAAAAAAATATTTTGACATTACAAACAGACAATTCAATTTTATTTATTTATATAGATGTATACATGGATAGATTGCACAGCACAGTGCTTTTAAATGTAAGCAATAAGAAAAATAACAAGACTACACAAGGATAAGTACTAATTTTATTTTTAACACGTTTTTATTAGCTACACTTGTAACTAACAAACAATGTAATAAAATCTTAGAAGTCCATTTTAAGCTACTTCTAATTGTCGTATCGAAATGTAACTTTGTATGTATTTATGTAGTTTGGATGACAAAACTATAGTTTGGTATCTTGGAGCTGATCTGATGATGGAGCCAGGAGGTAGATAGTGGAACTCATCAGTGGCTTCTAGTAGGTAAACCCCTCAAGTTTGGGCTCATATGATTGGCTTTAACGAGTCCAATACATTGGGCTTAGGCAACAAGGGTTTGATGATGGAGCCAGGACGTTGATAGTGGAACTCTTCACCGCCTACTAGTAAATCCCTCGAGTTAGGATTCATATGATTAGTTTTGACGAGTACAATAGATTGGGCTTGGGTAACGAGGGTCTGATGATGGAACCAGGAGAAGGATAGTGCAACTCTTCAGTGGCTACTAATAATTACTTCGACTATTACGATTTGTTGTGATAAGTCCAATAGATTGTATTTGGTGTTACCAATCTGAAGATGGAGCCAGGAAGTGGGTAGTACACTTTTAATTAATTTAAACAAAGCGTTCCACGCTTTTTGATTTAATCATTGGATACAAAAGAAGAACCAATACAAGTCAATTTAATTATTTTATAATTTTTAGTGCGTGAAATAAGCGTGTTTTGTAGTTTTTTTAAACTACATAGTTTTATTTATCCTGTAACAAGTTGACTTCACATTCAACTGTCAGAAGTTATTACTGACTCAATAATTTTTAGAGGGCTTTGTTTTAAGACAAGTACCCCTTGTTTTATTTGCTGGAAGCGCGTCATACTTTAGGAACGGTTAATTAAATTAGATGGCAGACTGATCACTGTGTTTGCAGAGTCTTTCCGAAAAACTTAAGAGACTTGAAGAAGCACGCAAGATTGTCACAACAGTAGAACTCTTCAGCATTCGTATTTTTTTTTTAAGTATTGAATAATTATCGATTTAGTTGATCCAATTACGATCACAATTTTATGTAAAAAAACAACTCACCGACTGACTGATCATCTTGGCCACTTTGGAGAAGCCTACTGCCTCTTCCAACTCATCCCATTCTCTTTTTTTCCTCATAGTTTCCTGATCCATATCACCTTTTTTACGTATCACTTTCAGCACTCTGAAACATACATTATTTTAAGTGACATGCGTGCAAGCCTGTGAGACTGCACAGAAGCTATTTGCTATAAGGGTAGCTAATTTGCAACTACTTTATAACAATGTTGTGAGTGTGCTGGGTAGTCAATTCTTTTGCATCTATTAAGTATGCTTAAAAAGTTATTACACAAAAAAAAAGTTGGTTGTGGAATTCACTTCTGCCTGACATCAGGAACTAGCAAACTGTTGCAGTATTTAAAAGTATAGTGAAAGAACACTATCTTTCCACTTTGTCATAATTGCATAATATGTATTTAGAATTTAAATTACATTTTATTTTTATATATTTTAGTGATATTTATTTTAGAAGTATGTTTAAGTGTATTGTCATATTATATGATTATATTTAAATTGGAAAATTGTTTTTTGTTTTTTATGTATTTTGTTTTCCCTTCTACTCTTACACACATTGTCTACATCTCTTTTAATATACTCTCCTATCGCAGGTAAGCTGGAAGAGATTTCTTTAGAAATAAGCATTACCTTTGTACGTATTTTTCTGTTCCTTTCTTCCTGTTTGTTGTGTACATAAATGGTTAAATAAATAAATAAATATTGGCAGTGCAGAGGAAAGATGAATACTTTTGCCTGTATACCAAACAGCTTGTGTGCCAGGCAAAGTAAGCAACCCAGAGCCTGGAAATTTATAGTTGAATACAAATCCAGACTGAGTTGCTTACTTTACCTGGGAAGTGAACCCAATAGGAAGTAGTCGGCCCAGAAAGAGGTGGCAAAGCACAGAAATCTAAATAATACGGTACTATTATTTAGATTTCTGTGTGGCAAAGTAACCTGGATGAGTTCTGCACCTAGAGAATCAAATAATTACCTGTTTTTATTTTCTAAGACCTTGGTATCAACCATAACATCATCCTTGAACCTGGCTCTTAGCTCTTGGAAGAGTAGCATCCTTATAAAGGAGTTGCATCTATCAATCTCCATCTCATCCTCCGTTGTGTTGTCAATGAAATTCTTGACTTTTTTACTGTAAAGGTAAAGTAAATCAATGATTTTACTTCTTCAACAGCAATTTTACAAACAGCCGAAAAAACCTTGCCTATACATCCTTTTTAGGGTTCCGTACCCCAAAACGAAAAAACGAAACCCTTATCAAGACCACTTCATTGTTCGTCCATCTGTCCGTCTGTCAGTCTGTCAAGACCCTTTTTCTCAAGAACGCGTGAAGGTATCAAGTTGAAATTAATATCTAATACATAGGTGTACGGTCCCTTGGAGCTCTAAAAAACCAAGCTTCAAAGCAATAAAAAAATACAGCCATTTATGTGACATATTTTGATACTCGCAAATACATCAAAACCTTTAGGGTACTTCCTGTTGAACTAGAATCATGAAATTTGGTAAGAAGCAGGATCTCACAGTGCAAGTAAAGGAAAAAAATGAAAATCGGTCATTTGTACTTTATCAAATAAAAAAGTGTGATTACAAACTTACATTTGCAGTTGGAGAATTGACCATAACATATATCAATGTACGGGAAAACATGTTTTTTATCAACAATGTTAAGTTTGTTCTTGGGATAAATTCATTCCAACTACGGAACCCTTCATTGTGCAAAGTCCGACACGCACTTAGCCGGTTTTTTTTAATAATAAAGTTGACTACACAAAAATCATGGTCACAGAAACATATGACAAAACACAAGACACTTCATGATTCTCAAAAACATTAAAAAATACTATCATCATGATAATATTCAATAGTAAACAATTAATGAATGTGAACAATGGAAAACAAATATGTAAGAATCATAGCATGTGCAAGTGCTTTCTACACTGTATTATAGTTTCCGTCTATTCGTATATAAAATAAAGCATGAGTTTTTTTAATAATTATAAGCTTCAATATTAATAATTCTACTATTTCTTATATTTTATATGGTTTTTGTTAAAACATTTAAAAATGTACTTAATTGATTATTTTAAATGAAACAAAGGAAATACTTATTCCAGCCTATTATTGTACCACTACACGGCAAAGGCTTTTGGCTATTTTATTTTATCTATTAATTATTGTCATTCATTTGTAAGGTGTGTATTGTTTGTGCAGAATAAACTATTTTTCTTTCGTACAGAGAAGGCATGAGCATTGATCACCAGTTCTCCACGCTTGCTCAGGGCGAATTGGCAACTCCAGACATATATTAATTAGGTCTTCATGATGTTATCTTTCACCAATGTCAGTGATGTCCAAGATAAACTTTGAAAGTCTTCTTCTACTTATACTAAATGAGTTGGGGGCAGTAGATGGCCATGCCCAACAACTTAGGACGTACATATGTATTGAAAACGTCAGATTGGTACGTGCCCGGATTTGAACCTACAACCTTGTGCGTGCATGAGAGGTAAGGTACCCCTGCGTCATCAAAATACAATATTAATTAATTACCAAATGTCCTCAATGAGCTGTTTATTTTCCTCAGGTATCCTCACAGCATCCTTCTCCTTGCTATATGTTTGTTGCCGCTCAGTCAAGGATTCTCGTAGCTTTGACTCAGTCAAGGCAGTCATGTACGAAATACCTGTAGGCATTACGAAAATGTAATATGTAGAATCAGATAACCTCATTCAGGTTTGTGATCAAATGAGCAAACCTGTACAATTTTATTCAGGAGAAATAAGAGATTCAAGAATTATTTGAACTATTGTCATCGACACCATTTTTCTGTTTAGTGCCAATCTTATTTAAGTCTCTCATTTTTTTTAAGTATTTCTTTCAAAATATATTAAAGTCTATCTATTATTTTGTTAGTCTCTTTTCTGACATACATTTCTCCTCTCCTGTTTGTATCTTTTATTTTAAAAACTGAATAGTACCGACAATCAAGAACATTAATATTGCTACTAACCTTCTTTTATAAGCTTGTTAAAGTTAAATCCATTTGAAGCCAAGAAATCTAAACTGGAACTCTGGCAGAGGAACATTCTGTCCGGCCCAGGTCGGCCGCGCGGGTACAAGTAGAAATTGTACGTGTCATTCATGTAGTGCTTCTTCTTTTCGTCCCAGTAAAAGGCACTCAAGCCAAACTGTATCAATAGAAACTCACACGAGCCATTCAAAATACGAACGTAATACTCCTTGGGCGAATCGTAAACAGACACGTCCCGCCCATTTATAAGCCCTGTAAACTCCGCATCTATCGATAAAAAGTCCGCTTTCTCTATAGAATTACTTATTAAGGGCAATTTTTCAATAAAATCTGAAAAATAATGAAAAATCAATGGGGTTTGCCGCGTTTACGGTATCCCAAACAACTTGTAATTATTACTCACTGCTACGTACTACCTCCATTATTTACATATAATAAAAATGTCTGATTAATAAAATAACATTAAGAAATAGACTTGTATAAGAATTTTATTTATTTATCGAACAACAGAACAAACAAAGATATCGGTTAACACAGCGCGGCTCACACGCGAATGTCAAAAAAGTGTCAAACAAAAGGTAAAAAAACGTCAAATCTCCAGTATCGATTTTATTCAGACTATGGTCTTTTAGCATAAAAAGTAGAATTAAATCAAACCAATAAACTAATGAACCTTGAGATAAAGTAACACTAAGCCGTGTTTATTGGTTGTTCAGACCACGTTTTTTTGGAACGTGTAGTAACTTGCCACCATGCCTCCTAAGGCCATTACCAGGGCCAGATGATAAGACACGTAGTAGGTGTAGCAAATGCTGCAGGAACCACGCTTTGGGGGGCCCTATTAAAAAAAACCTTGTTGGCTATACCTATAACCGGTACGTCCAACGGAATATTAATACATGAATGGCAAAAATAGCTTGCTACATATTAGTTATCTGTGGGAAAAATGCTTTCGTATGTCCGGATGTGTATTCGCATTTCTCAAGTGATTCTCGTGAGTAATAGTTCGATGATTATATGGTTATTTATTGTCGACTCACTTTTTCGAAATTTTACGAAATGGAGGCGTTATGGGGGTTGATAACGTAAAAAAAACATATTTCACCCATTTCGGAAAATATCACAATCCTTTTTTGTTACCCTTAGTAGGATGCATAAACTTCAAGGGGTCGGGGGTGTAAGGAGGTGGAAAATAATGAAAAATAAACGCTAATTTCCTGTGTCACATCAAATCACAAGGGAATTTCATCAGCTTTCGCAATATGACTATGATTTTAAGCTATGCAAAGACAGATTCGCGAGGTCTATACACAGAACATATACGTATACCCTAAGGTCTACAGCTCACAGAGCCACTACTCCACTAGTAATAGTAGATACGAGCAGTAGCGTTAGTTTGAAAAACTAATTTTATACCGGCTGAAAATCATACCAAAAATAGTTTTTTCTTAGCGCATAAGAGATCTAAGCGTCATCGTCAGGTGCTCCAGTAGTGGAAGAGTCCAAAGCATGTCAATGTTGTACAAAAAACTTATAAAAAACCGGCCAAGTGCGAGTCGGACTCGCGCACGAAAGTTTCCGTACCATTGACTAGGTAAACCACAATAGGTACACAAATTAGGTGCCTACCTGTTACCATTTATTGATATCGAGCAAAATTTGGCAAAAAATGGCGTTTTTTGTATATGAGCCCCCCTTAAATATTTATTTTATTTTCATTTTATTATTTAATATTAAAGTTAAAATACAAATGAGTATTTTGTTAATATTTCAAGTGCCTACCTGTTGCCATTATTGATATCGAGCAAAAAAGGGCAAAAAAATCGCGTTTGTTGTATGGGAGCCCCCCTTAAATATTTATTTTATTTTGTTTTTAATATTTGTTGTTATAGCGGCAACAGAAATACATAATTTGTGATAATTTCAACTGTCTAGCTATCGCGGTTCTTAAGATACATCCTGGTGACAGACAGACGGACAGACAGCGAAGTCTTAGTAATAGGGTCCCGTTTTTACCCTTTGGGTACGGAACCCTTAAAACTAGCTCCGCGCGCACGAGTGTCAATGACGTCTGCCCTCACGTGTCTGCCCGCTCGAGTAAGCGCAGTCGGGAACCTGCCCCCCTCGCGCTCCGCCCCAGCTACCGATCAAGCCACGCCCCGCGCGAATTATAATTATTATTTACTTAGGCACCTATTACAAATTTATTATTAGAAAATAATGGTTCACGGTTAATGCATAAGGTTTATGTTTATGAAATTAAATGTATTTTTTTATTTTTATATTTGAGTTAATAATAAAGTAAATTGCGGTTTACGATTTATGACGTATTCAAAAAAAACTACTTACTAGATCTCGTTCAAACCAATTTTTGGTGGAAGTTTACATGGTAATGTACATCATATATTTTTTTTAGTTTTATCATTCTCTTATTATAGAAGTTACAGGGGAGGGGGGACACATTTTACCATTTTGGAAGTGTCTCTCGAGCAAACTATTCAGTTTAGAAAAAAATTATATTAGAAACCTCAATATCATTTTTGAAGACATCCATAGATACCCCACAAGTATGGGTTTGATGAAAAAAAAAATTGAGTTTCAGTTCTAAGTATGAGGAACCCCCAAAATTTATTGTTTTTTTTTTCTATTTTTGTGTGTAAATCTTAATGCGGTTCACAGAATACATCTCCTTACCAAGTTTCAACAGCATAGTTCTAATAGTTTCGGAAAAAAGTGGCTGTGACATACGGACGGCCAGACAGACAGACAGATATGACGAATCCATAAGGGTTCCGTTTTTTGCCATTTCGCTACGGAACTCTAAAAAGGGGCCAAGTGCGTGTCTGAGCATGAACAATGAAGGGTTCCGTAGTTGGGATGAATTTATGCCAAGAACAAGCTTAACATTGTAGTTGAAAAGCATGTTCTCCCATACATTCCAACTGCAAATGTAAGTTGGTCGACTATTCTAAAGCCTATTTAGCTGTGATAGTTTTCCTTTTAACCTAGTTATATATACTACTGCCGTGAATTTTTTCCCATAACCAAAACCAATAGCTGGCAGGGGAGAGGCCACTTCCCTAACAAAAAATTGCATTTTAAACCTTAATATTTCGCAAACGGATCTCTTAATCTAAAAATGGCATTGACACACCCGCAATATTTTTGGACGACCTTGCCAACGATACCCCAAACCATGGGACAGACGCGAAAAAGAAGTCACCCTTACTTTACGTGTAGGTAGGGGTATTTTTTCTCTAGATTTTATTTCACTACTTTGTCGGTGTGATTAATATGATAGCCATGCCAAATGTCAGCTTTCTACTACTAATAGTTTCAGTACTACTGAAGTTTGATTCCTGGCTGAGGCAGAAGCTTTCAAAAAACCGAAAATGCAGTTTTATTTTTCTTCAAATTGAGATCATGGTTCCTTTGACCACTTTGCCCCAAATGAACATAATTGTTGCAATGTCATATCAGGCTAAATTGGACACTATGGGTTAACAATTATGTTCATTTACGCAACTGATATAATTATATTCTCCCCACTTCTATGTAGCTGACTATTTTTTTAGGTAGGATATGATTCCAAAAATCGTCGCCTAAGGTTTTGGGTGCAGTATGAGATTACTCTTAAATAATAATATAAATTGAACCAATTTTACAATTCTTACAATGTATTAGTTTAGCATAATGTCGGTCTGTAAATGTTAGCGATCTTCATTAATACATCATTATTTTTACCACTGGAGTTTATGTGGGAAAGACGATTAGGTAATTATATAAATATAAATAAACGAAAATATTGCAAAATTAATATTGACATCAAAGGGAAAATGAAGACTTAAATCAGAAATTATAACAAAATTAAAGCTTACATTGAGCTGAACAAAGAAAGCACAAAACTATTTTTTTTAAATAAAAGTTTTTTTTACAACTGACATGCTTTAACTTTGGATTACCCCCTTTGGGTGCGGCGGCTGTCTCTCACATACATGATTATCTAATAGTAAACAACTACTAGAAATTAAATTTATTCGTTATAAAATTGATCGCAAAAATTGTTGAGCAGTAGGTAGGTACCTCCCCTATTAAAAACATGTAGATTTTTAAAGTCAGAAACATTGTTCGATGAAGCAAAAGTGCGTTTTTGTTTAGAAATATTGATTTAACTAGCTAGTGCGATATCGAGAAAAATGAAAATGAACTGTTTTATTTTATCTCTTAGGCCGAGCGCACTCCTACGGAGACGCAGCGGAGCACGGGTTTTGGTTGCAGAGCACAAGCAGCACGCGGATTCCGAGTGACTCCGAGCGCCGCCAAGAACCGTTAAGAGGCCCCGTACGGAGCGACGCACGCCGACTCCGAGTGCCGCCGAGAGTCCCTGTGCGGCTCTCAACTGAACTAGCACTGATGATACTTTAACCAGTACAGACGACGATTATGGATGTGGACTGCCATGAGAGGCGCGAGCCGGCAGGCGGCGACGACGGCGGGGAACGGCAAAGCGCGGCTCGGCGCGCCGCACGCTGCTCGCTATAATTTATCTTTGACATGCCATTTTCAACCGTATATCATAAAATATAAGGTTTTGTTTAAATTGTTATCTTCGCCGCGCCTCGTTGGGTGTGCGCTGAGCCTTAAACCTTAGAATCTAATACAAACCAAGTTCTACAAAGGGGCCCCTAGGTAAGACTAGTCCCCTCGCTGGCTTAATCCGGCACTGCCCTTAATGCATGCTGCTTTTGGCCTTTAATTGCTCAAATCTAGTACTTTGGTAAGTTTTAAAATTAAACCACAATAGTTTTTTTATTTTGTTTTTATTGCACGTAAACTTAATATAACCAAGCATTTGCACATCAAGTGAACACTCTTGCGTTGACAAAAAAAGTAAATCAAACCATTAAGAACTGACTATATTTAAAACTAAAACTAGGTACTATCACGATAAAGACACATTTAATTATGAAAATTATAGTATTGGACTAAGCTACCCGTACTATTTTAAAACCTTTGCACACTATAACATGTCTTGTCAAATTATCGTGCACGAAACATTTAATAAAACTTGAAAATACCCAACAATTGCCACTCTGCTTCTAGCGTTTCACATAGGTTTGAAAATTAATACAAACCTGTAATGCTTTTCAGTTTACCCACTAATACATGCAACACAATTCGGTGTGACCACATAATTAAATCTAATCAATAAAATTATTAGATTTAAGATTGACTATCTTTAGAACTTAACAATATTTTCTCAAGGTGACTAGACAATCGTTCATAAGCAGTCTTATTCCTGTAAAGATGTATGTTTGCCTTGACTTTCTTCATAAGAGTCGGCGGGTCTATGTCGCTAAGCTTGATCAACGCCTCTGAAATAACAAATAAAATCATCTACCAAAAATCCAAGTAGACAATCAGATAATGCACCTGCCATATTATCTATCCACCACCCTTGGTTGACTCGTAAAGAATGCCTAAGGCATTAAGTCCGCCTTTGTACATTTATTGAGCACAAAGTTTAATAAATCTATTTCTTCATATATATAAAAATCAATTCGCGTGCGTTAGTCTCGCAAAAACTCGGAAATCGGTAGACCGATTGTGATGAAACTTTGGTAAGCTGTTGTGTGCGCGCCGGAGGTTTTAAAAGGCATTGCAACACATGCCGGGCATCAGCTAGTAAATAAATAAAATCTATCAAGCCTGGCTCGAGATCAGGATTGAGAAAAATGATTAACACTGATTTTGCGTGGTAGATGGTCCGCTCCCTCTCAGAGAGGAGGAACATGAACAGGAACATTATAGGCTGATTACGTCAGTCGCCACCCTATGTCATCACCATCGGCCTATAGCAGTCCACTGCTGGATAGGCCTGTCTAATCGCAAACCATTTAATTCTATCCTCCACTACCAGCTGCTAACAGCCACCCAGCGAAGATCATCCAATGTAGCTGTCTCACAAGACCAGAGTCCAAACTCACCAAGCATTTGTTTCCTGAAGGCTTCGTCTGCATCATCCAGATGCACGAGCATGGCGCTATAAAGTGCATCGATGTGAGCGCCATACAAGATGGTGTCGTACGGATCCGGACGGTTGCTGAACAAGGTGACTAGAGTCTGGACGGAGTAGGAACGGACTTTGTCGCTGCTGTCGTCAAGGCGTTTGAGTACCACTGGGAAAAGAAAGTAAATATTATTGAAAGTTCCGGGTGACACATCACAGTATTTTGCGACCCAGTAGTAGGTAGCTCAACTCTTGCGCATGCAGTGTTCGACGCGTCAGCTAAAAGTATTAACAACGTGTCTTTAAATCATATTCTATTAGTCGGCCCTAAGCAATATCCAGTAATCAATCTGAATACTTACCAAAATACAGTTTGTGTAGTATTTCCCCTTTGAAGCAGCCGCGCTGTCTGGACAGCACAGCTAGACAGCACACAGCTCGCAGCGTGTGCTGTCGCGTCAGAGTGGAGTTGTCATCTGCTAAGCTAACCAAGAGAGGCACCATTTTGTCCAGGAATGGTTCCAAGGATTCTTTAGTTGGGAAGAGGTTTACTTCCTGAGGGATGAAATATTTGATTTTAATTTACGCATATGCTGTCTCTCGTTTTGCTTTGTCCAGTCTTCATTAATAAATCCGGCCTGACACGCACGCCAGTTGCGAGTACTAGGTATCTGACCATTTAGAATGTCAGATGGACATCAATAAGGCAAGTGCATAGTCAGCGCCAAAATACAGACTGTTCAAAATGGATCTGAACAACTAAGAAAATTATACTTTTAACTCAGTAACATAAGGCGTCTTTGGGAAAGAAAGCAGTACAGTACCATTCAGTGCAAGAAGACTAGAGTGAGCGCAAGATAAGTCTGCGCGCGACGTTTGACCTTCAAGATTATATCCCTGCCAGCACTTTCGGCATAATGATGGCGATTATTTACTTTTGAAAACACGGAGCACAGAACACTCTCTTGACACCTGACATAAACTTCAAGATGACGGCAAACGATTATTTCCGATTTCTGCCGCGCGCAGGCTTATTTTGCACGCACTCTATCACTGTGACTAGAACTTTTTACAATAAAATTGAGATAAAGATATTTTTTTTTAGTTGTTAAGATTAATTTGAACAGCCTGTCTGACCCTATTATTTTGGCAAGAACTGTAGGTTCTTGTAGCTATGGCATCCCTTCCTGACATTTGTGATTCCTTAGAACATGCTCTCAGACTCTAGGTAAAATCGTGTATGGTTGCAATATTTGTAAATATGTGAGCACCGTATAACTATTGACATAATTAATTAATTTGTCATTGCTTAATTTTCAATATCTATTGTAGTATAATACATGTATTTATACAAAATATTGTAAACAAAAATTGAAAGAGTAACTATAGAATTTTCTCCATTCTTCTCCATGCGACACTACCTTTTGGAATCCTCTGGAATCACATAGAATCAATTCTATTTTCTTGTAATTTTTGACGTTCAGAGTACTTACCTTTTAATGGCCTACTTATTTAAAATATAAACTGCTTACGCTAAACGTATTAAGCCTAAGGTACTTATTTTACCTTATCCCCCGTATCGCCATCCCCGCCTTTAACCTCCGACAAGAGGTTTTCGTTGTACGGGTTCTCTTGTAAGGCGGAGCACAGACAGGCGACGGCCGCAGTGCGGATGGCCTCGGCAGTACGGCCCGCGCACCACACTAGGTTCGGCATTATCACTTCTGTGTGTCAACAGTAAAGGGAACATTTAATTTTATAATTACCATGTTCAAATCCTTGTTTCTATCTCCTCTTAAGGGATAAGCGCCAGGTTATCCGCGAAATTCAAATGTTCTTACGTTTTTTTTTGCAATTGCAGGTCAGTGTCAGGTTGTGTGTTGAACAAAATATGATTCGCGACCGTAACAAGTATGTATTTACAGAATTATAATCATTAAAATCATCAATACAACCCTCGTTCATATAATCCTATTGATTGATATTTTATGAAATTGTCTTTCATAAAATATCAATCAATTCAGTTCATTCATTCATTTAGTTCAACATACCTTCAATAACAATGTTTAGGAAAGCCTCAAGCTTGTCAGTGTCGCACTTGCTGAAGTTGACGTCTCTTTTCAGTAACACCGTGGATAATGTGGTGAAGACCTTCAGCTTCACCTCTGGGTCTACCTTGGGGGTCGCCAGGCATTCCTTCAGGAGTGGGGCTATAAGGTGCAACTGGGCACCCATTGCCGAACCTAAAAAAGGGAAGTCATCCAAATACACAAGATACTAAACTGACGAAAAAATAAACAAAAAAGCGAAAAATAAAAAAGGATCGACAAAATCGGACTACTCTCTGTAAAAAGATAAGCTTGAGAACCATCTCATTGTTTTCGTCGGTTAAAAAGTTCGTTTCTAAGTCTGATAAGGAGATTTGGAAATGATTCGTAAGCCTAAACACCATTTTTGAGTCATCCCATGAATGAGCAGTAAAATATGTGTATCTAACCTACTCATTAATGTAATCTAACCTACTCATTAATGGCAATAATGTAATTTTACACTAGCAACTCAAAAATGAAGGAAAATGCGGGCTATAATATTAAATCCACCTTCCCACGCTATTACGAAGCGTTTTAAACTTAGTGGTTTCGAAATGAAGTAGGCGTGTTTGGGTCCAATTTCCGTTTTCTTTTTTAATTTATTTACCTGAATGCAGCATAGCACACTCGAGCAGACACTTGTCAGGAGACAGCTGCGTCCACGTCAGCGCGTCGCTGGTGATGTCAGCTAGCATCTTGCCGATGTGCTTCGCATATAGACTGGTCAGGGTCTTGCCGCATTTCTCCGCGTAACGCAGCTTGTCCAGGTTGGCTAGGAAAATGTTCAACTATACGTTTGGCGGGACGAACTCTATTTTTTTCATAAGGATCGGCCACAAACAGCAGTAGATAGGAATATGTTTAAGGAGGGAAGGGAGGCTTTTGTTCAGCAGTGGGACACAAACAGTTGATACAGTTAATTAATTATTCGCTAAAAAAAACTTGCTGACTGCGTTCGTATTTCCACGACAACATGAGCTATGAGCTATAAGTATAGCTGTTGCCAAAAATCTTGTTATGTCAGAGGTCAACGATTATTTGCAAATCCATTTAGCTAGCCATAAATGAACATAACATAACGTCTGTTTGCCCCAATTGTATGGCCCAACCATTCGGGGAAAAAGGGGTGATGTCATAGGTGTACAGTACAACTATTTTCTTAATGGCCTTCGGGAATCATCGCACTTCCGAATACAAACGAATGCTAATTTCCATGTCCAGCAATCATTAGAATATTTAATCGTGTATAATAATTTGAATTCAGAACCAAGTACTTACTTTATTGCGTTGTTACGTCTAAACAAAACAACAATGAAGTGCTTAGTTCTAAATTCCAATAATTCAAAGTGATAGTGTGCAAGTAACTTGCAAGTTATTGTGACATAGACATAACACATGCTAAAACTAATCAGAAATTGTTACGCAGATATGTGTATTCCTGGCTTCAAATTGTGGTACTCACAAAGCGCCATGAACTCTATGGTATTATCCACCGGCATGGCGTACACGGTGAAGTTGATGGTGAACAGATCGTCAGCCACTCCCGCGCACGCCTCGCCGCACACGTCCAGCAGAGCCTCGCACATGTGTAGCAGATTCGTTTGGTATTTAGGCTGGAAAATTTAGTTTTGTTTGAATTTAGACTTTTGACTGGAAAAGCGCTAACACTTACGCCCAGGTATCTGTTATATACCTATCTATAAACAATATAAAACGAAGTCGCTTTTCGTTTATCTATGTGATTGCTTAATTATTCTAAACTACACAATGCATTTCAGTGCGGTTTTCATAATTTATTTTATTTATTAAAACTTTATGCACACGAAAAGAAATACTGTAAAAAAGGCGGACTTAATGCCTGTGGCATTTTCTTCCGGTCAACCTTAGACCTAGTGTCCGTGGAGGCGTTACTTCATAGACGCTTCAAAATACGCCGTGCGGCTTGTGCAGCCCAGCGTCCTTAACTCTGTCGATGAGGCGTACTGCACTTGCACGAGTACGTTTTCAATCATTTGTGACAATGCCGTTGAACGACGAAGACGTTATTTTGGTTTATTACTACATTCGGAGGCGCCGACGACGATTATACTGGACGCAACCGTATGTAGAAAAAATATCAACTGTAGATTGTCTGCACTCCAAGCCCTTTCAGTTATATCTTTTCTAGCATATTTCAACTAGATTATTGTTGTACAAACACTGATATTTTTCTACTAACTGAACAAATTTCGCAGCCGATCCCGCCATTATACAAAAATAAACACGTGCGTCTACTCGATGTAAGCCCCTGCGCATAGCCCCTGCGTATGACACGCGGTACGGTATCTGCAGGCGTCATGAAGCCTGCACGCAGCGACGTGAGCGCGACGTTGCCGCTCCGTCAACAGTTTCATAGCTTTGTTGCACTACAAAGCTACACCGAGCGTATTATGACGAATACGCGTCTATGAAGCTTCGCTTCCGTGGACGTAGGCCTTAGTCATTCAGAGAATAGGGATGATGACTAATATTATAAATTTTCGAATAAATAATGTAATTTCATAAAAGGCATAGTAGAAAGAGAAAGTTAATCGAAACGATCTGTAAAATCGATGGAAATATGGAGAAGCTACACGCTTTAAAAGTTTTTGAAAGGAATTATTCCCATCCTTGTCGCGCGGTACGGACAATGTAAGTATGGCACTAGTATGAAGTTACACAGTCGTGATCGTGACGTCACCTCTGTGATAATGCCGTTTTTGCCTAGCAGTTATTTTAAAACGTTTAACACTTGGAAATTCTTAAAGCTTTTACACTTTTTCAATTATTGTTTGTAATATTTGCAAAAATTAAAAACGTCATCATCCCTATTTACTCCAGAAGGTTAATGTGCATATACTTAATTACTGATTATAGTAGCGCAGAAATCTGGATATGTTCACATGTCGCCACATCAGTAGATTGCACACGTGTGAAGCATGGGCGGGTCGCTAGTAGGTACGATTTAATATTTTGGATATGGTTAGAAGTCGAAATAGTTCCTTTCATTTCGGATACCCCTTATTTACAAATAACTTTCATTAAGAACACATGGCCAACTCATTTCATTTTACAAAGCTGTTGCTTCGTATCCGCTTAAAACATTTTTATCTACACAAAAGAAAATCACAACTAGGTCTCAGAAAACGCCAGGACTGTGCAGTGTGTGTCCAGAGCCGGGAGCCTTGTCACTCAAGTTCCAGCATCCTGAACGACTATAAAACTTCTACTACTGCCTTCCCAGCAAAGTATTTTACAATTCTAAAGTATTGAACCATACTCATCAACCTCTGTATGTTCCTGTATGGTGCATTTATCGACTAAACTCTTACATAATAATAGCTAGCAGAGCAATTATACAACTCGATAACTCGATGTGACAATGTTGACAATTTAGATTTATTTTCTATCAGTGTGCAGTGTCCCTAAACTGAATAATTATTCTGCAACTACTACTTCTTCGAAATTCACTGTAGAAACCTAATCTACTGAAAAAAATTCTCCGAGTACTTAAATTTTTACTTTCTCTTGTTCTACTGTACCATTATCAGTAATAACGTGTATTTGGCCTTCCTTCACTAATGTACATAGCTGTAAGACTTCTGAAAAAATTAAATAAAACAAATACCTTCCTCGTCCTGCATCTATCAGGATCAGCAGCCTCCCTGCACAGTTCCTCCAGCACCTTCTCCTGGAGCAGTTCCGAGCGGGAACCCTTGATGATGTTGGCGAGGACCAGGAGAGCAGCCCATGAGTCTACTTCGGCCTCAAGCAGAGGCCACCAGGTCGTAGGCACTATGAAGTAGCCGAATAACTCGGCTGCGCGTTTTATCTAGGAAAGAAGGTTTTAAAGGATGCCTTTGGTTTTTAAGAAAGTGATCTATTGATGAGAGTAATCATGTTTTGCTGCAGTTGCAAAAGCTTACTTCGCCGCGTTCGCCGTAGCATGCTAAAAATATGGAAAGTTATTTAAAAAACATCTTTGGTCTTTTATATTTTTCTGCAGCTATTCAGTCCCACAGCTGAGCAAAGGCGGACCTACATCCTTGCGCAAATCTTTTGACGCGCCGTCTCGAACCAGCTCTTGCGGAACCCGTCCAAGTCATCTCGCCGCTTTTTTCTACGCCGTTTCTATAGACGACGGCGCCTTCTTACAATACCAAAGAGGTCGAAATGCCCTATCTTTATCCAAATAACAACATGATCTGACTGACCAAGATGATGTCTGGACTTTATAAGAGTCTGTGACCTCTGAGTTTGTTTCGGTCATTCTTCTCAGAGTAGTCGGATAGGAAAGACCGAACTCATCTGGTTTTAAAACATAATTTATTGTTGACGTGTAAAAGTGTTTGTACAACCTACTTATAGAAATAAATCATTCATCATTTATTAACAGAAAAGACCCTCACCTCAAGTATTACCCTAGGGTCTTCATCAGTGGCGCCACGAAGCATAGTTTTCACGATAGTGTTAGCATGTTGGGTGGCGCCCTCTTCCGCACAAAGGATCAACCAGCATAGCAACTGAGACACACGAAGTCTTGCGTCTGCTTGCCAGCCATCCATTTCTGGGAGAAAAGGAAGACTATAGAATAGAATAGAATAGAATACTCCTTAGCACAAAATATAAGATAGGTACTTAGACAAAACAACGACGATACGAAAACAAAATCAGACAGTAATTCGCCACAGGGAATTTATATCCACGCATATTCAAGTTCACTGCATGCTGGCGATTTTATTTTAGTTTTACCAACTTCAATTAGATGCTACTAGTTACAAAAAAAAGCGAACTAACAACAACAATATTATAGAAAATAAATAAATCATAACATGCAGTCAGAGGCAACATACGAATTAAACATACATACATAAAACTCACGCCTTCTTCCCATGGGGGTAGGCAGAAACTACAGAACGCCACCTGCTACGATCATACATACTCCTTTTGGCTCGTCTACGTTCATACATCAGCACCCTAATTATGTAACACACTATCTATCACAATCTGAATCATTTTGAAGCCTATTGCTAATCCATTGCTTCATATGTTCGAAAAATGTATCTGCTCAACAACGTAAATAACGCAATGAATGTTGTTGAGCTGTCAAAAAGAAACCTGATACTGATAATGTGTTACGTAATTACCCGGCTGGTCATACACGCACGCCGGTTACGAGCACTACGCACCGTGTATGAATTAATAATTATAATTCATAAGAATTATGTAACTAATAAATTGTAATTTTAATCGATGAGAAGAGAATTGATTTAAAAAAAAATTGCCAGAATTGTGGTTTAGTACCAGGAAGAGAAAAGTATTTAATAAACGATCTCAGAAAATATAAAACTTTTGACGCGTGTCGGAATCTTGAGAGCAGCTGTGAAGAAAAACACTTTTTGCAACTTCATACCTCGAGAAATAGCTGGTACTATTTTTCCGATATTACTTTGCACTAGCATTCTACAACCTAAGTTGGGCCTCTTAACATCAGGGTAGTGTGTTGGGACATCTTTTAAGAAGTCTGTCTTCTTCTTGAAGTCTTCCTCATTCTCCTCCATGTACTGAAGACCAATGTCAGTCCAGAAGGTTGAGGCTGTGTTTCTTATTTCCTCCATTACGTCGCTTAGACTGAAAATAAGTATTTGGGTTTTAGGAAAAGTATGGAAAGGAAAGTTCCTAATAGAAAATTTAGGAATGAGAAGGTTAAATAATTCTACACTGGTCATGCATTCATTTAAAGACAGAACTAGGCGTGCCGCACCGCATTAAAAAAATCCATCTCATTACATACATTTTTAATGTACCATCGCACACTAGACGTAGCGTTGGAAGGCCTCCCACAAGGTGGACCGATGACTTGAAGGCCGCAGCAAACCGCTATATGCGAGACGCACAGAATCGGTCGAAGTTGCAGTGCTTGGGCTCCCCCAAGCACTGCAACTTCGACCGATTCTGTTCTCCACTACTGGACATAGGACTCCTCCTATGTCCAGTAGTGGACGTCTTTCGGTTAAACTGACGATGCCGATGATGATGTTGATGATGATGATGATGATGATGATGATGATGATGATGATGATGATGATGATGATGATGATGATGATGATGATGATGATGATGATGATGATGATGATGATGCTGATGATGATGATGATTATAATGATGATGATTATGATCACACACTACAGGTGGGGCGTATCGCACTTTCTTGTTGGCGTTGGGCTGCAGCCTAATGCACCAGTAATGTGTGCTTAGCTTTACTGTGGGCCTGGGCGACTACATCTGTCAGATGTGGTAAGCACAGGACCAATCTGTTGTAGTGATGTTTGGGGAAGGCCTATGTCCAGCACTCGGCGTCTTTTGGCTGAATGACAATGATGATGATCAAATTACATTTTTCCCACTACCAACCTTGTTAGAAGTTCTCGTAAAGATAATCACCCACCTTGTCAGCAGCAAGGGTAACATGCGATGCCAGAAGGAATATCGGTCTCTATATCTGAGCATCCAGTTGCCAACTTCAAGCGTGACCTGCATCCGGACCGGGGTGTTCTCATCAAAGAGTTTCTCTGCCATCGGAGTGATGGACAGCTCGAAGCATTTCGCATTTCCTGCTAGAACTACTGCACCTGTAACAAGGGAAGGGGAAAGTATTGAAACCTACTTTTCTTCTTCTTCTTCTTTAGGGTTTTGGTTTCCACACTTAGTCCTTCAAGTGGACCATTGTGCGTGACCTATATTTCTTTTTTTTTAATCAAAATTCTATAGGAGTTGGTGGTGCAGCGGCAATTTGCTAAATCACTAATGTTGAAATTAAATATAGGTATTTCCTTGATATTATTACACTTTAAACATAAAAATTACATTTTTAAATATTTTCATATAAGACATAACATAATATTATAAAAAACATAGGTACTTATTTTATTTTACCTAGACAGGCCGAGGTGGCCCGCTAGAGGGCCAAAACAATAGATAGTCAATTGTGTCTCATTAACGATGCTTGATCAAATGATCAGTGAAGTTGTTGTTATTTGTATTTTCATAAAATGCAAGGAATCAGAACATTAACTTAAGTATAACCATAAAAAAGCATAAAATTATTACCAATAGCTTTGATGGAAGCAACTCGAACTCTAAAATGTTGATGTGCAAAATTAGACAGGATGGGCTTCACATAACTCTCCGAATTGAAATGGAAGTCTCTCTGTAGTGATCTGGTCACCATGATGATACACTCGCAAGCTTCAAGCTTCACACTTGGATACGGATCAGCGACTGTTTTAGTCAGGATGTTAGTCAAGTCATTGATGAATGGACTTAGAAGATAAGACACTTTGTACTTCTCCAATATCTTGCGTACTAGCTGAACAAGCACCAGCCGAATTTCTTCAGATTCTTCCACGATTTCTGGGCAGCCAATTCGACGGACTATTACAGGCAGTATATAAGTCAAATAGTAGTCATTCAATGGGAGTTTTTCTATAAAATTCGAAATTATCAAGGCCGCGGTGTCCCGACATCCCTCAGAAGCATCAGAGAAGCTCTTCAAGACGTAAGCGTACACTTCTGGGAAGATAATAGTCAAATCGCAGTCCTTGTTAGCTGGGTTTTCGAAAATCTCTTCATTTATTTTCACCAGCGCCTGCTTCCGAGCCATTTTCGACTCGCTTTGTAACGTAGTGATATAGACCTCCAACGCAGCGCGAGGATTATCCATTAGAGTAGATTTCGTTTCACACATTTTGGGTATAGCAAGTAATTCGACGATCGCTAATTCAGAAATATCGAGAAAACAAAAATACTTGATAAACAAAATCTGTTTCCATGACGACCGCTACAGTCGACGCACGCCTTGCTATGCTACAGTGCTACTACATAGTATAAACAATGTTGCCAACTGCTACCTTTAGTCAGTAGCTAGAAACTTTGCAAAAAGTTGCTAAATTGTCAGATTTTTTTACTCAAAATAGTTGCTAGAAGTAGCTAAATGCTAACTTAGTTGGTAGGTTACAATAAAATTTTCCAAATTGTTATATTATGTAATCGCGCTTTGAATCAAACTCGATTAAAAAATCATTAATTATTTTTATTATTAAAATATAAACTAATGACCAATTAAAATATACAATATTTTCCGCAAGCATGAATTTTAAATGGATAACACAACACAAGACAAAACAATACAGAACAGAGAGAACTGTTAATTAAGAACAATATACAGTTTGAATGTAAACATCGGGAAGTTGGGGAATTCCTAGCCTCAGATTCAGTGCGTTTCATCAAATAGTTTCTATCGCGTAATGTTGGCTGCACTGTTGTAGGACGAACATGAATACACTACTAGGTCGCGTAGGTACTGCAGTATAATTCCTGCAAGTAGATACTTTTTGTTGTCATTTCGATTAAATTCTTTTTACGAGTCATTCGGTCAGCTTTTTTACTTTTTCGTTTTTTTTGAAATATTCAAAAAATTGACAATTGTTCTGTACATTGTCAAGAAGAAAAAAATGCAACGCATTCTGTCGTTGGAATTCCTATTGTGTGGATATTTTATTCAATAATATTTAATCTTTCTTCGAAAGTTAGTTTCAAATTTTAACCACCACTATATGTGAGTAGCCAGCGGATACGTTCCCTGGAATTTCTCGTCCCTTTTTTCTTTGGTGAGTAATCCCTTTATAGGTTCCGTATTCTTGTTACTTGTGCCTTCTTCTTTAATCTAAGAAGATTTCCTTTTTCTTAGATTGTTTGAAAGGCCACCTTTTTTTGGCCTTTACCCTGCCATTTATTGTTCGCCTGTCTTCTTCCTTCGTCTGCCGGCCGCAGAAGTCCGAGCGAGCTTGCGGAGAGAAGCGCAGGATCGTTGCCGAGCAAGGTCGACGACACAGGTGCCTAACGGACACATCAGGTGCTAAATAAGACATTTGAGTGGCGCAATAACGCCCAACCATCATATAATAGAAGTGTTCTGTGTTATACTGTCGTGTGACATTTTAATTTTAAGTTGCTTTCCTAAATTCTTAATATCAGATCTTATTCTCTTTAAAATTTATATTAACGAAATTATGTAAAGAAAAACCTTTATCTTGAGCTTATTTGTGTTAAATAATTTATAGAGCGGCACGAATTTCGTACGATTGCAATCGAATTTAAATTCGTCTATATACTTAAATTCCTAAAAATTTGGAAACATCCATAAGTTTTTTCTCCAAAAATCTTCTTGTGATATATTTTTTTTGGTAGCCTTATACAATTTCCAACGACTAAATATTTTAATTTTTTGACTTATTTCTTAATTATTTCGGTTGTTCTTTTTATTAATAAATTTTACGTGTACCAGCTGCGTGAGTTTGATTTTTTTAGCTAGCTCACGTCGGGGTTCGAATCCCCGGCGTGTTAGCAGCCAGCTCTACGCTGCAATATGGCGCCCGATTTTTAAAAGTAAGTACTATTTACATATTATTTTTTTTTGTTATATCGTGTGTGGTGCTCCCTCTGAGCAAAAAATATTTTAATCTCCGTGTCACCATTGTTATTTACAGATTCTGGAATCCGACTAGCTTGGATACTGTTTCTTTCATTCGAATCGGCACACGCCTTGCGTTCGCTCAGCAGAAAGTGGATGCTCTGTAAACTTTGCGCTGCGCTGTGCTGTGGACAATACTTCGACCAGTTTGCATTACTTACCTGTTTATTTTTGAAGTGTTATTTCTATAAAATAACCCTGTAACTATATCACATAGCTGACTATTTATTTTTCTCCCCACAAATATATTTTTATCCTGAGTTTAATTTCTCTCCTGTAACTTAGCTGTAGTTAGTTTCCCGTAGTGTGTGTCTGAAGTGTGAATGTTTTAGGCCTCGTGACCGAAGGTAAGCTTTTTTATGCTCGGTTGTTTGCTTGTATCTATTTCATTTTTTGATTCTAGTCCAGCTGTCCATTGATATCTTTTTTGCTTGTCTATTTATTTTTTGATGCTAGCATACCTTTTTCTTTGGCGGTTGTTTGCTATTATCTATTTGTCTTTTGATTACTAGCCCAACTGTTTTTCTTTGTTGTTGTGTGGCCATAACATTCCTTCATCAGCCATAAACCTCAACATGGTCACTTTCCAGCTTCGTACAAGGAGAATGCTCTATTTTGTTTGTTGTGTCTTTTTGTGATCTAACAGGGCAGACTATGGCTTTTTTTTTTTTGCCCATTTTTTTCGACGTCTGTTCTGTGCCTGATCCAGTATCAACAAATAACACGCCTTTCATAATTGTCCACATTGTTTCACGGAGGTTCGCATATTTTGAGCTTGTTTTACCCCCAATTTCCCTTCTATTAATTAATCTTATCCCTTTTTATGCATTTAGCACTTATCTAATTATCCGTATTTAATCGGAATATTAGTTTTACATATAATTGCAAACAGATATACCAAAATTATCTAAATACTTACGTAAATAAAGTTTTCATTTTCATTTTCTATTTACGTAAATATTCTTCTTCCAACAGTAATCAAAAATTTTTACAAAGGATAACGCCCATTTTCGTAAATCCTTTCTATAAAGGATAATGGTCAAAATTGTTACCTACTATATCTCAATTCATGCATTAACTTTGCCACCGGTTTTACACCAAACTTTCTTATGTTTGGTAAGAATTTTTTATAGATTCTTCTCATGCTAATAGTCAGACTCTAAGCGTTAATTTAGCTGAAAGTCGGACTCAGCATGCGTAGATCTTTTTTATTTCTTCTTCTTTATCACTCTACATCTTGGTTAATGATATTCTATGGTGACGTAATTTTTTTTTTCTAGATTTTTGCCACTGGTTATTTTTTTGGTTGGCAAACTGGCTCCTCGCTTTATTAAAACCGTATGTTGACTAATTTTCTTTAGCTCCACCCACATATTATTTCCTCTAGGCTTTCGATAACGGTTTATGTCAATCTAAGGTTCTTTTGACTTGAGTCGTCTGACTGAAGTCCCTATTTTTGACCGAAGTCCCTATTTTGACTGAAGTCCCTGTTTTTGACTAAAGTCCCTATTTTTGACTGACGTCCTATTTTTGACTGACGTCCTATTTTTTGACTGACGTCCTATTTTTGACTGAAGTCCTATCTTTGACTCAAGTCCTATCTTTGACTCAAGTCCTTTGTTTGACCCTTTGATTTCCAGTCTTTTTTGTGTCTGAAGCCGTATCTTACTGGAGTTATCACTTCAACTTAAGTCGTTACTTTTAACTTAAGGCTAAAAATAGACAGCGACATCTAGTTGTTAAAATAAACTTTTTGTTGACAACTTCTTGTTTACTGCCACTATTTTGACCACGCCCACATAAGGCGTTACTTTTAGTGTTTAGTGTTGGGACACTGTCGATAGATTTTTGTCGATGATTTGAATTTCTATAACAAAGTGTTTAGTGTTGGGACAATGTCGATATTTTTTTGTCGATAATTTTAAATTGCTTAACGAAATGTTTTCTTACTAAACCTTTCATCTTTTATCATCAAAACTTATACACTCTTTATCATCCTGTTATTTTCTTATTTCGTCTGAAGTTTTTTTTTTTTCACAATTTATTATTAGTTCTTTGACTGATGTTGTTAATTTGTGTTTGGTGGATATTATGACTGAGGTCGTATTTTATTCTTTGTTTTTGAATTTATCTAAGGGATACTATGATTTAATTAGGCTAGTTTGGTACTTCTAGATTAATTTATATCCTTTAGTTCCTAAGTCGTTAGTTTTTAGGTTATTCATAGGTTTAGAGGACACGTCAGGAGCTCGCATTGGTAACGTTTAGATTGGAGGCGCTTCAAATTTATTCTTTATCTGCTGCACTTCGATGCTGCTTATTAGGTTTATGTAACTTATCTACTAGACATATTTAATTCCTTATTTTTTTTCTTTTTCTTTTCTTCCCTCTTTCACATACTTCGTACACATTCTTCTATGGTATTGTCACTCTTATAGTGATATTCCTATTTTTTTCATAATAACAATCCTTTGGTGTTGTTCCTAATTTTAGTGATGCGACTCATATTGAGTTGTTGTTCCTTTATCGACATATTTTTTTTTTTGCTGGAATGGGTGTGATGCAGTATAATTCCTGCAAGTAGATACTTTTTGTTGTCATTTCGATTAAATTCTTTTTACGAGTCATTCGGTCAGCTTTTTTACTTTTTCGTTTTTTTTGAAATATTCAAAAAATTGACAATTGTTCTGTACATTGTCAAGAAGAAAAAAATGCAACGCATTCTGTCGTTGGAATTCCTATTGTGTGGATATTTTATTCAATAATATTTAATCTTTCTTCGAAAGTTAGTTTCAAATTTTAACCACCACTATATGTGAGTAGCCAGCGGATACGTTCCCTGGAATTTCTCGTCCCTTTTTTCTTTGGTGAGTAATCCCTTTATAGGTTCCGTATTCTTGTTACTTGTGCCTTCTTCTTTAATCTAAGAAGATTTCCTTTTTCTTAGATTGTTTGAAAGGCCACCTTTTTTTGGCCTTTACCCTGCCATTTATTGTTCGCCTGTCTTCTTCCTTCGTCTGCCGGCCGCAGAAGTCCGAGCGAGCTTGCGGAGAGAAGCGCAGGATCGTTGCCGAGCAAGGTCGACGACACAGGTGCCTAACGGACACATCAGGTGCTAAATAAGACATTTGAGTGGCGCAATAACGCCCAACCATCATATAATAGAAGTGTTCTGTGTTATACTGTCGTGTGACATTTTAATTTTAAGTTGCTTTCCTAAATTCTTAATATCAGATCTTATTCTCTTTAAAATTGCAATTGCTGCAATATTTGCAGCGTAGAGCTGGCTGCTAACACGCCGGGGATTCGAACCCCGACGTGAGCTAGCTAAAAAAATCAAACTCACGCAGCTGGTACACGTAAAATTTATTAATAAAAAGAACAACCGAAATAATTAAGAAATAAGTCAAAAAATTAAAATATTTAGTCGTTGGAAATTGTATAAGGCTACCAAAAAAAATATATCACAAGAAGATTTTTGGAGAAAAAACTTATGGATGTTTCCAAATTTTTAGGAATTTAAGTATATAGACGAATTTAAATTCGATTGCAATCGTACGAAATTCGTGCCGCTCTATAAATTATTTAACACAAATAAGCTCAAGATAAAGGTTTTTCTTTACATAATTTCGTTAATATAAATTTTAAAGAGAATAAGATCTGATATTAAGAATTTAGGAAAGCAACTTAAAATTAAAATGTCACACGACAGTATAACACAGAACACTTCTATTATATGATGGTTGGGCGTTATTGCGCCACTCAAATGTCTTATTTAGCACCTGATGTGTCCGTTAGGCACCTGTGTCGTCGACCTTGCTCGGCAACGATCCTGCGCTTCTCTCCGCAAGCTCGCTCGGACTTCTGCGGCCGGCAGACGAAGGAAGAAGACAGGCGAACAATAAATGGCAGGGTAAAGGCCAAAAAAAGGTGGCCTTTCAAACAATCTAAGAAAAAGGAAATCTTCTTAGATTAAAGAAGAAGGCACAAGTAACAAGAATACGGAACCTATAAAGGGATTACTCACCAAAGAAAAAAGGGACGAGAAATTCCAGGGAACGTATCCGCTGGCTACTCACATATAGTGGTGGTTAAAATTTGAAACTAACTTTCGAAGAAAGATTAAATATTATTGAATAAAATATCCACACAATAGGAATTCCAACGACAGAATGCGTTGCATTTTTTTCTTCTTGACAATGTACAGAACAATTGTCAATTTTTTGAATATTTCAAAAAAAACGAAAAAGTAAAAAAGCTGACCGAATGACTCGTAAAAAGAATTTAATCGAAATGACAACAAAAAGTATCTACTTGCAGGAATTATACTGCATCACACCCATTCCAGCAAAAAAAAAAATATGTCGATAAAGGAACAACAACTCAATATGAGTCGCATCACTAAAATTAGGAACAACACCAAAGGATTGTTATTATGAAAAAAATAGGAATATCACTATAAGAGTGACAATACCATAGAAGAATGTGTACGAAGTATGTGAAAGAGGGAAGAAAAGAAAAAGAAAAAAAATAAGGAATTAAATATGTCTAGTAGATAAGTTACATAAACCTAATAAGCAGCATCGAAGTGCAGCAGATAAAGAATAAATTTGAAGCGCCTCCAATCTAAACGTTACCAATGCGAGCTCCTGACGTGTCCTCTAAACCTATGAATAACCTAAAAACTAACGACTTAGGAACTAAAGGATATAAATTAATCTAGAAGTACCAAACTAGCCTAATTAAATCATAGTATCCCTTAGATAAATTCAAAAACAAAGAATAAAATACGACCTCAGTCATAATATCCACCAAACACAAATTAACAACATCAGTCAAAGAACTAATAATAAATTGTGAAAAAAAAAAAACTTCAGACGAAATAAGAAAATAACAGGATGATAAAGAGTGTATAAGTTTTGATGATAAAAGATGAAAGGTTTAGTAAGAAAACATTTCGTTAAGCAATTTAAAATTATCGACAAAAAAATATCGACATTGTCCCAACACTAAACACTTTGTTATAGAAATTCAAATCATCGACAAAAATCTATCGACAGTGTCCCAACACTAAACACTAAAAGTAACGCCTTATGTGGGCGTGGTCAAAATAGTGGCAGTAAACAAGAAGTTGTCAACAAAAAGTTTATTTTAACAACTAGATGTCGCTGTCTATTTTTAGCCTTAAGTTAAAAGTAACGACTTAAGTTGAAGTGATAACTCCAGTAAGATACGGCTTCAGACACAAAAAAGACTGGAAATCAAAGGGTCAAACAAAGGACTTGAGTCAAAGATAGGACTTGAGTCAAAGATAGGACTTCAGTCAAAAATAGGACGTCAGTCAAAAAATAGGACGTCAGTCAAAAATAGGACGTCAGTCAAAAATAGGGACTTTAGTCAAAAACAGGGACTTCAGTCAAAATAGGGACTTCGGTCAAAAATAGGGACTTCAGTCAGACGACTCAAGTCAAAAGAACCTTAGATTGACATAAACCGTTATCGAAAGCCTAGAGGAAATAATATGTGGGTGGAGCTAAAGAAAATTAGTCAACATACGGTTTTAATAAAGCGAGGAGCCAGTTTGCCAACCAAAAAAATAACCAGTGGCAAAAATCTAGAAAAAAAAAATTACGTCACCATAGAATATCATTAACCAAGATGTAGAGTGATAAAGAAGAAGAAATAAAAAAGATCTACGCATGCTGAGTCCGACTTTCAGCTAAATTAACGCTTAGAGTCTGACTATTAGCATGAGAAGAATCTATAAAAAATTCTTACCAAACATAAGAAAGTTTGGTGTAAAACCGGTGGCAAAGTTAATGCATGAATTGAGATATAGTAGGTAACAATTTTGACCATTATCCTTTATAGAAAGGATTTACGAAAATGGGCGTTATCCTTTGTAAAAATTTTTGATTACTGTTGGAAGAAGAATATTTACGTAAATAGAAAATGAAAATGAAAACTTTATTTACGTAAGTATTTAGATAATTTTGGTATATCTGTTTGCAATTATATGTAAAACTAATATTCCGATTAAATACGGATAATTAGATAAGTGCTAAATGCATAAAAAGGGATAAGATTAATTAATAGAAGGGAAATTGGGGGTAAAACAAGCTCAAAATATGCGAACCTCCGTGAAACAATGTGGACAATTATGAAAGGCGTGTTATTTGTTGATACTGGATCAGGCACAGAACAGACGTCGAAAAAAATGGGCAAAAAAAAAAAAGCCATAGTCTGCCCTGTTAGATCACAAAAAGACACAACAAACAAAATAGAGCATTCTCCTTGTACGAAGCTGGAAAGTGACCATGTTGAGGTTTATGGCTGATGAAGGAATGTTATGGCCACACAACAACAAAGAAAAACAGTTGGGCTAGTAATCAAAAGACAAATAGATAATAGCAAACAACCGCCAAAGAAAAAGGTATGCTAGCATCAAAAAATAAATAGACAAGCAAAAAAGATATCAATGGACAGCTGGACTAGAATCAAAAAATGAAATAGATACAAGCAAACAACCGAGCATAAAAAAGCTTACCTTCGGTCACGAGGCCTAAAACATTCACACTTCAGACACACACTACGGGAAACTAACTACAGCTAAGTTACAGGAGAGAAATTAAACTCAGGATAAAAATATATTTGTGGGGAGAAAAATAAATAGTCAGCTATGTGATATAGTTACAGGGTTATTTTATAGAAATAACACTTCAAAAATAAACAGGTAAGTAATGCAAACTGGTCGAAGTATTGTCCACAGCACAGCGCAGCGCAAAGTTTACAGAGCATCCACTTTCTGCTGAGCGAACGCAAGGCGTGTGCCGATTCGAATGAAAGAAACAGTATCCAAGCTAGTCGGATTCCAGAATCTGTAAATAACAATGGTGACACGGAGATTAAAATATTTTTTGCTCAGAGGGAGCACCACACACGATATAACAAAAAAAAATAATATGTAAATAGTACTTACTTTTAAAAATCGGGCGCCATATTGCAGCGTAGAGCTGGCTGCTAACACGCCGGGGATTCGAACCCCGACGTGAGCTAGCTAAAAAAATCAAACTCACGCAGCTGGTACACGTAAAATTTATTAATAAAAAGAACAACCGAAATAATTAAGAAATAAGTCAAAAAATTAAAATATTTAGTCGTTGGAAATTGTATAAGGCTACCAAAAAAAATATATCACAAGAAGATTTTTGGAGAAAAAACTTATGGATGTTTCCAAATTTTTAGGAATTTAAGTATATAGACGAATTTAAATTCGATTGCAATCGTACGAAATTCGTGCCGCTCTATAAATTATTTAACACAAATAAGCTCAAGATAAAGGTTTTTCTTTACATAATTTCGTTAATATAAATTTTAAAGAGAATAAGATCTGATATTAAGAATTTAGGAAAGCAACTTAAAATTAAAATGTCACACGACAGTATAACACAGAACACTTCTATTATATGATGGTTGGGCGTTATTGCGCCACTCAAATGTCTTATTTAGCACCTGATGTGTCCGTTAGGCACCTGTGTCGTCGACCTTGCTCGGCAACGATCCTGCGCTTCTCTCCGCAAGCTCGCTCGGACTTCTGCGGCCGGCAGACGAAGGAAGAAGACAGGCGAACAATAAATGGCAGGGTAAAGGCCAAAAAAAGGTGGCCTTTCAAACAATCTAAGAAAAAGGAAATCTTCTTAGATTAAAGAAGAAGGCACAAGTAACAAGAATACGGAACCTATAAAGGGATTACTCACCAAAGAAAAAAGGGACGAGAAATTCCAGGGAACGTATCCGCTGGCTACTCACATATAGTGGTGGTTAAAATTTGAAACTAACTTTCGAAGAAAGATTAAATATTATTGAATAAAATATCCACACAATAGGAATTCCAACGACAGAATGCGTTGCATTTTTTTCTTCTTGACAATGTACAGAACAATTGTCAATTTTTTGAATATTTCAAAAAAAACGAAAAAGTAAAAAAGCTGACCGAATGACTCGTAAAAAGAATTTAATCGAAATGACAACAAAAAGTATCTACTTGCAGGAATTATACTGCAGTACGTAATACGCTAGGTCCGTTGTTAAAGTTTAAAAGTAGAGCCAACATTAAAGCAAAGGAACTACTTGATGAAACCGTAAATTTATCGTATATACGCACTCAAATTACAAAATCTCGAAAGTATTTACGTCATGTACTAGAAAACTAACTAGAAAAAGTAGCTATAAAATTTAGCTACAAGTTTTATTAAATTGTAGCTGCCTGACACTGAAAAATAGCTAGATGTAGCTATAAAGTTGCTAAGTTGGCAACACTGAGTATAAAGTACTCTGTGGCTACTACTAAGGCCCCAAATACACTGTCATAAAATAATTATCTTAAAGAAATGATTCCATATCTGTCAAATTCTATGATCATAGTTAAATGATGCTGTTCTTCATTTTTATTTATTACACTTATGATCATCTATACGTCATACACTTAGAATAATAACGCATAGAAAACTAGTGCAAAAAGTGAGGTAACTAAAACTTAGCCATAGTGGCTAACTTATCTCGGCGAGCCGTCATCGTCAGTACTCAAGGTCACGTTCCATCGAACACAGCTCGCGAATAATAATTTAAAATAGCACGGTTGCTATTTCTAAGGGAAAAAATACCAACATTCCTTTCAATTTTGTTCTGATATTTGTTTAGCAAAGAAAATAAATGATAAATGATTTTATTTCTTTAAGTAGGTTTGTACAAACACTTTTACACGTCAATCATATTTTAGAACTAGATGAGGTCGGCGTTTCCTATCTGACTACTCTGAGAAGAAAGGCCGAAACAAACTCAGAGGTCACAGTCTCTTTGAAAGTCCAGAAATAATCTTGGTCAGATCATGTGAAGACCATGTAGATTTGAGTCTGCAATGGTCTTTTGAGGAAAAAAACCACACAGAAAGAGTGGACCTGTCCAGTCAGTGCACGCATTTGTCAGTAATCGTGCAGCTCAACTCAAAACTTAAGGAGCTCAACGATTCGACGAACAATACCAAAGAAAGGACATTTGGGTAGGCCGCATAAATTACTCAAACTGCCAGACTATGATTAAAACTAATTAAGAAAGAAAAAAAAACAATGATCTACATAGTCTTTACATTCACAATAATCAAAATAATATACTATTTTACAAAGTAAATATTCATGTCAATATATTTATGAATATTCATCAATGTCAATAGGTATATAAAAATCCTGAAATAAACTTGGTCAGATCATTAGAGAACCATGTAAGATTGGTGTCTGAAATGGTCTTTTGAGGAAAGAACCATACAGATTTGAGTGGACCTGTCCAGTCAGTGCACGCATTTGTCAGTAATCGTGAAGCTCAACTCAGAACTAAAGGAGCCCAACCATTAGACGAACAATACCAAAGAAAGGATATTTGGGTAGGCCACATAAAGCACTCATACTGCCAGATCATCATTGAAACTACCTGAGAAAGTGAAAAAAAAATAAGACTGACGCACATAGTCCTCACATTCACAATAATTTAATAATAATGTTATACTTCAGAAAGTAAATTGTCATGTCATTCTATAAGTAATAATTATCAAATGTCAAAGTTTACGTAAAATACAAAATGAAAAAATTGCAAAAAACAAAAACATTCAGTATGCAAAAAATTGGAGCAACTCAATCCCAAGCCTTTTTGTCCTCAATATAATCTTTAATGGTATAAAAGGCTTTCTGGCACAACTTACGTTTAATGAATGATTTAAATTTATTTAAGCTTAGATCTTGAAATAGTTTTTAATGTACCTACTACAGTTGAAACTGCAAGGTTTTTAAATGATAAGCATAAAATGTTGGTTCGAAGAGTGGTACAATAATGATTACAATATAATTGTTTTTTTTTTTTTTGGCGAGAAATCATCAAATGACCTCTCCGCTCAGGGCGGAGCGGAAGGGCGTGTCAGCCTCTTACTGACTAAAACCCACCCGAGTTCCTTCAGTTGCCTGTGCGCCAGGGCCACGGTAACTCTTTCGAACAATCCGCAGCCCCGGCAGGCATCGGTCCTATCGGACCCCGTCAATTTTGCTAATATCTCTTTGAGACGCGCGTGGAACACGACGCGCCGTCGACCCGGGCCTGGTCCTTACCGGACGGCGAGCTGCCCATTGCTCGCCGTCCGCAAGCCCGCGCCTACGGTGGCCGGGAGTCGGCAATCGTCTCCCGACGCCCAGGCTCCTGCGGCGACTAGAGGCGCGAGGGCGCAGTGATTGCCTCTCCCACTCGCGCTCCGCCTCCTCCTTCGGTGGGATCTTCGGTGGGAATATAGATCTTCTTCTTTATATTCTTCTTTTCTTGCTTTCTTTTCTTTCTTTCTTTTCTTGCTTTTTCTTTCTTTCTTTCTTTTCTTGCTTTCTTTTTCTTTCTTTTCTTGCTTTCTTTTTCTTTCTTTTCTTGCTTTTTTTCTTTCTTTCTTTTCTTGCTTTCTTTTCTTTCTTTCTTTTCTTGCATTTTTTCTTTCTTTCTTTTCTTGCTTTCTTTTCTTTCTTTTCTTGCTTTCTTTTCTTTCTTTCTTTTCTTGCTTTCTTTTCTTTCTTTTTTGCTTTTTTTCTTTCTTTCTTTTCTTGCTTTCTTTTCTTTCTTTTCTTGCTTGCTTTTCTTTCTTTCTTTTCTTGCTTTTCTTTCTTTCTTTTCTTGCTTTCTTTTTCTTCCTTTTCTTGCTTTCTTTTTCTTTCTTTTCTTGCTTTTTTTCTTTTCTTGCTTTCTTTTTCTTTCTTTTCTTGCTTTCTTTTTCTTTCTTTTCTTGCTTTCTTTTTCTTTCTTTTCTTGCTTTCTTTTTCCTTCTTTTCTTGCTTTCTTTTCTTGCTTTCTTTCTTTCTTTTCTTGCTTTCTTTTTCTTTCTTTTCTTGCTTTTCTTTCTTTCTTTTCTTGCTTTTTTCTTTCTTTCTTTCTTTTTCTTCCTTGTCTTGCTTTTTTTTTTCTTTTCTTGCTTTCTTTTTCTTTCTTTTCTTGCTTTCTTGCTTTCTTTCTTTTCTTGCTTTCTTGCTTTTTTTCTTTCTTTCTTTCTTTTATTGCTTTTCTTTCTTTCTTTTCTTGCTTTCTTTCTTTCTTTCTTTTCTTGCTTTCTTGCTTTTCTTTCTTTCTTTTCTTGCTTTTCTTTCTTTCTTTTCTTGCTTTCTTTTCTTGCTTTCTTTCTTTCTTTTCTTGCTTTCTTTTCTTGCTTTCTTGCTTTCTTTCTTTCCTTGCTTTCTTTTCTTGCTTTCTTTCTTTCTTTTCTTGCTTTCTTTTCTTGCTTTTTTGCTTTTCTTTCTTTCTTTTCTTGCTTTCTTTTCTTTCTTTCTTTTCTTGCTTTTTTTTTCTTTCTTTCTTTTCTTGCTTTCTTTCTTTTCTTGCTTTCTTGCTTTTCTTTCTTTCTTTTCTTGCTTTTCTTTCTTTCTTTTCTTGCTTTCTTTTCTTTCTTTTCTTGCTTTCTTTTCTTTCTTTCTTTTCTTGCTTTCTTTTCTTTCTTTTTTGCTTTTTTCTTTCTTTCTTTTCTTGCTTTCTTTTTCTTTCTTTTCTTGCTTTCTTTTCTTTCTTTTCTTGCTTGCTTTTCTTTCTTTCTTTTCTTGCTTTTCTTTCTTTCTTTTCTTGCTTTCTTTTTCTTCCTTTTCTTGCTTTCTTTTTCTTTCTTTTCTTGCTTTTTTTCTTTTCTTGCTTTCTTTTTCTTTCTTTTCTTGCTTTCTTTTTCTTATTTTTCTTTCTTTCTAAAGAGGTAAGTGTTATCTGTTGCTATGAGTGCAATTTTACAAATAATTGCATTAAAAAAAGGTAAAACGAAGAAAAGAACTTAGATTGGAAGATAAAAAGTCTTGCCAAAATTAATATCTCCGGATGTTTTTTTTTTTTTGGGTGAGGTATCATCAAATGACCTCTCCCGCTCTGGGCGGAGCGGAAGGGATGAAGTTGTATTTAATTATACATATATTGTCAAAGGTAGCACCCATAATTTCAAAGCTAGAAACTCACTTTAGATGCCCAAGTAGTGCAAAAGATGCATTTATTAGTAACACTAAAATATCTGCATAATCAGTCTATAATGTTCCTACTGCTGGGATACAGGCCTCCTCTCTTTGAGAGGGAATGGGCTGTAATGTACCACGCGAGCCCTGCGCGGGTTGGTAGATGTCACATGTCTACGAATTTTTGGTTCTAGGACATGCCGGTTTCCTCACGATGTTTTCCTTCACCGTTTTGAGAGCAGTGGTGATGACATTTTTTACACAAAGTAAAGCGCCTGCCTAGGTTCGAACCCACGACCTACAAGTCGTAAGTCGAGGCCGATACCACTCGGCCGCCACTGCTCTATCTAAAATATCTAGTTACCGGAGAATCTTTTTCCAGCTTACAGTTTCTAACTAGAATTCCCCAATATATGTTTTCAAATTCTTGCATTTTCACGCTATTTTTGAGTTTAAACGGATATGATCAATTGATCATTATTTATGCGCTCGTTGTCAAATAGGATCTTTTAACTATGATGAATGATGATCATAGAAAATATGATTCATAATACTTATGTAGTTATTATATCGTCATAGGTTCTTCTTATAAAAATGACTCATACAGCTCTGATCATATTTCTATGATAGTCTAGTATGAGCCTAATAAACTATTATAGAGTAATCTGTGGTTACCGGTCGGCGCAGGTGACAGTGACAGACAGACAGTGGGCAAACTGGAGACACCGAGTTCCAATACATTTTCAAATACCGGGCATATCTCCTTCTTTCTTATATCTATGGTTCAATGTACATATTCTCGGTATGAGGGTGATTTATAAGGTTGCATATTAGAAAATCAAAACTTTCTCGAGCAAATTTCAAAAGAACAATAAACGAAATAACAAAATTTAAATGACCAAATGCTTTATTTAGAAAAATTTTAAAATCCCAATGTATGTGACATCAAATGAACGACTGATCAAAAGTTGCTAGATGTAATTTTAAAATATCAAATCATTACTAATCAAATTACAACAAAACAACAAAACATTTCTGCGAGCAACTTGGAATTAGCGCTCGCCGGCCGCTGCCGCGGCACTGTTCGCTACGCTCGCTCGGCTCGCGCGCGGTTGGTCCCAGTTTTAACCTTTTTTTTTTTTTTGTTCCGGGGTGGAAAATCCTCATGGATGTCCCCCGCCCTGGGGGGGCGGAGGGGTCTGTCAGACTCTTACTGACTAAAAACCACCCCGGTGTTCCGTCTCACACCTACGCCGGGGGTCGCGGGAACGTACAAATCTTCCGCAACCCCCGGCCGGTGCCGGCCCGCCTCTGCGGGCCCCGTCCGGTCGAGCGGGGGGAGTGAGGTGTTTGACTCCCCCCGCGACGTCTAAGAGGGGCGCGCGTGGAACACTACGCGCCGCCACCTCGGGTCCTGATGTATAGGGGGCGACGGACGTCCCCGAGTCCGTCGCCCCTGGACCCATTTAGGGGGGCTGGAAGAGGGCGTTGTCCGCCCTCCGCCGACGCCCGGTGCGCCTGCTGCAGGCCGGGTGAGAGGATGAGGTTAACCTAACCTAACCTATTTCACCCAGTTCAAAATTACGAATCATACAATCTGCCGCAGAAATGTTTTTACCATTGTCTAATTATCCACTCGCAGGGAAATTTTATGATTCGTCATTTTGAACTAGAGATGTAAAGAACTCGAGTCTGAGTCTTAATTCGATAGACTCGGCTCAATTTTACAAGACTCGGTGTACTAACAAAACTCAGAGCCTTGAGTCGAGCCGATCTGCAGTCCTTTCTCGAAAACTCGAGCGCCAAAATAGAACTCGTATTTCAAAAAGAGCTCGAGTCTTAAAAACAAGCTCACGTCTCAAAAAGAACTCGAGTCTTAAAAAGAGCTCGAGTGTATCGAGTCTTGAGCGTATCAAGGTTGATTTATTTAAAAATACATAGACATAGTTCATGTGGCAACATGCTAAATGTGACCTTTAGGCATGGCATTATTAGGTTCTGTGTGTACCCCAAGAGGGATAAAAACTTGACACTATTTATTATGTCGGTACGGATCAATTTTTATTGTTTGTTATTTTACGAGTGTTAGTTATTTAATACATTCTGTAATACTGGCTACATTAAAAAAAAAAAAAAAAATGTATGTCTTGTGGTTGTCGTTCAAAAAAGCGCGGGCCTGGCCCAGGCAGTCGTCAACTAGCTGTCAAATAGATAAGTTATGTTTTCAATTTGTATTTTGTAAATGCTGTAGTAATGTGTCTATGAATAAACTTGGTATCTACTGGTCTTCGTGAGTATAATTTACAACAAGAACCCTGGGAATACACGAAAATTAATATTTCAGAAGTGGTAAAACCCTTGGAGAAAATCTGCTGGTATGTAACCTCTTTATTATAGTGTAAATCACTACATAATCGGTTTGTATACTTACTTACAAAGATGTTACTTACATTATTTTACAATCATAGTTTCTCGGGAATTAAGAACGAAGTAGGTTTTACATCACTTGTCTTAAAAGGCGACGAGCAATGGCGATACACTACAGCAAGTAGGTACCTGCCCTGTTATAAACATAATAGGTGTCTGATTTAGTTGATGTCAGGTCGTTTCATCTCACTGAAATTATTAGCCCACTTATTATTTTACAAACATGTTACGGCGGGTGTGGTAATTATGTAGTTTTATAATGCATCTGAGGGTGTACTGTGACTGAACTGCCCACGTCAATGCGTGACCTTGCCACGGGCCGCCCCGGTACATAAACACGACTTATAGACGAAAGATTTCTATGAACCAATAGTAAACAAATGACTGTTTCCTTTTGTGGACAGACCAGGCCTAATTTATGCAACATGTTTTAGAACAATAGAAACTTCTTTTTTTTTCTTTTTATAAAAAAAAGTACTCGTTTTATTACCGTTTATTACACAATTTTATTTTTTTATTTCTTTTCGAAAGCGATGACCCTGTTTTATTTAGCCTAAAATGAAGTTCCGCTCATTTAATAAACAATGAAATCATAATATTTACCAGGGTTCATTCAAAGCTTTGTAAATATAAAGAATTTAAAGTATTAATTGACAGAACGCAAGACCGCGGCTCAGATTACAAACTAATTTTCAACCACAGACAACTTATCTAATAATTCCCGATACACACGCACGAATTGTGGCAAAAATATGCTACATTTATCCACCTTTCAAAAGAACCTGGAACGAAAGAGGTGGGTCCACGCATAAAATTCTAAAAACTAAGAGGGAACGCGCGCGCCGCTGTCAGTTGAGTGGTGTGTTTCGTGCGTTCGGGCGTTTTAGGGTTTTCTGAACTGTTGACTTTGTAGTTTCGGGCAGTTCAGTGGGTAGGTAGGTATCTTCGAACAAAAGTTGTAAGAAGATAAATTATGGTCACAAAGCGCAAAGCGTATCACCTAACCACAGCCGTCGGAAGTAGGGTACCGATCTTGTATTTGTTTATTTTGCTTTCTATGTTTATGACAACAAAGACTTCGCACATAGTACGTCTATTGTTAGCAATTGAATACATGATTGGTTTTTGGACTTTATTTGTATAAGTTATTGCATTTGTGTATGACCGCAGCTAACGTTGGTTAAATTCCATTAAAAAAGTACAATACAAATACAACTTACATAAACTAATTTAAAATTAATAATTTAAGAATAATAGGGTGATAACGTTCAGTTACACGTACCTACCTATTCATTGCATAGTAATAAATGTTATTGTTTTCTTCTCTTCCTCTCTCCTTCACCTACCCCTTTTACTTCCTCCCTTTTTCTTTCATACACACACACATTCACTCATTTTTGTTTTATATACTTACACCTGTTATCTTGTTTTGCTATTTTGTGGACGCATACATAGTCTCCACCCATACCAGATTTCCGAGGTATACCTTAAATATGTCTTCCACGGAAGCGTCAGGCTATACGCCACCACTCCGGCGTCTCTCACGCGATCGCGGGCGAACTAGAGAGTGTCGCAACAAAACTCAGTATGACCAGCCCATACGGAGACGCCGGTCCATGACAAGTTTGCATGATAAACGCCGCCATCATAAACGACAAACTGACCGTAGCAGATCTCGAAGGCGATGGTCGTCCAGTAGCACGAATAGTGGCAGACATGCACGTAGATCACGTTCCTCTTACCAACGCCCTCGCCGCTCTGCTACCAGTACGTCTGAAAGCTCTGATGATTTATATTATATTAGAAATCGACACGCAAAAAGAAGGAAACGACGGCATCGTTCCCAATCTAACACGTCATCATTTGATAATTCGCTTTCATCGACTGCATCCGAAAGATCACCGCGCCCAAAACAACGGCTAGGCAAGTACTCAAAACGTAAGAGAAGATCATATTCAACACCTCGCCGTGACATCGACGTTATAAGAGAACTATCACGTGTGTTTCGTAAGACCGATCACCACTTTGAAGGGGCGCAAAATGTGATTCCCGAATTCAACCCAGATGCTAATGAACAATCGGCTATAAATTGGATTCGCAAGGTTAATGAAACTGCAAAAATTTATAAATGGAGTGAAAGGCAGATTACTTTCTATGCCATTCCAAAATTAGCAGGTCATGCAAAGAAATGGTATCAGGGTCTTAGTACGCTAAACTTGACGTGGCGTGAATGGCAAAAGAAAATAATTAGAACCTTCCCTGATGACCGGAACTATGCTGACCGCTTAAATGAAATGTTAGATAGAAGGAGCAGAAGAGATGAATCCCTAGAGGATTATTACCATGATAAAGTAAGATTAGTAAAAATGTGTGGTATAAGAGGGCGTAACGCGGTTGACTGTATTGTCAATGGGATTTTTGACAATAACATTCGTTTAAACGCTCAGGGTTCAAGTTTTAGTAGGCCATCGCAGCTACTTAGATATCTACGCCGTATTTCAAGAAAAAGCAACCCAATCTCACGTAAATTCAACTTAAGCCGAAACGAGAATGTAATGACCAACCGTGATATAGCACCCAACGCTCAAAAATCAATAAATAAGCTTCAAGAACGTAATAAAAATGTTCAATGCTACAACTGCTTAGAGAACGGACATACATCACGTACTTGTACAAAACTAATTAAACGGTGCACGAAATGTTCTCGTCTCGGACACGACACCCAAAAATGTGAAGTAATTCAAAATTTCCGTGAGCAGCATGGCAGTAAAAGTAAAGCGAGTAATATTACAAGTACTAAAACCGAGCCAGTTCAAAATGTTTTAAAAATCTCATCGGACAGTCAAACTAATGGCAAGTATTTTAAGTCTGTTACTTTAAATGGAGTTAAACTATCCGCATATATTGATTTTGGTAGTGAGTGCACCCTTATTCGCAAAAAAAGTGGCAGATGAGGCTCATCTCACTATAGTAAAGTCAGGTCTCCCCTTAATTAAAGGATTTGCTTTCGGAAGTATAGTACCGATAGGTAAAACCAATATTAATGTCGTGGTTGACGCAGTTGAAGCTGATATTGAAGCGTATATTGTGGACGATCATTTATTAGAAACTGATGTTTTAATCGGGCAATCATTGACTGAATTACCTACTGTAGTTGTTTATAAAACAAGTTCCAGTTTAACGTTATATTGCGATCACTCCGAGCTAGAAAATATCAACTTAAATGTCACCCACGACACAGTATTGCAAAAAGGGTTAAATAATTTGGAAGTACACACAGTTAACGAGCACACTGGGCCACTTTTTGTACCCGGAAATATATGTATGAGACCTGGAAGTGAATATTCAATTTTGCAAGGAGTTTATCAGTTCGAAGCTGGCAAAGGTTCTTATAATAAATATGTCCAATGAACATATCAGTCTCAAGAAAAACAAGCTAATATCGCGTGCAGTACAATTACCTGAGAAAGATTTATTTTTACCGAACTGTGACTTGCTTGAAGTTAACAATATCAGTGTAAGAGAGAGAATAAAATCACCAACATTTACTGAGTCTAAACCTCCAATAACGATGGAGATGTTAAATTTAGGGCCAGCTATCACCGAAAAGGACAAAAATAGATTGCTTCAGCTATTAAATGATTTTAGAGATTGTTTCGCTCTCGACTCCGGTGAACTGGGAGTGACTCACGTAACTGAAATGAGTATCAGATTGAATGATACTACTCCTGTCTACTATAAGCCGTATAGGCTACCATTCAGCGAACGTGCTAAGGTGAGAGAGATAATTGGAGATCTATTGGCTAATGGCATTATACAGGAATCTCAGTCACCCTATGCGAGTCCAATAGTTCTCGTGCGTAAGAAGAAAAATGACTATCGCCTTTGTGTAGATTACAGAGCATTGAATAAAAAGACCATCAAGGACAGTTATCCAATGCCTGTTATCGACGATCAGTTAGATCGGCTTAGTGGCAAATCGTTATTCACGAGTCTGGATCTCGCATCGGGCTATCATCAAATTCCTGTGGCTCAAAAGTCAAGGCATATTACGGGGTTCGTAACCTCCGATGGCCATTACGAGTACACACGCATGCCCTCTGGCCTTGTCAATGCTCCCGCAGTCTTCCAAAGTATGATAAACAAAGCTCTCGGTGCAAAACGATTCGAATTAGCTATACCATACCTGGATGACTTATTGGCAACGGCCAGCACGCCTGAAGAAATGTTTGACAAACTTGAGGCAATTTTAGAGCTCTTACGAAAAGCAAACCTTACCTTAAACTTAAAAAAATGTTGCTTCTTCCAGTCTAAAATTGATTATTTAGGCTTCGAAATATCTGAAGATGGACTTAAACCTGGAAGTAAAAAAATACTGGCGGTATCGGAATTTCCCCGCCCGAGTAATGTTCATCAGGTCCGACAGTTCATTGGACTAGCCAGTTTCTTCAGACGTTTCGTTCCCAACTTCGCGTCTATAGCCAGGCCTCTGACGAAACTAACCAAAACTGATGCTGTTTGGTTATGGAGCGAAGAACAAGAAACGGCATTTCAAAACATTAAATCTAAACTGGTAACGAGACCTGTTTTAGCTTTGTACAATGCCGAGTATGTTACAGAAGTTCACTGTGACGCCAGTAAGGTGGGTATAGGCGGAATATTACTGCAACGACCCAATGATAACACGCCATTTCGGCCGGTGGCTTATTTCAGCCGCCAAACTACCCGGGAAGAAGAATTTTGGCACTCGTTTGAATTAGAGACAATGGCTGTAGTACTGTCTTTGAAAAAATTTAGGGTATACCTTATAGGTATAGAATTTAAAGTCATCACTGATTGTAATGCTTTACGGTCAACGTTATCAAAACGAGATTTGCTACCGAAAGTTGCTAGGTGGTGGCTTATACTTCAGGAGTATAACTTTTCGATTGAATACAGACCCGGCCAAAGTATGCAGCATGTAGATGCGCTTAGCCGCAATCCTGTGTTTCCCCCGGAGCAAGAAGAAGTAGAAGTTCTTAACATCACGACTAATGACTGGCTCCATACTGTTCAGATGACAGACCCACATTTAAAGGCGGTTAAGCAGATCCTACAGAAAAACGAAGATGACATAAAAGACATATTTCAAAATTATGCAATCCGAGAAGACAAAATTTATAGAAAGGTGGGCAACAAAATGAGATGGGTAGTGCCTAATTCAGCACGTTGGAAAATATGCCAAATGAATCATGATAAAGCGGGTCACTTTTCTGTTGAGAAAACACTTGAGAAAATCGCATCTGATTACTGGTTTCCAAAAATGAACCGCTTCGTCAAGAAATACGTGAAAGCATGCATTAATTGTGCCTATAATAAGGAAATTTCGGGCAAGAAAAGTGGTGAATTACATCCCATTCCAAAGATTAGCGCTATTTTCCACACCGTCCACATGGACCATCTTGGCCCATTTGTCAAAAGCAAAACAGGGAATTGTTACATTCTTGGAATTATAGATGCGTTCAGCAAGTTTATTTTTGTTAAAGGCGTACGAAATACTAAAACTAAAACAACTATTAAGGTTTTAGAAGAAATCTTCTCGGTATTTGGTCATCCTAAAGTGATTATATCTGATCAAGGTTCCTCTTTCACTTCCAGTGAATTCAAGGCCTTTACTGGCTCGATTGGTACCAAACATGTGTATAACGCAGTGGCGACACCGCGTGCTAATGGGCAGATCGAGCGGTATAATAGGACCATCTTGAATTCACTGGCGGCAATGAATCATGGTCTTGATGAAAAAGATTGGGACCTTAATTTAGGAAGGCTACAATGGAGCCTAAATAACACTGTTAATAAAGGCACAGGAAAGTGTCCTGCTGAGATAGTTTTCGGACAAAGAACGATAGGCCGTACAGAAGGAATTATTAAAGGCGCTTTGGAAGATACAGAGCCAATGACAAGTACAGAAAGAGAAGAATTAAGAAAGACTGTTCAAGAGAATATAGAAGATAATCAATTAAAAATGAAAAATAATTATCACAAAAACAAAGCACCCACTAAAGTATTTCAGCAGGATGATCTTGTTATGATTCCCAATCATAAATCAGAAAAAGGCAAAAGTAAGAAGTTAGTCCCAAAGTTTCGGGGACCCTTTCAGGTAACACGCGTCCTGGATAATGACAGGTACGAAGTATCTAGCATTCGCGGACACGCTGATCGTCCATACCGCAATATTTTCCCGGCAGACCATTTAAAACCGTGGATAACGATGGGGGCACCTCCTGGTACTGACGAAATAAGCTCCACAACTGACGATTCTCTTTCAGAGTAATTTAATGCATCTATTATCTGAGCAAATATCTTTATTAATTGACTTACATCTTATACACTTACCACAATTTTCCCTATTATGACCATTACAGCATAGATAGCAGTGAGAAAATGATGAAATACGACCCCAAGTGTGGTACTTAAGTTCCCAAGTGTGAACACTATGATGATTACCCGAGATCAATGAGAATCCCCAAGTGTGGCTGTTAGCCCCCAGTGTGGCCATTATAAATAGATAACAATGGACCCCAAGTGTGGTACTTAATGGAGTTCCCAAGTGTGAACACTAATGATGATTGTCCACTGAAATGAATGAGACTCCCCAAGTGTGGCTGCAGTTAATCAAATCTACCCCAGTGTGGTACTTAGGTTATAATTTGTGTGCCCCTAGTGTGGCGATTACTTGAACTCTGAAAAATACCTATCATTAATTAATTTAGATGTATGTTATAATAGAATAAGATAAATAAGTACAGTTAAAAATGGAACGTAAAATAAATAGAAATCATTTATATATTTAAATATCAGATTTATTGTTCGACCTGTCTTGCACCAGCAAAAAAAAAAAAAAAAAATGATTATCAATGCTTTTCAACATATTTAAATTTATTATTGTTTTATACTAAATTTATATATTATTATATATAAATTTAGTATAAAACAAATCAAGGTATGAGGTCATACCGAACAGTGAATGGCCGAGCTGAGTTGGGGATAGGGTCATCCCCACGGCAGTATGGCCGTCTGTTAGTTATTTAATACATTCTGTAATTCTGGCTACATTTAAAAAAAAAAAAAAAAAGTGTATGTCTTGTGGTTGTCGTTCAAAAAAGCGCGGGCCTGGCCCAGGCAGTCGTCAACTAGCTGTCAAATAGATAAGTTATGTTTTCAATTTGTATTTTGTAAATGCTGTAGTAATGTGTCTATGAATAAACTTGGTATCTACTGGTCTTCGTGAGTATAATTTACAACAAGAACCCTGGGAATACACGAAAATTAATACGAGTATTTACTTAACTTACGTTTTTACTTCTGTGGTTATTATCTATTGTTATTGGAATAAAAATGGAGACAATAAATAATTACAACATAATGAATGATTTTTTTTATTTTGTCCTTGTTATGCGTTATGCTATTCAGATAATTCAGAATCAGTGAAACTAGGCAAACTAACATTCTTTAAGCTATCTTCCTCTCGTACTTTCCGTATAAAGACTAATATCCTGGAGTAAGTCAAAGTACGTTTTCTTTCGGGTACTCGATCCATCTCAAACGCTATCAGTTTAGAAAACTCTTGATTCCTTGGATCACATGGTTTTTCCAAACCAAAGTCAATATCTTTTAGTAAGCTTGTGCGGGGGCGTACATCAGACGAGTCCCAGCGATTTCTTTTATACACATTCGAGTCTAGGATATCTCCATACGTAACCTGCGTTTGTTTATCGGCCTTTACTGGAGTGGTCGACTCTAATAATTTTCTTTTCTTTCGAAATAATCCTGTTAAAATGCTAGGAGAGGTAGATCTTTCACCGTCAGCACTGGACATTTTTTTCAAAAAAATTAACGCACCACCTTTGACACGATCTAAATAATTCTCAAAGAACGAAATGTTGTCACTTGTAATAAACTATGACCCCAGAACATGTGGATCTAGGTATCCTTGTTTTGTAACCAAGTAATACAAGTAATTATGCAATTACTACTTGTGCTTCAATTCAATAAACTTAAATACTTCGTATGAAGGTACAATGCTCCAACATTTTTTTATTTTACCCTCAATATTTATTATTATTCTGCGCAACTAACTACCTGTGGCTAACTTCGTAGTTTCGTACCGGCCGAGTTATATTATATTAATCGTACTGTACGGTTCATTAGCTATTATAAAATACTATTTACATGATATTGTTTAAGATTGTAGTTTTCCTGTTTAAATCAATTGTGTCAACGAATGAATATGGAGTCCGTGGAAGAAGAACCCAGTACTTCATTTTGTTCGATTCCCAGTACTGATTCGCCGACTGGAATGATTTTGGATTCGGGACGTACTCGTAGACGGGCAAAAAGTGTTAAGAATACAAATTATAATAAAACGTCATTGCATTATGAATGCAAAAAATGTATGAAACAGTTTTCACTTAAAACGTCGCCTACAATTTTAAAAAGACACGTTACTAATCTTCACGATGAAGAAACAATTAAAGAAAACAGAACAAGTAAGTACTCTCTGTACGATAAGCTGATTCTAAACTTTATAATACACGGTGCTCACCCTCATAGTATTGTGGAAGAAGAACACTTTATTAAAATGATAAAAGGATTAAAGCCTAATTACCAGGGAATAACACGCCAAAGTTTGAATCTGAATATACAAACACTTTATGGTAACACAAAAACTAACTTAATAGAATGCATAAAGTCAATAAATAAAATGTCTTTAACATTTGATTTTTGGACATCAGTGACGAACAAACCGTACATTGTTATTACAGCCCATTTTGTTCATGAATCAAAAATGAATGCTATCATATTAGATTTCGATCTTATACCTTTTCCGCATACAAGTAGTGAAATATTAATAATAATCACGGAAATTTTTGATGTTATGGGTTGCAAAATAAAGTTATGTCTATAACAACAGATAACGAGGCCTCCAATATAAAGACTATGCAGTTGTTACAACTTTTCCATAGCGATTATGAAAATGCCATTCACACCAGCACCCTAATTACGTAACACACTATCTATGACAATCTGAATAATTTTGAAGCCTATTGCTAATCCATTGCTTCATAAGTTCGAAAAATTTGTCTGCACACCAACGTAAATAACGCAATGAATGTTGTTGAACTGTCAAAATGAAACCCATTCCTACTGTTAGTGTGTTACGTAATTACCCCGCTGATGTTTAGCGCACATATTGAACCTAAGTGTTAAAAAAGGATTACAAAAATTAAATAATGTCGTGTCAGATATATCGAAATTGGTAAATTTTATAAATTTTTCACCAAAGAAAAAACAACTGTTCTTTGATATTTGTGATTTGTTGAAAATATCACGATTAACACTACTTAAAGAAATGCATATAAGATGGAACTCCACATTTTTAATGTTGGAACGTGCCTATAACATGCGTGCTGTTTTGGATCATATGTGCAAAAATTTTGAGGAATTCAAGAAGTATCTAATTGAGGATTGGGGACAAATAAAAAAGTTGATTGATTTTTTTAAAACCTTATTATGATGCCACCCTTTTACTCTCTAAATCAAAATACCCTAGTTTGGTATACGTCATATTTATAATTGATGTGCTGATGGATCAAATTTCACAGAATTATGACGACGACAATTTTTTGAATGCTTGTGCACATGCTATGGCTGACAAATTAAATGAATACATATCAGTCTTGCGGACAGAATATGCAAAATATGCAGTCATTTTGGACCCCCGTCTAAAAAATAACTATTTTTCTGAAAGAGAGGAACATGGGCCACTTCAGTTATTGAAAATATTCTACCAAACGAAATACGATCAACGTTGTAACATAAATGAACAGTCAGAAACCGGAGACAGTTCAAAGAAAAGTATTTTTTCGACTATTTATAGGAATAAAACATTGATTACGGATGAACTTCAAGAGTATTTAATGATGCCAATAGAAACAGAAAACACTGATATTATATTATGGTGGACACAACAAGCTAATAGATTACCACACCTTCAAAAATGTGCGTTTGATATACTCAGTATTCCGGCAACAAATGTGCCGAGCGAACAGGCATTTTCAAGATCTGGTAATTTAATCACAAAAAAAAGAAACAGACTTAGTAATAAGACGATACAAGCTACAATGTGTCTAGCATCATGGTTAGACTTTTTTGATTAAACGTTTATATAATAAAAAATATTGGTATATTAAGTAATTAGGTACTTAATGTGATTTGTTTATGTTTAGAATCATGTTTCATGATGAGTAAAATATTTTTTCTTATATTTACCTCTTTTATTTTAATAAGAAAGATTATTTGACACTAGCTATTGTGACGTTGCAAAATCAATAAATAACGCAACAAGTAGCGACATCTTGTGTCAGGCATTGGCATGGCTGTCAGCGTGTTCTCTGTAACACTAGAGAAATTATGTCATGTAAATTATATACAAGAGTATTAGTTAATTTAAATAAATAAACATACAGACATAATTTCCCACATTTAATTTAAAACAATGCCTAAGAAATGGAAAATAACCAATAGACAAGAATTCTATTTAGTCTATGGTAGCGGAAGCTTCTCGAAGGTTTGTGACATTGATCCGGCATGGGGAAGACCCGCAACGTGTGTGACACGATACGAATAGGATTTGGAATTGGGACTTAGTTCTGGAGGAACAGACTGTGTCCAAATAACCCGATGGGTTTCCAATAAGTCCCATTCGAAGCTGAATCCGGTGAGTGTTCAACCGTATTCTTTGTTCATGCGGGATGGCGTGGCACGTACATGTGATTTCTCACACGAGTGTATTGTTACAGGTCTGGCTGTTTATGCTAGCTTTTTTTCTCTTGTATCTATGATACATAATTGAGACGTGATGCTTTGGAGTAGCCCCGTGGTCTGATGATTGGAATGGATCCGGGTGCAGGCAACCTTTGAGGTGTGGTCATCCGTTTGACAGGAAGGCTTTACTTAACCGATATCGGTGATGAGGGAAGTTCGCCGCTCCAGGTAACGAAGCGTCATTATAATACCCGTAGGTCACGTAACGTGCGAACACAGGGGTATCCTGTGTTTGATGCCAAGGGTCGTATTCCTGTCAAGTGAAGGGATTAGTACTGAGAGATCACCAAGAATAATCGGTAAGGTAGCGATTTAGTCTATGAGAGAGTTAGGCCTATTGTATGGACTGGGTGATGAGACCAGTTGCCATAGTGTTGTGTCGCGGATTGCTTAACATAATCTTATGTTCCCGTTGTCAGCACAACCTTGATAGGTAGGTACTTGAATGATTGAGCTAGTATCTATTGAGTGGTTCACCTCACGGATTCGCTATAGCGACTCTGAGATATTGTAATAGTCTCATTGTAGGTCAACACACCAATACAACTAGACCCGAGACTGGTTGTACTGGTGTGGAAGCCCAGGCATATGGGGGAAGGTATGTGGCTAGCCACATTCAATATTGTGAACCTTCAATAGTGTGTTATTGTAATAAACATTGCATTGTGTAAGAAGGTACTTGTTTAATTGAATCTTTCCCTAGCAGCTTATTATACCCTACAAATTTACTTTAGCACGGGGGTGAGTAAGTACAACACCGAAGGAGACAATCAACATCCAGTCTCCTAATCAATTCTGTACAACTCTAAGGGCCGGGTTACACTATTTCCCGCGACTTCCTATATTATTTTTATTCCGACTTATATTTTATTCCCTATTTATTTATAAAGGAACTCCAAATGGAAAAGAACTTGAGCGCGACTCGTCGCGTGAAACGACTCTAGCTCGAATCAAGACCTGAGCGCCATGTTGCCCCGTCAGGGTATATATGTTCTGTGTATGTTGCGCTCGAGTCTCTATGTAGACTTAAGTGTTCTAGTCTGGGGGTGTTTTTGTAACGAGTCGAGCTGTGCAATTTGTCAGCTGAGCCTAAAATTTAGGACTCAAAAGACTCGAGTTCTTTACATCTCTATTTTGAACTGAGTGAAATAGGTTAGGTTAGGTTAAAACTGTGACCAACCGCACTTCTCCTTCCGCTACTTCCTTCACCGCTACTTCCAAGTTGCTCGCAGAAATCATAACTAATCAAATTTTATAATCACAAATGATTTCTTATTAAGAATTATTAATTTAAATGTAGGTATACTTATATTTTTACCTTTTTCAGTTAGTCCATTTGATAATTAATAATTTATCCAGTAATCCATTTTGACCTTTAAACGATTTGGTCAATAGTGTAATAAATAATTTAAACATTGATATTCCAGACTTTGGTCAGCTGAACTTTTGATCAAATGACCATCGTTATTTTAAACTTTGTTGATTTGTACGTTGTTCTTTTGAAATTTGCTCGAAAAAGTTTTGATTTTCTAATATGCAACCATTTATAATGATGTGGGTAATTTGACTAATTAATTATTTAATGACATTATTTAAGGGCATTATAAAAGGACGAATTTCCTATAGTTGTGATCATTAGTTTGCTAGTTATATTTAGTCAATGACAACTGGAATGGCGAACGTAACAATGTTGAAGAAAAACGAGTACCGCGCTGTTATTAACGAGGAACCTTCAGGGTAGCCCGCGAAATTCAAATTTTCTTACGTTTTTTGCAAGTTGCAGGTCACTCTCAGGTTGTATTTTGATTAAAATATGATTCACGATCGTAACAAATATGGCTTTACAGAATTATAATCATTAGAATCAGCAATACAATTAGGTTAATATAATTAGGTTCAAAAGTGGCCAAGTGAATTTAAAAGGGGCAGAGAGAGTATTGAAGACGACTCTCGCTCGGGCGGCCTGGTTACTGCCTTTACGGAAGAAAACGTGAAAAAAGTTAAGAAGCTTATACTGGAGCATGCCCGAATGAAGATGAAAATGATAGCAGAGATGACCCAGCTCTCTGTTGGTACCATGTACACTATTCTTCATGACCGTGCAGTTTCTTGTCGGCTCTTCTCAATTCAATAAAATATTTTGATTGATTGACCTTCTTTACTTTTCAAGTCAGTGCAAGATGGGTGCCGCGAATGGTCAAGGCGGCGCCTCAAAATCAAGTGCAAATCGAGTGCTATAGAGTTTTTAGAGGTCTGTGGTGAAGTTCCATCAAGTATTTTCGATAGAATTGTTACTGGAGATGAAACGTGGGTTCATCATTATGACCCTAAAAGTAAGCAGGAGTCCATGCAGTGGCACAAAAAGGGTACTGCGCCCCCTAAGGAATTCAAAGTCGTTTTGTCTGCCGGAAAAATCATGGCCACAGTGTTTTGGGACTTAAAGCGAATTTTGCGGATTGAGTAGGTACACCAAAAAAGGTGAAACCATAGACAAATCATCCTACGCGTCCACTTTTACGCTAATTTACGGGAAGCAATTAAAGAAAAAAGACGGGGTAAATAAACTGAACCGGTGTGTTGCTTCTTCACGACAATGCCCCGGTCCACACGGCGCGTGTTTCCAAGGCTGCTGTGCGAGATAGTGGTTTTGAAGAAATTAACCACCCACCCTATAGCCCGGACCTAGCCCCAAGTGATTATCATTTGTTCCCTTATTTGAAAATGGACCTTGGTGGGAAACGATTTGCCAACGATGAATAGCTGAAGGTGGCAATAAATGCGCGTTTTTCAGAGAAAGCTGAAAGTTAGTTTTTACAGGGTATAAAAGTTATTTTTTAGATGTATTAAATGCATTGAGGTAATGAGGGATGAATTTAAGTTTTTTTTTCAGGTTGACACCGAAAATACATTGAACGCCCTCGTAGCTGAAATTATATACGTGAATATACGTACAGCTAGCTAGCGTACAGTTGATCAAAAATAATCGACTATAAAAAAAAAATAAAAAAAATCTACTCTGAAAAATACATCGTTCAAACAGAAGGACTTGCAACAATAAAACCTATGGGTCCTCTACGTTTATAAATTCTGTGACTTCTGTGATGACTACTGTGATTCATCACTATGACTATGTTTTTTATAAAAATAACTTTAATTTCGGAAGTCGGTTGCTCTTTTTTGTAAGTTTTTATTTTTCACTTTTTAGTTGTGGTACCTACCCCACACAAATTCCTATACCACTACTTGCTATGTAATAAAATTTAATTTAATTTCTATTTCTCGCTTTATTTTTTGTGGGTTGGTTTGTAATTTATCTATGTTACAATAGTCTAATGTCAACTGCTCATCACTTTTTACAAAATATTGCTTTTTTGGATGCAGGGACGTTAATTGTTGAGTTCTCCTGGTACTTCACCATCAATTCCACTTCACTATATGCGTTGTGACGAGCATAAATTGCTTAGTAAACATATAAAAGTAATTGAATCGCAACCTGTGAAATACTTATTATTGAGTAGTTCCGATGGCTTCATCATCTGTGGTCTTCATCATCAGTTCCACTTCACCAAATAGTGCTTTCCAAGAGCAAATGCACGAGTTACTATAAAAAAATAACCAAATCACTCTAAGTGTGCCCATAATATTTGAAGAGTTCCCTCGATTTCTCCAGGATCCTATCATTAGAACCTGACCTGAAGACAATGGGACCACCTGGGAAGTATACCCTTTGAAACAAAAAGAATTTTCCAAATCGGTTCAAGCGTCTTCGAGTAATCTGTGAACATACATAAAAAAATAGATTCCGACGAATTGAGAACCTCCTCCTTTTTTGAAGCCGGTTATAAAGTATCGCAGAGCTGATGGAGCCCTCCCTTAATAAAGAATAGTTGGAATTAAAAGGAAAGTGTAATGCAACATTGTCGCGATAACACGAGCTACACTTCGCGCACTCTCACTCGCACACCGCTCGACGTCTCGCTTTACAACACAGAGCGCGCGAAGTGTAGTTCGAATTATCGCGACAATGTAGCTGTAGCATTAAACTGAATTTAGGACTGCGTATTGCGTATAAACTATTATATCTGACATATTTTACGTTAGATACATGGAACAACATTACTGTCCACTGGCCGTCCCACCTACCGCCACTACATATCTGAACAATGCATTATATTAAAAAATAGTCGACTTAAAAATCGATATTAAACGACAAGCATCGTTTAAAAACACGTGTACATCTCCAGCATGCCACAACGTGCACCAATCACAGCTCGCCAAGTAAAGCTGTCAACGTTTTCATTTCCATGAATGGACGAGATTTATCTATCACTGTAATTTCGTACTATTTCTATTTATTCTGTAACAAGTTACGGTGTACGTAGCAGCTGGAGTTAAATTTAGCCTATCTCGTTAGCAATATTAGTGCAAAATGTATAAATTAAGTGTGTTTCATTTATTATTCTTGGCGACAATCGTGCAACTATCGCTCGCACTGAAAGAGGGCGAATGCGAAGTTTGTATCAAAACCGTAGAGAAATTCGCAGCCACGTTATCAGAAGATGTAAAGAAGGTCCCTAAATCAATTGAGACTGAGTTCAAGAAGTTCTGTAAAGGTTCCAAGAATAAAGAGAACAGGTTCTGTTACTATTTAGGCGGTCTGGAGGAATCCGCTACCGGTATCTTGGGTGAAATTTCGAAGCCGCTTAGTTGGTCGATGCCCGCTGACAAAATCTGTGAGAAGTTAAAGAAGAAGGACGCACAAATCTGCGACCTCAGATTCGACAAACAGATCGACCTAAACAACGTTGATTTGAAGAAACTCAAAGTGCGGGATCTGAAGAAGATTTTGAACGACTGGGATGAGGTCTGTGACGGTTGTATCGAGAAGACAGACTTCATCAAGAGAATAGAAGAACTAAAGCCCAAGTATATGGGAAAATCTGAATTGTAGAATAGCTCAATTCTATTTTTTAGGTAAGGTTATTTTCTGCATATGGTGTATTTGATATTGCGAATATTTAAACAGTCTGAAAGCAATTTTTCCGCCTAAAGCGTATCTAATTGGTTATGATAACATGGTAACAAACCGGTACATTCTATGACTGAGTCACATTCACATATTACTTAGTTATAATGCTCATGATGCAATCAGAATTGTACCAATTTGTCAATTAATAAAAAGGCCAATAACCTTTATTGTCATCAACAATAAAACCTGTGAGAATGAAATAGTAATTAAGGAAATAAATGAAATAAAACAAAAAAAGTACTGCTGTACTTCAAATAAAAAGTATGTTAGATTTAAAACTTGCATACTTTTAATCAGGAATAGCCTACTCTCGAGTCTTATTGGAAACCAACCACTTAACCAAGAATATAGAGCATATTTTTGTCACTATTTACTTTTACTGTTACAATTTCCATGAACTAAGTTACATCCTAAAACCATGATTTAATCATGCTCATTTGTCATAGTATTTTGATAGCAGATTGGTAATTTTTAAGAAAAGAGATTGCTTATTTGTTATATTAGTTGATCACTTTTGATTTAGTGATTATTTTGCCTTGCCAAGACTAGGTACGTAAAAAGCATTTGTATTAAACATATACTAACTTTAGCTCTCACAGCAAATATTTATATCCATTTTCCTTTTTCTTGTTAATTGTGTGACACATAAACATTACGTAATATCTAAAATGACTTCAGCCTATTCACAATAACCAAAATCATATGTTGTTTGCCTAATGAATATACATATTATTAACTAGTCAGGCCCGAGGTGGCCTGCTAGCGGGCCAAAACAATAGATAATCAATTGTGTCTCATTAAAGATGCTTGATGAGTTAAAATGGTCCCAATAAAAATGGTCCAAACTAGTCTCCACAAAAAAATAATAATGGAACTTAACCTTTTCACCGCCATGGACTTCAATAGAAGTTCAGCTGCCTTGAAGTTTTAGTTAAATTTACATGTTTTAATGGCATTTACGCCTTTAAAACAAAAAAGAGTGTGTCCTTTAGAAATTGATTTTGTTTTAACGGGATACGTGCCATTAAAACATGTAAATCTAACTAAAATTTCAAGGCAGCTGAACTTCTATTGAAGTCCGTGGCGGTGAAAAGGTTAATGAAGTTTTATTGTTGTCTGGGGGCAGTATACTGCAAATTGTTAACCAATTTGAAGTATACTGCTTCCCATCTTCCATATCATACTATAGTATAGGTATTAATTTTTTATTTACATTTGAACACTGCTAACATTGTTTTAATTGTTACAGATTAATTCATGGGACACTTATGTGATATCACCTCTCAGCAACAAGCCTTGTGCCGTGGTAGCGGCGGTCCTAGTGATCAACAGACTATTGCATTTGACAAACTGTATGCAAGCGTGTGTGGAGTGTGGAGAATGCATGTGTTGAATAAATTATTATTGCTATTATAAGTAATTAAATATTTTTTTGAAGATATTTGTTTTATTTATTTATATTTGAAACACTACATACTTATACAACATATTCCTGACAGATTAGGCAGAGGTGTATCTATAGTACACCCACATTTCGTCAGTTATGTTATCAATAATCTCATTTGAATTGTTCCGCGTTTTCTAGGCCACTTATAACTTCATCTGTGTTTATTTCTTGCTAAGTGCATGTAGGAGCCCCTGTGTATCTTAGCCTCTGGCAAAATTACAGAGGGTACCTACAGTGTGTTGTGTCTGTGTATATTGCAGTGATTGAATAAGTACAAATTATGTCAAGTAATTTAGAAAGCAGCTCAAGGGAAAAAAATCATTGGGAGACATGAAATAAAACAGAAACCACTAGTTCACACTAATAACTTTATTGCAAGTATGCTTGATCTAGTACATACAGATTCACATAATTGTTTGAATACATAAATAACATGCATATTAATGACACATTGAGAGTCCCGATTAGTGGTACTTGTAGTTCCTGTGGTGCTCTGAAAAATAGAAATGTTTTTTTTTTATATACTGTTATAGCAAATGAGGATTTTTAAAACAAGATAGGATTCCTACTTCTGCATGTGTGATTAATATTAGTTTACATCATAGTTCTCTCCAGAGTTTTTTTTCAGTATTTCTTCTCAGATTAATTGGATACGAAACCAACCTATTTAGTTTTAAAATATTATTATTTCTTATTGACAATCATGTAGTGTTTTTTTTTAAACTAATTTACAGAAATACAATATCATTTATCAAAGTCCTGAGCTGTTCAATATTTCCATTCCTTCAGCAATTTACAATATTGAACCGCTATTGTTAATAATCATAGTATGTTGTTGCAATCAGAGTGGATGTCTCGACCCATTCTCCGCAATTCCTTGCATCTCAATGAAAGAATGTTCAATATTTATTTAAATCTTTCATTGCGATGCCCAAGACACGTCACAACAACATTGGATACCTCTCAGAAACATTGTGTTCTGTCTTAGGGAAATTATTTGTAGTAATTGTCTCCTGAAATAATTATAAAACAACAAAAAAAATGTTTCCTTACTCATCTTTCCGTAGTTGATAACATAGAAGAAAGTCATGCTGCCTGCCAGCAGCTGGAAGAAGGGGGCAATGCCCACCTTCTTAGGCTGCATGTACTTGTGCTGCCACCTCCACCAGGCTACAATAATAACATAATTTATGTTTAAAACACAGAGGCAGCTTTATACCATGTATTTTAAATAATAAATTGCCCTTTCTATCTTAGTTCTTTACTCAAATCTTGTTACATTCATAAAATCATAACAAATTGTTGTACATAGTAGACACTTGTTGTAAGAGTTGGTCAATGGTAATCTTTGAATTTGGGTGTGAATATACATACATGAACTCAACTCTTCTTCTCATGGGGGTACACAGAAACTACAAAACGCCACCTGATACTATCCTTACATACTCTTTTTGCATCGTTTACGTTCATATATCTGGTCATACACGCACGGTGTGATTATTCTTAGCAAAATTTTAAGGTAAGGTGCCTAATGTAAAGGTTTAGTAACAATACGTAAGGCTGTTAGGCGTGTTATACATCTAACAGAAGTCTGATTGGCTCCTTTAAAGTTTATAACTTTATAACGAAAATCCGACAAAACGAAATAACGTCAGATGATAAATCTTCTATACATTTCTAACCTCACAATTTTCTGCGTAAAAATATGTACTTAATAAAATAAACTAGTTAGTTACCTCGGCTGAAAGCACCAGCGACTGCCTGGGGCGACTTATTCCTGCGTGCGAACCATGAACCAAGCTCATTGATTTTTACCTGGCCGAAGGGAGTATCAGCTGAAAGCAAGATCGAAAATTACATAATCGAAAATGGTAAACTGAAGGGCGACATGATATTGACGGAATTCATACTTACGCTTGCCATAAAAGCGGGCTGGGTCATATGGCCCGTGAACCGAGGGGTTGTATTCCTTAGGGTAATCACCGAAACCCATGATTACTGGGATTTCACAAAAAAATTATGGAATGAAATTGACCTCGGATTTCGTCGGCGGTATTCAGTCAATCTGTCAAATCTGAAATCGTATTGTAAACCATAGCCAACTCATGTAATTTTTGGCACTATCCAATCGATATTCATATCAGACTGAATTGATTTTAGAAATCATTGAAATTTAGTTCTATTCGATATAAGTGATTATTTCTGCGATAATTCTTCATGTACAGTTAAGAGTTTATAAAATGAATATGACTGCTGCAAAGTAAAAAATAGACACATATTTATTATCTGTGCACTTCTCTCTACATTTCCAAATTTTGTAGTCTATGATTATTATACAGCAGATTTCATTCTTTGTGAAGTGTTCGCAATTTGTTTATTTCGTTAATAGTCGCCGAATAAATAAGCAAAATGGTCTTGGAAAGTACTATGATTTGTGTAGATAACAGTGATTATATGAGAAATGGAGATTTCCTGCCAACAAGACTGCAGGCACAGCAAGATGCCGTAAATCTGGTATGTCACTCTAAAACACGGTCAAATCCTGAAAATAATGTGGGTTTATTGACTCTAGCTAATGTAGAGGTGTTGGCCACGTTAACCAGTGATGTTGGGCGCATTATGTCTAAGTTGCACCGTGTCCAGCCGAACGGTAATATCAATCTTCTGACTGGCATCAGAATCGCTCACTTGGCGCTGAAGCATCGTCAGGGCAAGAATCATAAGATGCGCATTGTTGTGTTCGTCGGCTCGCCAGTGGAACTCGATGAGAAAGAATTAGTCAAACTAGCTAAGAGGTTGAAGAAGGAGAAGGTAAATTGTGATGTGGTGTCGTTTGGCGAGGATGCAGACAATAATCCTCTTCTGACAACGTTCGTAAACACTTTGAATGGTAAAGAGAGCAACACGGGAGGTAGCCATCTCGTATCTGTTCCAGCTGGTGGCTGTGTTGTGCTCTCCGAAGCTTTGATTTCCAGCCCATTAATTGGTGGTGATGGAGCAGGTCCATCCGGCTCAGGTTTGTCTCCATTTGAATTTGGAGTAGATCCAAATGAGGACCCTGAGCTTGCACTTGCCTTGCGTGTGTCCATGGAGGAGCAGAGACAGCGCCAGGAAGAGGAATCTCGCCGCCAACAAACTACTACTGAAGGAGGAGAGGCAGGCAAGACTGGGGAACCTCAGAACACTGGCATGGAGCGGGCTCTGGCTATGTCTCTAGGTCATGAAGCTATGGAGCTGTCTGAGGAAGAGCAGATTGCCCTTGCTATGCAGATGAGTATGCAACAGGATGCTCCAGCTGCTGAAGAGAACATGGATGTATCAGAGGAGTATGCTGAAGTCATGAATGACCCAGCATTCCTTCAAAGTGTACTGGAAAATCTCCCAGGGGTTGATCCTCAGAGTGAAGCTATTCGCAATGCTATGTCTACCATCAAAAAGGACAAGGATGAGAAAGATGACAAGGAACAAAAAGATAAGGATGGCAAAGGTTCCGGCTCTGGCTCCAGCTCTACGTCTAAGTAAACAGCATAATTTTTCAATTTTTTTAATTGACTTATTTTGCTCGTAATCTTTAACATTAGACACCACACAGTAACCAATATAAATTTATAAAATACAGATTGTTTATAATTTAGCTTGTGTTTATTTCCATGTGATCCAATTCAGACCTTCAATTTTATCAAACCCTGAAAAGAAATGTTATGTTATTTTAATGAATATTATCTGTAAGTAATCTGTAGTGAAAGTAATTAAATATCATGGATTATTTATTAAATTGCTTTTGAAACTTACTTGAATCTTCAAAAAAGGTGGAACTCTGAAATTTTTTTTTACATTCTATCAATTTGTGTCTTCTCCTTTCTTCATTGAATTGGTTTACTACATGTGGTACCTTGTGTACATTTTTATCTAAAAGAAAGAAAAGTGATTAGGTGTATAAAACACGTCATTATAAAACTGTTTAAGTGTTCTCTATTACCTTGTGTGAAATTGGACTGGATTCCTTAGTTATTAACATCCCTGATACTATAATCAGTCACTCTTGCAAATGAATAGGAATGCAGACCAATCACTAAAATAATAGATTTATATTATAAATGGAAATATTCAAGAAATCAGAATTAGGTAAATTGGGGAAAGCAAAAGTGTACTAAACCACATTCAAATAAATGACCTTTTTACACTTATTAAAAATATGATTAGCATCCAATTACGAGAAATATTTTCCAAATTCTTAAATGAAACTTACGGTCCTTACCTAGAAATGGATAAATCCAAGATGTAATTTGGCCAAAAATGAAAATACATAAAAATGTGGGTTGGGCCACTTTTGTACAGACAGCCCAATTTATTGATCAAACTATGAAATTAAATTAAATTGTAATGAGTTTGTATACCGGCTTTAGTAACCGTTTTCGCGCTATCCTGGGAAATTTTGTTTAACAATAAATAAGAGCTCTTTATATCTTCTAACTGGGGTTTGAAACTTCTATTGTTGTAGACAGGTGCTGAAAAATCGTAAAATATTTCAATAAAGTTGTATTTTAATTTATTGTGACGGTAAAATTGATTAAGTTTTATGCTTTAACACACACATAACATCACGCCTGTATTCCCTGAAGGGTTAGGCAGATGAATAACTGGCGAAATGTGGGTGTACCCTACAGTACACCCACATTTCGCCAATTATTCATCTATTATTCTAGTTATTTATTGGCTTTAATTTTCCAAAAAAGCCTTCAAATATGACAAATAGATAGAGTAGTTCATGGTATAATAATATACTTCGCCAGGTATAACATTCCGAGATACGGTGGTCACGTGGGTGACACAAGAATACGTCATCACCGCTGTGTTACCAGTAGTGTGTAATAATAACTCCCCAATCGCCTTTATTACCTCTGTGAATCCAATAAAAGAATGAGGTTTTAACTAACAATTACGTTGTTATATGTTTAAATTGAATTGTTTCGTTTGATTAGAAAAACGAAACGACAATTTAAATGCTTTATATATATTTTTTAACAGAATGGTGACTGAAAATGTTTCCATAATTCGTGTTTTGTTGCAATAAAGTGGCAACTGGATAGTGACGTAAGCATGTGTCACTCCCGGAATGCCAAACCTTGTTTTTTTAGACCATGGAGTAGTTAAACTTGCAAGAGCGAGCGAAGTGAGTAAGAGTAAGAAATTGAAGCTGTCGTTGTAATTGTACTAAGAGAATGGAAGAGCAAGCGAAGCGAGTTCGAAAGTTAGAGCACCTGACTAGGATTACAAGGTTAAGCTGTCATTGCGATTTTATTGGAGCAGTTTGACTTGGATATGTGGATTATATTTCTGTGTCATTTTAGGTAGGTACTAAATAAATGCAAGAGCTATGATACAAGTGTGCTATGTTGGTCATTAAACACGAGACGGGGCGAGCGTATGGGAGCCGAGTGTAATGATCAATGCACACGTGTACACGTTTCATACCACGTTTTTCAATACCTACACTTCGAGGAAAAAAAACAGACTTGTAATGTTATTAACTTTTAACCGATAGAATCCCGGTGGCCTCTATAGGGCCGGGGTGGCGCCACCGTCAAGCCCCACTGGCCCTCTATAGGGTCGCGCGGTCGTGCGGTTAAATAATCATCATTATTGCTTGTAAATGAGGGCTAATATCGTCTTTTGAGCATTTCACTGTAAGGGCTTTTTTTGGACTGAAGAAGTCTTGTTCCACGACATACCGGTGGCGCCACCCCGGCCCTACATAGGGCCACCGGGATTCTATCGGTTAATTATTTAAACCATTAGTGAAAGTACAATTCTCAAAATGATATCGAACCGCTTTTGTTGGCATTGTTAAAGTTTGTGTTATGGTATTGGTATTATTGATAATTTCGCTATTTTCGTTTTCTTGGGTAAATGTCGGCGATGAAAGAAAGACACAAAGAAATCATTTATTTGTCAATAATGTAGGTATACAGATATGATGGTTATTTCTATAAGAGTCCCGATACACTGCCTTACGGCATGCAAAATTATTTAATATAATACATTTCACAGACAAAAAAACATTTAAAAAAAATACATTCCATTCATTATGCAACATTACTATCATTATTAAAAAATACCTAAATTAAACTAGAAATGTCAACAAATTGAAGTAAAAATGATATAAAATTAGAATTGCGATAAAACTAAAGATAGAAATGTCAGTAAATTAAATCACAAAGAAGCAGCATACACACCATTAACAGAAAGTTTGGTCACTAACAAAATCTTTAATTACGTAGTAACACTTGTCCAGTAGCAGTTTTGTTAACTTTTTTTAAAATTGGTGGGTAATTCTTCATGATGAAATATTTTCATAGGAGTCGGATGAATGTTGTAAATGGGCCGTGGCCCTGCCTCGATTAGTATTTCTGGCGGGGTCAAATCTACGTATATTCCTCTTCTTCCCTACGTGAAGTCGAAATTTTTGATAATAATTAGGTAACCACACAACGAAGACGTTAACAAATATTTATGGAAAATGGCGCGCTGGTTATGTTATATCAGCGATGCGCGTACCTACAGGTGTAAATAAAAGCACTGGCAAAACCGCTAAACAGCCTGTATTAAAAATATAATAAACACAAAATAATGTTATAAATATGCAAATTGAGGTTAATATGTAGTGAAAAATATATAAGTAAGTAATGAAATAATGATAAATTTTATGATTGATTTATCATATGTAACCTTAGTAAGTACATAGTTTATTTATTCACAAAAATGGTCATTGTTTTATACATAAAAAAATGCGTGAGTGTCGTGGAATACTCGGTTGGAACGAAGTTCCTTTCGTAGTATATTTAGAACATACATAGAACAAATTTGATTACCATAAAATGGGTACCTATTGAGTCAACCTTAAAAGATAGACATATTCTGTCGCGGACTTCATTTAGAACTTTTAAAGGGGAACAATTCCGTCATACATTATTTATGAGTAGGTATTTTAACCATTTACGCAGCTCACGCAACGGAAGCTCTCAAAAGGAATATTCTTTTCCCATTTTTGCAACATTTTTAATTTATGCTCCGCTCCTATTGGTCGTAGCGTGATGTTATATAGCCTTAAGCCTTCCTCGATAAATGGACTATCCAACTCATTTTTTTTTTAAATAACATGAAGTGGTTCCTGAGATTAGTGCGTTCAACCAAACAAACAAATAAAGAAAGGGTCGTGACGGAAACTTGACGGAAAATTCTTACACTATTTTTCGCCTAGCCCCCATTCGCCAAGTCCGTACTGTGCGAATGGGAACTTCGTTCCAAAACTCTTTGCGGAGTTTGAAAAAAGAAAATGTAAAGTAAAAAACACAAGTATGGTAATGTAAAGTAATAAACTCTCGTGTTTTTACACGAGAGTTTATTAAACTGAACTATGAACCTAAATGCGTTGCCTTAAAAGGATGATTTCCACAAAACGGCTCGCGTCGTATCGGATCGCAACGGACTTTACAATCTATAAACGATATTAAATCGTGTACACAGTATTTAAAGTCTATATTACCAAGTCGCGCACAGCAGCTTGACCGCGAGCGTCTTCCGCGACACGCAATCGTAGCCGAAAGTATATGCTGCGACGCGTGATCGGCTCCGTTCGCATGTCGTCGTATCCGATCACACATTTATCCGAATTAGAACACGTCAACACGGTAGGAATGAAACTATTTGACTAGGCGCAGAAACGGATACGTTAGCAAGTGACGGTACGGAGTCGATCGTATGCGTCGACATCCTGCCGGACGCGATCGGCTGTCGCCGCATTCGTTCGTATCCTTTCCGTTCCGATGCGATGCGCGCTCTTTGATGGAAATCATCCTTAAGAGTCACTTTACAAGCAAGTGTGTTGAAAACTCTTTTACAGTACTACAGGTAATGAAAAGGCAAATTAGGGATTGATCATTTTATTGTATTTATAATAAGTTGATTTTTTTATAATTGTTAAAATAAACATTAGGAGAAATCATTTAAATTGTAAAGAATAATTTGTTATATCTAGTATTTAAGAGGGCGCACAAAGGTCCACTAGCGCCACTCTTTTAAAAAAATATTATCTCGCGACTGAGAAGGAATTATGAATAACGGCTTGTAAGGACCTTCGGTAAGTTTAAAAAAAAAATGTAATTTATAAAAAAAATATTTAAAAAAAAATTGTACAGACACTTAAATTTATTCGGTGGACAGATGAGTAGGTACGAGTAGAAATGAATGATTTAGTTCGACTTTAATATTTTAAATTATGATTTGATTATAAATACAATTATGAATCACTAATTTGCCTTTTCATTACCTGTAGCACTGTTAAAGAGTTAATGTAGAAAAAACGTACGTTTTGTGAAAGGTGCAATATGAGAAAGGTGCATTTTGAGAATGGTACCTTTTGCGTATGGGGTGCATTTTGCGAAAGGTACATTCTGCGACTGAACCATTGGACTGCGCCTGTAGCTTGAATCCTTTGCAAGCCATAAACAACGTAAATTTTCATAGCTATTTTCATTAGGTGCCTCTTACCAAAAAATTTTAGATTTTAGATAATATTTTACGAACTTGCATATACATGGTCGCGTCGGGGGGCCTCGTATTATTGTTACAGCTGATACGGCGGTAGCTACGCCCCTGATTGCGCGTGCCACGACTGCAAGCCAATCCGTCCTGCGTGAAGACATCCACATGACATGACACCAAAAACGCTCTTACCATTAGAAAATTTTGAAATTTACCGGAGTGGGCGGAAGGGCTTCTCTAAGTACAGCCGGCAGTCAAAGAGACGTAGACTAAACTATAAAAGGTGAGGACCTATTTGCGAATCCTAACCTAAGTAAGGTGACCGTTCAAATTACACGCACGTATGTATATATGGGCGCCAAGCCATTATTTGATTTTATTTTTAAGTTTGTTTTAATTATTTCGCACTTAATCTGACTTCCATGTTATTTATTAAATTAATACTTGTATTTCCGGTTAAGTCTATGTTAAGTTTTATTTTGATGTATTTAAAATATTGTAGTTTCCGTTTGAATTTATATAGTTTTTGCTCTCGTAGTCCCTTTTGATTGATTTAAAATATTGTTAGTTTCCGGTTGAAATTATATAGTTTTTATTCTCATACTTCCTTTTGATTTATTTGTTAGTTTCCGGTTTAATTTAAATAGTTTTTAATCTCGTACTTCCTTTTGATTTATTTAAAATATTGTTACGTTTCCGGTTTGATTTAAATAGTTTTTATTCTCATACTTCCTTTTGATTTATTTAAAATATTGTGCGTTTCCGGTTGCCTTTATTTTAAGTTTCTATGTTGGTATTGAAAGATTTATTTTGACACATCCGCTTGAATAAGTTAAAATGTTATATCCGCTTGATTTATATAAATTCTACTTGGCGGTAAAGTTTCGCGGTAATTTTGTGTATAAAAACTGTTGTACTGTGAATGGAAGGACATTCTTTGTTCGGTGCTCCTGGAATAAACACCCTGAGTTGAAGTAAGGTATTTTCTTTGTACTCTCTTAAACATTTCTCTGCCATTTCCTATTTCTGTGTATTTTTGTGATATAGTGGTGTAAAGTAATATGTCTGACTCCGACAACGACGGCGATCATGCGCCGACAGCAGCGGTGGGATCCACCTCGCCCTTACTGAGGTCTTCTGGATTCCGGGTTCGCAAACCAGTGCCTGCCGCTCAGCCAGACCCAACTTTCTCGATGGAGCAAGTGATGAGTCTGGTGACATCAATTACGAAGCAAGCCACATCCAGCGCCGTGGCCGCCGCGCTGTCCGCTACTCCAGCACCTTCACGGGATCGTGGCAATTTCTACCTACCGCCATTCGATCCCGATGTGCGCTCACACGACATCAGGGACTGGTGTGCCAATGTTGATCAAACCATTGCAACTATTGGCATATCATCGCATGAAGCTCGCATGAAGGCAATACTGCAGCTGAAAGGAAGAGCAAAGACGTGGGCTGATACGTGGTCCCTACAATCCACCACGTGGGAGCAAGTTAAGCAAGATCTAATCCAAACGTTCGGCGAAGAGTTCCGGTATGCTGATGACATCCAGCGGTGGCGCGACTACACGTCGGAGCATGCGAGCAGCTACGCGGATTACGCAACCACCGGATGGACGCTGTTCAAGAGAGTGCGGCCTGAAGCCGCGGACACAGAGGTTATCGATGCTCTTATCACTGGTATCTACCCTGATTTTGTGAAATGTGAATTGTTACGTAATACTCCTGACTCTTTGCCCAAACTAGTCTCCGCTCTGAAAACTTTTCGTAAACGTGACCGACCGAAAACTGACAGTACAGACAAAAATCATCTTAACAAAAAACCCCGGCTTTCCGAAACCCCTGGTTCGTTTTTAGGTCAGTCACCAATTTGTTTCAAATGTAAAAAATCTGGGCACCGATTTCGTGACTGTAAAGAAAAGTCTACACAAAATACAGACTCTAATATTTCTGCAAAGCTAGCCTCTCAGGTTACGCCAGACAACCGTAAGTTTATTGAATGTAACTATTGCCATAAAAAGGGTCATTTAGAGAAAACTTGTTTCCGTAAGCAAAATGACGAAAAATCAAAGTCAACAGATCAAAAATCCGTTAATTTTTGTGGTTCTATAAATCGTTGCACGACTACCGTCAAAATTGGAGCTACTTCATATCCTTGCCTATTTGATTCCGGCGCAGATTGTTCGTTAGTACGTAAAAGCATTTCTGGTTCGATTCCGGGCAAAAGAAAGACTGTCAATACAGTTTTCAAGGGAATAGGTGGTGTGAATATCACGTGTTCCCAGAGTATCTCGGCGATTGTCGAGATCGATCAAGTTACTGTAGAATTGGATCTATTTGTTGTAGAAGATCACCAAACCCAGTTTAATATTTTAATTGGCTATGATTTAGTGAAAATTCCGGGTCTTACTATCACATTAATAGATAAAAATATGACTGTCTCGAGAAATATGATTATTTCTGAATGTTCTTTAACCGAGTCGGAAACAAAAATAAATACCGACCTTGCTGACCCTTCCATGTTAGAAAAATTAAATTTTATTTTAAATAATTTTAAAGATAATTTCACTTCTGGTAATAAAGTTTCCGAGGTGAAAACTGGTCAATTGACTATTAGATTAAAGAATAAAGATAAAATTGTTCAACGTAGACCCTACAGATTATCGCCAATGGAACGCGAAAAAGTCAAAGACATTTTAAACGACCTTAAACAAAACGGTATAATAAGAGACAGCTCATCTCCATTTAGCAGCCCCATTTTATTAGTAAAAAAAAAAGATGGGACTGACCGATTATGTGTCGACTTTCGGGAATTAAATGCAAACACAGCTAGGGATAATTTTCCATTACCATTGATTGCTGATCAGATTGATAGGTTAGGCAAAGCGCGTTATTTCACTTGTTTAGATATGACTGCAGGGTTTTATCAAATACCAATTTCGGTAGATTCTATAGAAAAAACCGCGTTCGTTACACCTGACGGTCAATTCGAATTTTTACGCATGCCATTTGGGCTATGCAATGCGCCGTCTGTTTATCAGCGTGCCATTAATAAAGCTTTGGGTGACTATAAGGATAAGATTGCTCTAGTTTATATTGACGATGTTCTTGTAATTTCTACAACAATAGAAGAAGGGTTACTTAACTTGGAATTAGTTTTAGAAAGATTAACAAATGCAGGTTTTTCACTAAACATAAAAAAATGCTCATTTCTTAAAAAATCGGTTGAATATTTAGGAAATATAATAGAAAACGGAACCGTTAAGCCTAGTCCCAGAAAATTAGATGCCCTCTCTAAGTCCGCTTTACCTAAAAACATTAAAGAATTACGGCAATTTAACGGCCTAGCTGGTTATTTTAGGAAATTCGTACCAAATTTTTCCAAAATCATGGCCCCTTTATATGAATTAACTAAATCTGGCGTACCTTGGAGGTGGACTGAAAAGCAGGAAAATGCCCGAAAGGAAGTAATTAGTAGATTAACATCTTCCCCACTCTTGACAATTTTCGACCCTGATTTACCATGTGAACTCCATACAGACGCTAGTTCGCTAGGTTATGGTGCAGTTTTGATTCAGCGACATGATAAGAATCCTCATGTTGTTGGTTATTTTAGTATGCGAACGACCAATGCCGAGAGCAAATACCATTCATATGAGCTCGAAACATTGGCTGTCGTCAAAGCTATTAAACATTTTCGCCACTTTTTGTATGGTAGATGCTTTAAAGTTGTAACAGATTGTAATTCACTGAAAGCATCCAGAACCAAAAAAGAACTAACGCCTAGAGTACACCGCTGGTGGGCATTTTTGCAAACTTTCCAATTTGATATTGAGTATAGGAAGGGTGACAAACTTTCTCATGCCGATTTTTTTAGTCGAAATCCAATAACGAGCTCCTGTAAAGTTCCAAACAAGAATATCTCGTTGCAATTTTCAGTAAACTCTTCTACACTTGATCATAACTGGCTCCTAATAGAACAAAAACGTGATCCAGTTCTTAAGAACATAGTTGAACAACTTAGTTCTGATACAATCCCAAAAGACATTGCTGAAACTTATGTTATATCGCAAGATAAATTGCTTAGACGTAAAGTTCAAATAGAAAATAAAACTCGTAAACTTATTATTGTGCCACGTAATTATAGATGGAATCTGATTTCCCACTATCATGATAATCTTCAACACTTCAGTTGGGAAAAGGTTCTAACTAAATTAAGAGAGCAATATTGGTTTCCCAATATGTCAAAAACAGTTCGAAGGTTTATTGAAAATTGTGTTAGTTGTCGAATTCGTAAAGGTATGTCTGGTGCTAAGCAAGTTACGCTTCATCCTATAGATAAAATTGCAATTCCCTTTCACACCGTACATGCTGACATAACTGGACGTATGAACGGTAAACGTAATAATGCTGAATATGCGTTTGTTTTTATCGATGCTTTTACCAAATATACTCATTTAATTTACACCAATGATAGAACATCAGATACAGCCATATCTTGTTTGCAAGAAGTAATTTCTATTTTCGGCACCCCAAATAGACTCATAACAGATCAGGATAAAAGTATGACATCATCTGATTTCAAGAATTTTTGTCAGCGATTTGGTATTGAACATCACGTAGTAGCTAAAGGCGCTAGTCGGGCAAATGGTCAGGTAGAACGTATTATGAAAATCATCAAAGATAATATGTCTGTTGTGGAGCTTAATAAACAGTGGCACACTGCTATTCGAGATTTACAGTTGGCTATTAATTCTACCATTTCTAAAAGTACGGGAAAATCTCCCATGGAGTTGTTGTTTGGGAAAAATTGTTCGCCACCGGGTATTAAGCTCTTACAAATCGATGATGATGAACCAATTGTTGATCTTAATACTGTTAGATCATTATGTAAATTAAGGATGGACGAGCGATCATTTCGGGACAAGTTAAGATTTGACAAGGGCAAAGCTCAAATCAAGCCCTTTGAAAAAGGGGATTTTGTCTTAATGCATAAGCATGAAAGACATACGACTAAACTTGGTCCTAAATATGAAGGTCCTATGGAAGTTCTAGAAGTATTACCTAATAATCGCTACAAAGTAAAGCATGTCAATTTAAGGGGATGTTCCGAAAAAATCGCTAGTCATGATTTTTTGAGACCAGCACCTCTGGCTCAAAATGATCCATTTATGGATGACAATGATAACTAACCGACCGTATGGGCGGATGATTTGTAAATTATCTTAGCTACTCCACCTTCCCCCCTACTACGCTGGCTGGCCACCATGCGTATCCTTTTTCCTGGTCTTAGGGCTATATCCCAGGCGGGTGATGCCATGTGTTATGGCTAGATCCAAGGCGGGTGATGCCGTGTTAGGGGGCTATATCTCAGGCGGGTGATGCCATGTGGTATGGCTAGATCCAAGGCGGGTGATGCCATGTTAGGGGGCTATATCCCAGGCAGGTGATGCCATATGGTATGGCTAGATCCAAGGCGGGTGATGCCGTGTATTTTTGGCTAAACCCGAGATGGGTGATGCCGTTTTGTTGTAAAATGCTTTACAGCGCAGAGAACGCGCTGGATCAGAATGGCCGTATGGGCGCCAAGCCATTATTTGATTTTATTTTTAAGTTTGTTTTAATTATTTCGCACTTAATCTGACTTCCATGTTATTTATTAAATTAATACTTGTATTTCCGGTTAAGTCTATGTTAAGTTTTATTTTGATGTATTTAAAATATTGTAGTTTCCGTTTGAATTTATATAGTTTTTGCTCTCGTAGTCCCTTTTGATTGATTTAAAATATTGTTAGTTTCCGGTTGAAATTATATAGTTTTTATTCTCATACTTCCTTTTGATTTATTTGTTAGTTTCCGGTTTAATTTAAATAGTTTTTAATCTCGTACTTCCTTTTGATTTATTTAAAATATTGTTACGTTTCCGGTTTGATTTAAATAGTTTTTATTCTCATACTTCCTTTTGATTTATTTAAAATATTGTGCGTTTCCGGTTGCCTTTATTTTAAGTTTCTATGTTGGTATTGAAAGATTTATTTTGACACATCCGCTTGAATAAGTTAAAATGTTATATCCGCTTGATTTATATAAATTCTACTTGGCGGTAAAGTTTCGCGGTAATTTTGTGTATAAAAACTGTTGTACTGTGAATGGAAGGACATTCTTTGTTCGGTGCTCCTGGAATAAACACCCTGAGTTGAAGTAAGGTATTTTCTTTGTACTCTCTTAAACATTTCTCTGCCATTTCCTATTTCTGTGTATTTTTGTGATATAGTGGTGTAAAGTAATATGTCTGACTCCGACAACGACGGCGATCATGCGCCGACATATACCTACCATATTCTGATTTCTGAATAACACCATCCTGCTACTACGAGTACTAGAGAATCCAGAGTTTTACTAAGCTACTCTATAATCTAAAAAGAATAGGACGATCTTTAAGCTATACACAACAGGCGAGTGTTTAATTGAAATAATACATCTTTGAAAATGCGGTGCTAATTTTGCAGTAAAATGCTTACTAACATTCGACAAGGTAAATGTTCTTTTATATACTACTTGACCAACCTTATATTCGAAGGGTCTCTTCCTTAATAATACGGTCGTTCAAACTACAAACTACATCAATGATTTTTTTTATTTGTCTTAAAAGCTCATCTTGATTTTAAGTTTATACTTACGAATTGGTCTACTGAGGGAGGGGTGGGACAATGGTTCTTTATTTGACGACTGTTTAGATATTTCGCCAAATAGGTGTTCATCTTTGGTTGGTGTTGGCGATCTCCTTTTTGCTTCTTAAACAAAAAACATACGTACATTTAAACTCTTCTAATAGGTATAACAGCAATTTGATCTTGATGAAGACCATTATCGCGATAAATCAATCCCTATGGCAAAAGGAATAGGTATGTAGGTGGGGATCGTAGCAGGTGCAGATGGCATTCTATAGTTTCTGCCTACCCTCATGGGAAAAACGCGTGAGTTTATGTATCAATCTCTATCAGGCAGACCTTGTCTCTACTACATAATGCTCATTCCACAAAAGGCTTCGTTTCATTCTCTATATTCTCTATGAGACAATAGACAATATCATGCAGTACCTAGGCGTGTTGTTTTCAGGCAAAAGGCTCTAGCCTCGTCTACCTACTTCTATTAAGTATGTTATCCAAAGTCAAAACCGTAATTTGGGAGGCTTCAAAACTAACTATTAATATCAGTTATATAGGTACCAATAAGTAACTATGTCTAATTATTAATGAATTTATTTGTTACCAGCAGCTACAATTCTGTTCTGCATTGGCGATCTACCTCTATTTGGAGATCGCGGGGGCGTTCTTGTCCTGTCTGAAAATACATTTTATGCTCAAGATTATAAGTAGGTAGTTACTTGTTTATTTACATTAAAATATATGTACAAAAATCTTAAAATAATAATAAATGCGTGAGTGTCGTGGAACACTCAGTTGGAACGCAGTTCCTTTCGTAGTTTTTTGTCAATTTGTCAATTAATTGGCTATAAGAAAATAAGAGAGTCGTAGTATAAAAATTTTAGGTTTACAATAAATTACTCACATTAAAAAAATAACTATACCTGCGCAGCCGGTGCGAACTTACTGGCTGCCTTGAACCAACAAGCGCGCACCTATGACTGCGCACAGCCAATAGCATAAGCGCTACCCATACAACCATTTTCGGTCGCAAAATTTAAAAAAAATTGCAGGTTTGTAACAGTGTCGTAACTATTACTAAACTTAATAACTATATGGATTTTGATTGCAGCGTGTAGTAACGGTGTCAACACTTTGCACTGAAAAATGTTACAGTAACTATGTGTGGTCCCTATTTCGACAAGTTCCGACATAAATGTTTCTAAATTAATTCTCGACACATTGTATTTACTTTGAATTTATGTGTAAATATTAAAATTAAATTGTTGACACATTGTCGAAACTAAGTAGCAATAAATTTTGCAATAACACAGTAACGGTAACGACAGTAAAGTGTTGGATTTGACCAAACAGAAAAAGCAGACGTGGTTCTCAAGATATTTACTCAGTGCTGCTGTGGTTAAGAAAATTATTGTTTTTTCATAACAATGAACCATAAGCAACCCAATCGTTTCCGTCTATAACGGTAACGACAGTAAAGTGTTGGATTTGACCAAACAGAAAAAGCAGACGTGGTTCAGATATTTACTCAGTGCTGCTGTGGTTAAGAAAATTATTGTTTTTTCATAACAATGAACCATAAGCAACCCAATCGTTTCCGTCTATCTTCGAGCTTTTACAGAAAAGTAAAGATGAGATCGAGTTCAGAAAATAGACATACAGGTAAGGATTTTTCATTGATAAATAGATTTGTTTGTAAAATCATGACAGCCATTGTTTTAAATTTCTTGTAGACTATTCGCTTACACTGCCCTCCACCTCGAGTGATGTAAGTCAAGAACCTCATTCAGAAAATACGCTTCAACTGCCGTCCAACTCAAGTGATGTAAGTCAAGAAACTAATTCGGAAAATATGAAGACTTCTACTTCACGTCAAAAAACTGGAAATATAGATTTTAAATCCACTTCATCTGATTTTAAGACAAATCCAAGTCAATACCGCAAAACTATTTGACATGTCCCGACATTCGGTTATTGTAGAAGACGACATGGATTCACTTAAACAAATATTATCAAATTCACGATGATAATGAATCATCAAATTCTGATATCGTTGATCTGGATGACGGCATAAAATTTTCTTTTAAATCTAAAGTTCAACAATGGGCACTACAGCATCAAATACGCCAAAACGCTTTGAATAAATTACTAGGAATATTAATTAAGAGATATTCCAAATATGATTTTTTGCCAAAAGATAGCAGAAGTCTATTACAAACTCCGAGGACAAACAACATTGTCATTATGGGATAAGGAAAGTATTGGTCTTAGAGCATTTAACCTATGTATGTATGTAATTTTGATCCAGGGAGAAATAAAAATCAAAGGTAAAATGTATTAAAAAATGTTTAATTTCTTTGTGAAACCTTTTCAATCTTACCGTATAAATGTTTCTACAAATGAACAAATATCACTTAATTTCAGTCTGCATTTAATTTGTCTGGTATGCTGTTTTCGTTGCTTCTCAGGGATTCAATCTCACTTTTTTTTAGTATAAATATGTTCCTTCCACCCACCCTTCAGGTACCGCAGATACTTCATCATTTGGCCCATTTTTTGTAAAAACCAATTTGTACGGCATGTTGAGAACCACTGTAAACTTAAAAATAACAAAACTCCATTTTGTGAAAACAGTCCCACTGTAACGAGTCTCAACACTTGTAAACACAGTTACGAAAGATTGTGTTGAGATTAATTGTCCCAAGTAGATAAATATTTTTTCACTTAATTTTGCATAATTACTTAATATATCAGTTTTCTGGAATAGACTTTTGTTAAATTCATATAAACTGTATCAATAAGACCTTCTGCATTGTTCAAAAATACGATTTTTTGTAGATGTTTTTATGGAAAACAGCAACAATAATAGAGAACATTTTAATTATTTTATATAATTATAAGGGCGCATCGGTGAATTTGTTTAAATAACATCAAATTGCACGATGAATTTAAATTTGCAGAGTATTTTCGAACGATTAAGAAGTAAATATCCCAGAACCAAACTATATACTTACATATTTTTTTGTGATGGCGGCGAAGATTTAATGACATCCACAAAAAATAAATACGAAATACTAATAAAAAATGACAAGTAGAAGAACGGCGATGAATGAATGATTGAATGCGTGGTAGAAGTGAGCACAAATAAGTCGCAATGTGACGACACGGCGACGGACGCAGTGTGACTGAAAGTTACTGTTACGATTATTCCCCACTTTTCGAAACGGCGCAGAAACACAGGTCGACACGACAACGTAATGCTACGAAACAATGTTACAAAAAAGTTCCGTTACGACACAGTAAGTGTCGAGTTATGTCGTAACCGCTACTTGATATGGCTGTATGGGTATGGATAACCGTCTTACACTAAAGAAAGGGTCGTGACGGAAAACTCTTACACTTTTTTTCGCCTAGCCCCCACCCGCCAAGTCCGTACCGTACGATAAGGAACTTCGTTCCAATAATGTGCAAGTAGGTATAAAAAAGGGGGAAGAGCTCTGTTATACCTGCTTTTATCTGGATTTTAATTAACTTATCAGATATCACAGTCATTTAATATTCTATTAAGTACAGGTTTTCGTAGTCATACTAAAACGTACCAACCCACAATCTACCTCAAGCGACATATCAGTAGGTATTGACGATTTTCGCAAACAGTATGTAAGTATTCTTCTTCTTTTCGAGTCGATTGTAAAGGATAACATAATTATTATTGGAACGAAGTTCTTTATCACAGCTTGCGGTAGAACTAAAATTGTAGAAATCGTCACGTAACGAAAAAGCGACTTTTCATTTCTCATACACGGAAAGTGCTGTTTGTTTGATCTGAGTAGCGGGTGGAAGACGCTGTACCCCGTCTTAGGGCGGGAATGACTCATAGTAATTACTTCCCTCTCTAGGGCGGGAATGAATTTTAAAAATAGAAATAAATTTGGTTAGGTAGACGGCTACGATTTTTTTTACATAATAGTGACTTCATAACAGCCAGTGTGAATTAAAAAAATAACCATTAAGGGGGAGGCGCTAAAATTCAAATTTACTTAGTTTTTTGCAATTTGCAGTGACTCACCAGAAACACAATTGACACAGAGCTGCAATTTGCAAAAAACCAAACAATATTTGAATTTGGCGGGCTACAACTGAGGATCCACCTTAAGCGGGACGGCCCGCGGCGGTGAGCCGGTGTGTTCCATATTTAAAATTTAAAAAGGACTATCATTTGGCGGGATAATAACTCTGTAAGCTTCCTTAGCTTTGTTTTCTTCGTAATAATTAAACTAAACGTGACATTGGCTGAATGAACAAACCGTGCGAAGCCACAAGAAAAAAAAACTGTAAGCTGTACCGAAATTCAAAATATCAGTTTTATAGACTAGTATTTGATTAAAAATGAGTCTCAAATTATTATTATTAATTAATATTTTAGAAAAACTACTATTTTTACTTTCCTTGTATTCGAAATTAAAAGTAGAGTGTTTAACACGGGTGAAAGTCATCAATTCCTACTCGGACTATAGCCGCCCTCGCTGCGCTCGGGCGTCTAAATACCTCGTATGGGAATTGATTCCTTTCGACCCTTGTATAACAATCTACTATTTTACTATGCGAACTTTTTATGCGACTTTTTACTATATATAATAGAAAGAGATAGAGAGAGAGAGAGATAGTTATCAAGGTTTTCCAGGGTGCTGAAGCCGATAGTGAGTGAGCAAAATGAAAATCCAAGATGGTGGCAGCGAAAATTTTCAAATCGTTCATAACGAATTACATTCGAGTTGAAGAAAAAGAAAAAGCGTAAGGACCTTCGTTCCTGACGGGTGTCTCCCGACCCCGCATGTTTTTTTTTTTGTTAGATGATTTGTTGGGCCCAGTAGGTGACCATACCAATAACTTAACAACTAAACTAATCTTTATTTGTTCAGCAAGTCAGTCTCAACCAACATTACAAGTGTAACGCGAGAAAACGCTAACAAACAAAATAAATTAAATAAAGTTGTTCCGAGAGCACGTAAAAATATCGCGGCGGGATTTTATCGCGCACTGGATTTTTAACTCTCGGTGTTGAGACGAGCAATAAAATCCAACAGACCGCATCCCAGCGCGTCAAAAAAAGACACTGTTGGATTTTTAACTCACTTCGCTAAGCAGTGCGTTGTATATCCAGTGCACGAAAAACAACTGCGCCGGGAAAAAATCGCCCGTGCTACCTGAGCTTACCACGGCTTAGAAGAGTACGGGCTCTCTATCTCGCTCACTCCTATTGTTAGACCTACTCGCAGGGTCGCTAGCTAGCTGAGAGAACGCCTATTGGTCGGTCGAGTATGTTGGACATCATGGCGTCTGGCTACAACACCAAAATGAATGCACCGCTAGTGGCACTCTCGCGTAGATATAAAAAGCCCGCCATTACCGCGAGGTTAGGGTGCCCTAACTGGAGGCCTTAATTTAATAAGACAATCACAGGCAAGGCCGGTTAAGCAGCCGACAACCTCCTAGGTTGACATGCGGATGCGAGAAGCCATTCACAAAAAAAAAAAGCGAGGTTAGAGTTAAGTTCCGAGCACCGACGGGAAAAGACGTACATCCTATGCAAGCATCCTCCGTGACTCTCGCGATTTAATAAGTTTGTTTTGTATTTTAGTGTTAAGTAATTGTTTCTCGCATTTTAAAACAGGTTAAAATTAATCGGCTGTCTGTCATTACAATTCGTAACACGAGTGACAATTTTATGTGGGTTGATGTTATTGGCCTTAAACTGCATCCTTGACAGGTTCTTATTAGAGCAAAAATGTTGTTATGGTCTACCTGCAGTCCAATGTTTTATTTCAGGTGGATTGTGGTGATCTAGCTTCAATTTATACGTAGGAGGGGGGCTAATGCAATCTGGAATAAGTATTTATTAATTAAGTCGCTATAAGGATGACTGCGAATCGGCAAACGCAAGGTAGAACGGCCTCAGGCTAGGTGGAGTAACGATCTTTGTAGGGTGGCTGGTAGCAGCTGGAGTTGCCAAGTATCGAGTCAAATGGTATGCGCAATGGCGAACTAAGTCTATCGGTGAACCGGGTTACAAAAAAAAAATGAGCCCCCCGGTCTTCGCATTTTATGTACTTAAGCGATTCTAGTAACATTTCGCAAAAAAAAGAAAAAGACAAGAGACAAAGTACAACGTGCGTAATAATAATTATAGGTACTATTACCTATGTGTACCCATGGGCCTCGCAAGCAACAGGATTATTTTTTTCAGAGACGTGCAAATTCATCTCCTCATTATGCTGTTCAAGAAAAACAAAAAAATAGGACGCAAGAGCGAGCGAAACGAGCTTTAAAATTGTAGCACCCCGTGACTCCAAGTTTTCTTTTGAACTTTCATACATAAATAGGAGTTACTTTGTAGACTCATATAGAAGGTTTGAAAATGAAGAGAATGTAGGATGCAAGAGCAACCGAAGCGAGCTCGAACATTTTTGCACACCGCCTTTTCTAGATCTTTGCCTATATCCTGCAGTGGACTGATATCGATTGATTATGATGAAGGGTGATTATTTGACTTATCATACCGTGCTGTGCGGTGTTTTTATAACAAATTCACTCATATTACTTTCAAGATGCGTTCTGAATTTGAACGCGCGAAGAGACAATAGACTTGCCTTGGCCTAACCTCACGAAAATCGCCCCTTCAGCCAGCCCACGACATAGAAGTCGCTGTCGAAATCAAATCGTTACCATGGACGTGCGGCTTACATACTGATGTACATTATGTATATTGAAACCCAGTGCAATACCTCGACTTTTTTCCGTAGGTCTTTGTCTAGGCGGACTTCTGCTACTAGATCTTCTACCGTGTATAGATGAAGTGGAAGGCCATAATGCTGAAAAATCAAAACATGCTGAGAAAATGGAAACGTAAAAATAAAAATAAAACGTAGAAAAATCCTGTAGACAAAATGGGTGATGCTGAGATGTTCTACATTCTACATTTCATTTAAATTTGCATGCTACAGTTATAGAGGTATGAGGAACAGGGTGTAAAGTTCCTTATCCTCCAATAAAAAATAGGCGATCCTAAGACTATAAAAAAGGACTAGGCGTCGGAATGATGAGGAATAGTGCAAAATACAACTGTACAGTGGTTCCACTGGCTGGAACCACTTCTCTGAGAATAACTATAGGTACTAACAGCCAATTGCACAAAGACAAACATTACTGTCCAAATACTTACGATGATTTATTTAATTTAATGATGTTGCAAAAAACAATTTTAGCTGAAGTTAATGTTCCATTCTTATAACGCATAGAAACCTAGTACAAGTGCAAAAAGTGAGGCAACTGAAACTTAGCCATTGTGGCTAACTTCTCTCGGCGAGCCGTCAGTACTCAAGGTCACGTTCCGTCGAACACAGCTCGCGAGTAAATAATTTAAAATAATTGAAAATGTCAGTTTGTAGCGTGAAGGGAAGTCATAGCACTCAGTCAAATTACATTTCACAAGTACTTACATTTTATACATTATTTTTGCGTAAAACGATCATCAAACAAAAATTCTAATAACTTTACTTATCACAATACAGTGTTGCTATTTGTGAGTAAAAAATACCCACATTGCTTTCAATTTTGTTCTTATATTCGTTTACCAAAAAAAAAAAATAGTTTTTGATGTACCTAACCTACGCTATTGAATACGATATAACATTCTGCACGTTTCGAGAAACTAACTTGGCATTACAATAAGTATTTTACTCTTTCTACTCTTTTAACTCTTTAGCAAGCAGTTGCAACTGCAAGGTTTTTAAATGATAAGCGTAAAGTGTTGGTTCGAAGATTGTTGCTGATTCTAATGATTATAATTCTGTAAAGCCATATTTGTTACGGTCGTGAATCATATTTTTATCAAAATACAACCTGACATTAACCTTCAAATTGCAAAAAACGTAAGAAAATTTTAATTTCGCGGGCTACTCTTGCGCTTCCCCCTTAAAATTTGACGCCCGAAATGACAATTAAAAGGTCCTTACGCGCTAATGGCGATTTGTGCAACAAAAAATGTGACAGTTAGCCTCGATTGACACTTCCATTAGGTATTTAAAATTAATGAACCATTAAAATCGAGTCTAATGTTGCTTTTTACAACAAGTTAATGGAAGATTAGTATTTAATGACAGTTTTAAAAGTTAAAGTTCGTTTCTGCAGCTAGCTGTTAGCCCAGCGGAGTAATTGCGCAACACATTATCAGTAGGAATGACTTTCATTTTGACAGTCCAAAAAAATTCATTGCGTTATTTACGTTGTTGAGCAGACAAATTTTTCGAACTTATGAAGCAATTGATTAGCAATAGGCTTCAAAATGATACAGATTGTGCTTGATAGTGTGTTACGCAATTAGGGTGCAGGTTCGTACAGGTGTATTTTTAATGCGCTCTGTTGGATTCTCAATGCTCGGCTGAATACCGAGAGCTGAAAATCCAGTGCGCGAAAAAATATCGCCCGTGCGTACCTGCACGCGTAGCATGACCATTATAGAAACGGGTCTTGTCTTCGGAAGAATAGACAAAAATGACATTCCGTGAAGACAGTACGACGGCAGCAAAGTAGAAGAAACAGTCAACTGCACTTTTTACGAAATTCAGTAGTTTATTCACGTTTTTGTTTTATTTTGCTTATATCTATCTCGAAAATGGTGTGTCCTATCGCAAAAATAATGAAAATTTCGACCCCCTTTATGACAGCCTTAAACCCCTAAAACTAAACATGTAGGTAATAATTTTTCACATTTTCCGAACAAAAAGTGAAAAATTGCATTTTTCCATTCCATTTTTATACCTTTTACTTTGTGGTCGTCAAGTAAAAAGTTTTCTAATGTCTTTAGCATGGCGATTACAAAATCAAATTGTCTTCACTACCTTAGACAACTGTCAGTTGTTAATGTGATTTTGACGTTTGGGATAGAAAACTTTCTTCTGAAATACTCTACATATAAAAGGGCCTAGACAACGATCAGTAGAAACTGAAGACAAAATGACGGATTGTAGAAGGATTTTTACGGTGCGATGTCAAAAATAGAGATGACGAAATGTCATTTTGTATAGAAATAGCTATGTCTTGTCTTCCAAGAAATAGATAGCGTCATGCTACGCCTGCTGGGCTAAAAGTTCTTTGGAAAAATGCACTCACATTTAGCGCCGAGGTTGGCTCTCAGGATGGGAATTTTAGTATCCGGAAAGACATTGGGACTAGTATTCGTATCCCGTAACTTGTTCCCGGATACAGTGACCTTCGTAGCTGTCCAAAACAAAACAGCAAATACTATTATAGTGACAATCAAAATCCCGCCGCTACCCCCGTGCGGATAGATGTAGGTAGTGATGCGAGCCGCGCGCCAAAATATTAAGTGTCCGAGTATGCTTGTGACAACATCAAATCTATGAAGCCTTACTGAAATAGAACCGTCGAAAGGTCGGCTGTTAAACTATTTGTTTTAATATATTTCATGTCTTTCTAAAAAAAATCTGCCGTGTAGTAACTGTCGCGCAAATATAGAACAATAAAAAGGCAACAATCCGACAACAGACGGGTAACACTTAGGCAACTAAACCGCAACATTTAAGCAACTAAAGCGCAACAATTCGGCAACTAAATGCCAACAGACGGAGAACATATTATTATGGCGATGCGCAACAGTCAGGTAACTAGCGCGCAACAGTGACAAAACAGCAGAGCTATCTGTTATTTAAATTGAACTGATATAACGTTGGCGCTTCATTTGGCGTATTTGTATATATTCACGTTATTGGGGTAGAAAAGAAGGGAAGGGAAGGAAATATTGGTGATGTGGAAAGAAGAGTAAATGCGGGAAATAAAGTGAATGGTGCCACACATTCAATTGTGACCGACCAGTTGATGTCCAAAAAAGCACGACTGGCTGTTCACAACAGTTTGCTGGTGCCTACGCTTATGTATGCAAGTGAGTGTTGGGTGTGGCAAAAGAAGCATCAAAGTAGAATAAATGGTGTGGAAATGCGTTCCTTGCGAAGCATGTGTGGTGTGACTATGATTGATAGGCTGAAGAATGATGTGATAAGGCAACGGTGCGGTTTAAAAGATGTAGTAACAAAATTTTAAAAGAGTATGCTTGGATGGTTTGGTCATGTTGAGAGGATGGATGAAGAATAGAATAGAATACTCTTTATTATGTACAGCATAAAAATTACAGATATGAATGTAGACGAAGAAAGTCGACTAACAAAGGGTATTTACAAGGCAGATGTGAGTGGAAACGCCGGGACGGGACGTCCTAGAAAGACATTTAGTGACCTTATTGGTGATGTTCTTCAAAAAGGTCAGGTGCGTAGTACTCGCAACTGGCGTGCGTGTATGACCAGATGTATTAACGTAAACGAGGCGAAAGGAATATGTAAGGATCGTAGCCGGTGGCGTTCTGTAGTTTCTGCCTACCCCCATGGGAGGAAGGCGTGAGTTTATGTATTTAGGTATAACAAAATTAACCCTATCATTATTATTATAAAGTCCATTTTGTACTGAGAAAATAACGTGAATATTTGCGCAAATACGCCAAGTGTAGTGCCAGCATGAGCGAGTTTGTGAAAGCTGTTACTCACGTATTTTGGTGCTGATCAACTTTGGTCGCTGAAGGGGGGCATTTTGGGAGGGAGATTCTCTGTTTTCCGCTTGAAAAAACATTCCATTAATCAACAGTAATACGTGGTAGTGTCAAATGTATACACTATTTCAACAGCATTTAGAAATATGTCCATTTAAGAGAAAAAATGTATTTTAAGAACTCCTTCCATCTGTTTCGGTGCGGTTCTCTCTGTATGGGAAATAACTTCATTTGTGATTTGCAATGCGCTAAACCTACCAAGCACTCAATCGTACGTACGCGCTTTTTACAGGCGAGCAGTTTACAGTCTGCGAAATGCTAGAACGGAACGAAAATCTAACAATAAGGAATTGTCCTAGCTGGATGATTGGTCACGTAATACATAGCATAAACTAATAATCACTATTATGTACCTTTATACTTCTTGTTGGAAAATTTCTTGCCGCTACCGTTCGTCGGTGCGACCATTTCAGCGCCTTCTATAAAAATAATTGCGTAAAATGTTAGGATCTTACACTAAATTACCTACTCAGCATTCGCAATTTACTCTTATCGTGGAATAAAATAAAACTATAACTTTGTTATTTTTCGTTGAACCTGAACGCGTGGTCGCGCCGACAGAGAGCGCATTCCGGTTTTCCGAACAAAAAATGACGTATGAACGCGCCGATCGCTTTTGGTTAGGACGCGGCCGAACAGTACGTGAGTCCGAATCGCACTTGGCCGGTATTTTTTATATTATGCCGTCAGATAAGTTGGTGATAACTTTTGAGTATCTACGAAGTTCTCAAGATAATATTACCAAGTGACTCACTAAAGTTGTCGTTCGGCCACGGCTGGTCTCTCCTGATCGTCAATCTTTTATTGAGTGACGTCACCAGAGGCTTGCCGTATCCCTTGCATTCTGCGGTTTTACTGGCGCCAGAACCTGGAAACAACAGTCATCCAGAGGACGACGAACGGGAATTCAATGCCTAATTCGTGCCATTAAAGAAACGAATTAAATATGGTGATGCTGTCATTCCCTCTCACTCGCACGAGAACTATATTCTCCAAACCGAATTTCGGCCATGCCGGCCAATCTCAGCGGAGACTTTGTAACGTTGTAACGTTCCGTTTTTTTAATCAATTATAAATTACATACATTAACGATTAAAACATTTAACTAGGCTTCTGTTAAGTATTTTGTTTACTTTTATAAAACCAAATTGCCAATTTCTTTATTCAACGCAATGCGTGTGACCTTGAGGTCGCTACTGGAGATTTCGTTTGGATAGCGATTACTTGTTCTCTCTCCCCTGTCACCGCCCCCTGCAGACCTGGCAGGCCCGGCCGTCGATTGTGCGCGCCGAGTCGACAGACCATAGATATAAAAAAGAAGGAGATCTGCCCGGTAGTTGAAAATGTATCGGAACTCGGTGTCTCCAGTTTTTCCCTACCACGCGCCACTACTACACATGCAGTTCTGTAAAAGTAATAGATACGAAGTCGCGCACACAATCGCAATTCATAAATCAGAACGTACTAGACAATCAATTTAAAACCTTATCTCGTTGAGCATAGCGTGCATTTACCATGCACCGTACAACTTACTCACTCAAAAACATCGGTAACTACCGTTGTGCTATGCAAAAGCCATTTATTTTACTTATTTGTGATTTACTAAATCGGAAAGTTATCGATTCTCCCAGTTATTATTGTACAAAAAAAAATTGGGGTCCTGAAAATAAAATAAATTAACAACGAGAAAATATTATATTATAAATAAACAAAATGTTGCTAAAAAATATATATAAAGTAAATCATTGTTTTTTAACTACATATAAAATCCGGTTAGGTTGGTTTAGGCTGTCATAGCATCCGCAGAGGCGGGCCGGCACTAGCCGGGGGTTACGTTGAAGAGTGCTTAAGTGTAGCCCCCGGTACAAGTGTGCGAGGGAACAGGGGGTGGTTTTAGTCAATAGAAGTCTGACAGACCCCTTAGCCCGCCCAAGGGCGGAGGACATCCATGAGGATTTTACAGCCCGGATCAAAAAAAAAAAAAAAGTGTCATAGCGTTTTGAAACAGTAGGTATTACGGAACCGTTTTAACCCTTCCAAACGGGTTAAAACGGTTGACCAATAGAAAAATAGACTATAATAGCAATATATTCGTAGGGCAATCGACATTGTTGTAGATAGCCTACGTTAGTGGATCTGCACAAGCACATCACTAACTCGCTGCAAGATGCAGCGGCCGTACCACGCGATGCATCCGCATGAATAAAGTATCGATTAGTGATTTTTACATTGCTTGTCCAGTCACTAAGGGAGTCCTTAGTGGTTAAGGAGCAATGTATTTGCTCCAAAAATAGTACAGTCGCTGCAATATTTGAAAACAAAAATAACATAGTAGTGATTCCATGACTGACAAAGGTTTTGTTTTTGCTTCGGTTGTTACAAGATAACACTGAACAACACGGCATTCTTATATTTTGTCACGATACGGTCGAAAGCGCACTAGAGTTCGCTGAGACGGCCATTTGCCTGAGTGTGACATGAGCAGTTTGAACATGACGCGTGGACACTTGCCACTTCTGTTTTTTTATACTTCTATGCGACAGACCGTCTTATGCTGGCTTCGGAGGCACGCGTTCACGTTACTCATTCTAAGCGGCACGATCTTCATACGTGTGCCCTCCAGAACAGCCACAGTCGTAGCCGTTTGTTTTTCTAAATACAAATATGAGTGTATTAAAGTCAGTTTAAACCCCGTATTGGGAAGTGTTGAACAATGGTGCCGATACTCTTGTCACAAAATTCTCTAAACTAGACTAAAAATCACTAAAATTTAGTTTATTCCTGTCAAACGACGATTTTCCACTGAAATAGACTAAAGTGACACAACTTAACTATATTTTAGTTTGACAGCACTAAGATGGCACTGAGTTAGTAATTTAGAGAAAATGGCAAATTTGCTATTCTGAATTTGACGTGTTTTACCTATGGTTGTCTAACTAATTCTGACTATTTTTAATCGCGATTAAACAGGTGTGGAATAAAATTAGTTGTCATAAACTAAAATTCACCACAACACCTCGACTTCAGGTGCAAAAACAGTATAGGTACTGTACCTATCTATTTCTTTTATTGTGCTTATATCTCGAAAATGGTGTGTCCTATCGCAAAAATAAAGAAAATTTCGACTCCCTTTATGTAACTCTAAAACTCTACATGTAGGTAATATATTTTTATATTTTCCATACAAAAAGTAAAAAAGAAACATATAAAACACGTCGAGGCTGCCCCCTGTGCGTGACCCGGCTCTAAAAAAAAAATCACGGGGTAGGGCAAACAAGTACCACGTGGAGTCGCGGTTGACAATTTAAAATGTTGCTTCAAAATAATTTTTCAATTTAGAGATATTTTTTTCCAGAATAGCTTTAAGATTCTCATAGCCAAAAGTAAGAAATTTTAGTGATAGTTTAGTTCGGTTTACAAAAGAATCGGCACCAGTGTCGCTTTTATATATATGTGTACCTACATAGCTAGGTCATCTTAGGGAGTGTGCGTTTTTGCTCATTGCAACTTATTGTGTTAAATTATTATGCCATCTGCGTTATAATTGTTATGCAACCTATTTGCCATTACCTCTGTGCATTTTATGGAATGTTCCATACTTAAAAATGTGCAAGTCATGTCGTGCTTATCACTTCTATTTTTGTAAACTTCGTACTCATTGTGACAACCACACACCACCTTCATTAGCGCATAGTGCATCTCGCTTTGCTTACGCCTTGGTGTCACAATCAGCGGAGATGACTTATTGGCCATCTAGTGACACGCTGGATGTTATTTCCAGGGTCCAAAGTTCCGGCTTACCACCTGCCGAAGTTCATCTGGATTTGTCGGAGGTATCCGAGCGCTAAGCGCCGGGCCACCACCTTCCGGAAAACCTGCGCTAGAACGAGCTCCGCGCCGGGTACCTATTTTACCCGCGTGGCTGTGTCGAGCTCGCTCCAAGGGTCTGGCAAGACTATCCGCCCACCGTCACCTTTCCTGGCGTCTGCAGCGTGCCACACCACTGCGGGCTTCATCACACCAGGCTGAGCTAGGAGAGTACTACGCTACTCCCAAGGGAAATTAGGGAACTTGTGACCATAGACCTACCTAATCCCTTTTCTCTTTTTTTTTAAATTAATATACTTTTATGTTGACAAAGGTACGTGGTCTTATTTCTATACACCACGTGAACCTCTTCCGTCACAACTTGCCATCGACGCGGGTTATATTATAGTGCACAAGTGTGTGTGCAGAGTGCAGACACAGGTGCACTCTCTCTTCCCTCACTCTCATAGTCGATATACCGTGCGAGTGATAGGGCAGGTATAAGCTCCTTTTTGAATTCGTTACCAAAATGACACGGGTTATACAATGGTCAAAGACACGCCTGTATTTATGCAAGCAGGATAATCACGAGTAATTTAGCTGTGCCAGCAAAAGAAGAAAGGATTTGCTGCTGCCAAATCGTCCTAGGTGAATGATATTAAATAAATACTCACGACCGCCCTTCTCTCGAGATCTAGTGTGGTTCAAGACATCCATCACTTCTTCAGTAGTGGGTAGATGCTTTGGACACACACTGTTCACTTTCGTTGAACGTGCTGTAAATGAAAAAAGTGGTTTACCAATTGCTCAGTAACTAGGTAATTTATATTCTGTCTTCAGACAGAGCTCTAGTTGATAAAAATGCACTATGCAATGCTGTGATTTGTTGCGGGCACTTCTCATATTTAAATAAATGAATAGTATCTAATATAGATGGTAGCATCGAATACTTTTATAGGTAGGCAAAGAAATTGGCTATGAATGAGAGCGAGCACAACTGCACGACTGGATTACTTTATTGTACAACATAATCAGCCAACTGTTGCGCATCAGTTGAGTGCTTCCTCGTCCACGTTTACAATTTAGGTAGGTATGCAAAATGAGCAAAATTCGATGTTTATTTCTCTTTATTTGATAATATTACTAAGGGCTATATTGGTCATGTACTCACTATCTACACATGCAAGTCCCGAGGTGCAGTTACTGGGTGTACCGGCAAAGGTGGAGATTTCGTTTGCTGAGCGTACTGTAAACAACACCTAGCTATTATCAGCGTCAGATACTTCCGACGTTTTACACTTCAATATCGAAAGTGCAGTTTCGAATGAGTTAAGGCTGGTATACATCTAAACGGTGGAGAAAGGAGATGTTTGACAACAACTGCTTCGGTGCATATGCCCTAAGCGAGGTTTATACTTTTCTGATTCCTTGGCATTTATTTGATCTGCAAATCTAATGCCAAGTATGCTTCAGTTTAAAGACCAAGAGAAATTAAAACAGTTGCAAATGCGAGACCGACCCGATGCTGTAGTGGCTGCAAGTGCGAGTCTCAGTCCAGGTGTTCGACGAAGATCGATCCCATTCCCCAAATTGGGCAAATTGATGTAGGATTTTTTCGTTAGGAAATTCTCAGGACCTGGACCCGCCGCCAGCCGGCAGATGGCAATAGACCCCCTATTATTATATGGGACTTTCAAAACATTATTGGCGAAATTTGGGTTTACTACACATAAACCTCTGCCTAACTTCTCGGGGAATAGGTACAAGTGTGATGCTATGCATGGAGTGCAGTTAAAAAGGAATAAGGATGAGATATTTACGTACCTACTGCAGGGCATATTTCCGGAGGTTTGTCCTTCTCCGAAGCCGTCTCCTGCTTCCCCTTCATAGGGTGCTCCATACACCGATCTTTACTTCGCTCCTTGCTTGGCTGCCCTACGCATGCATTCCAAATTAATTATACAGGGTTAGTTTTCAAAGACCTACCAAATTTTCAGTGATGATTCAGAATCGACAATATTTTAAATTTTTTATGTTTTTAGTTCGTAGTCAATTTATGATTAATTTTATTAAGTATTTTCATTAGTTTATGTACTAGATTAATAGTACTCAACATGTACGCCCGCCGGCGCTCCGCGTACCCGGCGCGCCGGCCGGCGAGAGAGGTCATTATCCTTGTCGCGTATTCTTGAAATAGGAAATTTTCTGACATTTTAAATTTAATGTTTTAATTTATTTTTATTATTATTTGATTGTAATGTTTAACACAGAATAACGATTTAATTAAGGGATTTAAAATCTAAAATTTGTCAGGTCTTTGAAAACTAGGTACCACTGTATATTATGAACCCGAAACCAAAAAGCCTCTAAAGTAGTCTACAGACGACCCAAAAAATTCTCGCTCAGAGAGCCAACAACCAATGTGGCGAGAATCAAAATAATGGCACATGTGCTGACTAATGACATGTTAATATCTGGGACAGTAGAGAGTATAGGTACTGTCAGACATCGCGGGAGGAGACACCCTGGGCGTCGGGAGTCGATTGCCGACTCCCGGCCAGGCCCGGCGCGTCGTGTTCCACGCGCGCCTCAAAGAGTGTCAGCACCATTGACGGGGTCCGATAGGGCCGATGCCTGCCGGGGCTGCGGATTGTTCAAAAGAGTTACCGTGGCCCTGGCGCACAGGCAACTGAAGGAACACGGGTGGGTTTTAGACAGTAAGAGTCTGACACGCCCTTCCGCTCCGCCCAGAGCGTGAGAGGTCATTTGATGATTTCCCACCCAAAAAAAAGGTACTGTCAGACATTATTGTTCTAGTTCGAAAAAGGGACGGCGCTATACTTCCTGTACAGTTAGCTCTTCTCTATGCGGCCCAGGGTTCATCTATATCTATACTAATATTATAAAGAGGTAATTTTTTATTTGTAAGTTTGTATGTAGGGGTTAATCGCTGGAACTAGTAGTCGGATTATAAAAAGTCTTTTTGCATTTCATAGCCCAATTCTTGAAGAAGGCTATAGGCTATTTAACATAACTTAGTAGCCGAGGATGCGATGCGAAGGGGTGGGTTCGGGGAACCAGAAATTTCACGCGGACGGAGTCTTAAGCAGAACCTAGTTCAGTATATTCTGTAAACATCTCATCTTGAAAACTTAGATGAAGTGAGCTGTCATGCCATCTAGTGCAAAGGGATTGACAGGTTACTTCTCAATATTTTCTCGGTTGGATTTTTACAGAATATATTGGCAGGTGGCATACTGTTGAGACTCGCCGGGATCTGTTTAAGTTGTGTCAAGGCACTTTCCAACCTAAATTACGGAGAAATGGACCAACACAGTTCATACTACAGAATGGCACAGCCGTGCGCCCGGTGGTATTTCCCATCGGAAAAAATTACGAACTTCATCCCCCTAACCCCTCAAAGATGAATATTCACAAATCCTTCCTTAGTCACGATTTTGAATGAGCAGATTTACTTACGAGATGTGTTTCGTGGAGTTGTGCTCCTCGGGGTAGCGTTTCGGGGGGTAGCGTTTCGAGGGGTAGCGTTTCGGGGGGTAGCGTTCCGGGGGGTAGTATTCCTTGAGGCCGGCGAGCCAGACTCTGATGCAGAGTTACTCCTACTGCTAATGCTTCGCGGATTTCTTACCGCGCCCATAATCGTCATACCCCTGATCTCTTGTCGGAGCCCTGAAGAAACGAACACGTTTTGCAGATATTGTAGGCGGCGGAAAATCTCTTTCAGGCTTTATTAATAGGTACAGTACATAAGATATCCTACGATAACACTGTGGTAACACTATACAGGGTGGTTGGGACATCGACGCGCAAAACTGTAACCATGAATTCAGCACATAATTTCAGAACCCCAAGCGTAGAAATATTTCGCCAATTATCAAAAAAAAAAAAAAACTGCTGCTGCATAGTAAAGTGCGAAAAAAATCTACGCGATCAAAATGTATGGAACAGCATTTATTTTTTAAATAACCGATGATAAATTTCAACGCTTCGGGTTCTAAAATCATGAGTTGAATCCATGGTAACAGGTTGCATGTTCTGTATATTTTGAAGCAATGCGCGAAGTTCATTGATTTATTGATAAATAAACATTAAGCATTTTCTAATCGATTGAACAACAGTAGCACGACTAATCTGACGACCAACTATTCGATGTAAAAATTCGGCCAACTGTCGCGCAAAGGTTGTTACGTCGTATGTGGAGTTTCTTTCCGGCTCTTCTCCATAGAAAACGACGAATTGGAACCATGGACCTAGCTCATATGGGTTTATGTGAAATAAAATACATATTTTGAATTTGAATATGGCGCAACCTACTTGAAGCGTTGCTTTCCTTATAGCGCGGGCGCTTCGGTGGTGGTGCGGCTACATTAGAGTCAGCGGCAGCGCTGCGACACGCGGCAGCCCGCCGCGTACGGTTCAGCGAGTGTTTGGACTCTAAAATTATTATTTGTTAATATTTTAGGAAAATTGTCTAGCTAGCATAATCAGCCTATAATGTTCCCACTGCTGGGACACAAGCCCCCTTCTGCGAGAGGGTGTTGCCCATAATTCATGACGCAATTGGTGAAAAAGAACATCGTTTACGATTTCGATATTTGTAAAAATGTGAGCACCATGTGTATATCACATATTTAATTTATCTGTCGTTGCTTCATTTTTAATTATTTGTACCTACCTTTCACACCTTTATACAAACTTGTATAATTAATGTATACAAAATATTGTAAAACTTTTTAAGAGTGACTAGGTATGGAGTTTCTTGCCCATTCTTCTCCATACGAAACTACATTTGGAAGAGGCAACTAGAACCAATTCTATTTTCTCGTAAATTTTGACGTTCAAACGCGCCTTTTATGTGCCTAGTTATTGAAATTTGTGATTTGACTTTAACTTTGATGAAATACATGATTCATAAATTCATCGATCACATTATTACATTACGAGTGGTACCTACGTGTTACGCAGTGGCGTAGCTAGTCCTAAAGAGGCCCTATATCATAATTTGTTGGGGCCCTTAGGCCCCTTCGCGAATGCAGCGAAACTCAATATGAGAGTATTGTTAGGGTTATTTTACAAAATAAATAAAATAGCTTCGTGATTCGGGAAGTTACATAGTCTTTGTGTCCCTACTAAGAGAATACAAGATCGAGCGAAGCGAGCTCGAAAATCGGAGCATTCTGAACTGAGATAGGTTAATTTTTACTGTGATATTACAAAGAAAATGCAAGAATTAGTCAAGCAAGATCGAACAAAGACTTTTATTGCGTTGGGGGTATCACAAATGGCAGCTGCAGTAAACAGTTGGTATTGTAAGTATTGTAACCACGTTTTTGCTTTCAATGTCATAATTTATGCCTGCGGAATAGAAGTCAAAATCGGTTGAACGGACTGTAAAAAAGGTTTATTTAAATTTCTAATCTTATTTCAAATGGAGTACCTACACATAATTATTAGGAAAGTTGTTAGGAATAGAATTGTATTAAAGGAGGTTAGTCTTGTAAGTACGGTCATCAGTGATGAGACTAGGTACATCCCGCGGAAGTGTGGGGCTCGAGGCTTCTTAAATGCTATAAAACTCTCCACAGCCGCGAGATTTACATTCTCAGGGAATATTTCCTTCAAACTGACGTGGGGATGCACCGAAAAGTGATCGCAGCAGACAAAAGCGTCACCCCGCTCTCCTTGGCGAAAGAAAACTGGCGCAAACCTGCAGTAATAGATACTAACGATCGTAAGGAAGTATGGCACGGCAAAGAGCTTTACGGACACTTTTTCCGGGCCCATGATGTAGGCTTTTTGGTGTCTGTATTCTGGCTGCGTTTCTGCGACCTCTTCGGAGAACCCGAAAGCTTTGTCTGTGCGATTATAGTTGAAGATATCATGACGAATAATTATCGGAAATACATTGTCAAGGACGGTACGGTTGACATCTGTCGGGCATGCCACTGTCACGGTGAATCAAGCCGACATAATAGTTTCCTGTTGTTCTCGTCTTGCTAACGGCGAGTACTTGCACAGACACAATCTAGTGGTTAGGATTATCCACCAGCAACTTGCCTTGCAGTACAACCTTGTGGCATTCGTAGTATCATACTACAGGTATGTGCCCCACCCAGATTACGAGAATGGTCACGCCACATTGTACTTGGATCGATCTATCATCACTGATAGGACTATTGTAGCCAATAAGCCTGATTGACTGATTGTGGTGATAGATCGACGAGAGCGCCGTGCAATTATTGTTGATATCGCTGTCCCTCATGACAAGAATCTTGTGAAAGCTGAGAAAAATAAAAAAATCAAGTATCTTGACTTAGCACAAGAGGTTGTCGATATGTGGGACGTGGACTCTGCAATCAATGTACCGATAATCGTCACAGTAATGGTCTAATAGCGGAGAGCCTCGACCAACACCTCAGGCTCTTATTGGGCAGCTGGGTCAAGGGCTTGATTCAGAAAGCAGCACTCCTGGACACGGCACCATATTGAAGAGGACTTCTCTCTAGAGCCCTGACCACCGGCAGTTTGAACCCTGTTCCTGATGCCGATGGGCCACAATTTTTTATATTTTTTAATAAGAATATTTAAAAATGTAATTAATAGGTAATAAAGGAAATAAATAAACTTGTACATACTTACTTAAAAGGCAAAAACTACTCAATTCTTACAGGATATGGGAGCAAAGGGTGACATTAATGAAACAAAGATTACATGACATTATTTATTAATAATTGTAACAACATAACTATACGTACAAACTAAATGTACTTTATACAAATCTAATGCATTCTATGCGAACTTATTACAGTCTATCGTTTGCAATAACTTAGTTAATGGCCAAGGCACACTGCGACGAAATGTCTCGTGACTCGCGCTGTTGGATTTTCAACACTCGGCTTAGCGCCAAAAGTTGAAAATCCAACAGCGCGCTTTTATTTAAGCGTTGCCTAGAGTTAGTGAAAACAGGCATTGTATTGACGCATGGTATAATAATATACTACGCCAGGTATAGCATTCCGAGACACAGTGGTCACGTGGGAGACACTAGCCTACGTCATCACCGCTGTGTTACCAGTAGTGTGTAATAATTACTCCCCAGCCGCCTTTATTACCTGTGCGAATCCGATAAAACAATTACATTGGTTTTAACTTACAATTATGTTGGTATATGTGTACATAAATAGAATTGTTTCGTTTGATTACAAAAACGAAACGACAATTTAAATGCTTTATATTTTTTTTGAACAGAATGGTGACTGAAAATGTTTCCACAATTCGTGTTGTATTGCAATAAAGTGGCAACTGGATAGAGACGTAAGCATGTGTCACTCCCGGAATGCCAGACCTTGTTTTTTTAGACCATGGATTGACGTATTGTATGTCTGTGGGCAAGATTGCATCAAGAAAGTCAATGAACGGGCCAAAGGTGAGTCGCAGCCTGTAGTCGTTGCATTTCATAATGACGCGAGAAATAATCAAATTTGAACCTTATATCAGAGAGAACAAGGTCACAAATATTATGTCATTTTATCGTAAATTCCAACAATTATATCTTGAAATTTGAGCGTGTCCAGTTTTCAATTCTGTCTTTCGCATACAAAATATATATGACTCAATTCTGTCTATCGCATACAAAATATTAAAAAAAAAAATTTTTTGTAAAATCTGTTAAATTATTACACCGCAAATTAATGCTAAAATAAAGTCGTGAGATAAATAAAAAAGAATACCTACCTACACCTAACTCAGTATAAACTGGACACGGTTCAGACACGTCGGCAAAAATGAAAAGAAAAAAAAAATGATTACATAATTATGTCTAACTCCATACGCACTTCGATTCTTAGCTAGTATTAACTCCATCTGTATGTGTATTTGAATTATCATGCTCCATAGAATCATTGCTTTTACTATCATTCGTTATCACACATTCCGTGCTAAACTTACGCGCGTGTACAGGCGAAACGCTTCTACTATTTTTGGAGGACCGTTTAGTCTTACTAATACCGGGCAAGTCACTCTCCTCCTCATTTGTTTTGTTATTTTCGTTGCTATGGTTACGGGAGCGTTTAGGTGCTTCGTCAGAGACGCTAGACGCGCTACTAAGGTTACGGGAGCGTTTACCAGGCGTTGTGTTAGGTGTAGAATCGCGGCGTTCTCGAATGCGTTGCCTCTGAGCGGCCTTTAGTTCCATCTCGACGCAATGCTCTGCAAACATCAGTTGCAGGGGCGCGTACATGTGGGGTAGGAGTTCTAGGTCGCTCATTGTGATCTGAGGACAAACAGGAGTTACAAATTAAATTATAATATACTTGCTTCTCCCCGCGACTTAGTTCGCGTGAAATTTCTTGTACCCCCGACCCACCCTGTCGCCCGTCTGCGCTATTACTTCGTTTTCGTTAGCGTTGTTTTTGACTTTTTTCTTTTTGCTTGGCTTCCAATGGTTCTAGCGTGATGTTAAATAGCCTATAGCCTTCCTCAAGAATTGGTCTATCAAATGCAAAAAGATTTTTTCTAATCCAGCCTGTAATTCTAGAGATTACCCTCTACATACAAACTTACAAACCAACAAATTTTACCTCTTTATAATATTGGTATAGATTTATTTATAAGTGTTTTTACAAAAGTGTGGATGCTGAAGATATTTTCTTGGTATCTTACATACTCGCCTCCTTACAACTGGTCTACAGCCTGTAATGACACGACTTGTGTTGCTAACTTGCTACGTACAGTCGCGGAATAAATGATTTTATTTCTGTAAGTAGGTTTTTACAAACACTTTTACACGTCAATCATATTTTTTAAATTAGATGAAGTCGGCGTTTCCTGTCTGACTACTCTGAGAAGAAAGGTCGAAACGAACTCAGAGGTCACAGTCTCTTTTAAAGTCCAGACATTAACTTGGTCAGATCATGTAAAGACCACGTAATTTGTGTCTGAAATGGTCTTTTGAGGAAAAACCACACAGATTGACTGGACCTGTCCAGTCAGTGCACGCATTTGTCAGTAATCGTGCAGCTTAACTCAGAACTTAAAACGATGAAGCACCTTTAAGACAATATATATTTTTTTACTACGTACAGCCCACAATGCGAATCATAATGTAAGTTAGAAAAGGCAGCTGGATGGAAAATTGCCTTTTCGTTCCACGAGTGTTGACGTACCTGCATGTTATCGAACGCGATGCCGACGCTGTTGTTGTCGTGGAGTATGTGCGAGTTGAGTCGCGGCAGGCGCGCGTATCTCTGACTGAAGTGCGTCAACACCGTGTAGCGAGCGTTCATCTGGCGCCCGATGTCGATCGCTTGTGTTGTGGTTGAGTGCATCTTCGTTCGAGCTTCGTCTGCTAGTTCGTCCTCCATCGTCGCTTCGTGAATTAGTAGGGTTGAATTTTGGCCTGAAATTTAAAGATGTTTGATGTTACTTTTTGCTTATTCGATTCTAAACATATTTGCAAACAATTAAAAAAATGGACGGCTTAGGTTTCAAACATAATTTACTAACTCATGAAGAAAAAGAGTTGATATTAATAACATAATTATATCTAACTAGTTAATGCCCGCGGCTTCGCCCGCGTGATCCGTGATGAAATTATCCCACGGGAACGTGCTACCGGGACAAAAAGTAGCCTATGTCCTTCCCCAGGATCCCATCTATATCCTTGCTAAATTTTATTGAAATCCGTTCAGTGGTTTAGGCGTGAAAAGGTAACATACAGACAGAGGTACTTTCGAGTTTTTAATATTAGTATAGAAGGTTAACAAAATATACTAATACAAGTGACCCGCCCCTGCTTCGCACGGTTTTTACGACTTGACAAAACATGAAGATTTCTTAATTATATCTAAGTTAAATAAGTAAATGTATTGTACACATAAACCTTCTGGAGTATATTCTCTAAATTAAGTTGCAAACCGCATCAAAATCCGTTGCGCAGTTTAGTAGAAAACTCGGTCACACAGACAGAAACGAAAAGCGACTTCAATTTACAATTATGTATAGACTAGCTTTTGCCTACGGCTTCGCTCGCGTTAATTTAGGCTTGGATTATCAATTCGGGTTATAATTCAATCACGGTTGGAAAGACACGTGGCGCCATCTATTATCATAAGGACGTTATTGTTGTTTTCCCCGGGAATAGTACTTTTTTGCGGGATGAAAGGTAACCTATGTCCGTTTCTGTACCCCTGACAACGTATATGCAAAATTTCAGGATGATCGCTTTACAACAACAATAACGGATCAAACAAACAAACTTACTTTCGTATTTATAATATTAGTTTGGATTCAGCATTTGGTTAGACTGGAAGCCAACCCTCACTGAGCTGGAAAAGGGCTATACTGATAATTCTGCATGAAGGATACACATACAACAGTGGTGCATGATGAAACGTTGATTATTTTTGGGCTTTGTCGCATTAAACTCGACCTGTCAGTCGACAACACTCACCAATCGTAACGAGCTCCTCACAAGGCAGCGTGTCCCCGGAGTAGGTCAGTTTGTATCTGTTATCCACCTCGAAGGCCACTCCGAAAGCGTTCGGACAGTGAGACACGAGACAGGTATTAATTGCTTGTACGCCGATGGCAGCCAGAACAGCTGACGTCACGTCCGAGTGCTGTGGGTGGTTGTGTATCTGTAATATGTAAAATATTATTGGTTAAATTATACAGTATGGAAACCACATAATATGCAATTAATGAATCCACGAGTATTACTAGTCCACAGAAGTATAGCAAAATTAAATATTAATCGGTTAACTAATAGAATCCCGGTGGCCCTCTATAGGGCCGGTATGTCGTGGAACAAGACAGTTAGTCAGCCCAAAAAAAAAAGCCCTTACAGTGAAATGCTCAAAAGACGATATTAGCCCTCATTTAGAAGCAATAATGATGATTATTTAACCGCAAGACCGCGCGACCCTCTAGGGGGCCAGCGGGGCTTGACGGTGGCGCCACCCCGGTCCTACAGCGGGCCACCGGGATTCTATCGGTTAAAAACCGTAAATTAAAAAAGTGAAATTTTCAAACAAAATAAATATTAAAATAAATTCAGTAAAAGTAAACACTCTGTTTAGACAGCGTACCAAAGTCAAAGTCAAATCGATGAATTTCAAAAAGGCACTTTTGAATGTCATCATTTACAAGAAAAAATAGACTTGATTCCAGTTGCCCCTTCCAAAAGGTAGTTTCGTATGGTGAAGAATGGGCAAGAAACTCCACCGTTACTCTTTTAAAATATTTTAAAATATTATGTATACATTAATTATATAATTATATGTGAAGACGAGGCACCTAGAATAAAATTACTTACTACACCACAATAGGTACCTTCGTACCTTGTCGTTTAGGTGTACCGATTTTACATTTTAGGCAAATAAGTAGTAAGTAGAATACGTAACAGCGTCGTGATAGTTTGCACTGAGTGGCAACGTCGCTTTTCAATGTTCAAGGACTCAAGTTCATTGAATCATTGACCTAGTGATCCAATTCTACTATGTTCAAATTTGCTCAAAATTAAAACTCTACTTTTTGACCTAATTACTGGACCGATTTCGTTAATTTTTAGGGTTCCGTAACCAAAGGGTGAAACGGGACCCTATTACACTAAGACTCCGATGTCCGTCCGTCTATCCGTCTGTCACTAGGCTGTATCTCATGAACCGTGATAGTTAGACAGTTGAAATTTTCACAGATGGTGTATTTCAGTTGCCACTATAACAACAAATACAAAAAAACAGAATAAAATAAATATTTAATGGGGGCTCCCATACAACAGACATGATTTTTTGCCGTTTTTATAGATAGAACCCTTCGTGCGCGAGTCCGACTCGCACTTGGCCGGTTTTTGTATATCGTCAGCAAAGGCGATAACAAGTATGTGGTTTCATTTATTGTATATAATTATATGGTTTCCATACTGTATATTGGAGTGGTAAAATTATAGGTTTTTTTTAGTAAGGAACTGCGTGTTGAAAAACTTCAAATAAACGAGAAAACATCAAAGCAGACAGAAGCACGAAGTTAAGTTTAATTTCGACTTTATTTTAACATGAGTCATAACCTGTGTTGACGTGTTTATTATTGTACTGATATTTTTTATTCTCAGCTTTGTCCAATAATCGTTTGTAGAAGATGGCAAAACGATATGGATGGCGTAGGAATTAACAAGTAGCTCAAAAACTCGACCGATGGAAAGAATGGAGGACTTTGCCCAGCAGTGTACCTACATAAAATCCTAATTACTTACCAAGTTCTGATTAGGTATGAGCACGTAATCAGTCCGCAGCCTCTCGAACTGCGCGTGGTACAGCGTGAGCCACGTGATGATCTGGCCGGGCGCCAGCAGGTACAGCGGCAGCGCGGCGCCCTCGCCCGGAGATATTTCCTTCATGGCTTGCCGGCGGGCTTGGATCACGCCGATAAGACCTATTGAAGATTTGATTTTACACTTTTTATTTGGCTTACACTCTTAAAACAATATTGAAAAATAAAGGATATAATGTATAATTGTGTGGAGGATGGCAGTTATAATAATCATAATAGTTCTTTATTTCGGACACATGAGTATAGAAGGGGAAGTATGAAAGTACCGCCACTGACAGAAAGGTTGAAAGGAAATCGTTGGGCTTGGTATGGGCATGTGTTGTTGGATGAAGAGGGAGAGGAAGACTGGAGAAAGATTGTGTGAGGAATGTTATGAAAGAAGAGGGAGTGAATGATAGCGTGACGTTGACAGAATATATTCACAATTAATGAATGAATTTTGAACTGTCATTTTCATTTAAAATATTGACAGTCGGAAAAGTTGCAAGTTTTAAGCACGGTGAAAGTAAAAATTTGGATAGGTACATCATACTTCATTTTTTTTATTCTGCGACTGTTCATGTCAGATTTCGAGCCGATAGTAAATTCAGCATGTTGGATACAGGAAGGTTCCTTACCGATATGATGATCGGCGTGTAAATGCGAGATGTATATCGCGTTCAGTGTCCTGAGGAAGGCGTTCACTTTCTTGGGTCCATAGAAACGCACCAGCTGGCCAAAAGTACCTTCTCCACAGTCCAATAATATTGAATGATTTTCACTGAAAAAACAATTTTAAACTAACTTAGAATTTTGTCCGAATACTCTTTATTATGAGCACCATACGAATTACAGATATCAATGTAGAAATTTTAAATAGGGTGAATGTCGCTCAAAAGAGACGTGTTACAAAGTGTGATTAGGATTATAGACGGCTACATCAATTGATGTTTTCAAAGCATTGTTTACCAGAGATGACATGTCACGATATTGGTTTGGCATTTATTATGGGCCGCCCAGTATGTTTTTAATAATTCACGCTAAATACCATTGCAGAACAAAGGCCTCTCTCAAGAAAATCGTAATGTACTAAAAATATATACTGGACTTTATTTATATTTAAAACTAGCGACCCGTCTCTGCTTCGCACGGGTGCAATGGCTACATGTCGAAACATCGAGGTTTATGTACTATACCTAACTGAAATATGTATGTATTATACATATTAACCTTCAGAAAAAAATCCTCTAAGTTATGGTGAAAACTGCATCAAAATCCGTTGCGTACGTCACACAGACTTACACAAAAAGTAACTTTAATTTATGATTTGTATAGATAGTCTAGCAAAAAACCACTTACTCAATTTGCAGAACAATAGCGCTAGTATTCCTAGTCTTGCTGGGTATACAGGAGCCCGTGCCCAAGAACACAACCTTGGGGAACTCCCTAGAGTCACATCTGGCATATCTCATACTATCTACAAGACGACGGAACTGCTCCAAGCTACCCACAAAGCCGTCCACGTCCATCGTCTCCTGGATGTAATCTTGGATGTGCAGCTTCGGTTCTGCTGACCTGGTGTGCAGTAATAGAGGGTTATGTTTATGATTGAAAGTATCGATGGCTTTGGCGAAATCGCTCTATGGAATTAACATGAAATCGATTAGATTCAGGTATTTTAAAGGCGTTATGGTGGTTTCAATTCTAGGAGGGTTAATGAATAAATGTTTTAATTATGTGTAAAATCCCTAAATAAAATGTCAATGAAACATGTACATTAGACTGGGCCCTGACTACAATGTTACAAATAAGAATCAATAAATGTCTTTGAAAAGCACTTGACGTGTGATATTTGATCTCGCTACATGAATGAGAACGTCATTAGTACGAATGTTTTATAAAATTTTCATAAATGATTAATTTGGGAAAAAATCAATATACAAACAATTTACGAAATTAATTCAAAGAATTATAATAAAACATAGAACTAACCTGTCCAGCTGCTTCTTGGGCCTCAAATGGTACATAGTGAGCGTCCGCCCCGCTAACATTTCCAGTTTGGTGGCAGAGTCACACTCGTCCATATCGGGGGCGTGCCCGTCGCCCTTAGCCGACCCCTCCAAGTTTATAATGTTCTGGAACTGCGCGAGCGCTATCTACAAATGATTGTATGTGATCGCACCTTCACCGCATGCATCTAACTACGTATAAAAGTGTTTTGTAGGACAAGCGTTGGATAGTATGGATTTAAGTAACGAATATTAGGGACCTTAGACTCTTTAGTATAAACTTGGAATTGCTTTATATGGATTAGAATACAATAGAATAGAGAATAGAATACTTTTTATTATGTACACCATAAAAATTACAGATATAAATGTAGAAATTTAACATGGGGTGACACAATGGGCGGTCTTATCGCTAAAAGCGATCTTTTACAGACAACCTTTGGATGGATTAACGGGAGAAGGAGAGGCAATAATGCAGGTAGTCAGTGGTGTACCATTTACATATACAACAAATACATACATACATAAAACATACACTTATCTACATAAAATATATACAATAATATACATGAAACAAAAGCAAGGAAACTAAATGTAATGATGATGTTTAAGGAGAGAGGAAGTGTTTTTAACCAGAATTTTAAAAGTGGACAAAGATTGAGCACGCCTTATCGACACGGGCAAGGCATTCCATAACCGTACTGCTTGAACTGTAAAAGACTTGTCATAAAGTCATGGATTATGCACATAGTTTATTCTGTTAGATGATCAGATCACTGTGGCTTCCCCCAAACCATGCAAGGGTCAAGTTAATTTACGTTAATAAAATAAGTAGAAAGAACAATAGCTTTCTTTTTTGAATTTCTGCTATAGTTGTAACATTATTTTATAAATAAAGAGGTTAGTGTAACATATATGAAACAAACAGATTTCTGCCCGCGGCTTCGCCTGCGTGGATGTCATAAATTATCCCACGGGAACGTGCTATCGGGATAAAAGTAGCTTATGACCTTCCCTAGGATGCCATCTATCTCCTCGCCAAATTTTATCGAAATCCGTTCAGTGATTTAGGCGTGAAAACGTAATATACAGGTAGAGTTACTTTCGAATTTATAGTATAGTTAGTATGGATACAAACCGAAAGCACCACGGCCCACATCAGCAGAATTTCACTAAAGGATAAGAGAATTAGTGTAATATATATTTAGGACACTATTACATTGTTTAAAATATGATCATAAACCTCCACTTCATAGCATTATGACAAAACTATGACCCCGCATCCTATCCGCAAGCATTGTCGCGCGAGTACGCGATCAACGCAATCTTTTGTATGAATTATGACGTACAAAAGCGACTTGATTGATTGCGCGACTGTCATCTAAAGTAATCCATACTAATATTATAAATTCGAAAGTCACTCTGTCTGTCTATATGTGACCTTTTTAAGCCTAAACCACTGAACGGATTTCGATAAAATTTGACAAGGAGATAGATGGCATCCTGGGGAAGGACATAGGGTACTTTTTGTCTCAAAAATAATCCTAAAAGAGGGTGATATAGGGGATGAAAGTTTGTATGGGAAACTTAGCATTTCTTAAGTTAGTGATATGAAAATTTAAATTTAGGCTTTTGGTAAGAAATAAAAAATTATTTGTTTCAGCGTTTTTGGGAAATCACCCCCCAGGGGGGTAAAATACGGGCTGTTTTAAAATTTACATGATTATTGAAATTTTCTGCACCACTTATTCAAAAAATTTGCACCAATATCACCAATCTCTACTGTTAGTAAATGCCATGTTTAGCATTTTGACGGACTATTCTTCGTAGTGAGACAATCCGTCAAATGGCATAATGGGACATTTAGAATAAACACAGTACGGTGAAACTGGCGATTAAGGAATTGGCAATATAGTCATAACCCTTATCTTGAGGTATTATTTATTTTAGTAATATTTTATTTAAATCGGTCCACCAGTTTAAAAGTTATTACAATATGAAGTTATATAAATAAATTATAAATAACTTAGCTAATACGTTAACAATGGCGACAATAGAGTATTTCAAATTAATTATGTGAATTATTATTATTTATAAAAGTTAGACATTTAGAATCATAAAATTCTGCTTATTTTTTTTTTAGGTTATTTGGGTTTATTGTGTCTGTTTGTTACCTTTTCACGCTTAGAACGGCTGAATGGATTTCGATGATAGGATACTATTTATTTATCCCGATAGCACAATCCCGTGGGATATTCCGACATCAACGTGGGCGAAGCCGCGGGGAGAAGCTAGTCCTAACTAATATTATAATTACGAAAGTAAGTTTGTTTGTTTGTTACCTTTTCACGCCTAAACCACTGAACCGATCATCCTGAAATATTGCATATACGTTGTCAGGGTTATAGAAAAGGACAAAAGGTACCTTTTATCCAGAAAAAAAGTACTGTTCCCGAGAGAAAGAACAATAACGTAGTACGTTTTTTTTTTTTTAAAGAAAGAATGAACTGTTGACGGTCACGATTGCTTTAGGACGCTAGATGACGCTACGCGTCTTTTGAACCATGGTTTAATTATATTATTAGAAACTTTAGTAGTGTGTTAAGAGTTAATTTAAAAAATATAAGGAATGCATTTTGTGAGTCTAGAGTAAACCCCAACACCGTTTGACCGAACACCATGAAAGTTGGCACATAGGTAAGCATATACGTATTTTAATGGAGAAGGATTTAGATGTTTTTTTCGATCTCCACGTGGGCGAACCCGCGGAAAAAAGCTAGTATTATAATAAAGAGAAAATATTTGATTTTTTATGTTTGTTTGTTACGCTTTCACGCTAAAACGGTTTAACTGATTTGGATGAAATAAGGCAAATGGGTTGACCATGACCTGGATTAGGACAGATAATTTTTCTCCTGATATTCTCACGGGATCGAGGACTTATGCGGGTGAAAACCGCGGGGCGCAGCTAGTCATATAAAAGAGCGCGATGATCGCTTTTGGTTAGGTATATCAGATCATTCAGCGTTTCGAATTGGTCCCATAGTACTTATAAGTACTTACTTTTACATTCATGGGGCACTTTTACCCCTTCAAAGAAAGTGAGCTGATAGAAAAATGATGGACAGATGATGTCTTTTTGCTATAACAACCAAAAAAACAATACAAAAACTTCCTGACACATTCACGACACCCAAAAGCCTCCCACCACAACCCTATTTACCTTATTCTTCAGTTCTTCCAATCCCTTCAGTCTCACAGGACTATTGGTCTTCGGCACAGGGGGGTGCGCACTCCATACCGCTGGCACACTGACGTCCCGCAGTAGGGGAAAGATGTCAGGGTCCAGTAAGTGTAGCTTGTGTTGGGTTCGGTGGACCGCTTCCGAGCCTAGGCACGAGTTCTGGGAGTTGAGGACTAAATGGCGCGGTAAGGGACCAAAGTGAGACATGAAGGCGCGGTACCTAGAAAAATAACGTAATATTAAGTATATATTCTGTGTATAAGAAAAAGGCGCTGGCATTATTATTATGTTGATGGATTTCACTATAAATAAAACCGTAAGTGCATGTGGGCGACGCACAGTAAATGGTTTCTTAGTTGGAATGAATAATTACGCAGGCATAGTGTTGATTTTATCGACCGCAAAAATAAAGTTTGTATTTCATAGTATTTCTCGAAAAAATATATATATAACAGGCAAAGTTATTTCTGCGGTTGAAAGCGCAAATATCCCAAATCTCAAAAACTATTGACTTAAATAAAAAACTCACTTACAAACATCATAATCTTTTTAATTATGGGATCCAACAATACCTCGCAGGATTATGTGCGTTGATTTTTATTTATTCATCCCTCAGTTACATGTATGGGGAGGGGAATTCCAACCCTAATATGTTTTTAGTTATTTCACTAGACCATTGTTTAGCGGTGCGACACTTTCTTTCTAATTTTCATCGATATCAAGCAAATAGACTCTTAGAGTAGAATGGCTGTGTGACATCCGGACGGACGGATAGACGGACATGACGAAACTATAAGGCTTCCGTTTTTGCAATTTGTCTACGGAACCTTAAGAGTTGATTTACGTTCAATCACACACAGTTACCCAGTACTGGTACTCGGTAAGACTGGTTGTCAGACTATTGGGTTTCTGGACGTCCCGTAACGATTTTCAAAGACCTACGAATGACAACCAGGACCAACAGCTTAACGTGCTTTCTGAGGCACGGAGGGGTCTCGATTTGTAATGGATGGTCACCCATCCACGAACGGACCGCGGCAAGATTAGATAAACCCTCGATCGACCCTAGCCATTGTTATCATTTAGCCAGGAGCCCCACAAAAACTGCACTTACGTCGGGTGATGAAACACGTCGGGAGGTGTGAAGTGCACTATGATTGAAGGAATGTTCTCCGGAGGATTGATGCCGTTGTCGAAGTGAGCTGCGAATTCTGACTCCTTCAGGTAGATTAGCTCCGGCACATCTAGGACTGGAAGTCGAGATAACAATTTTATGTAATTATTTTTAAGAGTTTAAGTTTATTAAGATAATTTGATGTCTCTAACATTCCTCTCAATCCAATTCGATCAAAATGTTTGTATATTAAATTAATGATAGGAAGATGATTATTTTATATCTGACAGAATATTCCACAACAATGAAAATTTAAAAAAAAATATGTGAAAAAGCCGTGTAAAATAAAAGATATAATTTTTTGAAAGCAGTTCCGATATAATTTTCAAGAAATTAAAAAAATATATATAACTCGAAAACTATCAAGAATCGCGGAACATACATGGGGTATTTTCGGATACCACTGGGCATGAGGAATCAATTTTTTTTTTATGACATCAATATTTGGGCCAGCCTTTATAGATAGATTATTATTAGCATTAACAGCAAAATTTCCTTGTTCTTTTGCGAAATGTGAGTAATGTGCACTGAAACCTTCTTTTTCTGCCTTCAAATCTCACCAATAAACACAGGTCCAGGGTCATCAGGTGTCTTCACGTCTTTAGACAGCACCAGGGTGCCGTCAGGCAGCAGTACGTCCATGCCACTCTTCAACTGGCCCAGCTGTGGACCAGGTTTCACTCCTTTCTCCACGCATTTGGCTAGGTCGAGGGTGCCCAGCCGTTTCTATGGAGAAATTGGGTGTGAGGGTATTTTGACAAAACAAGAGCTTGTTATTATTAAGCTATACTAACATCCTCATCATACAGTAGTTATGTTGACTTGATTTGCACAGTTATAAAGTATTTTTTAAGAGAGGGTTTTACAAATACTTAAACATCTATACTTGGACTTTTAATTGTATTCAGTAAGTTGACAGTTGGAGGGATAACAGTTTCTCACAAAGAAAAGGTAGTTTGTTGAAAAAAAAAAACTTTATATGCACAGTTTTCATTGAATTTAATGACTTATACTTTAAAACACGTTTTATTGCAACATTATTTTGCTTCGAACTGTCAAGTTACTGAATAAAATAAAAAGTCCAAGTATAGTAAGGAAATCTAGATTTTTTAAAATTAAATCTGAAGAACTTTGGTGCCCTTTGCATGGATAACAGGTGAAAAAATGCTGGACAGGTTTATAAAGATTATTAAGACTGAAGAAATAGGGACTATACGAATACCAGTAGTAGTTGGCAGGGCCAAAGACCAGTTATTCAACCTGGATATTAGATAGACCACTATGCTTACCTTCAATGTACAGATGTAGGCAACAGAACAATTGGTTTTCTTCTGCAGCTCATGTAGTACCTTTTCAGTCTTTTTCTTCATAGGATCTGTATCAAACAAGTGCTATCAAATACAGTATTTCGAATATTTGCTGTAGTACATCATCGCATGGTCAAAAATGCTGGACTGAATAAAAGAAATTAGGACTCTCAGCAAGCTATATGGCAGCTCGACCAGCACCCTAATTACGTAACACACTATCTATCACAATCTGAAACATTTTGAAGCCTATTGCTAATCCATTGCTTCATATGCTCGAAAAATTTGTCTGCTCAACAACGTAAATAACGTGATGAATGTTGTGGAACTGTCAAAATGAAACCCATTCCTACTGTTAGTGTGTTACGTAATTACCCCACAGGTGTCCAATCTTAGACACTCAACTGTCAGTACCCAATCAGTACCGAATTAATATTACATCTGCATGGGGCCTAGTTAGTTTAGTGCAGTCATAGGGCCTAGGAGAGGATTATGTCTCAAACATCGAAAGGGCTTGTATTAATTTATCTTCTCTCCACTAGCTTCGAAGCAATATAACAATCCATTGGTGGTTTACAAGACATTTCTGCTTTCTTGGAAAATGGCATATAAAGTTTAGCGAAACTACATTAATGAAACCTGTAACTTACTATCCACCACAGGAGGCTTTGGTTTAGCCTTCTCTCTATTCGGTACTTCTTTAACATTCTTGGATTTGGGGGCATTGGACATGTCCATATTGCGTTGCTCAGGCTTATAATAGTCAGTTTCATCGTGACCAAACTCTTCATACTCTTTCTCCAATTGTGTGTCTAATCTTGGTTTCTTTGCCCCCGGTTTGTCCTTGCCTGTTAATATATTGTCGTTTGGGCCTCTGAAACAATGAAGGGCTTTTAGATCTAGTGTAGGAGATAGTTTTAGTAAATTAAATACTTCAAGAAATTGGGGCTTGTATTACTGAGGGTAACTTTTATCCACATACACACGGTGTTGATCAGTATAGTTTTGGGATAACATTGCAATTTCATACTGCATTTCATTTTAGCCTTATGAACAATGGCATATTGAATTGTGGATGTGTGATCCTGACATTGTAGGGTAAAATATCATACAGTGCCGTGTAAAATGCTGGGTGCCAACACAATTGTGCATGTTAGCAAAGCTTAAAATTGCAATTATTTATTATTTACGGAGAATAAATAGTTTGTCAAACTCACAATAACACATATTTGACGCTCATAACATTGTCATCAAAGTCTTCACTTGGGCTGCACTTTGCCATTGTTACTTGCATATCCTTCATTATAACAAACCGCTTTGTGGCAGCATATAACTCGTCCTAGAACATTAACAAATGAAAAATAAAGAGTTATTTCGTCATCTACAGCAGTGATTTAAGAGTACTTAAGTACTTCATTATAAAATAAATAATGGAGTGTAGTGTGGTTAGTGAGATTTAGTTTTGTTTAATGCGTGCGTTATTGGATATAAAATTAAAGGGATGGATTGTCTGCACAACAACATGTATAGGGTAACATACGTACCAAGCCCTCAGGTCCATGCAATGTAATGTTTGGCACCCCAACATCCTGCAAGGTGAGTGACAGTCCTGGCAAGCCCCCAATATTCCTCCATGTCTTACTGGTGATGAATATGTGATCGAGCCGTGATAGTTTCACTTTATGCTCATGGGCAAGCCTCTGTGTGCACTCACCACAGTTGAATAGATACCTGAAAAATGATATAGGACATGGTTATTTATTTTGTTTGCACAAACAATTAATTTTTAAAACAAAACTTTATTACATATTTCCATAAACAAAATCATAGAGAATTGAAATTGTACTAAAAGTTTTAACTATTGTAGTCTTTGCCATAAATGTCCTGGTTTAGTTCTGTTTTTCATCGCGATCAAAAGGATTACCACATAAAATAAAATTATAATTTATTTCCATGCTTTAATAAGTAAAAGAAAATATGACCCAATTAGCATCAGATTTTTTGTACAATTGCATTGATCTCTTCCTTAATCTTTTTTAGATAATACTTTGTAACATATTTTAAATAGGAACCTTTGCAACCTGTCAGCCTATCAGAAGAACCCACTGAAATATAATATTAAGACAATATGATATTACGTACTGCTCACAGACTCACAGAGACAGAAACCTAAACTATTTCAAAGAAAAAATCAAAAACATTAATTAGTAAGTTGATACAATTCAGACAGAAAAAAGGTAAACAAAGTACCAGCTCTTCAGTTTTACAAGCTTTGGCAGGCGGCTTACCGTTTTTGGTCCGTGAAGAGGTAAAGTGTGTTAGGCGCCCCCCTTGCGCCTGAACCCAGCACCTGGAGGTACACAGTGCTAGGAGCGTACTTCTCAGACTTCTTCGATATCTGTTGCCTTTGACGTTGCGCTTCAGCGATTCTTGTGGAAGTCGCTTTCGGCATAGCGGCTAGAAATTCCAATAGCTTCTTAGTACTACCAGACGAATAAGAACGTAAGCTACGTTTGCTAACTACACGGCAACTAAACAATACACTTAAACCGTACATGTGTTTTGAGGTTATTGATATTCCGAGAAAGAGTTTACGAGCATTCGTCTAAAATTTTTATTAGTAATTATTATTTTTGGCATAATTCATTTTATAATTATGTAGTTATTGGTTTTCATGACAGATTTTCAGATTTGGAACAGTTTTCCTCTGAGACATTCAACATTCTCTGACTTTTCTGAATTTTCCGATTTGTTTGACAGTTGACGTTTTACTTTTTCTTCTCTGGCATTTGATTCTCGATAGCGTTTAAAGATAAAATAAACTAAACACATTTCTGTTTACTGATATCACTACACAAGAAACAAATTTTGATTAAAACTATGCTAAAAAGTAAAAAAATCAATAGAATGATCAACAAAACTCTGGGGGTTGGTTTAGTGTCGAAAAGTTTCCAAAACAAAATGTTGCCCACGTTGCATGGCAAGTGACAATAGTAGAAAATTTTATAAATATGCAGCAACACTGATTTAGAAAAATGGCGTTCTATACAGCTGCGGGTTGCGCAATTTTTATGTAAATGTGCACGAAATTTATTAGGAAAATTAAGTTTTAAGTGCAACAAATACATCAGACTGCGGGCATGATCTTTTTATATAATTTAAAGAGTAAAAAACTTATAGTGTAGCAATATTTTTAGTTCAGTGCAAACCTGTCATGGACCGTGTATTTTTTGTGTTGTGATGTATGAAAACGATAAATAATGAAACGGAAAATAATGCGGCTGTGCAAATAATGTGACAATGATGAGTATGATATGGGTGGTGTTATTGGTGGCCTTGACCGGCTCACACTTGGGACACTGTTCACCTCTCCGATCAACGCCGCAAACCTACCCTCATGGTGAGTCATTTTGTCCAAAAATGCATGTCTTACATTAATTAATTAAGTATTTATATCTCTGTGTGTCGCCTTCTGGTGCAAGTGAAAGGAACATGTACAACTTTTTTATTTTTTGTCACTTACATTAATTGTGTCTACAAATGCCAACATCTGTTCAGATTAGAAAAGTATATCAGTTCATGCTAAAAAGGAAGTGATACAGATTTCCGTTACTCATTGTAAATGTACCCACAAAATAATTATTTTAAATTCAAAGCATTCTCAATAAAGTTCATAACAGCTAGCACTTTGTAGTCAAAGCCTGTCCTTGTTCATACATACATATCTGTATGTTTACATATGTATACAAACGAAATGCTAGTGTTACATGAAATCGGTTCTTACTCTGTCAACATTCACTGAATCAGTCAGCATCAATATTTTGTCCAACCATACAAAATTGTGATTTTCATGTAATTATTACATCAACTATAAACACATTAATTATGTATTGTTTACCTCAAGCCAAGGTACAAAAATGTGTAAAAGTAAATAAACATTGCTTCTTAGGCTTTGTTATCTAAACACTGTTATCACTGCTTTTATTATTGTTTGGGTATTATAATAATAGTATTTATCACATTGTGATAAGGAAACACCTGTAGGCCTCCATTAAAAAAGGATTGATATCGTAATTACTATTTCCTGTGTTTAATTTATCCTCATGAATTATTATTTCTCATACAATGTTATTATAGTCATTTGCTAAGGAATATGGTAAAATAAAAAATAAAAATCTATATTTTCTTCTATTGTAACACCATCCATAGAATGCTGACTATCTCCTGTTCAATATTACTTAATTGTATTATTAAGTCTTAAAAAAACAATCTATGAACAAAGTTTTTCTCTAAAGATGATTTTGTTTCTTCATAGTTTATAAACAGTATGTTACAAATCACTAAAGTTTAAAGTTTATCCTTGACATAATGAATTGCAATTCAGAAATGTAAACGCAAAAATATTCTAACTAGAATCCAGTATTATGTTAAATGATAAAATATAATATTTATTTCTGTAAATTGGTTAAAAAACACTTCTACACTAGGTGAGTTTGGTGTTTCCACAAAAACTACTCTGAGAAGGAAGACTGAAACAAACTCAAAGAGTTTAGTCTCTTTAAAAGTCCAGACATAATCTTGGTCAGGCCATAAATGAGCGATAGTGTTATTCAATTTAGTTTAGGTTGTTCCAATTAACCCCCTTTAAGTAGTTTTGACTAAAACCTCAAAGAAATATTAAGGGCCAAGCTTCCTTACCCTTCATTGATGAATCTCCACTTTTAATAGTAGTGGCATTTCCCAACAAAGAATGAAGTGTACATAATAAAAATATAATTGACAAAACACAATACAATGTAGTAAACAACTACAAACTTGACCTTCTTGAACTTGTCCTATTTCATTGCATTGGTCATTCTACAATAAATTGCAGTTTATTTTTATCCTGGGACTACTTAAATTAATAAAAATTGACATTCAGCCAGCACAATGTCATACTAACCCACGTTCAAAGTCTGAAGAGTTACATTGCTTATTTTTATTTATTTATTGCTTTTATTCAGAGTGATAGTTGTATTACAAAATGTTTAACATCAGTTCTGAGTCACTGTGTGCCCGTTGGCAAAGGCCTCCTCCGACCCCTTCCAATTCTCCCTGTTCATGTCTTTTCAGCCGTCCACACCAAGTCCAAATTGCTTATCAGGACCCTAAATATGCAATAATCTACCCCTGTCCATGTGCACTCCAGGGGTAATGTAACAATAAATAACTCTAATTGTGTATTATAAGTCAAGATTTAACCCACCAACTCTGAACCCTGGCCCGGATGGTAGATTACGTCCCAATCCCTCTCACAGAGAGGAGGCACGTATCCCAGTACTGGGAACATAGGCTGGTTGTGAGTCAAACCTCCAGGTTAACACACCTTCACTTACAGATGCAAGTTCTCAGTCCCAGTTGGAAGGCTGGGGCTCCCAGGGCGGCCTGTATGCGGCGGTGCCTGCGCTGGCGCTCCTTATCACCGCTGTCGGCCTGCTTCTCGGGTGCACCTGGTGCTACCGTCATAAGGACTGCAAGGTATGTGGCTGATGATAATGGTGCGATGATGATGCTCACGTTGGGTGTGCATGATAAGTTGTGCTCGGTTTTGATAGGAAAGTTACAAACAGTAGTCTATTCTTGCTGCCTTGTCACTAAAGTGTAATCTAATAACTTCCTTACGCCTCAAGAGCGACTCTCTTAGCTCTTTTTTTTTTAATTTAGATCTTTGTGGTTGTGTGTCTTATTTTACGAAGATCAATACTCAAAATCAAAAATCTCGACCATAAAATATCTCCACAAAAGTAGCTCTTCACAACTATTTATTTACTAATGATTTTGGTAGGAAAGCCGCTAACAGTAGTCTATTTTTGCTACCTTGCTGTCACTAAAGTATAATTTAATAATTCCTTTTCAACATAAGCTTTCTTGGCTCTTCTTCTCCTTAATTTTGACCTTTGATCAAACATCACAACCATGAAAGATCCCCATAAAAGCAGCTCCTCACAACTATTTATTAAAATTACACTGCAGTATGCCAGTGTAGTTTACAACAATATTTGTTTGTTACCAGTACAGTATAATAATGTTCATGGCCTACTTGATTCCCAGCCCATTATGCATACATAGAAGATAACTATTATTGAAGTATTTGGTATCCTGTTTTGTTGCTTACACATACATTTTGATGTGAGAGTTGTTAGTTTTTCAAAAAAAATGCTTTCGAGAAGTTGTGAGTAAAGTTGTAAATATTTAAGGATAGGTACTTCCGGTTTGAAAGTTTCTCAAAACTAAAGAAAAAAGTAGATAAGAAAAAACCATATAGTCATCCATGTTTTAAAAGATGGTAAGTTGTACGAAATCTTGTCTCTACAATGTTATTGAACATTTTGTATTATTAATTTATTATTGTATGCAAATCTTATAGAAATCATGGAAAACAGGTTGGATTAAATTATAGGCTTTGCTCACTATGTGTCTACAGTATATTATTAAAGTTATGAACTATACGGCCACTGCAGTATAAAATAATAGTAATTATTTCCCACATTAATCTGAATCTGTTTAACTTGTAATAATTATGAACTTTCTCCTGTATTTTAATACTCTTTTAATTAAAAAACCCATTTCGCACTGAATGTTCTCAGGTTGAATAAACTTGATTCAAGATCAGATTAAAACTTTAATAAAAAAATGGTAATTCATTATACCTGTTCCATAGTTTTTCATAGAAAGAAAAATAAAAGTTTATTTGCGGTAAACATGACGCAGAGAAAAACACACAAACACGAAAATGAACAAGTTGCGGGAAAATATGCGTCGCATCCACGCAAAACGGCAATCGTTCAGCAAAATGCTACGACCCTATGCGAGACCCCCAGCGTTGGTTTTTAGCGACAGACGGCGTTGACGTGATGACGTCAACCGGTGCAGCAACGAAAAGATAAAAATAACAAAAAAAAAGAAATAAAATCAATACAGAATACCTAGTAGTAACTTAGAGCAGTACCTTCAAGGTTTGCATAAAGGAACTAGCCGTGCGCGTATACTCGACCTCCCCTTAGAGCAAGATTCATAGAGCGCCGTATGACAGCTAAGTAAAGGAAGCGTTTCAGACGAATATAAACCTTATTCTTTTGCATGTAATGTTCATCTATAAATTCGATCATAATGTCTTATCATATTTTAAATTAAAGTCACTTTTCGGGTCTGTCTGTGACCGCGTTGTTCTTATAAACTACGCAACGGATTTCTATGCGGTTTTTACCATCACAGCGATTTTTTTCTGGAAGGTTTCTGTTTGCTACATTAACAATAAACTTACATATAATAAAGAAATCTCGAAGCTAGTACGTACGAAACCGCTAGTATTCTTATAAGAGAATGTGAGAAAGCATTGTATACGAATAATAACATTAATTTTATACCAATAAAGTTCACATTCCTATGCGATGCTTACTTTATTTTGCAAAGTAAAGTCATAATGCGATCTGTGAATCTTGCCTTCGGGCACACTGCTTCATTCACTACACCACGTACTTCTAGTTACTCAGTACTCTACTTCCGCAACCAATAGGAACACTTTTCGTACATGTCACCTGTGCGTACAAACCCACTAATATTGGTATGACACAGATGGCGTGACACCCACGGGAAGAAACAATGTCCTATTCTTAGCCAATGATGAGTGTTGACACGAAAAAATTTGTGATACATACCACCTACAGAGTTCAAGGTAGATATATGAATATATGTCGTATGCCTACTTACATAAGGTACGACTTTTCGTTATCGATTCGAGTCTAAATGGGGACGGAATGCATCAGCTGTCACTTCCCATGCAAGAGTCATCAAAGGGTCACCATTGTTTAGAGGTGAGGGGTTACTAACTTGTCACAGTTTACACGCCGTTGCAGCATTTCAATCTACTGCCAATATCTTTGTTATTTTGTTACGTGAATATTTGTGTCGAAATTTCCTAGTTTTCTTTTTTTTTTTCGAAAGATTTTTGAGAGAACCATAAGTGCATTCAGGCATGCTGAATTCTCTGCTTTCTTGATGGCAATCTTCTAGTCCTCAGGATTCTAAAGCGTCCTCATCATCATCTTAAGCCTCTCTTGTGCCATTCCCCACGCTCCGGCACAGAAGCGTGGGGATTGGCACAAGATTGGCGATAAGATGGGCGGACGACATCGTTACCATCGCGTGTAGAACCTGGGTTCTACCCGTTATGGTGTCACTTAGCCTTCCAGCCCTTGGACGCCACTCGGTCACTGACTTCTACACCTCATTACTGCGCCTTGCCAGGTGTCCAGCTCAATTATAATACATTGACTAAAATCTCCTAAATACTTCTAATTAAAGCAAACACAATCAAATAATAGTAAAATAGTAGTAAAGTCATAATTTTTGTGCCCTCATCCCAATTTATATGATGTCGGTGCAGTGTTTCTTCTTCCGTACATCTTTCAGCTGCGATCTCAATATTCACCGTCTTTCTAGCCTTATTATCGTTTACATAGTAGAATAGTGAGTATCAACATGTAAACAGGTGTTTTACAGCGTACTTTACATTTCACAACCATTTATTTTGCCTAATAAAATTCGTAATAAGAAAGTTAGACAACCAGAATTCGTACTTTTCTATATTACGTTTATGACCCGATACAACCAATTGGACCAGCTAACTTAGATAATGTTAGACTGTCCCAAATGTAGGTCAATGAACTTTATCAGTTTGTACACAAAAACAATTTGATTTTTAGCTCACACACTGTTTGTGTTTAAAAGTGTATCAATATGTAAATATTAGAGGGCATTAACATAATAATGGGTGTACAGTTTGCAAATTCTATTTTTATGTTTGTTTATAAATCTTGAATATTTGCTTCTTTATTCTGCTTTAAAGCATTCAACTTTATCCTCCTCAATTTAAAATATCAAACGAATATACAAATAGTTAGTTATCTTAAAGGTCAACCGCAAACTTTACAAGATAAACCTAGATTAAACAGTATCAGCTCCAACTCCAATTAATAAAGCCTAATTAATTAACCAGCTAGCCTAATGTGTTCCTCCCGAATTCTTCTAAGTTAAGGAAAACAGATACTATTTCTATCCTTCTAGAACTGATGAATGTATCAACACAAGAATGAATAAACCGAGTTATTTTATCACGTCATTAGAATTAATAAATAACACACACATAATATTACCTACATAATTGATCCCTGTGTCGAGGCGTCATAATCTCGCTCCCATATTATGCAGTGTCGAATAAAAGTTGCAGTTGTGTATCTAATCAGTGGCCGACGGGCGAGGTCAACGCACCCGGCACGCCCTCGAACACAATACGTGCGCAAGACAATAGTGCAGATCCCGTACGCCCTCAGAATCAACATAATATGTTCCACTAAACATACGCGAACCACGAATTAAGAACCGCCGAGACGAGAGAATGCCAGATGTAGGCACCATAGCAGCTAAATATGCGAGGCTGGTCTCAACCAAAATCAAGGTTGTAAATCTAGTACAAAGAAAGCAAGGAAACCAGGTCTTCTACATTATTGTGTGCTTGAATTCCACCGCATGTGAAATACTTGCTTTTGTACCGTATTTCCTAAATTAAACTTCTGCTCTGCCCCTCGTTACTCTTTTGTGGCCGGAATAGGGGTATTGTGTCGCGAGAGATTTGATAAAATATCAGCAAACATTCTGAGAAAAGTGCGCTTTAGTGTGACGGACGAAGATTTTGTTAAGAGCCCCTTCAGAGTAATGGGAGACGATAACTGTTTATTTTTCGCGTGGGTCGTCAATGACGTCATTGTTACGCCATTCTCGACCTTCTAAGTCTTCTAACTGTCACTTTCATGACGTAATTTTATTGTAATACTGTATGCCGTTTAGGCAAAATTATGCGCACTTTGCTAGAAGTTCATACCTATCACATTTTATTGTCTGAATGAGGTAAGCTGCACATTTACATTGCTGTTACATTTTATTATTTATATTTCTTATTGAGAGAATGAGGTAATCCTTATAAAAAATAAACCGCAAAACGGATACGGACAAGTAGTGCAGTAGAACAGCGTAATACTTGTATATCATAAAACCACACGCACAAGCTTTTCCAATTACAACAGTATTAAACGATTAGAGAGCATTTCGTAAAACCAACATTTCCGAAATTGCAGTTGGCGGTATCACTACACTAACTCCTCTATTTAAAATGGAGTTGAAACACTGGCAACATATTTTTGGTCCTTGTCTAACCTATCAGTTGTGTCCGTGCACTATTATGGTCTCACAAAACAAATACAAATAAAGAAATAAGGACCTGTCAAATAGCCTAAAAATCAATCGGATTTCATGAAAAGGCGGAAGACAAATGGAGTTCGGACAGGTATCTTGTAACAAGCAGAAACCACACATTTGGCGTTTACCCGAATAATTGTAGGCCATAGTATACAGACTCCTGACACGGCGACAGCATAGCGTGGCAGCATAATACCATAAAGATGTGTGGTCAGAGCACACAAAAAGGTTTGCGCTAGATTTGGATCGATAAGCCTCAGTCATAGGGGAACGCCTGCGCTTAGTGAGATGTCAGCCAAACGGTAACAGTAGACGCATACGGGTCTACCCGACACTTACTCAGTCGTTGGCACCGGTATTGTTCTATTCCACGCGATGATGCGTCTACACACATCAAGTAGGCATGTGTACAGTTATTAGTCACAGTGTTTATTTCTGGTATTTATTCCCGCCGATATTGATCTGCATCTGATATCTTGAATTGTTGTTGCATGAGAGTTGTCTGTAATGGGCAAGAGATTGCTATTTGTGAGATGTTCCGGTTTGTATGTCGGTATGCAGCGGATCACTGCTTGCGTCTGTGAATTACTGTTTGGACTAAGTCCATGCAGATATTACGACGGCACTTAAAACAAGCACGCTAAGTGATTTCACTTATTGTATTGCGTACAATGAATTAGCAGTACATTAATGGATGTCGATTAGCAACACAACTCATTCTACAGTCTCAGTCCTCTGGCTTGTTTTTAATTCACATCTTTCCGAAAGTGCATCTCTGAAACATGAAGCCTGAGTCTTTTTATGTTTCTAAATCTTGGTCACTTTGGAGTACACTTTGCACGAAATCAAAGCGTCGCGTCGCGTCTGTCAGCATCTTCGACCTAGTATGAATATTCCAAACCGAAATCTGGCAAAAGTTTTGTAGCGTTAACTGTGCCAAAATTCACCCAGTTTTTGTTAGCCCAAACAAATATTTAGATACTTATATGTGATAGTAACGATTGAACTGTCTCGCGTGGTAGAGATCTTTTAATCTAAACTGCACGCCGCTCCACTAAAATTTCCATACAACCATTTGAAATGTGTATGCAACAAGCGTGCAATTTTAAAGTTAACGATCTCTACAGGCGTATTAGCTTCTTTCATGACTAATCTACTTTTTCGCAGACAGGAAAACTGAGTTCAGTTTTCATAACTAGCCAGACTGTTTATTTTACACATACCAGCTATGCCAATGACTTGTACCTGGTTTAACAATAGACAGATATGTATCTGCTAACTATGCTTCTCACTAAACATGGTTGGAATAAATAATTGTAAGATCTCCGTTTAAGTTGTAACTACACACAAAATTACAAATTGCCACGTCAAAGGTTAGCAGTTTACACGTGGCCTTCGTGTCTCTAGGGACTCCTAACCTCTAGAATTATCAAGTGAGGGTACCTCCCAAAGGAAGCTTTAAAAACGCAGTACTCCGAAAAACGACCTTTTTATATATAGCGAAATAGTTTCTCTTCTATAATTCACTCAAGGGAAAAATATGGAACTGCGGTAGGCCAAAAGAAAATTGAATATTAATATTCCATTTCAGAAGTTGCCTTGAGGATCCATCACGAATTCATGATGTTGCGCTAAGTGAGTTGCTTCCGTCTTTGTTTGGGCAACAGCGCAGCACCTAATTTGAGATCTTTGTCTGACTGTGCTCTAACTAATGCAACAAGCCTTCTTTATTTTCAGTATTTAATTTTATATCTTTGTCATACTCTGGTAAGACTGACTCTGACGCATCAAGGAGGTCTTCCTTATCTTTATGAGCCCTTATTACTTAATAGTCCTTATGAGTATCAACAGACCGATCCTGTTTTATTTATAGTCCAGTAATTAAACCTCAATCGCCCCTTAGTCCTCGAACACGAATTTATCAATTTGGATCAATGTAACCAAGCTGGAAGTGCCCATAGAGGTTTATCACAGCACTTATTGTAATTAAGTGATTAAACTAAGTGTGGCGCCGTTCTTGAACTGAGCCCGATTGATTTTGAGAACTTTGGACTTACCTGGAGGTTTAGGTATTGCTTGCTTTTTGTCTTCATTAACCAGAGATATGCTATCTAGAAGATCTGATAATCAGATACACTTAATTTGCAGTATGACGTCCGATATTGATGTAAATATTGTTTTGTGCGTAGACATGACGTAAACTTGTCATGTCTAGGGAAAGGCCGGGTCGTAAACAACTTTATGAAGAAAAAGGTCAACCATGGCCGAAAAATTGCCAATAGATTGAAATACTATAAAAAATATAATATTACAGGAATTCTACATTTTTCATGTGAATTACTCGCAAGTCCTTGTCAGAAACTAACTGTTTTATTAGATTGGGATATTATTCTGATGTCCCTCCCCAGTTCCAATATTTCGTGGAAGCAAATTATTTTTATTAAAAACTACAAGCCAGACTGCGACCATTATGGGCCAATTAGTGAAATGGAATTGGACTCGCTAAAGAAAATATACTGTTTCTCTATTACCTACGACCATTGACTTGTAATAAACTATGCTTTTAGTAGACTGTAATTCGTAGTTTTCGATTTCGCATTCCCTTGCCATTTTTGAAAAGCCATTTGGTTGAAATTCAGCGTATAAATGGAGCAATGAACTTTAAAGATAGCTCTTCAGATTTCCATATAAGTGGAATCTTTCTAGTATTCTAGTAGAACTGAGAGATATTTTCAAAAGTAAATGTAACAACCGAATTTCCGAAGACTTAAATCCTAAACCGAGATAGAGATAAAGGATAAATCGTGCCAAATTCCTGGCCAGTTTCCTGTGAATTATAGCCTTTGGTTGCCCGAATTTCCTGCGGTTCTACTTCCTGATAAGGAGCACTATAACAAAGGACATTTCGTTCACACAATTGATATCTTTAGTCGAGACAATGAAACATTGACGATACAATTTTCTGTGAGTATGAGTACTCATTCACATTTTCCTCTATTACCTCCAACGAGTAATCAACTATTGAGAACGAATCTATTTGTTCGCACACTTCGAACTACGCATTAAGGCTCCCGCAGACAGGCGCGATGCGACAGCGCGACGCGATTGTAGAACAATCTCCATGAAGCTTTCATAGAAATTTTTCTACTAGATTCGCGTTGCGCCTGTTTACGGGAGCCTTTACGATATGTTCCGCGTCTCGGTAGTCTTATTGGGGGCACTGAGTACACTCATCGCTGACCTTGTAGGAAGCCTCAATTGCAGCGCCCCAGATTACACACTGGCGCTTGTAAACAGTGTTATTCACACTTATAATTGTCTAAAAACAATGTGATAATCGTTATCTGTGAGTCAGCATACTCGCCCACCTGTCCTGACAACGCACTAACGCAAACGTGTGTGACATTCATTTGTGCAGTTTGGTCTAAATCGCATTGATAATACAAGTCTTGTTTTTTCTTGTCCCAATTTTGGCTAAGACCAAATACAATATTTTTGTGTACTTCATTTATTTACACCACGTAAAAAGAGCGTGGGTTTACTTGGCCTCAGGCGAGACTGATATTACGCATGCTCATTCTGGTGTAGTTGGTTTTATACTCAGTTTCGAGACCAAAATTACGACAAAAATATATATTTATTTTCAAGTATAATTTGGCTAAACATGTTTTGACTGACATGATTAACTTTGTGTAAATATGTAATTTCATCGCGCCATAAACCTTTCTCGTGATTATTAAATAAAAGTATCTTGATGCTATCAAGCTCAAGGAAAAAAGACAAAGGGGGGCGCCGAAAATACACAGCAACATTTCTCACAATACGCTAAAACAATCCGTCGCGAATTCTTTGCACGGCGGACTTTGAGATACTTCACATAAAAACACTAGACTACGCGCGAGACATTCACACGACGAAACAACAATCTGATATTTTTCATCCATCAACATTTAAAATGAACCGTATGTGTGAAAGATTAAGATTGGAAGTAGATGTAGTGAGTGCAATATAATGCTAGTCATCTGACGATGCAGTGGCGCTTCTACTTGGCATAGAGCCCGAGGCGGGCACACCCCACAGTCGTGCCCCTCCCACGCTGTCATCGCTTCACACCTCCCCTATCGCTACTCTGATTCATGTACTAAAATATGAAGTGGCTATAAAACCGGCAATGTACTATCATGAGAGTAGAACGCGATTTGGATTATGTGCAGAGTAATGCGAGTGCCTGAGTAACGTCCGTCACGTGCCAGCATCGGTATTGTTGTAGCTCTCCTCACCAGATCTATCCGAACTGTATTTATGGCAACGCTAAACGAGAGCTGTCTTAATTCCGTTACAACATCTAGCCGAACACACAGTTTTATAGAGTTTATCTATTTGTTGGTTGTTGAAACGAAAACTAACGGAGTTTTCACCAGAATTGTTTAACCAATCCAGAATGTCAACTGGTGAACTGCTAATGGCCGTAAGTCTCTCCCTTTCCCCAACGGCTGTCTCCTTCTCAGTCAGAAGCATCTTGCTTAGCAACAGGTTGTTTCAAGTCATCTCCTTAGAAACTCCCTGAATCAGACAAAGGATTTCAGCAATCGTCATCTTCTTTAAATTCCTTGCAACCCTTTCCCAGAAGTTATGATTATGACTTTGAAAATGAAACTTTTGTCTAAATGTCGCAGTTTTTACTTTGAATAACAAATATCAAAATGAAATGAATAACAATATATAAAACAAAATTCACACACTGACTCAGCCATTATATTCACAAAGCAAATACCTTGACGGGTTAATCAAAGTCAAGCCAAGCTTCACGCGACTTCGCATCAGCGCGTTGAGGCAGGTCTCACAAAATTTGCTTTTCATGTTTGACACAATTATGTTCGGTAAGCTGGAGTTTTTGTCTGCAATGTAAATATGAATTCTTTAAAAGATTAACGTAAACACAAAAACCCAGAATGAACGAGGTGTCGTAATATTTTGTGTTTGGCTGTTTATGTATAAGCTAAATTCATTACTTAGAACGTACTGTTTCTGTTTAATGGGATTACTTTTGTAAGAGATCATTACAAGAAGTGCTATAAATATTATTGGAACTTGGCGTTGGGAATAGAGCGCTACACCTACATCTCCGCCTGAATTTATAGTCCCTGTGGCATTCCGGTTCCGATATGTCTGTTAGTTCAAATCCGGGTCCTATGTTTATACTTGTGCACATTTGTACAAAAACACAAGCAAACAAAGCCTCCCACATACATATTACAGAGTCGTACAATTGTCGTATGCTTTTAGCAAAGATGTCAACAGCTCTAGCAAGCCTGGGGCCGTAAATACGCCGTACAGCACCATGCACCATTGTGTAACCCTTTTGAATTATAATCTTGCTGCGATGAATATTTTATATAAGCTGCATACTATTTACAAGTTAATATGTTTACTGTTGTCTACATTTGCAGTACACGTCATCTTCTTAACATAGATCTGTTCCGTAATAAGATTAGTACATGCAGCAGTTCCTCTTTGGCCTTTTGTTTGTCCTAGTTTTAACTCAAAGCGCATTAGTTCCCACATTTTTCTGAGTGTCCTTCTCAATGGCTTTGAAAACTTAAAACAATAACGTTTTCATCCGTTCTAGCGTTGTCTTTTCTCTCTTGTGGTATCCAATATTTTTTGTTATTAGCGGAACAACTAAATTCTGAACGCCGATTTAATCACCTCCTAAACAATGAAACGAGACTATTCCCTTTAAAATTTCGGTATTTTCATTGGTTTCACCCATCAAAAAGTAAAAAAAAATCCACATAAAAGATTTCGAGAATTTCTACGAATATGTAATTTCTGCGTACCGAAGTTCCCATAAATTTCCTGTTAGGCGACCACAGGCCGCTACCGTGTTGTGGTCGCTGGTCGCAAGCCGGATGCGCGGCTCTAACGACATAAAAGCCGAACCTCTATAAGCCTATCGCTGTAACGCAATGTAATGGCCAATTAATTGTGTCAATGTAATACGACCGCTCCGCTCCTTGGTTATCATAGTTTCCGGAATGGCGTAGATTTTTGGCTCTTTATGCTAATGGCAGTTTCTTTTTAAGTGTTTAGTGGGGTCTATTATTTTGGTATAACGTTGCATTGAAATGTTCTTGTAAATGGTGTCATTATTGAATTCCTTTTGTTAGGGAGGTATCGTACAATCAAATAGTCGGTTAATTACAACATTTGACAAAAAGTGTGAAGTATCAAGCGACTTCCCAACACGTACGGTGCAACTATTAACTTTCACCGTGACTTGCCCTGTACTTAATCTGCCGTACAAATGATTTTGGTACGGGCCCAGATCTCTCATCAGACCTTTCAGATAAAATTTTTGCTACTTCTTTTTGTAAGGGTCGCTTACGACTAAAAATAAAATGCAAACCGCTTGGATATGTGTATGTGCATTCTGATGTAATGACGTTCGTGGTTTATCAGTGCAGTGATTCAACTGACGGAAATAGATCATTAGGAGATTTACGCATAAAAATGTTGGGACTCGCACACAAGACACTGCGTATTAACATAAGTTATGATTCTACTAGGATCTACTTTAGTGTCCATTAACATTTTTATCCGTCTGTCATTCATTTACCCAGATTTACGTCTTTGTTCTTTTATTTATATTCCGTCATTGTTAAAGTTATGTCTATCCCCTCACAATACTTGTCCAAACAACTCTATCCGTCTACTAAGTGGCCACGACACGCGCAAGATAAAAGCGAATGTATTTCATTATGCGCGGGCGCATCACCGCGGTGACTCACGCGCACGCTAATTACAATGTACAGAGCACGTGTTCGCCTTGAAACGGCCCGTTTATTGATAACTCTTAGTTAATGAATGTTCTTCTGTTTCCACAAACTGATCCTTGTCTGCTTGATAAAGTTCTTTGGAATAGTTAGTTATAATTAGCTGGTTGTGTAGAAGAAGCATGACCTTGTCTGAGAAGACAATAAATGTTGTTTGTCACTCGTATCATATTTCACTTTCAATTCTTTTCAGACTTTGCCAACATCAAAGCTTTCAGCATTGTTGTGTCATAAGTTTGTTAGCCAAAATACTTGGTGAAAGTTTACCACACCAAACGCAATGAAAAAAGATGTCGAAAATGTTCACACTGTATTTCTATCATTTCACCTACTTTTATGACAGAATAGATTTAATTTACCGGCCATTAAATATCAGTCATCTGATCACTATATAATCTGTATTTTTATCAAAACACTTTTTTCTGAAATTTTATTTCGAAGAATGTCAATGCCCACACCGCTATTCCAATTATTTTGGCACCAACGCGGTATCATTCATTTTAAATCTATTTTTGTTTGGAATTCACAATGTGTACATCAAATGAGAAATGCATGTGGTCTTGTAAAACTTAATTTTCTTGTATTTTTTTGTATAGTCATGTCGCTGCAATTAGACGAGAGATTTGGTGCAAATTTGCAAAAAGAAAAAAGATTTTGTAGCTAGCTTTATCATATTATTTTTCCTTTCATATCAAAAAAATGTGATTTGTAAAATAAGAACGCATTTATTTTCAGTGCTAAAAAATGGACGACATTAATCAAAACGGTTGATTAAATTCATGTGTTTGATTTCCTCTATTTTTAATTTAATTTACTATTTGAAGGAAGTCAATGAGCGAGCAATAAAGAATAAAAAAAGCATTTCTCTTCAAGCCATTAACTTTCTTTGCTGAGCCGCGGCGTCTTGCATGCCCAGGAAGTGAGCAATTAATGTACCAACAAGGATACTTACACGCACGACTGGCCGATAATTAATATACTTAACTCAGGAGTGAGTATAGTCGGACACACAAAGGCTGAAGAAAATACAGCCGAGACACGTAATGAAGTCTTACTGCTGTCAGACAAACAAAATCTTCTGTAATTTCGTTTTCTATCAGAAAAGGGTTTATGTTATGCCGAGAACACAATTTTGTGATAAAGTAGATTTATCTTGTTCATAACCAGTAATTCCGTAAAACCAGCCAATTCTGGGACATAATACTGTATTCCTAAAGAACGCAAAAATAAACTACATACATTCGGTCTATTAGGAATTTAGGACCAGAAAATAGTAGGGCATGACTGAAAGACCGGAAAATGACTCGCTAGATTTAGAAGCAAATACGACTGTATCATCCTATTTTATTGCAAAGCCTAAGATAAACCAGAAAACAATCAATAAACCAATTATTTTTATCAGCCACCATCCGAGACAGAATTCCATTAAGATTAGTCTACGTATTGCTACGCAGTTTTACTCAGAAGAACCTTGTTTACGTACTATTCTTATAATAATATGTCAGTTTCCTCATGTCGTCTCGACTAAACTCATATCATATTGACTTTGCTTCGTGATATTTCACTTTTAGACAGTTTCGCTCGTAAGGATTAACGTTTCTATTAGATTTCCTTATTGAAACACGTGAAATATCTGATCCTGTTCTGATATATTGCTCCTGAAATTGGGCAGCTCCAGATTTGTAAGAAAACTTGCTGGGTGTCCGACGTCCGTCTTCATCATTCTGACGTTTTCTAGGGATTAAGAAATTGAAGAAGCTTCCCGTATAAAATCTTTTCCTGGTGAAATAGCTTATGGAAAAGCAGTGTTAGATATGGAACGCCAAACTTATAAAAAAAGGTTATAATTATAACAAGGTTGTAGATCATAATTCATACATCCACTCCACAGATTGTACGTCCAGTCCATACTTTTAATCCGCCATAAAATCGTATACCTATTTCGATTTTATAACATTCGGACACGCGACATCGATTACGATGCCGATCGGTGTTACGTTTAATCTAGTTTCGTAAAATTTGTCTTGTGGAGCAATATTTTTCTCAATAATGTTATAAGTTGTTTGCAAGATACAAGCACATGCAACTGTTGTAACAGTTCGCGTCATCAATTCACACAATTATCACGCTTCAGTGCAATATTATCGCTGTGTAGTATTCGAATGGCCATTCAGAGAATAATGTATTGTAAATCAGTAAATTCTGCGTATTCAAGGCGATTACGAAACGACATTGACACATATTAGCACAAAAACCTAAAACCAGCCCTTATTGGCTAAATTGGACATTTCTAAAGACCTTGCATTGTCTTGCGTAAATTAGGTAAAAGTTAGTAATGACAAGCTTTTGCATTTTGGTAATTGAATTGGCTCTTCTAGGAATATGACCTTCGTGGAGGGTCGTCTGTCCCACCAGCTTTATAATGACGTCAAGCTGGTCCTTTGTCCTATTTACTGAAACCTCCACAATTTGCTTAGTTGGTCGGGCTAAGTAATTAGAGAGGGTGGGATATTAATTAAGTTTTCCACTTCGCGTTACGTACCTACGGCTAATTTCTTTTAATATTCGGGTTCATCGGTGTTGTCATTGTTTTAAAAGCTTTTATCCAATTTTGTGTTTTACAAATAGACAACCAGTGGTCTACTTTAGCCCTGGATTAAAAGAGCTCGAAGTCATGGGGAGAGGCCTTTGCCCAGCAGTGGGATGATACAGGCTACCAGTAACAGTAACAAATAGGCTTAATATTAAAATGTTTCTAAGTCATCTGCACGCTTCGAGAAACCTAACCTAATAATTCGTGAGGTGAACCGATTTTCACGCATTTAAAAAATGTATCGCTGTATTATCTGCTTAGACCATGATAGGTATATCGCCATTCATCTAACAGCTTTAAGAAATACATTAACAGTGACTTCCATAAATACTTATAGTCGTGGGATGCAAATTACGAGTGACATGGACTGATTGCAGAATTCATCAGGTTTCAAGCTTGAGTGTTATTTCTCAGCATTGGAGAGTTAATTAGTGGACTCTCACTGACAGAGTTTATATGAAAGCATGTTAGAAATCCTAAGAATCGCGATTTGGTAAAAAGGAATATCATTCAAACAAAGCCGAGTCCCCAGTCCGACCGGATGAACGCTACTTCGCTGAAGGCAACAAAAAACGACACTCAATTACCAGAAGTAGTTTTTTACCAACAAAACAAGGAAGCAACGGATTGATTCGACCATCCACCGCCAACTTGTCACAGTCAAGTAGTCGTCCTACATTTCAACACCGTTATCATTCACTTTCCCTAACAAGGCTTGGATCAAACAATGTGTGGACCTGCAGACTCGACTATAAACTTTATAACTTCATTGTGTGGGACTCGTGTTCTTATGAATTGTCGCCTATTGTTGCCACAGCGACAGGGAACGCTTTTTATATGCATATTATGTTCCGTTATTGCGCAATTGTGTTTCCTTGAATGTGGCTGTTCTTTTTTTTTGATAGGTGAAGAATTTCAAATTAAGTACAGTATAACTATTTTCTTAATGTCCCTCGGGAATCATCGGATTTCCGAATTCAGAACTAACTACTTTATTGTTGTTTTAATCAAAACAAAACAACAATAAAGTACTTAGTTCCGAATTCAAATTATTATACACGATAAATCTAATAATCGATGGACATGGAAATTAGCATTCGTTTGTAAAGCTTTTGCTTCGTTTATGCTCAAGAAAGTTTATAATTTTTATTGTAAATGAAAGTATCGGAAAGTCCTTGTTATTGCTGCTTTTACCGGCTTTGTTTTCAATTTAACAACCATACTTTCGCGCATGTAAATATATCCCTTAGCTAATTGCCATTCCGTACACTTGTGGCCAAAGTTAAAAATAAACCATTCACTATAATAATGACAACAATGTCCGGAAATAGGCCGATGTACAGTGAGTGCGAATTAAAAATAAACGGTCGTTTGCAAACCTTGACGTAACCTGCGATGAACTGCATAACATGAATCGTAATACGATCCGATGTCGAATACATTCGTCACGCACACATACGCGGGCAATTATCTTGTTAACAGCTCGCGTAAGTCTTAATGTGTTACGTCATTCATCGTAATTAAACGCAGGTGTCGCTATGGAGTTAGGACGATTTGATGCGGTCAAAAAGTGATCCGGATCGTGATGAATTCGGAGATTTTGCGATTTTTTGGGATGTTTAAACTTTCCTGGGGCACGCCAAGTTTTTCACTTGATTGGATATTATTATACTCAAGTCGGATTTCGAGGGGCCATTTGGAACGACTGATGAGTCCCGAAAGCAGAGAAGAGAACCTGCCTTTGCCAACCAAAAGCAGAAGGTAGCAGAAGACAGACAACATGAACATGAGCATAGTAATATGGCACAATTTAAGTCTGCCACTTCTCATAATTATTGTATTAAACTTGGTAGATTCGAAGAATTTAACACATGACCTAATGAAATAAATCTTATCGCCAGTTTCACCGCTCATTAACGGACCTATTCAAATGAATTTGACTATATACATACCATCAAAAAACGAAATCCTACCTAATGAGATTACAAGTAACTCTCAACATTCGTGCCAGTTCACACGATTCTTTGCGTGTGACACCTCGAGAGATGTAACACGATTGCCATAATGAAAACCTTGCCTTCCAAGTATTGACGGTGTGCCGTGTAATGGACAAGTAATTTTGTCCCCGAACACACACGACACGCGTAGAACACGCTTGTGTAGAAGACCAAGTTTATTCAATTATACTGTCAATGTCGGAGCGTTCTTATGCGGAAAAATACATTGCACGTTTTTAGTAAAGATCAATATCAAAAAGCGTCTCCCTGTATTTTGGGGACTTCAGAAGTCTCTTAAGTATTTGTAATTTCTTAACAGCGAATATGTTTAATAATTTACTGCAAATTTTAATTAACGTACAAATATTAGGTATCTCAGCAATATTGACCCAAATAGTAAATGAATCAGCGACCTACAAAATGCAGGAGACCGATGCACGAGCGGCTTTGAATCAATCCTATCAAACTGCGAGGGAGACCCCTGTTCTACAATGAACGTCTTCCGGCTTCAATGATTTGTAATGATAAATCTTTATGCTAGGATACCTTTGTCCTAGTTTTAAGAGCTATATTCGGGTTTGTCACAAGCTGTTGTATCACTAGTGCTGTTTGACTTACCCTTGTTCACTAAAACCCTGATCAAATCTCATGTTAACTCTTTGGTTGAACAAAATAATACAACCAAGTAATAAGTTGGCATGGGATTTGACAACATCTTGCGAAATACTTCGTACACGATTCTCGCAACGAAATGGTCGTTTTGTCCACCTGGCACCTGCTGTAAATTCGTTTGTCACGACATCCACCGGAAGAGATAAAATCTTTCGCAGTTCGGTCCCACCTGCAGCAGCGTCCCAAAATGCATATTTTATAGTTTCGCTGTAGTCTTTACGTATATTTTGTAATTCGACAAGTCATCTCTAATAACTGAATCCGTTAAACATCCCAATTTATATTTAGCCTCATTCAGGCCAGTTGATGTCAAAAAGCCTTCGGATTGGCTGCACTGGCTGAATACCCCCTTTGTGACCAACGATCCCACAGTCAATGAGCACGGCTGTACATGAATAGAGCGCCAATCAAGGCCACTCAATTATTGTAAGAGGTTTATGCTTTTGGCACATAAATAAAATTTATATTCTTTCTAGGCGTATAATTTGCTCTGTCAAAGGCTCCCAGACAGGCTTCTCCAAGTAAGTTATAGAACAATTTCCATGAAGTTATCTTAGAAATTGTTCTACTAGAGTCGCGGCGTGCTGTCGCGTCGCTCCTGTTTGCGGGAGCCTTAATGCTGACCTAGTAATCAGCAGATATAGCTATTTACGCTTGAAAAATTTAACGGTGACCTAGATTCCCTGAAGGAGGCGTGGTGAGACAAGATCGATTTGCATAGCTATAATAGCATGTAATATGCAAGATTAGATTCTTTACAGATAACTTAGAGCATACGAGAATACACTGAGAAAAGCCAGTCACAAATGCACCTAAAATTCCTAGAACACGTAGCTCCTAAGGCTAACATGCATAATATTACTAATGACCTAGTTATCTAAAGTAGTACATATTATTATACGCTGGTAGTTATCCTTTGTGAAAGCGAACAAGCGCTGTATTCCTGCAACTCTCTTCACCGACAGTAATTGACCAATTATGTTTGTATGTAAAAGCGAAGATTACTACTACTGATCGACTCTTCTAGCGAAGTATTTTAAATACTGTGTATGTAGAAGCAATGATACATGCCATACCTTAATTATAAGTACCTCAAACAATGCGAAAGTTACATTGAAGCCATGTTTTATCGAGTTTCTAAATGAAATTACAAATAATTAATCTAAAATTCTATAGTTTAGTCATACAACAGTTGACCCTGACCAATAGAAACGCCGATCGTACACAAGTTCTAGTAATTCGCTTGGATGAGCTAATCCGGGGGGCGACGGCTGCAGCTAGATCGCATTAGCCAATTAGACGTGACAGAAGTATGCCATTGTACACTAATAATATTGCATACTAGTCTATTGCTTTATATGCTCAACGATTTGATCTTATAACCCCTGAATGCTCAAACCAGAATCAAAACTTGACTGTTAAGCTTTAAGCCTAACTGTCGTGTCGTTTCATCGTCATATTCCTACCCTGAATCCCTTACCCTAATTTATTTGGGATGATCGCTGATGTCTTCTACCATATTTTCTTCATACATCTATGTCAGTATCTGCCAGTGTTCTTTCCATTTCATCTCGCGCCGCATGTCCTGTCACCTGTGCAGTTATGACTTCGAGCGGAGTTCGCGTAGCTGAATTTTGGGCCAAACATATTTGAACTTTTTCCATCGATACGCTAAGAAAATGAAGAGTCCTTATAATATTTCCATCCATAATTACTAAGGTCTACCTCTACTCTCAAAGCCATCCACTTTCATACTCGAAACTGCCCATACGTCATGAACAGAGATAGCATGAGGCTACGGCTCGGCTAAATAAAATTGAGCTGCGTTTGAGAGTTCCGTCCTTCTTCACTATAGACAAATAAACAAAGAATAAACACAGCTTCACTAAAATCTAGAGCACAACTGCGCAGCGTCATCGCTCTTCTCTGAAATATCACGTAACCTCACTTAGTGCTTAGGTCTTTGTAGGAACAATACAAAATATAACTCTGTATGAACAAGATCAAATGTCTGATGCATTGTTTTCTCTTGTCGCCAGCCGAACGAAGGAGCGGACAATCAGGTACTTAGTAGATGACGTAGTTTTGTGTGTCCCATTGTGAACTTTAGTTTTCGCTTGTACTTGTGTGTTTATAGATTTCTGGTGGAGGTTAGACTTACAATATGAGGATTAAGAAAGTTTTATTTCTGTTTCATTTTTTAAGAACTCATTATTTTTATTTGGATTCACAATTTCTGTTTTATGTGACATCATATTCTGTTGCGTCCTTGCATGAAACGTTAATGTGATTGAATACAAACACAATTCAAATCCTTTTTATGTTTAGTATTAACAGATCACTAACTCCAAAATTAGTATTCACCCCATCCATCACCATAATTCACACCACAAGATTCATCCTCTTTTCTCCAAACCTTCAAATATTAACACTACCAAATCTCCCACAGTTGTTTACTGCAAGCGCAACGCACCTTCACGATGGTCGTCGGGCCCATCCACCCGACTCGGGCTTCGCCGAGCCCGTCAACAACAACATCAGTGAAGACAATAACAACGGGCCCATATCTCTGCGAGAGATGCAGAACATCGCCAACAATAATGCGGCAGCTTACATCGTGAGCGAGAATGAAGAAAGGAACAGAGTCAGCAGAGAGTCGGTTGTGGAGTTTGAGCCGCTGCCGTCTGGAATAAGAGTTGCTGATCCGTTGGAGCATTGCGCTGATTGGTTCGGTGAGTATTCATAGTTTGATTACTTGCTTTTGCTCGTGGCGTAGCAAAACGTGGAGGGTTGGAAAACATCATTTCGAAAAACTCCTCCACGAGAAAGTACTACCGAGATAAAAATGTATCCTGTGTTACTCTAGGGTCTATATGTGTTTCATTCAAGTTTCAACCAAAACTTTAATTTTTATGACATTAGTAAGATAACGTATGTTCATGACGCCTTCACTAAAGGGACCTTCAAATCGCAACCTCGACAGCGACCTTCACTGCCAACCCCTTCAAAATCAAATCGTAGTTATGCGATCAATTTATGAAATGTCGACAATGCTGGCCCCCCCTTCCTTTTGTATACTTATGCATCTTTATTCACCCAGTTCTCGTCGTCACGTCCTTCCTGTGACGGTTTTCCGGTCGTTACGTAGTTAGATATAAGGTTTATTTTTATGTCAGTTTGTTATAGACGATGAGCACGTTTTGTTGGGAGACGCTTAAATTCACGATAACTTCTTTCTTGCACTGAGCAAATAGAGCAGCGTCTCTGTCCACAGCTCAAAAAGTATACGTGGTTTTGCCCGATTTTGTGTAACTTATGTATTAGACATTTGCAGCTTCCAAAATGTAAAGCGGTAGAACGGGATAGCTTAGGCCGTAAAATAAATCATTGTAACTAAATGGAACGCCACAAAAGTCGTGAGTAAAGACCTCGTAAAAGATAAGGACTACGGTTTATCCACCATTCGCTTAGATTTAATCTTTAAAGGAAGTAAGTTGTGATAAAATGACATTTAATTCACTTTAAGTGTCCACAAAGCGTCAAAAATTGTCATCCATCCTCGTCTCGAAGGAAATGAATTGAAAACTTTAAAAAGCCTTTAATATTGGGGTCAAGTCCCGTAATCCGTAAATCTGTGCCTAAGCCTTACTAATAACACACCCCGTTATATCCGATTTTCAACTTTATGTCATAACAATTAGATCAGTTTTCGATTGATACATACAGACCTTTCAGAGTTTATAGCGAGCTCCATTGTTATCGTTCGACCATTACAAAGTTCCCATGACCGATGACTACCAATACTTAGCTTAGTATAGAAACATACGAACAATACGCTTTGGGTGCAGGCACGCTGGCTGGGGTATTTAATGTCGTTGTCTTAGTAATACTAAGACCAATGACATTAAATTAAGGGTTTCTTAGTCCAGGCGGATAAAATTGGCAATAGGTAGAGAGACCATTTTTGCCGGGCTATTGGTTGAGTCATTCGAACTTAACTAGGGTTTATTATATTTATATATTATATTTATATATATTATTATATATATATTATTACCCAGAACATGTCATCATTTTTATTATAGTCAGTTGTTGTACGTGTCTACATCGCGGCCGAACCCACTTTAAACCAGTATGTTTCCATATAAACTTGCATATACAAAGAAACATGGCGCAAATTGATTTTAAATGTACCTAATTTACCATATTTGGTTACAGGCGATGAAGATTTCCCGCGTAATCGATTGCAGTACCTTCGAGAAATCGGAAGAGGATGGTTTGGAAGAGTAAGTAATAAACAGACATGATACACTGTGTTTCAAGGTGGATTGACGATTTGAGGTTCTAGGGAATGTGCTGTACAGTAGCACAAGACCTGTCATTGTGGCGATCTTTTAGAGAGGCCTGCATCTAGCCGTGGACGTCTTTCGGCACTGATGATGATGAGAGGACATATGCCCGTTGTCACACTATCTGACCAAGATAAAGTGTGGACTAAAAGAGACTGATCTCTGAGTTTGTTTCGGTGTTCCAATTACTATATGGATCTAAGTTACTTAGTAAATCATTGTTAACCCTTTTTTTCTCCATGTGTAAGCCTAATGGCTTATGAAAATAAAATAAAATTACTAAAGTAGTCTGTTAGGAAACACCAACCTCATCTAGTTTTAAAATATTATTATTTATTTTGACGTTGTAAAAGGGTTTTTTTTATAACCAATTTACAGAAATAAAATAGCATTTATCATTTCACTAACTCTCATAAATGAGCGCAGAAAGTTAAAAATGTAATAGCACACTTCTGCTAAAGCCTACTTAGGGACATTCGTGTTTTTCTCTTGCCTACAAGAATAAATTAATGATCAAACTAAAATCGCTATAAGCTGACTCTATTTAAAATCAATGAATAATAAAACTTCGTCGATGAAGGTTCATTATCTGATTTGTATTTCCCAAGTATAAAATATAATTTATGACATGTTACAGGAAATGAAGTAAAACTAAGAAGTGCACGTTCAATTAAATCTTGTATTGATGCCATAATCAATGGTGATGTGATTGCAAACGTGATGATTATTAAACATCTTTTCGCGATATTATTGATTTGATGATTGCACTGAAAGGTAATATGTTCTTTGTTACACGTGAATGCGATGCTTTGGGAATCTTTTGCGATTTGACCAAGGCATTCGATTGTGTTCTTCATGAAACATTCATCAGGAAACTGCACCACTACGGAATCCGAAACGCCTCTCTGGATCTTCTTACTTCTTACTTAAGTGATAGCATTCAGAGAGTTTATGTTAACGGAAAAAGATCACCCGTATCTGTAGTAAGAATGGGGGTCCCCCAGGGCTCATTTATTGGTCCATTTTATTTCTTATTTATATAAATGACTTGCTTTACCTCATAAAGGATAAACCTGATATCGTGTTGTTTGCAGACAACACTTGTCTTTTGTTTAAACTCAAACGTCAGCAGCTGGTTACTGACAATGTAAATAGCGCCCTCGCAATAGTAGTTAACTGGTTTAATGTTAATAACCTACTTCCTAACGAGAAAAAAACTAGATGTATTAAGTTTACAATACCTAATGTTAGACAAGTAAAAACTAGTGTTCTCATAAAGGGTGAAGTGTTGAAACCCGAAGATACCACAGTATTCTTAGGCATAACTTTGGATACTAAGCTTCAATGGGGCCCCCATAAAGATTAATTGACAAAAAAGCTTAGCCTGCAGCCTACGCCGTTAGTAAAATTCGTGATTTGACTGATTAAGAGACAGCCTGTTTAGTTTTCTTTAGTTATTTTCATAGTGTGATGCCGTACTGTATTCTGGGAAATGCCGCCGTTATTCAGACAATTTTTGTTTTACAAAAAAGGGCAATTCGTTCAATTTATAAATTAAGTCCCAGACACTCCCTCAGAGATAAATTTAAAGAGATTAATATAATTAAAGTGCCGTCTCAGTATATTTATGAAAATATTTTGTATGCACATAAAAATATTAACATGTTTAAAAAATACAGTGATATCCACAATATAAATATTAAGAACAAACACAAATTTGTTGTTCCTACAACCAGGCTCAAGAAAATAGGTGGCTCGTTTAGATGCCAATGTATACGTTTTTATAATAAACTTCCTAGCCACATTCAAGATCTAAGCTTTAATAAATTCTAATAAAATAAATAAAGCGGAAACTATGCCAGAAAGCCTATTATACTGTGAAAAACTATATTGAGGACAAAAAGGCTTGGGATTGAGCTGCTCCAATAAATTCACACAGTGAATATTGATTTTATTTTGCTAACTATTTTAGACATGAATATTTACTGTAAAAAGTATTCTATTATTTTCATTATTGTGAATGTGAGGCATTGTGGGTCATTGTTTCAGTTTTATTCTTGATCCGGCAGTTTAAGTAGTTTATGCGGCCTATGCCTACCCAAATGTCCTTTCTTTGGTATTGTTCGTCGACTCATTGAGCTCCCTAAGTCCTGACTTCCTGAGTCCTGAGTTCTGAGTTAAGCTGCACGGTTACTGACAAATGCGTGCACTGACTGGACAGGTCCACTCAATCTGTGTGGTTTCTTTCCTCATTAGACCATTTCAGATAACAATCTACATGGTCTTCACATGATCTGACCAAGATTATGTCTGGACTTTAAAAGAAACTGTGACCTCTGAGTTTGTTTCGGCTTTTCTTCTCAGAGTAGTCAGATAGGAAACGCCGACCTCATCTAGTTTAAAAAATATGATTGACGTGTAAAAGTGTTGGTATAAACCTACTTACAGAAATAAAATAATTTATCAATTGACTTACAGATGATAATAATAATAATATAATGCTTTGCCAACACCATTTTCATCATGGTGATGTGCTTAAAAAAGTTTGGGTAGTGTCATAAAAAAATGGTCACTGCAAAAAGGAAAAATGTATTGTGATAAGTAACAGAGAATTTCGTTAAATAGCGATTGGAGAAGGCCTTATGCATCAGTGGAATGCTGTAGGCTTATAATTATGATGATTCCGACAGGAAGTCCATAAAAGCACAGCATTCTTGTTCAATAACCAAATATTTACTTCTACAGGTGGTGGAAGGAGAGGTCGAAGACAATGGCACCACGAGCACTGTGGCAGTCAAGATACTCAACCAGAACGCGAGCCTGGAAGACAAGGCACGGTTCTTGGACGAAGCCAGGATGTACCGCGACGTACGCCATGAAAACGTTCTGGCGTTCGTCACTAAGTGTCTGCAGGAGGATCCTTGGATATTGATATTTGAACTTTGTTCTATGGTAACTACCCTACCTGACCTTAGTCTAGACGTCATTCTGAAGAGTTTATGACACCGCTTTTTATTTCGCAACATAAACACGTATTCTTTGGCGATAGGCTGAATTGAAACGTCTTTAGAGAATTTAGTCATCACTTTTGTAGTCCAATTTGAATTTATGAGTCTTGAATGACACTTGATGCAAAAGAGGTCCGACTCCGACACCGGTATCTATCTCAATGCAAAAGAGGAATTCGTGTGTAGAAGCCATGGAAGGAAGGTAACGGATTTTTTTAGGCAACCCAATATTTGCATTAAATTAAATATAGATTGTAAATTCAAGCTTTAATTGGTAAAACCCTTCCCCAGTCTTATAATTCTGAATTTATTACCTCTATATTGCTGATCGAATATGTTGATAGATCATGCGTTTTAAGTAATTTATTTCCTGACAGCTTTTCTAAAACCCGTCTTATCTACTTGCAGGACCTCCAACAATACTTGGTAGAGAACCGTCCTAAAATGGCCATCCTGAACGAGGGCGGAGTGCCGCTGCGGCTCATGTGTGACGTCAGTTCTGCGCTCGCGCATCTACACTCACGAGGCTATTTGTATGGGTATGTATCAATTAACCTTACTCTACCTCTGGGGCTTATAAAGTGCTTCTCTTCTGAGCTATACAGGACGAATTATTCGTATTTATTTGATGGAGTTATTACAGCTCCATCTCTTTGTCGCACAGTAACAATTATGACTTAAAAATTTCCCTGGCCCCGGACTATATTTTGAATATACACAATTATGAACCCAGTTGGCATTCTTTAGCAACTCTCTAATGGCTTAACCATACGATACTGATCCTATGTTGCTAAATAGCACCTGAATTTCCTAATCATAAATTATGCACTTAGTGAATATTACTAATGTGCGTATTTCATCAATAAAGATGAAATTCGCCCTTTGCTGAATCTTTGAATATTCCCAAATATGAATGAATCCCACAGTCGCACACCTATCATTATTTCCCCTTTTTGAAATACACAGGGTTAATCTTTGTCATGTATTTTTTCACAGCAATGTGTGGTGCGGTTCGGTGTTAGTACGCGGTACGTCAGACAACGCACGCGCCGTCCTAGGACGATATGCGTCCGCTGAGCCGCCGTACGACTTGTCAGCGCCAGAAACGCGCACGCATCCGTCCGTATATACGGTATGTACTAAGTAACTGTACGTATACACATAACTATTCCTTAAAATCAAAATGAATGCATATTCTGCGTTCCAAATTTATTTTCCAAACATGTAAACAAATATGTGTTTTTGGAAAAATAATTTAAATATCCACACAAAGTTCAGTTGCATTACAAGTCTAAAACATTTATGACTTTTACAACAGTACTAGTCAACTTAATTTACAGTATATAAAGTTGATAATTGTTTAAGCGGAAATAACATCAATCGGAAACAAGGATTTTAATATGGTTTATTTTGAAACAAGGATTCTGTCCCAACAAACCGACAAAGCTGCGTGGACTATGTGTTTACGATTTTTTTTTTAATAGAAGCAAGTGCTATCTGATCTTCACAATACAATTATAATTATTGCATTGTGGAATGCCAATAAATTATTAATAATAATAATAATTTATTTTCATAAGCCTAAAACATAAGGATAGAAAAAGGGTTAACAATGAATTACTTAAGTAACTCAGATCCTTATAGTAATTAGACAAGTACATGCTCGATTTTGTGAAAGTCCTAACTCTACTCTACTGACACCCAAACAAGGATGTGCTTACCTATAGTTATTGTTATAAATATTCGTTTGACAACCGGTCAAGAGCGTGTAGTGTGGTGTAATAAGAGAGCCTAATTACGTAACACACTATCTATCACAATCTGAATCATTTTGAAGCCTATTGCTAATCCATTGCTTCATGTTTGAAAAATTTGTCCGCTCAACAACGTAAATAACCATAGAAATATAAAAAAAACAGGAGAAGCGGCAAGGGGCCGTGTCTGTGTCCACGAGTAATGTTCAAACTGCTCATGTCATAAGCCAATGGCCGTCTCCACGAACTAGTGCGCTTTCGACTTTGATCGTGACAAAATATAAGAATGCCGTGTTGTTCAGTGGTTTCTTGTAAAAACCGAAGCCAAAACAAATACTTTGTCAATCATGGAATCACTTACCATTTTTAAGTACAAGTATTTTAATATATTTGTCTTTAAAATCATGAAAAACAATAAATCATAAAATATTTCTTGCTTTTACTACGATAATTTTGTTTTCAAACATCGCAACGACTGCACTATTTTTGGAGTAAATACATTGCTCCTTAACCACTACCTAAGTATGTCGCTAAGTGACTGGACAAGCAATGTAAAAATCACGAAACGATACTTCATTCGTGCGGATGCATCGCGTGGTACGGCCGCTGCATCTTGCGGCGAGTTAGTGATGTGCTTGTACAGATCCACTAACGTAGGCTATCGACAACAATGTCGATTGCCCAACGAATATATTGTTATTATAGTCTATTTTTCAATTGGTCATCCTTTTTAACCCGTTTGGAGGCGTTAAAACGGTTCCACAATACCCTGTTTCAATACGCTATGACAGCCTAAACCAAAGTAACCGGTATTTTTTTGGTTTACTTCATATTTTTTTAGCTACATTTTATTTATTTATAATGTAATATTTTCTCGTTTATTATTTGTTTTATTTTCAGGACCAAAATTTTTTTTTGTACAAAAAAAATGGAAGATTCGATAACTTTCCGATTTAGTCAATCACTAGCGTATATGTAAAATAAATTGCTTTTGCACAGAACAACGATAACGACAAACGTTTTTGTGTGAGTAAGTTGTACGGTGCATGGTAAATGCACGCTGTGCTTGACGAGATAAGGTTTAAAATTGATTGTGTAGTACGTTCTGATGTATGAATTGCGAGTGTGTGCGTGACTTCATATCTATTGCTTTTACTGAACTCCATATGTAGTAGTTGGTGCGTGGTAGGGGCAAACTGGAGAAACCGAGGTCCAATACATTTTGAACTACAGAGCATATCTCCTTCTTTCTTAAATTTATGTAAATAACGCTATGAATGTTGTTGAACTGTCAAAATGAAACCCATTCCTACTGTTAGTGTGTTACATAATTACCCCGCCGGTCTATGACAAGAAACGCCGACTTATGTTACGCACATATTTCTAGATCAATCTAAATCTTCAAAAAATTTAAAAACAAAGTTTTTGTAGCGCTATTGTAAATAATGGTGTTGGAGTTATGAATAAGATAAATCTCATCAAACACGATTGTGTTATAAAATTTGTTTTATAAATATCTATGAATGATTCGTTCGTGAGTCGCAATCTGCTATTCTTAACTTCTCATGCAGTTATCTGTTCGCCTCCTGAATAGGCACACGGTATAGAAACATAAAAAAAAAATAGTTTATTTCATTTGACTTGCGTATACACTTTTTATTTTGTACCGTTCCTGTTGATTGCTGGATCATTGAAGTTCGATTTAGTGTTGCGACGTTGTGCCACATTCAAACATGGTAATAGATAATTTAAAAAAATATTGTAAAATCCAAAAGCGCACGCCTCATAATCTAATTAAATTCTATAAAAAGTAACAAAAAATTTAGAGAATAGAGAATTAATTAATTAAACGAGAGGATGAGATGTAATATCCAGCTGGTCAGCTATATTTTTCTGATTTTTTTATAACTCTACGGGTTTACTTATGAACCAGTTGAAAAGTAATATTAAAAAAAACTACATTGAATTACATCGTGATTTTCGAAAGGACAGTTTTTAATAAAAATGAAGCGTTTGAAAAAAATGACTCGATTAGTTAAGTTTTTCGGGAGTTATCGTGACCACGCCAGGATCCACACATACAGACACGGACGTCCACAGAATAAATTTGTTAAACAGTTTTTCATTATTTTAAATAGCTAAATGTCTTTTGAAAATAGTATTAAAACTAGTGTTTTTTCTTGACGTTTGTGTGTGAATATTATTCTACAAGTGCGATATGAAGTGAATATAGACATTTTTAGCTCAAGGAATTACTTGTTCTTTGTAAGGCGAGAGTAGAGCACTACCTCAAGCGCTTCGCTTATGGGGCGTGCAATGTCGATCAAACTATTGACGCATAGAATTCTACAGCCTTAGTGCGAATTTTTATAACTATTCGATCGTCTTAACGTAAACTTCAATTTGTGTTGAAACTGAATAAACGCTGACAATAGTGCCGATATCAGAAGCTTCATTCGAGTGACGGTTCATTTTTGTTTCATTCCGCGTTCACACGACACCGACAAAATTATACAGGAATGAACGGTCCGTCCGCTCCTTTCATATCATTTTTCGATTATTCTGTAGGCGAGTGAAAGATCCCGAGTGCCGAAAGCCAACATCGTTGTATCGGTTCCCTAATAAATTAATTTCTCACTTTTGATTCATTTTGTTTCACGTTTCACTTCGAGTGAAAGATGCCGAATGACACAAAAATTAACGTCTGTTGTCGGCTTAGCGGGAAACACAATTTTTTCATACTAATTGACGTAGTGCAATGAACGTTTGTTGTTATACAGTACAACTATTTTCTTAATGTCCCTCGGAAATCATCGCATTTCCGAATACAAACGAATCCTAATTTCCATGTCCAGCAATTATTAGATTTATCGTGTATAATAATTTGAATTCAGAACTAAGTATTTTATTTTTATTTTGATTTCCGTGTGAACTATATAGAGCTATAAAACTATTTTCATTTTTAACCGACTTCAAAGAAGGAGGTTGTGTATTATAATAACATTTACTTCTTTTCAATATCATGTGTAGTGTACCACGGAAATTAATAAGTATATAAACAAAATAAAATAAGTACTTCTTCAACAGACTTCCAAAAAAGAGGACGTTCTTATGTTCGACATGTAGGTATGCAAATAAATAAATATTTATCTGGTTATTAATCTTTTCAATTCGGTCAGAAAATTTCTTCATCTGATGTAGCAGTGTCCGTATTTTCACTAGCAATGGAATGATCACTTTCTTCACTGTTCGAACAGGTATTTATTATAAAATTGTCCATGTTGGAATAAAGCTGTGGTTCAAATTTTCTATATTCGTCCTCAACTTTTATTGAATGATCACATACTTCTTTCCATTCTACCGGGCCAATCATATTGGTTTTTTCCAATATAATTTCTTTGATTGTTGCCACATTCATTGCAACATTTTTAATAGCTACGTATCCTTTAATTTGAGATCAAATGTTTTCAATTGGAATAAAATCCGGATGATATGGTGGCAATCGTAAAATGGTATAGCCATGTTCTTCTGTAATGCGATCAATAGCAATCTCCGAGTATCTTTATGTTTTATACTATGTCATATAAATAGATTTTCAATGCGTTTGGGTTTTGACGAATGATATGTTGCTGCAACCAAGCTAAAATTTGTGGTTTAGTGGTGTTGGAGTTCGGGGGTTGAACTAATAATTTATCATGGTATGGTGCATTATCTGTTACTAAAACACGTAGATTTGGTATTATAGAGGTATGAGGAACAGGGTGTAAAGCTCACTCATACTCTGTTGATAAGGTAGGATCCTCCGACCAGACGGGTGTCGTGTCTGGTGGGCAACTGCCCAACGATTGTTTTCTGTTTTTTTATATCGAATATCAATATCTTAAAAAAAATTGTTACTGTGCCCAGACAGCCTCCAAATTATATATCCTCAACCAACTTCGATTTTAAACTCCTCAAACAAGGTAATTCCTTAAAACGTAAATGAAAATCATAAACCATGTTAAATATGACAGAATAATCAAAATCGTCAAAATTTAAACAAAATTGTTTTGTCTCTTTTACTCTTTTTGGTGATGGGAAAGGAGCCAGTTTATCTTTCTTATCATTTTCTTTTACAATATTCTTTACAGTTCCGACTGAAACACCACAAGCTTCAGAAACACTTTTTTGAACTTTTTGAAAAGAACCATTCCTTTCTTTCTTGAATTCATCGGCTTCTTGTAACAAAATACAAGTATACGCTTAAAATTATCTGTCCTGCCTGCGACTTTAGCAGCTTGCCTCCAATTTTTTAAAAGAAAAACGAAAAAAAAATTTAAAAAAAAAGTATTAGCAACTCTATTGTTAGCTTGTTTCAAATTCATGTTTTAATTTCAAGTAAATATTGCACACTTTCTAGATACATTTGTCTTATTCATTGTAAATAAGTTGTGAATTTTACTAAAAACCTATCGATTATAATAACGGTAGTATGCGATTTAATTTAAAAAAAATGTATTACTTTAATACCTAAGTATAATATCCATTGTGGCAACATTGTAAAAGAACAAATTATTAATATTGTAGCAAACTTTTAAATGTATGTTCGTTATGGCAACTGAATGTATTATTTTTACTTTGGCAACACTTGAGAATAACGGATATGACGTTCTCGTTATTTCTAGGTGGGGCAAAAGTTATTTTTAAATTGTAAAAAGACAGTGCTAGTCAGTGATCATTGAGCTACGAACGAAGCAACTCGGTTGACATTGTAGTCGGGATTCCATGTGTATAATAAAGTTATTTTATACAAAGAACAAGTGTTTGAATTTAAAAATAGAGTGTTTAACAATATCAGAAGCAGGGAAAAACACCACGGAATTCTGCTGTAGCTATTGCTACTACCCTGGTGTGATCATACGTCCACAGTAAGGTATGTTAATAGTTAATTGATTTTCAATAGATTTTTGTTTGTGTAATTGTATTGAAAGTGTGGTACCATAGTAGAAATCTATCTGTATTGATATTACAATACTGCAGGTATATTTATTAACTAGTGATACGTTACCTAGAATATCATATGACAAGAATACTGGCTGTCGTGATATTTAAAATACCAAATAGTAGTTGATAATTATTTTCGATAGGTAGTGTATACAGGCTTAGTAAAAATGTGATACTTATTTATACTGAATATCGAAGTATAATTGATATATATTCGATAAATACCAAGCAAAATGAAATAGGTACTCGTTGTTTTAAATTTATTTCAGACCATTGGGACAGTGTACATTGTACAATTGAGTGAAGATGTCCAGTGACCGGTCAGAGAAGTCGACCGGGAGTCATCACAGCATTGTGCTGGGAGGGCCCTCGAGACGCAGCCGGCATCGGATGCGTGCTGGAGACTCGAGCCAAAGTCGTTGCTTGTCAGCGGCGCCCAGGCGAAGTCGTCGCTCACCAGCATCGCCCCGCAATGATGGTCGTAGTTTCGAGCGGCGCAGATCCAGAAGATCAACTCCAAGGGTTGAGTGGCAGGCAAGAAGTCGAAGCAGGTCAGTCGTAATACCTCCACTGCAGCGTCGCTCATCGCGTACATCATCAACGGACACGCATATATTTGAACCAGCAAATAGACCTATAGATCGTAGTCGTAATAGGCAGAGGCGTCACAGATTGCAAACTCCTCGTAGAGAAAGCGTTAATAGATCACGAAGTCCAGTCCGCTCTGGTATAAATGAAAGACTTACATCTGTTACACCGCGGCCTCCATCTATGGATGTTAATAATGAATTGCTAAAATGTATCAAAGAGTCTTTACAATCCATCTTAGCCGTAAATCCACAGAGTAAAGAAAGATTTGCTAATAATAACGTAGTTCCAGAATTCGATCCTAAATCGAAAAACCAAACAATTCTGACTTGGTTGAATAAAGTCAAAGAATGCTCTGAGATCTATGGCTGGGATAGTCGACAGACCGCTCACTATGCTCTTCCAAAGTTAGTTGGTACAGCAAAGAAGTGGTACGAAGGACAGTCATCAGTAATGCTTTCATGGGACGAATGGGTCGAAAAACTTAAATCTGCTTTTCCGTCACATGAAAATTATGGTAATATACTTACGGAAATGTTAGCTATAAGGGCAAAGTTTGGAGATGATTTAGAAGAGTACTACTATGAAAAGATAATAGCCTTAAATCGGTGTAATATAGTGGGTAGGAATGCTGTTGACTGCATTGTTTATGGAATAGATGATAGATCGGTTCGGTTCGGAGCAGAGGCAGTAGGTTTTAAGAATGCTGATAAACTACTGGGCTATTTGAGGGGTGTCAAACATGAGCGATCAGATAGGTTCAATAAGAAACCGGTACGTTCTGACAACGAAACGCGTAAACCTGTAAAACAAAATTTGGTTAGAGTCTTGACATGTTATAACTGCCATGAAACGGGCCATTACGTATCGGGATGTAAAAAACCTATTGTTAAGTGTCAAAAGTGTAAACGCATTGGTCATGACGATCCTAAATGCAATAGGAGTGTTTGGGTAGATAGAGCCGAAGTTAAGACATTATGACTAGATAATGATATTGACTTGGAAATGGACAATAAATTCATTAAGGGTGTTAACGTTAATAATGTACAGTTGACAGGGTACGTAGATTTTGGTAGTCAGTGTACTTTGATAAAAGAATCTGTCATGGAAGTAATTGTACCTCGTGAAAAATGGCAAGTGAACAGCTTGCCATCTCTAAAAGGTTTTGGCAATACACATGTGAGTGCTTTAGGTAAAACTAAGATTTCATTAATGGTTGACAATGCTAAAATGTATGTTGAGGCAATTGTCGTTCCTGATAGTTATTTAAAATATGATCTACTTATTGGACAGACTGCTACAGAGCAATCCCACATATGGGTATTTAAATCTGACAAATATTTGATGATTACTGATAAACGAATTAAAAATGACACCCGACTGACTTTAAAATCTGCCAAAACTGTCAGGACTGAAGGTTGTGTTTCTGTTAAGGTGTTTACTGAAACAAATTTTAGTGGAATTGTTTTCGTTGAAAATGGTTATCGTTTAAACCACCGTGTAGAAATTGGTACTTATAATATAAAAAACGGTAGTGGTCATCTAACTATTCTAAACTATGACAATAGGTTAATCCAATTTAAAGAGGGCCAAGTTTTGGCTCGTGCTATTCAAATTAATAATAACATTAAAGGCATTAATAGGATAGAAAAGGTTCAAAACCACGGTCATAAACCTCCATTTACGTTGGATGACCTTAATATTGATGAGAATTTGGACGCTGATCAGAAACTTCAATTATTCAATACTTTGAACCAGTACCGCGATTGTTTTGCGAAAGACTTGTCTGAACTAGGTCAGACCACGGTTGCGGAAATGGATATTCTGTTAGGAGATACAGAGCCAGTCGTTTATCGACCATACAAGTTGAGTCATTCTGAACGGGAAGAAGTTAGAATTATGGTTGAAGAACTCTTAAAATATGACATCATAAGAGAGTCCCAATCTCCATACGCGAGTCCTGTTTTGTTAATAAAAAAGAAAACTGGTGATAAACGGCTCTGTGTGGACTATCGCGCCCTTAATAGGAAAACGATTAAGCAACATTACCCGTTGCCTCGAATTGAGGACCAGATTGATCGTTTGGCAGGGAATAAGTATTTTTGTGCTTTAGACTTAGCCTCTGGCTATTATCAGATTTCACTGACTGAAGAGAGTAGGAGTAAAAGCTCGTTTGTAACGCCAGACGGACAATTTGAGTTTAATAGAATGCCTTTCGGGTTAGCTAATGCACCGGCTGTTTTCCAGCGAACTATCAATTTGGTCTTAGGCAATTTACGCTATAATATTGCATTAGCTTACATGGATGATGTTTTAGTACCCAGTAGTTCATTTGAAGAAGGTATCAAAAGATTAGAAATCGTACTTCAAAAGTTTAGGGAGGCGGGATTAACGTTGAAACCACAAAAATGTTACTTCTTTCAAAATCAAGTTGAATACCTAGGTTTTGAAATTTCCAGCGAAGGTGTAAGACCAGGTATTAAGAAAATTGATTGTGTCAAAAACTTTCCTAAGCCTAAAGACGTACACAATGTCCGACAGTTTATTGGCCTAGCTAGTTTCTTTCGGCGTTTTATCAGAGGTTTCGGTGAAATAGCTCGCCCCCTTACGAAATTACTAAAGAAAAACTTTGTTTGGGTTTGGTCACAAGCTCAAGACGAGGCGTTTGATAAATTGAAATACGCACTTGTTTCAAGGCCCGTACTAGTGTTATATAACCCTAAATTTGAAACACATATACATACAGATGCAAGCAAACATGGCATAGGGAGTGTTTTACTACAAAAACAAATCGATGGAGTTTTCAAACCGGTAGCTTATTACAGTAGACAGACTTCCCCTGAGGAGTCTCATTTTTCATCGTATGAGTTAGAGACCCTTGCAGTCATTGCAGCGCTAGTAAAGTTCAGAACGTATGTGCTTGGGTTAAGCTTCACTATTGTAACAGACTGTAACTCGCTCAGGGCAACGTTTTTGAAACGAGACATGATACCAAGAGTTGCGCGATGGTGGAGTTTGATTCAGGAGTATGACTGTAACGTAGTATATAAATCTGGCAAAGGCATGATTCACGTTGACGCATTGAGTAGGAACCCAACGACCGAAAATGCAGGGATAATTCAGGCTATTGACACTTTCGACATTATGACGATAACTGATAATTGGTTAATGACAGTCCAGTTAGAAGACTCTAAAATACAACGCATAAAAAGAATCCTTTCTGATAAAGAATTTGATGATTTGGTAGAGATACGTAAGAATTTTGTCCTTAAGCGTGACAGAGTTTATAAAGTAACTGAGGACGGATTAAGATGGGTGGTGCCGAAGGGCTGTAGGTGGCAAATATTACAGAAAAACCACGATGAAATAGGCCACTTTGCGTTTGATAAAACATTAGATAAAATAAAACAACATTATTGGTTTCCCCGTATGCGTAAGTTTATCAAAAAGTATGTAAATGCCTGTTTAGAGTGTGCTCATAATAAATTGCCGGCGGGGAAAAAGCAGGGTTTCTTGCATCCTATACCTAAGGAAAATGCGCCCTTTCACACCATTCATATTGATCATGTTGGTCCATTTGTAAAGTCAAAAAGAAAAAATTGTTACATTTTGGTGATTGTAGAATCTTTCACAAAATTTATTGTTTTGAAAGCGGTTAGAAATACGAAGTCCACTTCCACCATCACGGTTCTTAGGGACTATTTTGGGACGTTTGGTTTGCCAAAACGACTAATTAGCGATAGAGGTACGTCATTTACTAGTTCGAAATTTAAAAGTTTTCTTACTGAAGTAGGAGTTCATCACATAAAGAATGCAGTTGCTTCACCTAGAGCGAATGGCCAGGTGGAGCGATATAATAGAACAATTTTAGACTCTTTAGCTTCGCAAAATCATGGTAAAGACGAAAGACTTTGGGATGACCGATTATTACAGGTACAATGGGGATTAAACAATACTGTAAACAAAGGCACAGGAAAAACCCCCTCCGAGGTTTTGTTTGGGTTAAGGCTTACTGGGATCAATGAAGGTAGTCTAGTTTCCGAAATAGATAATGATATGGTTGAAAACACACCTATCGAAAATGAAATTAGCTCAGGTTATGAAAGATTACGTAAGATTAGGGATGAAGTAGATGAACATACGAAAAAGTCTCAAGAAAAACAGAAGAATAGATATGATAAAAAAAGGAAAAAAGCATTTGAGTTCAAAGTTGGGGACTTGGTTAGAGTGGAAAGAGCAGTACATACTGTAGGTAAAAGTAGAAAATTATTATCAAAATGTTCGGGGCCATACAAAGTAACAAAAGTTTTAGACCACGATAGGTATGAGGTAGAAGACACTCCTATTACAAAAAAAAAGGGGGCTTCAAAGTATAAAGGTATATTTTCTATCGATAAGATACATCCTTGGCTTTGTTTTAATAATAATGGTAGTGAATCATCTACTAGTGAGAGTACAGAAGGTTAATACAATATTATATATGTTATTGTTTAGCTGAAACTGTGAATATTTATTGTATTTAGTAAATATTTATAAGTAAACATGTAATGTAACAATGTATGAGAAATGATTTGAAGTGATTAGATATATTTTTAGAAACATGATTAAGTTTATATACTTTTCCTAAATTAAAAGTGCGAAGTACGCACATTGTACACTTATACCGTTATGTACGTGAGGATATTTAACTTTGAATATTGATTGTGTGTAGTAATAAGTAAATAGTATAATAAAGAAGTTCCTTGTTATGAATGATAGAAAATACTTTTTCTGAATACTTTAATGATATAAAAAATAATGTAATGAAACAATGTATGAGAAATGATTTGACTTATTAGATATATTTTTGTTTAGAACAATGATTGAGTTTATATACTTTTCCTAAATTAAAAGTGCGAAGTACGCACATTGTACATCTACACTACTATGTGCGTGACTGTAGAGACACAACTACTTGAAGTGCTTATGTGCACGTAGTTATGTTAATCCATACACTGCTATGTGCGAGAGTGTAGAAACTGAACTATTTGAAGTGCTATGTGCACGTAGTCATGTTTATCCATACACTGCTATGTGCGAAAGTGTAGAGACAGAACTACTTGAAGTGCTATGTGCACGTAGTCATGTTTATCCATACACTGCTATGTGCGAAAGTGTAGAGACAGAACTACTTGAAGTGCTATGTGCACGTAGTCATGTTAATCCATACACTGCTATGTGCGAGAGTGTAGAGACAGAACTACTTGAAGTGCTATGTGCACGTAGTCATGTTAATCCATACACTGCTATGTGCGAGAGTGTAGAGACAGAACTACTTGAAGTGCTATGTGCACGTAGTCATGTTAATCCATACACTGCTATGTGCGAGAGTGTAGAGACGGAACTATTTGAAGTGTTATGTGCACGTAGTCGTGCTAATCTATACACTGCTATGTGCGTGAAAGTAGAGAAAACTCCTTCGAAGTGCAAAGTGCATAATAGCTGAAAAAGGATTATTTAAAACTAAAAAAGTAAATATTATCTATAAAATGCGATGTGTAATCAATGTTTGTGTAATTCTTGTACTAACATTTAATAAGCTGTGTTATTCGCGGGGACGCGAAACTTATCAGGATGGACGAATTGTTAGCTTGTTTCAAATTCATGTTTTAATTTCAAGTAAATATTGCACACTTTCTAGATACATTTGTCTTATTCATTGTAAATAAGTTGTGAATTTTACTAAAAACCTATCGATTATAATAACGGTAGTATGCGATTTAATTTTAAAAAAATGTATTACTTTAATACCTAAGTATAATATCCATTGTGGCAACATTGTAAAAGAACAAATTATTAATATTGTAGCAAACTTTTAAATGTATGTTCGTTATGGCAACTGAATGTATTATTTTTACTTTGGCAACACTTGAGAATAACGGATATGACGTTCTCGTTATTTCTAGGTGGGGCAAAAGTTATTTTTAAATTGTAAAAAGACAGTGCTAGTCAGTGATCATTGAGCTACGAACGAAGCAACTCGGTTGACATTGTAGTCGGGATTCCATGTGTATAATAAAGTTATTTTATACAAAGAACAAGTGTTTGAATTTAAAAATAGAGTGTTTAACACTATATACTGCCAAGTCGATTGAGAGTGTCCGCTCTGCACCAAATCCAAAGGGCAACTGATAGAAATCCGACGACTGACTAAACACGTAGTTTGCCGAGGGACATTTAGAAAATAGTTGTACTGTATGTGAATTTGAGTAAAACCCATAGTTCTGTGTTGCAGGACCGCAGCGAGTCGTGGTCGCTGGGCACGCTGGTGTGGCAGGTGTGCGCCTGGGGCGGCGCGCCCGCCGCGCTGCCGCCGCCGCCGCCCGACCTGCCCTGCGTGTACCGCGCGCATCTGTGAGTAGCTCCATGTACTGCAGCACGATGTAACTGTGTGTCGCTGCGCACGCTGGTGTGGCAGGTGTGCGCCTGGGGCGGCGCGCCCGCCGCGCTGCCGCCGCCGCCGCCCGACCTGCCCTGCGTGTACCGCGCGCATCTGTGAGTAGCTCCATGTACTGCAGCACGATGTAACTGTGTGTCGCTGCGCACGCTGGTGTGGCAGGTGTGCGCCTGGGGCGGCGCGCCCGCCGCGCTGCCGCCGCCGCCGCCCGACCTGCCCTGCGTGTACCGCGCGCATCTGTGAGTAGCTCCATGTACTGCAGCACGATGTAACTGTGTGTCGCTGCGCACGCTGGTGTGGCAGGTGTGCGCCTGGGGCGGCGCGCCCGCCGCGCTGCCGCCGCCGCCGCCCGACCTGCCCTGCGTGTACCGCGCGCATCTGTGAGTAGCTCCATGTACTGCAGCACGATGTAACTGTGTGTCGCTGCGCACGCTGGTGTGGCAGGTGTGCGCCTGGGGCGGCGCGCCCGCCGCGCTGCCGCCGCCGCCGCCCGACCTGCCCTGCGTGTACCGCGCGCATCTGTGAGTAGCTCCATGTACTGCAGCACGATGTAACTGTGTGTCGCTGCGCACGCTGGTGTGGCAGGTGTGCCACAGGCAGCTCGGAAGATGTGGCGAGTCGCTGCGCAGTAACAAACTCACGTGACAGCGAAGGTGAAGGGTGAGGTAGTGGGCAACGAGTAGCTCACTTCAGAGCCGCCATAAATGTTGAATGGGTCTGTAACACCCAGTTGTTAAAGCGAAATTATCGATAATTAATTCACAAAAATTATTTAAAAAAAAAGACGCAAGTAATGTGATGCGATTTGATTCAGTCAAACAATCACAGAAATTTACGCGCGTTTGACGATTTGCAAGCAAACTTTTGTCTTGATTTTTGTTCCAGAAACTGGGAGTCTTTCACCTCATGATCCACATAGGAACAGCACATTTTTTTAGCGTAAAAAGTATCCTGTGTTACTTGGGAAAATCAGTGAAAGAATGTGTATAAATCAAATCAGTGTTACCAGAGATTACCTTTTACAAACAAACAAATTATAACGACCTCCTTATGATAAGGGTCCGTAATTGTAACTTTAAGCCTTTTTTACCTTTTTTTTATTGGTATTCAGCTGCATCCGGTTAGACTGTAAGCCGACCACAACATAGTTGGGAAAAGGAAGGCAGATGATGAATTATAACTTTATGCTATTGTTTAAATTTCTTGTTAACATATTGGAACGCTAACAAAGATATGAGTACAATAGAAAGTATAGATAACACATGTGTCTTGTTACAGCTACCAAGTGATGCAGCTCTGTTGGAGCCCCAACCCGGAGGCGCGACCGACATCTTCCCAAGTACACGCACTCATCAACCACCTGTTCACCTCTCACCGCGACGCCAGCCAACACAACGCGCAAGACGACGGCTATGGCAGCGCGGACTTCGAAGAACGCTGGCAACGCCTCAAGCCTAACACTATCCCCAAACTGGACGAACATCGCGCCATCGTCCACGCGCCTTCCACCTCTATGGCTTCAAACTTCACCGCCTCCGAACAAGAACTCAACACACACATACAAGACTCCCTCAGCGTCGACATGGACACTGCCGTCTCACGCTCCAGCAGCATCATGTCCGACAAAGACATGTCCGTACAAATCAAGTCCGAAAGCCTAACCAACCTCCATGGTTCCTTAGAAGACGTTAGGAACATCTACCTCACACATAATGAGACGGCCGCGCTTGAATGCCATCAAGGAAATATTAGTCTCGAAGACGCTAGAGAGAAGGAACAAGACAGGTCTGATGCCTCCATGGACCCCTGGCTTAAAGACATTATAGCTGGCAGCACTGATGATGTCAGCTATTACAAAGATGTCAGCGACGTCATCAAGAATCTCGATAATATACTCAACTCGGAGAAAACTTCCAGTTCAGAGTCCAGCCACCAGGCCAGTCCCTCTAGAGACAATCTGAGCTTAGACTGCAAGAAGGATTACCCGATGCAATCCAGTATGGTCAAGTCCCCTGGTATTACGAATTTCCAGAACATCATAGATACTGGTTTCAGTTCCAAATCAGAGGACGCTGAGACTGGCGAGGACGATGACCTCGATCGTGATACTATCGGCACTCTGAGTCACTCGTTCGAACGACACAGCGAGGTCGACAGCACCAGTCAACACACACTCGAAAACCTCACCCCAGACACACCAATCAAAGACGTAGATGTCGTCACAAGAATTGAAATACAAGTCCAAGTAGAAAGAGATCATACACCCGATATTATAGTTGATAACAAAACAGTTGAATCTGTACATCAACACACTGAATTGCCAAATGATAACAAAATAGTGAGTAGTGATAGTGAAATACCCAAGCTGAAGGAATTATGTGTAGCGTCAATACCTAGTGCTAGTGATAACGAACAATTGAACGTTAGAAAAGACTGTCAAACATCATGTGATAGTAACTTAAAAGAAATAAGTACTGATATTAAGAATGAAACTAAGTCAATAGAAGATGTAGGGAATGTGGAGGAAGGTACGCCTCATGAAGTAGAGAATAAGGATTCTTTAGATAAGAGTGAACTGGAACAAATGGTAGATGATATATTCTTGCCTATAATGGTGCATGGAATGTCAAATAGTGAAATAGAACAATCACGCGATGAATTGTCTGAAGGGAAGCAAGCAGAGAAAAGTATTGAACATGTAATATCTGATACAAACATCGATAGTCATATGGAAGAAGTCCTAGTTAGTGATCTCATAAACGTAACTGAAAGTTCGAAATCCCTTGAAGACTCGAAAGAGGATAGTTTAGGAGAACTGAGTGACTTGGAGCCCTCAGATTCTCCCTCTCCCGAACAGACACCTGAGCCAGTACAAAGAATGAATATTATTGAAAGTTCTAACTTGAATGAAACAAAAGAGACTGAAATACCAACAATTGTAATAGAGGAAGTGAAATCTCCATCGCCAGAATTGCCACCTGAAATAGTACAAAATATTTTTAAGGAAGCTAATGAGAAAGAAAGTGCCACGGTAGAAGAGCAAAATGAAAATGCAATGAAAGAAGAAGATACAGAATCTGTTATCAATAGAATAGAAGAGGACAAACATCAAACTGCCACAGTTACAGAAAAATGTAATACACCTGAAGAACAAACAATGAATGATACTGCTGATTCTATAAATGAAAGTATTTGTGAAGAAGCTGCAACTGAAACTGTTGAAGATACAAACAGTTATTCCAATTCTGTTATAAAACCTGAAAAAAATGTTTCTAAGGAAGTTTCAGATTTTATTATGGCAGAGAGGAAAATTGCAACATTACATGAAGTAAATAATGTTACGAATGCAGACGTAACTTTGCCAAAAGAAGATATTGTAATAGAAAAGGATTTTGATGTTATAACTGAAAAAGATCTAGAATCACAAAAAACGGAAAATATCGTGCCACTCATTGAAAGTATTGTTGCAGTTGAAGAACCGGAAGTGGAAAATATTGTTTTTGAAAATAAACTCAAGGATGCCAATATTATTGAAAATTCAAATTCCATTGATAAGGTGGTCCCTTTAGTTCAAGTTGAAACGATCACAACACCCACTGTGGAAGCTGAAGAAAGTATTCTCGAAAAAGTTGAAACCTTGGAAAAAGAGTGTAATGCTCCTAAAAAAATACAACATACACGGTCTGATGAAGAATCTATCGTTGACTCAGAAATAGTTGAAGTTTGTAACAAAACATTTATTGTTACCGAAGAAAGCATCCATAAAGATGTCCCTTTAGTTAATGATGCACAGCAAAACAATGCTGATACAATTGCCATTAACAAAATGGAGATGGGCGAAGCTGCTATAACTAAAGATGAAACAAAAAATCTGTCTGAAGAAGAATCTTTATCCAAAATGGAACAAACAGTACACGAAAATTTTCTCGTCCCTAAACCAGACCATAATGAAGAGTCTATAATATCTGTCATAGCTAACGTAAGCGTAGAACCGGCAAAATTTGAAGAAGATTTAGATGAAGAGGTTCCTATCAAAACAGCGGAACCTATTAAAGAATATACAAACTCTATTCAAGCTCAAAATGTCAATGCAACACCTAATAAGGAAGGTAATGTACCTACTCCAATATCTGAAGAGAGAGATAAACAAACGGCTGATGATAACATCCCTAGACCTGAAAATAACGTATTGGCCGACGTTAGAGCAGAGCCAGCCCACAGCACTATATACATGGATCTCATAAACGATACAAATAACGAAATACTAAACGATAACGCTTTAGATAGTAACATAAGAAGGGTCATTAAATCCTGCCTCGAAGGCTCCAGCACAGACAACACATGCTCTGTAGTCAGGAACGAATCTACGGAATACTTAGATCTACCAAGTTTTGGGGTGAAAGAAGTTGATAATTTCTTACACATGGAAAGAGTATTCAACTCTCAAAATACTGACGTTGTCTCAAGTACGCCTTTAGCCAGTGACAGTTCAGTCGAAGTTAACAGTACTATTGAGAACTCCGTCAAAGAAGAAACTCAAATAGTGGCGGAAACAAAGGTACCTGCGGATTATGGAATGGGAATGTCTTTTACTAAGTTGGAGCAAAAATATGTTCCTGATAGCTTGAGCCCTTTTGAATCGCCAACGAAAAGTCACCACACTGACACTTATGATGAAAACAGTTCAGTAGTGTTAGGCCCTTTTGAGAACTGCACTTTAGAGCTCTTCAAAGGAGTGAAATCAACTGAACTAGTTGATTTACCGAAAGAAGAACTGCTAGCGTTCTCTTCAAACTTCAGTGAGATGAATCTCGAAACTCCATCCCCGCTTCGCGACGGTAACTTTCTAAACGAGGTTCCTGACATAATGCATGATGATATACAGTTCGATGATATTCAAAGTCTGAGCGAGAAACAGTCAGACCCTCAAACAGAGACGGATAGCGGGAACTCGGGAACAGAGAAGCGAATTTCACCCTTAACGCCTCCCAACTCCCCAGGAATATTCTTAGCGTCGACATCACAGCAGAAATACGTCGTTGACATCGATCTTACTCCTGAACCAGCACCAGCTTTAGAACCAGACCTATCTTTGCAAAAAGAGATAGAATTAAACCAGATAGAGTTACAAATAACTTCGAAGCTAGCAATGGCGGAGAACGAAAATAATATGAATATAGAATACTCTGGTCCATTGACAGTGGAAGGTCTGGTTTCTGATGAAGAGATGATGTTGAGAGAGAGTGATTCCTTGCCTGAGTCTTATTTGGCAGGTAATGGCGGATCTGTTGAAGATTTGAGAGAAGATTTGACGCTAGATGAGGAGTGTGTTAAAGCGTTGAGGAATGAACTGGAACTGAAGTTGCCTTTGGCTCAGGTGAGTTATAAAACCTTACTTAAACACTAACGCATGGTTTATGAAAGGCTCATCAACACGAAATCTAGCAAATTCATGTTAACTGTGAAGTGTAATTGAAACCAGAACCCTAATTGCCCAACACAGGTTATATCACAATCTGAATCATTTTGAAAGATATTGCTAATCCATTGCGTCATATGTTCGAACAATTTGTTTGCTCAACAACGTAAATAACGCAATGAATGTTGTTGAACTGTCAAAATGAAAGCTATTCCTACTGTTAGTGTGTTACGCAATTACCCCGCTGCACAGTCTATCAAATCACTTTGCATGATGCGTGTGAGTCTGTTAGCGAATTTTTGAATCGATTTTTTGCCTTTTAGAAGTAAGATTCAGGTATCGTCCTATGGATTTTTGTTTTCATTCATTAATTTGTATCTATGAGTTTATCCCGATAGACACGTGTTTTTGATAGTGTGGTGATTTACAATATCATATAATTGCACTGTTATTAAAGATAAGTTTACATTGGGACTGACCCTCATACGACTGTGCAACTTGCGACGAAGTCAAAAGTCGCTGATTCCTTGAACGGTTTCTATGAAATCGTGTAGAATAAAAATACCAAGAAAAATAATCATTATCTGGGATTAAAACTTATCGATCAGTAAATCGACGGCGTATCGTACGGTAGCAATCAATAGCCCAGCTTGTTATTTCTTGTTTGTGAACTACATTTATTTGTTAAAAATAACCTTGCCTATTTTCAATCTGATAAATAAGGGGATTTTTTGTATATTTATTTTTGTAATGTGAATCATTGACAAACTTACGCATTTGTGAAAAAATGCGTTTGGAAATTGAGTTGGAAGAAATGAAACAGGTATTTATTTTTGGGGATTCAGGTTATCGCGATTTTTAATATAGACTATTTTTAGATCAGCGCACTTTTTCTATTGTTATCTAGAATTGTCAATGGTTGTAGCATAGAAGACGCACGCGCAGGCAGATAATGAAAAAAATTGTGAAAGATTGTGATTATTTATTCTCGCGTCAGACAAATCAACAAAAAGATGAGAAACATTTATTTAATTCTGTTTATTATATTTTTATAAAGGCCAATATCCTTTTATGTGTATAACAAATACAATACAAACGATAAACAAAAACATGTGAACTTGTTAAAGATTTACCTTTTTTGTTTCAAAACAATTTCACGCCTGTTTTTCCGTGGTAGACAGAGCCGCAGAAGTATACTCCAGGCCCACGTATCCCCTTTGCTTTTTATTCAACTTCTTCAATATTTCCCTCAGGTAGCCGCAATAGAACCTCCATGCGAGCAAGAACAAGAATGGACGGCCGAGTTGCCGCCGCCGCCCGAACTCATCGTGAGCTACCCCGGAGCGCTCAGTCCTATCGCAGAGGAGACCGGCCAGCAACTGTCGGCTTACGAGAACGATTTGAATTGTAAGTGAGATTTGTTATTATTATCAGAATACTGACGACCGGCTCCTATTTCGCACGGATACGACTTGACTTGAGATTGAGATTTCTGTACTATTTCTAAGTTCAATATAAATGTATTATACACATGCACCTTCCGTAATAAATTCTCTAAATGATGGTGAAAATCACATCAAAGTTGGTTGTGGAGGTTACAAGAACAAAGCGGTCACACAGAGAGACGAGAAGCGACTTTGTTTAATAATATTTACTAGAGACACGCCTCTGCTTCGCACGTCTTTTATGGGAAACCATCAGGATTTTTGTGCTGTTTCTAAGTTTAATATGACTTTACTAATTATGCATATAAACATTTAAATGGTGGTGAAAACCGTATTAAAAGTTTAGAAGAACAACGCGGTCATATAGACAGACACGAAGAGGAGTTGGCCGTAATCCACCACGCGGGCCCAGTGCGGGTTCGTGGATATCACATGTCTTCGAGTTTTTGGTTCAATGGCATGACGGTTTCCTTCACCGTTTTTAAAGCAGTGGTGATGAAATTAAATACACTAAGTAAAGTGCCTGTCTGGGTTTGAACTGACGACCTACAACTCGTAAGTCGGGGCCGCTAACACTGGGCCACGACTGCTGTGCAAATTTTATATAATTATACACAATTTTTTTTTAGATATAAAAAGGAATAACGCCATTATGCTGAGATTAAAAAAAAAACACACACATCTTTGACTAGTTTTTAATTATCTGTGGCGCACTTTCCCGCACTATTATGGGAATACAAAGTAAAAAGCCCACAAGTTAAATACACTGCACTGTGAACCCGAAAGCGGTGCAATAAGAAACACTATTCGAGCAACTGTGTTAAAAATAATCTTTCTTTTCTTTCCACAACTAAACCCTACCTTTTCTTCCAGGGAACCTATCAACCCGTACAGAATCATCTGAAAGCTACCCCGAGCCTTGCAACAACAGCACCGATGACGTCACAGAGCTGCCGACGGGCGCACAGAGTGGCACTCCTCACGAACACTCCACATACACGATACAGTCGCGAGATCCGTCGCGAGATCCGTCACGAGATCCGTCACGAGATCCCTCGCGAGATCCGTCACGAGATCTAGATAACACGTACACGCTGCACAGGGATCTCGACCTTGTTAGCAGTAGAGAGTGAGTATATTTTTGTAGAAAATGAGGAAGCTATATTGTAATTACCGGCGGTAAATATGGATGGAGGTGCCTTGAATATTGTTGTTAAAAAGTGAACGGTATTGGCAGAGTCATTTGTAGAGGCGCATTTGAACGCAGCAGTAGCATAAATTACTCCTGAAAATTAATTATTTTTCAATTTAAAATAATTATAGTATACTGACTGTACTGTCCGAGCTTTCTATGATACATTAACTGAACACTTCAGTATCATGTTATATGACAATAAACCTGAATTTTATTGATGTACACATACATTGAATACCCTGACCCTGCTATGGAATGTATAATTAAAACATCGAAAGCAAACGATCATAAACGTCGTTATCTAATAGGTTATTTAAATCGACTCATATTGAAGACCGACACGCAAGCTATTCGATTGCGAAATTATGCGGCGTTAATTAAAACGTTTAATACTTGTAACGTTGCAACAATTAGCTACTACACGTCATTCGAAACTACAGAGCTACAACAGGTGCGTCAAATTCTAATCTATAAATTATCTATTTACAGAATTACAATGAGCGCAGACAGCTTGAACGCCAGCCCTTTTAAGAAACTTATTCCCGAAACCGACGCCGAATCACCAATCAACGATAGAACGTACACGAATGACGAAGAAAAAGAATCCTTAGAACGGATATCACAAGTGTCGCCCTTTCTCCTGAGCCCTACCACCGACACGTCCGCGCCAGACACCGACCTCGACAATGCCACGGGAGTGTCGACCTTATCGAAGACTACCCTCCCCACAGACGCGAAGCTCTCCAAACCGTCCGAAACACAGTGTCTATCCAAAGCCACCAGCATAGACTCGTGGTGCTCCAACGACACCTTATACAACGTCGAGGAAAATTTCGATGACCTTGCCTTGGACCCGGACGTACCAGAATTCGAACCTGAAAAGGAGGAAGGGAACAGCGAAAGTACGGACACGTTAACACACAACGATGATGAGAAGGAAGCTAGCCATTGTTCAACTTACATTATACACGACAGCAAATCTGACGCCTGCGAAACTTTCTCCCCGGACTCTATAACCGCTAACGATAATTATACGTATACGAAAGTGAAGACTGAGAACGCTGGTACGACGCCATCCGTTTTAACCAAGTCTGATTTGAACGATTCCACGAAGAATACCACTAAAGACTTGGCCTACGGTACACTTATGTCGGGCATGCCGTCCTACTCGAATTGTACCACGGAAGTCGCGTCAGGATTAGAAGATTGGAAGGTGGCCCAACCAGAGTTGGTAAGGAAGTCTCCCATGCCTGGAGATGCCGATATGACACCACCAAACTCAGCTGAAGACAAGGTGACCGATATCACGAGCCCGCAGCTTCTAACTGAACCTTGTCTCAACAAAATGGAAAGTGTCGACATATCCTGCCTACAAGACAATCTGACAGACAGCCATAATATGACAGGAAACCCTGAAAGTCAAGGTCTGTTAGTTCACACGGACAGTCCGAACTACAACTACAGAAACATGGAGCCGTCTGTAACAAGCACACCTCTAACGGACCTCATCGAGGACGATGACAACGCTGAAATTATACCTATGAAACTACCCGTAGGTTACACTGAATCTCCCGAAGACAGCGTCAATGTACCCAACTTCCAGACTTTCCTACAGTCCGCTGAAGTCAGGCCGCAAGATCTATCCACAAACGCGAGTAATGAATGTACGAACCAAGACTCAGAAATACTGCTAGAGGGAGACAGCAAGACTTTAAGCAGGAACAGCAATAGAGACAGCCTTGTCGTTTCGGAACGCACGCCGACGTATTCCGACTTCGAAAACTCGGCGGTATCGAAACCTCAAGACGTAAACTCGAAAGATAAGTCTAGTCAGAGCATGGAGAGCGGGATTAGCTCTGAGGATTTTCAGAGGTTTGAGACCTCAGTGAGAAGCCGTCCACAAGACCTGTCATCGTTGATTGATGCCAGCTCCCTGCTACTCAAGAGTGAGAGGATGTCGAGTGAACTCGCCATGGGTTCAATGACCGCAGACTTTGATCAGACTAGTCAATCAGAAAGCCGAGAAATCTCGAACGAGTTGCAATCTCAAACGAGTCCGCCCAACGTTACGAATTTAAATGAATCTCACAGCTTAGTTAATTTTAGAGAACCGAATTTTTTGATAAATTTCGATGCTGACGATGAGACCGAGCAACCGCATTCGATCATCATAACCGAAACTACGATGGATGCGTTCAAAGAGAGTCCTAACAGGAGTTACGACTCTTCGGATGTCAAAATCCTAGATGTGAATCATTCCTACGATCCCCATACTAATAGATTTCAAGCGCGCGACGATTTCGAGAAACTACTTGAAAACAAAATCAATGGGGAACTAGATTTTAACGAAGAAGAGAATCTAATAAACTCTGAGCATTTATCGCCGAAAGTCGAAACCGTATCAGAGAAAACTGATACAACAGTGAATAGTATATTTCTAACTGAAATACACAGAGCAACTCCAAACACTTCGAAATCGAACGACAAAAAATCGAGTCGTAAAGTGAACGAAGTTAACTGCAATGGCGGTAGCGAGAAATTCGCTACAGTGAACTTTCTCAACGAGACCTTTGAAGAATTGATCGAGAGTAATGTAGATGATGAAACTAAAGACCCGAAGACTGAAGAAGCACCAAGTGAAGAAGTAGACCTCGCTCCAGATAGCCTTAAAACCCCCGAAAGTCCTGTTTTAGAACAAATAGAGGTACTGGAAAGTCCTCAAGAGTCCAAGAGCATAAAGGATGAGCTCCAGAAGATTGGTGAGCTAACGAATGGGGTCGCGGAAGAAAATGATAGGATGACATTAGTGACAGACGACTTTCTGCAGAATGAGAAGAAGTTCTGTACGCTGGATTCGTATTTTCCGATGCTGAGTGATATCAGATTCACTGGTGAGTTTATTTCTTATTTATTCATTTCGTTACCATGCTATGTCCATGACCTTCTGTTGACTTCCTTCAGCTGATATGAAGATTAGTATGCTTTGCTAATTGAAATTGCTCATCCCCAAAGTCAGACAGTTCTTCTCAATTCTAGAATTTTATTTATCATTATAATCCGAAACTTATATGTAGTAACCACTTTAAATAAATAAGTGGCGCTTCTCAATCATCACTTATTGTGCCATACATTTCGAGCCTTCCTCTTGACATCATTACTACTTCAAGCCTGTATTTTCCTACTGTTGGTCAAAGGTTTCGCTACTTTCCTTCCACTTCGTTTTCTTGGGTCCCACATGCTTATCTTGCAAAAAAAAAAAATATCAGGTTTTCGATCAATGTCCTAACATAAAAGTCCTTTCACCAGGCCCAGCAACAGAAATAATGAGCACATCATTTACTCAAGACTCGCCAACTGAGCCGACCTCGCCAGAGAGCGCCGACAAACGGGACACCGCAGCAGAACTACTGAAGGAATGGGACAGCGATTCTGACTCTCATACTAGCAACTCTTCGAGTGGGGAGTTTATATGGAAGGTGAGTTGTGGGTGAGGGAGTGTGTGTGAGTTTGGTTGCGTGTGACTTGGTTGTTGTTGTTGGTTTTATAAGTTGGGGCTGACTCTAAAACTTGTTCTGTATGTGAAGCACATGTATTGTCTGCCTATTAGGACAGATTGTATAAAGCCAATGTTTTTCTTTATTTGATAGTATACCGTTTTGGTTTGAATTAACTGTCAAAAAATGGCTGATTTGTCTAACCGAGTAACTTAGCATGCTTTCTTCATAAAGCCGGATCCAGACGTGTGTATTGTAATGTAACGCCTGCGCTGATCCATCGGCTGTCGGTTTTTAGAGCGAACACAAAGGCTCTTGCAGTCGAACACATACAGGATTCGCGTTGAGGTTGTATCTCCAAACTATTCGCATTACATAACACGATATATTACATTACACACGACATACATCTGTATTCGGCTTTAGGCAGACAAAAATAGCAGTTGATGGTGGTTAGTTCCAAGTTACAGGGGTAAATCCAAGCCAATATAACTTAGGAAATAAAGTATGGCTTCATTTGAATAGATTTTTCCAACTCCAATTAGTATCGTTTCCTCCCCTACCAATATAAGAGAACTTTAAATTTTCCTACCAACAACAAACTTATGCACAGTGACCAAGTCTCGCTCAACCAAACATTGTGTCTTAAAACCTAAGCCGGTGTGAGATTTCGCTGGCTATTGTGACTAAAGCAATGCTATACAAAATGTGATTAATGTAATGGTGTGGATACTCTGTAGTTTCTCTCCCTGCTTTGTGTTGGTCAGTTACCATGTATCTAGATATGTGACGACGTTTAACTTGACAGCTATGTAAAAAAGTTATTGGCTATGGTTTCCAAAGACAATCATTATACAATGCGGAGACAACAGTACGACAATAAATTTTAATTTTGGCAATACTAGGGCATTGGACTATTTTCAAACTATTTAATAAATGTTAACGTAGAATTTGTAAAATATTTTTTTCAAACAAACTAAATAATAGTAGATGGGCTGACTATCAACCAACTGGCTATAGTCAGGGCCGTATTTAAGCGTGGGGAGGTAATTTTTTTCCCACGTTTTTCAAATAATTTTTAAACAGGCTGGATTGTTTAGATAGGGCAGTAAGGGCAAGGTACCTTAATCATTGTACCTACACACCGTGTGTAAAACAGCGAAAAAAAAAATCAAAGGAACAGTTGCTTACTAGTGTTTACTCGTCGGAATTTGAAAGATTTTTTTTCCGAAGTCTATTGTGGGGGCCCCTCTTTTGTGGAGGCCCCGGGGCGGTTGCCCCGTGACTAAACTATTGGATATATTTGATTAAATTTTATATTCAGACTGGGAATGTCATTAGATATTATACAAAATCTAAATTATTGTCGTATCATCGTCTCCACATTGTAGGTTCTAACATATTTCTGTTACAAACTTATACATATTGAACTGAAATATTTAAAAAAAGAATGCACTAATTCGTGTAAAAAAATTATAGCAATAATAATCGACAGAGCTATCAAGTTAAACCGATAAAGAACTTATTATAATGCATTTCCAAATATAATAAATTCGTCCTACGCTTCTCTGAACTGTAAAGTTTAGCTCCCCGTATTTGTATTTATACAGGTGTACACGAAACCATTGCTATGCCCGATATGGTCGCTTGTGTCGGCTGCGGGAGAATGACGTCAAAACAGACTATTTTAAAGAAATTAGAAAAAAACGCCTGCCTCTTTGGTCTAGCTCTACTGCTGAGCTTGTGGTCCTGGGTTAGATTCCCAGGTCGGGCAGTGTTATTGGGTTATTCCATTTGGCATTTCTCAGTAGCAACCCGAAGCTGGATTTGTACTAATTGTTGGCAACAGGCTGGCTCCCTATTATATGGGACTTAAACGTAACTGGCTCTGCGTAACCCTTCGTGGAAATATTATGGTATGTTTGAAAAAAACGTGAAACTGCTTTGATTCGTTTTTTTAATAATAACAACGTATAGGATTTTTATTTTGATATAAATAACAACAACACGCCCATATTCTCCGAAGAGGTATGCAAAGGTATACCTATATACCTACAGAAATCTACCAACACTTCATCACAGTAAAAGGTCCCAAATAAAATGGGGCACAGATGCATTATGTTTTTAACTATTCCTTTATAGAATCCTTGTAATTATTTCATTTTAGCATTAAAACCGACTATCATGTTAAAACCGCGACAATTTCATAACAATTCATGACAATCTCTATATTCCATTTTCCATGTAAATAATTTACATATTTGGTAAAGTCAACAACAAATGACGTCACTCTCCCACAAAGCACATAAGTCGTACATGTATATAAATATGGGTGTCGGTGTGGTGTGCATGTGACGTGACTTGTGTGTGTGCTAGGACGGGGACGGCCACGAGACCGCGGTCGTACCAACCACGCACTTCGACCACGTAAGTATTTACCTCCTATGTGTTTATGTGTGCCTGGTACATTTGTTGCTTGCTTGCTTTTGAAAAGCTGGTTGAATTTAATGTTTTTGGCGTGATAATCAAATATTTGTTTTCTTGAAAACATTTTCCTGTTAAATAATGGTTCATGACTTTTTCCTCAAAAATACATACCTACTTTGTGTAAATGTATGTTTTCTGCTTATCTGACAATTTAATCAGCATTTCAAAATAATGTTATGTTTAGATTCCATTTTGGGTTTGCATTTGTAATGCGACATGCTTTTATTTAGTAAACATTTTTGTAAATTGTAAAGTTGACATGTTCCTTTAGTAGTTTAAGTATCCATTACAACACATTATTGATTCATAAACTGTCGTTTGCTATCATTGTAATATTCAGTTTGAATCATTATAATTTCTTACTGTAATTCTCATCAGTCTTGTCCTATGCATATTGGGGTCGTCGTTTAGTCTCATTGCGGCTCAAAATGTACTTTCATATAGGATGTCACCCACACGTATCAACACAGAATCGGCAGTTCGGTCATAAGAAGCTTCGAGTCTATGGCAAACTATGAAAACGTTCACCTTGGCTCGGCTCAAACAACGCGACATTAGCTCATAGTTTATACGAATATAAACCTTATTCTGTGGTAGGAATACGATTCATGTTCTTATGAAGCGCTTACTCACATTCACTTATATTCGTTTGAAACGCTTACTTAGGAAATTAAATTCAATGTGCAATCTCTGAATATTGCCCTTATTCCGAGGATATAAAGGTGTTTCTGACTTGCTCAAGATTCCGACGATCCCGTGTCGATAAGTATGGTGAAACCCTCCTACACCACAACTTTACGATATAACTTTGAAGGTCACATTCTCACAGCAGCGAACAGGCGAGTCTCGCAACAACAGCGGCGGTGATCGTCACGGTTCTCCCCCCGGGGGCTCAGCGGGGTCGGGGGCTTCGGACGCGTCCGCAGATTCGGGCTCGGGCTCCGAAGGCGACGAGGTGGAGTTCGTGCCCTCTTCCTGGGACTGCCGCGCAGCACCCGCCAAGTCTTCGCTAAGGAGCTTGGAGCAGGCTACACCCGTAAGTATTGCATTTTAAGTGTTGTAACTTTAGTGTCATCGTGAGAAGAGCTTTGAGTATAAATGTGTGCAAGCGCGGATATAGGGGGAGAGGCAACGGGTGCAGTTGCTCCCCCCCCCCCCCGGGCTTCGACCAAACTGAGTCTAAAACTCTAAATTAAACATAAAAATAGTTTTATTACCTGTATTTTTACTTTCTATCTACAACACTAAGATATGGATAAGATATGGATATGTAACAGTATACTAAGATATGGATAACTCAGAGTCATCCTCGAAAAGGGGGGGGGGGCAAATTGTTGAGTTTAGGGAAAATAGGTGCCAAATGTTTTTTTTAAAGGCTTTCACGGCTTGAGAAATCCCCCCTCCTACCTCAGAGAGAAACACTTGCCCCCCCTTGACTGAAAACTTAGATCCGCGCCCGAATGTGTAGCTATAAGAGTAGGGGAAGACCAAAGGCACGACGGATGAAATGTGTGGAATATGATCTAGGAGGTGACTACTGAGATGATGGCTAATAGAGATATCTATACATTTATACAAGTTAATACAATAAAAGTGTTCGTTTGGCAAAATAACAGCTTTTTACTGAATGCATATGAGAGTATTTACGGTAGTTATTAAAAAAAAAAAAACAATTTTCAAAAATATTGTCTGTTCCGGATAATTTCCGAAACCGCCGGATCGGTTTTGATGAAATTTGCTATGGGGACACTTTGAACCCTAGAAACACGGGTGGGTTTTAGTCAGTAAGAGTGATACGCCCTTCGTTCCGCCCAGAGCAGGAGAGGTCATTTGATGATTTCCCAACCAGAAAAAAAAAGGGGAAAGACATGGGCTACTTTTTATCGGCATACCACGCGGGCGAAGCCACGGTTAGATGCTAGTTTGCAATAATAAAATATGCTGCGCCCAAACAACGCAAAAGGGCAGAAGGATTATGATAATGAGCGTCATTTGTCATCTAAATGATTCTAGCTAGATTCTAGCCACGGTATTACTACATGCTACGGATAACTCAGAAAATTGCATATTAAATAATGGAACATAATTTATATGCAATTTTCTGAGTATATAGCCCTTTATTTACAAACGTTACTTAAAGATAAGTAATGATTAACGTATTTAGCCATAATTTTTTGACGATAAAATGTCTCTTAACTTTTAGTCAGTAAATCATTTATACACGTCATGATTTAGGTTATAAACTCTAATGACTAAAGTGATGAGGTTTTAATTAAAGCACAGTTAAAAATAAGGAAGGAAACCCTGTGTTTATATTTGTAACAGTTTGAATATTATTATAGATATTCATTTGCGTAGTGTGATGTGAGCTTGCATAGGCGTCACATTGAATTGAACGCGTTATATTTTGGCTATCATAGTTAATTACAAACATTGTATTCATATAATTCAACTAATAGTGTAGTAATAGTGATAAATAAGGGAATATATAGCGCAAGTATCATAATTCGTTTCATTTGTTAACTCCTGTGACTGCTTCGGCAGTGTACCCAGTGTAATTTATTTATTTCCAACCAAATTATAATGTTGTAAATTTCCTTTATTCTACGAAAGCCTCTTCTGTTCTCGAAATAACTACTGTCGTGGTCACATTGGATCCATTCTACAGTTGTAACGTCATTTCCCAGGACAACAAGAAACGGGTAGTGTTCAAGCGCCAGAAGTACCACTGTGTGTACGAATACCCGCGCGAGGTGGCCGACATCGAGGCGCATTCACCCGCCGCTTATCTGCCCGACCTGTCTACGTATTCAGGTATTTTGGATTTTCAACCTTAACTTCTATCCATGAAGGTATATTCTTGTTTTTGTTTAAGAATAGGTCAACCCCTGGTAAAAATATTGACCAGTGAGAAAGATGGTAGCTGGTCTTATTCATCTTGTTAGTATTATTATCTGTTTCAACTTAAGAAGAAAAATGAAATGTGAGGGGTGTTACACACATGTCCAGCTCGGTATGATTCGGCACAGCCGAGCAGTAAAATCGAATAATATGCAGATACATGTTCGGGAAAAAGCCGCTCGACTTAGCTCGAATTGTGCCAACCAAACCTGAACATGTTTAACCGAGGGTACGTGCCGTACGAAATTAGCCGATTGGCACGAGCCGAATATGCGACCCTGAAAACGGTACGGGTCGGCTTTGATGTTCAACCAATACTGCTGAATAGAATATACCGACAGGACCATGTATGTAGCACTCCTTACATAAATATACATATATGAAATAAATCCGCTCCATCCAGCACAGACCGTTAATGATAAAAAAAGAAAAATTGATGGAGAAGCAACAGCTTTTTAACAATCAGCCTCCAAAACGCTCTCCCTTCACCACTTTCTAGTGTTTGAGCAGGAGCTGTTTGATTTACAAATTAAAGCGGCAAGTTTATTGGATGTAATTCTATTATTTTGTAGAATGGGACCCAACGAGTGTGGAGGAAGCTGAGTTAGGCTACGGACAACTGTTCGGCGCGCCCAGTCCGCTCGACCTGTACCCGCTCAGAGCTGGCATCGCATTTGGAGCTGGTGTGTAGACATAAGTGTTTAATACGTATTAGAGACCCGCCCCTGCTTTGCGCGGATTTTACGACTTGGCAAAACATCGATATTTCATTAATAAAATATTTAAGTTTAACGCATTGCGGGACACTAGACGCTTTCAGGCGTAATAACAATAAAACTTCTTTTGTGTCTCGTTCAGTGTCCGCCAACCGATTAATGTTTAATAGACACAAACCTTCCGGAATAAAATTCTCTAAATGATAGTGAAAACCGCATCAAAATTTGTTGCGGAGCTTAGAAAGACAACGCGGCCCCACAGTCAACCTCGAAAAGCGACATTCATTTATAATTTGTGTATAATATTTGTGTATTTGTGTGTAATTTGATGATAGACCGCACCAAACTGGGACTAGGATAATCGAAATTACGTCACTCCAAATGCCATAAATGTAAAATCAGCCATTATTCAATTTTTTTTTTCATAGCGTGTCGATGGCAATCTATATACAGTCAGCCCAGAATTTGGCTACGAGCTTGATACCTTCATCCTTGTAGCCTCCATCAACTTCTGTAGCGTGCAGAAAACAGGACACGCTGGACACGATATTAAGTGCCCCATTGTTTCTGTTATTCACAGATTACGACGAAGACTTCTTCATATCCTCATCAGCGCGTCCCTTCGAGAGCCTCGGCATCATGTCGACCACGAGCCAGTTCTTCCCGGGCAAGCATATGAAGCCTTCCCTGTTGGAGCGAGACCTATCTGATGACCTCACAGAGGACTTCCCTCCCCCTCCCTCACCATTACCCACCACAACGATGATGCCGACCCGCACACCTTCGTTAGACTTCACTACGCCAGACTCAGGAGTCGAAGACATAACACCAGGGTCTACAACAGATGAAGACTTTAAAAAGAAGCTCCCAGAAACAGAACTCACCTGGAGGCCGGTTGACAGTGCCAGCTCCAGTGAGTCCGTCAGCCCGAGCTCGCCGGGGGGCGAAGCGCTGGGTGGTCTCCGACATACGCGGGACAAACTAAAGTTGGACTTACCACCCAGCCCCCACATACCATCACCACGACACAACAGAGTCTTTAACTTCGTCCTCGACAAACCAAAGCGAAGGGAAGACCGACCAGCTGAAATTGGATCCACACCCCTCGTTATGACCGACGACACGCCAATAGTCACTACAACCCTCCCACTACAGAAGGATTGTGAGGATCTACCAGTACCAGAACCGACATTTTCAACCTTCGGCAAGAGCCCGCCCAAAGTTGAGCCCGAACAGAAACTGATACTAACCGACGAGGTCGAAGAAAACAACACAGAGGTCAAGGAGGAAAGTCCCAAGGTCGTGGAAGCCGTCAAAGGCGAAGGGACAGTTCTCGACAGCGGGGACGAAGATTCTGGCATCGAGAGTAGCTCCAAAGCCACCCTCGAGCGAAACAAGACAAACGTCTTGTAATTAGAACAAGGTAGCAGTAGTTTTGTATAAATAGGTACCCAACGATAGATCTGAAGTAACTGAAACTTTGTTAGCGGAATAAAGTTGTGGGTTACGTTTAAAAAGAAAGAAATGGTAGTTTGAATTTAAACTAGGCATCAGTCTGTGTGAACGTTTATTAAAGTTAAATGTTTTAGTAGTTCTCATTTTCTGAATGTACCTTCTTTTAGTACTAAGTTATTGGTTCTAATTCAAACTATTTCATTTCTCGTGGAGGTCTCCTCAGCCCCCCACATCAACGCGTCGCACTCGAGTCGACGAACTATTGCCATTATTATAAAATAGTATTACAATCAGCAAAAAGTATTAAATGCTGGACATAAACTTGATATACATATCGGAATTATGGACATCGATGTTTTATAGCCAATCATTACAGAATCGTCGAATTAGAAAAACTTACGTGTTTCTAACGTCTTTCATTTCCATCATATTTTTTAATGTTGCCAACGATAAACTAAAAATTCAACTTAACAAACATTTCGCTTCGCCTTTATGAACGAAAACGCATTTGAAAATAAACTAGGAAAGTCTTTGACTCTAAAATATTAATAAAACCATTAAAAATTCATGTAAATAACAACCGCGTTCGAATTACCTAACTCGATTACATACACAGTATTCACTGAACTGTATGCTTTGTCCAGGGCCGCGGCAGTCTCGACATAGATAGCGACACTGTCGCAAACTACCGATCGCTAAATATTAAGGTGAATCCTCAGCTGTAGCCCGCCAAATTCAAATTTGCAAATTGCAGCTCTGTTTTACGTCTTATGTTGATCAAAATGCGATTCGCGACTGTGGGTATGATATATTTATTGAATAATAATCATCAATTTCATACCAATCGTCAAATCGTCAAATGTGTTCCACTTCAGAATTTTTGGGAATATTTCATATGAATATTCCAAAGTTGGATTCACCTTAATATTAGGGATCGGTAGTTTGCGACAGCGTCGCTATCTATGTCAAGACTGCCGGCCCAGGCGGGATACTTCTATAGTCAATGCAAGAACGGACGCAGTTCGTTTGGTGATCACACACAAAGGTACAAATCGCCATGAATGATACATATAGTGTATCGCTTTTGTAAGTTTAGGGCTTTGATACTTTTTACACAACAGACAGCCTAATTTTATGTGTTCAGTCGTGTCCGGCATGTTTTTAAGACACAGTTTCGTTAGATCTTAAGTCGCGTGCGAGATGATTTTGTTTGATGCACGTAGAATTGTTGAATTGCAGTCGAAATCATACATTTAACTGTAAAAAATTAAATATTTTTAATTAGCCAACGTGTATTCGGACTTACGCACGCCGCTGTATCTCTGCACGCGGCTAATCCGACTACACTCGTTGGTAGTTCTAGCCTACCATAGGATAACTCTCTCTGTGAATTACATCCATACTAATTAGTTAATTCTCAATCATTTTATATTTGTATTAAATGAATTGTAGAAGGACCTGTCTATCACATTGCTCTACAATGAAGGCAGCCGATCGTCGTACTTGATAGAAATTTTCATACGTAACGTTTTTTACTCTTATTTCGTATGTTGTAGTGATAGAATACGCTCGCGTTGCGTTCGAGGTACACGTCCGCTAAAATTATATGTTTTATCTATAGTATTGTATGATTCCCACCAAAATTACCTTTTATTATTTTGATATGTGAAGAAATATGTTGTGGCGTTGTGTGGCGTCCCCGGCGTGTGCCCGAGCGCAACAGATATCTCAATGTCTAAATTACATGTTATTTGTGACGACCTATTACTTTACGCACAAGTGAGTATGCATCTTCCATCTTTTAAACCTCAACAATATCTAAATTAAAGCGTTTCGGTCTACGATTGAGGTTAAAAAGCCAATTCTTAGTTAAGTAAAAGTTTATATTAGATAAGTGTAGTGTTAGATGTAACAAGTTGTGGTGATAGATCGACATTGCGTATTACGTACACTCAGCAACAGAATGTCTAGCTTTAGGCGTTAAATTCCCAGTTATTATTTATTATTATTGAAGTATAACGTAGTGGCAGGTGTCTCGATACATAATTATGTGGATAGGTGTCGCTGTTGCTGACTGTGCCACGAAGTGTTGCCACTATATTACCGTCATCACTATAATTATGCAATACGTCCAAGTGTGAACCTAATGTGCAATTCTTCTCATTTCCATATCATCGCGTTTTAGTTGTTACTGCTGTAAATATAATTTAATGTTATTATGTATTGAAGGAAATAATCTTTTTGAATATGAAAATTTATTGATTGTATTAATTGTACTACACGTTTATTGTTCTGAACATTATTTTTTTACAGTTTTAGAATGTTTTCGTTGATGTACAGATGTAAATAAGTGAAAGATGTTCATTTTGTTACGATGCGTGGGAGAGGTAGGACGCGCTGTTGATTGTGAGCCGAACAAGACAACGTTACATTAGCTCCATGTAGTGTAACAAACATTTCTATTCGTTTGTAGAAAATCTTACTCAGCAAATTAGTTTACTTCAAGCTTATGATATAAAAAATAAGGAATTTATTTGAATGAATTGTCCAGTTTAATTATGGTATTTATTGATCGTAAGTTGTTATTGATTTGTATGAGTTGTCGGCAGTATTTAGTGAATGTGAACGCATTGGGAGTCTTTTCATATTGTGACTTTGTCGAGTCTTTTAAAAGTATTTCTATGAAAAAAAAATATAATTAAATAAAACTTGTGACTCAATATAAGCTTTTTATTTACATGAACATATCACATGGAATGTTTACATCTTAATTAGTATAGTAAAAAATACTGTGACATCAGATCTGACTCCTGAGTTGAAATGTGGGAGGTCAACTCCTCCTCCATATGATGACGAGACCGGTGACGTCACTGGTAGCTAGCAGGCTCTCGTCGTAACTGAAGCTCACGCCGATCACCGGAGATGCGTGACCTAAGGAAGATAGAAAAGTTAAAATTGTGCAAACCACCTATCACACTATTTGTTCGTGGAACGAGCCATGCATATACGAGGGTCAGTGAATTTAGAATAGACTTTAGACACTTATATTTGAATCAAATTATGTCATAGAAATATTTGTTTTCTACTTTATATCTTACGCAAGGTTGATATTTGATTGTTAGTGAAAACCGCACTACGCTTCACCAGATGTGCGCTGATCTTTATTTATTTATGACCTCATCACTTACTCTTGACAGAGGCGTTATTGTAAACGTACGAGTGCGCACAAGATAAGTCAGCGCGCGTGTTTGAACTTCAAGACTATCCTTGCCAACACTTTTAATCACTTTCGGCATAATGATGGCGATTATTTACTTTGGAAAACACGGAACAAGCGAACAAGCACACTTGACACCGGGTATAAACGCCAAGATGGCGGCCTGACGCAGGTCCTCACCGGACATGGCTGTTTCGGGAGGTTCCTGTTTCGAATAAGGCGGGAGGAAACGCCCGGGTGTTAACATTGTGTGGATCGACCGGAGGACACGGTGGAGCATACGGTGGAAGTCTGCCCGGCTTGGGCGGAGCACCACGGTGTCCTCGTGGCGGCGATCGGCGGCGGCGACCTCTCGCGTCCGGCCCTGGTTCAGGCCATGGTACGGAGCGAGAGGGAATGGGAAGCCGTCACCTCCTTCTGCGAAGCAGTAATGCTCGCGAAGGAGGAGGTGGAGCGCGAAAGGGAGAGGCAATCTCTGCGCCCTCGCGCCTCTAGCCGCCGCAGGAGGAGGAGACACCCTGGGCGTCGGGAGTCGATTGCCGAGTCCCGGCCACCGTAGGCTCGGGCTTGCGGACGGCGAGCAATGGGCAGCTTGCCGTCCGGTAAGGACCAGGCCCGGGCCGACCGCGCGTCGTGTTCCACGCGCGCCTCAAAGAGATGTCAGCACCATTGACGGGGTCCGATAGGACCGATGCCTGCCGGGGTCGCGGATTGTTCGAAAGAGTTACCGTGGCCCTGGCGCACAGGCAACTGAAGGAACACGGGTGGGTTTTAGTCAGTAAGAGTCTGACACGCCCTTCCGCTCCATCCAGAGCGGGAGAAGGTCATTTGATGATTACCCACCCAAAAAAAAAAAGATGGCGGCAAACAATTATTTCCGATTTCGGCCGGGCGCAGAGTTATTTTGCGCGCACTCTAGTGGACTGGTATTAACTAGTCAGGCCCGAGGTGGCCCGCTAGAGGGCCAAAACAATAGATAATCAATTGTGACTCACTAACGATGCTTGATGAGTTAAAAAAACAAGATGGCGACGTTAGTTCCGATTTTTGACATACGTCAAAAGATCCTTGTACAGTAATTGTATGTACCTTGAAGTTTATTGACAACGGGATGTTCCGCATGTCCCTCTATGTCTAAGAAGTAGACACAAGAGTCCTCGCTACCGCTGACGACGCACACACCGCGCCGGAACGACATGATGGGACAGAACGTCGACTTGACGCTGTGTTGTGTGTGCAGAACGTCGAAACGCTTCTTTAGTTGCAGGTTGCCTTCGCGGTCGGCTATTCTGTAACGATAGGAAGGTCTAAGTAAGTATATTATTTTATTTATTAAAGGATAATAAACAACTACAACATATATAACACAACATATATAAGGTTAACAAAACTTTAAGTAATAATGTTGCAGTCCACTGCATTATTCGCAGATAAGACATATTTAAAGATCAGTGGTTGCCACTAGACGAGCATTACCAAAATTAATAAATATTTTGAAATAAATAAATCTTTATCTTTATATATATAAAAATTACGTGTCACGTTGTTTGTCCGCGATGGACTGGTAAACTACTGAACCGATTTTAAATTTGATTTGCACACCCCGTGTGCAATTTGATCCAACTTGAAAGATAGGATAGCTTACATCTCAATTTATAGTCGCAATATTATTTTATTGCAAATTATTTGTCTATTATTTGACAGTCACAATTATCTGTTAGCTCCAAACGATTCTAACAGATGGCGCTATGTTAAAATACAAACGTTTCATATAAGCTACAATTTAATAAAGAGAAAAGATATGATTGTTTGTTTGTATTGAATATGCTCAGAAACTACTGAACCGATTTAAAAAATTATTTCACTGTTGGGAAGCTACACTATCTCCGGGTGACATAGGCTATATTATATTATGCTTTGCTACCCGGGCGAAGCTGGGGCGGGTCGCTAGTAAGTTACTATAAAGCTATTATATTGATTGAAAGGGAAGATGATCAGATTTCAGAGGGGCAATTTCGTATTTTAAACGACGCGACGCGCGACGTTCGCATTCCGATCTCAGTCTCCAAATTTGTAAAACCTGTACCTATACTTTGTCCATTAGGCTATTCGCTTTTTGACAGATGGAACTAGTGATTGCAGCAACGTATTTCGATTATTGACACCTTAATTTGTATATAGTACGACTTATCGACATTTTGCTGTCGAATAAAAAATGGTGCGGTTTCTATGCCTATGTTTATTATTATTTTTATTAAATACAAAACAATATAAATTAGCCACTTTGTTTAATTTAATTTCAATTTTGCAGGTTTTATAGTAAAAATTCGCGTAAGAATAAACTATCCACTTGTTGTTGTGTATATACATAAATAGGGAGTTTTCAACATATTAATTTACCCCCATGGTCCCATTTGTTGTCATTTTGTTCACATTTATCGCTCGAAACGAGAGGCCTGCGCAATTCACATATTTTCTGTATGTTGAGTGTTTTCTCCTTTTTAAATACGTTGAGTGAGTACACTGTATTCCTCCGTGCTAACTTTGTGTGCGTAGAGCTTTAGTGTTAGCAACATTACAAGGATTCTTGTAATCAAGCGACGCCTGAAAATTGGTTGGGAAAAGTGTAGTGGAAAGGACTGTACGATTAATATTATCCGATTGGGAAAGAGATGTGACGGTCGCGAATCATATTTTAATTAACATACAACCTGATACTGACCTGCAAATTGCAAAAAACGTAAGAAAATTTGAATTTTGCGAGTTACCTGGGCGCACCCCCCATAACCTAGTGGACAGACAGGGTATATTTTGTCTGCATTTTCGACAAGTTTTTGACATTGATGTCAACAAGATAATATTGCGACTTGAATTGGAACGTTTGTAGGGTTCCTTACCCAAAGCATACCAACGGAACCCTATTACTAAGCTTCGGCTGTCCGTCCGTCTGACAGCGGGCTGTATCTCATGAACCGTAATAAGTAGACAGTTGAAATTTTCAGTGTATTTCTATTGCCGCTAAAACAATAAATACTTAATAAAAATAAAATAAAGTAAAATATTTCCAAAGTCCCCATACAAGAAACGTGTTTTTTTTTTAATATGTATATTTAAATATTGTACGGTGGCACGGATCCTTTCGTGTGCAACTCCGTTTTAAGTACGAGAATTGGCCTCCAGATTTTCATAAAAATGTTTGAAACTAAAGGGATATACTACGCAAATCCTAAACCGCTGAAAATACAAACATGAAGAATATTGGTACTTTAGTGTGCTGCACTAAGATAGGAATTTTCGAAGCTCCAACCCTGAGTCATTCAAAGTTTTTAGACGAACAACTTGAGGTCTACGTAGTTTTATAATAGACCCCATAAAAGGCCGAAATCGAATTTTAATGCGTTATTAATTTCAAACATTTATCATGCAATTTCGACCATTTTATGTTGCATAAAGCTGTAAGTTTTCCTTAAATTGTAAAATAAAATAAATAAATATAATATGGTCTTTATTAATAAGTTACCTGAACAAATACAGCGAGTTATCCGCCGCACTGACAAGCAAGGCCGGGTGTCGTGCCAGCCAGGGGCTCCAACTGAGGCACGTGACCGCCCCGCCCACGATACAGCGCCGCAGCTTGCTCAACCCGCCGCCCATACTGTCCATGCGGTAGCTTACTATCACACCCTGTATTAAATATTATTATTATTTAATATTATCTTGATTTAATTAAGAACAGTTAGCAGTGAGGTAGGTATACAGGCAAAAGTATACGTATTTCTATAATATTCAAGTTTATTGTGTGCCTAATGTGCATTCTGACAACGTAACGTCGGATATCCTGTCAAACGTACCCACTTCGTTTTGATTAATTTGTCAAACTATTGATTACAATTTTTTACACCTGCAACTCTTTCAATACCTAATTCAGTACTATAATTGCAATTCATAATTCATATTTTAGTGTATTAAAGAGCGATATATTATTTTTGCATACAGTACCGTCAAACGGGGTGAATAAGGATGCAGGGGTGAATCGAGACAAAACTTTAAAAGGGATTTTAATATTGAAATAATATAGTTTGTTGCCAAAAAGCACTCTAATGTGTGTACTGTGTTATACTTAACGATTAAGTGCCCTTGTTGGCAACAAACTGAAAATGAAAAAATGAAAAAACGGGTAAATATTTGACATTATTTGCCACGATGTCAACTTTTAGAACGCACACTCTTAAACTTTTAAGCTCAGACCAAACTGAGGGGAATCGCTCGCGGGTCGCGGGATGAATTTTTTTCGCGCGAATTGTGTCAACTAACTTGTATGGAGTTGTCCAAACTGGCGCGAATAGTCGCTGACTTCTTAAGGATATCCCGCGAAATTAAAATTTTCTTACGATTGTTTGTGTCATTCAATAGGATTATAGGTATACGAACTTAGAGGGTTGTATTGATGAATTTAATGATTATAATTCTGTAAATACATACTTGTTACGGTCGCGAATCATATTTTGTTAAACACACAACCTGACACTGACCTGCAAATTGCAAAAAAACGTAAGAAAATTTGAATTTCGCAGGTATCCTGGCGCTTTCCCATTAGTCATAAAAATAATCGACAGGTGCTATCGCGTCCGGCATCCCGCGCGAGATTCACTTCAGTGTGGCCAGAGCTTTAAAATGTCAGACTTGACCAATCAGCACACCCACAACAGTATTGAAAAAAGTAACAAATTATTATTAATTGCCTGTTTTTTTGACAATACCAAGGAAATGTTGGTTTTAAGGCTCCTCCAGACGCGACACGCGACACGCGACGCGAATCGCACGTGACACAATGGCACCGCTCGTTGCGCGACAGGCGGTGCCCTTGTGTCGCGCCTGTCTATGGTAGCCTTTATAGATTAAACAATGTTATCCGATTGAACGGAAACACTCTTAGTGAATGGAAACACTTGGTGTTTTCGTTATCCACTCATCCTGTTCAAAATATGAAAACAATAGATGTATGTAGGTAGACTAGGTAGTACGTAAATACCAAATCATCGTATTTCACGGTAGGTACAGTCACCAAAAGAGATAAGTAACCAGGGTCGTCGGATATAGTTGAAGTTTAGTAAGAAACCGATGGATGATTTCGAATAAAATTTAATAGAAAACAAACAGTTATTTTTCAAATTATATTTCATTCGAAAACATCCATCGGTTTGTTTCTAAACTTCAACTATACCCGACGACCCTGGTTACTTAACTCTTTTGTTGACTGTACATAGGCATTTTATGTTCAGTTCCAAATACTTGGGAATATTTGCAATAAACATTAGATTCCACTGATAAATACCAAAAACAAATTCTTCAAACTATTCTTGGTAAATATGCAGCAAGTTACGACTTCTCGGTATTTATAATCACGTCTAAAATTAGTGGTTAGCGGAAAACACTCGTACTTTATCATTGGCCGCCCAGAACATTCTGCCGCTGGACTCGCAAGCAATCGAGAGCACTCGGCCTCCCAGGATACTGCTGCCACCTGGACAAAGAAGTATAACTTATACACCCACATTTCGCCAGTTATGTTTAAGTCCCATGTAATAGGGCGCGAGCCTATTGCCAGCAACCGTGCACAAATCCAGCCTCTGGGCTGCTTCCGAGAAGTTACCTTATGAATAAACTCAACAAAACGTTGCCCGATCTGGGAATCAAACCCAGGATCTTATGCTCCGCAGAAGTGCTTGTAACCAGTAGACCAATGAGGCAGACCATGTATTTTTAGAGATTTCAGAAGCAGATTAGGTGGTTGCAGATACACAAACCATGTCAAACCCTTCAAACAACCTGAGTGAGAAGTGTGAGAACCCTAGTGTGAGAACAAAGGGGGAACGCCGACTGTCGCTGAAAACCAGCGCTGGGGCTCTGTCTCGCATAGGGTCGCAGCATTATGCTGAGCATTTGCCGTTTTGCGTGGATATGGCGCATATTTTTCCCAAACTCGTTCTTTATTGTATTTGTGTGTCATGTTCACCGCAAATAAACGTATTTTCTTTCTTTCTTAACTTCCTTTTGTAACAGCTAGGGTTCGAACTCACTACCTCTCGCTCGCCATTTCGCACCTTGAAAAGTCGGTGTGGGTCCGAATTCCAACTTTCATATTTATTCGATTTGTACCAGCAAAAAGTATCCTCTTATAAAAATACCAAAACAACTTAGCCATAACTTCAAGAAGGAAGAAAGATAAAATCATCTTGCAATAATTAAACCTGTTACTGTTTAATAACGTCTTTGAATGATTTCTCAAGACAGTTTTCAAACACGCAGTTTTACTTGAATTCTACATAACTTGTTAGCTTCAGTAGAACGGATTGTTCGAAAGAGTTACCGTGGCCCTGGCACACAGGCAACTGTAGGAACACGGGTGGGTTTTAGTCAGTAAGAGCCTGACACGCCCTTCCGCTCCGCCCAGAGCGGGAGAGGTTATTTGATGATTTCCCAACCAAAAAAAAAAAGGACCTTCTTTTAAAAAATGGTATACAAAAAGTTCTGGTCATATTAAAGGTTGTGGTACAGACCATCAAACTGAACAATTTTCTCCATGGAACCAACATCGTAATTGCGAAAAAAATATCTTCTATCCCATACAAAACTTCAATACATACTCGACCTAAATGTATGGGACGTTGATTATTTTTTCGCGAATACGATGTTAGTCTCATGGAGAATGTTATTCAATTTGATGGTCTGTACCACACCTTTCTGATACACGTTGTATTATTCATTATTGTGGCACCACAAACGCCATGTGTTCGCTTGCCTTACTACCCTATTCTCCTATTCCTACATTACACATTAGGGTCAGCGCAGACAGAGAGGACTAATCCCCGCGCGGTCTTGGGCATTTTCTTTACAGATCGCGTATGCTCGAGCTTGCGCGCGTCCAACGAGCCTGCGCGATTAAACCGTTCTGGGTTACCACTCTACAGTAAACATGCCAGTTTGTCGCGAAAGTTCGTCAACTATGGTGGACTGGGATATTATTATAATTGTGCTTTTGGCGGAAGAAGAAGAAATGGAAGAACATACCTACATAAAACAATTACTTAATAGGTACCTACCTGGTTTTCCCATTTCTTCGTAAATTCTTTCCGACGCATTCATCTTTACTAATTTGTCATTATATGCTCTGCTCGACACATTAAATAAACATTCATGAGATGATACTAAACATATTAATATTTCTTCGTCAATTTTACTGTTCGTTATGTAGGTACTAAGGATTAAAAATCTAAAAAATGACGTCCTCCCTCTTTAAACTCAGTGACAACACTGAAAGTACGCATACGACGCGGGCGCCGACTCGACGCCGCGCGGGGATTCCCGCGTATCTTCGAGGACGCGCGAGCATTTTTTGTCAGGTTCATTGCATTTATGCACTTTATTGTAATAATTTTAAAGTTTATTTTCAAGTGCGTTAATAAAATCCTCTCTGCTGCGCTCCGTTCTGTCTGCGCTGAGCCTTATTTGCACCATCAAAGACAAATATCGCAACTCAGTCATTCATGACTCATATTTAGTTTACATTATCGATAAATTCCGAATTCCATAAGGGTACTGCCTTTTCCAAAATTTAAAATCGTGCCGCAGAAACTTCTTCTTGTCAAATGCTACTATACAATAGACGAGTTTTAAACGATAAACAGTTATAATTATTAATGCTACATTTAAAATTTTCACATCAGTAATATATATTTTTTTTTATATTGCTATTGGAATGTTTGTTTTTATTAATGTCATTTTTAATTTTAGCATATTTACTTTGCATGTTACCATATTTGTATGTCTTAAGACAAAACATAGCGTGTTATTTTATATGTACGACCTTATTGTATACCTATGTTTCACAAATAAACTTTTATGATTTACGATTTAAATCGACATCAAAGATATAATTGTGTCAATTCAAAGTTAACACTTAGGTACTTACCTCTTGGATAAATTCCAGTAGATATGTTGAGTACTTCCACCATTCCTCTTGCGTTACCAGCCTGGGATTAATTTTAAGGATAATATTTGTATTTCAACTTTAGTTGCTTCGGACTCTTCTGTCAACTTAACAAAAGTCTAGTCACTGACAGGCAACACAGCCTAAACGCTACGTCTAGAAGGAAGAAATTTTGCGCAACAATTCTTTATATGTATATCGACGGTGGGCACTCATCATAATGGATGTGTGCACTAAGAAACAAGTCTGGTAAAAAAATAAATATCTTTTGAAGGAGCACAATTATAAAACAAATTACCCTCATGTATAAAAAAATTACATTAATTAAATGCATTCAAAACTCAATTGGCTGCATATTTAATCACAATTAGTACTCTTCCTAAAAGCTGAATGCATTGGATGCACGTATCATAATTGCTACCGTGATGTCTGTGACGAACTTTATATTTATATAATTTATTTTAAGCATTGTTCACATGTAAGTAGGGTTACCATGCGTCCGGATTTGTCCAGACATGTCCGACCTTGTCATTTGTCCGGACTTTTTGAGTTAAGGGGATTTTCATTAGGAATTATAAACATAATAATTATTACTGAAATAGAAAGATTAAAAAGTAAAATGTCCGGAGTTCTTTGTTAATGTCCGGCTTTTACTCGTTATTTTTTGTGTTTGTGTGTTTTTTCTTTGCGTCGTGTTTACCGCAAATTAATGTATTTTCTTTTTTCCTTTCTTTTCTTTTTGTCAGGAATTTTCATATTTCAAAATGGGAACCCTACATGTAAGTGACTTTGTGTATTTTTTGAGCATAAATATCTTCAAAAAAATCAAAAAATATCTTCATATTTTTGAAAATTCATCCCTTAAAGGGGTAAAGGAGGTGCTTAAAGTTTGCCATTTTTGCTTATGGGAAATCCCATCGGGCGCGCGTCTTAAAGCAACAGATGTTAAAATCTATAGTACAGAAGCTGTTTCTTGGTACTTGAAACCACCGTGAAAAACCACTTAGAGCCCGATTCAAACTTTATGGCAGCTCGGAACATGAGGCGAGTTGCTGCGCAGTAACAAATTCACGTGTCAGCGGGGGTGAGGAGTGAGGTACTGCGCAGCGAGTAGCGCACTTCAGAGCCGCCATAAAGTTTGAATCGGTATGTACTTACTATTTAACGAACAGCAAATACAACACCATAATATGCAAATGACGGCACCAATAATGAGATTCCATTATCCGAGCACCCCCTGTTCTTTGGCTAGGCTCACGTCAAGTTTACTTGAAGGTGGCATTAAAAGATCCGAAGAGCCTCCACGAGTATTGTACTTACGTTAGTTCAGCTCTGCTACCAACCTTGCTGCCAAACAACACTTATTCCCTGAAGACTTTGTATTATATTATATCTCATGCCACCACGAAAGTAGAAGTATATTTCATAAAAAGGATACAATAACCATATTATTATTAGCTGGCTGGAACACACAGCATAATAATGGAGCTCCCAACTGATCGGGTACGGCCCTCAAGCGTCGCCTTGCCGTAACCTCCCACAGGCTCAGTGCGCCGTCGAGAGCGCATGTCACAAGCAGCTCGTTTGATGCTGACCAGTCGCATCCTAGTCGATGGGGAAAACAAGTCATATGATTATCAGAGAATTAGAAAATTACTCCTGTATCTGACAAAGGTATCGGGGTGTTGGGGAGTTTCAAATTTTTCTACCTTGTAGGTACTGCACTTTGCACGTTTGTATGAAACAGCCGTTATTTTTTTAAACAATTAACGAATAGTTAGACGCAGGGTGGGTGGTCTAGAAGCATGTGTTGAATTCATGGTAACAATTTCGGCATCAATATCCCTTACACCGTGTATACAATAGATAGTACACCCACATTTCGCCAGTTATGTCATAAATAAGACATAAAATAACAACACGCCTGTATTCCTCGAAGGATAAAGCAGAGGTGTACCTACCTACAGTACACCCACATTTCCCCAGTTATGTTTAAGTCCCATGTAATAGGGGGCGAGCCTTTTGCCATCAACCGGGCACAAATCCAGACTCCGGGCTGCTACTCAGAAATTCCAAAATAATAATTTACATAAAAGCATAATCATCATTTTAAACTTAACATCTGTAACTTGTACCTACTTTCTGTGCAAATAAAGAACTATCCTATTCTATAAATTAATAATAATAATTAATAAATTATTGTTTTCTGTTTCTTCATAAATAATTTACATGTAGTAAATAGGGCGTGTCTTGTTTCAATAATCGAGCACAAATCCAGATACCAGGCTCACACTACACTTTGCCCGGGTATCGAACCGACGTTCGCTTAGCAGTTGAGATTGCGACAGTTGCTACTGAACCAACGTTGCAGTTATGTACTTGTAAAATGTCGAGCCACTTCCGTCTCCCACGAGCATAGTAGCGTACGCCTATCTGTCAAGGTTAATTTATTATTTTGTTCGTAAAATATATTGTAAAGGACATTGATAGGACATACTATCGTTCATCTCTAGCAGTCATTCAAAAATTGTTATCAATTTCCTAGAACCACAGGATGCTCTTTTACCGACTCATATTATAATAGATTATTTATAATAAAAGCTTTGCGTAACACTGACACTAGCAAGGTTGGCCTGAATTCAGTTTTTTTTTAGCCATACAGCAGTGTCGGTTTTATACGCTCATCCCAAAGGTTGTCTGTAAAATATCGCTCTTAGCGATAAGACCGCCCATTGTGTCACCCTATGTAAAATTTCTACATTTATATCTGTAATTTTGATGGTGTAAATAATAAAGAGTATTCTATTCTATGAGCGTATAAAACCGTGTTTTCCCATAATTGGACATTTTCGTCCGTTTTTACCCCAACAGATGTTAAAATTTTAGTGAAACAGTTAAGGGGATGGGCCAGGGTAGCCCACGAAATTCAAATTTTCTTACGTTTTTTAAAATTTTCAGTTTAGTATCAGGTTGTATGTTGATCTAAATATGATTCGCGGCCGTATCAAATATTTATTTATAGAATTATATTCATAAAAATCATGAATACATCTCTTATTTCATGAAATCATGACATATTATTATGAGAGCAATTCTAACTTAAGGACAACTCCTTAAGTTAGAATTGCTCACATATTTTATATATTGCTGATACTAATGATTATAATTCTGTAAAGCCATATTTGATACGGCAGCGAATCATTTTTAGATCATCATACAACCTGATACTGACCTGCAAATTGCAAAAAACACATGAAAATTTGAATTTCTGATGGCAATATATATACCATGAATTCATTACTACTCCGAGCTATTTAGCTGGAGTTCTCCAGCCAGTTCAGCACTTGTGGATTACAGGGCTTGCATAAAAGAAGCGGGTTTTCGAGCCCGACTCCCGGTACAGATCCCGGATCCCGGTAGGTTGATTTTTGGTAAGAAACGGTAACATGTTTTACCTGTTTCTTTGTGTGAGCGCATAAGTAATTAATATAGAGTTATTTCACCAGCACTGATCGGTACCGAATTATCACTACCGGGAACCCCCTTCTTTATGCAAGCACCCTTAGCCAGGAGGATCATAAATTATGTCACATACCAGTGACAGGTTTGGTGTGTCCGTCCAGGATGAAGGACACGCGCGGAGGCGTGGCAGTGACGTCACAGATGGACACGGTGCCGTCGTCGGAGCCACAGCAAAGCTTCGAACGGTCGTTGTTCGCGAACTTGACTACGCTGACTTGTTCTGTATGCTGGGGACATTAAAATTCACATACATAACATCACGCGTGTAATCCCCGACGGTTTGGGCAGACATGTACTTATAGAACACCCAGATATCGCCAGTTATGTTTTTTCCTATGCAAATGGGGGCGAGCCTATTGCCATCAACTGAGCACAAATCCAGACTCTGGCCTGCTACTGTAAATAAAATTCCTGATGGAAAAACCCAACAACACTTTGCCAGATTCGGGAATCGAACTCAGCACCTCATGCTCAACAGTAGCTTGCAACCACTAAACCAACGAGGCATTAATATTGTCATATTATAATAGTCTTAACTTCAGGTAGGAGTTAGGAATGTACTATTTATTTATTTATTTACTTATTTGTGCACAATTTATTACCTTAAGTAAACATTATAACCAGTATTATAAAAATGCTGTGCATTACAATATAATATATAAGGCCGCTAGTAACAGTCACAATACCCTCCGTACTAGTTGATACTGTATTACATCTCATCTCATAAACTCACGCCTTCTCCCCATGGGGGTAGGCAGAAACTACAGAACGCCACCTGCTACGATCCTTACATACTCCTTTTGCCTCGTTTATGTTCATACATCTGTACTGTATTACAGTAGGGTATAATAATAATATAATACTATAATTATATTTTTCTTTGAGCTAGTTATGTGCTGCAAGGAACATAATCTATTGTCTTCCAAGATGGAAGAGAAAAATGAATCTACATTACCAAGTTAAGCAAAAGATGACTTACACCTCAGTTACATAGTTTAAGTTGTGTGTCTCTTTATAAACTGTACTGTAGTTATTACATTAGTTTAGTCTTATGGTCAATGTTTGCCACCAGACTACTGTAAGTAGGTAGAGATTGTCTAATTTAAAACTGCACGCCCCTCCACTAACATTTCTATACAAACGTTTGAAATGTGTATGCAACAATCAGTGGACGGGCGTGGAGTTATAAATTAGACAATATCTACATGGTTAACTGTGAAAATTCAATTTCAAAGTTTATGTCCAAAACTTGTAGTAACAAAGCATGTATGAATAAGTACCTATTGGAATGCTTATAATGATATTTTACTAGCTTTTGCCCGCGACTTCGCTCGTGTTAATTTAGAATTTGACAATCAATTCGGGTTGTTCGGGGAATTATAGTTAGGAGGATGAAAAGCCGGTCTTTCGACACTCTAGACTCACAAAATGTATAAGGTAGTTAAATAAAAAAAATAAAAAAACTCTTAACACACTAATAAAGCTTCTATAATAATATCATTCAATCATGATTCGAAAGACAAGTGGCGCCATCTATTATCATAAGAACGTTATTGTTGTTTTCCTCGGGAACAGTACTTTTTTGCAGGGTGAAAGGTACCCTATGTCCGTTTCTGTACCCCTGACAGCATTAAAAAATTTCAGGATGATTTGTTCAGTGGTTTAGGCATGAAAAGGTAACAAACAAACAAACTTACTTTCGCATTTATAATATTAGTTAGGATTTATGCTTTAAAGTTTACCTGATCAAATATATGATGTACTCCTGAGAACGCATAGTTCTCTGATATTGTCATGTCATTCTTCCTCTTTGAGTTTGCACCTGATGGTGTCTCATCCACCAGGATACTTGCCTAAAACATATACTTCATTTAATAGCTTTGTTATGCTTTTAAAACATGAAAATAGAATATTATTGTAGATATTTTCTCATAGATATCCACTTTTATGGTACATATTGTCAATTGGGAAGCCTATTTATTCCATTGCATGGACCAGAGTGTCTTGGAGTTGTCAAAGTGTACTGCTTTTTTGAAATCATCAAAATAAAAGTACTAATTGTAGTAATTGTTCAATAAGACCATTATCGAAATAAGTACTTTTAATGTACAGAAGAATGGAAAAGAATTTATTTTTATCTAAGTAACTACAATATCATGAGTTTCCCAATTGTGTTATCCTTATTCTATTTTATTTGTGAAAACAGATAGTAAACTAGAATCAATTCTGTTTTTGTAAATGTTGATGTTTAAAAGTGCCAAATTTATATCAAGTAGACCATTAAAAGGCACTTTTGATTTGATTTTGACTTTAAAGAAGTTACCTTGCTGCTAGATCTGGGTCGAGAAGAAGATGAACTGATTGAGATGTTGTCTTGTACTCCATACCGACGCTGCAGCAACTGACTCCTTACGTTTATGTACTTCTTTATAGTCTCTATGTCCTACAATGAATTGTTAAAACGAAATATCAGTTAAGTTTATGACACAATACTTACTATTCTAAACTTAGGTATTTTTTATTTAGTGTTACCTTAAATTTCGCATTTTCTCTCAGAAGCTGGCTTCGACGACGTATGTAGAGAGTTTCTATACAAAATAAAAACAGGAACAATATAGTATTCTTACTTGTACTGTTTAAATAAAAATCAATCAATTGTACTTAGATTGTGTTGCAATTAGACTATTTTGCGTTTGCACTAAATTCTCAAACTCCTGGACTGGTCCATTGTGGAATTCGAGCGTAAAAGTTATAATATTTAAGAAGAAACTGATCTTTTAACGCATGGATTATGCCATACTTACTGAAATTAGGATTGTTAGGTGCCCTGTATGCATTGAACCGTGCATCCAGCGCGAATATCTGCTGTTGGAAAGCCGCCGCCATTGTTACTATTAACTATATGTAAACACACTGCACACTTTTTGATATTAAATTATCGTTTATTTACTTTTTTCCGCGTAAAATAATTGACGAAAACAAAACATTCTTGTGATTATTTGGCCATTGTCAACTTTGACGTTGGTTTTGTTTGACAGTTAACAGCTGTGAGTTGTGCATTTATAGAGATAGCTAAGAGGAAAAAAACAAAATCACAAACCAATGAATATGTAAATGAAAATCATTCAATTTATTTATTTTTTATCTATTTTACTAATAGCTTGTAATTTGACAATTTTTTTGCAATTTTCGTGGAATATGACGACATAGGCGCTAATCAGCTTGTTGGTCAGTAGAGTACGGAATTGAACCATACATTTCTACTTCCAATCAGAATGTCTATGCTTGCTCATCATGTTAGTGGATTCATATTATTATGTTTATTTAGGAGACAAACGAAAAATTCAATTTATTCAAATCTTGACCTTGGTCAATTTCTACGAGTCGTTATAGCGGTCGTAGTGCCGCCGGACCCAAAAGTATATTTGTCACACCCACACACGAGCAGGCGAGTTCGTCGCGCGTCCTCCACGCGCGGACTGCGGCCGGCTGAGGCCAGCGATTTCCTAGAATCCTTATTTCCGATCCGAAATACTCGGCGCGGTGATACCAGGAAATCTTGGCGGCGTTATTCTGGGGCAATGCCGTGTAAAACCCGAAACATGTAGCTTTCTAGCGAGGTGGCTCTGCCCGCCGTTATAAATAATCAGAATGCGTAAAAAGGAGTCGGTGACCCTCAATTACACACTCATCATTTCTCGTACCGAGAAACATCATTTCTGCTTCTCTTACAATTATATTTTTCAGATGAACCGCATCCTCGGGGGTTTCGAAATAAAACTGCGTAATTAGTTGTAGATATTTTAAAATTTCGTTATACATAACTAATGAATGAACATACCATACATCGTAACGTGTAAAATCCATCATACAACAAACGTACGTATAAATGACAACGTGATACAATCCAGTGAACAGTTCCATATACCGACTTTATATTTACACATTACAACTATGAGACGGATTAGTGTTTTACATGGATTCGATTCAGGACAAACAAGACTTACTATCGTAACAGACGTCTCTACTGTAAATATTCGCTGCAAATAAATTAATGACTTACACTTCGTTATTATAAACAAGTTACACTAATCCATCTTAAAAATATGTAAGTATTTGACTATTGTTTGTTGTACCTAAATAGTAAAAAAAAAATTGCATTGACTTAAAAGAAATGCATGGAGTGTAAAAAAGTCACTATAAACTATAACACGTGAACATTTAAATCAGTCAGTCAAAACTTAAATAAAACTATGAAGGCAAGTATCACTAAGGACCACACTGAGCACTGAGACGTAACATTCATAAAAACCTCTAGACTTGATTTACTTACATAGTTAACACACGATATTATGTATAGACGAATCTATAACAATACGCCTCAATGGACAATGACGTCTTACTAATAATATTTATATATATAGGCTAACAGTTTTTATACAATTAAAAACATCTACATTAAGTTCTATGTACCTATATACATAATTTCGTTAAATTCATTATAATATCAACATAGTTTTAATTTATTTTCGCCGATAAGCACACAGGCAAGTATCGGAATTCATTCAAACTTAAAAACTATTCAGATTTCTTTCAGCGCTTGCTTACCTACAAGTTAGCGGGCCGTATGATGCACTTAAACTTAACCAGTAGATTTGATTGAAAAAATAATTGATATACAATATTATCTGTGGTTTGATTCTTAAGCTACAGTTGTATCGACGTCTAACTAATGTCGTTATTATATAAGTTGGTTCCTGAAGATTTACCATTTCAATGGCTTATTTTATTTGGGAGAAAATTTTATAATGCCTATGAAAGCATTTGACTAATTAGGTAAGCCCCTTAATTGAGAGATTTCGAACCATTTCTTAAAATTAAATTCTGCCTTGTAAAGACCACACTAAATATAGATAGGTAATTTATTAAGCAAAAATGTGTAAGCTAATTAGCGTGAGGTCGCTTTGTAGTACTTTTTGCTTACACCGAAATATTTCGGTGTGAAGGCGTTACTAACGACATTAGATATCGAAGACAAGTGACAAACTGTACCCATTCAATGAAACACGCCACACTGACGATGACGCGACGCAGGCGTGCCCCTACAATTACTATTACCACCTAATTACGAAAATTAAATAATAAAAGTCGCGTGACTTTGTTTCAACATTTGTTTTTAATATGGCGCAGTGTATCAAGTTCAGTATAAGCCCCATAGCTTGCATGACATGCGATATTACATTATATTAATATAATATTGGCGGATTTAAAACTTAACTTTAAATATAATAATAAGCTAAAACAATGGCATTACGTAAAGCACCCACACACGGACAGCTGCGTTATAATTTTTTACATAATCTCTGACGTAACTGTGCAATTCTGTCTAAATTAGAGAACTTTTCGCTTGGGATGGAGTCGACACGAACTAAATAGAATTGATTCAGTTGGTTTTCCAATAAAATGCAATATATATTTTAACCAGCGCACCGCGTTGCTTCTCTGTGCACATCTGCAACACTTTGAAATACGCGTCGGCTACTTTGAAAAGCTAGCTCGTAAAGTTTCAATTCGTATCGACTTCACTCCAAAGTGGGAAAAGCAATTTCCGGCTTTAAACTTACATAGCTAATTTAAAACTATAGGAAATCGCACAGAACGATAGCTTTTGAGGTCTGACGTGTAACAGGCAAGACCCGGCTTCTAAGCTATTGCGGAAATGTTACGACGTGAACTCGACATGTTTTATACGACAATATGACAGAACTCAAGCAGAACAAGCACAACTTCTTGCGCATTTTACAACAAACCTTCCTCTCCAAGATAAGATCAATGACAGGACAAGAAACAGTTGTATATCGTAGTAATTAATCCTGATAATCTAAACGAATTCTTATCCAGGATACACATTATTCTAACAAGAATCTGCTACTCTGACAGTTCCAAAAACTACCGAGTAGTGTTTTTAACAAAGCTCCAAAGACCAAAACTAGTTTTCCATTGTGATTTTAGTTCTTCATGTTGTTTAGTTTAGACAATACTTCTATTATTTTCATATTCCAACGGCTCAAGCGGAACATTAAAATTTCAACGGAACTCGTAACCCATCTAAATCCCTCTCTGAAGTTGTTTAACACCGTATTCCGTAGTGCATAAGATTCAAACTACAATACATGTAATAAACGCATGAATTATTCGAAGCATGCCTTCAATTTAAAATAATAGAGGGATTATTGCTTATAGGTCGCTGATATTAATTATTTGTATGAGGATATTTATAAACTTTTCAGGATAATAAACTTGAGGTTTAATATATAATTAATATCGTTACGTGATTCCGGAAAACAACAATTTTAATGCTCTGTTTAACTCTCGCCGATAAATATTAATTAATTGATTTACTGTTATTAGGAAAATAATTAACATCTGTTATTGAAAACATTTGATTAAAATAAAAAATCTCGTTCAAACATTCCACTTATAATAATTAAACATGACAACTAAACGCTATTCTTATAGTGATAGAAACGTTATTTTGTATTACATTAAGACACCAACATTAACAGCTAAAAACAAGCTAATCGAAGAAGTTAGCAAACAGTACCTGTCCCTAATCCGTCCTCGTAACAAAATGAAGCTAACAGCTATTTCATGTGAATAACTGTCGGCAGCACGCGTCGCCGGCGCATACTGATGACCAAAACAAAATAAAGCGACACACCACACCGCCATTTTACCTAATTCTCAGATAATGAAACCTCCTCACGTGCAAGATGCAGCCCATGTGTTGAGCACGCGAATGCCGCTCATAGGCTTAAAGCCTAACAGCCTAAATTGCCTACGTGTTATGCCTGTAATCAGTGTTTTTACGTCTCTATGTTTTTCTTTATGTATATAGATAGTTTAAGGCTCCCCTCCAGACTTACTCGTACTTTGAAGATCACTATAACATTTTTATAAAATTTATTTATTCATATAACTTTCCGTAATTTCTGGTGAAATCAATAAAGTTGTTGAAATAGACTTGTTTGACAAATCAATCATTTTCTAAGAGTTGTTAATAAGATTTGCGATTTATTATTTAAATATACCGCAAGTAGATTACGTAAGTTTTACGTTGGTTCTTTTTCTGTTACTTGAAAGTTAACTAGTACCTAAGCAGATTTTTGAGCAGCCACATACTCAATATTTTACAAAACACGTGGCCCTTAACTTGGACCACATTATACACAGAGCTAAAACATTAATTAATTATCATTTCAAAACATTTACGTATTAAACATTTAATCCAAGCGAATAATTGATTTGTAATTGCGCATAAAATCTGAACAATGTTTCAATTTCAACAATGTAAAGAACTTCTTCGTATTGTGACGCACTGCGCAGACAGTGGACTGGCAAGCCGCAAGTGTGAACATTCGCAACGAATATAATGCGTAATATCATTCATTGCCAAATAATACGGCTGCGTGTGTGAAATACCGCTGACCACGGTAACGTCACCACTTCTGAACAAGTTCTCTGTCATAACCCGTCTTGCTTGACCTTACTGACGCTATGCAGTTACATTTTAGATTGGGCACCGAAACTTTAGTTAAGTGTTTTTTTCCTAGGAATATTTAGCACCTGTCGCACTGTAGACACGATCATCACACTCCGCTTGTTGGATGTTAATTTTAGAACACATCAAGACTACTCATAATGTCGTTCGCGATTAATATTCTATGCATTGATACAGTATCACCTCTGTTCAGATCTAGGGCGTATGATCACTTTCCTTACTTACGTATTAGGCCTAACATAACGACTATTATTTGTCTCATCGATTAGAAATGGTCCTATCCGATTATATCGAGAACACGATCGTACTCCCGCGGCAACTTTTTCTCAATTCTGGAAATGCTAATCAGCCGAACCAGTTGATAGTTTGCAGTGAACACTGTTAATGTGGCCGAGCACCTTCCTAGAAACGAAAGCGAGATAGTCACTAGTGAGAAATACGATTATCGTAATAACCTCCCAGAACGAGAGCCCTTTTCCAATCTCTGTTTGTAAATAGAACTCGACTATTAAAAACTTCACGGAATACTACCGTCGAGTAAAATCGGATTGTTCCTGTGATTCCCTTTAATTATTTAGTTGTTGGTTTGATTTTAACAATGTTTTGTATTTTTGAAATAAGTCAAATGTCATCATTTTTAAATTTCTTTGTATAATAGAAGATATTTACATTTTATAAATATTTTTATTCATAAATCTCATTTTCCGGTATTATTTGATTACAGTACACGAATTCTATATAATTAACTAGGTAAATCCCAATGTAACTTCATAAACAATAATTAATATGCGTCAGTGACGTTTGACGGACGCTAGACTTCTTACCGACATCTGTGACGTCAGATTACGTTTTCTAATGAATTGATAACTCGGAATTATTTACCTTGTAGAGTACCTTTCACATCCTTTAAGTTTCTGTATTTTGTTTTTCAGTGACGTCACTATGAAACGTTACATAATAATATTTCAAACAATCAACTCAGCCTTTCGCAGTCCAGCAGTGGACATAAAATACTTGTATAATTTATATTTAATTCTGATAATTCCCCAGTAATTCAGAAACACCATCACACATAACGGACCAATGTAGGTATGTATAACATCGATATACGACAGTTTATTTATTACTACGCTAATTGAAATTCAATTATAGTACAACATCAACAAGTATCCTAGAACAAGGAAAACGTTTCCGAAATCTTATAACTATTAGTTTACATTAGCTTTCCGACCAACAACGCCAAGATATTTGTGAACGTACCGAGAATTGAGGAAAATCGTAGGAAACGACTCAACTACCACTCGAAATAAACACTTCTTGTGTATAAATGTAAATAATCTGACAGTTTTTGTTTCATAATACGAACAAAAACGTTTCATTAGACTGAAATTAGACCGTTCTTAGTTTTCGGAAGCGGACGAGTCAGATAAAGGTGAACATTAATCGATTCAGAATTATATGTCCCAGTCCGCTTCCGAGAAGGTATGAAGATTAGAGTTACATAAAAACCTAATGCGGAATGACCATAAATATACCTATTATACGACCAACAATCGATAACGAGTTTTCGGAGAACAAATTAATGTGTTTTTACTTAGAACATACAGATGGCAGTACCGGGAAAATTATCTTAAGAGGACCTCTTAATTGGAGACCGGGGAAGTAATACTACGCCTTTGAGAAATATGAGCAGTAATTACGACGAACAAATATTCGCTTTTTAGTATAAAAATGAACATAATTTTATTTCATTTTACAATTTCATTTTGAATTTTGAAACAATGTAAACTCTTCCATAATTTCAAACTTAATAAATATACTCATTTTCATCTGTATAATTAGTGCCGAGCTTTGCCCGGAGGAAATATTGTTCAGTTTCGTCCGTGAACTCGGAGGACCTGCAGTTTATATCGACCGTATATTTCTGTTACGACTTTATTTAAAGAATTAATACTCACTCTGATATTACGCCCATTGGCGCCCCCACTATGAATAAATCGTGAGAGTAGGATAGCGCTATTCCATTTTCTTTTCGTCTCTCTCGCCTTTGCCTAGTCTGTACTTGGTTATTTTTTATAAACTGCAGGCAACCGCAAGTTGACTGTTGCTAAATATTAACATTGATATAGATACTAATGCTTTTAGATCCGCGAGGTGCTTGGTCCAGACAAATCGTAATGTGAAAGAACTGTTGAATAAATAAGAAGATAATATTCTTTTCGTGTTGTACTGTTTCTTATCCATTCCATTGGTACAGACCAAGCACCTCCCAGTCCTAAACCCACTTATGCATAGTTAAAAGGTCATAGAAATCTTCTTTTGTTACGTCCAGGGTTCGTCGTCTTCGCTCGAAGACCGAGCTGGCGAGGACTGGTCGGGCTCCGGGATGTAACTGGCCAGGGTGTGGAGGACCGAGCCTCCAGACCGTTCAGCCCCAGAAATGCCGCGCCTTCGCATCAAGAGCTTTGCGTGGAGGTCTGCCATCAGGTCGCCGCCGCTTGGTGTGGAACCGCCCTAAGGACAAGAGAAAGGATATGTGTAAAGTTAAAGAGCTACAGGTAAATACACTTAGAAATCGGTTGGATATAAAGCCGATTGCAATAAGGATAAGATATTATATCATCATTACGACATTTCCTTAAGATTTTGGTGATTTTGGTTTTTCATAATCACCAACCTGTCTAGCCTTTCCTTCCACAACTATGTTGTGTTTGGCTTAATTTGAATAGTTTCAACTCTTATTAAAACTATTCAAATTAAGTATATTATTATTCGTTATATTCTTATTCGTTGCTTTAGCAAATATAGGTACTACACAGATGTTATACACATCAGAGTCTTCGTCTGAAACTTCAATAAATAATGCAAAGTGATTCGAGCTGTTTCCGCACCAGTTCGCCACAGTTCTCCTGCAAATTCAGTATCTCTTAGCCCCCATAAAATATTCAAGCTGCTAAAAGCTCGTCCGAGCTTGTCGCTGTAAGGAATATATTAATTAAAGAAGAGTATAAACATAAATATTTGATCGTCATTAATTGATACCTTGACACATTAACAGGCGGGTCGCTTCGGGGAATCGTAACCAAATTGTGTTACTAATTGGCGACGTCTAAAAGGTATGTAGATATGTATTTCTATTGAAAAGTATGCCAAGTGCTCTAAATAGTTCAACGACAATTTACAATGAAGGTACGTCACCTGCCTTCTGGGTATAGACCACAAAATATTTGTCTTTAATTATTTTTATACAAGAGCATAAAGGTACACCTCTGCCTAAGCCTTCGGGGAATAGGTACAGGCGTGATGTATTAATGCGATGCAAAAAGGAAAAAAAGAACTTGTCAATATTCCCTGTTCATTTTCCATTCAATTTCATCTTTATCATTGAAAAGACATTAAGGAAATAATAGTTGTTAATTAAACTGTGTAGATACACAATCATGTCGACAGTTCATAGAATCGGCTAGTGTAGTCAATTGTCAGTGGGCGATGGTCGATGATGCCAATAACCTCGGCTTCAGAGGCGGCTGCCAAACAATGAGATGAGATGTAACCTAATCAATTTTAACACTTTACACGTACATAACAGAGCCTCAGGTGAATAGACCTGCGGGGTAATTACAGCATAACAGTAGCAATGGCTTTCATTTTGACAGTCCAACAACATTCATTCCGTTATTTACGTTGTGGAGCAGACAAATTTTACGAACATATGAAGCAATGGATTAGCAATATCCTTCCAAATTATTCAGATTGTGATTCTTATTGTGTTAGGTACGCAATTAAGGTGCGGTTCATCTTAGAAATTCATACATTTTTCGACCTTAATTAAAATTAATGACTATTGGCCTCAGTGGGTTTCTTTATATTAGGTCCATGGTTTCTTGTAACAAAACCTCGGGAAAGATTACATAAAGCGTTTTGGCACGAGCCATAACTGCCAAAAAGATTCTTATAAGGTTTCCACGTGGGATAACAATAAATGACTACCTATAACGGTTAGGTAAACCTTTTCAATACAAACTTCTAACGAAATAATTGATCACTTCTTCCAATAAAGGATTAGTTCACCAAATAGATAAGTAGAATATACTTTATATTGAGGAAACCATGTCCCGGTGATTTCACAGAAAAACTTTGAAGAGTAGCATCCTGTTCGATTGAAAATAAACGTTTCTTCAAATTATTTTTACCATTGAATTCAAGAGACATTTTGGAGGGAAAAGTAACGTAGTGCCGGTAGTGTCATGGCGGACTTGGGTGTGTTAGCCTCGTCAATAGAAACTTGTCATAAAACCTAAACCACAGCCTAGACACAAACACTAGTGAAAGTAGAAATCGTTTCTATTTACAGATTTTCCTGTTCTATCGATTTTTACTTTAATTGTAAAGGCAAACCCTGCTGCGCATGCAAAGCACACAAAGTAATCACTTTCGTTTTGACAGCTCAATCAATATTTCGCCGCATGTTTTAAACATCCGTGCTTTCGTCGACCAACGTGATGCGAATTGTTTCCCTTTAAATCAAAGCTTTGCGAGTACGTGACGCATTTCGTCACCGGGTAAGGAACGTGATCGACTCATTTCGTTTATTTACGTAAACCCTCTTTTTGCGTACCGAAAGACGTAAGGGAGGAAAATAAAAATAACTGTTATCTACTGTCGTATCGTAAAATACGAATTATAAACTTCAAAACGAGTTTATATTGACATACTTTATAAACACATTAAGGAGGCACTTACCGAAATTTAAAAATAGAATCATATTATTAAAAAAAACTGTCGTCCAACGTGATGCGAATTGTTTCCCTTTAAATCAAAGCTTTGTGAGTACATCACGCATTTCGTCACCGGGTAAGGAACGTGATCGACTCATTTCCTTTATTTACGTAAACCCTCTTTTTGCGTACCGAAAGATAAGGGAGGAAAATAAAAATAACTTTTATCTACTGTCGTATCGTAAAATACGAATTATAAACTTCATAACGAGTTTATATTGACATACTTTATAAACACATTAAGGAGGCACTTACCGAAATTTAAAAATAGAATCATATTATTAAAAAAAACTGTCGACCAACGTGATGCGAATTGTTTCCCTTTAAATCAAAGCTTTGTGAGTACGTCACGCATTTCGTATTTCGTGGGAAACTTTGAACTTTTATTCAGTAGGTTCAATCCCAATGCATGCACATAACTAGGTATTAAAACAATCGTGTGATATTATTAAAAACGTCGCCTATGGCTCGGTTTTTGAACACATACACGTGTATATACCCCTCATTATGCAACAGTTTCATAAACTACTATTTTTACTTTTGTAAATGGAATATTCATGTTTATACTAGTGATGTTACTTAAGAGTAGGTTGTAAGGAAGACCAAAGAACCGATGGATGGACTGTGTGAAAGGTAATATGTAAAGAGGGGAACCCTTTCTAGCCACATCACCTACCGAGATGACGACTAATAGATAAGTATGGAAGAAAAAAAAAGATGTGTTGTGCAGACCCCAAATAAATTGGAAAGGCGGGTATGATGACGACTAGTGATGTTACTTCAGTTAGGATTAGTCAACTTAGTAGTTTCCCCGAAAAATTGTTTATCGATTGTACTGAACTAATAGGTCTTTACCTATGAAATTGCCGTTTTGTATGAAAAAATTTAAACGAATTTTTTTCATGAATTTTTTATTTGTATTAATCGAAGTAATCACCCATGCAATCAATGCATCTTTGCCATCGCAGTGGCAGTTTATTGATGCCCTTCTTAAAGAAATCAGCTGGACGGGAGGCAACAAATTCTTCAAAGGCATTTTGTACTGCCTCTCGGGTATTAAATTTTTTTCCCGCCAAGAAGTTATCCAAATTCTGGAAAAAGTAGTAGTCTGTAGGCGCAAGGTCTGGTGAGTAGGGCGGATGACGGAGAGCTTCCAACCCCAGTTCTTGCAACTTGGAGACCGTCTGCTGTGCAGTATGAGGTCGCGCGTTGTCGTGCAGGAGCAGCGGAGACGAGCGATTGACCAATGCTGGTTGGAGATGCGCCAGCTTCTCCATCATTGTGTTCAGTTCTTCACAGTACACATCTGCAGTAATGCTCACCCCGTTTGGTAAGAAGCTGTGATGAATCACACCGGCGCTAGACCACCAAACAGTGACCATCACTTTTCTAGGGGTAAGTTTTCGTTTAGGGCATTGTTTAGGTGCTGAACCAGGATCCAACCAACTTGCTGAGCGCTTACGGTTATCAAACAGAATCCATTTTTCATCGCAGGTAACAATGCGGTTCAAAATTCCTTCATTTGTGTGTCTGTTGAGCAGTGCAAGGCACGTCTCGACGCGTACTTCGCGCTGGCGATCATTGAGTTCGTGGGGCACCCATTTGTCAAGCTTTTTTACCTTGCCAATTTGACGCAAATGGACCAATATTGTTTTGACGCTAACGTCGAAAGCTGCTGCTAACTCAGCCGTAGATTGTGTATCATCAGCTTCCACAATCGCCTTTAATTCGTCATTGTCGACCAAAGTCTTCGGACGACCGCGAGGTTCATTTTTCAGGTCGATATTTCCAGAACGGAAGCGAGCAAACCAATAACAGGTGGTGCGTTGGTTTGTAGAGTTAGCTCCGTAAACGTCGTTGATGTTGCGTGCCGCTTGTGCCGCGTTGCTGCCACGACGGTACTCATATTCCATAATTACTCGAATTTTTAACGTATCCATGATGACGAAAAAGATTGAAATGCGATGAAAATGTAACACTAATCAATAAAGAAATGACTACTTTTAGAAAAAAAAATCCATGTTTTTAAAATAAAATTAATTTGAAATTAGAATTCATAGCCAAACAAAAATTATTTTGATTTGAAATGGCCAGTACTGCAGAACGGCAATTTCATAGGTAAAGACCTAATATTTAGTAGTGACGTAGATAGCTAATTCGCACGCAAATGTTGTTTAACGGACGTGAAAACAATAACTTTTATCGTAAACCAAAACTGATGGATAACCACGTTCCGTACGTTTTAGTAAGTTCAAACTAGATTGGGTAATTTAGTGTTTAGTTAGGCAAACAGGAAAAAAAAATGGATTTTCCTGTTGCAATTAATTTTTAGTAATTTACCGAATTTATTTGATTAAGGTTTGCAATTTTATATTTAGTTACTTTATTAACACTAGCCGTGAAAGCAGTCAATCAATCTGCCTAGCCTTTTCCCAACTATGTTAGAGTCGGCTTCTAGTCCTAACCGGATGCAGCTGAATACCAGCATTTTACATGGAGCGACATTATATCTGACCTCCACAACCCAGTTACTGGGTAACACCCCTTGGTAAGACTGGTTGTCAGACTTTTGGGCTTCTGACTAGACTACCACCCATAACGACAACAGAGTAATAATATGTAAATAATAATTCATGTGTATCCAGTTAGAAGATGGTGATGAACCTTGATTCCTCCTAACCGGTTCACTTCCGACAAGTATTCTCGTAAGCGCCGCGGGCGTCGGTCGCTGATAAACATTTATTAATTAAAGCGTTGAATGATAACTCGGAACTGACACTGCGTGTGCGCGCGCAATCATTGCTTTACGAAGAAGCGCGTATCTATTAAACAAACTTATCACACTGACAAGTAGAGGTCAATGGCATGCAATTATCTGGAACCGCCTTAACTACTAGAAAATGACCCATAATAATATTATTTTTATTTTAATTATTCATTGGAAATTTAAATACGATTCTTTCCACATGTTTATCAAAGTCAAATGTCAGATATTAATACTTACAGATAAATTATTATGCATATTTTTTCCAACGAAATAAATTAATTATTATGTTTTTTAGGACTTCCATGGAATTTCTGAATAAAAAGCCTGTTTGTCAGAGTTTTATTATGGCAACGACTCGTCTTGTTCGGAGAAATAAGATGTACGATATAAATAAATTATGTAAACCGAAAAAGGCCAACTTATGTAAAACTGCGAAATACCTACTAATTTATAAGAACTGCGATAATATCCATAGCTCCGAAATAAGACTCTATTTGTAATAACTTCTATTTTTAGCTAGAATGCAGCACTTCATGCAGACAAATGCTGTATTCAAACTTAGTGAAGAAAGTAAAAGGTACTCTAGGGGAGCTCGATCCTTAATCAGGCTTTCACAAATTAGACTCCATGAACTGTTCACTTTTTTACCTTAAAACCAACCAAGTCCTCCACAGTTTGCACCTAGTCATTCGGCTGACGTGTTGGTCAAACGACCAGTTGAGGGTTAAGTTAAAGACTGAATGAAGAACTAAATATTCAGCAAAACCAGTAGCATCATTAATCACCAACTCAACGAATGCACTGCTGTTTCAGACAAGACTGTAGCACAGCACTCGAAATAAGTGCATCTAATGTGCAAGAAAGTATAGATCCGAAGTGTGGAAGTGGCCCATCTGCACCATTACGCCAGCCGGAGCCTCGCACTGACAGATATATTATGACCTTATCTCACTCATTACCTTAACGGAGACCACTTCGTGGAAACCATCTCCTTTCTCGTAGCATTGTCAACCTTGCCGGGATATTTTACGAGGAAAAAATTCATGAGTCGGAATGTGCTGAATACATTTGTAGCTGGCAACACAGTTACACATGTTCGTCTTCGTATCCTGTACAATGTGACGTATAACGAGAAGCTATTTGTGCTTTTGATGTCTGGAATGCTGACAAATTAGACATAGGAACGGTATTCACGTAATAGGGACTGCACGACTCACTAAATACAAGGGTAGATATTGTTAAAGCATTCTGCCTTTGACAACTTCCAACGCTCCACAGGAATACAATTATAGTTTTATTGAGCGCTAATTGTGTTTTGTCTTTGAACAGGCGAGTGTAAATTATTAATTGTTGCCACGAATCGTACAAGACTAGAGAGAGCTCTATTGACGTCGTCTTCGCTGTCGGTCATTTAATAATCAAGGGCGAACAGATAACATTGCCAACAAAAATAAATAATTTAAAAAATCCCAGCAGTGATTCGTACTTTAAGATATCTACAAATGTGCCAAATTGCGTATTTACAAATTCGCTATCAAATTGAACGCGTTATCGAACAATACAGACCAAATTCTAAAACTAAATTCCGAAAACCGGCTGGAAATTAGTAATAAGGCTATTTGTACTGAAGGCCGCAGAGGGCAGGCGCGACCAATCGACCATTGTTGGCTTCAATGGCCACGTCCCAGTTCTAACCCTGCGCCCGAATTCAAGGAGTGCCTCTGCATTGTCATGTGCGTCTGATGGACCGAGGATAATATACAGCGTGTGTTTTTTATTCTCTGCAGGAATTTGTCGCTTGTGTGTGTCGCTCTTTGCACCAGACTTGTTAGCGTTCGACATCGATGTCGGCTTAACGTGAGGCGAAAGTTGACTTTGATTTGACGCCTGTTGTAAGTCAGGAATAAGTGTTGATCGCTCGAAAGCACACTAATTGGATATGTATGGGCCTGCAGCACCAATCTCTTTTGACTTTCCTGTTGGTGTGGTGTTTGGTTTTAGGTAAAATAAATAAATTTCAGCAAAATTATTTTTGGTCACGGTGTAGGTGGTATAAATTATTGTTATACCCACTACCACTCATAACTTCATAAGTCGGTCTTGCGACGCCTACAATTCCTGCCACTTTGTTTGCAGAATCAAATGCAAATTCGATTTCTAAAAATCGTTTTATTTTTTATTTAATATATACAACTTTTATGCCCAAATTCTACTCAAAAGCGGTTACAATAATGAGAATGACATTCAAAAACACATATTACATTATTTCTGATCCATAACCGCCACCTACGACGCAGAATTTCTGTGAAATAAAGATCAATTCCAAGGAGTTTCTGCAAGCCCACGTTTATAAAACCACAGGCTGTATAAGCATAAAATAAGGGCCAATTTGTATTGTGTTATAAATCCTTATAAGTAAAGTATAAAGGGCATTATAAGTCCATCACGATACGTCGTAAATCCCTGGTTTGATCCGCTTGGTCGGACCGTGGCAAATCAAACAACTGAATTGTGCCGTATAATTGGCTGCGCCGACCGGAATGCAGTCCGCCCGACCACTCCGGAATGGCGACAAGTTAAATACGATTATAATAAAGCATTCGTTGTATAATTTGGTGCTTGTTGGGCCGGTATTAGAAGAATAAGTAAGCACAGATTTTGTAATAGTTAGATTAAATACAACAGCGATAAAATTGATTACACCATTTCCAACTTCAACATTAATATTTGTGCAAAAGTATAATTTCACGCAAGTGAATATTAATCGAATACTTAATTCATATTTTGGACAGGTACAGAACTAATGGCGTCTGGAGTCTAGACAAATCGATTCAAACGGATTAAGGAAAAATATTTTTACCTAAGCAATTCTGGAACAATCGCGCCTACTCCCAAGAAATATATAATTAAATAAATATAATTAAATAGTGTTTAATGTCATGGATCGATTTCACGAAGTGTTGGCATCACTATGGTATGCTAATTTGACCAAGCATTGAAGTTGACATTTCATGTATGAATGACGTTTATATTTTGACAGCTTCTCCTGGGATTTCGCTCAAATTAGCCATGTTTGGCCTGAGTTTATTTATACGCGATTAGTAGTAATTGTAGATCCGATAGTATTTTCTTAGAATCAGTGACGACTTTGACCGATCGCATCCTCTGTGAAGATGTTTGGCGCCCACTAGACGTTAGATCACTAATAATATATCGTACAGGGTCTTAAAATAGATGAACATTTGTCACGGTACGAGGCGCCAACTGGCAACAGCTAATGTAAACTTGTTTAATTAGAGCGGATAGTCAAATTGTCCTTTGTATTAAGTCAGTTTTACTGCATACATAAACTCACGCCTTCTTCCCATGGGGGAGGGCAGAAACTACAGAACGCCACCTGCTACGATCCTTAGATACTTTGCCTCGTTTACGTTCATACATCTGGTCATACACGCACGCCTGTTGCGAGTACTACGTACCTGACCATTCTGAAGAACATCACCAATAAGGTCACTATATGTCCTCCTAGGGCACACCTCCCGGCGTTTCCACACAATATACCTCTTGTTAGTCGCCTTTCATACATCCTCTAAACATGTCCAAACCATCTAAGCATACTCTTTTAATTTTTTGTCACTACATCTCTTACAGCGCACCGCACCATTGCCTTATCACATCGTTCCTCAGCTTATCAAAGTCATACCACACATGCTTCGCAAGTAACGCATTTCCACAGCATTCATTCTATTGTCCTGCTCATTTTTCTCGTTCTCTTTCTGTTTTACTGTGCAAAATCGACTTCGGTTTCTTCTTCCAACTAGCGTTTTCCCAATCGTTTTACGAAAGGCTACTTCGCTCAAGGAGCCTGCGGTGTACTTACGTAACACACTAACAGTAGGAATGGGTTTCATTTTGACAGTTCAACAAAATTCATTGCGTTATTTACGTTGTTGAGCAGACAAATTTTTCGAACATATGAAGCAATGGATTAGCAATAAGCTTCAAAATGATTCAGATTGTGATAGATAGAGTTTTACGTAATTAGGGTGCAGGACCTCTTTACGTGATTTTTATTTTGACTCTGCTATAAAAGCCATGTTTTTTTCTACGAGTTACAGTTCCTCATGTAATATATTCGCACTGTTATAATAACTAACACAATCCCGCGCGCTTACCGCTCGAAACTCCTATTACGGTGATGGAGAAAAAATCCCGAACGATACACATAATTGTGACCACAAAAAAGATAAGTACTTAGAAATAAGCAATTCTTCTAGGAACCTGTCCATATGTAAGACTTGGATGTAATATGCGTTACTGTACCTCGCACGGACGGGAGTTCAGCAAAAAGTATTTATTAACCGAGTTAGTCATCCATGCGATCCAGAGCTTAGTGCTAAATGTCAACTTGTGACGTCACGGCTAACCCTTTAGTTAAGGTTAACCCCTCAACGGAATTGTAGCGAACGTGGGGCGAGTATTTAATGTAAACTGGCCATTCGTTATTCCGTGTGTTCACGTAAATGTTAACGTCCATTCAAGCCCACGCGTTAATAATAAATTGTGAGCGAGTGTATGCACTCAGAATGATGATAAGTGAGTCCGTTTGTTGGAAACTACCGGTAGGACGTGGATACAATAGTACCCGGGAACGATAACTCCTCTTAAGCCGAGAACAGATCTTGTGAACGTTGCTATTGTTACGTGTAAGGCAAATATTTTAACCAGTTATTAACAACTCACAGATATGGCTCTCTTATGATGGTGCGAGGTATTGGCAAATAGACTTACGCATGATTTTAATGTTTCTTAGAAGTATTGTATCTCAGGGATATTACATACATTAAATTCTACACATTTCTATATTCTGTTTTAAGCTTACCTACTCATACATTCAGGCTGAATTTCATAACTACGAGGTGCATTCAATAAGTACCTAGCCTCATCGCCAGAGGGCGCTGTAGTTTCAAAAGAGTTTTACCACAGTGTAGCACATTCTTTTTTAATTCTTTTTTCAAATTTTCATTCCAATCCCTTCATTTGTTTTAATTTGACAACTTATGGAAGCGAACGTGTCGATCGGTTTTACAAAAATGGAAAAAGAGCAATATCGTTCGGTGATTCGATTCCTATTTTTGGAAGGGAAAACGCGCATCGAAATCAAAGAGCGCTTGGATGCTGTGTACGGTGACTCTTCTCCATCGATGGCCACCGTCAAGAATTGGTTCAACGAGTTTGCACGTGGCCGTACGTCGGTTTTTGATGAACCACGTCCAGGTGCACCGAAAACAGCTGCTACGGAGGAAAACATTAAAAAAATCCATGATCTCGTATTGGCAGATCGCCGATTGAAGGTTCGGGAGCTAGCTGAGACTGTAGGCATTTCAGAAGGAACAGTGCATCATATTCTTCACGAGGAACTCGGCATGAGAAAGCTGTCGGCGCGATGGGTGCCGCGTTTACTCACACCAGAAAACAAGCGCAACCGTGAGACCACATCGGAGACGTGTTTGGCGCTGTTTAAGATGAATCCAGCGGAGTTTTTGCGTCGTTTTGTGACCGTCGATGAAACCTGGATCCACTGGTACACACCAGAGACCAAGGAGCAATCAAAACAATGGATCCAGACCGGGGAACGTGCTCCAAAGAAGGCGAAAACTGTAAAATCGGCCGGAAAAGTTATGGCCACCGTTTTCTGGGATTCACAAGGTGTGATCTACATCGATTACCTCGAGAAGGGTAAAACAATTACAGGGCTTTACTATGCCGATTTATTAGGCCTATTCGACGCCGAATTAAAGAAAAAACGACCCCATCTGGCGAAGAAAAAAGTGCTGTTTCACCACGACAACGCACCGGTTCACACGTCTGCCGTTGCCATGGCCAAATTGGTCGAATTACGCTACGAATTGCTGCCCCATCCACCGTATTCTCCAGATTTGGCCCCTTGTGACTTCTTTCTGTTTCCTAATCTGAAAAAATCACTCGCCGGGAATAGATATGGATCGAATGAGGAGGTCATCGCCGCCACGGAGGCCTATTTTGCAGAGTTTGACAAAAACTATTTTTCGGACGGGTTAAAAAAGTTGGAGCATCGCTGGGCTAAGTGTATCGAACTAAAAGGAGACTATGTTGAAAAATAAATTGCCACTTTTCCAAAATTTTCGTTTACTTTTTGTAGGCTAAGTATTTATTGAATGACCCTCGTATATCAAAATTATCTCATTACAGAAACGCCCACGAACGTTTTTCTCAAAACTAAATTAAACACATTTTATCATCGCTATCACAAAGGCATGTTATTTTGTGGGTAATTGCCTAACATGCCTAACACAATTATCTGTTTCACAGAATAATGGAGGCGACAAAAAACATTTAATTCATAGAAGGTTGTTCTGGTTCCGCATTCTCCCTAAGTACAGTAGGTTCAGAGATTTAAGGCCCAATTTGAATATACGGACAAATCACATGGAGGCACAGAGATGCATACATGCATGCTTTAACTGGAAGCATACACAATGTTAGCTGGAAACGCACAACAAAGTGGAATGATGAGAAGCGCGGATTCCGTTAAACTGTAAGCCGATCGATACCACACGACGCGCGCTAAATAAATGTTTGGGAAGACATTTTATTGCTGTCTTTTTAGCTCACAGCTCATTGCTATATCGGCGTGAGCAAAACTTCAAAAGGGACTACATTAGAACGATTAGTTCCGCCAATCAAAACGGTTGCTGCTGTGGGCGGTCTATTGCTCTATTCGAATATTAAATTTTAGGGAAGTGAAGAAGCCATTAATAAAGCCAAACACATAAAGCAAATCAATTTTATTGGCGGCTTGTGTGTTTATTGGAATATACCGTCAAAAGGGGTAAATAGCAATGCAGGGGTGAATCGAGACGAAACTTTAAAAGGGATTTTAACATTAAAATAATATCGTTTGTTGCCAAAAAGGACACTAATGTGTTTACTGTATTATAATTAACGATTAAGTGCCCTTGTTGGCAACAAACTATATTATTTCAATGTTAAAATCCCTTTTAAAGTTTCCTTCCGATTCACCCCTGCATTGCTATTCGGCCCGTTTGACGATACTAAAACTAAAGGTCAACAAGCAGAAAATTGCTCAAGAAAATGGCATATAATATTTCTATGAAACACCTCGGCGGCGTCTACCGCCTACTATTATTAAAATCCTTGGTACTACTGCACTTCAGCTGTAATAATTAACAGATAAATACGACATAATGACTGTTCAGACGTCTATCAAGCTGTCACTATTAACAACTATCGTAATCTGTTAAGACGATAAATTACAACTATTCACACACAAGTGCAATTTGAACAGCAACTAGTGTTCAACCACCTCGCGATGTTATCACCTCTCCGAAAGGAAAAAACGTCTGATACATTCTCAATTAGCACGCTTTTTTAGCGTTGGAAAAACGCATCCAAATTCCCAGTAATTCAGGAGTATATAAATCTCAGTGTAAGATTAAAGGGTACTCGGAAAGTCCCATAAGAGCTGCGGGTCACGATCGAAAGAAAAATAATGAATCAAACGATGAGTCAGATAAGCAAAAAAGTTTTTATGAATCAAAACTTTATCTGGTGCGATCTGCGACAAAATTGCAGATAAGATTGTCGCTACAACCCACGCTCGAACAATGTTTTCTCGTCTGCCCCGATAATAACTGTGTTTACGATGCTCTTAGCTCATATGCAAGACCGTACGCCTTTGAAATAACAATGTGCTTTTTGTATGCATCACTTTTAGAAATATTCTTTAACACAGTTATGGGCTTTTGTTTGTCAATACTTGACGATATAGGTAGTTGTAATATAACAATTACCTATTTATACTGATAAAAATATTTGCATACTTGAATTTGAAAACGACTGTGCCACGTGATTTTTCAGAAGTATGATTACTGTGTGCAAGTTTTGTGGGTCGTTTGAATCAAATTTTTATTTCACGGTTAATCCCCTCTTATATACTTGTACTAGAAATAATATACATATAATCTACTTTTGCTTGTTTTATTTAACTTACAAAATGCGTCAGTTGTTCGGGTTGTTCCTCACTGAGTATATTTGGCTACATGCTACTGCTTCACAGTGAGAATTTCCAGAGGTTTCCGATTCAACATGGTGGCTGTTAACATAAGGTACACATACAGGAAACTCTCTTGAGAAATCTGTGTGAATTTGTGCGCTGTACTGAATTCAAGTAACATTTACTCATTTGGTTTCTCAGTTTGTTAATTCGACTACAGTTCCACTTGAACGTGATAGATGCAACAAGCAAACATTGTTTGTTGAACAGTAAATACACATGAATGTTCCAATTTCAAGTAAAATCGAAATACGTCAAAATTGCCATCATAAATCGCCAGTGTTTACATTCGCAAAAAACAGTCTGTTCATTCACAATGTGGTGTGTTTACATATGCGCCGACGCGATTTCGCGTTTAATTTTAACTAGTCAGCGGAATCTCAAGCGTAGTCAAGGTTCCGGAACAAAACTCGCATAATCTGATGACGTCATTAAAAAATGAGGAAAAAATATAGTAAACAACAATGCAGTAACCACGTGGAGACGCTCACAATGGGTGCTGATACCATTATCGAGGCGTTATCATGCACTACGTGGCGTACAATTCTCGCTGCTTCTGTGAAACGTCAGTCTGTGCTCGTAATTATGTGGGTTTAGCGACTACCAGGGTTTCGTTGTTGTACTGACAAAAACTGAAACTATAATAGATAGTTTAGATAAGAAAACAATAGATTATTTGGAATCATGTGTTACGCGAGGCAGGGACGTTGAGAGCGAAGCTTGCGTTCATATAAAATTATAGATAAGTGGCGCTACTGTATTATTACTTCATGATTAGAAGTTAGCAGGTGGCGTTCTGTAGTTTATGCCTATTCCCATGGGAAGAAGGCGTGAGTTTATGTATGTAATTATGTATGCGTGATTACAAGTTACCCAAAACCGTAATGCGGCCTTGTTATACACAATCTCGTTGAAAGCTAATACTATCTACGAAAATTAAGGGGATTCCCCATTGACGTAGATGTGAACAATTTTGTAGATTGCAAATAATACTCTTTATATTTGGAAGGCTAGACTTTGTCTCAAGGTTTAATTTAAAAGAGAATCTAGAATCCCACACAACGAATCGGTCGTAAAATCCGATGTGTAATCCCAGTTCAAATTACAGCTAGCTGCCAAGTGTCTGTGCCGAGACATAAACAACTAATGTTTTCTGTCAACGGTCGAAGCTAGGGTTGCCAACCCTTCTATACAATATAGTATCCTACTATATTGGAGGCCTAAGTACAAAATTTCTAAAACAAAAACATAGTAGGCGAAACTACTATACTTACATATTTTCGATGAAAAATTTAATTAACTTTAACAATTTATATTCTGAAATAAATCAGTTAAATAAAATTCTGGATATGGCTCTTTCTGACAAAAAAATTGCTACAAAATGTACTGCTGAAAAATGGCAACAATAATTCCACAGTGATTCTGACTTTAGCAATATTTTAAAAATAGTACGATTGATTTTTTCTATACCAGCAACTTCTGCATTTACTGAGCGCATATTTTCAGTGATGAATACAAAATGACGAGTGAGCGCAATCGGGCCAGTATTATAATCTCATAAAAGCTGAAATAATGGTATTTTTAACCTTAATTTAGAGTGTAATACCAGTTATGAGACATTCAAAAAAACCTGTTAATAGGGCTTAATATACAAATATAACATTTGAAACATACCTACAATATTTTTTTTTTCCCATCTATTATTTTTACGAGTAATGGCTTTGTAAATAATATATTTGATATAAAAAAGTTGGCAACCCCAGTCGAAGCAGTCTATATTATGTCTAACATTTGAATTTGTAATGAAATTATTATTCAAATGGAAAATGTTGTTAAAATGTAGAAAAAAACTAATTAGGTACCTATTTAAATAAAATAATTACATAATATCTAAATATATCTCCCTTTGCTTACATAATTAAGTTTAGTTAGTTAGCGAAGTGTCTAGACAAGGTAGCTTAGTAAAACTATCACTACACGAAGTTCTTGACTTAATCCTCTCAAATAGAATTCTTTCACAGAACAAATTAATTCTTAGACAAAAATAACATTCTTCAACAGCTCTATCAAGTACCTACTGACAAGGGCAAACGTCTTAAGGCTCTTGAATTTATAGAAAGAAAAAAGAATGAATATACCGTCAAACAGGGCGAATATGGATGCAGGGGTGAATCGGAACGAAACTTTAAAAGGGATTTTAACAAATAATATAGTTTGTTGCCAACAAGGGCACTTTATCGTTAATTATAATACAGTAAACACATTAAGAGTCCTTTTTGGCAACAAACTATATTATTTCAATGTTAAAATCCCTTTTAAAGTTTCGTCTCGATTCACCCCTGCATCCTTATTCACCGTTTGACGGTACTTCAGTTTCTACCGTCATAAAAAATAAACCAGTAAGCCATTAGTGTTAGAATTTATTTAACGGACGGTACGTTTATTTGCGGTAATTTTGAGAGATGTAATAGACTTTTAAATGGCATGTAACTATTTAATCGAACCTCTAATAATTCCCATTTTGCGCCCCTAAAAATCTGATTGAACACTGTATTATAAATTATAATGATTGCACCTCCTTTTGTGAACCTCTAATAATTCCTATGTTAGGTTCCTAAAAATACGAAATAGCCAAGTAACAACAAACAAATGTGAGAAATGGTCAGAAAAGTAAGCGCAAAAAGTTTTAAGAGGTTCATTAATTTAAAAAAAGTGTCAGTAGAACGTCAATAAGTTTTTAGAGGATCCGTAAAAAAAAACTCCTTTAAAATGTTGGGATGATTTTCTACACCAGTAAAATTAAAGAAATTAAATCAGCTAAACAGTAACTTAGAGGTCATTAAAATCTTCATTATGAGCACTACTATAAATACCTACCATCAAACATTTCATACTTCCATTCCACGTAGGCATTTATTAGATTAATTAATGCTATACTGTACATGGTAGATGGACCTCATCTTGTTTTACACTTAACAAAATTAAGTAGGTAATATATTAGTACTAGCTTCTGTCCGTGACTTCGTCCGCGTGAAATTTCCTGTTCCAACGATCCACCCCGTCGCGCGTCGTATCGCATCGCCCGCCCGCGCTATTACTTTCGTTTTCGCTTAGCGTTCTTTCTGACATTTTTTCTTTTTGCTCGGTTTCTAAGAGTCCCAGCGTGGTTTTAGCCTAAGCCTTCCTTAAAAATTGTGCTTTAAAAGCAAACAGTTCTTTTTTTAAATCCGACTGGTAGTTCCAGAGATTAGCGCAGCGCATTCAAACAAACAAACTCTTCAGCTTTATTATTAGTATAGAATGTAGATATAGATTAGTATAGATATACAGTGAAACCTGGTTAAGTGGGACCTGGATAAGTGAGAAACCTCTATTATTGAGAATTTCAATGAGGTCCCGGCACTTTTTCATCCAATTACCTCTGTTAATGGGATTTTACGAACCTGGTTAAATAAGATTTGATTTCTAGGATTTTTTCGATGTTTACCTCTATAATTGGGAGTCTGTAGCTCAATTCCCTGTATAAGTGAGACATTTATCAGGTTGAGACAGGTTTCGACACGTAACAATAACAAATAACACCAAAAATACGCATTTTTATTAACCTTTCCACCTCTATAAATGGAATAACAGTACATTTCGACCTCTATAAGCGGGGGCCTCTGTAAATGAGACAACGATAATGCTAAACCTCTCTAATTGGAAAACTGGATAAATGAAAACCTCTTTAAATGGTACAAAATCCTTGGTCCCTTGAGATCCCAATTAACCAGGTTTCACTGTATATACATATATATTATGCCTTTCTTTAATTACAATCTATTCATTAGTGAAGCGTTTTCTCGTTACGCATCCAATGGAGCGCCGCCGTAAAATTTTAATTGGTCATCAATGGCTGACTTTTTAACTACTATTTCTCTGAACCGTAAAATTTGCGCGTTAATTGTTTTTTTTTTTTTTTTACACGAGTCACGAGCTTAAATAGGTATATAATTACAGGTACAATCAGCATAAATCGAAAGCTATTTTCACGTGAAATTATGATTGGGACTGTGAGAATAAGATCTATTGCATAATACCGAAAATACTATATTTGTAACATAATATTCCAATCAGTACTTTAGGAGATAACCGGTTTTGAATTTTGTTAAGTGTACTTATACCTACATATTTTAGCCCGTATTTGTACACGGTCGCTTAACACGTTGACGGACAGTATTCCCTCACCTGTTAAATCATCTAAATTGATCTAAATACTAAATTCCTTTACTGAGAACACTAGTGTAAATGGAAACGTATATTTATTAAATGTTTATAGTTAATAATTATAAATTTTATTTTATCCCCTTTGTAAATAATTGTGATTGATGTTTCTTTTACATCTTCTGCAATGTAGATATAAGTTCTAGTTTGCGATATCTGAGTGCTTATCTCTAAGGTCTCGCGACTCCCCCGGCTATTTTCGTAATTCTGTGCAGCGCGGGGTCACTATTTCGAAGATAAACTTGTTATTGTAATAATAAGATAAAAATTCATAGAATTGGGTTTTTCAATTCATTGTTTTGTTTATATTTACTTCAGTAAGATAAGTTGGCCTATGACACTAATTTATGGTAATCTTAATTACTTTTCTCATTAATACTTTAAGTTAAATCTATATACATATTTCACACATCAAGTGCCTAGGGATCAAGCACGTTTTTGCTAGTTACTAAAAATCCGTTTTTTTTTATTATATTTTTGTAACTCCTATGGATACTTTTTAGTAAATTTCTTCATTTGAAAAGGGAATAGTTTTTGAATTTCGGTCAAAAGGTGAAAATCTTCTATCAAGTCGTATGAATTCCTATATACCTGTATCCTGCAACGGATTTGAGGCCTAGTCAATAAAATTTCTGCCATACTTCTGAGTGGAATCAATAGATAAGGACGTTATTATGGAGAGAAGACGTCCTTTGAGCCGAGAAGAATTGATTAGAGCCGTGGGCATGTGGGAAGCTGGTTTTCGGCTGTGGCAATCGCTCTGGGCACTACGCAAAGTGTTATAAGTCGACTTTGGACACCGGATTTGGTTACCGCATCACTGGCAGCGTGGCAGAGCCACATGGAGGACGAGCTCGCATCACCACACGCAGACAAGATCGTTACATGCAAATTACTGCTCGACGAAATCTTACAATGACCGTGATGATATTGGTTACGAGGCTTCACAGCTCTTCAGAGATGTTAATAAGCGATCAAACCATAAGAAATCGCTTGCATGAAGTCAATTTCCGTTCCTGAGCCGCTACGTGTACCACCTATTGAGCCCCGCAATCGCAGAGCCCGTTTACAATGGGCTCGTGAACACAGAAATTGGGCAGAAGAAGAGCGGCGTTTTGTGTGCTTTTCTAACGAATCTCGCTTTGGTATAAGGCCAGATACTAGACGTACACGGTATTAGAAGACCCTGGACGCCAAGAACGTTTATAATCATGCCAGGAAGTCCATGCATACAGTGGTGGAACAACCGTGATATGGGCGGGTATTGCTGGATCAGAGGCAATTTCAATGCACAGATTTAGACTGAAACGATTGTATCAGATGTTGTCATTCCTTTGCGGACCCAATTTGGTGCTTAATTTCTGCTTATGCATGATAATGCACGTCCACACACTGCCAGAATGGTCGCAAACACACTATGCCGCAGCTAATATCAACGTCCAACCATGGCCTGCTCAATCGCCAGACTTGAATCCCATTGAGCACGCATGGGATATGCTTCAAAGATGAGCTCTGCGAAATATGGATACCGGACATACACCAGAAAATCTTTTTCGTCTGTTACAAAGGACGTGGGCGGCCATTCCGCAACGTGATTTGGATGAACTCATATTGAGTACGGCTTAATCGCTGTGATTGTGTTCCAGAAATATAGACTACTAATATTGTTTATTTTACGCAATAAAAACCTTCAAAACTTTTTTTTCTTTTATTACTTCTTAATGTCGGGATTCTAAGGTGTAAAATCCAGCATAAGCAAAAATCGCGAATAGTCTTTATTAACGCAAAAGCAAAGAGAGTACTTCGTCGATCTACACATACGAAAACATTTTATTTAATCAATGTAAATAGACATTTTTATTTAATTTGAATAGGGCAACCAAATATTTATAAATAAAGCTGAAGAGTTTGTTGTTTTTTTGTTTTTGTTTGCTTGTTTGTTTGAACGCGTTAATCTCTTAAACTACCAGTCGGATATGTTTTTTTTATTTACGTTTGATTGCCAAATTCTTAAGGAAGGCTATGTAAGATCACTCTGCGACCGTAAGGAGCCGAGCAAAAGAAAAAAAGAGTCGAAAAGAACGCTAAACGAAAATGAAGTAATAGCGGGCGAGCGATAGGATGCAACGCGACGGGTCGGGGGCCGAAATTTCACAAGGACGAAGTCGCGGGCTTGGACCAAATAAAAAATCAAGACATAACAATGTCAACAGTGACTTGAACCCGGCTTCGTAAACATGTGTGCACTTCGTGAGGTGTAGTTTGGTTAAAAAATATCGTTGTAAGTGTGTACGCACAGAGCAAGGTGTAGTTTTGCATGCTTCACTGTATTGTTCGCAGCGCTGTCTTGGATTTTTGTTTTGGTCTGAGGTCAAGGGCAGAAGCTAGTAATTTATAATTATTGCATTATTAAATAATTATGAATGATTTTCACGCAAGAAATGCTATGATTCTCATATTTTTTTTGTCGAGTCATCTTATAATATTGACTTCAGCAATAAAGCTAACAACACTAACCTATTACCTAAGCACTATTGTTACTAACAGCAAAATACTAACAAGATTATGGACCTTAGTCTGAAATAAAGTTTTATATTATTTTAATAAGACGGCCAGAAACGGATAAATTGCCTGTAAGGTCGCATACACACAGTATACAAAGTCCAATAAAATAAGAAACTCCGCATAATAAAACACGAGTAAATCCTAGGCACATGGGACGCAGTCCTGGCTGAAGAGGCAGAATACGAAATTCACTGAAAAATGCTTCCTGCTTTACACTATGGTTTTCGGGCTTATTCGTATCTCTATGTAAAGTTATTGTTCAACCAACTTTGTCAGTATATTCAAATCCCGAATGTCATTCTTTGACTCTTGTATGAAATTGCTATACTTAACACGGCAAAGTGGCAACTAGAAACAATTATATTTTCTTGTAAATGTTGAGACGTTCTGAATGGCCTAACCGAAATAAACGATTTGTCTTAGATTTCGACTTTGTACCTAGAATGTGTCTTACCTTCTGTGGTGTGGATTCGGAAGCTGAGCGGAGCTTGGCACGACCAGCCCCGCCTGCTTGACGGATGGCGGCCATGAGGCTGGAGTGCGCGTCGCCGGCTGGCGCAGGACCGGGCGCCGACGACACATCCTTCACCTCTCTGTTAACAAAAAATAAAGATATTTTTATAAAATTGTCTTATCAATCACTGTGGGCTTAAATAGCTATCAAGTGGAAGATGCCGAGACAAGTTTGACTCCTCCCAAAATGAATGGTCAGCGCAAGGAACAGAAGTGTGTAGAAAAGAGAGGCCTTTGCATTTGGAATAGATGTACGAGTCACTTCCATTACACCACTAAACAACGTCTTACCAAGGATTTCACAAATTGCCAAGGAAAAATGTGTTCTAATAAAATAAATTATAGAAGTTGTTCGCAATGCATACAATGTAAGTCGATAAAAGGAATTATATACAAAACCTATTAATCTCAAAGCAAGCTATAACAGCGGAAGACAAATTGATTTAATGCTACATTTCTTCCACACTGTAGACTGACAGTGAAACTGATGATAGACCGTGAGAAAAAACATCCATAACAATTAAAAGATTACCTACTACTTATTACTAAGGATTCTCTTCGCGAAATCCTCGCGGTTCGCATAAATAATTAAATTAAACATCTATTAATTTGTTCACTTGATCCTTGTGTGTTTCTCGGTAAAACATTTATTAATTATACCTACACCACAACGCTACAAAATCACGATACAATTTAAGGTAGGTTCACACCTGCGTTCATATACCATGACTGGGTGATTCTTCCCCTATCGCTAACAAAATCGGATCCGGTGTAAAATTAAAGGCAGATGTGTCCTAAGCATTACAAGTAACATTTTGTGAGCAGTAAAACCCTCGTAACGTAATAAACTCGGTACTTAGAACACGAGTAATAAAATGTAGCCATCATGTAGATGAGATGTCGAATATAAAAGGCACCTTTGACAGATTAGGTACAGACTTCAGACTCAGACTGCTCTCAAAGTATAAACAAAATGAAATTCCAGTCGACTTAATGGAGATAAAAACGGCGATGGGATAACCATAACCTTCACGTCTGTGAATCCCAGGGTTGATAAAGCGGGGGCCATACCGTCATCCGCCTACGATTTGGTTGAATTCCGTAAATAGCAATTTTATTTAAGTAAGAGTCGATTCTCCGTGATTGATATTTGCTTTAGGTATACCATTAAAACGAATATGGGGAAGAGCAATCACTGTGTTATTATGTAAAACTTTATTTTGAATTTGTCCTATCGGAATTATATTATCAGTCTATCTATTTATTTGATAATCAATGTTATCATTTTATCAATCCTAGACGTGATAACTGACAACCCTTGATGTAACATCTTGGTATCACTTAAAAGCTAGCTCAAACCTAATAAACTAGGGGCAAACGTGACGAACTCACACATTTAGCAAGACGTGTATTTAAATGTGTGTGTAATATCGAAGTACACACGGCTACATATCAAGCTATACATTTCCAGTACAAGCTGACCTCTCATTGTACGGAAATCCTATATAATGCGAGATCAGCTTATACGGAAATATACAGCTTGATATGTAGCCGTATGTACAACAAAACAAGTTTGAATTAGTGTGTAAGTTACTGCATGTAATAGCCCTGTGCGTGTTACTTTTTAATTCTGACCTTTGCTGGGGCGAGTATCGATTCGGCCAGCTCGTCTACGGTCTAGACTACTCTAGGCTAGATTCTGACGTTATTACGTCATAGTAATTAAATACGTTTAATACGAACTAAAGGGCTACTGGAGCGACGCTTGAAGTTTCAACTAAGGTCTGAATTAAAATTGTTGAGCGTATTTTGAGACTTTGATCCTAAAAGTTTTTAGGTATTATAGGATTTTATAAGGACCAGGAGTGGTGGCCCAGTGGTAGCGGCCCCGACTTATGAGTTGTAGGTCGTGGTTTCGAACCTAGGCAGGTGCTTTACTTTGTGTAATTTATTTCATCACCAGTGCTCTCAAAACGGTGAAAGAAAACATCGTGAGGAAACCGGCATGTTCTAGAACCAATCATTCGAAGACATGTGAGATTTACCAACCCGCACTGGGCCCTTGTGGTGGATTATGGCCCACTCCTTCTCACAGAGAGGCGTGTCCCAGCAGGAGGGCCTGTGTCCCAGCAGTGGGAACGTTATAGGCTGATTATGGTTATGCTTAAGGAATTTGGTCCTTCGAGTCGACTTACATAGGGTCTTATGTAAACACAAAGACCCATAAAATAACTTTTTTCTAATATTCGACGAGGACACCGCATTGCGTCAACAAATTAATACTACTTATTGTTAGACCGACCAGTCTGGATAGAGAAATTGGCACACCAATAAAATGAAGCGATAAAATGAGATGGATGCCAAAGGAAACTTTTATCTGTAATTCCAATAAAGACGAATTAGAGTAACAAATGCTCTGAAATAGAAATAATTCCTATCTGTTGTATGTCATCATTAACGGCAGACATCAAAGCACGAAAATATATTTTTAAGCCTGATTGGCACTGTTTGGGCTATACAGCGCGCCTCCACGTTTTACAGAAAATAAGGACGAAAAATATAAGGCGGATTAGCGACTTGGCTGCGTGGGATACATCTAGATAGGTACTTTAGACACTCCCCGGATTAGTAAATGGCGCCTTCATGCATTTCTAAGATCTAAAACATCAAAATAGAGTTAATTGAAAGAAAAAGTTTTGATGCAGTTTTGAAGCCGAAATACTGGCCATCATTTTGGAGTCATCGTTGTTCCAAATTTGAATTCACAACCATTTCATTATAGAACTTATTACAAAAAAAGCAGGGTGGCTCAATTTAAGAGTCTGGGAGTGTATTATAAAAAGCAAAACTATAATTTTGAAAAAATATCTTGTGTTAAAACGTAATCGAAAAGGGTTTAAATAACTTTCTTGATGGTCTCCCGACTTGATGTAAATATAAAAGGACAGATTAAATAAAAAAACCTTTAAAAAACGTTGATCCGTTTCAAGTTCTGCCATATAAACAACTAATTATAAATCTTCTTAGTTTTTCTACCATTACGTACTTACTTATTGGTTTCTCGTAGGGATAGACACAGCAATAATATCAAATATTGGTATACTCATACACCTATTAATATAATTTACTTTTACTATCCTAACTTCCTAACTTAATATTATAAATGCGAAAGTAAGTTTGTTTGTTACCTTTTCACGCCTAAACCACTGAACCGATCATCCTGAAATTTTGCATATACGTCGTCAGGTATACAGAAACGGACATAGGGTACCTTTCATCTCGCAAAAAAGTACTGTTCCCGAGGAAAACAACAATAACGTTCTTATGATAATAGATGGCGCCACGTGTCTTTCGAATCATGATGGAATTATAACCCGAATTGATAGTCAAAATCTAAATTAACGCGAGCGAAGCCGCGAGCAAAAGCTAGTATATAATATTATAAAGTGAAAGTGTGGATGTTTGTTACTCAATCACGCTAAAACGGCTGAACGGATTTGGATAAAATTTGGCACATGGGTAGACTATGACCTGGATTAGGACATAGGATACTTTTTATCCCGATATTCCCACGGGATCGAGATTTCTGCGGGTGAAACCGCGGGGCGCAGCTAGTAATTTATAAATCAAAGAAAACCCTCCGGAGGCTGCCATTGCCCTGTCTGTTCCTTTCAGTTAAAATGTATAGCAAATCCAAAATTCTATTAATTCTTACTAAATTGGTTAAATCCATAAAGCGGCGTATATTCAATTTATTGCAAAGCAGAGAATGACAGCCCCCGACGGGTGTTCTTTGATTTATAATTTATATTAATAGGTATAGACCTCCTCCGTTCCGTCGTGGGTAAAAATAGATAAGTTTGTTACTTTCGTATGGCCTACGATCGATAGCGTTTAGTTATTCAGTGATGCAACTGGTATTCGTAGTATGAACTAGTTCAAAAGCTCTGGAGAAAGTTATTTAGAATGCTGCTACTGTTTTGGATAATATTTAGAACGAAACATTGGTATTTAGCTGCCTTTGATTAGGACCCGTCCCCCAAACCACGTCACACAACCTCTGGACGCGTGGGTGCAGGGGCGCCGGGAGCGGGGTGCAAGAGGGTGCACTTTCACCCCCCTGGCTTCAAAATAAAATATAGGTGTTAAAACATTCAGAACTAAAAGAATATCCCAAATCGCCTAATACAATAATGGAGCACTTAAGCTATTCGAGGCGAGATCAAAAAAAAATCTCTTAATTCTAAAGATTTTATGCATAAGTCCACAATGTTACTCCTTGTATGAATGGACAAACGATAACCAACATATCCGAGGTGAAGAGTAAAAATGAACGAGCTTGCTTCGTGGAGCTGAAGATGCACACGCCTGAAAATAAATTTTGCGGCGCCCATGCGTGGGTGCACTATATTAATCAATTCGTTAATAGAGTAGAGGAAAGAACAAAGGTCGATGCTTTTATCAAATGACGAACTTCATTTGTTTCAGTTTGTTTTGTGCTCTGAATCAAGCCAAAGTTGTTTTAACTTTACAGAGTAGATGAGAGGAACAAAGGGCGAATTTTCTTTCATCAAATACTACAAACAACGCTTGTTTTTGTTTTTTTTAGGCACATTTAAGTCAAAGACCGCTATTTCATTCTTCAACCAAGAGCACACTGTACTTAACAAATTCAATAAATTATTGTTGAGCATGACTCAACACTGACGCTGCAAACAAGATCAAATTGTTGGTAGGGTCGAAATACCAATTGATCATAATGATTGTCTAACAAAAAAGAAATTCATAATAATTTTATTTATTTTTTCATTATAAGACTTTTTAGGGTTCCGTACCCAAAGGGTGCCAACGGGACCCTATTACTCCGCTGTCCGAAATAGGTAGACACTTGTAATTTTCACAGAATATGTAGTACTACTATAGCCGCTATAACAAAAAATAATAAGAATTAAAAAGACGCGACGGCGACGCGCGGTGCGACGCGATTCTGTAAGAACAATGTGCATGAAGATTTCATAGAATTTTTTCTACTAAAGTCGAATCGCGTAGTCGCGTCGCGCCTGTCTGCGGGAGCTTTAATGTCGGTCCCCATCTCCCCATACAAGAAACGTGCCTTTTTTGGCGTTTTTTGCTCGATCTTAATAATGGAAAAAATTGCATGGTGATTCGGAACCCTTCATGGGCGAATCCGACTCGCATTTGGCCGCTTTTTTATTAAAACACTAATAACTATATCTATTCATAACATAACATGATGTAGCAGTTATTTAGACCGGTACTTCGGGAACAAATCGGCCCAATGAAACTGATCGGAAACTATTGATCAGAGTATGATAACCTCTCCACTGATTATGTTGATAAGTGCGAGCTATTGACCTGCAACGGACGTAACGAATTTAACTGTTTACAATATGATTTGAAAATGACCACGTTACTTATTTGTGTCGGTATCAATGTACTGCTAATTCGGTTTGACGGCTGCGCTCGTCACCCGTATGCCTGGTGACATGCGAGTTATTTGGCCGGTTGGAGTTGGAAAGCGGTTAGAGGGCGATTCTGCAGTATTTTTTATTAAAAGTTCAACTGTTGAAAATGTTGCAGTCAAGGAATATAGTTTGACTTTGATTGGTTTATCTGGAAGGCCCGTGGATAACAGCCGTAAGGGTCGATCGATCGGGTTAAGCTACGCTTGCCACGATCGTCTGCCGGCTGAGAGTATGTCATGCTCATTCAAATGTTAAACTCAAACTCAAAGCATTTATTTCAAATAAACCAATTACAGGCACTTTTGAATTGTCAGGGGATCGGTCAGTCAGATGAAGCTAGATGCCCATTCCAAAGCGTAATTGGTACCATCGGAGAAGAACGGGCAAGAAACTCCATGGACACTTTACATACCGAGAATGGGTGACCATCTTTACATACCGAGACCCTTCCGTGCCTTGGAAAGCACGTTAAGCCGTTGGTCCCGGATGTCATTCCTCTTACTAAAGGGTATCGTATTACCCAGTAACTGGGTTGTGGATAGGGTTACCATATGGAAAATTGAAAAGTCCTGACAAAAAGCCTGATTGCTATAGAAAAGTCCTGAGATTTTGTCGCAAAAGTAATCAACGACGACGCATTTGTTTTTCATGTGATGTTTTTCTTATTTTTAGATTGTTTTTTAAAATACTGTGTCGATGTTAATTATGTTGATTTGTGATTTGTGCTGTGATACTATCCAAAGAAGATTATATTTGTGTTTATAATGATTGTAACTTACCAATAAAACAAAATTTACTGAAAAATCTAGATAGAGATACTTTATTTTATAAAAATATCGCAAAATCCTGAGGTTTCCGAGATTTTCCTCAATCCGGCCGCAATCCTGCCAGGAGCGTAAAAATCCTGAGATATGGTAACCCTTGTTGTGGAGGTCAGATAGGCAGTCGCTCTATGTAAAATACTGATACACAGCTGCATCCGGATAGACTGGAAGCTGAACCCAACATAGTTGGAAAAAAGGCTGTAGGCAAATCTATGATGATGGTTTATCTGTTCATGTAGTAGGCATCTTTTAAAATTAATTTGGACAAATAGATTTTGATGCAAGAAATTGTGTTCGTCAGAAATTCCAAAGTCGAAAAAAAAACAGTTGACTGCGCACAAGCATTGAGCTTACTAGCCGACAAAAAATAACCTGCTTCGACGGACTGGAAGCTTAGGAGAAGACAGTCAAAGCAATTTAATTCAGCATTCGTATTAATAATGCAGGTTGACAAGTAGTCACGATGTTAGCAGGCCTCGACTGATTAAAACTGCCCGTGTATTCCCGGCCTTAGTAAAAACGATCAGGCACTAAGAATTATCTGACAAAAAACTAGGATTCAAAACCGTCATCTCGTCATAGAACAGTCCTCAAGACATAATTATCTCACAAAGTGTAATAATTGGAGTTAACAAGGTATAAATTCTCTACTTACGACTAATATTCACAGCATAACTTAAAAGCGCTTATAATAACAGCAAAAAATAAGCGTGCTTAGCTCACAGTGGTTGTACACAGAGACATGTACGCAATTTATTATCCCCATTTACAGCTGAAGAAAAATATGAATCCACGTTTGGCGTAATTGCTTACCATTCCGAGGCAAATACATGACATTGCAACATCGGAATGGGAACGTTAAAAAGCTTCACACTCAATCCTACTACCCTAGCTTTTATGTTTCTTTCCATATTCATATTTTTATCGTCTGCAGTTAGGCAATTAGGAACCTTATTACTGTAACGTAACTGCTAAATTGGCGTGGTGTTTCGGTACGATTGTGCCGGTACCTCGGTCAGGACGAATACAAACGAGACATTCCAGTCTGGCTATCATTCCAAGGAACTTGATGAGATCAAATTCGCAAAAAGTGTAATAAAGTTATTTACGTGAATTCTTATTCTGGCTTAAATAAAATGTTGGTTTTAACGTAATAATTAAATAAACATAATTGTTTAATTATAATCACTCTTTAGTATGATAATAGGAAGTTGTGTTTAGTTTAATCTGTATTTATTAACACAACTTTTGTTTTATACTCATATATGTATATTAGGTCGGGGAACAAGTTCTTTCGTCTTTTTTAAACAAATTAAAGACTAAGAGCTCGTGTGGCACCCAAATATCAATGAATATTTGTATAACCAGACCTTTTTGAAATGGACCAAACTGTTTTGTGGTCAACCCCTAATTCTTCAGCTATATCGTAACTACTAATCCACTTCCCTCCACTAGTTCAAAAATGGTATCGACTTTATCCGTAACAGGGCGACCAGAGCGAGCTGTATCTTTGACGTCAAAATTCCCGGACTGAAAACACTTGAACAAACTTTGTGCTACTCTTACTGACACTGCGTTAAGTCCATAAACGTCACATATTTTTTTCGCGCCTTGTGTCGCGTTTTGCCTTTTTTTGTAATAAATATTCAAAATGTATCGAATTTCTTCGTTAGATTCTCTCATTTTGGCAGACAGAAAAACAATTGACGGGAAATCGTTTTACTTTTTACAAGCTTTTATTTAACTTGCAATGTTGGTATGTATGTATGTATGTTCGGGACAAATCTTGCAAGCTGAATTAAAACCACTTCCTCTTATCCTACGGAGTTGAAATTTCACACGTTGATTCTGTTTCGAAGACAATGCATTTTTATGATGCATGACCTGATTCTTCACCCAGGATTGGCTCCAGACGAAGGAACTCCTCAACGGTCAACAGCACAGGCACGAAATTATGTATATGTACTCATTCAATTATGATAGCCCGTACTAAAGTATGGCATTACTTGGATAGTGCAACTCAGATGGCTTCCTACCATGACTTGTGTAAAGGCGTGTTTGGGTTCGTTGGATTTATCTTTACAATTACCTTTCAAGAGAAGGTGATAGAACTGATATTTAAAGAAATGCTAATGCTAAAAACTACAAAATAAAATGTAAGTAAAAACCTTTTTAAAAATAAGCTTTTAATTAACTAAAAAGCACTAAATAGAACTTACGTTAACATAGAACTTTAATATTTTCTTAAAAGCTTGAGGCGTGAACATTCTTCTTACACTTGTAAGATACCTAGGCCACAAGCTTTTAAGAAAATATTAAAGTTCTATGTTAACGTAAGTTGTATTTAGTACTTTTTAGTTAATTAAAAGCTTGTTTTTAGAAAGGTTATTATTTACTTTTTTTTTTTAATGCCATCTATTAAATCGTGTCAAAACCAGCCAGATACAAACAGTACAGCCAAAGAGATTCTACAACAACTTTATACCTATTAAATATAAAAAAAGCTTTTCCCCCGAGCTATTATATTATTATGTTACTGTGTAAGGTTAATTAATTATTAGTTTCTATGGGCCACTGTAGCCTGAAATAAATGTTTTATTATTATTTTTCATTGTCATCCATTAACGTTTAGCTTATAATAGCACAATATCGACCGCTCTATTTAAAAGCGGAAAATCAATATTCAACTAGTTCGACTGACCCCTAGTGAGTTTTATGAAGTGCGAACTAGTGCTTTTTTATATATTATGTATATAAAAACAGCTACCAATCAAAACTGGTTAAAATATTCGAAAAAAATATTAAGCAGTCTACACACCAAACCAACCCACCCGCCGACACAGCCCTCGGCGGCTTGATGACGGCGGCTTTATTTCAAAAGAATCATGTCGGCGACTTGTACGGGCGCGCGTATCTACGACAGTCGACGACTCATGTCGGCGGGTCGGCGGGTTTGGTGTGTAGACTGCTTTACGTGACAACATTTATCGGTTGACCTTAAAATATGTTTTTCCTCATATGTATAGAGAGGAAAAACCATTCATAAGTTGGAAAATAATATATAGATGACATTTAAAGTCATGGATTTTATTAATTGTTTAAAAAATTAAGCATACGCATTACGCGTGCCATACGTAGCAAATTCAAGTTGACGAAAGAAAATTATTGAAGTCTCACTTTTAATTTTCGCTTTTTCATTTCCACATCCGACTTAACAGGATCTACAACTCCTTTAAAATTCGCTTTCGTAGAATAAGACTTGTACTGAATAGAACATACCGTTACAGAAATAGAATTCCGCGGTACATAGTGTACATAAACCTTAGTACATAGTCCTATGTATGTAAAACTGAAAGAGATGACTACGAACAAAACCCGCATAATGATGTTGGCAAGGTCTTTTGTTACTGAGCATGAAGAATTACTCAACATACTGAATTACTTTCAGATGAGATGGCTGAACAAACAAAGGAATGAATGCTTTAATAAGAACTTTCTACTCAATCGATCCAAATCGATCAAAAGGACGTGAGTTGAGTATCCTGTTTTCCCCGATGGGTTCGCCAGTTATGTTTAAGTCCCATGTAATAGAAGGGCGAGCCTATTGCCATCAACCGGGCACAAATCCAGACTCCGGGCTGCTACTGAGAAATTCCTGATGGAAAAACCTAACTAACCCAACTTTGCAAATTTGTTCCACCTAAGAATTTTTCAAAATATTTCATATAAAAATTCTTAGGTGGTACTCCAAAAAATTGACGATTGATATGAAATCGATGATTATTATTCAATAAATATATCATTCCTACAGTCGCAAATCGCATTTTGATCAACATACGACGTAAAACAGAGCTGCAATTTGCAAAAAACCAAAGAAAATATGAATTTGCGGGCTACAACTGAGAATTCACCTTAAAAGGGCTTTGACATATTAGAAAAGCAGTGCCTACATGCAAATTACCCTTCAAACTATAATAAACGGCAATCTCGTAAATATTAGAACACGGCACATGATTGCAACCTGTCAAACCCAACGGAACGAGTAACTGACTGCATAAATTTGATCCAACATTATCCGGGCCCTATCTATAATTAATCATATAATTTGAGCTCAAGGCTCCAAGTGAAAGGTTTAACAGTAAATATTATGGAAACAGGTCATAATAATCCTAAAATATTGACAACAAGATTGGATCTAATGGATAAATCTGTTCAAATTGCGTTCTGAAACGTACGTGCGTTGCGTTCTTACGTAAGACCTACTTGAGCGGATTACACGCGAACCTCTATTCTTCTAATTACATGCTATCGCGAACACGCAGCGTCATATCAATGGATGCTACTAAATGAATAATATGCTAGGAAATTCTATTAATAAATACGAGTATGATGCGTCGGTTTCGCGTCACGTTTTGTTACCATATTTATTTCGTGAGAAAAGGGAATAGCCCGCCGCATTCACTTCTTGGAGGCTAAAACCAGAGTAAATAATAAATTAGACACTAAGTGTGCGGTCAGTTCCTCGATTATTCTAGGGTTCCGTAGAGGCTCTACGGAACAGTCTTACGGCGTAGACTATGAAAAGTTAATTCATAATGTTGCTTGTCTTTAGTAGTAGCCAAAGTACTTACTATAAATTGGCAGTCTACTAAGGCTTGAGTAGTGGTGACCCAATAGCTTGTGTTTCCAAACTTCACCAATGTTAATCCATACTAATATTACAAATTCGAAAGTAACTCTGTCTGTATGCTACCTTTTCACACCTAAACCACTGAACGGATTTCGATAAAATTTGGCAAGAATATAGATGGCATCCTGGGGAAGGACATAGGTTACTTTTTTTTCCCGGTAGCACGCTCCCATGGGATAATATCTATATCCACGCGGGCGAAGTCGCGGGCAGAAGCTAAATTGGTATAAATCATTCAAGATTTTTCGAAGCACTAATTAATGGTTTGTTACTTTAATAGAATTCGAACTCCGACATCCAAAGACGAACCCGGACAGAAATTATGATAATTTAACGGTTTCCTAGTACAATGACGGGTGACGTAATCCAATAACAAACACAATATTTATCTAATACACATGCATAGTATTGCGTGTGTGACAGAACATCACGAGAACTTAATGATATTATCTACTACAAGATGATGCCCAACTTCTGAGAAGAGGTGCTGAAGCGTATCTCGGTCATGACATTGGAAATGTCAAAGTCAGGAGAAAAACCTCCACAGAAGGACAACGACCTGACAAGTTAACAAGATAATCCTTCGTGAGATAATCCCATTAATGATAGAAGACCCGTCTCATGACGTAATCAGGGAATCCCGCTTCTTATTATGCAACTTTGGTCACGTGGGTCATTTAAACCTTATGCTTTGGCGATCCTCCAGTACTTATGTTTATCGTCGACGCTGATGATAATAGCTTCGCGAAATCCTTTGGTCTATGAATAACAAAATGGAGAGCCGTACGTTCGGCGAAGTCACACGTGGTAACTGCGGAACTCAAAGGAAAATGGTGTGATTTTATGCTGTCTATTACTAATATTATTTTATTTTATTAAATAGGAATAACAAACAGTTACATTATACAACTACCTTTTTCCCGCCTGACTGTCGGAAATTATCGCACGGGAATTAACAACCGGGATAAAAAGTATCCTATGTCCTATTCCTAGGTCATGGCCTATCCGTATGCTTTCATCCAATTCCGTTCAGCCTTTATGGCATGAAAAGGTAACAGACAGACTATATTTCCCATCTTTTAAAGCCAGGGATACACTAGGGGACAAATGTCCTGCGACACGTGTCGCCAGCAGCGACGTCGGGTGAAATGGTGCGACGTTGCCGGACTTCGCTCGACATGTCTGGAAACATCGCGCGACACGTGTCGCCGACGACGTCGAGTGTTGTGGCGTGACGTTGCCAGACTTCGCTCGACATGTCTGACAACATCGCGCGATACGTGTCGCCAACGACGTCGAGAGTGGCGCGTCGTAGCCAGATAATTATGTTAGGCGAAGTTTCGCGAAGTCGCACGACTTCGCCTGACGTCGCTACGGACATAAGTCGCGCGGTGACGCCAGATTTGTCAAACGAAATTGCCCGTCTTCGCTTGACATGTCGTGAGACATTTGTCCCCTAGTGTATCCCTGGCTTAAATCACTTAAATAGAGTTACACAAAAATTTCAATATCACATGTAAATTTTTCAATCAACCCTTGTTTTACCCCCTTGGGGGATGATTTTAGAAAAACGCTAAGACTCGTAATTCTTTATTTCTTACCAAAAGCATAAATTAGAATCTTCATATCCCTCTGGGTTTCCCATACAAACTTTCATCCCCTATATCACCCCCTTTAGGATTACGTATGAGACAAAAAATAGCCTATGTCCTTCCTCAGGATGCCATCTGTCTCCTTGCCAAATTTTATCGAAATCTGTTCAGTAGTTTAGGTTAGGAAAGAGTTACTTTAAAGCTTTTGCCCGCGGCTTCGCTCGCGTTAATTTAGACTTTGACTATCAATTCGGGTTATAATTCAATCATGATTCGAAAGACACGTGGCGCCATCTATTATCATAAGGACGTTATTATTGTTTTCCTCGGGAACAGTACTTTTTTGCGGGATGAAAGGTACCCTATGTCCGTTTCTGTACCCCTGACAACGTATATGCAAAATTTCAGGATGATCGGTTCAGTGGTTTAGGCGTGAAAAGGTAACAAACAAACAAACAAACTTACTTTCGCATTTATAATATTAGTTAGGATATGGATATTACAAACAAAAAAATACAAGTAATAGTGGGCTTCATGCCCGCTGTTCACAGATTATAATTAATAAATAGAACTTTAAAGTCATTAGGAGGTGAACTGTTCATGCATGATAGTTACACTATTATAAAAACAATTAAAAAAAGAAGTATTTTATAAACAACAACAAACAATTAGTCTAAGAGCTCAAGTGTCCCATACAAAAGGCTACCAAACCTTTACAAAGAGCATGTAAATATATTAAATATATCATTCAAACTTATCTCATAGTCAAATTTTGTCTTATATGTTTGAATGTTTCAATGTAGGTTGCTGCCATTCGCCGAACAGATGAACGTTGACCAGCGGGGAATTCCGTAACACACTAACAGTAGGAATAGCTTTCATTTTAACAGTTCAACATCATTCATTGCGTGATTTAAGTTGTAGAGCAGACAAATGTTTCAAACATATGAAGCAATAGATTAGTAATAGGCTTCAAAATGACTCAGATTGTGATAGGTAGTGTGTTACGCTATTAGGGTGTAGTGTTAGGATGACAGAAAAGATAAAATTTGTGGGTTTGTTTGCAGCGGGTAATCTTCGGAACTACTAATCCGATTCCAAAAACTATTTCACTAATGGGCAGTATTGCCGACTGTTATAGGATACATTTTATGTCAAAACAAGATATGTCACGCGGACGAAGTCGCGGGCAGAAGCTAGTATGAAATAAATATAAAATGGAATCAAATTTTCAAACATACTTTTTTATAATTAGCCTATAAAACTGCTTTACAAATTGCTATCGCATCTCAAATCAAGTGTTTCCTAGTAACGAGGTGGTCGAAACATATTTTTTACAGAACAATACATAATTTGCATGCATGCAATAATTTAATTTGCGCGTGCGCGTGTTTATTTGCGCCTGCGCGCGATACTGATTTAGGATCCGGTGCTAAAGCCTTATAAGTAACAGTACATTGGATTGTATGAAATAGCACCAGTTTATTTGACTTAGATAGAATGTAAGATTTTTCGGAATTCATGGGTTATACAGGTTGATTATTTTATGAGCCGCATCGATTCAAGTTGTGATTCTTCTTGTCATATCACTGAAACACTTTTCCAAGATCAACGATTGAATAACTATAATAATAAAACAAATGTTCTGAAATACAAAAACTTTACCAGCTGAACGAGCAATTTAATATTGATTTCATTCAACATTTAACCAGAACTTGTGGACAATATTAACAATTACATCACGCAATATATTCGAAAAAAAGCGTTTCAGAGCCTCGAACAACGTCAATTGATATTAAAAACCAAATTCAATTGAAATGATGTAAATATAATGGACAAACAATTAATAGGAAATTAATAACGCTTTACCCTTGTACCTTCACCACAACATTTATGATCAATTACGATAAAAGTGCACGTCAGTTGTCTATAGTTAGAATGCAGGCGACGAACGCTCATCAATCAGTATTCGTTGGATCGATCATCGAACACTTTGTTAATCGAATGACGACGAAATGCGAAATGACACGAGCCGCGTACATGTGGTCTAAAAGACCATAGACAGAGATATATGACCATAGACATATATTCTATGCGACCGCAGCAATTTATGAATGCGAAACCTACAGAATTAATTTACATACATTGAAGAATAATTACTTGTTACTAAAGGATATGGACTAAAGAAAGATATTTCCTTCCTTTCGTTCCTGACCTTCGGTTTTCGTTTTATTTTCGGTGGAAAGAGGTTTTAATTAATAAAAACTTTTATTTCATTATGTCTGACCGCACTCGCTAATGGCTTTCGGTCGTCTGTTAAAGTATACTTAAAAAAACTCGTAATGAAAAAGAAATCTCTGCCTATTAAAGCTTTTAAAATGTTTATAACACAGCACACACTATTCTCAGAGCAGAGGGTCAATTCTACTTTATTATTGGACGCACATACGACACGAGACATTCGTAGTACACTTTCCACCTGCGAGGATAGAAAGCGACCAATTGAAGTTCTCAAGTTCATAAGAAATCTATAAATAGACTGCAGTACACTGTGGACCGAACTGCATTTATGTGACTACCGCGCATATTAGTTCTTTTTGTTTTTTTCTATTAAAATAAAAAAGAAGATACGGTCTAAAATTTAACACGCTGTATAATGTCAATCAAATCACAGGCAGGAGAAATAATACTGTATTTTTTTAAAGTCAAGTATATTTGCTTAAAATGTCTAATTTTTAAAACAGTTATTTTCTAGGTACAATTAAAAATAATGTGAATACCATGTAATAAGTATAATATACCAAGCTGATCGAAGAATTTGAAAAAGTGAGGAACGCATCAGCTGCATGTTTCAAGTAAAATTTATAAAAGTTACGTACGTTAAATGAGTAATTAAGTTTTCTGGCTAACACAATGAGAGTTTGCTTAGCGTTACGAGTCGCATTCTTCAAGTGTAAAATACCTTCGAAGTAAACGAAATGTCAATAAATAAATTAAAACTCGAACGATATTTTAACGCCCTACAAGTCCTACAACCCAATAATTATGCATGTCATTTTTATGATGATAAATTAATTCTAAACTAAAGCTCACCCATTCGCCTTAATAAGGCACTACTGCTACCCTAAGTAGACACAACTTAAAACGCATCATACATAAATGTAATACGTAATGTTACATTAACCATTCAGTTATGGGCACGCCCATATAGAGAAAGTCATTAGCATATGGAGAAACAATGCAGCCCGGCAAGGACGTTTGCAGAAACAATTTCAACGATGATTTATCTTTTGCGGACCGTATGTACCTACCAATATGGTGAGGATTTTTTGAATGTCAGACTACTCAGAAGACACATTAACGATATTCTGATAAGTAATAAAGACGAATTCGTAGTAGGTAGTAAAGATGCAAATTAGCACTTGAGAATCGTGGTAATTGCGTTTTATTTCTGGGACGAAAACCGTGTAAAAAAGTACCTTAAATTGGAGATCTTGACCTTGACAAATGGCCCATTGACACACTGGTCAAGGTTAAAAGCTTTCTCACGGATAGCGCATCTTAGCCCAGGTACGCACGGACGTTTTTTTTCGCGCACTGGATTTTCAACGCATTGCTTAGCACCGAGAGTTGAAAATCCATCAGTGTTTTATCGACGCGCTGGGATGCGCTCCGTTGAATTCTCAATGCTCGGCTTAATTCCGAGAGTTGAAATTCCAGTGCGCTATAAAAAAATCGCCCGTGCGAACCTGCGAGCGGATAATTACGTAACACAACAGTAGGAATGGGTTTCATTTTGACAGTTCAACAACATTCATTGCGTTATTTACGTTGTTGAGCAGACAATTTTTTCGAACATATGAAGCAATGGATTAGCAATAGACTTCAAAATGATTCAAATTGTGATAGATAGTGTGTTACCTAATTAGGGTGCTGGGCTTATTAGTCTCCTCCTCGCTTATTTGACCTAGGTTCAGCAGTAGAAGTTTACAACTTAAGGGGGAAGCGCCAGGTTGCCCACGAAATTCAAATTTTCTTAAGTTTTTTGCAATTTGCAGGTCAGTTTCAGGATGTATGTTGAACAAAATATGATTCGCAACCGTAACAAGGTATGTATTTACAGAATTATCGTCAATAAAATCATCAATACAACCCTCTAAGTTCATATAATCCCATTGAATGACTTTTCATTGAAAAAGTCATTCATGTAGTCATACACGTCTTTTATGCGAGTATGTAGGGAGCTTTGTTTTCATAAAGCTATTTTGTTAACAGGAACCGCATTTTAATTTAGAGGTATTCAAAGCCCCGCAGCCGCAAATGAATTTCAGTTATCGTCAAAATATTCCTACCTTTTGAAATGGTAGTCCGCATTTTGATTTTAATGTTTTATGTCATCATCTTCCTAGCCTTCCCCCACTTTGTTGGGTTCGGCTTCCAGTCTAACCGGATGCAGCTGAATACCAGTATTTTGAATGGAGCGACTGCCTATCTGACCTCCGATAGCCTATACGAAAGCCCTTGGTAAGGCTGGTTAGCTTCAGATGACCCGTAACGACTGTCAAAGATCGAAGAATGACAGACGGGACCAGCGGCTTAAGGGGCTTACAGGACCTAAACGCAAGTTTTATAATGCCTAAAACTTTATGATCCACTGCAGTAAACAAAATCAGAAAAATATATGATATTCTTCAGGATATATTCTAGTTAGATAGTGTGTTGAAAATTTAATACAACTAATTTCATACGATAGAAAAAAATCACGAAGATACCTCTAAAAATTTCTTTTAACGAATAAAAACCATGCTTAAAAACATGCAATCATTCTGATTTCTTGACAGATTATTCTACAAGCAAAATACTAACGAGTTAGTGTCTTAATTTTGTAGTCCCATCAATAGATTTTTTGTAAATCGCATATTCTTATTTCCGAACATAATACGTATGCATGTGTGCTTTCCGAAGCACGGAGGTGTCTTGGTATGTAAAGATGGTCCATCCACAGACCAGCCACGGCAAGCGTAGCGTAACCTGATCGATCGACCCGTCCGCCTGTTACTACTTAGCCACGAGCCATAACAATTTTAATGCTTTATGTACCGACCATTGCGTTGCCATCACCTTTGTTCGGGCAAGCCCAGTAACATAATTTCCATAGTTAATATCAATATTAAAATTTTAATAAGATCTTGATCAAAAGGAGTTGTACGGTTTCCTGAGTTTAACACAATACAAAGCTTTACTTTCATGTTCGGTAAATATTGATCATCATCTCTGAAAATTAATTTGTTCCCCAAAAATAATAATTTCGCCATGTTAACGCGATTTATCTGATCCACAAGAAACCATATTATACAATGCAAATCTGAACCAGAAAGTGTACCATCCCAGATGTAACCAAATCAAATTCAGATAGCTGAATATATGTATGCTTAGAGTGAATAAAAAATGTAATGTTGCGATCTGCATTTAAATTACTCTTATATGTCCTCGTCGAATGGCTACATAAACAATTATTATCATATTCTGGGGCACTGTGAGTTCCACGAGCAACCGACCAGAAACTTCATATAAAGAATATTTTCTCGTAACAAGTCAGATTATCAGAAGGATATTCAGCGTTGCATGTTACGTAATAAATAATAAACAATGCTCCGGCTAATTAGGATCTTGTCTCTGCCATTAACGAAACGATATGATAAATATGATAACGAAACAGAAAGGAATTAAGTACCGAATTAGGTACATTATAGTGACACATTTTCATTTGAATTTTATTAGCTCTCGATAAGGATTAAAAGGTCTTCGGTAATTTCTCGGAAGACTATCGACATAATCGAAATTTTGTGTTGTTTAAATAGGCAGTTAATCGAAAGGTTTAGTAAAGAAATCGACAGAAACAACGCGCTAGATAGATAACATCGTAAACACAGATAATGAATCAAAAGCACATTAGAAAAATGATATTTATCACGTTTTTTAAAGCCTGTGATGAAACTAAATGGATTATAGTTAGTTTCCCAGCAATGAGCTAATGGTTTTTCAGAATCAACAATTTTGAATTAAACATTTGATTATAAAAACAAAAATGTATTATGAAAGTTGAATTCTTGGCAGCATGAAATCGTGGGTTATTTCCACATAGCAGAAATAAAACGTGTCAGATGTTTTTTGACTCATTTTCCTTGTCTGTCCATTGATAACTATTGCAGATATGAGATAACCTTAGCACTGGTAGTAAACTATTCATTGAATTGCTCGCTGTGGCTGTTATTGTCTATGACGTAGTATTGACGATTCATTAAATTTCCTTAGAAACCTTCTCAGACTACATCCAGATATCGCAACCGTTTTAACTCCTGGGTCAGTCTCATCCTTTTTGCTACTTCACTGACATCATGCCCGTTTTTCACCATACCTCTTTCTTTTATCAGTCTATTTTCTGCCACTCCTCGACAAAATCAAACTCAAACTCAAAGCATTTATTTCAATTAAACCATTTACAGGCACTTTTGAATTGTCAAAGAGTCGGTCAGTTAGTCAGAAAGTTGAAGCTAGTTGCCCATTCCAAAACGAAGATCTCTATGGAGAAGAAAAACAAAAGCCTTCATTTCTTCAAGTTCAACATTTCTCTTTTAAACTTCCTTGAATCAGCGGGGTAATTGAGTAGCACACATAAACTAAAAATTGTTCGCAATTCCTTTCGTTTTGACAGTTCAGCCACGTTGGATAAGGAATTCCTTTCAAAACCCTCGGATTGTGATTGCGAGTGAGAGAGTCAGAGATTGTGTTACGCAATTCCCTGTTCCACAAGTGAAAGCGAAGAAACTAATTCACGTCATTAATGACACTCAATCTTATTTTCTGTTTTGAAACTCTGCGAACTGCGCCTTAGTTGAAAGTCTATGACTGTTCACTTAGCAAAGGAAGCCGCCAGTTACTGGCAGTGAATATAACAACGAAACATTTCATATAATAATCGAGTCATCGTACTCTTTGGCTGCTGCTCCAATTGATAAATCCGTTCTGTTAGAAGGTAATCTATAAAACGTTTCGGCGAATAATGCGTAGTTCTGTTATTGGGTTTATAAAGCGAATTTTGATTGAGAGGCTCGGATATACCTAAGGGGAGAGACTGCCTGAGTTGGGAGGTTCCGTGAGGATGGAATAAGGTTGAGATCAGTGAAGAGCAGTGGTGGCCCAGTGGTGATGGCCCCGGCTTACGAGTTGTAGTTCGTGGTTTCGAAGCCAGGGAAGCGCATTACTTTGTCTAAATTATTTAATTACCACTGCTCTCAAAACGGTGAAGAAAAACATCGTGAGGAAACCGGCATGTCCTAGAACTGGGCCCGCGTGGTAGATTATAGCCCACTTCCTCTCGAAGAGAGGAGGCCTGTGTCCCAGTAGTGGGAACATTATAGGCTGATTATGCATGACTCAATTATAAATTCAATCGTGCATGCATTAGTTCTACTGAATACGTTAGTACGCTCGCTTGTATACGCACACAGAAGCACTTATCTAAGCCTGTATGGGAGACAAAATTGTGCTCGTATAATAGCTTTTAGCCTGTTCAAAGAAATCTCGAACAATTTTATCACAAAAATCGATTCACAAGATCTGAATCCTCGTGCACATTGCCATTAAAAACGAAATTTGTAATATTTACTCGAGTTTTTGGAACGAAGTTCCTTATCGCACGGTACGGACTTGGCGGATGGGGGCTAGGCGAAAAAAAAATGTACGAATTTCCGTTACGACCCTGTCTTTATTTGTTTGTTTGGTTGAACGCGTTAATGTCAGGAACTTCTGGTTGGAATTGAAAAAATCTTTTTGTGTTGGATAGTCCATTTATCGAGGAAGGCTTTAGATTATATAACATCACGCTACGACCAATAGGAGCGGAGCATAAATGAAAAATGGTGCAAAAACGGGAAAAGAATAACCCTTTTGAGAGCATCCGTTGCGTGCGCTGCGTAAACGGTTAAAGTTAAAAAAAAAAAGTAAAAAGTCATGTATGACGGAATTGTTCCCCTTTTAAAGTTCTAAAAAAAAGTCCGCGACAGTATATGTCTATCTTTTAAGGTTGACTCAATATAACCCTTTTTATGGTAATCAAATTTGTTCCATGGATGTTCTAAATATACTACGAAAGGAACTTCGTTCCAACCGAGTGTTCCGCGACACTCACGCATTTTTTTTTTCATTATGTTAATTCTATTTACTGAGAAAAACAATAAACGCGAAATCAAAGTTAATTACTATTGTTCCAGTGTACCTTCAAGTTTACTGAGAAATGTGTAATATAGACCGACGTTAAGAGAATTTATAATTAGCAGCTGCAATTACTGGGTTAAATAGAACAGCATCCTAATTTAATTTAAAAAGTAACACACTTTCAATCACAATCTGTAAGATTTTGAAGGATATTGCTAATCCATTGCTTTATATGTTCGAAAAATTTGTCTGCCCAACAACGTAAATAACGCAATGAATAATAATATTGTTGAACTGTCAAAATGAAAGCCATTGTTACTGTAAGTGTGTTACGCAATTATCCCGCTGGTACTGTAGAGGTGTAGGTGTTTTGTTCAGCAAATATTTTAGTGTAAGCTTTTCCGTTTGAAAACCGAGTCCGGCATAACAATTGCCGCAATTTGCTGCATCCGACTTCAGTTGTGAGTTATTTCGGAAAACAATACCGACATGTTTGCATTCGCTAAATTGTTTACTTATTTTTTCGTTTGCTGGTTTATTATGGCGTGTTACACAGTATATGGGTTGTGGAGGTCAGATAGGCAGTCGCTCCATGTAAAATACTAGTTTAGACTGGAAACCAACCCCAAAATAGTTAGGAAAAGGCGAGGCAGGTTGATTGGTTCATTATGGCTCATTGTGTACTACGTTTCCGGATTAGACAAGCATTTTAATTTCTAAATAAGCATAACATCTGGCATCTCGCAAGGGATCATCTCTTCCGTCTCTCAATATAGGATCATCATTATAGAAAACAGAAGTCAATAAATCTTTGTGGCAGACATCTGAAAGTTGAAGATAATTTAGCTCAAGTCGTTTAAAAACTTCTAATGACTTCGTAGCTGTCAATAAGCTGCCTCTATTACTGCATTACTGCAATACTTATTACTGAAAAAGCTTCCAACTAAGCCGCATTAGGCTCAAACATGCGCTGCGATTACCGCAAGATTTATGACCGCTAAAAAATACGCCACACCATGTTGACCATGTTCCATACAAGCGTCGCATTAGCGATTTTTATCAGTCCGCCAGGAATGTTTTTCATGCATTTTATAGCGACTGAAAACAACTTTAATGCACTCCTTGCCTTGCTAGCGTTCTGGTAACAACTAATTAAATGGCACGAACTATAAATGACTTCAATAGAATACTTCGACCTTCCTTCTAAAGATCAATTCGCGGTAAATTAACAAAAGCGTTTTAAAAAGCATTGTGTTTTATATTAATAATCTTGAAAGATTTTATAAAACGCCACAATGAACCTCTCATAGAATAAAAAAAATTGCCATATCGACGAAATCGGACAAATTAGAACGAGAAATGATCGACATTAGCAAAACAACAAATAATAAGAATCACATCAAATTCCTAGACTAGGTACATACGCTCCATAAAGCTGAACAGAACAATACCAAACACCATACACGGAATGGAACAGGACTCGTCACAGTTAAAGCATCGTATTGCAACTTTCTATGAATGCGCTCATTTCGCTAATTCCATAACACTATTCTTCGGAACTAGTTCAAGATTGATGGCTGAATAGGCTTCGGTTACAACAAAAACTAACAATCTATTTATTTTCCCATATAAGAGGATTTATCAGAAGTCGGTAACAACATTAATTGGGTTGACACAACTCAAAGTCACATTCAGTTTCAAAGAGGTGTGTTTCACATACAATGTGCCGACATCGACAGTTAATTGGGTATCCTATCCGAACTGACGTCCTGGTATCTTTGGAACTGTCAGCCCTAGTTTATCAACATTATCCCGATTTGCAACGAATGCTTATTTTCAGGATCAATGTCTAATTGAAATGGATATAGGCAATTTAATCCGACACAATGTAGCGTTGTTTGTGACCAAGTATTCTTCAATATTTCTCACGCTGCAGTTTGAGTGATAACTTGGAATAGCCTCATAGTTTAATAGTTTTTGCGATGGTAATGATTGACGGTTTTCTCAAAAGGAGGAACAAGCGACATAAAAAGCAGCTGATCCACTATTTGTCGACGATACCCGCAGAAACATAAGAAAGTAAACATTAATATTATTTGTACAATACGTCGTTCTGTGGAACATACGCCGATTGTTTTCAAAACGACTGTTTCTACTTAAGAACACGGTACCGGGTAAGCCGTATGGTTTGTAAATAGTCCCCTTATTCTAGAATATTCGAAAGCCTAGAAACTCCAATACTTCTATACTAATTAGCGAAGATTCCATTTGCGTTTGTGTATTCTAATTGAACGTAAATATTTATTCTTTTTCGCTCACTTGAAGCGCAGGGGTTTATATATAACTCTATAGCAATTGAAGGCGAAAATATTTGTTTGGTTTTTTGTTTCGATACAAGCAGAATCGCTCATTAGGTTGCTACGAAACCATTTACATAATTAATAAACCCTGTACAGTAAACCCACAGAACATTCAGAAACAGAATTTTATCTTCGATATTGTTTATTGGTATGACATAAAAAAAGTACTAGAAATTAAGTTTTACTGATCCTCACAGATAAAAAAAAGATTAAAAGGAGTTTAACAACATTGTAGACTCACTACTCGGTTTAACGTTTGTCCCATAAGCTATATTGGTAAAACACGATAGAATTTTTTTAAACCCACCAATGAGGTATGAATGACGTATGAACATAATATTACATTGGAATATAACGTATGTAAAGATATAAATTGATCAATGAACGGTCTGTCGTACGAACTATGCATTAAATGTATGCAAAAGAACGTGACTATTTACTATTTTCTGTATATCTAGTTCTATACATCTAGTTCCTTATCTATGAATCAGTCTATTAATCAATTTTATAGGAAATTCTCAAGAACTTTACTTAAGAGAAACGTTTCATCAGAAGCAAAACAAGAGTTGAAAACCCAAGATAAATTATTAATTTACATTTATTTTATTTCAACATCTTGTTTTTCTTGCCATTTGCCTACAGTGTAGTCTCAGCATATATGGTTGAAGTTTGCCAACTAACTTTATGCAGAATTATGTTCTGTAGAACTGAAAACTGACTCACATCTTTAGTGAGGCTTCTACTAACTCCAAGATGGTTTTTCGTAAGTACGTTTTCTTTCCCAATTAACAGTTATTTATCTCCAAAGTCAAGAACTATTTAAAAAACATGTAGTCTGAAAAAACAAGGGTCCGAAGTGATCAACACGCATCAATATTGAACAGCACCACACGTTGCCACCTAAAGAGTCCCCTAATAGTAAATGATACGACCACTAATCACCACATAACCATATATGTATCACCTTGCCAGCCTGATTAGCAGATGCTGACTTTTTCTTTCACTTTAATATATTATGCATGGAAATTATTTTTTTAACTTAAGACGACTAATTAATTCGATTCATGAAGAACAATCATAAATTAAAATCTTAACTGAATACATATTAGAGGGTATTATTCATCAATGTCGATAATTCTTATTTTTTTCTTGCCACACGCAGTCTCTTAAAAAAGTGGTCGACGGTTGGTAATAATTGGGAGTACTCCGGAGCATTCATTAAACCAATCCTAGTAAGATATTTTTTTATGTACGTGTTAATCAAGGTTCTTCTTATACCACTTCATCTTATTGGAGATGGCGACGGATACTCCTCGGTGCTTGCATTAATTAATTTACACAACTATCAGTAATGCACTATTGACTGGGTCTGCCACCCTTACCACATACATGTTCCAGGACACGTCTCATCTTTAAATGAGAACCCGATCATTGCTGAGGAGGTGTTTTTTAATCCATTATCTGGTTTAGTTTCGAGTAAATATTGACGTGATTAAAACAATGCACGCGGACCTATCCTCTACTTGTCATGTAAGTTCACATCGCGTTTAAAACAAACATTTTGTTTTATGAAGCTCTTTAAAACGCTGTAGAACTTATTTATACAGCTTTAGAGCTCTTTAATATTCCATTGATGGAGTAAACAGGGGTCAAGTGACCCATAACTCTAATCCGGAGGTGGAAAACACAGCAATTTACATTTTTCTACGAAACTGTTTCTATTATAACGCCTTTCTTTTATAGCGAAGGTGCTTACGATTCATGTAATTCAATGCATCTACTGGGAACCGTGGACTGGCGGCAAACCCTGAAGTGTCGGCACACTTGGCGCTGTACTGGGAACTATAGGAATCAGTCCGGATTTATACCAAACTTTGTATTTTAATTTGAATATTCCCACATTGTTATCGTGTGAAGTACACGTCAGGTGGCTACATTTAATTCTGTTAAAAGTCATTAGAGATGCAAGATATGCATTACACTTTCGAGTGAGGTGTATCGTTGAAAATAACATGTAAAATACATGTATCTTTCAAATGCCCCTGTATTTTTCAATAAAATACAGAAACTTTTCTTGCGGATCTTCAGCTGAATCTTTCGCAAGTTTAAGTTTTTTTGATGTATTTTTCGCATTAACATATTATTATAATAAGATGGTATTTTGAGGGTAAATTTATAATGATATTGAGTATAGTACAGTCGCCAGAACATCAAGATACCACAAACTGTCAGATTTTCTCATTCGATTTTGAACTTAACCATCAATATTTTAAAGTTTAAAATCATTTGGAGAAAGTTAACAGTTTCGTGTAGCTAGACCTGCTGGCGACTGTACATAAAACTTGTATCATTTAATTACATTACATTATTGTTCAATTAATATTAATAACCAAGATTTTTTGCCTTTGTTTGTTAAATATGAAAAATACACAGTATTTAACAAGTATTATACGTGTATGATTTTATTTTTCAGACGAACGTGATATTTGTTTTTCTCGAAAATTACATGTATTTTATAGGACAGATACAAAGTTTCGAAAAAAAAAAAACAAAATGTATCTTTCGCAATTTGCAACGCTAGTGAGGTGGTGCCGATCTTAGCCAAGAATAGATGCAAGCCCATTCGCACCTTATAACACAAATATGTGAACCATTTCTTATATTTGTTGCCTAAGCAGTACTAATTAACCAACCAGGTTCCCCTTAGTTGGCTCGGGTGGGATAATGACCAGATAAGACGCATAAAATTCTTATTTTTATACGCATTTTACGAATTGAAGTATTTGTACAAGAAAAAGAAAAGAACTAGATAGCCTTTCCGTTTCCTAAAGCTATCTTCTCAAGGGTGGCTCACACGAACATTATCCGGTAATAAATGAATTAATTGATCAATTGATCTCTATCTCATGGAACTTGTGTCATAAATAGCTAAAGTAATTAGTGGCAGAGAGGATGCATACTCCATACGACTTTTTTAAATCGCATCTATTAAGAACCTTTAATTACACAAAATCCCATAGTCAATCAGTGGATACATCCAGTGTTTTAGCATTAATGTTTAATGCATACAGCGGGTTTGACGTGCACCTTGCAACGGTGGAATGAGTTTCATATTTATATTAACTTTAGAACTATTTATCTAGGGTTGAAAAAATCTGTTCGCACCGCATATGGCGCGGGGAGGGACACAAAAAATCAGGTAAAGATATATGATAAGGCTAATGCGGGCCTTGATGAGTAAAAAATAAACACGTGTTGGAACTAAGGAATTCGGTACTTGTTTTTTGTTATAATCTATTTTGCGAATGTTCTAAGAATGCAGTAATAATGAGGGAGTAGAAAACAAACAAGTTTCCGACGATAATTACGTAACATAACAATAGGAAGAAAATGAATGACAGCGAAGAAAAGCCTATTATTATCGGTGAATAATTGCAGAGTTTGATATAATGACAACCGCATTGCGTGTTATAGAAGATCGTTTGTTTAAACATATTCTGCCTTAGGTGAGCCCCTTCATACGTGTCAAAAGGAATTGAACAAGCGCAATAGCCGTAAAAATGACCGAACCATATAAGACTAATTGAATTATTTTTTATAGTAACTCGTGCATTTGCTCTTGGAAAGCACTATTTGGTGAAGTGGAACTGATGGTGAAGACCACAGATGAAGAAGCCACCGGAACTACTCAATAATGAGTATTTCACGGGTTGCAATTTATGCTCGTCACAATGCATATGGTGACATGGAGCTGATAGTGAAGCACCAGGAGAACTCCTCAACAATTAACGTCCCTGCATCCGGAAATGCAATACTTTGTAAAAGGTGATGAGCAGTCTATTGTAACTTAGATAAATTACAAACCGACCCACAATTTTGTATACCATGTAATTTCAGATACAATTTATTGTTTATGAATAAACAGACTAACAAGAAAAACTAAAGCGAGAAGTATTTTTATTTTTTATTACATACCAAGTAGTAGTATAGGAATTTGTGTGGGTTAGGTACCACAACTAAAAAGAAAATAGTAAAAACTTTTGTCTTTGGTTTTGTATTTTCGTTTTTTGCCACCGACTTTCGAAATTAAAGTTATTTTTCACTTTGTAGTGTTTTTTTTTTAAAGTCGATTGTTTTTTTTTTTTTGTAAAAAGTTGTTTGTCTCACAACACAGAACATTCTTCTTGGTCTGCAAGTGGTGCCTACTATGAAACCTTCCAAATTTAACGCGACATTTTTAAATCGACGGTGGCGGTGTGAACTGCAGGGATCCGACGGACGTGACAAATACGTATTCCATTTATGCGTAGTTTATCGATAAACAAACACAGACTTTACGTCCTTAAAAAACCATAACAACTGATCTATTTTCTACTTATCCCAAACATCCTGTTCCTGAGTAAACCGACAAATAGAAAGTATAAACATTTTTAACATTCAAAACACTTACCGTTTGGTATCCACGGGCGGTGCGATGTCCATTGGAGGAGGTGGCGGCGGCGGCGGCGGGGGTGGTGGGGGGAGCATCTGCGCAGGCGGTGGTGGCGGCGCATCAGGTATATCAGGCACTATCACCGACACAGGTACATCCACCTCTCCTTTAGGCAACTTAACATCTGGCAGTTCCTTCAACTCTGGCAGTTCCTTCAAATCCGGGAGCTCTAATTCCGGTACAGCCATGACTGGTGCCACTGGTGATGTTACGACTGAAGGCGCAATGGACCCGTCAGTCGTGTTGGAGAACTGTACGTCCCCTGCTATGCCTGGCAGGTGCGGAAGGTCCAGTGGCATCTCAAGCTCTGGGACCTGTCAACGATTGATGATGATGAGTTTAGGAATCCGGTTACTCCAGTCCTAACTGTCGAGAGATTCTACATTTTCTACATTAGGGATAAACTAACACTTGCATAAGTTGAATAGACTTTTGAAATTAATTCTAATGATCAGATAAAAAACCTTTAAACAATACGTACCATGCCCATGCCGGGTGCATACAGATATTCGTCCGCATCACGCTTCAGAACATCTCTATTGAGGATCGAGCTGGGCGCCGCTTCCAGGAGGCTCTTGCTCTCAACCTTGGAGGTCACGACCGGCACGTACGCAGACGCCGGCCGCGTGGTCCCCAGATAAGGACTCTCATCAGTGTTAAAGATCAACAGGTCACCAACACTTGATAACTTATCAACCATAGTGTTCAAATTGAAATCCTGTTTAGGCTTCGCATTCTTAGGCTCTGTCACTTTCACGTGGTAGAAGTGTAGTTTCTCCTAAAATGTAATAGACACATCAGTATTTTGTCGTTTGTAGGACATACTAGTACATACAATGTTGAGATACCGTTTATGGGGCTAAATTGTGACAAATGGTTCTTTCAATCTATTCTTGCAACTAACTATAATAAATTGTGAAGAGCCTAATTGACTGAGACTTGGTCCATCAGGATCTTCACAAATTGACTGAGAACGTATTGTAGAAAATTATGTAATACACAAAAATTTTAGGAAGGTACAAAAAATATGATTATGAAGATCAGGTAACAGATTTTTACAGAGAAAAAAGTGCTTCCGTAATCCTATACTCAGAATATAGGTATATCCCTGCAATCGAAATATTAGTCTTATTCTGACAATTAAACTTTTTTAATTATCATAAAATCCTAATGAACGGAATAACGAGTGTGAGCGTTATAGCGAGTATTGCGTTAGGCAATTAGGTAGCAGTGTTGGGGATTCTTGGGATTCCTGAACAAAGAAAGAGAAGAAATGGGTTTGCAGACTACCCTTGGCTTCCGTGTGATACGATGCGAAAGAAAGAAGATGGTTGGCAGACTCGTCATATCGTAGCAATTTTATTTATTAAGACTTGCTAAGTGATATTAGGTTGAATATACAACTTGGACCATGGTTATTGGACTGGTACGGGCCAATGTAAAGCCACAACCGACCACATAACTGAATACTCTTCAAATTGTCTCTAACGTCAAAGTAAGCTGTTCGGAATGCTCTGATTTTATCTTTACTTATTTCCCCATGCATGTTGCAAATCGCTGATAACGAGTTCACACATTGTTTATACAAAATTGGCTTGCGAGACACATTGTAACACTGTCAAATTAATTATTGACTCACCTGTAATTCCTTTTCGTTTGACTGCCCCTGAGTCTTCCCACTCAGGGTAACCTTTTTAGGCATGTGTTGGTATCCATCCGCATCAAAGACTGATTGGTAATGTTCATGGATTATTGACGCCGGGTACTTCGCACTCGAGAAGATGTTGATCGCCTTTTGCATACCAGTTAGCTTCTCGACTTTAGATCTAGATAACTCTATTCTGTCATTGAGCTTCATTGTCTTGTCCATGTTCTGCTTGATTCTTGTCGTCAGCCGTGCAAACACATCGTCTACAATGCCGTTGAGATTATCCAAAGTGTCCGCAATCTGCAGTATCGTCTCCTCAACGCTCAGATCACTTGGTACTAAATTAATTCTATATATACCCTCCATATTTAACCTCTTTTACGCGCGTATTTTAATTTCTGTAACAAACATCACGTGTTGTAACGCTTGCCGAGGTTTAACGATGGAATGATGCGAAAAATCAAATTCTTCTACGAATTTCAAGGTTCTACATTATTAAAGCTGCGGATGAAATCTTACCTACTAAGCTTCTTAAAAATCACCTAAAATAAATTAATAAGGCACAAGAATTATCACTAGACAACACATCCACATTCTTGTGTGTAATTATATTATGTCCAATAATTGTATAGCACTTCGTAAAGCTCCTAAAGTTCATTATGTACAACTCAGTCACTTAAAGTCTATTTTTATCAGTACTGTGTCACTTATTGTTTGCTATATTGGGTTCAATTTTTCGACAAGTTCAACGTATGCGAGTCGGTGAGCAACGAATGGAGATTATCGTTCGCGGGGTCAGTGCTCCAAGAGAATCGGCAGTACGCGTCGGGCGACATGGTCGGGTCCAGTATCGCTGACTCCTCAAGTTGTCCGCCCGACAACATGTTGTTGAGATGCTTATTTATGACCGCGTCTCCAGGACTCACGTAGCCACTTGACGCCGGCGGCTTTAACGGTACAGCGTTGCGTACAGGTTGCTTATGACTAGGCAAGGCGTCCAAAGACTGCAACTGAATGTAGCTGCTGTCGGCGCCGTTTTTCACTGGCTGTGGCAAGGTAGGCATAATCGGCAAGCTCTCAGAACCGAAAATTTTTGTAGGTGACGGTCCTAACTTGGGGAAGTTCATCATGGACTTCGCTTGAGCATCTTCAGGCATTACGTAGCCAGAAGAGGCTGGCGGTTGACTTGGGACGCTGGGCGGTGCGACCCCAGTCGTAAATATCGGTGGCGCCAGAGCAGCCATAACGTAACTCGAGCTGGCAGGCTGCGCTGCAGGTTTTGCAATAGGACTCGTATGGGGTGCCGGGGCAGATTGGACGTAGCCGCTGACTGGGTTCACAACAGGTTGTTGCACGTAACCACTAGGATTTTTCTTGAATGCTTTGTCACTAAAATAGGGCGAATTCTCTCTAGAATTTTCAGTTTCGGAGTTTGAAGAATCCTCGTCTTGCGTTGCATTATTGTCGTCAGCCCTCACGGGTTCAACTTCTAAGTGCAAGGACGAGTCCGAGCCGTCGTCGGAAGTGGAGGCTTGTCTCTCGACTGCTCCGCGGGACGTGTCCGACAGTGCGGTGCTGTCCGTGTGATCACTAGAGCCGCAGTTATTTTCAGTGTTCTGTTTTGTTTCCGGAGTAGACACAGTAGTTCTACTGTTCGGTAGTAACAACATCTCGTCTGAAGATGGTTTATCGTCCTTATTTGTTGGATTCCATCCTCCAAAAGCGTACTTAGAAATATCTTTCTCAGGAATACCTAAGCCATTTGGTAAGACTGGTTTTATATCTTCCATTTTTCTATACTTTTTGTATAGTTTGATCGAACCGTACATCATGCCTATTAATGCACAAATAGCAAGAAGGATAAGAATCATAGTTAGTCCATCCTTACTTCTACAAGCTACTGAGCTTGGGGGACTCCATGGACCAGGATACTCAAGAAGTCTTCTGTTCTGTTCTAATGGCAACTTTACTTCTGGTCTATCAGCTAATATGCCGTGGTAAAGATCTCCATCATAGTTTACTGCTCTGACTTGATAGGTCTCACTTTCATCTACACCTTCACAATGTATTAAAGAAAAGGACAAATTAGTAGTATTTAATATCTCTATTTTAGGTGCAGTGCTTTCGTCTTTTACTCTTCTTATTTGGTAGAGATCCACAGTTCCCCCAGGCTTATCAGGACGTTCCCATGTCAAGTAATCTGGATTATTTTTGACTGTAGGAGCCTTCAATATACTGGGGGTGCCAATTCTTGTCCTAACAAACATGCCATTGTCAGGGCTGGGCTTAGAACAACTTCTAATAGCTGAATTACAAGCCCTAACACTAATTGAATAATTGGTAAACCCCTCAAGGTTACTCAGTTTCAGCTCCATTCTAGAAGTATATTTTCTCTTCTCATCTTTAGACAGTTCAGGTAGTTTATCAACCACTTTTTCAACCTTCCAGTCTTTTCCATAGTTTGAAATGACATATTTTCCTATAATGCCATTTTTATGAATTGGTGGATCCCATGAAATTATTAATGAATCACTCTGCACATCAGTAATAGCAATATTTCTTGGACTTGTTGGTGTATCTTCAATCGTAGTCACTCCTGTGGAAGCATTTTCAATTGTTTTCAGCCCATAAGTAGTGTTCAGTGCCAGGGCAAAATGATATGTTGTGTAAGGTTTTAGATCAGTTATGTTTACTTCCATCTGTTTTGGGTTAGAGACATAATATGTAGATCTGTTTCCAAAAGATGGGTCACACACATTGCTTGTGGCTAAGACAGGGCAGTAAGTTATTAGATATCCTTTTATTGTACCTTCTGGTAGAGTACAGGACATTGTCCAGGTGATTTTGACAAATGATTTTCCTGGAGCATCATGGTTCACTTTTACAGGAAACCCATATATTGGGATACCATCTTTATAAATGTCACAAGATGCCCATGTCATACCACTTGTTCTGAATCCATAATTAGCTGATATAGCAAACTGATATCTTTTGTCTCTTGGCAAATTGATGACATGAGTGTTCTGTTTAGGATCCAAAACAGTGAAGTTCATGCGTCCTGTACAAATTTGACTAGTGTTATGTTGACACCAGAACAATGTATAGTTGTCAATATGTTTGATGCCAACCCATGATAATTTGTATGTGCCATTTTCATAGGCTAGTTTAGTAAATGATGGTACATTTAGTGCTTCAGTATCCACTTTTGATGGGATGTAAAGGTGACTGCTATTAACAGATGAGCCCATTGCATTATTGGACCAAATGGACACATCAATAGCTTCTAAAGTTGCATCATTCAGTATTACATAACTCAAGCTTTTGTTTCTATCGGGTAATAAAGTCTGCGGGTTCTTAGAGCCTTGCATTGCAACTACTTTGTAGGTAAAGTTTGCACCAGCCTCCTCATACTCTTCAAGTTGTTTCCAGTACACATATATCACTCTTTTATTTTCATAAATAGATTGGTCGAAAGCCCCAGTAATAGTGTCTGGTGGTCGCCGGGGCTTCTCACTGGCAGTTGTAAACAGCACATAAGTGAAGTCAGACCAGAATTTATCTTCAGTGGCTAATTGTGACTTTATGTATATCCGGACCTCATATGACATGTGTGCATATGGTAGGTTGGAGAGCAAGAAGTTATATGTCTTGTTCTTTGGGGGCAAGTTTGATGCATCAACACTGCGGAAGTAAGCTGTGTTATCAATTTTAGCTATTTGGTACTCTATCCTATGCACAATTGGGCATGGCAGAAAGTCATACATGTTGTTTGGGATCTTCCATTGAAGCATCACACTGTGTGTGTCGTTACTCAACACTTTCAGCTGTTCAGGTGGATCTGGTTTCACTACAGAGAAATGCTCAATTGTAAAATTCTGTGTGTTATTACCAAAATAATTTTCAGCTGTTAAATGAAAATAGTAATGATCTTCCATCTGTTTGTACCTGGGCTGGCTGGTTGTACTCCAAGAACACCATCTCGATTTGCCTAGCCTGTTTGCTTTAGAAGCCTCAACCTCGTTCCCATTTATCAAAAATGTTAATGAGTAACTAGTTACACTGTATGTCTCTGGGGAGGTCCAGGTACAGTTCAGCTCATCGAGGTTCTTAGAGATACATCCAAAGTCAGTAACGTTGGAAGGAGGCAGGTCCACCAGCACTCTGCTTGTGCACTGCTTGTTTGTCACTGTGTTTCTGCAATAGTATGTGTATACCTGTTTTTCCAAATGTTCAATGTACAACCTTCTTGTAGTCACATTCACTTTTTCCGAAACTATAAGTTTTCCGCCAAGGTGAAACTCCAAGTTGTCAGCGGTGTCTTTCTCGGCCACACAAAAGATCTCCAAAGGCGTCCCATAAAGTAGTTTGATCATACTGTCAGGGTACACAGCAACTGAAATGTCTACTCCTTGACACCTCGAAAATATGCACGGTAAACTGATCAATTTGATTACAATACACCACATCCATAGTCCGAACTGCGGCCCCCTTCGGAACCCTTTGCACTTTCTTCGGGTACTCGTACATATATTTGCCATAACTGCTGCGTTAATCTGTCACTCCATCACGAACTGGTGCACTGGTTTCAACTAAACCGATCGCGGCGATGGACACATTCCTTGTTTTTTTTATATCGCGAGCTAAATGGCGCACCGATGGTCTCAACACGATGACACACACTGACTGAGCACCGTCACTATACGCGCACCACATTTATTTATCAAACGCTACTAATAACCGGGATCGAGTACACGATAAAAGTTGTAAGCGCGGGACCGGGACCGATCTAATTGTTCTGCATTGAAATTATTGAAAATTTTGTTACGCCTGCAGTACAGTACTTACATAAAATAGAAGAAAACTTTGGGAGTATTGAAATTCTCAGAAAAGCCAACTTCAGTTCAGTTCGTGCAGTTGCAGCGATGATTGACTACGGTGTTGCTAGATACACAAGTTTGATTGCCCTTTGTTTTCATGAGCAAAATATTTTTAGCATAATCTGGAACGCGAAAATGGAGACCACTATCTAGGTAGGAAAACAAGGAAAATACGCAGTATCCTATTGACTACCTAACTAGCTCACTTACTCATTTGCACGCTTTGCATATCAAATTATGGACTAAATCATAATTTTCGTAATAAAAAAAATGGTTTTCATTTTTTCAATTTTTTTATTAGGGGAAGAATAAGAATAATTTATATTGAAAGAAAACTATGCGTTACAGAATATGTATTAGAGCTAAAACATTTTAGTTTTTATAGAATGTATCACAAGACCAATATCCAGACTTTCTGCACTAGGCTTGGCCAGCAGAAAACTTAGAAAGATTTTCCCTTGACAAGATTTAATTAGACTACTAAAATTACTAAATGATAGGTAAGTTTATGTTGGGTTATTTGTATAATTATAAGAACTTAGATAAGATAGGCCTACTTAGAACATTGAATTCTTATTTTATTTAAAAAACGATGAGATCAAAAAATATCACAATAACTGTTTTAGATAATTCTCCGTCCAATCTATTAATTCTTTGGTAAATTTGTTTTGGCTTCACAAAGCGATAAGTTTCTGCTGCTAATTTTGAACGTATAGTAAATAAGTGCAGAATCTTTTAGTTATTTGTTTCAAAGACATAACCAAGGAACAACTATGGAAATTGGCAACATTCCATTTGACAGCGACTGAAGTTAGCAGCATGCAGTTGAAAACAAATCAATAATAAACTGGAAAATGCTGCCACACTAATAACATTCCCCAAAACCTGGGAAAAGTACGCGATAGCAAATTCACATTCATGGTGTGATGTGTCGTGTGTCATTTGCTATACTAGGGTGTCGATTTAATGTAGCGTGTGTTGACCTTAATGCTGTTTGTTTCCAAAGAACTATAAGTATTCAGGCTTGTATCCGATCATATTGTATGTATCCGAACTAAGCAAACATGTGACTGTGACAAATGTGACATTCTAGTGACACTAATAACGTTCGAAAACTACAATAACCATCGTTATTGCATTTCAAAAAATTGGCATTATTTTTTCAAATATTTCGATAAAACGGCTCTATAATATAGAAATTACGTTAAACTTGGTCATATTTATTTTATTAGCTACTTCAAAGTACATTTTCATGACGCACCGATTAAAGTTACTTATGAACTTTGTTTTATCATTAAAATTATATAATAAATGTTATACTTTCTGAACGAAACTGCAACCTTCATCAGTGTTGATAAAAATAATTTAGTTTAATTTCATACATTTTGAGTGTAATATTTAAAGAATCAATTATGTGAATAACTTATGATACAATGGATGATAGTAACTTACACTCTTTGGGATATACAACGAAAACAGCACTCATAAAACTCCGTGATGATATACGAAATGTTATAGAAGAGCACAGGAAGAAAAATCCAACCGGGTATGATATTGTTTTACTTTTTCCATGATTCCAGGCATTAATAGAATGCTCCTGTGCGCAATGATGATACAAAAATATTTGTATGGTACATGTAGGCATTTCATAATAATGATAGCTTCGGTCAAATGTAATTGTTTTAATCTTGTAAAAAAATGTTTCAGATTTGGTTTGGTACGGAGTATTATTTCGTTTTCATCAGAGAAGGTGCTGTTGTCAGGTGTCGCTTACACAATAACATTAGTGTACGTAGTGTGCTTGATACTTACATACCTACTTGGTGAATCTGTACAAGCCCATGCCTATCTACTCTGGGAAGCATTTTTCTTAATTGTAATATTGTTAGTTAACTTCTTAGTGGCATTCAATGAAGAGTATTTATACAGGAATGAGATACCTCATAGAGTAAGGAAAGTTTTAGGTAAGTGTACAAGATATTTATTTGTATACTATTATGAGTGTAGTTGTGATTAATCATTTATTGATTTATTTCTAGTGGCTTAATGAGGTGACTCTATAGGGGTAATTTTGAAGTCATATCATTAGAATATAAATATGTTTCTTCCACGTTTTTCATGTTATATATCTGTCTGTTTGTTTGTATATAATCACTTGTTAACACAAGGTACCGCTAGTAAAATAATATAATAAGTGTTAATCATTACATTTTAACCCATTAAACAGTCGCCTTCTAGAAGCCGTTTGCACGTTAGCGCTTAACAGTTTTCACTATTACATTTATTGTTGTTTTGAGAGTAGTTTTCTTGTGAACAATCACCGGTTCATATGACATTTTTTAGGTTAATTAAAGGTCTAATTTAATAATGAAGCAGTATACTCTAAGATTTATTTATATTCCTGTACGTAAGCCTTAAGCTGAACATATGCCTCTCTAATAGGATGGTCTCACACATTCAGTCCATTTTGGTATCAATTGAAATCATTGGCATTCTTCCAGGGGTGAAAGTACTCATTATTATAAACAACTTTGTTTGTAGGTCAAATGAAATGATTAAAACAATATGAGATACGAAATAAATCTATACATAATCATTTAATATTTTATCAATAAACAATATAATTAAGAACTACTTAATGTTATTGTAATGACTTCCACAGAGACAAGATTAGAAAAAATATAATATCATTATTGTTCTAATAAATTTGATTTGTGCGGAAACAATCAGAATCCTTTTTAAAATTGATTGCTAGCAACCTGTCCCAGCTTTACACGGATGCAATTTATATGTGAAGACGTTATTCTGTTCACGACACAATGTGCACAAGTTCTGAGACTGTAACCTAACAAAATGTACTAGGCTTGCATGAATTCAAGACAGTATTATTAAGTACTTCTTTTTGTATATATTTACATAATATATAGCCTATATCCATCTGGAATAATGTACCTTTCAACTGGTGAAAGTATTTTCAAATAGGAGCTGTGGTTCCCAAAATTACCCGCTATACAATATACACAAATTCACTCTCTTTATAATACCAGTATAGATTTTTTTTATTAATAATCTATTTAGTATTCATTAAAACTTATGTTATTCTTTGTTTTTAATGTTGTATTGTTGATTACAGAAACATTGGATAGTGCCATAGAAAGTTCAAAATGGAAGGAGAATCATTATCCTCATTTATGTGCCCCATATTCACCATGCGTGATCCTGCAGTGGACTTATCGAGATTGTAAGAAAGTTTTATTTGTGTCATTATTTCTTAATAAAATTGTTGATTGAACGGTCCAAGATGAAATAGTATTACATGCTCACATAGCTTCAAACAATTAACTGAACAGTTGGTTGAAGAGTGCTAAAAATCATTCCCTTTATTTATAAACGTTCGTATTTGTAGTTAAGTCTCACGCTGTTTTTAGAACAATAAGACGTTTGGCAGTGCCACACGGGCGCAGGAATTGGCACAGGCTCATCTGATCCTAATTAAAGATAAATCCTGATTCTGATTGTAAGATTGTGATTTCAAAATTTACACCTGTTGTTACTCAATAGCAATTATTAAATAACTGGTAATTAAAATGATGAGTCTATTGTAACAGTAATAGATGAATTTACAAAGTTTAGCATGCCTTACATGTTTTGTTGTAATTAAGTATTCTCTCAATTTGGCACATGATAACAATGTGACATTGATTGCCTTTAATTTCGTAGTCGTAAGCGGTGGTAGTAGTTTACTAAGTGCTGGAGTTAATTAACTCTGGGACTTGATTCGACCCGAAGCTGCGCGCACTTTATAAGATCACGATACAAAATCGAACTTATTTACTACATGATAAGGTATACGCGCCGCGGAGCACGGCGCGTTTCAGTGTACTTAGACAAGCGTTTACGCTCGATTGAAATTATACTTTTTCGTCTGATAAATAAGATCGATATTGTGTCGGTACCATAAAAAGCGCGCGCAGCGTTGCGTTGCGTCACATCTCGGTGTGTACTCACCCTTACTGTTACTACTAATGTGTGCTTGAGCATACGTTGACGTTTTAAATATTACTCAGCCAACAAGGTAAGTAGTAGCAGCACCCTAACTGCGTAACACACTTTCAATCATAATCTGAATCATTTTGAAGGAAATTACTAATCCATTGCTTCATATGTTCTAAAAATTTGTGTGCTCAACAACGTCAATAACGCATTGAATGTTGTTGAACTGCCAAAATGAAAGCCATTGCTACTGTGTGTTACGCAATTACCCCGCAGGGCTGACTACCCAATATCTGAACATATCCTTGAATCATTACGTATTATTTCAGCAACTATAGTGAACCTGCCATGGGCGTTGCTGGTGGAAGGAGATGTCATAGTGCTGAGGCCAGGTCAGGAGGTGCCCGGGCACTGCCGAGGGTTGCAGCCCGAAGACCCAGAGCAGTTTTTCGGACAGATCTTCCAGCCTACAACACCGGTAATTACACTATTTATAGCATACTAGCTTTTGCTCGCGGCTTTGCCCGTGTGGAGGTCGTAAATTATTCTTCGGGAACGTACAGTCAAGAGCATAAATTTGTATATACTTAACTAAATTCAAAAGCGATTTTCTCCTTAATTTTTTAATGAAATTTTATGTTGTTAAGAACATAGTATTTTCGAACCTATAGGTTTATGTAATATGTCGTATTTCAACGGTGCATTCGTTATTTCACAATAAAAAACGCTATTGAAAGTTGCCAAGTGTTGACATATTAGTCCTCGTGACTGTACTTCTGGGGTAATAATATTCTACGTCCTAACCCAGGCCATTGTCTACCTGTGTGCCAAATTTCATCGAAATCCGTTCAGCAGTTCATACAGACAGTTGTTTTCGCATTTGAATATTAGTCTGAATCGCGAGTGCCCATTTATCATTACAATTTAAACCATATATAAATGGCTTAAGTTACGTCACACATAACGCGCGCTCGTTATGTACAACGACTATGCTACGACGTAATTTTTCCTTTGTTAAGTCTTCGTAAATATAACTAGTATTTTTATTTGCATAAAAAATACATGGAAGCGTATGCGCGTATTTATTTCATAAGTGATAATAAGTTTAGCACGAAAAATTTCCCAGTAAAGTAAGTTTATGACAGAGTCAAGTAATATGTAAACGAAAATAATATTTCATGTAACTATTTTCTACTCTTCTTGCTCTAGAACACCATTTTTTGCTTTTCATTACGCCTTGGGCTGGTCTGGTGGCATAAATGTCTTATAAATACCTTGTCTCCTTGAACTAAATACCTTGTATTTGTCTTATGTCTTGTGGTATAAATGTAATGTTATACTTGTTTATTGTTAGTTTTGTTAGTTTTAAATGCTCTTTTTTAAGCTATTGCATAGCTTTTATCGCGGGCTTTGAGCGCGGCGACCGAATCAAGAAATTCCGTAACGGAAATAAAACCTAACACCCGCCTACCATGTAGCTCGGCCGAGCGTTCGCTTAACGTGTATGTATATGGTACGACTGTACTTGAATTAATATCAAAGAAAAAAAATACTGCATAAATAAAAAATAAATAAATGATTATACTTGCATAAGTTGATAAATAATGCTATGCAATAGCTTTACCGGGGCAGTCCCCGAGTGCCACACGTGTTTTTTATTATTATTTTTATTTTTTAATCTTTGTATTTCCTGTGCGTGCCCCAAATAAAATATTATTCTTTCTTTCTATAATAAAAATATATTTATTTTATTTGACAACATTGGTCCATTATGAAAGAGCAGAACCTTTGTGCTCACAAGTTATAATGTTTCTCCATGTAGCGTGTGGCCGTAATCCGTAAATCTACTTAATAAAATCTTAAATTCATTAATTCACTGACAGACAACGCAGAGCCTAAACTCCTTGGTCTAGAATCTAGAAGCATGGCGAGCACTAAGGAAGGATTTTAAAAAAGTCACCCCCTAAAGGGGTTAAATAGGGGTTGACAGCTTATACAGGGTTATTGGTAAAACACCAGCAACCTCTTAAGGGGTCATTGTTCTCATCATTATAAACAACTTTTACTATGGACCAAACCAGAAATGAGGAAAAAAAAAACAGATTTTCCCTACATTTATATTAGCATAACACGTCAAAACGTAGGGAACAGCTGATATTTTTTTCGCGATTTCTGGTTTGATCCGTAGTAAAAGTTGTTTATAATGATGAATACAATGAACCCTTAAGAGGTTGCTGGTGTTTTACAAATAACCCTGTATAGTAGAAGTTCGTTATTTTTACCTGTGAGAAACCCATCGGGCACACGGCTTTTTTAAAATAAATTATAGGTTGGGGAAAAAGCTTTTTCGTATTTTATAGGTATAAAGTTGTTGTAAAATCTCTTTGGCTGTATTGTTTGTATCTCGCTGGTTTTGATACCATTAAATAGATGACATTTAAAAAAGAGAAAATTAAAAAGTAAAAACGATTTCCCTCCATTTTTCAATTATTTTTCTGGCCACTAAAATGAGTGAATCTAACGAAAAAATTCGATACATTGTGAAGTTTTATTACAAAAAAGGGACAAAGGAGGAACAACCGACGAAAAAAAAAAAGTGACGTTTTTATGGACTTAACGCAGTGTCAGTGGTTGGTTCAAGCGTTTTCAGTCCGGGAATTTTGATGTTAGAGATGCAGCTCTTCCCTAAGAGTATATACGACGTAACTACTGCTTTTAAAATTTTACAGGAGTGATTTAAAGTAGTTTTTTTTTTTTGTAATCTGTTATCGTCTCGTTCTGAAATGTTGATAAATCCGAAAACCATATTAAATATTTTCGAGCACAATGTATATTGACAACTCATTTTGGGAAAAATGACATTTACGTCGTTGTTTCTCCAAATGAGCGATATGTTCTGTGTGCAGCTCGCTCTGGTCGCCCTATTACGGATAAAGTCGATACCATTTTTGAAAAAGTGGAGTAAGATAGAGAGTAGATATTAGTAGTTACGACATTGCTGAAGAGTTAGAGGTTGACCTCAAAACAGTCATGACCCATTTGAAAAGTCTGGGTATACAAAAAAGGTCAATATTTGGGTGCCACACAAGCTCTTAGTCTTGAATTTGTATATAAATTACGATATAATTTATTCCTCGACCTACTATTATTATTCCAGCAAAAAGACAACTTTAGGACACCCCGGATTCGAACACCACATCGTAACAAAGCGTATAGGATGTGCGAGACCCCGTACCTGAAGAACCTGAAGTTAGCCCTGGAACAGGCCACCATCAGGCCTGTCACTGTGTTTGAGAAACAGAGATACCTGGTAAGCCTCCTTTGACAATATCTTGAAAAATTGTAAATGTAGTGTATATAGGTGCAAAAGGTTTGCAGAACTTGGTCTGTTTTCACACGACAAGATGTCTTCCATCTTCAGCATACTTCAACTCAAAGAATTAATTTCGCATACGGGCACTTTTGAACTGACAGGGAATTGATCGGTCAGAAAGTTGAAGCTGGTTGCTTAATTTTAACAAGCTATTATTTTGCAGTGCACAGTAAAAATAATGGAAGGCATAGTCCTGCCCCTCGTCATATCGCTGGTGGTGATAGCCAGCTTCGTCCGTCACGTTTACCACCTACCAGGCGTCACGCACTGGACCGAGATATACTTTCTGCAGACAATCGCCGCTTCACTGCCGTTACTACAGATTGTGTTTCCTATTGCCTGGGTTACTTTGAACTGCTATGGGATGGCTAGGTAAGTGTATTTGACTTGGTTTTACTCATTACGCGGCAAAGACCATTTGTTGTCGCAAGACCGACCGCTATATTAGCCACAGAAGGAGAAAATCTGATCGCAACAGGTCCTGACCGCGTAATGCTCGAGATCCTTAAAGGATAGAAATAATAAAAGTAACTGAGTTTCTAAATGAGTTGAGTACTTTGAGTGGTATAATTTCGTACAATATTTATAATATCACAGATATACCTCTTAAAAGCTTTCTTTAACCGTTCTCTTATTTATATCTCTACTTGTTTTGGTAGTGTTAAAGCTTGTAATGATAACTGCGGCCAACAAATTGTTCTTTTTTTTTTTGGTGTTAGCTTTTGCCCGCGGCATCGCTCGCGTTAATTTAGAGTTTGGCAATCAATTCGTGTTGTTCGCGGAATTATAGTTAGGAGGATGAAAAACCGGTCTATCGACTCACAAAATGTATTAGGTAATTAAATAAAAAAACCCTATACACACTACTAAAGTTTCTATAATAATATAATTCAATCATGATTCGAAAGACACGTGGCGCCATCTATTATCATAAGAACGTTATTGTTGTTTTCCTCGGGAACGATCCTTTTTTTCGGGATGAATGGTACCCTATGTCCGTTTCTGTACACTTGACAACGTATTTGCAAAATTTCAGGATGATCGGTTCAGTGGTTTAGGCGTGAAAAGGTAACAAACAAACAAACAAACTTACTTTCGCATTTATAATATTAGTTAGGACAAACTTACTTTCGCATTTATAATATTAGTTAGGATAGTTAGGATTAAAATTAGGAAAAGCCAGAAACAATAAGCATTAGTTGAGCTTAAGTTTATTATCTTCATTTTATTTCCAGATTCAAGCTCTTATCAGAAACTCGTCAAAAGTACGTCCGTCCGAAGTCGTGTTCCATATCGGAAGACGCAAGCGATCCTTTGATCCAAGCGATGAGCGAGTCCAACCTGCAGCCCGAGAGCTTTAAATCTTTGGGCAGGACCTTCTTTAGCATCCTGACCGGGAGAGAAAACATGGTGTGCAGGACTGCCAATATTGTGCATGTGCTGGGCTCGTTATCGGTGAGTTTACATTACTTACTAGCTTTTACCCGGTCCTGTGGAATATCCCACAGGACCCGTGCGTTTTTCGGCACAAAAAATCGTCGATGTCACTTTCTGGCCAATAAACTATCTCTATGCAAAAGAAAACACGTCGATCAGTAACTCCGTTACTGCGTGAAAGAAGAAAACAAACACACTTTGGCATTAATAATATGATAGTGACAGAATAAATATATCGGGAGACGCGAGCGATCCTCTGATCAAAGCGTTGAGGCAGTGCATCTTTCTTAATGATAAATGATTTTATTTCTGTAAGTAGGTTTGAACAAACACTTTTACACGTCAATCATATTTTAAAAACTGGATGAGGTCGGCGTTTCCTATCTGACTTTTATCAGCCGGAGAGGCTCAAGTATTAGGTCGGGGAAAAGATTTTTCGTATTTTATATATAAAATTCAAGACTAAGAGCTCGTGTGGCGCCCAAATATCGTTTTTTTTTTGTATATGTACACAGACTTTTTCATATGGGACAAAACTGTTTTGTGGTCAACCCCTAACTCTTCAGCTATGTCGTAACTACTAATATGCTGATTTTGCTCCACTTTTAAAAAATGACATCGACTTTTTCTGTAACGGCGACCAGAGCGAGCAGCATCTTTGACGTCAAAATTCCCGGACTGAAAACGCTTGAACCAACTTTGTGCTAATCTAATTTACAATGCGTTAAGTCCATAACCGTCACAAATTTTTTATCGCGGCCTTGGTCGCATTTTTCCCTTTTTTAGATATAACTTCAAAATGTATCGAATTTCTTCGTTAGATTCACTCATTTTGCCGGACAGAAAACAATTGAAAACTGACGGGAAATCGTTTTTACTTTTTTATTTTTCTTTCTAAAATGTCATCTATTTAATGGTATCAAAACCAGCCAGATACAAACAGTACAGCCAAAGAGATTTTACTACAACTTTATACCTATAAAATACGAAAAAAGTTTTTCTCCGACCTATTATTATATTGAAATATACCCGAAACTAAACCAAAACTGTTTTTTTTTTTTTGCCAAAACCGGAACCTGCACCCTAATTACGTAACACACTATCTATCACAATCTGAATCATTTTCAAAACTATTGCTAATCCATTGCTTCTTATGTTCGAAAAATTTGTCTGCTCAACAACGTAAATAACGCAATGATTATTGTTGAACTGCCAAAATGAAACCCATTCTTACTGTTAGCGTGTTACGTAATTACCCCTCTGGAGTTCTTTTAGACACCAACAGCAAAACTAAGCTGATTTGATCATTTAATTTAATTCAGCCAATAGTAACGCCTCCACAGCAAGATGTAATCTATGGCGGGAGCTGTATAAACCCCCTGACAATTTTATAGAGCCATCTGAACGCCGTCTGCCTGGGCACGCGTTACTGCGGCCGACCTGTAAATCTCTAAATAGACTTCCGAACCCAAGTCGGCCGTAGCAAAAGACAATCTCCACAGATGGGTTCACCGATGGCTCCGATCTCAAATGCGTATGCGGAACCTCTTCATAGACAATGACCCAGCTTCTATCCTGCGCCGCATGCCCTGTCACTTGCGCACTTGATGATCTTATGACTGCGTCAGTGAGTGGAGGTCGCGCAGCTGAATTTTGGGCCACAGATGTTTGAACTTTTTTGCCATCGATACGCTAAGATCATTTTAATTTTCCCCAGGCTCTAAGCTGCGTAGACAAAAAAGGCATACTATCCTGGCCCAACCCCACAGCAGAGAAGGTGTTCTTCCTCCGCAACTCCAGTCCATTATCACACAACTCCAGTAAGACGAGCCTGGTGGGGTCCATGGGCCACCAGAGCGATGAACAGATTGACGTGCCTGTTGAAGGCACGAAGACGGCCGAACCTTCTACTATTGTTGAGGTTGGTAGAAAAGGAGTCTTAAGAAAACCAAAATAGGTCCTTGCTTCTGTTTAGGTGAATGCGCAGTTGAGCCCGCCAAATTCGAATTTTCTTTGTATTTTTGCTTATTACTCAGTAAATATATCAATCCTACAGTCGCGAATCGTTTTGATCAACACACGACGTAAAACAGCTGCAATTTGCAAAAACCAAAGAAATTTTGAATTTGGCGGACTCAGCTGCACATTTACCTTAAAGTCATAATCATTCAATGTTGGAAGCATCACAAATGTTACCCATGTGTATGTAAGGACCACTATTTCTCCAGGTGTTAGATCTAACCCACGACCAGAACGCGCCGTTCTGCGTGGAATTCGACGACCAACGCTGGCGACAGCACTTAGCGCGACTGAAGCCGCTCGGCTTGGCTGCGCTACTCAACACGTGCGCGCCCACACCCAGACACACGTATGCGCACTTCTGTGCACATCTCACGTGCGAGGCGCAGTACAGGTATAGTTATTATAGTATACCTTTTTTGGTAATGTTAACATTTAAACATTATAATGTAGCGGTATCTACATCGACACATGCGAGCTACACGTGACACTGACGTCACGCAAAATCCTGCATCGCGCAAGCAGAGTTTACCGCGCATCTAGCATTTACAATGCATCGTTCCGACAACAAACGTCGGGCAGTTGCCCACCAGACACAACACCCTTCTGGTCAGAGGATCCTCCCTTTTCTATAGAGTATGAATGAACTTTATACCCTTTTCCTTATACCTCTATACTGGTGACCCCGAACATGAACGTCAGCGCAGCCTTCGTGCAAATACATCAGCGTGACGTCATCATCACTTCCTTCAAGCTTTCGAGCGGCGAGTCACATAGCCAGCCAGAACCCACGGCTTCCACGGGTATCCTGACCACCATTCATTCATTCATTATCTCCGTAAGCAGAAAATTCCTAGGTATGGTCCAGTACAAAAAAAGTATCGCAATGAGAAGAACATGTGACTCTTGGCTTCGTTAAGCGTCTTTTAACAACCGTAGTATTATGAACAGTATGTATTCGTTAACTAATAATCGCCATTTCCGTTACAGTGAAGACCTAGTCCCGGTGACGAACAGACGATGCCTGTGCGAGTTAGCCAAGCAGATCGGTTTCACGGACGCCGTCACCGAGTCCTACCATGTGCAGGAATGCCTCGCGATATTTAGACAATTGGTAAGTCCCTTTAAAGTTGACGTTATTGCTTACGAAATATACAGTTACCTTAACAAACCTGTAAATTGGTAAGTATACTTGTCCCTTGGAGAAATATTTGAATAGGACCAGAATAGTAGATTGTTATACAAGGGGCTAAAATTACCTATTATATACGAGGTAGTTTTACGGCCGAGCTTTAGTGAGAGTGTAAATAGAAACCGAGTTACAATGGGTTATTAGCGCCGTGTGTTCACTTTACTTTTCACTACGATTAATTGCGAGAAAATAAAGTAATCCAATACAATATTAAAAATAAATTACGGTCACCACTTCAATTTGTAATTAAAGAAAAATTCTAAAGATTTCGCGCCAATGCCATTTTCTTTTTCTGTACTGCTACGCAATGCACTCATTCTACCGAAGCGACCGCCGCTTTTAGTTCCATTTTCAAAAATAAAATGTTCTTTTTTCATGAAACAGTAATAAGACGAGTCTTTATACATGATTATACTACTTAAATGAAAAAAGACTTTTTGGTTTTTGTAGGCACGTTGGTAATAAACAAATATAAAAATAAAAAACTTTTTCCCCTAGAGGAAAATATGCTATTTTATCCCCGTTCGTTACGCTACAATGACGGACTTTTTGAACAAGAGGAGTGAAAAATCTTTCTGTAGTATAATTTGCGGTCCCGAAGGTAGACAAAAGGTATTGCAGCCAATATACGATGTTGTATTTTGATCTGTTTTGGTACCGCATCGTCATCTAGAGCAATCCAAATCCCACTGTTGAGTACAGGCCTCCCTTGAACTATGCCATGTGTTCCGATCCAGTGTTACTCGTATCCAAGTTCAACCAGCAATTTTTATAATGATAAATGATAATTGGTATTTATATCTGTAAATTGGCTAAATAAACACTTTTACATGTCAAAAATAAATTATGTTTTAAGACTTCCAACATAATCAAGGATACAAATTAATTTGTAATAACTTATTATTTTGCCAGCAAGCGGACACAATACGTCGTGAAACTCGCTTCGTCCGTTCTCTGCAACTGAGCACGAAAGTCAAAGTTCCTCTGCCTCATATGCTGGCTGTTGTAGTGAAGGATCAAGCCAACCAGCTGCAGATGCTCACACAGGTAAACTTTGACACTAGTACATGTCATTGTAACTTGACTCTTATGTGCACTGGTATAAGCCTCAAATTGGAAGGATACCGTTTGTTTGTGGTACTTTACATAAAAACGTGCCGTCATCCACTTTTCATAGGTGCATATTTCTTTCTTTTTACATTTGGCTCTGGAGTCATTTGATTTGAAAACGATCTCTAAGATGAAAATGTCGTATTTATACATTTTAATGTGATTGCGCATAGGTCTCGTTTGCACAGCGTCCATGATGTAGTCACAATGATTGTTTGCACTTAACCTTCACTATTATAGAACCATCAACTTATCTGACTCGACTATGGAACTAAGCAACACACTATGAAAAGTGACAAGGCCTGTCACTTTCTGATCACTGACAACGCCGTCCCCGGGTCAGATATAGCCTTGCAAGGATCTTTTGGCCCGTGGCCAAAATCGGAACTAAGGCCGATTCTCAATACATTTCACAAAATAATCGCACAAATGTTTACCAACAGCGCCCCCCTGTCAACGTCATTCGAGCGCCAAAAGATCCTAGCACTTTAAGTTTGAGGTACTACGATATACGTATAATTGCATAGCACATGTGCGAGCACTATGTATCTACTATAAAGGTACCATTTACTAGGATCGTCTTTCATTGACTTGAATGTGCCCTGGCGGCTGAGAGTATGTCATGCTCACTCATGTCTCGCTGGTGGTGGCGTGTGTGTTGGATAATTAAGTTCCCTTCAAAGTGGTTGAGCTGAATGGTGCTGATCCATACGTAATGTTCGTGAACGGGCGCCGTCAGTAGGGACTGGTCATCTCTTAGCGGCCACGGCTTAATTAAAGTTCTGAATTGTTATTTTTTTTGTTTTTATCTTTTTTATTAGGGACGCTTTTAACGTGTACGTCTTTTTACATCGGTCTCACATGAACTATGTAACAATTTTTTTTTGTAACTATATGTTGATCTAGAAGAGTATCCATGGAGTTTCTTACCCGTTCTTCTTCATAGGTACCTATTACGCTTTGGAATGGGCGACTAGCTTCATCTTTCTGGCTGACCGACCCCTTGACAATTCAAAAGTGCCTGTGATTGGTTTATTTGAAATAAATGCTTTCAGTCTTATTACAAAACAAGGGTTTTCTTTAGACATGGTTTAAACCATTGAGCCTGTTTTTGTAATAAGAACCTAACAGAAATCGAAATACAGTTCCTTTTAGAAAACTGACAGGTTAGTCCGGTCTTTGGTTGTCAAATTTGTATAAAGAACTTTACAAAAGTCGGCATAAAGTTTGAAATACAAAAATTGGCTCGAACATTTCGGCTCGGGCTAAAGTTAGATCGTGTTTTGTAATAAGACGGTTTGAGTTTGACTCACTTCGCTTTGCTTCTGCAGGGCACAGCCGACATAATCCTAGACTCTTGCGTGGACTACTGGAACGGCAAGGATCTCACGCAGATCTCACCGGCTGACAGAAAGAAGATCATCGACTTCTACCAGAGAAACTCACTCACAGCCTATTGTACCGCCTTCGCTTATAAGTACGTACAGCTACATTGCACTGTCTGCACTTAAGGTGAATCCTCAGCTGTAGCCCGCCAAATTCAAATTTGCAAATTGCAGCTCTGTTTTAAGTCGTATGTTTATCAAAATGACGATTCGCGACTGTAGGATTGATATATTTATTGAATAATAATCAATCAATTCAAATAAATATATTTTTTCTACAGTCGCGAATCGCATTTTGATAAACATACGACGTAAAACAGCTGCAATTTGCAAAATACCAAAGAAAATTTTGTATTTGGCGGGCTACAGCTGAGGATTCACCTTAAATAGTTGAAAGTTGGTATACTGGGCCAATGTTGTCACAAATATTGGATCAAATCTGTAGGAATTATAATAGCCGATGTGTTCGAAAATCAGCGTGTTTTTTTACCTCTAGCGCGAACCAGAATAATTGCTTTTTTCACCTGTCAGATCAAATCTTATTAATTTTATGTTTTACACCATTTGTGAAGTTACACACGTAGTTATATACATGTAATTTAAAATTACGTGTACTAAGGGAACAGTGCCCTAGAACACTCTTTCATTTGTTTATTTTAATCTATTTCTACCCTCATTCAAGTATTTTCTTGTTTTACTAAACTGAAGAATTTTTAATTGAAGTGGTGTAATGTAATTCTTGATCTTTTCGTGTTCCCCAGACCTCTAACACGTGGCATATCTTCATCCTTATCAAACATGTACTTGGAGCTACCAGCGGACAGCAGACAACTGTACGCGCCACTTTCGAACCACTGGGCCGACGCACCAGCGTTACACTTTCATTCGACGGGTAAGACTTATTACTAATTTATTTTATTTTATTTATATATCCTCCAACTGGAACGCCATACAGCAATTACACCAACGGAGCAAAAACTTACTTCATGTGCTGATTTCCATCCATCCTGTGCGCGATGGAAACGGGCGGCGATGGAACACGCACGCTCACACAGCGTTGACACTCCTCCATAGTTCCATAACTCCATCCATATTGCGCACATTCTTTGTGAATTTTTGAGACTCAATATTTCTTTTTCAAAATTACCTCATTAAAATTGAAAAAAAGATGGATCATTTTGAAAAATAAAAATTTTCATTATGATTACAGGCAGCAATTTTTATGTTAAAACTTTTCTGATACCTACTTCATGAAACTACCAACAGTGCATTCCGACTTATACTGCAAACACGCCTTAACTGTTTCCCTACACCCTGATAAATTCCGGTTAACTGGCAGAAAATTGTATGCAGAATTTGCCAAGTTCTGTTCCATTTTTTATTTTATCTGGTAGATAGTGCCCATCCGGAAATTTTAGGCTTTTAGTACAGTCAGTACTCTGCACAACCCGACCCATTTTTCTTCTTTGTAAGAGGGGTCAGGTAATCCATAGTACTGACTGTACTAAACCTAATTAAAAACTTGTTTCTTTTCGTAATTACAGACTCTTTGTTGTTCAACGAAGTGACAGATGACGACGTGAAAGACGCTGAAGGTTTTTTTGACATGCAATGTAACCAGGTAAACTATAATTTAGTTTTAATTATTATGAAAATCAATGGAAAAATTCAATTATGTATATGAAAATATTTAATTATGAAACAGTAAACATGCGGAGGAATTTTTAGACGCCATTTTTTAGTTTGATAATAGTTTTAGTTAGGTTAGGTTATTATATTTTAATTGTAAATTCTATTGTAATTTAATTAAATACTTTAAAACAGTTGAAATAAAAAAAATATCTTTACCGATTCTCATATCTCGACGTGTTTACCGTGTTTACTATCTGTTCGTGACGTTCCGCCAATTTATAACATTTAAATTCCAACTCGCCATATTTCTAGGTATTCATAGGCATGGTAACAATGCAGTACCAAGCTCAGAGCGACATGGTCGAATTAATAGAGCGTCTTGAACGCGCCTGCATCCGATTTGTGCACTTCAGTAAGGAAAACGAGCTAAGATCCAGGGTTTTCAGCGAAAAGATGGGCCTGGAATCAGGGTGGAACTGCCACATATCACTTATTAGTGAAGAAAGTGCAAGGTAATGTAGACTTTGTAGTTATAGAACTAAATATCATAATGTTATAGTTTCCTATTTTGTCGATTTTATGTGTAGGTTTTTAATACTTTTGAATAGATTTCTGATGTATCCATTAGAGAATTGTTTTTTCAATCAAGAAAAAAAAAAATATCTCTTGATCCATGTATAGTTGTTCGTTTCACGAGCGCGCGTCAGTCATTGTAATTTAAACCTTATGTCTATGTCCATTACAGTCAAATATCGCTTGCGATTTGCACCGACTATACTGCATTCGTTTTCTTGATAGAATATTTATTCTTACATGGATAAAGAGATCCACTTTTTGTCTCTAATTGTAATGGGAAACATGATTAAACAAGACATATCTATCATACATTGTTGTAAAAAAGAACACAAAAGTGTGGGTATTTTTCAATAAGGAGTAAATTTTATTTTCTTGGATTTGTTAACCTGTCATCTTGTAAATACACTAAAAGGCATTCACTTAAAAAGCTAATTCATAAGGCACCTAATGCATATAAGCGCCATTGGCCACTATGCACAGGGGTAACAAAAAAATCGCCCAATACAAGGCAGTACTAACAGGCTGTTCAATAAAATGATTTGTGTCACATTAACATGACGCTTGAATTGGCAATTAATATCAATTAATTCGGTATAATTATAACAATCACATCATAATCACTACAGCAGATACACAGCACAAGTGTAGACGTTTCCTCTGTCTTTGATTTAACTTTTTGATGTTAAATTGATGTTATACAGGGTGGTTGGGTACAGAAAATTAAAAAAAGTAAAAAATTTCTTAATATTTTTTAATGTGTTGTTCTTCTAAAAAAGAAGGTACCCAACACTCTTTTTTAAATATCGATGTTGTCCTTTTAACCCCTTTCTAAGAGAAAAAAAAAATCCTGAAGATAGATTTCAATGTCTTTAAATTCTAAATGTTAGTGTTTTTTATTGTAGTTAAATGTGATGAACTACAGCCTTAACCTACACCATAGATAAGGAGGCTAAAATATTACCAAAGATGAAGGACATAAAGACTTCTTACAAACTCCTTTGCAACTATCACAACGGTGTTACCACACTAAAAAAAACTACCGCCTGTAACGACCTAAATTACAAAAACAAAGTGTTTTCCAACACCAGGCTGTGGTCCGTCACTGTTATCGTCACACATTGTTGACAGCAAGAGCGTGTCGCCCTTATCGTCGCAAACCTTGGCCCAGGGCAAGGAGAAGGCGTCGACCAGGCTCAATAGGCACATCGACGCCTATGATGCCGCCGCGCTCGGCCTTTACTATAGGTTTGTTTTCCCAGCTCTATCGCGCTTGCTTTGTTATCTCACGTCTTGGATACTTGGAATTTAGTCCGGTTTGTTGGGTTGCGTCAAAGGCATCTAGCCTCGACGTTTGTCGAACGTATTTGCTGCACAAAAGTGACGCTTACGCCGCCTTAATGTAAACTTGATTTCAATTCAATCATGTGTACCCGGTGTCAATTCAAAAAGTTGCAGTTTTGACTGTGGCACGTCATTATGAAGTGTAAATGAAAACGTTTATTTGAATACATGTTCTGTCAAATCTATGTATTATTGAGTCTTCAAATTAATAAAGCAATACTGTTTTCAATTGATTTACAATTCACGCTAACTGATTCATAAAATAATCAGAAAATATTCATAAAGGGAATCACGAAAGTGAAATCTGGGCGTGATATAACAATGCTGCATTAGTATTTAATCTTCATTTATGATTTTGTTTACATTTAAAACTATGTTTAAGATAAAATAGACGTTATTGAAATAGAAAGACGTCTGTCTCTTGCATGATTTCCTTTATATGAACCAGAAAATAAATGCGAACAGAATCATACAACATTATTTTAAGTTTCGCTTCGCACTTAAGCTTGAGCTAACCTTACTTCTGCACTAAATCCTCATTTTTTTATTAATAATAACCACTACATACACACTGCATTCATAACATACAACGCTTATTTAAGAATAGCGATAAAAGGCTTAAATTAAGGCGAACATATCGGATGTATTCGATATATTCGGATTAAGTAAGTAAAGTAATTAAAAAGTAATTGATCTCGGGTAAAACCAGCTCCAAATCCTACTAAAATTAAGCTATTTTGCTTTTTGGTTCAGATATACACATTGCCTTGCATAGTATGAAGCGCTTTCCAGGATTTTTTGGTAATTCTACGTACTTTATACAATACACTTGTGAACAAAAAAAATATTTTTAACCTCCCACATCTTTCCGAATAATGTAATTAAAATAAAGCTTTAAAATGTAATAATAACACAAAAACTATTTATTTTATGATGATTTTTTATAAAAAATACGTGAATTCACCAGTAACCCTGTATACAAAATCGACTCGTCATGTTACATACTGACACAAGTTCCATTTTGCGGTTGACTTGCGTTTCATTACAATAAAAGCACATTTTATTTAACACAACCGTTTATATTTTAAATAATCAACGAGTCACAACAAACTCATAAAGGTGCACAACATTTTTGATTAATAAAACTAATACATAACCAGAAATTAAATAGTATTACTTTGATTGGATATGACTATATGTGACAATACAGGTCGTCGATAAAACTTATCAAAGCATTTATTTCAAATAAACCAATTACAGGCACTTGAATTGTCAAGGGGTCGTTCAGTCAGAGACATGAAGCTAGTTGCCCATTCCAAAGCGTAGTTATGGAACTCCTTAACCTGATAGATAACTAAGAAATATAAACATTTATGAAGATCTTTTTTTAGCAGATGTGTACGTACTAATAGGAGAATTTAGGTACTTCACAATTCTCAAATAGATGGTCGACAATAGCAGACAATTGTAACGTGACAAAGTGTGAATTTTACGCCAGTTAACTGTAAAATTGTACCTTGTGTGTAGTTACTATATTCAACCGTTAGATAAATGACAACATAAATTCATGGCAAAAGTTGGAAAGAAAAAAACGTAATAAACCTCATCAAAATGAACAACTTCAAGTCTTCAAAAAACTGGAATTTATAAGGAAATTATAAAAAAAAAATATAAAAAATAAGAAAGATTAATTGGAAATTATAAGTTGTTCATTTTGTGGAACGCAGGTATACCCTGCAGCTATACCATAACAAGTGTACATTTTGACCATCTTATCTGTGAAACGGACGTTTTTGGAACTAACATTCTGAATGGGACATAAGATCGGTTATTGTTTATCTTTTGTATATTTGGTGACGAACAGCGCCACGAATAATTGCACAGTTAAGTTGGTCGAACTGTACCGCGTAACCGTCCTATAAATCTGTCAAACGCCACAGTACCAACATGGCGACTTCGAAAGCGCTATCAATGTCTGCGCCAGGAGCCATCAACCTGGACCACAACACCGTCAAGTTTGACAACGAGATCAAGAAAGCGAGGCATTCTATCACCACTCATACCAATTTAAAGGTACTACTTATGGTTTCTATGGCTAGCTTAAGGGATTCTAATAGAGCTCGTTCCTGGTGAAGATTCTTTGGTGACTTCTTCATACTGGCATACCTAAGTTATGGGTCAGTTTTGTTTTGATTTTATAAGCTTTTGCTTTTTCATGATAATTTCTGAGTAAAAATGAGTCCCTGAACCCGCACCCTAATTACGTAACACACTATCTGAATCAATTTGAAGCCTATTGCTAATCCATTGCTTCTTATGTTCGAAAAATGTATCTGCTTAACAACTTAAATAACGCAATGAATGTTGTTGAACTGTCAAAATGAAACCTATTTCTACTGTTAGTGTGTTACGTAATTACCCCGCTGCTTTGAAAATGATATGAATGCTTTCGAAATGATAATTTTAAGACACCAAGTGATGAATCCCATATAATTTAACGTCCCGGGGAATCTGACGAAGTAGACGTATACAGGTTGGCAGAGACGTCGACGCGCAAAACTGTAACCATGAATTCAGCACATGATTCTAGACCCCGTAGCGTATAACGGTTGTGCTGGTAATTAAAAAAAAAAACTGCTGTTACATACAAAAATGCAATACCTACGCGGTCAAAATGTATGGCACAGCAATTTGTTTTTTAATAACCGACAATAATTTTAACGTATTGGCAGGGCCGTATTTAAGCGTGTGGACGCCCTGGGGCAACCAAAAAGTGTAGGCCCCGAAAATTGTGTGGAATAGACGATAATTTTTTTCCATAGTTTTCAATCATTTTTAAACAGGTTGGATTTTTTAGATGCAGTAAGGGCAAGGTGCCTTAACCGTTGTACCTACACACCGTATGTAAAACAGCGAAAAAAATATCAATAGAAAAGTTGTTTACTAGTGTTTACTCGTCGGAACTATAACATTTTTTTTTCCGGAATCTATTGTGCGGCCCCGCGGCGTTTGCCCCGGTTGCCCTCCCCTAAATCCGGCCCTGCGTATTGGAGTCCAGAATCATGTACTGAATCCATGGTAACAGGTTGCGCGTCGATGTCCCTGCCACCCTGTAGTATAGTCAAATTGCGCTAGCCCATGTAACAGGAGCGAGCCTATTAACAGTCCAGGCTCTGGGTTACTACTCAGAGTGTTAATAGAAAAACCCAATAACACTAGAACGCTACTAGGTTCTTTTGGCGCGTGGCCAAAATCGGAACTAACGCCGCAATCTTGTTTTGTTAATAAAATTCCTGTGACATTTTCATTTTTTTTTTTACCAACAACGCCCCCCTCTCAATGTCAGTCAGGCGCCAAAAGATCCTTGTAATACTGTACCTGATTCTGGCATGAAACTTGTGTTAAGCAGACCTAGTGACAACTTTTTGGTAGTAGGTAATTAAAATAGAGTACCGTTATTGTGGTATATTTGACAGTTCCAACGGAGCAGCATATCCACAAGCCATCCATCAGCGGACGCGGATTCTATGCTCGACGACGAGGGCGATGACGAGGGCGGCTCCCCCGCCGACGCGTGTCGCTCCCTGTCCTGCCTCACAGACTCCACCGACCACTCCGCGCCCGTCAACTTTGACATGAGCAATAGAGTAAGTGGTGCATAATCATTTTAGAAACATGAGGGTCAATCAAAAGTCATTTATTCAAATCAGGCTGGGAATCAGCACCTTTTGAACGTCATAATTAAATAAGACAGTCGCCCAAAACGCCCGCCCTTCACCACGTTCTAGTGTTTTAGCTAGAAAGAAGAAATGGCGCAGCACACTCACTAGCATTCTAATGAATTTTCCAAAGCTACTTGAGTGGTCAGATCATACCTTCTTTAGAGTCGTTTAAACTATGACGCGACGCCAATATAAAATAAAATAAAAATATCGCTGTGTGCTCTTTCTATCTATACCAATCGCCAAGCATCGCGGTCATAAGACGTGCAAGTAGGACGGTGAATATTTAGTACAGAATTTCTGAAAACTATACTCAGTCTCGTGTCATCTCGCTCTCGCGTTTTATGACTGCGGCTACCTCGACCGACGGCGTAAACATGAATTTTTTGTTGTGAATGAATAAAAGAGATCACAACATGTTCCGACCTTTCTTTTTCTCAATGTAAGTTTTCACACGTTTAGCCTAACGTATCACAAAGCAAGCTGGTCAAACCGTTTCAATACTAATATATCTCTGTAATCTGCAGGCAAAACTCCCCCGCGGCATCGAGAACATTCGCCCCCATATAGAGCAAGTAGACAACGTGCCACTTCTAGTATCTTTATTCACGGATTGCTCCGCTCGCTCCGTGCAGCAAATGATACAGATCATGCAGGACTACGGCGAAGTGGTGTGCGTCATGGGCTCGGCCGCTAACTGTTTGAACATGGAGATATTCATGCAGGCTGATGCGAGGTAGGGCTCCGAAACAAGTATCGATACAAATCTGTTATCGATACTTTGTAATGTTTTATATCATAACATTTTTGATTTTGCCCGAAATTTAATGAATCCTTCCTTCCTTTTTTATATAAAAAAAAGTTTTAGTTGATATAATAGCTATCTAGCTACACTATCTGAAGTAAAATTTAAGTACTAATGTTGCTAAGAATTTTAATTGTTTACTAACATCTAGACTTGTAAGTGTTTTTGTGATTGGCTCTTGTACTTGTTGTCTGATGAATACAAAATTATTATTACTAGTGGCTCTGTGAGCTGTAGACCTCGCGGGTCTGTCTTTGCATAGCTTAAAACTGAATAAACGTTCACCGCGCACCTTAAAACATAAAGTGCGCGCAAAGAGCGGGAAATGGCTGAAATATGTTAATTTTTTATGTTTTTAAGCCCCATATCTCAGCCGTTTTGAAAAATGTCGAAAAACCGAATCTACAAAAAAGTTCCATATAATTGTCGAACCTGCTCACAAAATTTCACGAGAATCGGTTGAGAAATGCGACCTTTAGAGGAGAACAGCCAGACATCCGGACATACGAAAGCATTGTTGCCCAAGCTGAAACCGAGACGCTTCGCGCTCGCTCGGACTATTATAGTCCGTGCAACCCAGTCTCAATCATAATTCCATCTATTGTACATTTATCAGATCACTAACTTGTTGTATTCGTATCCTAGCATAGCAGTTGAGCCCCTGTACCCGGTGTTGTGCCAAAAGATGCCCCCATACCAAGTGCCAGAGTCTTGCATAGGACCCATCGACCTGGCGAGAGCGCTCAACTCGATTCCTTGTTCACTATCGGTAAGTCCGGCCAAATGACAATGAACTTTGAAGAGCGCCTTATGGTACCTTTCTCCACTTTCGGCTGTTGAACGTGGAGGCGAAATCGTAATTGCTTTCCACTTTTGTCAACGATTCCCACTAAATTAAAAATTCAATAATGTTGAAGCTATTTAACTGTCACATAGACAATTAGACCTTGTAGCTTTATGACGTGAAAGTGACATTCATTCATTCATTCAGGGGGGTTTGGTAAAGCAATTACGAGGTCGACTATACAAAAAACTATCTATCATTATCTTAAAACATAACATAACTTCACGCTTCTACTCCCCGAAGGTTTAGGCAGAGGTGTACCTATAGTACACCCACATATCGCCAGTTATGTTTAAGTCCCGTAATAGGGGACGAGCTTATTGCCTATCAACCGGGCACGAATCCAGACTCCAGGTTGTTACTGAGAAATTCCATTATCTTTAAATCTGAAAGAAAGTTAAGAAATTTAAAACATGCATTAAACGCACACTATGTAGACAAGCATATTATAAGTTCAATGACTATATAGTAGATAAAAATGCTTGGCTTAATGCTGGTCCTGCTCCACAGCCGGGCGCACTAGTTAAAATTTGAATGTTTGGAAGAGATACTCCTTTATTATTCCCCCTTTTATTTTTCTGACATTGCGAACTTAATGTTTGTTTATTTTTTATAAAATATGTTTTATTATTGAATAACTCAATAGATATTTTAATGATTATTTTCTTTTATATAGTAAAATTTTATTCATTACTCAAATACATAGCAAACTATAGTTTTGTATAATTTAGAAGCATATTGCAATTTTGTAAATGTGAGTACAATGGATTCGTTTATTATATAATTATGTTGACTTGACAGCATGGCAGTAGAGACTATGTCATACTCACTTAAATGTCTCACTGTCGGTGGCGCGTGTGTTGGATCATTCGGTTCCCTACAAAATGGTTGAGCTGGATGGTGCTGATCCACGCGTCATGTTCGTGAACGGGCGCCGTCAGTTGAGACTGGTCATCTCTTAACTGCCACGGCTTATTTTTATTATTAATCTTATATTTTGAATTGTTTTTTTATATATATATTTTTTTTTTCATTGTTCTCGCATATAGAAGCAACACGAATAATGTACCCAGGATTTTGTAATATCTTGATTTAAAAAGAGTGTCCTTGGAGTTTCTTGCCCGTTCTTCTCCATAGAGATCTACGTTTTGGAATGGGCAACTAGCTTCAACTTTCTGACTAACTGACCGACTCTTTGACAATTCAAAAGTGCCTGTAAATGGTTTAATTGAAATAAATGGTTTGAGTTTGAGTTGAGTTTGAGTCTGCCCAAAATACCTCTTTTACCCGTGTATACTTGCTATTTTCTAACTTTTTCAATAAAAATTTTCACGCTGCTCAGTTACAAAATAAATGGCAGGACCAGCCATTTACTAACTACTGTAGCCAAAAGGTACGTAAAACGACATTAAACCATTATAGTTGCAATGAAAACCAATTATTCCATAGGACTAAAGTTCCCATTTCCAAAGCAATTTCACTGACATACAAAGACCTTTACCTATTGAAAACGAAAAATATTTGTTGCAACGGAAACCAAACTTTATTCCATAGGACTAAAGTTCCCATTTCCAAAGCAACTTGACTGACGTAAGATTATGTTCACAGATGACCCGCGACGCCGACGTGTCGCTATTCGCGCTCATCACGATGTCGCGACACTACATGACGTGTTTGTGGAACAGCACGCAGTTCTGGATATGTAGCGTGTGCTTCATAGCTTTACTGCAGGTATGTTGTATGATCGATAACAATACAAATGTCGAACTTATCCTTGAAACTTGTTCCTTTTCAATACAGTTATAGGGTATATTTTTTAAGTTTTCAATTTCTCATTGTTTACTTTGATATAAGCCAGTGGCGCCGCATGCGAGTTACGCGTCACAATGACGTCACGCAAAATCCTGCATCGCGCAAGCAGAGTTTACCGCACAACTAGCATTATGCAATGTCCCGACATTAAGCGTCGGGCAGTTGCCCACCAGACACGACACCCGTCTGGTTGGAGGATCCTCCCTTTTCTATGGAGGATGAGTGAACTTTACAACCTCCCTCATACCTCTATATCTAAGTCCTAAAAATACACCAAACTTTTAGAGCAAGTGTGTTTCTGAAAACACCTTAAAATTACGATTAACGATTATGGAAATGCTCCACAGGAACCGTTAGTTTCTCAGGCATAAAAAGCTAAGTCGTTGTTACACGGCATTTATGTAGTTTTCTATCAATGAAAGATATTTTAATTAATTACGTGAATATTTTCAGAGATTCCCTTTTTCAAACATACAAACTCCTCGTTCTTAAGAATGTGTATAGATTCATTTTTACTTTCATAGGTTATTGTTTGTTCATCACTTTTATTTTTTGCCAATAAACCAAAAGTAGTATTCAAAGCCCGTGTCGTGCACTGTAGGTAGGTTCCCTGTGCGCGTTCGTGCCCCTGTCGCTGAGCGTGGGCGGCGCGGTGTGGGGCGGCGCGTGCGTGGTGCCGGTGCTGGCGGCTGCGCTTTCCTTCGCGCCGCTCGACACTGCTCTCATGCAGAGGGCTGCTACGAGGCCGCAGCTGCTTATGAATGCTAAGGTAACACGTGTTTACCCTTTGGGTACGGAACCCTAAAAACGGGACCCTATTATTAAGACTGCGCTGTCTGTCCGTCACCAGGCTGTATCTCAAGAACTGTGATAACTAGATAGTTGAAATTTTCACAAATTATGTATTTCCCCCAATACAAAAAACGCCATTTTTTGCCTATTTTTGCTCGATATCAATAAATGGTAACAGGTAGGCACCTAATTTGTGTACCTACTGTTGTTTACCTAGTCAATGATACGGAACCCTTCGTGCGCGAGTCCGACTCGCACTGGGCCGGTTTCTTTTTAATCTCTTTGTGACTTAACTTTAACTCTACTATTTCTACCCACAGATGGCAGTCTTCGTATTCTGGTGTTACGCCCTAAAGTTCCTACCGGCCGTCCTATCGATTCTAGTCCTCTACGCGTTTACATTGCGCGCTTTCTGCGAACAACTGTCGCAGGCGACCAACGTTACCGCGTGTTGGATAGTGTACCCCATCAATGTGGGGCAGTTTAACACAACCCATGACCTCTCTTTGAAGAGCTGGCACGGTTGGGGAGACGACTTCTATGATGGTTTCTATTTAGCGCAACATATTACTCTTGCGTTGATTACTTTGCATTTAAGTGAGTATTAAAACTTTTGTAACCTTTTTTGTGTGAACGATAGTCAAATATTTAGAAAAAATATCGTACAGTAAAAAAACATACAGTCGAATTCATGACATCTTCTTTGAAGTCGTTTATAAAAAATGGAAATGTTGTTTCATGTTTATTAATGAAGCCTCAAAAATTAAAACTACAATATCTACGACTTTCGAAAGGACTCACACATATGGACTTGTGTAGTCTTCGATCTGTACCTCACAGATACACTATCATTATTATCAACTTAGTTCATAATATAGAACATCATACAATAATATTTCTTCATTTTCAGTTGTGATATCATTGTCATTTGTTCATCGACAATCTTCTATTTGGCAGAAGGGTTTCTGGGCTAACAAAGTGTGGTCAGTCACTGTGCTCGTTTTGTAAGTATACATTAAGTTTCTATCATTTAAGACTAACATTTAATTTTTCATAATTAACTACAGTATTTTTATCTCAGGAAGCGACGCCTTTACTTTTATTTTCTTTTGGTTGGGAAATCATCAAATAACTTCTCCCGCTCTGGGCGGAGCGGGAGGGCGTCAGACTCTTACTGACTAAAACCCACCCATGTTCCTTAAGTTGCCTGTGTGCCAAGGCCACGGTAACTCTTTCGAACAATCTGCGACCCTGGCACACATCGGCCCTAGCGGACCCCGTCAATTAGTGCTGACGTCTCTTTGAACGCCTTTACTTCTGGTAACCTAGTGTATAAACTCGCTGTGAATGTCTGCGTGAAGACGAAGAGCGTTACTACATAACACACACGCACACACACAACCTTCACTCACACACACTTCCGTCTTCGCCATTGTCGCAGACGGTACCGAGAGCTCCTGCGCTTACACATGCATTCACAGCGTGTTTGTACACTTGGTAACCACAAGTAAACCGCGTCGCCTCGTGAAATAAAAATACTATACCTATTTGTTGCCTTACACCGGTAACACTGAAGCCCTCTTCGCTAGTACATGGTTCCAACCAACGGACCAGACGCATAATCTGGTTATAAGTTTGGGTTTATCAATTTCATCCTTTAAAAAAAGTTATTATAAAATCAAAATATTTTACTTCACATGAACCTACATGGGCTCTTTGAAACGTCAGAAGCTAGGTGCACGGTTCCAATTGGTCGTTTCGTAAGGAAGAAGAGACGGCAAGAAATTCCTCGGTTACTCTTTAAAAAATAATTGGCTTTTACAATGTTTCCACATTACTTACATTTAATATCTACCGCCAAGAATGTTTGTGAAATAGGTTACGGGTTTGTTTGAAAGATGGCTAGAAACGTCGTAAATACTGAGAAATCTAAGGTCCAACCGAAATCTCGGTCTTGGTCTCGGCTAAAATTCACGTCTCCGTCTCGTTCTCGTTCTCGGCGAATATTTTAGGAGAATCTACTTTAGGAGAAGTCTATCTACTAATCTATTTTAGGAGACTACGCGGCACTCTGGTACTACTAGTACTTATTGTATTTTAAAGTTGCCGCGCGCTCTCGCTTGGTCGGCTGGTGAGCGCGAGTCAACTGTGATTGGTTAAATGGAAATATATGACGATGCGCGCTATCGGGAACGGCCAATCAAACTATACAAATTCATTTAATTATTTTCATAAACGCTGCAAAACGCGGTTTGATTTTGATAATTAAGATTTTGTTTTTTTTTTCTAAATGTATTTTTGTTTCAGTGTTATTGCCTTGTTGTTTTTGGTATTTCATCAACTCTCGGTCTCGGCCGATGCATTATCTTCCAGAATTCTAGCCCAGTTGGCATTCAGCGGTATTATGTTGAGCAGTAGCTACGGCTTCTGTGACCAGTGGGCCGTGTGCGACCTGCAGTACTATGTTCCTTGGCCCCTCGCCGTGGGGTACGCCTCATCGCTGTTCCTAGTCTTCGCACTCAACGAGTTTATCAAATGGCAGGAGATCAAGTAAGTTTTATAAAGCTGTTATAGTAATATGCTGTCAAATCTCATGTTGAGTTGTTGTTCCATCAACCAATCTTAGCAACTGGCGTAAGATTTGATGGCGTGATGCTTAATTTTTGTGTTCATCAGCCTATCGGATTCCGGTTGTTGGTATTATAACATAATTCAATCACATTTGTAATCCTTATAAAGATCGGCAGAGGGTACCCTAATACACCAATATTTCGCCTAATATGTTATGGGTTCACAAATCCAGATTGAGCTGAGGTTTTTTTAAAACCAAATAACACTGCCTGGTCAACGTATCAAACCCAAGATCAACGAGGCAGTAGTTTCTAATAGATTGTTTAGGCAGAAAATATAGAACTTCTAGAAAGCACAGGGGTTTCTAGTTTTGATACTGAGACCGCCAAATCTTTTTGATTCTCTGAACTTAGCGTTTTAAAAAAATTTATCAATCTCCTATAATTTTTAACCCCCGACGCCAAAAGAGGCGTGTTATAAGTTTGACCGCGATGTGTGTGTGTCTGTGGCACCATAGATCTTAAACGGGTGAATCGATTTGGATGCGGTTAATTTTTTATTTGAAAGCAGCTTTTCTAGCGGTGGTTCCACATGTTTTATCAAAATCGGTTCAACCGTTTGAAGGTCATCAGCTCTTTTTTGTGTCTGGGGTTTTTAATTTTATCTATTATTTTTACTATATGTACTCCCGTTTATAGCGCCTCAAGGTTATTTAGGCACAGCCAAAATTGGAATTACCACCGCCATCTTGTTTTTGTTTTTTATAATACATTTCAAGTGACATTTCACAAAACAGTTACACAAATGTTATGCCCTAACCGCCTCCTCTTTATCGATATCCGTAAGAGTTTGTTAAGGACACTTGCCTTCTTCCCCCAGGGCTGACGGTCGCAACCAACGCCGCGCCCGCCTGGACTTCGGCACCAAGCTGGGAATGAACTCGCCGTTCTAATCACGTCTAGTCAATTACGCTTTAGTTCTACTGTGAATATAATCGTATCGGAGCCGTCTGGCGTTTATTTTGTAAGAGAAATGTGACATGTACTTAGTACTATTTTGTACTTACTTTATTTATATGATGTTTTGATGATTTTAAATAAATTTCTTAAAATAATGTTTTTGTGTACCTTTTAAAACAACCAGCACCCTAATTGCGTAACACACTATCGATCACAATCTGAATCATTTTGAAGGCTATTGCTAATGCATTGTTTTATATATAAGAAAAATTTGTCTGCTCAACAACGTAAATAACGCAATGAATGTTGTTAAACTGTCAAAATGAAAGCCATTCCTATTGTTAGTGTGTTACGCAATTACCCCGCAGTTCTAGTCACCAGCAAGCGTAGCATGACCATTATAGAAACGGGTTTTGACGACGGTAGAATAGACAAAAATGACGTTCCGTGAAGACAGTACGACGGCAGTAAAGTAGAAAGAGTCAACTGCACTTTTTACGAAATTCAGTAGGTACCTAGTTTATTCAAGTTTTTCTTTTATTTTGCTTATATCTCGAAAATGGTGTCCTATCGCAAAAATAATTAAAATTTCTACCCCCTTTATGAAACCCCTAAAACTAAACATGTAGGTAATAATTTTCACACTTTCCGAACAAAAACTGAAAAATTTCGTTTTTCCAGTCCATTTTTATACTTTGTGACTGTCGAGTAAAAAGTTTTCTACTGTCTTTAGCATGGCGATTACAAAATCAAATTGTCTTCACTACCTTAGACAACTGTCAGTTGTCAGTGTGATTTTGACGTTTGGGATAGAAAACTTTCTTCTGAAATAGTCTACATATAAAAGGACCTATTTTTCTTTTTTTTTTTTCGGTGGGAAACCTTCAAAAGGCACCTGACCTCTGGGGATGGAGGTCGGGGAGTGTGGGATTTTTACCTCACTAAAACCACCCCGGTGATCACCATCAGCACATAGAGGGGGTCCCGGTTCCTCTTAAAAGGCCAATTCCGGAATCCCCCTGTACACATATAAAAGGACCTAGACAACGATCGGTAGAAACGAAAGTCAAATTACCGGTTTGTAGAAGGATTTTTACGGTGCGATGTCAAAAATGGAGAAACGAAATGTCACTTTGTATAGAAATAGCTATGTCTTGTCTTCCAAGAAATAGAAAGCGTCATGCTACGCCTGCAGAGGTGAGTAGGAAGCGACAGACAACGGCCAACTTTCCATTTTGCTCCGCATGCCCTTGTCACCTGAGGATCTTAATGGTATCAGTGCGTAGAGTTCGCGCAGCAGAATTTTGGGCTAAACATTTAAACTTTTGCCATCGACACGCTAAAAAGAAGTAGGTATATAGGTATCGAGAGTCTATAGCCAGCACAAGTTGCTAATTTCAAACAAACATGGGTATATGTATAACGTAAAATAAAGAAACTACATGATTGAAAACAAATATTTTTTTATTTAAAACTAAATTATGATAATTTTGTGATGCTTATTAAATGTTGCCAGTCATTATTTTGTTATACCAATTCCTTTGTTCGCTCTGAGGTCAAGTTAACAGACTACACGTAGATAAAACCATATTAGCGACTTGTTACTCTTACTTCAAACTATCCTCGCACTACTTACTACATTACTAAATTGACAATGTTCCACATACACAAGACTTGATTACTTCACGAAGTAAACACTAAATCATCTCTGAAATCAAACATTTAAAATCGCCGCGTACGCCGATTGCGATCGCCACTGTATAAAGAATACATAATTTAATATTTTTTTATGGTTAATAACATTATTTTATATCTTTTCAATTATTAAACTACATTAAGGTTAGTCGGTAAACGCTTGTACTTAATAGGTACGTAAATAATGTTCCTATTACTAGGATTCATCTGGTAAGTCTAATATTTCTTGAACAAACGACGCAACATCAATCTCCTGACTGTGATCCAGACAGAACGGGTGCGTCAGCAGTGCGTCGTAGTTCGGTCTCTGTTTGTAATCTTTCTGCAGACTTTGGACTATCAGGTCCTCGAACTGTGCAGAGAACTGGCCGGCGGGTAGTCTCGGGGGGTCGTCTTTCACGACTTGTTTGAGCTGTTCGAAGGGCGTGCCCCACGTGTTGTAGGGGAACGTGCCCGTCGCCAGCTCGATCAGCGAGATGCCGAGCGACCAGACGTCACTGCGGATGTCGTACTGGCCCGGGTTGCCGCTTGGGTCGATCCTCTCGGGCGCCATGTACGGCTTGCAACCCGCGTCAATAGTCTTAGCGACAGAGTCCACTAAGTATCCAGATATACCAAAGTCACACATCTTCACCTCTCCTTTCCTGTTGATCAGGATATTAGATGGCTTTACATCTCTGTGGATTACTCTGAGCTTAGAATATAAGTAGTGTAAAGCGCTGACTACAGAAAATGTGATTTTCCCTAGAATGTTTTCAGGTATGGTGCGCTTGTTGTGGTAGACTTTCATGTAGAATTTGTCGAGGCTCATGTCCATGACCTCCATGCAGATCCAGACGTCCCCCTCACGGAACATGGCACCGTAGAAGTGCACTGTGTATGGACAGGCACTAGCTCTCATGGACACATCCAAGTCCATCAGCAGACGCTTCAGTTCTGTTGACTGGGTGTTGAATGATGCTGTGATTCTCTATAAGCAAGAAAGGAATAGACTTGTCACCATAGTGTTGAAAATGTTTATTTACTACTAAAAAGTGTTGATAAAAAAAAAACATCTGAGTGTCATCAGCATAATGCTTCCAAAGATCAGATATAACCCCCACAGCCAATGATATTATAGGTAAAAAGAGGTATAGGTTATACATGCTCCGCAAGTGGCACATCAAAACTTCTCTAATTAGCCAAGTATTCTATGTCTTGTCGCTTTTTCGACATGCCGTCCTACTTTCACGTGTCTTCTAAAAGTGTGCTATTTTGACATTTTTGAAGATGGAATATTGGGTAGGTAACCTACATCTTTTTACTTAAAATATCATTGCTCACAGCAGCCAATAAGCTGATAATGATGAGTGGTCTTACCTTAACTGCCATAGTGGTGTCACTAGGTATATGCTTCATCTTCTCCACAATGCCGTAGGCACCGCGGCCCAAGTCACAAATCTTGATCAGGTCATCTGCATGGACCGTGAATGTTTTGTCATCAACTGTTATTGTTGTCTGCTTGTCCAAATTTCTTGGAGGTGTTCTGTGGAATAATATGAAACCTTATAGATGATGAATGTACAAATGTTTTAAAACAGATCAAAGTTGCACGTTCTATCCACTTTTTCATCAATGGGGGTAGGCAGCAGCAACTACAAAACAATGTACTTATACAAATTATGCAATGCCTGCATTCATAAAATGCTCTTTTATCAATAAAATTATACTCAATATCTAAATGCCATGACCCCTGTAGTAAGCTATCTATTAAAGACAATCTGATTTTATCACTGATAGCCTATTATCTATCTAGTTTTACCCTCCTACCTATGGGGACATGCTTATCAATTTTGCCCTTTCAAGTTTTCTACCCTACTACTGCTAGTCACTCCTCTGTGAGGTATTTTTTGTTAACCTAGGCCTTTACTTATATGTAATACTCATTGAATTTATCAGATAAGTTCTCAGGTGATAATACTATTATTATATTAACTCATATGAATAAACTGTTTGCTAGAGGTATCATGTCTTTTATCACATCAAACCAAACAGGTATACCCTAATTTGGGTATAAGGAATTTCTGCATTAGCATAAACATTATTATATTCTTATTTCGATATAAATATAGAACACAAGTTCTAGCTAATAGATGTCAGGTAGACAGATTGGTGCTGGTTGACACTCACACGACCTGCTCCTCTGGGGGTTTGAAGTTGAAGCCCGGCGGCGGCAGTTTTCTCCTCGACATATCGCCGACGTTCTCCCAGCAAGAACCGAGTCAAAAACCACAAATCCTATCAGAATTTAACTAAATCCCTCCACGATACGCTTCAGGCCAAACTGATGTCTTAGCGGTGTAAAATACAAAGTTTACATCTAAATCACACAAACATTTCAAAAGGCAATATTAGGCGAAAGCTTTATACTAGATTATCGAGAAATATACAATATTATTCAATTATTTCCAAAAAATTATGCACTCGGAAGGCAGCTAGGTTTTGACATTTGAATTATAGGGTTGCCATATTTTAACTTATCGCACCAAGCCAATAGTTTGATATTCTCGATAGTCTTGGTGACAATAAAACCACGGATTAAAACCCAGATTTAATAAACCGTAATATTATTTTTAAAAAAAACAACATCACGCCTGTATTTCCTACGGGTTAGGCAGGAGATTTTCTGGGAGCAAACATATTAACAAACTAGGGAATTTGAAAATAAAACTTATAATGAACAAAAAATATTAGAGTATATTTCTTTCACTTACATTCTAAATACAAATCAAACATGTAAATCTTAAACTAGTCATGGATGGATTGATTCACTTGGAAGAAAATCTGATTGCTCTTACAGCATCCTTTGCTTTCTTAACTGCTTCTTCTTTAATTCTGTGTCGTTTCTCTTTTTCTGCCAACCCAACAACTACATCGTGTTGTAATGCACTCTTAACATTAGCTTTAGCAAATAGTTTACTTAACACATAATCATCATCATTTTTTTGTTTCTCCTTCTCTTTTTTATGTTTCTTTTTTTTTACTTTTTTCACTGCTACTACATTTTCTACTTCAGTTTCTGGATCAGGAGAATGTTTTCTTTTATGTGTTTTTTTTATTTCTTTAGTAATAATAGGTTTATCTCTTTCAGGTGTTCCTTCTTTTATTGGCTTTTCTTTGCAAACATTATTTTCTGTGCTCGCCTTTTCTGTATCATTTTCAGGACTTTCCTCTTCACCATGATCACTCTCTTCTGCATTTTCTTGGCTTTTTAAAACATTTTTTAGTAAATTCTCTTCATAGTCCTTCTTTACATGCATATTTACTATATCTAATTCAGATAGAATGTTTTCAAATGGAATATTAGTAACTTCATCATCAACTACATTTATTTCAGGTACTTCAACTTTAGGTGGGTTCAGCAATAACTCTCTTTTCTTTTTGTACTCTTCTCTGGGGTCTTTCTCTTCTTTATTCTCCTCTTTATCCTTAGAAATCTTCTTACTTATTTCTCTTGCCATCCTTTTCATTGCTTCTATCTTTTTCTTTGAAAATGAGGTACTGCCACTGGAATGTTTATCATCTCTCTTCTTACTATTTGAACTATGATCAACATTTATTTTGGTATGTTTGAAAAGAGATGCAGTTTCAGTGTCGCCGTCGCAGTTCAACTCTTCAAGAGTGAAAAGACCCTGTAGTGTACTAGTGGTCAACACATTCTTTTGATTAGGGTCTATTAATATTTTGTTACTGAGGAAATGCTTGAATATCTGTCTCTGATAAATCTTTTCTTCAATAGTTCCAGCCGAAAGTAGTCTGTAAACTGTTACATTTCTTTGCTGACCTATTCTCCAAGCTCTTTCCTTAGCTTGGTCATCAGTAGCTGGGTTCCAGTCTGGGTCATAAATGATCACTCTATCGGCACCTGTGAGATTCACCCCTAAACCTCCAACTCTAGTTGTGGCCAGAAACACTAAATATTCAGGATTCTCATTAAATGTTTTTATCATGTTCTGCCTCAGTCCCACATTCACTGAGCCATCCATTCGCAAATACTTAAATTCTTGAATTTGTAAGTATTGCTCTAGTAAACACAGCATTCCCCTGGACTGAGAGAATATTAAAGCTCTGTGACCTTGTTTTTGCCAAATTTTTAATAAAGAATTAACAACAGTCATTTTTCCAGATCTTTTGTAGTTGCCAAACCTTTCTGGGTCTATGTCATCACAATCTTCATGAGCCTCATATAGGTATAAGTCAGGATGATTACATATCTTCCTCAAAGTACATAGGGCAACCAATATCCTTGCTCTTATAGGGTCTCCATATTTATTATCTTTGTCTAAAATACTTCTTACTGTGTTACCAGTGAGATAACCCATATACAGATCTTTTTGTTCCTGGCTTAGAGCACAGAATAACACTTGCTCATTCTTCTCCGGTAGTTTTATGTGGCTTTGAACCTCAGCCTTTGTTCGTCTTAACATGTAAGGTGTAATAATTAATTTCAAGGCCTTTGCTATTTCTAAAGCAGTTGCTTCTTGATATTCAGTAGCATTAGCATATCCCCCCTGAGTAATGGGCATTGCAAAATGGTCCATAAATGCGACATAAGTACCCAAGAGTCCTGGTCTCATAAAGTCAAATAAGGACCAAAGTTCCTGTAAGCTGTTCTGCATGGGAGAACCTGTAATAAGTATCTTATGAGGAGTTTGGAACTTTTTAACAAGCTTACTGACTTGGGTGTCAGGATTCCTAATTTTGTGGCCTTCATCTAATATTATGTAATGCCATTTACGGGCTGTTAGTTCTTTGGTGTACTTCACAACACCAGCATAAGTGATTAACAGGATCCCGTGTGCAGTGTTTAGGTCTCTTATCAGTTGGTTATGATTTCCTAAATGGGAACCTGTGTGGTGGAGAACAGCTACTCTTAAGTATGGGCACCAGAAGTGAAAATGGGAGACCCACTGGTAAATAACTGTTGCTGGAGCTACAATTATGGTAGGACCAAGTCCTCCCCAAGCACCTAAGTCGCTTTTAGACAAACCTGCCAGAAATGCAATTATCTGAATTGTTTTTCCTAGACCCATTTCATCTCCTAACAATCCTCCAGATTCTACCTGGTGTAGTTCCCACAACCACTTGACCCCAATCTTTTGAAACTTGTACAGCTGCCTCCAAATAAAGTTTGGTACACACAACCCATTCTGCAACTCATGGAGTTCTTCTGGATCCTTGTTGCCCTCCAACACATATTGCACGTCAGCTGTCATAGTTTCACCATCGTAATTACTTGATTTAGCTGCTGCTAAATTTTTCTTCCAGGTTTCTATTCTCTCATTGTAACTTGTTGTGTCACCATCATCCACAATTCTCTTTAAGTTATGTTTTGTTCGAATACTGGCGGTGGAGGTAGAAGGACCAGCAGCTATATTAATAATATAATCAGCCTCGTCTTCGGACGGTAAATACTCATCGTTAGAATCTTTCTCTGAAGAAATTGTGGATGTCTTTCTGGAAGTGGTCGGTACTGACGTATCCTTGAGTGCTTCCTTTGGAGATTGTTTTCCAAACTGTTTCGATTGTTTTTTAGATATAAATTCAGCAGCGTCTTTACTTTTTTGAGAAACATTGTCCTTTTTACTTTTAATTACAACTCTTTGTTTCGCAAGTGCCAGTTGGCTCTCTAAATATTTGTTTATATCAACCATCGTACGTAAATCGGCTGTTGTCATGTGTTCTTTTTTGTCATTATTTTAAATTTCACAAAACAAACCATTTTCACACGAAAATATAACAAGTTTGGTCTTGCTAGCTTCCGCGTTTGTTTGACCATTCATTGACACTGACACAAGTGACACAGTACAGAATGACAGCACTGACAAGTGACACTACACTTACCATCTTGCAAATCTGAAGCTAAGCCACCCTCGATTTAAAATATATATTACGAATGTTAACGTTTTTGTAACATGATCAATCAATCTGCCTAGCCTTGTTCCAAATAATATATCGCACCTTAGGTGCAACAAAGTCACAATTCAGGACACTTTTTTTTGTTGTCTTTTATTAGCATTTTTTGAATAGTTCAAAATAAGCTTTTTACGTGAAACTATAGCAAAAGCAAGAAACAATCAATTTTATAAAGATTTCCAACCTTCTACAAATAGTAATCCGGTAATAAGGCAATAAATGCGAAAAAAATCTTAAAAGTCCTCTCCTGTAAAATTTAAAAATGAGCTGTTGTGACTTTGTTGCACCGAAGGTACGATATGTTGAGGCTAGCTTGGGTACCAGTATTTTACATGGATCGACTGCCTATCTCACCACAACCCAGCGATAGAACCCCGGTGACCCTCTGTAGGGTCGCGCGATCGTGCAGTTAATCATCATTATTGCTTCTAAATAAGAGTTAATATCGTCTTTTGAGCATTTCACTGTATGGGCTGACGGACTGTTTTGTTCCATAAATCATTAAAAAAAAAAAAATCGCTTAGTAACGTAGCAATACATTTTTGAAAGAGACGGTTGCAATTTTTTATGTGCTCTTCAATACTATAACACGATCTGACCTCTGAATTTATTTCTAAAACGTCAACCTCATCTAGTTATACGACATATCAGAGTTAGTCAGTTAGACGACATATCAAGGTATACATTTTCTGTTTTAGCTGACCTCACATTGTATAGGCTTTTCGTACCATGAGAAGTCAGTTGATACTGGAAATATCTATCTTGATATGTCGGCGTGCGTGCCTACAAAACTACTGACAAAAATATAATCATTTATCATTTGACACGATACCTTGGTGAAACAGTTTCTCAGACTATTGGGCTCACAGATTGGGCTTCTGATTAACAATAACGACTGTCAAAGATCTACGTATGATAATAAAATTATTGACAGCCGAGACCAACGGCTCTTTAAGTGATAGATAGTCACCCGTCCACGAACCGACGACCGCGGCAAACGAATTGTAACCTTTCGTTGCCGTAGCCGTTATTGTACTTGTTGTAATATGATATTAGGTTTAAGTTTTGCTGCTATTCATTCATTACTAAAAGTAAATAAATTAATTATAGTATTCTTCTAAATAAAGAAATTATTTGTTTTTGTAAAGTAAATAAAGATAATTACTAACACAAAACTAATTGAGAGATTTGTAACTAAATTTATAAACTACTACTTTATGTCAATGTTATTAAACCATCAGGCAGGCAAGGCAAAGAATTGTCTCATGTCTGTCAATGTCAAATAAAATCAATAGATTGCACGTGTGGTTAAAACAATCGAGCACGTCTGTAGTGTAGGAAATATTAGTTAAATAATAGCAGGCAATAAACTTGTACAGTATATAAGCATAATTACTTATTACGTGCTTCGTATTATATCGTTTACTTGAAAATTGTACTTAGGATTTTGGATTTCATAACCTCGTGCATTATTTGTATAATTCGTTGAAGATGCAGAAAGTTAAAAGAAAATTTAATGAAGACGATGCTAGTTCGCCTAAGAAGAAGAAGGTGAACTCGGACAATACTGAAGGTAAACCGGGGCAAGGCGAAAATGCGAAAAACAATAAATTCAAAAAGGATTTCCAGAAGGATGGTGAGAAAGGTCCAAACAAGTTTGGAAAGCCGAAATTCAATAAAGACGGGAAGGGAAAACCGAGTTTTGGGAAAGATCAAAGCAAAGGATTTAAGGGTAAGCCAAATTTCGGCAAAGATGGCAAGGGGAAGCCGAATTTCAGCAAAGATGGCAAGGGGAAGCCGAATTTCGGCAAAGATGGCAAGGGGAAGCCAAATTTTTCGAAAGATCAACCCGATGGAGAGAAACCGAAGTGGTCTGAAATGAAAAAGGAGAAGAAAGAACTGAGATTAGTGCGGCGCAAGGCTAAGGCCACTGCTGAAGTGTTTGAGGTATCACACAAGGCTAAGCTGTTGGCTGCACAGATTCAAAGGTAACCTGAAAGTAAATTTGTGTTATTTTGAACACCTAACTAATATTGCACAATATAGAAATTGGTCTTTCAATTATGCAAATGGAAGTTGTTCTTTTGAATTGCTTTAATGTGTTTATTAGTGCTAAAACTTGAGATCATTTAGTAGCAAACTTATTTCTGTGTAAACTTGAGGTTGATCTCGCACCTATACCTTGGACCTACATCCACTTTTCATTATGTCTTTCTCTTTTACCATATGGATATTAATTAAAATTATTGATATTTTATTAATATTAACATCACAGATACAATAACAGACAAATTGCTAAGCGTACCTTACTAATCTTTAATATTTTTCAGGAAAGTGGTAAAACAAGACTTCAGGATGAACTCTTGCAAGGAGCTCCACTGTCTGCTAAAAGGGCACTACAAATCTATAGCTCTAACACATGACCTCAGCCGAGTCATTCAGGTTCTACTTAAATACGGCCCAGACGACATTAAAAATGATATAACTGAAGAACTATTAGACTTAATGGTTCAAATGGTCCAGTCAAAGTACGGGCAGCATGCAGTCAAACGCATATTAAAGTACGGTACTGAGTTTATACGGCATGAGGTTCTAAAGAAGTTCTTTGGTCACATTGTGTCGATAGCTACTCACGCAATAAGTGCACCAGTATTGGATTATGCATACGGAGAATTTGCTACGAAGAAAGAGAAGTGCCATATGCAACAGGAGTTCTATGGGGACATTTATAAGAATGTGAGTGGATTTACTTTGATTCTAATAATAAATAGTTTCAAGAGCACATACTAAGCGCAAGAAGATGAAATCTTCTTATTGATATTAATTTATATCCACTGGTGGATAGAAGCATTACTTATTATGATTTCTTAAGTGTTAATAATACACAGTGTGGCAGGGACATCGACGCATAACCTGTTACCATGGATTCAATATAAGTATGATTCTGAACGCCCATGCTTTGCAATCTTTTTTCAGTTATTTTTAAAAACATCAGCAATTCCATACATTTTGACTGCGTAGGTATTGCACTTTTCTGTGAAACAGCAGTTTTTTTTTTTTTTGATAACCAATGAAAAATTTCTGTGCTAGACCCCCGTCTAGAATCATGTGCTGAATTCATGGATACAGTTTGCGCGTCGACGTCCCTGCCAGCCTGTATAATACTACATACTAAACTACAGAGCACTTCTCTTTCAAATTAAAAGATATTCTTCTTTATGCCATGTAAAAGACAAATGGTTTGTATTTTTTAAATATTTATTTTTCTACCTTTACTCACAGACAAAGGATGAAAAAGTGAAGACGATCAGTGACACGTACAAGGATAGTCCTGAGATGAGAACTGCTGTCCTGCAAGCCTGCAAGGCTAATATACAGAAGATTCTGGACAAGAATCTACACGATGGAGAGTAAGTAGTTTATGTTTCAGAAATTATATTTGAACACATAACATCATGCTTGTAATCCCTGAAGGATTAGGCAGACGTGTACCTATATGTGTACCAATAATTCGCCAGTTTGATTAAAGTCCCATGTAATAGGGGCGAGCCTATTGTCATCAATCGGGCACTATTCCAGACTCTGGGCTGCTACTGAGAAATTCCTGAATTATATTTGAAATGCTGTATTTTATTCTCTGTCTCCCCATTCACATTTCTTCAGAAACTGGCTATTGCCTTAGTCTAGTTAAAACAACTCTCTTACAAAGGCATTTCACAGCTTTCCAATATTTTCGTAACAACTGCCTTGGTATGTACTGCACACAGGGCCGGATTTAGGGGAGGGCATCCAAGGCTACAGCCCCGGGGCCTTCACAAAAGTGGGGCCACCCACAATAGAGACTTTAAAAAAAAACTTTCAAATTCCGACGACTAAACTCTAGTAAACAACTTTTCCTTTGATATTTCATTTCACGAACATGATTATATTGTTTTCAAATATGAAAAAGAAAACGATTCTAAATGTTTTTTGATTTCAGATAATTCTCGTTTTCGATTAAGTACTTATATTTATATATGTTTGATAACAAACATATATAAATATAAGTAATTAATAAGTAATAATAATTTATTGAAAAACACGAGTGAAAAATATTGTTCATTATATTTGGAATATAATTTGGGGGGAGGGGGGCTCCACTCCTTTGTTGCCCCAAGGCCTCCAGACCTCTAAATCCGGCCCTGACTGCACAAGCTTTTTCTTGGCAACAACCGATCAGAAAATTAAGATTATAAAAAAAAATAAGGCCATTAATGGATCTAATTACCAAGAACCATTAATAAAGAAATAGTAAATGTCTACTATCCACCATTTGAGTGTCATATAATATACTCTCATTACATGTCTACCATATAATATACTCTCTGTATAGTAATGAAATTTCCAATATTTAAATTAAAATTATGTTAAACATTCCAGGTTATTCCACTCAATTCTTTACGAATACATCCGCGAATGCAGCGCAGAAGACCGCGTGGAACTGATCTCAACGCTCAGCCCCCTCATAGTGCCGCTCAGCAACTCTCTGCCGGGCGCAAACGCAGCCTCCATCTGTGTGTGGCAAGGCACTAATAAGGATAAAAAAGTGAGCAAAATTTTATTTATTATAACAAAAATCCTCCTCCTCCTCCTCCTCGATCCTTAAATCTATCATTACAGGTTGCCTAAATGTGATATTACTATCACAGTAAGGCAACCTGTAATGATAGATTTCTCTACATACAAATCTCCATACTTACTAATTATTAAATATACTACCTGTTATAAACTAAATGCACAATAAACTGTACAGACATAACACCTAAATTTAACTTAATTTTAATATAATACCCTAGAGGTCGCCAAAGTAAACTCCTTCAGAGAACAAGATAACAAATCCATTTTATCAGCTACCCTAAAATAAGGATATTTATAGTATGAAAAATATCTTGTTTTTTTTAATTTTAAAGGGTTGAGAGCAAGTCAGCCTGTATCAACCCACTACTGGGCAAAAGCTCCTGACGTCCAAATGAAATAATTGGAAGCTTTCCAGAGCTATGTGGAACTGCTTGTTGAATTTATTATTTAATCCAGCTCACCTTGCTTATCTTCTCCAGTGTGTCCGGTTTGCAAGTGTTCAGCTTATTGGTTATTTTGGCCCACAGTTTATTCGGCATAAACTAAAAATGGCCCAACTATTAAGCTTGTGTCTGTTCACGTTACAGAATTATTCGAAGTAGTCTTAACAGACACCTGCAATCACTGACCCCAATTTAGTTCAGTAAATGGATGTTCTTACTTATCATTTTATAAGAGTTCTAACGTAAACTGAACATCGTTGACTTGCAGACTATATTGAAAGTGGTGAAGGAACATGCAGTAGCGCTCAGTAAGCACAAGACTGGTTACCGCTTACTGATCGCCATCTTTGATTCCGTTGATGACACGGTGCTAGTCAGGAAAGCTATTGTTTCAACATTAGCTAGTCATTTGAAGGACATTGCTAAAGACCATTGGGGTAACATGGTAAGTTTTTAATATATTTATAACGGTACAAGGTTCTTTTGGCGCCTGGCCAAAATCGAACCTAATCTAACTATCTTGTTTATTGAATATATTTCGCAAAACAATACGGATGATGACAATTTTTTTTTTTAAACTAAGAAATATTGGTCTGCAAATAGGAAAACATTATTATAAAAAGTATAAGAGCTTAAAGAAAATCCAAGTTATAAACTTTTTAAAACTAGTGCTAGACAAAGACGGTACTATCACAGAAGTGACGTCACGACGATGTAACTTCATACTAGCGCCATACATTGTTAGTACCGCGCGACAAGGACGGGAATAATCCGTTCCAAAAACTTTTAAAGCGTGTAACTTCTCTATATTTCCATCGATTTTACAGACATTTTCGATATCTCATTTTACTATGCCTTCTTTGAAATTACATTATTTGTTCGAACTTTTCTAATATTAGTCATCATCCCTATTGTACAAATGTTTACCAGTAGCGCCCCCCTGTCAACGTTATTTGAGCGCCACAAGATCCTGTATCAGTGTTTTTGGAGTGAAGCTGCCAGCTGTTCTTGTCTTATTTGTTCTGCATAAAGGTTTCAAATTATTATTAAAGCTAGCCTGTCCCACTGCTGGGAAAAAGTGCTACTTCGTGCTAAAAATGTTAATTAAAACATATATTTTATACATTATTAAAAATGTATAAATACTTAGTTTGGCTGAGAGACCATCCCCTTGAATTAAACCAAGGTTGTGCAGATTACCAATAAAATCACTTTACAGGAAGCAAAAACAGCGAACCATTTACTGAAATATTCAACTTACTTTTCAGACATTACACTGGCTAGTAAAACCCAAAGATTCAGGGGCATTCCACCCCAGCTTCATCAAGTTCCTTGAAGAGGGCGCCAAAAGCGGCACGTCCAAGAAAGATGCCGAGCTCCGAGTGTCCGAACTTAGGGAGGCCATCCTGCCCGCTTTGAAGAAAGACATGGAAGAAGACCCTGGGTTTTGGCTCAGTAGTAAGACGAATATGCTGTTGACTGTCGCTGTTCTGTCAATAGGTAAGTGTAACACTGACTTTAGAAGTACAAAACAATATTTATTGCTGTTAAGTAGCCCGATCAATGCGTCTACAGTTTTCGCGTAAAATATCGTCACCCTAATGGTATCGGTAATAAGGATTATTATTGTCCAGTATATATTAACGCAGACTTAATTGATACCCCGAGAAATCTTGATAAAATGTTGGGACCAATCGTTATAATTCTGCATACTAAAAAGAATATAGCAAATAACTTCATGAAAAAAAAATAACAAGATCCTATTGTATATTACAGAATCAACAAAAGAAATCCTAGAAGGCTTGGCGAAGGTGATCTGCCAGCCTGAGTGGCGCATCACCGCTGATGGCAAGGATCTACTGGCCGTGGAAGACGCCGGAATTCACATGTGTCTCAAGAAGTTGGCAACATTGGACAAAGATAAGGATGGTAACACTTTGGGTGAAGCCATTGCTGAACACTTGGAGGACGAAACTGTGAGTGGGACATTCTACCTTTTTCTTGCATTCTGGCAGGGACATCGACGCAAACCTGTTACCATGGATTCAGTAATGATTCTGGAACCCCCTGTGTTGAAAATTTCTGGTCGGTTATAAAAAAAAAAAAAATTGCTGATCCATACATTTTGATTGCATAGGTATTGCATTTTTCTATGTAACAGCAGTTTTTTTTTTATAACCAGTGGAAAAAAATCTAGGCTAGGGTGTTTAGAATCATGGTTACAGATGGCGCGTCGATGATGCCACCCTGTATAAATGGGTTATTCCGTTTATCTACCCCAAAAAGCCTAGTTGGATATATGGAATTTATAGGCTTCAGAGTGGATTCTCGGATAAGCGTTTTCCGCGAATCCACCTTAGGTCGGTAAGTGTACGGATGAACTCAAAAATTGGTTGCTCCTGAAACCAAATTAATGAGGCCTGTTTAGGTACCTTCCAATATCCGTAAAATTGTGTTGTTCTGTAAATAAAAATTTCAGCATGTATCAGAAGTATGTGAACTTATAGATAGCAAAGGATCTTTTAGATCAGTCTAGTACTCTATTGCGGATCAATGGCTGTAATCATAGCAGAGTTCCAAACGACAACGAAAAGCATTTTTTTTTTCTTGCTCTTATATTTCCTGTGTACTTTTTCCAGATCAAACTATGGCTGCCAACCAACAGGGGATGTTTCTTCCTTCTAAAACTAATTGAAAGCAATGAAAGTGCCATTGCCAGTGCTTTGAAAAAGAAAATAAAGCCTCATGTAAATATCTTGAAACAACAGACGTCGGAAGGCGCGAAACACTTGTTACAAATAGTGCAGAAAAAATAAACTTATGTTTTTACAATTGTTTTTTTCTATCGTATATTGGCCCACTGTTGGGCATAGGCATTCCTCTGTTTTCTACACACTTCTGTTCTCTCCTAATATAGGCCAGTACTTTCGTTCCCCTCAAGCTCGTCCAGTCATCTTTCTCTCGCTCTGCTCCTTGCCTTTTCTTGCTCTGCACAAATTTCTAAGCCACTAGACACCTCTAAAACAAAAATATCGTTTGTCGCGGACTTCATGAAAATAGTGCGAGGCAATGAAAGGGTTCACCAAGCAAAAAAAAATAGAAATCCCAATATATCTAAATTGGTTAAAGTTATTCAATTGTAAATGAATATATGCTTAGGTACCAATTAGGTACTCATTCTTGAGCTATTACAGCTGTTGGTCAACTAGGACTGGTCACGCCAAGCAGAAGTCAGGTTGGACCACTTTAAAAAAGGCTATTATGGTACGAATTATTTAATTAAAGGTACCGATTAGATAAGTACTAATTAATTATTTATGCTACATTAAGGTGCAGCGCAGACGGCACACTTCTTGTGCGATCGAGTCTGCGGCGCACAAAAAGTCTGCATGGCACGCAAAAAGTCGGTCGCGGATTTTTCACAGACTCAACGCACACGACGCACATCTTCGATCATTCTGTCGGCAGAGCTGTAGGGACGTAGACGCTATGGAAATCGTGCAGAGATCGCGAAGTATTATTTTGTACATGAAGTACAGAAAAAGAAGAAGAAATAGAGAATTTTGGGTACATCCTATACATGTCCAAACAGGAGCGGAATAAACATTACAGCACACTTCTTCCCACATTTTTGTTTTTAAATGTCTATCATGATATTCTGCCTTAGAAGTATCATAAATTGCTGGTCTGTTTTGTATTTCTTGAATTAACATCGTTACATCGACCTCTGGCGCCATGATAATAGATCGCGTGCGTTACGTCCACCCCTAGCAAATGCAGATTGCCGACTAAAGTGTGCGCCGTCTGCGTTAGCGCGCGTTGAAGCAAACGTTCCATTTTTTTCACACACTTTTTGTGCCGAACGGCGCGGCGCGGCGCGGTGCGGTCTGCCCGAATTACACGGATTTTTTGTGCGCCGGACTTTTTGCGCGTCGTCTGCGTTACTGCATATAATTGCATAGCTTCTATTTTCACAGACTAAAAAGTGCGTCACGGATAGTCTGTCGTCTGCGCTGCACCTAAATATATTGACTTGGTCCCGCGGTCCTGACGTTCACCCAAGGAGTCGACGAATATATGGGGATTTTCTTGAATTAAAAAAAAAACATCATGTGGAAGTAATAGTGAATGAGTCTATCCTACCTTCCATACATAAAAATTATAAAAGTCTCTGTATCTTCGTTACCGTGCTTATAAATTGAGAACCACTAACTTATCCCGAGTTATAAGGTAAGATGTTATATTTTTATTAATTCAAAAGTTATGTTCTCTAGCACAGCCAAAATAAAACCACTATTAACTATCGAAGCGTATTTATTGTATCTTTTCATACAAATTATTTTCTATTCACACATTAAATAGATCACAATTATTACAATATAGTTATTTAAAAAAATATCCTCTTTTCTTAGCAGATCATAAAATACTTTTATAATTATTTCTAATGTTTGAATTAATTCGAGAACTTACAACTAATTCTACTCATCACTGGGCCAGTAGAATTTTGTGCAAATAAGCATTATAGTAAGGATATGTAACATGGTGATTACGCGGCGTATACGTTCGACAAACGTCTACGCTAAATACAAATGGTGCTTAACACTACCGCAGATTCTACAAAACAGTACTATTTTAAAATATTCAATGCTGAAACCAGCAGCCGAGTCGATAAAATAGGAATAATAATTTTAAGAATAAGTTTGTACGGGTCAGACAATAATTTTGTTTAATCTGTTGTATGTTATTTTAGCAAATTGACAAAATTCGCTCTCAATCATTAAATTAGTCGCATCACACACTGCAACGCATCGCGCAGATTACGCGTGATAATTTTCATACAAAGTTGTGATGTAGTGTGTAAGTATACTATATTATGCTTGTGTGAGTGCATATAAGATGTAACAATGCACCAAATATACTCAGTGTTTACTCAGCATTGAAATGTTTCATTTCGCTTAAAGTCCCGTCCTTATATGGCGACCCTGCGCGACATCCGCGACACCCCCGTGACGCCTTGCAGTGTGTGATCCGCCTTAGTACCTATCGTGCCACGTGCGGCGAGCTGTCTATTCCGAAAAAATTGATACTTATTGTAAAATGCAGATAAATGTTTAGTCATATTATTTTGGTACTTACAAAAGCATTTCTATTTGAAATAATAAGTCAATTATTCAAGTGCAGAGTGAGGTCAATAATATAAAAATAAAACCAGCCCCAAAAACAAGTTGGCAATCTGGAAATGGAAGTATTCAACAAATTGTTTCGGAAACTTATAAACACTAAAGAACCACTCACTCACCTGATAGAAAGTGTCAGTGGTTACTGTCGCATAATATTCATCTTCGACACCAAAAGGGTAGTGAATCAATATTGAGTCAAACCGGGCGGCAACACTGACTTTTCAAACCACCACGGCACCACGCACTTCCATTTGTGTATGCATCGAAGCAACCACCTACCAGCCCTCGCCAACTCGTTCGTGCCTAAGCCGGGTTGGCAAATATTGTCGATGATTGAGTGCGGAGTATGAGGTGCTACACATTTGTTCGATTTGGCAATATTTGTTGGACAATACCTTATGCTCAAAAATAAATGATATTCTATTCTTTACTACACATATTCGGCTCCCGATCGAACTCCGTTCGGCATCTACTCTCGCTTAATACTGTACGGGTCGGCTCTGCACATTTCGAGCTAATCAAAGCGGCTTTTTCGATTTTGCCGCCCGGCTATGCCGAACAAGTTTGAAGCACGTCTAACGTGCGTCGCGCGATGATACAATCCTGTCTCTTGAACGTTTTAAACACCCCAAACTCAGACCAAATAAATACGACAATTAATAAGACAGCGCTGCGAACAATACAATGAAGCATGCAAAACTACACCTTGCTCTGTGCGTACACGCTCACACGCACACATTTACAACCAAATTACACCTCACTAAGTGTACACAGTCTACGAATCCGGCCTCACATCGCTGTTGACAGCACTATGTTTTGATTTTTTTATTTAGTCTGAGACCCCAAATTAGAAATTGTTCAGAGTGGAAATGTCGCTTCTATACATTCTTATTCCATGCTCGAAGGAACAGCACAGCTTCGCAACAGACAGAAGAACGGTGGTAGTACTGTTCTATTCACTTTTATAGATTGTCAACTTGTCTGGGCACTTCAAAGCCTTAGCCTACTTAATTACATCAAAACTTTACAATAATTTATGTTGATCACTATGTGACAAGAATAACCCTAGAATTTACAATATTTTTTCCATACTCAGACACAATATGAAACCTATAAAATATTGTACCTAATGATCATGTCATTATTTTGTCCAAAGCTGTCCTATACTTTTATCAGTAACGTCGTTTACTACATTCAATGTCCTTTCCAGCAAGTCTTTTTGGATGGAATCAATTGATCTGAAAGAGAAAAAAGGTGATTAAAAAACTTACTATTTTAGGGTTCCGAGAAAAAAGTACAATATTTTTGTAACCATGTCTAAATGTTGCTTCCATTAGGTACTAGTTACTTGATTAGCACAAATTTAATTGTATAAATAGACAACCAGACTGACAAAACACGAACATAGAACCAGGACCATTGGCCAATTTCTAAAGCACTCATCAGCTGACTTTTCCAGTCCTGCCCACCCTCACGCTCGTAGGTTTTTTAATTATGAGGCGGAGGATAAACCGATAACAGACGCCAAAACACATTTTGAATAAAAAAATTACTACTACCTATTAGATACCGCAAAGTTCGACAAACGGTTCGAACTTTTGTTTTTTTTTTTTTTCTTTCATTTCTTCAAAAATTAAAACACTGGAACGATTTCACTGTGGCATGTTGGCTATTCAGATGTGGAGAAGTTCGAGCTCTTTTATGAAATCGAATTATTACAGATGTTTGTTGATGATTTCACTACGCAGTTGGATATTTAAAATTATTTGTTTACGAATAAATTAATTTCATTCAGTGTTCCCAAATCTGTTCACAGCAATTCTAAACTAAAAATAATTAAAAACTATCTTAGTAGTGAGTCGATTCCGTAAAGAGTTACACACGCCTGTGTGTAACTCTTTACGGAATCGACTCACAGATCCGGATCATTGAAGTGATTCAAAAGATTGGTTCAGTAACGTTTCAAACGGATCATTTGGATCTGAAACATTATTTGCTCTGTGCTCTTTCCGCGCGACGCGTCGCTTGCGAGACGACTGAGCAGAGAGCGAGAGAGGGAAACTGAGAGACTGACACACTGAGTTACTACTGACTCGGGAGTCGCGAGAGAGCGGCTGAGATATTACAATCTATACAAGTCAGAAAGATATCCCAAATGAGATGTGTATCACTCTCAGTGTTTAATTGTCGTTATCACTAAAATTACCACTAAGGCGCTTACATATAAAATGTAATATAATACTATACGTTCATTTATTGCACAAAATGCTTGCAATAACAAGTTATTGGTCGTAAGTGTATACGTAACATTCTGTATTTTATTGAGCCGATGAGCCAAATGATCCAAATGAAACATATCAGTGTTTCGGATCATTTCAGTGATCCAGATGGAAATGTTCCAATCACAAAAATTATACCCTGCCCACGCCTATATCTTAGACCAACATTGTCACAGAGTAAATTGACAAATTTGTCGTTAATAAGTATTAAACATGAAATCAAAATTTAAGTCGGTGACATCGTTAAAGATTTTGCTAATGCAAAAGTACGAAAAGTAACTTTTTTGTAAATATATTTTGTTTATTACAAGCATCCTGTAATGTATATAATTTTTTATTAAATATTTTTGAAATAACTACAAAAATGTGCTTTTCTATTCTTGTAGCCCCTTCCGTCCTAAAACTACTTTTTACTCTTATACCTAATGCATTTCGACGAAAATTGCACCATTTACACCCGAATTTCCGTTCACTGGTGAAAACATAACTAAGTATTCCATTTTGACCAAACGCCTACTAGAGGGCGTCAGGGTATTGACTGCACACTGGCGCTACATGGGCTAGAGCCGCCTCTGTTTACGACGCTAAATTGCGGTGGTTATATGGCGGCATCGGCACCGCGACTTTGTATAACAGGTAGGCATGTATTTGTATCATAGGTACCTATTTATTTGAAACTATTTCTGGTTCAACGAGGGTATCAAAACCAGTCTAACATTTACATTCTAAGCTATTTTATAGGGTGGGTGGGTACTGTGGATAGGGTATAACTGAAAGTAATAATAAACCTGTTTGCGTCCAGCATTTCCCAATTATCTTCTTTCAACTTCGAATATGTTTCAGAGACTTTCTTCTGGAAATTCAGTACTTCATACCTGTGTGGGAGATAATACAAATTACTAATAATATCTACACAAAGAATGAAATGAAACGAAAACAGAGGTGCAGAGCAGGGCAACCACTGTTTATTAACCATTTAAACTAAGTAAAAACAACTTAGAGACGAACAAAACACGTCATCATCTAAAGTGCCCGCAAAATAAGTGCGCGCGGCTGAAATCGGAAATAATTGTTTGCCGCCATCTCGACGTTTATATCAGGTGTCAAGAGAGTGTGCTGTGTTCCGTGTTTTTCAAAGTAAATAATCGCCATCATTATGCCGAAAGGGATTAAAAGTGCTGGCAGGAATATAGTCTGCAGTTCAAACGCAAGCGCAGACTTATCTTGCGCGCACTTTAATAGCGACGAAGAGCACGGACGGAGATGCCGCCGCTGCTAGAGGCAGCATTGTCAGCACTTTCCATACAAACCAAGCGCGTCACAGCTTACTCGCACTACGACACAAATGACGTACAGAAACTGACAGCTTTGAATGGCGAAGATGATAGAAGTTATGCACTTAACGCACTTTCGGCGACACGAATCTTATAAGTTCTGCCGTCTCTAGATGCTGCCAAAGCGGCGATTCCGTGCTCTGTGATTAGCGACCACGATCGTGTATTTGCGCTTTATGTTGGCGCTCTAAAGAATGTATGCTACACAGATTCGAGACAAGACACTAACAAAAACTCGCATCCTGGGTTTAACCTTTTGACCGCCAGAGCGTAAACGCATCGGCGTCCCTCCCACGCCAAACCCCAAATTCAGTGCAAATACCTACAAACAAAAATAGGGATTCCAAAATCGTATCGATAATCAATTAATCATTGCTTTTCGTCCCCATTTTTTAAATAAAATATTACTCGTAACATCATTCTTTTATTTAATTTGACCCTATTTCGTATTATTACATTTATTACTAAAACATTAAATTATAAATTACATTAAACAGCAGTTACAAAGTTTTAAACAACGTGAAAGCAGATATTAGATCTACAAAGGAATAAATCAAATAATGTCTATCACTAATCACGTTCGTAACGTCATCCGCTGTCGGGAAGAGACAACTCTGGCGTGGCTGACACGACGTTTGACAACTTCCTCGCTTGCGAGTAGCGATGTAACATTGTGTCACATAATAAATAAAAATCATAATAATAAAACAAGACGAAGCCGACTTTTCGTAACAATTTAATCAATTTACTTAGTTACCTACATATTAATTAGTCTGACTCTTCATAGCTTGGCAAACTTCTAACATCCAAGTCCTTCTGCTGTCGCACTCTTCTAATAAGGTTCAGTAAATTGACGTAAGTAACTGAACGTTTCTCTTCTGGCACTCGATCTAATTCAAAAGCGACGAGTCTTGCGAACGTCGCGTGTTTTGGGTCGCTAGGTCCTGGTTGGTTTTTTATTTATTAATATTTTCCATTTCTATTATAAATTTTATACACTCGCACAATAATAATGCCGTTACAAATATTACCACTTATCATAATAAATAACATCACTAGCAGTCTCCCGTAGCGCTAATGACGTCACCCCTTGTCGTGTCTCCCCGACTGTGGCGTACAGGTTACTGTCTTTATGCTGTTGCGTAAGGGATGCGCGAGAGCTGACAGTAAACTATCGATCAATAGATATCAATAACTAATTTGCAACTACAAACCACAATTTAATATTATATTATGCTTTAAGAGAATTCAGATACGAATAATTGTTATTTAAAAAATTATTATTGAAGAATTTTATGCTACTATTTATAAAATATTTTATAACTTTGAAATATAATTTACCTTACTTACTCATCACTAGCTGTCGTGTCTCGCCGACTGTGGCGTGAGCAAGTACACCTCTTTATGGATTTCAATTAGCATTTTTTGATGATTATTTTTTCTAGTGAAATGTAACTAATGGATACATCTTTGTGCCTTTTTACAATATTAAATTAATGTGGTTTTAAATAATAGGAAAAAGAAACAGAAAACGTAATGTAGTTTATTTATTTTGTACTTAAAAAATGTTGTTTTCTTATCGGCATTAGCCGACGGTGGCGTGTTGGGCACGTTTTTATTTGTCGGCTATACCCGACCGTGGCGGTCAAAAGGTTAAATGGTACAAACATTTTGACAAAATTTGTTCACGTATACTTCGTAGGTGCGAAGTACGCCTTGTTTTTCGCTCAACATATAAAATGCGCATACGCGACGTCAACACGACACTGTGAGGCTCCCTAGTTGCAAACAAGTTTAATTATCGTAGCAATAGGCATTGGTACCTCTGCTAGTAACCACGAAAGGCCCAAATGAAATAAACCGGCCAAGTGCGAGTCGGACTCGCGCACGAAGGGTTCCGTACCATTACCTATAAAAACGGCAAAGTCATCTGTTGTAGGGGAGCCCCCTTAAATATTTATTTAATTCTATTTTTTTTTGGTATTTTTTGTTATAGCGGCAACTGAAATACATCATCTGTGAAAATTTCAACTGTCTAACTATTACGGTTCATGAGATACAGGCTGGTGACAGACGGACAGACAGACGTACGAACAGCGGAGTCTTAGTAATAGGGTCCCGTTTTACCTTTTGGGCACGGAAGCCTAATAAAAAAATCATTGTTCCTGAAATACTTGCCAACCTAGATTTAAATTGATTTATATCACCCGTCTTGAGCAAGTGTGGTGATCAATGCTCATGCCTTCTCTGTATGAGAAGATGCCTTTGCCCTGCTTTGAGACAGTAGCAGGCTATTATTATCTCTGCATGCCATTGAAAAAGCAAAAAACTTGTTCCAAACTGATAAGATTTGTTTATCTCAAAGTCACTGACCTTTCCATGCCAAATCCATTTCTTTGTTTGATTGAGTCAACCGGCATTGTGAGAAAGAACACTTTATCTGGTTTAGGAAGACCTACATCTGGGGACTTGCACCAATTTAAGTCTAAACCTGGAACAATAATATTTGAATAAGTACAGACAGGTTTTCATTATTTCAGTCATATTAAAATAATAAGGAGTTTCGCTAGATAATTTAATTTGACTCTGTATCCAGCTCAATCAAAAATTTAAGCACTTTTAGATAATTTTTATTTAATTTAAATAGTTAATCATGTAGAAAATGCAAGTAGTGTTGTAGGAGACATGTTTTTTCAATTAGAAAAGGAATCATGTTCCCAAAATGCAGGAAAACGAGGTATTAAAACATTTTGAGCAATGTTTAAATACATTCGCGTTTCGTTCTACAAGTGTACATATTATTTACAAAGACCATCATTACCTTTAGCTGCTGAGAAGGCAACACCAGAGTAACAATATCGGTCTACAATTAATGTGGTGCCTGCTTCCAATGTCTTTATTATGTTCTTGGCTCTCTCCCATCTGTTAGCGGAGAACAGCAAGTGTATCACTTCATCTGATAGATCATTCTGGAACAGTTGAAGAATGTTGTATCAGCAATGGTTCAAACTCTATATGAGAACAGACCTTTGCCCTACAGTGAGACGAATAAGAGCCTGGTATCATTTTTATAAAATGGGTCAAATTTTTGCTTAAAATTATATAACACTAGAATTGTTGTTGTTATTCCAAGGCTTGTGAGTTGTCCACCGTAGGCGCGGGCTTGCGGACGGCGAGCAATGGGTAGCTCGCCGTCCGGTAAGGACCAGCACGGTTCGACGGCGCGTCGTGTTCCACGCGCGCCTCAAAGAGATGTCAGCACAATTAACGAGGACCGATAGGGCCGATGTGTGCCGGGGTCGCGGATTGTTAGAAAGAGTTACCGTGGCCCTGGCGCATAGGCAGCTGGAGGAACACAGGTGGGTTCTAGTCAGTAAGAGTCTGACACACCCTTCCGCTCCGCCCAGAGTGAGAGCTGTCATTTGATGATTACCCACAAAAAAAAAGGCTTGTGAGTTGTGGTGTATTGGTGCATAGGGCCATTGACAAGCTGGCCCCATTTCATCACTAAAGGAGATGGTTCAAGACATACAGAATTCAACAGAATTATTTACAATCAGGGGACTTAAACATAACTGGCGAAATGTGGCTGAACTATAGTTACACCTCTGCCCTTCCCTCCGGGGAACACAGGCTTGCTGGTATGTATCTATGTCTTTACATTTATCATCATCATATCAGAAAGACACTGATGTCATTCATAGGCCTGCCCAATTATCAACACAACAACAAAAAAATATGATAGTAGGTATTCAATTATCTTTATCATGACTTATACAATAACCAGATTAGATACCTGCATGCGCCTATAATTATAAAATCTGAAAGATAATCTGCCATAGGCACACAAACATTTATGATAAAAAAAAAAATTTAGATAACAAAAATAACACCTATTAAAAATGATAAAAATCGACAGTACCTTCAATTGTAAATAACTGTTAATAATTTTTCCAACATCTGTTTCGCGGGCTGGGAAATTCGTGTATTCTGCCTGAATGTTATTCTTCGTTAGATTCTCAACTGTAGGAAAAATATCATTAGATTTAGCTTCAAATAATTCTATGCCTATGAGTTAGATCCCCCATAGGTCATACAAATACATAGTTGTTTTAATGTGAGAATTAAACTACTTAATAAACCCTTTGCACAGGTGGACATTGGACAGGTTTCCAAAAATTCATGGGTAAATGAATTTCAAGGGCATTTATAAAAATTTATAAATGTGTTATCTTGTACCAGGCGCACTACCTGCCTTCCACCTTGGGCGATCCGAACGGTCAACCGGTTGTAAATACAGGTAATGATATACTTACCAAGTGTTCTAGCTTGTGTCGACTTTCCAGTCCTATCCACCCCCTCAATGACTATTAGGGCACCACGTTTCATTTTCAGATGATAATTATGTGCAAACGATAAATCTTCTTGAGCCTACGAACAAAATAGGTAAATATAAAATCAAAGCCCGTGTAAGCGATTATTGTCGCTTGCAGTTTTATCTTCGTTTTAGCGAATACGGCAAGGATATAAATGGAACTGATAAACATACTAATAGTACCCGATATACAAAATAATTGCGAAGCCACAACACACACGACCAGCTATTTACTGAGGTATTTTATTTCGGATTTGGTTAAAAAAATAAATTTTCCAACTCACTGGTTTGACAGGTTTGACATCAATTTGGCGGGAATTAATAATAGAGTAGAAAATAGAGACGAGATGAGGCTTTTCGTCAGTCGGACTCGGATCTAATACAGAAGAAACGCTACAACACTATTGGGGGAGGGATTCATACGTTTTCCTGTTCCTGTAGCTGATTTGAAACTTTGAAAGTCTGTGTTAGTACGCAGACTTTATAAATTTCTAATCCACTAAGCTACTTGTGATGTTCGCTTAAATACAGGCAAGATCGGAGGATGCGGCTATGCTTCAGGGAGGCATAGGCCTCCCTTAAGGCTGTACATAGGTACAGAAGTCAAGTCTGACGTCTCCATTAAGCCCGTTGCAAAATTAGCAAGAAGATTTGCAGTATGAAGGAACTCAATCATTTTGAATAATATGAAAACAAAACTATCGATGCCTTTATCTTTGGCTGTAGTAAAAAAATAATTGGGAAGAAAAGGGCGGCAGCTTGTGAGTGGAGACTTGGGGACTAGGGGAAAAGAAAATGTGAAAAAAGTAGCAGGTTCCGAAATATTCCACAAACCTAGCAGTTGTGAATTAAAAAATTGTTAGCAAATTATTTATGTAAATCCGAGTTTGAGCAAAAGAGCATATTACATTTATGCAAGTAATATTCATGGCCTACAGCTATCAGCTACAACTTTAGTACGACACGATCCTAGTCCTTAAAACATTTAACTTATGCTCTAAGTCCTAGTCCAGTTAAGGCCAGTCCACAATGGAAACATTATATTGGATTTTTTTACGCTCGCAACTGGCAGCTAGCTTATCAATCAAACAGTGTGACCATATGTGGCAGAATTCTGCCATTTTGGCAGATTTTGCTTCAAAATTTTGCTTGTGGCAGATCATGCTGACGATTTAGAAAACTGGCAGATATTGGCAGATTTGTAAATGAATATGATTCAAGGTAAATCCACCTATGAATTCATTTCATTTTATTTTCAAAGCACAAATTTGGTAGAAAATATTTTACCGAACAGGCAATTTTCTGTTTCATGACCAGATTATACGGGGAATCACCGCTTACTCAGGTCAGGGGATTTCCCGATAATTCTGTTTTTGTAAAGGTACCTCATATGATTATGAATTGTATTGTCATTTAAATAAGGTTCATATTCTTTTCCCCGTTAATAGGTAAATATCCAATAAACATTTGATTTTACTTCATTCTCTTTTGGTTTGTGATGTGTGCGGTTATGGTGCGGTTCTTTGTAACGTAACGACTGTAACGATTAAGTAATTATGAAGAGAAAATACGAACGTTCTTATCGACCTGAGTGGGAACAAGATCCCTTACTTTCTTCCTGGTTATCTAGGGCTAAGGATGAACAAGATGTTGCATTCTGCAAAGCTTGCAACTGTAAATTAATTACTAGATTATCTTCTTTAAAAGAGCACGCTTCATCTCAGAAACATAAAAAGAATATAATTGGCTATAGCGGCCAATCATCGGTAAGTACTTGACAATAGGTATGAAAGTTAAATCATCTATTTTAATTCCTTTAATTATCTATTTTATTAAATTGTTTCAGGTTCAACAGTTTTTCAAGAAATCTTCACTCGAAGAAGAAGTAAAAAAGGCAGAGCTTAATTTTTGTGCAATGTTAGTGGAACATAATTTACCATTTCGTTTAATGGACCATTTAAGCGAAGTAATATCAAAAAGTTTTCATGATTCGGAAATCGCAAAATCATTTTCCTGCAAAAGGACGAAAGCGGCAGCGGTAACGTATAATGTTTTAAAGCCTAATTTTGAAGCAGAGATGCTAGTTGATTTGAGATCGTGTCAAAATATTAGAACACGTTCACCAATGTTCTCCGTTATCATCGACGAGACCACCGACGCGACGTTACAACCACTTCAACGATGGCAGTAGTAACCAAATATTATTCGGAAAAAAGTCTGCAGGTCAAAACTAAATTTTTGTGTTTGGTTGACTTAAAAAGGGCTGATGCTCAGTCATTATTTGATACCCTTGCGGAGGCTTTGACTAACGCTAACCTCAACATACAAGATGCTATTGGTTTTGGGGCTGATACTACAAACGTTATGTTTGGTGAACAAGGTGGCATTATTGCAAAAATAAGACATGTAAACCCTCACTGCATGTTTATTAAGTGTGTGTGTCATTCCACTGCTTTGAGTGTGTCTCACGCTAGTAAACACACCATACCGCGGGCTATTAACCAAATAGTACAAGAGGTTTACGGATATTTTTCGCATAGTAGTAAAAGGCAGAGAGAATTTATTGAATTTCAAGATTTTGTTGGAACTGAACATCACAAATTGTTAAGGCATTATGAAATTCGCTGGCTAAGTTTGCACGCTTGCATTAAAAGAATTCTAGAACAGTGGGATGCTCTCAAACTTTTTTTTCAAGCTCAGTTTCTAGAAGACAGAAATATTTCAGCTGAATTCTTGTGCAATAGTTTAAATGATAAGATACATAAACTGTATTTTTTTTGCTCTAGATTATATTTTACAAATAGTAAACAAATTAAACATCATTTTCCAAGGAGATTTCACAACGGTGCACAGGGCATTTAAAGACATTTTTGAAGCGTATACGTGCCTTTTGAGCTGTTTTATGAAAGCAAATTATTTAAAAACCACTGATCCTCTCGCAATAGATCCAAAATCAGCTGTGAACTTTCTGCCCCTGAAAGATATCTATTTAGGCGTAAATGTCAGCACGGAAATAGATCGCATATCCACAGACGTGAATATGAAACCTGGAATCCAAACATTCCTTCAAAGAATGCAATCATTTGTGTCTGAACTTGGTAGTCAATTAAAGGCACGTTTGCCGCTCAGCAATCTTTTCAAAGATTTACAGTTTTTGGATCCACAGCATGTAATTTACAAAGATTTTACATCAACCTTTAGTGTTGCAAAGAGATTTCCTAACATAGTAGACGAAAGCAGCATTCAAAACGTTGATGACGAACTTCGGACAATTAAATTTGACAAAAATGTAAAAGATTTACTAGAATCAGGTGGAAGTACCAACAGCACTATTTTAAGTGTAGACGAATTTTGGGGAGTAGTCGGGAAAATGCTGGATGCAAATGGTATAACAAAATATCCAAACATAGCTAATTTCGCGAAAGCTTTATTAAGTTTGCCTATGTCGAACGCCTCCTGTGAGAGGATATTCTCTAAGGTAAATCTAACCAAAACTAATATAAGGAATAGGTTCTTAACCAAGCATGTTTCGGCTATAATTACCACAAAAGAGGGAATTAAAGAACACGGAGACTGTGTCTCGTTTATACCAACTAAAGAGATGATAAAATAAATGTCATCAAAAAGTATGTACACTGAAAATGTAAATGAAGAACTCGAAGAAGATTTATATTAAATAATTAAAGAAAATCCACTGAAACTTTGTGTTTTATTTTCGTTTCCATAAAGATTTAATTTTGGCATTTTTGGCAACAAGTGTGGCGGATTTCGGCAGATTTTTTACCCAGATTGTGGCATATTCGCTATTTTTGAGATGGTCACACTGCAATCAAACGTCATTTTAGAATCAAACTGCGTTGCAATCTCGCTCGCGTTCGGCTGTTGGATTTCTTTGTTTTTATTTTTATAAATAAATGTAAGTTAACCGTGCAATTATTTTATCATGAAAAAGGGATACAAAGTTACGGATGTAAAGAGGGAGAAGAAAATAGGTGTTGCTGCCGAAACTCTGGAAGAGTTGATTGAGAAATCATGCAAAAAGTTAGGCGTAAGTACAAATTACTTTGTTAATGTGGATTTATCGTGTTTGAAATGTTGTTTAATCGTGATTTTGATGTATCTAAAGGCTACTTTAAGTCATGATTAGCTCTGTTTATCGTTGTGACAAATAGGTCAGGGTGAAGCCTTGACCGATATTCCTGTACCTTGACCTAATTCCTCGACTCGGGATTTCCAGTTCAATGTCAGCTGCGCAGAGTGTCGGCTATGCGTGGCGGAGGACGGGACGCAAGTGGACGACGACGAGTACCTGGCCACGTTACCCTCGCAAACACTCTTCATATTATTGAAGAATACAGAAAAAATGGTTAATGGTATGCTTTGTTACAGAAATTTCAAATATAGTCAGAAATATTACGTTATGGGTCAGGTATGGTAGATTAAACTTATGTTTAAAAATCAATCCGGCAGATGATCTTTAGGGCTTGCCTATGTCCAGCAGTGGGCAGGTTTCAGCTGAATTATTCTGATGAGATAATCTATAATGGGTGCCCAGATTTACAAGGATAGAGGCAAAAATGAACTATTGCAAATAACCATATCTTTTTTTTTTGAGTTCCGAATGTTTGATACACTTTCCTTTTTCCAGATTTTGATTACTACTATGATCTAATCCGGTCCCACAAGAAGGACTACATAGAAACAGGGGCTGCAGCCAAGGAGTTCCTTAGCACCAACATCAAAGAGAAGTTCAAGGTGTTCCAGAAGTACATTGCAGCTGCTGACGATGCCAGGACTATGCTTAGTGAGAGGACACAAGATCCGGGGTGGTTTGAAGGTGAGACTGGTCAAACTACACACATTACATTATTTAATTTTTATTTATTACATTTTCATTGGTTGGTTTTTAACTATACACCTTTGTCCTTCCAAACCCTTCCCTTCCACTTTGGGAAGTACAGGTGTGCCATGTGTGTGTGTGTGTGTGTTATGTTATTGGTTAAACTAACTTTAGGTAGAAATGGGTCTTGTGATTCATTTTTGTGAGCAGTCAAAGGTGAGTAATCCTTCTATGAAGCAACACGATAAAATGTATGACTTCCAAAGGGGCTGAACCTCTAAAGGATGATTTCCACTAAACTGCTCGCATCGCAACAGATCGGAACGGATACGAACGGATGCGGCGACAACCGATCGCGTCCGGCAGAATGTCGCGGTCGACGTATACGATCGGCTCCGTACTGTCGCTTGCGAACGTATTTGTTGCTACGCCTAGACAAATAGTTTCATTCCTACCATGTAACAATCAATTTCAACCATTTTCAAAAATTAGAATACGTCATGTTCTAATTTTTGAATATGGTTGAAGTTTATAGATGGCTATTGCATTAGAAGAAGAAAATAATCATAAAACAGAGGAGGAAAAGAAAAATTTGGATTGATGTTATATGGCAAAAACGGTGTAAGGTTGGCGCCAGGCCACGACTTTGAGCGCACGCGACGTTAGCCGAAAGGATCCGATCGGATACGACGACAGGCGACCGTAGCCGATCGCGCGTTGCAGCATACTTTCGGCTACGATCGCGTGTCGCGGAAGACGCCCGCGGTCAAGCTACTGTACGCGGTTTGGTAATATAGACTTTAAATACTGTGTACACGATTTAATATCGTTTAAAGATTGTAAAATCTGTTCCGATCCGATGTGATGTGAGCCGTTTGGTGGAAATCATCCTTAACTCTAATACGTTTTTGATTAACACCAATTTCTAGAACTCCCATATTCTTATAACATAATATCATCTTTCTCCTCCCCTTAAACCAATTTATTTGGGGATGGCGCAACATTTATTTTCTTCCACACTTCTCTATTAGTCGTCACTTCGGTAGTCACACCCTTTCTAGCCGTATCATCATTCACACAGTAACATAATATATCATATGAAAATGTTTACAGGATTGGAACCGTCAGAAAAAACTAAAGAGCAGTCCATGTCGAAACGTGTGAAAGATCGGATGCGTGGATATTACTACAAAACAAAATCTGCTCTCCAGTCATCTGACGTCTACATACACTCGAAGAACGGGCGAGGTAAGAAACTCATAGACCAGTTCTTGACAGACCTGCGAAATATACTTGAATCTTACAAGTACAACGAGACTTACTTCAACCGCAAAGCGAACAAAAGCGCCTGCATCTGTGACGAGAGCGGTCTGTTCCAATGTGGAGGCCTTTGGAGCACCGACAAGTGTCTTTACGAAGGCGATCACGTCATCAACCCTTACCGAAGCCGCGAAGAACGCATTATATTCCAAACCTGGAATCTCGACCATAAGATTGAGCTGTCAAGATCCATAATCCCGAACATTTTGCAGGCGATCGACGGGTTGTACAGCGGTGATATTAAATGTATTTTATGTGATAAAGATTCCAAGGTAGGTGGGATCGAAGCCAATAGGTATTACTTGCAAATATTTACGAGAGAAAATCTAAAGCTGGTGCACATTGTGTGCCATTACAAAGGTAAACACGACGCCGAGTCTGGTGTGTACACGCTGTGCAAGAAATGTTATGGCGGCCAGAGTATTGAGTATAAGTAAGATGTTATAATTATAACTAAATAAGCGTTCAGTACAGATTCAGAATTCTAGAGAATTTATCGATGTTGCCACAGCCAATGATCGTGATGCCATGCCACTCGGAACATCGTTCGGAAATGTCCTTGTGTCATAATGTGATTGAATCCTGTCAGATTCTTGCCCTTAATTTACTTCAACTTCGACCTATTTCTAACGGAATCATATTCCCTAGGATACTAAATCTGAATGTGAACGTAAACGCAATATATTAGCAATCAAAGTATATTTCTATACAAATAATACGATAAATTATATGCTATATTTTCTGCTATATACGCTATATTTTAACGACCTGTGATAGGCGCTAATTGAATGGAATCTTGTTGCGTTGTTATAAATTCTATTAACGACGGAGAATGAAAGAGCTGTAAATATTATTTTGTATGTTTTTTGTGCAGCGTTTTACAAGTCTAACTTTTTTTTACATATTACCAAAGATCATGTTCAAAAATGAAATACATAGATATATTATATATAAATACATAGATTCCCTTTTGGGTAGGCAAACGCCAACCCAAAAGGGAATCAATACGCTAACAGTATTTTCTACATAAATATTTGATTGATGTCTTTCTATCCAGCTGGGATGGTAGGCTGTTCACTTGTTGAATGTGCCTGTCTAATCGAACGAAAATATTAAATGTACACACGGCTACATATCAAGCTACACATTTCCAGTTTTAGCTGATCTCGCATTGTATAGGCTTTTCGTACAATAAGAAGTCAGCTCATACTGGAAATGTATAGCTTGAAATGTCTTCGTGCGTACCTCCGCCACAAAGGCAAACATGGCGTTTAATTTCGATTTCCACTCAGAGGGCTCCTTCACAAAATGGCAAAATGTCAAGTTTTTAAAGACTTGACATGTTTTTGTTCGATTAGACAGGTACATTCAACAAGCTAACAGTATACATCGGTTTGGTTGCTGTGGCTCAGGGGCTGCCCTAGACAGAAACATGAAATCTGAAAAGCAATTTAAACTTTTCATTGGACATTTGTATTCCTATACAACGCCACAATATTCCCTGGCTTAAACTTCGCAAAATTATCTCAAGACTTGGAAAACAGATGCTTTGAAACACTTTATTTAAGTAGATATTTTTTTACTCAAGTTTCATGAAATATTAAACCTAAGTATAGCTAAATATATTTTTATTTACAATCTTTATTCAGCAATGAAACGGCTATGTTCACTAGAAATCATGTAGTCTTTTTTAGTCATATTTGTTGTTAGTTTTATAACAATTTTAAACCTTTTATTGTTAATATTTAGCCAAAGTAGGCATTTCTATTCCTTAAATTGATCTCCTTCCCCTTCATGACATAGTATAAGAGTAATATATCTACCTGTATAATAATATACTTGATTGATTTTTTACATAACATTATTCCTTCTTATCGTTGAATGGATTGATGTCGAGACTACGCGATAGATTTTTCTACTGTAGGTACCTATATGAACTTTATGTGTTGAACATAAGGTGCGAATTTGTTTGGATGCTAAAAGTTTTAGTGTAAGACGTATTTATTCTATAAAATATGAGTACCTACTTTGGAAAAATATATCGCCGTAGTTTAGTTTAATTCAATCAAAATATTATGTATATTTAATATTAATTTTATACCAAAAGTCTTATTTTCTTTCTTGTGTCTGAATCTGTCCTCGTACCTATAGAGCCCAATTGTATTTTTTATTCGTTAAAATATTGTTAAAAACAGCATTTTGACATAAAACCTCATCGATACAGGGTTGTTAGATAGCCATAAACAATATTTTTGTGTAACGAAATAAAAAAATACAGATCAATGACACATTGAGACTTTAAAATTAAAAGTTATTAAATAATATTTGGAATATAAAATCTTTAAATTGAACATAACTTAAAATGATGAAATAAGGCATCTATCACATAACCGTTTTAATCTCATTGTCTCAACCGTTTAACTTTCGTTTATAGTTCTTTGCGGCTTTTTACTTACGACTCGCCTCCGACGTCACGGCGCGCCGTGACGTCAAGCGGCGGCGACGCGCAGCATTTAGGCCTAGCACACACTGCCGTGCGTTTCTTTCTCGCATATTCTTTGAAGTATGGAACTGCGTCATAAAATTGTAAAGTCATGTAAAAATGCGCGCAGTACGATGAAAATAACCCACGCGGTTTATTCACAGTGGGCGTGTGTCGTAGGTATTTTAGTATCGGCCGCGCACTGCAGAGAAAAAACAGGCACCGAGACCAAGCAGCTCAGTTGTTGCCGTCAAGGGATGCACCCAATAACGTTTGGGTAGTCTTTTTTTGTGCAAAAATAAATATACAGGGTTACTGGTAACTCGACGTATTCCTTGCAGGACGTCATAGTAGGGTTAAAATGCAACAAATTAAGCCACCAAATGTTCTACCGAAAATCAGTAGTTTTTGAGTGATTTTTTAATAAAGTAATGACAAAAATTGCGAAAAATAAAATGTTTAATTAGTGATCTTTGCCAAAGTTTTAGGCATTTTAGATTTTTAAATATCAACAAAGATCTGCTACAGCATCAGCTACTATAATAACTTAAATTCCAGTATAGTCGCGCCGTAAATCATTTTTAAATTGGATTTTTCATAAAACAACTAAAAACCTTATTATCTTAAAAACTACTGAATTTCGGTAGAACATTTGGTGGCTTAATTTGTTGCATTTTAACCCTACTATGACGTCATGCAAGGAATACGTCGAGTTACCAGTAACCCTGTATATACATATTATATGATAGTCCAGTACGACGATGACGACGGGCGGGCAACACTTTAGCTAAGCGAGACTCGAATGGAAAAACGTGCATTCTTTTCATCGCCAGTGCGCGAACCTAACACTCGTTTCCTATACCGTACGGCAGAAATAACGCACCTAATTCCACCGCACCGCAGTGCGCGCTAGCACTTACGTTTAAAACGCAGCTATAATGCGCAAGAAAAAACGTTTGTGTGATAGCGGCCTAAAAATTTAAATCTTCCCAAATTTAAACTTCTTTCTTAAAATGGTTCCAAGTGGGTTAAACTTAAAAAGTTGTTTATTCATTTAAGGCAAAGCACAATTGGTTGTTAAATGGCAAATGTTATCTAGATCAATTTCCTGATTGAAGATCGAGCAAGAAGGATGAATAGATCTTTTGTGATCAATGATCATAGTTATCATGCTTTAGGAAGGACATACTGGTCTAGAATTAAGTTACCTGTTACTACCAATAGATGGTGCTAAATGAGATTTGACCGTTGCTTTGTGACTAGCCAAATTACTTTTACTTAATTAATTTATTGACTGATTAGGCACCTGGTGCCAAACTAACGAATTTTTTTGAACATTTCTATTTCATAAATAATTCTTTACGTTTAAATGATTCTCATTTGTGAATGTATTATCTGGATTTCAATATAATTGTAATCTTAGATAGGATTTATGAAATGAGGGGCTTTTCCATGACATTTCCATATTATGACAAAACCGATTATTAACATTAGTAACTTTAAAAGTTGTGTATTGATACTAATAACTATAATAATTTTAATTGACAAAACAAAAGAATTACTATTACACAAACGATTTTTTAGATAGATACAAACGTCGAAACTTCAAGATACACATTCCGCATTGAACTTTTGGATATGGATGAGGAGCATAAAATGAACTCCGGACTTCGAAGCATGACCAGAACTCCACACAAACGATGTGCCGCCTCCATACAACATGTCCCTTTCAATCACCAGGTCAATCAGAAGGCTGTCATCTCAGTCTGAGGACCTAGAGCCAGTCAAAAATAACTCCAAAAACACAAGTACTGTGGATAAAGATAATATTAGGACCGAGTTGGAAAAGAGCCACGTCCGTCATCTTCAGTTTTGAAGCTAGTCAGAGATTTAAATGATAAACTGGACTTTCGAAATACGTTAGTTGCCACGATGATGTGTGACATGCGAGTCGAAGATATCCACAATGAACGTCAGCCTGGGGGCTCTTGAGACGGCACGACTGCCACACTTTGTCAATGAGCAGTCGCAGAACTAGAAATATATTACACGTGCTGAACGAATATTCGATTCTGATTACGAGATGTCGACTGTTCTAGAATCTTAACATTATAATATCTGTTCGGTTTTGAGTATGTAGTAATGTGGAAAGGGCTCTCAAGGTTGTGTAAAGAGATTGTGTCGAATTTTCATATTAATTTATTCTAAGTACTGTCTTCTTTATTATTGAGACAGCTCTATTTACCTTTCCTATTCTTACCTTAAGCTAAAAATATTTTTCCATTAATTACTCTAATGCTAAAATGGTCTGCCACACAATCGACAGAAAACTTTCAAATTTTCTACACAACGAAGATATTTGAAAAAAGAATCCTGTGATTGTGTTGCGGACCGATGTATAATATAAGTATATTAATTATATAAGAAATCCTATTTTGTGACAATCGTTTACCAACTTGTTTAGATAGATTAGTAGATAGCGATGAATAGCAATATTAATGTATAAGATCGTAGTAGCACGTTGATTTGAAGTAATTGGTAAAAATAAGAGTATCTAAAAAAATCAATCTGCCTAGCCTCTTTCCAACTATGTTGGGGTTGGCATGCAGTCTTACCAGGTGCAGCTGAATACCAGTATTTTACATGGAGCGACTGCCTATCTTAATTGAGTAATTACATACATAATTAGCTTATAACGTTCCCACTGCTGGGCAACACGGTAAGTTTGGGCTGTTATTACTGCGCCACCACAGCTCCCTTTGAATACATATTATGTACTGCTACTACATAATGCATAAATAAATAAATACTTAAAAAAAACGAAAATAATATAAAAGTATGTATACTTACTTACATGCAAGTTTTTAAATTTTAAAACACTACATAATTACTACTTTTATAAATTACCAACATTTTTACATGAGAGTAGCATCGGAAATAAAAAATCTAAAACAGAAATCAAGTATAAGTAATAGAGTAGTATAAGTACTTACTTACCGAATCCCAGCATTGCCAGCATAGAGTAGGAAATAGATATTATCAGTCATGAAAACAGCTGAATCGTTAATGCTTTGGCACTGAAATAACATGAGTCCCTGTTATCTGTTTGTGATAAGGAGAAACTGGTTTGTGCGTGAATGTATCATGTCAATCACTGAAAATAGATGTGCATATTGTAGTACATTATAGTACGTACTACGTAGGTATTTCTCGATAAGAAGTACCTAATAGCGTTTTGTGCACTGGCATGGGCGTGGGCAATGCCTAGATCGTTTATATTTTAACTAGCTGACCGGACAGACGTTGTCCTGTCCCAATAAATACAAAAATCTCATTAAAGAAAAAAGAACTTTCAGTTTTTCCCGAATTTCCCAATTTTCTGGGAAACTTTCAAATTTTTCTTTCCTTAAAAACGTTATTCGGATGTTTACAAACGTTTATTTAAAAAATTACCCACTTTGGTCCGGCCGTTCACAAGTCATACGTTTACCAACGAACAGCATTTATGTTTTATTTATAAACATAAATATTTATTGCAATTCGAATTGAGGGTCATTGTCACATGTATCGTGGATGTATTTACAGACACAAAATATCAAAAACGCTAACAGAATTACTACCTGTGAGCCAAGCCCTATAAATGCATTTGTAACGGGGGAAACGAACTCACGATACAGAATTTTGACGCGCTGTGATGTGCTCTGTTAGATTGTCAATGCTAGGTTCAATAACGAGAGTTGAAAATTAATTGCGCGAAAACAGATCGCCCGTGCCTACAAGGTATTAGATGAGAGGCTCGGTCCTTGGTGAATCCTCTTGTACAATGTAGCTATATGCTTATTGTGCGTTTTCTTCCTTTCTTTCCTTCTTTCGATGCATCGCACCGCTGTGTACCCTAACGCTTAGTCGTAATGGAATTCACGAGACAATTCACTTGTCATTGTAATAAGGTGTAAATTGGAATGATTGACAAGCGTTCATGAAATGCAATATCTGGACTTACTTGGTTCTGTACCAATAAATTACTAGGTATGGATAAAAAATTAACTCGATGACATACCTACAAGGCAGTTTCTATGTGATTAACGTTGCGGCACTATTCAAAGTGAGGATTGACAGGATGCAGTACGAAGTGTGTACAGAAAATCCAACTAAAGTATCAAATCTGTTCTCTGAAAGGATTTCAAAGAATCAAGACTATTTACTATTCTGCTTCAAATCAACGTGGTTAATAAATGTCAATAATAGAAAAAAAAAAATATTAACAGTCTAATCTTACTCCCTACAGTAGGTCAAAACAAGCGTTTTCGCTTGACAGTCTGTTGGTGACCTTGGGAAGCCCAAGCTGCCCTTTTGCAGCTAGGGATCTCACAAACGGTTGACGCGTTCAGAGGCCGTATTATGAAAAGTAACATCTATCATTTTCCCGTTGCGAGAAAAAGATGAGAACGCGTCTTGTAGCTCTATCTTTCACTCACTACCCCTGCATGCGTAGCATGGCCACTATAGAAACGGAAGATAAAATGACAGATTGTAGAAAGATTTCTACGGCGCGATGTTAAAATTCTAGAAAAGAATTACTCTTTATACAGTAGAGAAAGTGGTCATGCTACATACATACAAGCATGCAGGTGTGAGAAAGATAGTGCGAAAGGCCGCGTGTTGAATTGAATTTGCTTCGTAAATTTAGCGTTTCAAATCAAATAAGGTTTATATTCGTATAAAATGATCGCTCTTACTTATACAAATATGAACCTTAAATGCATGTGTATAAGGTTCACATTCGTATGAATCGCTTAGCAAAGCAGTGTGATCTGTGAATCAACAGGACAATTCGGCCCCTGATATGGAACGCAGACAAAAATTTAACATTCAAGAGCTTTAATATATTTGTATCATGCCATGACCCTGTGACCAACTATTACTGTATGGGTTAAGAATATACTGTGGTAGAAGCTTCTATGTAGCTTATAGTATAAAGTTGTTTGCGTAGCGTGTTGTGTAGGCGTCTCAAATATACAGTATTAATCAATATACCTTCTCCTTTGCCTAAATAGATGTAAACGTAGAAGTAAGGAAGATATCATTATATTTAAATACGTAGCACACTGGTACAAAAACGTAGGGACTAATACTGCACATGTTCAAGTTTAGGACTGATGTTTAGACTAGAGAAAATAGAAGCTTTTTGATTTCTATGTTCATTTAGGTGCAACTTTATTAAGTGTGGATATTTTCAGGGCAATAAAACTACGATTAATACTAACTTGTGGCAAAAAAAAATTTTTTTTTTTTTTTTTACTAAAACTTTTGTTTGTCGTAACGTTAAACTGTTTTTCTAACTATCATAATTATTCTGACGATATTTACTCATAATAATGTTATCAGAGAACCTTTTGATTTTCAGCTGAATAAAATTGCCTTAAAATATCTGCGCTTATTAATTTCACATCCTTTATCGATAGGTAAATCATTAGGTTAATCATTTGCCGTTAGCAACATTGTATGTAATACCAAGCCACACCCATATACTCCATATTGTATGCATACCCATAGAATTAAGAAATTATCTGATGCCAAATGTCCGACTATACTTAATTGTTTTACAGTGTGTAGGATGAAGATCTATTACTCTACAAGTATTTTCTCATACGTGGTTACCAAAATAGTTTATGAATGTTTGTAACAGTATTTTCACGTGCAGTTTAAAAAAAAAAGTTGTTTGTCTTTAAACATAAACCTTGTGGTTGCTGAAGGAATTGTAAAATATTAATCCATGATAAACTTTTCGTTGAAGGAAATAAAATAATTTCAAAGGTTTGCAATGCTTTTATTACACCCTTTATATAACAGTTTTCAAACATATTTTAATTAAAATAATGTGACATGAAAAGACGGAGTAAGGCGCATCACACACTACAACGCGGCGCATGAAATGGAGCCAGATTCCTCGCGCGGAAGCTCGTATTTATTGAATTTGTATGTAAAAACTCACGCGCCGGCGCGTTGTCTGCGCCCCTTGGGCTCGACGCGTTGTAGTGTGTAATCCGCCTAACGCTATATATACCGCGTGCGCTTTTCAACAGATGTTTTCTGAATTAATACATTGTATTATGAAACAAGAGACTTTCATTGTAAAGCTCTGGCCACACTCGAGGCGAATCCAGCGCGGGACGAGACTGCGCCCATTGATTTATCTTAATGATTTGGAAGTCACGCGACTATTCGCACACGTTTTAACACCTAATTTAAAGTTAGTTGACACAATCGACGCGAGCGAATTCCGTCACACATCCCGCGCGGGATTCGCTTAAATTTGGCCAGAGCTAAAAACACGTCAAGCTTGTCCTTTTCCATGGGACTGCTTGTTCAAACAGTTATTCAAGGCAAAAAATTAACACTGCTTATCTCGGAAAATTTGGAGCAACAATAAGGGAGTTTTATATCGACAATTAGTACTTACACAAGAAAGTACTAATGAGCTTAAAATTACCTCTTAAAATATTAAATATTGAAAGATTACAAGTCTTTCTCTTTTTTTTGTCCAAATCCCTATCTTCTCTTCCTGCCGGGTCCCGCCTTTTTACCGGGATTCCTCTCTCCTTTGCCCGCTTTAGGTTTCTTAGCTGTGAAATTGGTGGCGTTGCTACCCTTCGTCTTAGTTTTAAAGTTACGCTTGCCTTTGCCGGGCTTCGTGTTTTTCCTTTCTTCTGATCGACTGCAAAGAATAAAGTAAAATTAGTTTTGCAACTAAGCAACTGCTTTAAAAAAAATTACACAGCTTCGCTGCTGCACTATTAATATCAAATCGATTACGTTGTTATAGGAACGGCGCGACCTGTGCGCTAAGAGAGCATAAGGCCGCTTCCTAACGAAAAGCGATCGTCGCGGTCGTATGTCACTTTGTCCGGTGAACCGGAACGCGTGGTCGCACCGACACACACTGGTCCCGAATGATAAAAAAGTGGACATTAAGAAATTTTTGACAGAAGGTCAACGGATTCGGCTGATTTTTTTTTTGTAGACAGCTGATGCAATTACAAATCACTTTTATAGATTGAGTTTTTGCCAAATAAGCCGTATTTTCAGAGAAAAAAAAAATTGAAATATTTTTTGTATGAAAGAAATCCTAATTTTGTCTTTATCTTCCAAGATTCAAACGTATTCAAAATAAAACTTAAAGCAGCTTGTAGAGATGCTAATTGCTCACTACTTTGTCATAGACACTCTTCTGCGATTTTGTGCTCCTTTTGAGTTACATGCACTTTAAATATTTTTTGTATGAAAAAATCCTAATTTTGTTTTTATCTTCCAAGATTCAAACGTATTCAAAATAAAACTTAGCGCAGCTTGTAGAGGGGCTAATTTCTCACTACTTTGTCATAGACACTCAACTGCGATTTCCTTTTGAGTTACATGCACTTTAAATATTTTTTGTATGAAAAAATCCTAATTTTGTCTTTATCTTCCAAGATTCAAACGTATTCAAAATAAAACTTAGCGCAGCTTGTAGAGGGGCTAATTTCTCACTACTTTGTCATAGACACTCAACTGCGATTTTGTGCTCCTTTTGAGTTACATGCACTTTAAATATTTTTTGTATGAAAAAATCCTAATTTTGTCTTTATCTTCCAAGATTCAAACGTATTCAAAATAAAACTTAGCGCAGCTTGTAGAGGGGCTAATTTCTCACTACTTTGTCATAGACACTCAACTGCGATTTTGTGCTCCTTTTGAGTTACATGCACTTTAAATATTTTTTGTATGAAAAAATCCTAATTTTGTCTTTATCTTCCAAGATTCAAACGTATTCAAAATAAAACTTAGCGCAGCTTGTAGAGGGGCTAATTTCTCACTACTTTGTCATAGACACTCAACTGCGATTTTGTGCTCCTTTTGAGTTACATGCACTTTAAATATTTTTGTATGAAAAAATCCTAATTTTGTCTTTATCTTCCAAGATTCAAACGTATTCAAAATAAAACTTAGCGCAGCTTGTAGAGGGGCTAATTTCTCACTACTTTGTCATAGACACTCAACTGCGATTTTGTGCTCCTTTTGAGTTACATGCACTTTAAATATTTTTTGTATGAAAAAATCCTAATTTTGTCTTTATCTTCCAAGATTCAAACGTATTCAAAATAAAACTTAGCGCAGCTTGTAGAGGGGTTAATTGTTAACTGCGTTAAGCAATGACTCATTACCAAAAAATGCTTATAATCTGAATATGAGTCACACAATAAATTACCTGTACCTGAACATGTCTGTACACGTTTTGAGATATCCAAGTTGTTTATTTGATATATTTAAAATAAGACTTTTTTTAACAGAAAGACATTTATAAGAGTTACTTATTAATGAAGAAAATGTTATTACATCTTAGTCTATCTTTAACAAGATTATTTCTAATCCGCCTGAATTAATTTTTTAACTCTGAAAATACGGCTTATTTAACAAAAAATACATCTTTAAAAGTTACTTGTAATTGTATCAGCTGTCTACAAAAAACTAGTAAAGCTCATCCGACAACGAAAAATTTAAAGTGCCTGTAACTGAAAAGGAGCACAAAATCGCAATTGAGTGTCTATGGCAAAGTGATGAACAATTAACCCCTCTACAAGCTGCGCTAAGTTTTATTTTGAATACGTTTGAATCTTGGAAGATAAAGACAAAATTAGGATTTTTTCATACAAAAAATATTTAAAGTGCATGTAACTCAAAAGGAGCACAAAATCGCAGTTGAGTGTCTATGACAAAGTAGTGAGAAATTAGCCCCTCTACAAGCTGCGCTAAGTTTTATTTTGAATACGTTTGAATCTTGGAAGATAAAGACAAAATTAGGATTTTTTCATACAAAAAATATTTAAAGTGCATGTAACTCAAAAGGAGCACAAAATCGCAGTTGAGTGTCTATGACAAAGTAGTGAGAAATTAGCCCCTCTACAAGCTGCGCTAAGTTTTATTTTGAATACGTTTGAATCTTGGAAGATAAAGACAAAATTAGGATTTCTTTCATACAAAAAATATTTCAATATTTATTTTCTCTGAAAATACGGCTTATTTGGCAAAAACTCAATCTATAAAAGTGATTTGTAATTACATCAGCTGTCTACAAAAAAAAAATCAGCCGAATCCGTTGACCTTCTGTCAAAAATTTCTTAATGTCCACTTTTTTATCATTCGGGACCAGTGTGCGACAGAGCGCCGAGAACTTTCCGAACAAAAAGTGACATGAACGCGACAATTGTTTTTTGTTAGGACGCGGGGTTAGGTAGCGTTCCACTCAGTTGTCCAACTAACAACAATCAGATTGGGCGAAATTTGGTCATCAGCCTATTTACAGATATATTTTCAATACTTTTCTTTCTTAGGTTAGAAATTCCCACTACTAGGCAAGGCCTCCCCAGCACGCGTAGCATGACCACCATAGAAACGGGTTTTGCCGACGGAAGAATACCTAAACAGACAGATTGTAGAAAAACTTTCTTAGAAATCTGTCAACAATCTGTTGTCTATTCTTCCATCAACAAAACCCGTTTCAATGGTGGTCATGTTTCATGTGCTGGTACTGTATTACTTATGTTCTGTTAATAAGATATTGAGGATGACTTGTGTATAGGCCTACAGTAGGCCCAACAGTAGAAGAGGTTGAGGTAATACCACCCACTAGGCTGGACTATAGGGTCTACTTTCCTAGGTACAACAACATACTAATATTACAAAAAACAGAAAAGCAATACTCACTTCACTTGCTCTTCATGTATGTGCTTAGCTACTGCCTTATCCATATCAATCTTCGGCCTCTTATTCAGGATGTTATCAAGCATACTCAAATTATTTTCTCTCTCTTGTGCCGGTGTTGGTATTGGCAGTTTGCGTTTCCTTTCTTTGCCTGGGATGAGCTCATGAATGCCTTTGCCTCTGGCTTCCTTCTCTTTGGGCAGTTTGTCTTGGAACTTGCCAAGTGATGCTGTTGAGGCCTTGGCTACAGTTGCTGCCGTATCTAACTGCAAGTTGGAAATTATATATGTTTATGTTAATAAATACCCCAACGTTGACTGTCTCGTTGGTCTAGTGGTTGCAAGCGCTACTGCTGAGTATGAGGTTGTGGGTTCGAATCCCAGATTGGGCAGTGTTATTGCCTTTTTCTATCTGGAATTTGACAGTAGCCGCTTGGAGTCTGGATTTGTGCCCGGTTGATGGCAATAGGCTCGACCCCTATTACATGGGACTTAAACATAACTGGTGAAATGTGGGTGTACTATAGGTACGGTACACGTCTGCCTAACCCTTTGGGGATTAGGTAATACGGGCTGGTGTCCGCAACTCTACGTCAATGTGCGTATTTTGCGCCCTTTAGGGATTACAGGCATGATGTTATGTTAATAAATGTATGTGCATGAAAATTTTAACATCCTAGACAAAATTTGTTCTGAATAAAAATAAAATTAACATTTTCAAGAATATAAAAGTTGTATTATTATTTTAATGTAGGTATTGTTTTTATTTACCTGTGTAGCTGAAGCCTTATCGGAAGTGACAGGTAGTCCGACCCTGGGTATCTTGACTTTCCTGGCCCTGGCGATATTCTTGAGCCTCTGTAACTCGTTCTTGGCAACTTTCTCAGATTTCTCACCGGCTTTCTTCTCGTACATATCAGTCATGGGATCCAAGTTCTGTGGCACTTCTATCAACCAATTCTTCTCTTTTTCTGCAGCTGCTTTCTTGAAACTGCAAAGAAAATATTGTAGTAATAAGAGAAAATAAATAAAAACCACACCAGAAGAGGCCAAGGGTACAGATATAAAATTTAAGTGCAAGTGAACCATTGACATGCAAGAACAAGATTCTAGACATCAAATATTTCCCAAATCTAACCAATAATGGGAAGCATACATTATGAAATACTTTTATGAGAATTCAATTTTTTCTTTCTGTAAACTGCAGCTTTCTAGCCATAATCAGATAGGGTCCTGCTGATGTTAGGTTTGAGAGCTTGAAGTAAATATTGAAATCAACTCACCCATACAAAGGCACCCATTTCTGCAGCTGTTCATCCCATTGTAATTTATCCTTCTTCTTCTTTGTGATACCCTTAGCTTTAGCAAACTCTTGCCATTTAGTGAGAGCCTTCGGCTTGGGACAGGGCTTGGCCCTTGGGATCACTGCCTTAGGTTCAGGCAAACGGACAACAATAGCTTCGTCAGCCCGCTCTGTGGGAAGCTCCCATATTTTGTTTAGGAGTAGCTGTGTGTTGTCGCGGGTTAAAGACGTTAAATAGTCGTCTTTGTTGGCCCTGGAAAATAACATGTGTAGTTATGGCGCTTGCGATTAATTTTAAATGACGCAGTTATTTTTTTTCGGATGTCTTCATTTCGAAGACAAGTTTTGTAAATTATAAGTATATACGAAACAGAAATAGTAACGATATCATAGTAAAATTAAGTAAAACAGTAAATATTCAACTCACTGTAGTAATTTTGTGTCCAAGTCGTTTGTGTCCGAAGCAAGTAAAGAGCCTATATCAAGATCTACATCTAAATGCTTTTCTACTGTTATAGATTTATACTTCTCAGATTTCTTCTGTTCCTTTTCTAATATTTCATTAACGATATCCATATTTATTTAATTTTTTTTAAATTAACATTCCCTTGAACACAAGTTTAACCTCAAACTTATTTTGACGTTTTGATTTTGATTTCATTCAATGGTGCAATCCACGTGCGACAAAGGTTGTCTTCGCAAACATATTTATTCCGTGAGAGGTTTTGATCTATAAATAAAATAAAAAAATAATTAGAACAAAGAATGTGCACTTATATGGTCCTTTTCTTTTTGAATGAATGAAAATATAAAATGTATTATTATTTTATTTCTTATACCTAATTTCCTTTCAAATGTGTGTATTACTAACTTCACAAACTAAATCAAGCAATTTGAAGCAACCCACTGAATGCCAAATTGGATAGTCTGTACAATACTTTCTGTGGTATCTGGTTTACAAAGAACTTAAAATAAAGTACATAAATACTCTGTTTATACCTATATTTTAAAAAAGCTTCGACCAGAATTCGGCCTTACAAAGTTTTGTTATTGCACAGAGAGCACAACAAGAGGTGACGCATTGTTTGTGAGGTGGCTCCACAGTTGCATTGTGGTTCATCGTAGTGACCCCACCTGCCTAAGTTGTACCTGCAGTGGCCCGCCTGTCAGTCGGTAAAGATATTTCCAGGTCATGGCAGTTGCTAGCCTGCTGAGAGCTTTTCTGCAGGCTCAACATAGCTGGATGGGGATGTTTGAAAAGCCATAGTTTTAATCGCACTAGAGCTTTGCCATCATTTAGTGGGGTAGTGGTCTTGAGGAAACTGTTACTGCTCTTTAGCCAGTTCGTCGGCTTCGTTACGTTGTAAAGTGGATGAGGTTTGTCTTTCTCCTGCTTTAGCTTTTCACTACTGAAAAGCTAAAGCAGGAGGTTCTAAAGGTAATTGCCTGTGCTACCACAGGCAATTACCTTTAGAACCTCCAGAGGGTCCATTTCCGCAAGTGGGTAAAGTGAGACAAATGAAATTGGTTTGAGGCACCCTGTAATAAAATTATTCGGCATGTTTTATATACTTAAGGTTTTTTTTTTTTTTTTGGGTCGGAAATCATCAAATGACGTCTCCCGCTCTGGGCGGAGCGGAAGGGCGTGTCAGACTCTTACTGACTAAAACCCACCCGTGTTCCTTCAGTTGCCTGTGTGCCAGGGCCACGGTAACTCTTTCGAACAATCCGCAACCCCGGCAGGCATCGGCCCTATCGGACCCCGTCAATTTTGCTGACATCTCTTTGAGGCGCGCGTGGAACACGACGCGCCGTCGACCCGGGCCTGGTCCTTACCGGACGGCGAGCTGCCCATTGCTCGCCGTCCGCAAGCCCGCGCCTACGGTGGCCGGGAGTCGGCAATCGACTCCCGACGCCCAGGGTATCTCCTCCTCCTGCGGCGGCTAGGGGCGCGAGGGCGCAGTGATTGCCTCTCCCTCTCGCGCTCCGCCTCCTCCTTCGCGAGCATTACTGCTTCGCAGAAGGAGGTGACGGCTTCCCATTCCCTCTTGCTCCGTACCATGGCCTGAACCAGGGCCGGACGCGAGAGGTCGCCGCCGCCGATCGCCGCCACGAGGACACGGCGGTGCTCCGCCCAAGCCGGGCAGACCTCCACCGTATGCTCCACCGTGTCCTCCGGTCGATCCACGCAATGATAACACCCGGGCGTTTCCTCCCGCCTTATCCGAAACAGGAACCTCCCGAAACAGCCATGTCCGGTGAGGACCTGCGTCAGGCGGAAGGTGAGGACGCCGTGGCGCCTCTCAAGCCACTCCTCAAAGAGGGGTCTTACCGCCGCAATTGTGGCGTGCCCTGCGCTGGGTTGCGACAGTCGCACTCTCCATGCCGCCATGAGATCCCGCCGGAGCTCTGTCCGCTGTGCCGTGATTTCTCGCGGCAGCGGAGTTACGCCCCGGCGTTTCGCCTCCTCGCGCCACTCCCAAACGTGCGCGAGGACCTTTGCCTCCAGATCCCACGGCGGCAATCCGGCAAGGAGGCTCGCCGCCTCGCAGGAGACTGTGCGGTATCCCCGTACCATCCGGATGGCCATGACCCTTTGGGACGCGTTCAACCGGCGGGCTGGCCGGAGCCTCAACGAACGCGCCCACACCGGTGCCCCGTAAAGGGCCATGGACCGCACGACCCCCGCGTAGAGCCTCCGGCAGGAGGCGTTTGGCCCCCCCAGATTGGGCAAGAGCCGCTTCAAAGCAGCCCCGGCCCGCTGCAGTCTGGGAGCCAAACGTCGATGTTTTATATAAGGCTACATGTACTTTTCAGGCATGGGCAGATCGATGCCACGCAGGGCAGGCAAAATTCGCCAGCCGAAAAGCAGAGAGCCATATGCCAGATGTCCGAAGAATTTGTGCGATGGCGCCCAAGGTGGTGGATAACAAGTTATTGCAAGCGCAACTGTGCAGACTTTTAGTTTAGTCTTGGTACAGTGTTGCTTGTGAATAGGTTAGTGAACAGTCTGATGTACCTCCCAAATAGACTGAGTTGTTGTGTTCAATGTCAGCCTCTTGCCACGCCATTTTATTTTAAGTTTCCTGTTGGACTGACAATTTCTTAGGTGAAATCGAAATGAGAGAGAAGTACAGTACATACTTAATCCATGCTGATGTAGATGTAAATCGGTTTGACAGCTGCCTGTGTCGTCGCGTATTTGTACAGTAAATTTTATTTTGTTGATTTGTTTCATCAGCAAATGTTTTTGTAATTTTTAGTTGAAAACTGAAGGAACTTATAAAACCTGTTGTGAATTATCGAAACTTTGAAAAGGATCGAAGCGTCATGACTGGTGATTCAGAGAAGACATATTGTTTCAAACATGAAAATAAATTCGTCGTCAAAAGTGGATGTAAAAAACGTATGTGGAGATCTCTGAAACAAATATTAACGGCTGAAAGGACACTACCGTGGCACAACGAAGCTGTTTTATGTAAGAATTAATCGCATTACTTGAGTGCTGTGCTAAATATTGCCATGTTTTTTTTTTTAATTATAACCTCACTTTTTGTTACAGATTACTCAATCAATGCCCCGCCAACTTTTAAACCAACCAAGAAGTATTCGGATATATCTGGACTCCCAGCTCCTTATATAGACCGTCACTCCAAGCTATTTTACAGCAATGCTGAAGAGTTTGCAACTGTTAGAAGTTTACCTATGGACATCACTGCAGGATACCTACAACTGAGAGGAGCTAACACAATAGTAGGATGAAAGATTAATGATCCAGGTGTAAAATACTGTTATAGTGATCTACATAATTGGTAACCTCTATTACTAGCCCTTAATATTGGGACTTGGATGTTGTATTGACTTGAGCTCATAGTAAATACTGAACTTGTGTAACAAACAGGATATGAGAGATATTATGATTATTATGTTCAGGAAAATAGAGTATGGAGAGAGGTATCCATGCTCACATTCATAAAAGTTAAATATCTTTTCAAAGTTTCACTCATATGTTTAATAAACTGCTACATTCAAAGTAGGTATGTGTAGTATTTGTAGGTGTGCAGTCTGAAAATTCTATTGATCTGTAATGTTAACATCTTGTGTGAATAAAATAAACCATGTGTTACTCTGTGAGGTCTTATTATGATACTGTAGAGCCTAACTATTTCAGGAGAAATAAATAAGCAGCTGAGGATAAAATAAAGAACATTACTGCCAATATTATCTTAAAATAATATTCTTATATTTTAAAAGAAGAAATACGCGTTCAAGGCTGTCTACCAATTGCAACTTCAGATGTGATTATGAAGGCTGTCGCAGGCAGGATGTACCCAGCGGTCCACACTGCGAAAGACCACATGACTGTAAGACACGTCGTATGTGGTGTGGTTGCGATCTTCAGCAGTGAGAGGTGAGAGGTCAGGGAACGACGAAGAAGACCACATGAGAGAGAGTTTGTATTTCAGGAAGTTGAGAAATGACGATTTCTGAACTTAAACATTTTGACATTGACATATTTGACATATTAGCTGTCAAGTAAGAAATTGTCAATGTCAAATCTAAAGGCCAACGTGCATCGCATGCCTCTTTCGAACTTATTTTACTATTTTAATTAGATTTTTGTGATAAATCAAGTGTTCTATTAGAAAGAATGTCTTCGTCATTCTTTTTAAAAGGAAAATCTCGACAAGTTCAAAAAAGAAAAGGCGAGAAAGTAAAGAAAAAGAATCCCAAAAAACAAAACGCGCCTAACCTAGAAAATAATCAGGAATCTTCGGATAGTGAACTAGATTTACGAAAGTTTTCTGACGCGGAGGAGTCGGAAAGTGATCATGAAACGGCTGAGCAAAAGAAGCTGCGTCTTGCTAAGAAATATCTAGAAGAAATCGAGAAAGAGGAGGCGAAGCGAGCAGAGCTCAAAGAAGTCGACGATGCTATTGAAAATCGTTTGAAGAAAGACTATTTGGAACAGAAAGGTAAATTAAAGATTGAAGTTGCCGAAAAGTATGTAGAACCAAGTGATACCGACCTGAGACTTATTCGTGCTAAGGAACACCGTCTAACACTAACATGTGTGTGTATCAGCAGTGATAACAATTTCGCGTTTACGGGCAGCAAATGTGGATCCATAATTAAATGGGGCATCAAAGAGAAAAGAAAACTCGGTAGTTTAACATATAAAACTCATTCCAATTTTATAAAAGGTGATGTAAAATCTCTTGCCATATCAACAGATGGCAAATATTTAGTCTCATCTGATGACTCGCCAAATATTGTAGTGTGGGATCCAGACACACTCAAACACATACACACATTCAAAGGCCATAAAGACGTAGTAACAGGGCTTGTTTTTAGAAAGAATACACATGATTTATACTCAGCAAGTAAAGACAGATCAGTAAAAATATGGTCATTAGATGAGATGGCCTATGTTGAAACTTTGTTCGGACACCAGTCACCTATCACATCCATTGATGCTTTAACAAGAGAAAGAGCACTAACAGCCGGAGGGAGAGACAGTACAGTCAGAATATGGAAAATAGCAGAAGAATCACAGTTGATATATAACGGACCGGTAGGAAGTCTGGATGAAATCAAGCTTCTAGATGAAGAGCATTTTGTGTCAGGCAGTGACAATGGCTCATTATGCATATGGAGTGTGTTAAAAAAGAAGCCTCTGTGCGTAATTACGGAAGCCCACGGCTCTGAGAATGAGGTACCGAGGTGGATAACTAGTCTGGCAACCTTATTGAACTCTGACGTTTTTGCATCGGGTTCCTATGATCTTAGTATTAGGCTATGGAGAGTCTGTGACCAGTATAGGAAAGTTTTACCTATGTTTAGTGTACAAGTGTGTGGTTTCGTAAACTCAATGCAGTTTACGAGTGACGGTAAACAGTTGTATTTGGCCATCGGTCAAGAACATAAGGCTGGCAGATGGTTCAAGTTAGGAGGTGCCAAAAATGGACTTTTAGTTGTTAATTTTACTATTAAGGCATAATATATTGTAATAAACAATTTTATTTTCATTAGCTTGTTTTATTCTGTGGTTCATAAGTAAAGTTTGTTTTTTTTATCCCAGATACTGACATTTCAAGTCTTTGTGTTTGTTTTTTAGTTTACGAGTTTTGGCAAATTAAAATCTGGGTTTATAAAACGAACTTTAGGTAGGTAGGTATAAGGTATTCTGTATTCGGTTCGATCGGTGGATGGAAGATGGGGTCTGCGAGGTGTTCAATACTTGCTTTTGAAATGATCTTAGCAAGTAGGTAACTACTTTCAGTCTAGGGTAAAAAGTTTTAGTTTTCCAAAAAAATTATTCATTTCCTAAAATGGTTGTCAACCCTCAAACATAAATATAAAACTCTCCCTGGAGTGAATATGTTCCTTGAGAAAACTGCTATCAAACTCGTAGAAGGTAACTTATCTAGTACCATGCCATGCCACTGTCAGTCACACGACTACGGCTTCACCTTGACCATTTTGGTACTTGATTTCTGTGTGAAATATTTTCTTGTTTCGTACTTTTCTTTTTTTGGAGGGCAGTTTGAAAAACTAATAATGTGAAACTATTTTATTTACTTAGGTTCGTATTCGTGCCAAGTTTATAAATCAAAGGAATAAGATTTTTCGTATAAACGAATTCCCCCCCCCCCTGTTCACCCCCATAAGCTCAATTTTCACAAAACCATTTGTTAATACACCCCTCGTTCGTTTTAAACTGCAACTACTGTTTAACATAGAAGTTTCTATCTGTAGCGGTTTCGGGTTTGCGAGAGTCATAAGGAACAATTTTTTTTTTTTCGACCCCTAATGACGAATTGTGTCAAAAGTTCAAAACATGTTTATAAAGTGAGATTAAACTCATGAGTGTATTATAAAATAGTCATCAGTGCAATACCTATATCAGTTAGGTGACACCATGATCTAATTATACCATGGGTGACACAAATGACATTTTTTGTGACAAATTTCGGGGAACTAGAAATTATAACACCTTTGCAGTGCTTCTATTCCCTTCAGCGTATCGGGCACGCAGCCCCGGACCTAGATTTTTTCGAGGCGGGGCTAAAGCTGCTGTCTGCCGACCCCCGCCCTGTCAATCTTTTACATGAAGCCATTTTTTTTTAAATTATACATGGACATATTGAACATTTATTTTAATTAGGATAGGACAGGATGTAGTTTGAAATAAATCGTGCAATTATAGCATACTTACTAGTTTCTGTTTGCGTGAAATTTCGTCCCGACCCAACGTGAGTCGCTGCGCATCTCTCGCCGGCGATATTAGGTACTTCTTTTTCGCTTAGAGTTCTTTCTGACTTTTATTCTTACTGCTCGGTTTCTAAGGGTCGTAGCGTGATGTTAAATAGCCTTTTCGAGAATTGGATTATCAAATAATTTTTTTTTTTTTTCAAATCGGATTATTAGTTCCAAAGATTAGCGCGTTCAGACAAAAAAACAAAATCTTCAGCTTTATTATTAGTACAAGTTTGGAATTCAAATTTTACTCTTTGAGCCTTTTGTTCTGCAAAAAAATCGATGGCATTGTTATAATTATTCTGATACCTGTAGTCTTGTCATGATTTTCGATTGTTAAGATCGCGAGACTCGACTTCTAGAATGCACGAGCTAGCGAAGCGCGCGCTAAAGTTTTAGCACTTTGCGTCAGATAGGTAGTGAAGTTAGATAGGTATTTAAAGTACTTACTTAATCGATTTATACAGAAAAGTTTTAAGAGTTAAGTCACTAGGCTGCAAGAGCGAGAAAACGACCTCGAATAATTTGCCAGAAACATATTTTAATAGTAAAATTTTATCGATCGATAATGCTCCAACCCAACAGGGGCGCCAGCACTGTGGTAAAAATTTAAAGGAAATCGTGTCGCCTTTGCATTTACAGGCGTCGGAAAGGGCCGGACGCCCGGCGCCCCCGCGACTCTAAGTAATATTTATAAAATAGGATTTGTTCCTAAAATTTTTGACCAGTGGTGATCAGGTGACAGAGACGCTCATCCGCCTCTGGTTCGCCGCCGCATCGATCTGTTGTCATGATATGTCCACCACAAAGTCGGGCACAAGACCGTTAATCGTTAATTAACGAAGTTAACATTTTCAGTAACGGATTAACTTTTAAGTTAACTTTAAAAATTGTTAACGGACTCATTAACTTCCGTTAACTTTCCATAAGTCCGTTAATCAATTAATCCGTCCGTTAATCATTAATTAAGTACCTATTATTTGCTAAAAGAACAACGCGTGGACCGCGCTGCGCCGCGAAATACACGTTCTGACAATCTCTAAAAAAATATTATTACAAATTCTAATGATACTTCTTTTATTAATTTTTCATGTCATACCTAAACTTCCACAGCCCATACCATTTTTTAATAAGTAAATCACTAACACTACGACATATAAAATGCAATTTCTATCACGGGTTAACGATTAACGTTAACTTCCGTTAAATCTTCCGAAATGTAACGCTTTAACGATTAACGAAGTTAACATTTTTAGTAACGGATTAGCGATTAACGAAGTTAACTATTTGATTAACGGTGCCCAGCTATGCTGCCGTACGTTACTTAAAACACGGTTAAGCCTCAAACTGCCATTTTTTAGTTTTGAATCACACATTACGTTTTGAAAAATTCTCTATCTTTTGTGCTGGGTCCCATTACTGTACGACTTTTACTTTCCGAGATATAGAGCGGGTGTGAACCGTTAAGTAACATATTTTTTACAGTTTACTTTATTATTTAACAGCTATTCCTCAAATTTATGTTATAACACGGCAAAAGGATGGTAACGTTATTATCACGGATCGTTCCAAGCGATATTAATTTATTATAATACAGTTATCACACAATGCTGCACTTAAATTAAGCTATACGACCATAACCGTGTTATAATCAAGTACTTACAGGTGTGTCTGAGAACAAAAACTATGTTATAATAAAGTTACTATAGAATAATACATTACATTATAGTTATAGGCATTTAGCCTTTTTTCAATAAAGTTTATCGATGGATTAAAGTGTAAAATTCTTTACTAAAATACGACTATACAGATATGCTAGATTAAAATCTAGTTAAACCCAGAAACATTTTTGAACCGCGGTCCCCCGCGTTCCCGGTTTCCTCGGCCATTTCGCTACCAGCGACGACGGGGAGCGCTCGTGTGTGTGTGGAGCGGAGCGGCGGCGCGCCATAAATGTTTTACCATGTCGCGTCATACGTACTCAAGGTAAGGTTTTTATAATTTCACTAAATAGAATAGATGCATCAGTGAATTTAATAACCTATGTAATTAGTATGTAGATAATCGATATTTATAATATTTTCTTAAAATAAGTATTACATTCATTCAATTACGTAGTGGTAGGTGACAGGTATATAACCTTTAGCTTATAAATATTTGATTGGAACGAAATAATCCTTTTTCTTATCGTTCTGAAGCCGCTATGAAATCACACGCATCTCGAGTCAGGGTCAACGATGAGTAGGTGCAGCGCGTTGGAGCGGTATGTTTGAAACGAATACCTATCGGACATGGGCTTTCGCGCGCTTTTTTGCTTTTTACCTTCTTTCCTATTCTTACGCATTATTGCGTTGAAGACGAGGATATAGAATAATAAAGTACCTACCTATAAGTTTTTTTTAAATTATTTTTTTTTTTAAATTAGGTATTTAACTAATTGTGTCTGTCATTATTGTAGACGCTCCGGGGTTCCACAAAGAATTCAGAACATGATGAGCATTGTGAATAGAGAGGTCGTACCTGTCGAACCACCCAAATTACGTATTCAAGAACAAATCATTGGCTTAACAAGCATGCCAAATTCATTAAATGAAAGTGATCCTTCTAGTCCTTCAGCTAATAATGGCATCGATTTATATGCAAATCCTCAACCTGGTACATCAAAAGTTTCGGATTCCAGTTTCCTGTACTGCGATGAAACTATACCGCCGTCTTTACATTCTCTGTCTCCAATCTTCTGTGACTTTGATTCGGATGATTCGGTTAAGGACAAGGACTACGAGGTTACATCTAATTACGTCGATTCAAGTGAAGAGAGTGATACGGACAGGAATATTAAAAAAACACTTGCTCATAAGTCCCAAATAAAATGCATATCTCAAAGAAAAGGTAAGAGAAGCTCTAAAGCAGAGAAAGAAAAATGTGTGCCTTCCTTTCCCAATAAAGTTATATCTCGACGTCACTCATTTAACAATGGTGAAAGAGCTGCTGTTCACGATCCTATTTTCAAAAAGAGACGAGCGTCGACTGATGCTGCTGTTATTATATCAATGCCACCATTTGACAACCCAGCCACCAGTGATAATGAAGGTGAAGAAGGTTCAACAGCGCGGAAACGAAAAAAGTACAATAGCAGTGTGAAACAGCGAGAAATCCAAAGAAAAAAACAAAAACTTTTGAAATATACTGTAAAACCTGGATGTGACGAGAAATGTATAAAAAAATGTAGTTCTGTATTTGATGAATCTGAACGTGAGAATATAAATAAAACATATTGGAGTCTGCAACGCGGGGAAATGAGAATGTTTATAAGGTCAAACTATATTGTAGCCATTCCCAAGCGTAAGTACACATCTGACCCTAAAAGAAACCCCAAAAGAACTTTTACGCTGCAGAAAAATGACGGAACCGTAAGACAAGTATGTAAAATTTTTTTTTTAACAACTTTAGGTTTCAATAGAAACAATGATCTTATACTTACCACCTGTCTCGATACTGAAAAAGATACAGATAAACGTGGTAAACATACCAAGAAACTGGCGTTTAATCGTGATTTACTCAACCAACATGTTGAATCATTCAATCCCAGCGCTCCTCATTACCGTAGAGAGCACGCACCAAATCGGCGTTATTTGCCCAATGACATTAATATAAATTTTATGTATAAAGACTTTTGTTCAAAAAATCCCGAGTCAAAACTCAGTTATGACTTATATCGATCTCACTTAAAATCAATGAATATATCTTTCACTCGGCTCGGGAATGAGGAGTGCGAACAGTGCGAATCATACAAACATCACACTAAAGAAACAAGCCATGATGTTCGTAAGCAATGTTTTCCTGATTGTGACACTTGCTTGGCTTGGGCTAAGCATCATGATCGATACAAAAAAGCTAGAGCCCTTTATGATGCTCACAAAGCTATAAAGCAAAACGAAAATAGTATTTATTTTAGCGGCGATCTAGAAAAAGTTATCATGCTGCCTAGAATGGAGATGTTCAAAGCGGTTATATTTTGTCCCCGTTTGACGCTCTTTAACCAATCCTTTGCACCGGTTGGAAAAATATCAAAGGAATCGAAACCTCTTGCTGCAATTTGGCACGACGGAATAGCCGGTAGAAAACAAGAGGATATTATGAGCGCGTACTACAGTTTTTTCCTTCGTCATCGAGACGTTCAGAATGTTAATATCTGGTTAGATAATTGTACATCACAGAACAAGAATTGGCTGTTTTATTCCATGTTAGTCGACCTAGTAAACAGTGACGTTATAAGTACAGAAACAATAACTTTACACTACTTCGAACCCGGCCACACCTTCATGAGCTGCGACCAGTTCCACCATCAAGTGGAACTTGCAATGAAAAAGAAGGGTAAAATATATGACTTTTCAGATTTTGAGGAAGCTGTAGCCTCTGCAAACAATGGCAGAGTAACTGTCAAAGCGCTACAAGCAAATGAATTTCTCAATTTACCCAATAATGTCTCTGAGCGGCGAATTCAGCAAGCATGCCCTAGAGGCTATCTGAAAAATATAACACAAGTCTCGTTTAAGAGGTCAAGTTATGACATGTTGTATAAAAATGATTTTAGTGATGAATACTCAAGTTTTAAATTTTTAAATGACAAGTACTTAAGAAATCCACGTACCAACATAAGCTTCCGGACACAGCCGAAAGGCATTGATGAGGAACGTAAATCTAACTTAATAACTAAATTGTCGCCTATCATTCCAAAACATAAAATGGTATTTTGGAATGGATTGCCTACAAACAATAACACAGAAACGACCAAAAATTCAAGGAGGACTACCTAAACCTAAGAAAGCCATTTTAAATACCCAAGTACCTACAATTCTTTTTTTATTTTAATATAACTACTTAAATGTATATATTACTTAGTGCCATAAGACTAAATAATTATATTATATATTAAATTATTTAGTCTTTATTATTAATAATTATATATTTATTACTAATTATTAATTATATTACATATTAAACCTAATAGGGACCCCTATTAGATTTAATTCTATATAGAGGACTCAGTTGATTACATGATTGTGATATTTTTTTAGTTAAAGACTGATTATATTGTAAAATTTAGAAAGCTATATAATAGTCTTAAGACTGAAGAAAATTGTTATAGCAGGTTGTTTTATGACAACTGCAGCTAGTGAGATAGATGGTTATATTTTTTTATTATCTTAAGACACTTTTCACTCCAGGGTTTTAAGTTAGAGAATGTTTTGATATTAAGATAATATTGTGATTTAATTATGAATATTACTAAGCCCAAATGTCAAAAATAATTATTTATGTTATTGATAACCATTTAAAATTGTTTGAAATAAATGATTAATAAATAATTTGTTTAATTTGCTTGCTTGTTTTCTTTTTTTTTCTCGAATAATTGTAAGTCATTGCTTATCTATAAAACGGCTAACCGCGAGCGAAGTATGAGTAGCCTTGTTTTAAGTAAGCAATACCGTTTAACTTGACGCCGCTTAATATATTATTACACAATTACTTGATTATAATGATCACTAAGTGCCTTAACTTGTTTATAAACCAAGGGGCTAAACCTTAATTTTACAGTCATTACTTGATTATATCATAGTTATGCAGCTTAGCCGTATTGTAATGACGTATTTTTTGATAACTTTAAATAAAATTTTTAGTAGTACAATTCTAAAGCAATTACTACGTTATAATACCGTTAGAGTAGGGTTAGCCCTATTATTATGCAGTATTTAATTACTAAACTGGGAAGAAATGCTAAGCTTAATTACAAATATCTGTTTTATTGTAAGACTGAAAGATGTTTTCAGTTTTCATACCCCAAAAAAAAATCGTTGATAAACCAGTGACATTTGTCTCTTAGAAAGATTTTTATATCTTTATTCGTTTGGAAGAGACATCATTTCGCAGGTTTTTGTCCGATATCTCTGAAACTACTTTATGGGTTTAACCGTATTTTAAACAATGTACGGCAGTATGGTCCACCACACGTTCACGGCAAATTGTTGGGGCTGCAGATGCCTTTACTCTCGTAGTTCTAAGTGACCGGACCTATAAACCAGCTGATGTTGCCGTTGTGGCGTCATGTAATTTTTAAATTCTCGACTCGTCATGTTGTGGAACTCTTTGTAGGTTTAAGAATGTAGACATGTGAATTTACTTCTATCTAGTCGTTTCTGTACGTTCATGAGTGTTAGAACTTAATTTTGTCAATTTTTTTTTAACCGGCTTCAAAAAAGGAGGTTCTCAATTCGACTGCATTTTTTTGTTAGCTCAGAACTTTTTTTTCTAGGTGAACCAATTTGGATGATTCTCTAGTTGAGGATTTTTTATTCATATTCATATTCATTTATTGCATTTCATGTTGTTTACAGGTTGTTACATTATGATAGTTCCAAACAATGAACCCTGCTAGGGCACAGCAATGTGTAGGCGACAGGTTTTAATTAATTTAACATGCTATCATTATTCATTATTAATACAATTTGTTAAACAGACTAATTTAAAAATTATTAATTATTATTATACATTATGTCATTCTTACAAACTAAATAAATAAATTATCATTTTCTGACTGATGTCTTATAGAGTACCTAGTTATGTATGTGTAATGTGTTCAAGTCGATAGTAATTTATTTATTTCTCAGTTAAAAATTCTTTTAGGCTATAATATGATTTTAAGTTTAAGTAGTTTTGTAGGTCATTTTTGAATTTGTTATCATACTCTGTATCCTTAACTGAATTCGGGAGTTTATTATAGATTTTAACGCACATGGCCAGAGGCCCAGAACGAAACATAGCTAGTCTTGAAGTTGGTACCGCTAATTCGTTTAGATATCGGTTTCTAAGACTGCGTTGCTGTGGGCGTTGCTGTTTTGCTAGCGGAAAAAGCGATGGGCTTATTTGAAAGCTGGCGCTTCGCATGTGGTCCCATATAAATTTGATCAAGTTCTGACCAGTCGTTTTTGAGTTATCCTTAATACTGCGTATTTTTTCCACTTGGTTTATATTGATGTTTTAATAATTTTCTGTCACTGTTATTTACATATCAAGTAGTGGTATATGAATTTGTGTGGGGTAGGTACCACAACTAAAGTGAAAAATAAAAACGTTTTTTCAAAAAAATAAAAACAACCGATGTCCAAACAAACACCAAAAAAGTAAAAAATTACTTTAATTTCGAAAGTCGGTGGGAAAAAAACGAAAATACGAAACCAGACTTCCGAAATTAAAGTAATTTTTCACTTTTTTTTTGGAAGTTGTTTTATTTGTAAAAAAGTTTTTACTTCTTAATTTGTGAACCAATTTACCTATTTATTAATGTTTGGCTTGTGAAACCTACTGCGGTAGTACTGAAATAAGTTTACCTGCCTACTGGCAATTCAAGGAGTTTTATTTGGTTTCCGTGTGATGTGCGACTGTGGTTGAGCGAATCAGTGTATTTATCTAAAGAGAAAGCTTAGGGCCTATGGACACGGCGTTTTTTATACGCGCGTCGACAGCGCGTTGTATCTGCCTTGAAAAAGTTGTATGTAGTGCGTACACTCACTTAAATGGAGACGCGTTAAAAATATTCTGCATGCATAGGTCCTTAGTTTAAGTAGGAGGAAGAAGTCTGGTAATTCTTTTCAACAACTGAGAATGGACAATTATTTTGAATAAAAAACGAAAATATGTTCTTAATTAATTTATTTCCGACAAAACCTACTTAAATCCAGTGCCAGGTGTCTTCATCTGCGACGATCTTCATCAATCTTCAAGTTATTAAAAGGTACAATCAACTATTCCTTTAGAATTGTAACGAATGATACTAGTGCTAAATAAAATAAAAAAAATATTAAGCCGCATCATGTACTTAGATCGCTCGTTAATCGGAGAGGCAGGGAGGGCGTTCCATTTTACCGATAAACCTAGCCGCATACGAATCTGCAAATCAGCACAGGATACTGCCACAGCAAACAGGCCAGCGTGCAGCACCGGCCTGCCAAACAAACGAGTATATTAGTTCGCAGTCTGCTGGTCTGCCGGCTGCCACCTACGACTCGTTTACGTGTTCATAATTGGTGGTCGTCTGCGACGCTACTACGTCGATACCCCTGATAAGACTTGAGATGTTTATATCGAGCGATGTATTTTGAGACGGCACTAAGAAATTGTGGTCAGTGAAATTAAGTTTAGTGATGTGCGCGATTATCGCCCCTACGTGCCGGTTTTAAAATTACTGCAATACAACATATGGTGTTTCGTAAAAGACGTCAAGTTTACCTACTTTATGCGTGTCTCGGTTTGTCAATAAATATAAAAGTTTACTCATAACTTATGTACGGCAACAACAGCAATTCAGCAGCTGTCAGCAACAGCAAACCCCCCCTCCCCGCATACAGCCTCGCTCCCCGCGTACTCCACGCCCTGAGCATACCAACATTTCGATTAATATTACAGAATCAGTTATATTTATAATATTTGCAACAAATGCTGTACTTAAAGTAATTCGTAAGTAATAGGCCGCATGCTGTACTATTTTTGGTTATAATCATAATTATCTCTAGTCAAGCCACCTTAAGCTTTGAATCACTTGCAGGCTCCAGATAATGCACCTCTGAGAGTAAAGTAAGCTTACACAAAATTTGCAAATTTTGAAAGTCGTAATTTCACATATCAAACAAGACTTGGTGATTAAAAGGTTCAGGTGAAAAGCAAAGGCCTACTACTTAAGATATTATTGACAATGTTAAACATAATACATAAAAGTATATTTTAATAAAGAAACTAAAAGAGTCCAGGCATCACATTCTTAAAGAGTTATTTACCAAGAATCATGAATGATGATGTCCCACATTAATGCCCAATTTAGCCCAATAGTCACTCTTGGTGGTAGGTACATGATCTTCCAGTTATTTTGTTATATTAAACCTGAAATAATATCTAAGACCACATTGGTCTTACACCTAATGCTGATTAATTACATACATTTAATCTAGTACAATATGAACATGAAGACTCAAATACAAGTGACTGAATAGTCTGTTGAAGAAATCCCTAGACTAAGTAAAAAAAAAAACTATACAACTAACTAAACTAAAAGTATTTCAACAAATGAAATAAAATCAATTCAGTATATTGTATTCAGTAATTCATATTATAAGATATGTTTGAGAATTTCATGAAAGTTCTATATAAACAAAAAATAAAGTATGAAAATCCTCTAGAGATACAATTCTTACATTATGCAGTTAGCCTATGTTAAAGTTATGGGAACTTAAAAAATAATTTGTTACGTTGCGTGTTTTGCCACTATGTTGATCATAGTTAGGTCTGTGGATGGCTAATGAGTTACTGATGAGTTTTAGTACCTTGGCTGAAGGCTGCTCAGAGAGACATGTAGTACAGCACTTCAGCTCACAGCTGGTACTTTCAAACCTGCATGAGAAGAAAATACTAATTAGTTTACTACCCTATGAAAAATAGTTGGAAGAATAGAAACAGTAGGTCAATGTTATAATTTTTCTGGCACTTTTTTTATTGATTTCAAAAGGGTAATGTATTTTGCATAATTTATAGTACAAGGACTTGTCGCTTATTTTTTTTTAAATAATGACTATTGTAACCTCTTTACACACATTCTAGCTTTTATTCAAACTAAAAAAGTCAAGTTACTTCATCTATGTTTATGTCATAGGAGTGGATTTATGGTTATAATTTTTGATAAATATAAGCCAGTAATATAGATTGTTTGCAAACAAAACACCAATGTTCAAAAGATCAAGTGTTTTTCATATAAACATTGGTGTAAGTACAAGTTGTCAGTTCCAAAAAAAAATGTAATTTGTACCAAAACAAAAATAAAGGGTACTCACTCAGCACTTCAATGCCTGGAGCGGGATCGTGAGCGGGAACGGCTGCGGGTGCGCCCGCGGGAGCTCTTGGAGTCAGAGCGGCTGCGAGAGCGAGAACGGCTGCGGCTGTACGAGCGCGACCTCCTTCGGGAACGGGAACGAGACCTGGATCGACGACGTGAACGAGACCGTGAACGCGAATTGCTAAAAGAATAACCATCACACAACACATATGAATACATCCTCTGCTCAAGCCAGTGACGCAAGCGCCCCTTCCTGATGTGTTAACGCAACTGGAGACGTTGGAGTTACACAATTGCAACATGTACCACCTTCGTCTGTGCGAGCTGAACAGTACAAAATGTTAAAGTTTCGTTTACTAGCTGACCACAACATACTAAATAAACAAGATCAAGAAAACTTTACATGAAAACATCTAAGATTTTAGGTATCATATTTTAAGATCTTCTTCAGAGGGTTAGGGAAACAAGGCAGCATTCTAGTGATTCTTTAATTTAACGATTGATCAATATTATTTAGAGATTTTTTTGGGCAGTTGTTGCAGCCTAAAATAATTTGCCAGTAGAGAATCTTGATACAAAGCAAAAATAAGCTTTATGAGTGGTCAGCTAGCGCAGCGGAATGCGTCCCGACGAAAGAAGACAATGCATCTATGTTACCTGCGGCGGCGGTCGTAGCGGCTTCTGTACGGAGACGAGGGGCGTCCGTAACGCGCCATCTGCACACGAAGCTCCCTGCCGTCCAGCATCCGACCGTCCAGCGAGTCCAGAGCCTCCTCCGCATCACGGCGATCGTAGAACCTATAATGATGTAAATGAAGGAATGATCGCTATAATAGTGACATTGGGAATAATCCATTTGCGATTTGAAATGCATCATCGGGAAGCAATTATAACACATTGCAGTATTTACATGCGCTTTTAATTCAAGATTATAAAGATTCACGGTAATGAGGGCGCACGCTTTGATTGGGACTTGGAAATATGGCCGTACTCGGGCAGGGCAGGTGGTATTTTACCGGTAACGGCTTATGACGTCATTGAAGTAGATAGTAGGAAAGTAATTACCTGACAAAAGCGAATCCTCTGCTTTCTCTGGTGTACCGGTCTCTGGGTATATAAATATCACCTACTTCACCACATCTTTCGAACACACGACGCAAATCTTCAGGCGTTGTGCGGTATGTTAGATTGTCCACTTTCAACGACACCATGCCGTCAATACGCGGCGGTGGCCTTCCGTAACTCATCTTGTATTATATTTCCAACAACTACACCGTATAAAATGAATATATCTGTTTCACCGTTTGGTCACAACAATTAAATTAAAATGGCGTCACAAAACTTAGCAGGCCGCGAGCAACCTCAGCGTGCAAGCGTCAAGCGTAAAATTAAATATGGCTACCGGTACCGGATGACGATGGAATTTTAACAAGAGCGCAAGACCGGATGTACCTATAATGTTGTCGTTCAAATAAAAAACTAAACTTTTTAGATATGGCAATGATGCATAATGTTGTAATTTACTCTAATTTTCATGATTGAGAATGCTCTCAGTTAAATAAATTTTATTATATTAGCCAAATAACAATTTGGGAACAACGGAACAATATTTCTTTGCAATTTTCTTATATCCATTGCGTTGTGTGGTTGCTATGGAGTTATTTTGTATACCTAATGTCAATTATTCCATTGTCCAGCTAAAGTAAAAGTAAAAGTACATATTAGACTTACATTTTTTAGAAATTAGTTTTTCGGTTTCGATTTTATCAAAACTCTGTAGTATAATACCACTAATTTCATGAAAATGCTTGGGGTTAAACAAGTTAGAAATAAAACTCTTCTTCCTGATCTGAGGAAAGAAGGCGAACTTAGCAAAGATATTTTGCTTAAAACTCATAATAAACATATTGGCTCAACTGGATCTAGACTGTTCTCGCATCATACACTTGCAAGTATAAGGCGACTAAGTTTTTATCATCCTTTCCAGTAAGTAATTATGGTGAAAAGAAGTATTTATAAAACAATATTCCTCCATTTTTTTTCAACATGGATTAGGTGCAGAGCCCACTACTGGGGTTAGATCAGGTTAAGCCGCCGTAGTTGATGATTACATTAATAACTTCCTGAGGGGAAGCTACGATCTACATGACTCTTGGCAGCGCTAACCGATTTGTTGCGATATGCACGTCGTTCATTATTTACAAAAATGTCTTCCGTGACGACCCATGTTACTTCAAGCGTACAACCCTTGCATGGAAATGCGAGATGAAAATAAAAAAATTGGGGTATAAGAACCAAAAAAGCTCCTTTGAATTCCGTATTATCTGCGTCTGGCCCCCTAACCATGAAATATTGAGTTTATGACCCTAACCGATAAAATCTTTAACTGGTTGTGTTTAATATTAATTCAGTTCATTATTTCAGCTTGCCGAAAGACAATCTGGATTTAATCCTAACTACGACATACAATCAATCTACAGAGCTGTTTGCGGATAAGGAGGACCTGTACCTGCAAGCTGAAACTATTGGCTGTGATACCTGGCGGCGACTTCGGAACACCTTTGACAAAAAACCACCTACCTATATACCCTTGGTAAGTTTCACCACATTAGTATCATTTTCATTTCACAGAAAACATTTGGCCCTACTCCTAGCATAATGCTAGGTACACACGCAGCGCCTAGCTGGCGATTCAAAGCATTTACTGTCCACATTAAAACCATCGATACATATACCATAAGAAAAGTTGGAGCTATCAGTATGGCATCTCTTTATTAATCGAACTCCAAATAATTCCCATATTGTTATATTATTCGTTATATTAGAGTATTCATTAATTTGTTTAGGAAAAACAAATTAATTAATACTCTAATACAACGAATGCACCGCTTTTTGTGAACCATTAGAATAATTCCTATTTTGGTGTCATAAAAATACTAAATAGCCAAATAACCGGGACCAACGTGGAAGTAAGGCCGCAGGCTCTAAAAAAAAAATCACTCGTCCACACACAGATTTTGAAATCGCTAGCGCCAAATCGGGTGTTTTTTCCAATTTTGAAATCGCCAGTGAGTCGTACTACGTAACGTTCGTCATCGAACTACTGTATACTTACAAAAAATCGATTTTGGCAGCCGATCTGTCCCTAAAATTTTTGCGATGTCGAAATCTGTGTAGACGTTAGATTTTTAAATCGCTGCGTGTGTACCTATAGATAGTGTTGGGTGTAAATTCGTTTTACTGAATCAATCACGATTGAAAATGCTAGATTCAGTTTTAAGTAAATACTTATTCAGACATAAATTTTAGTTTTTAGTTAAAGCTAAAACAAATTTTCCTTCCTAAATATCTAATATAAGAACTGGATAAATAGGTACACACGGCTACATATCATGCTTTAGATTTCCAGTTTAAGTTGATCTCGCATTGTATATGATTTCCGTATAATGAGAGGTTAGCTTATATTGGAAAAGTATAGCTTGATATGTAGCCGTGTGTACCTTATCTATCATTAATAAGTTATTCGTTTTAGTAGGTTCAGTTGCAGGGCCAACTTGAGAGTACCACTTGTGAACACCTGGCTGGGATATATTCATAAGCAATGAGACAGTATTCTCGGAAATATGTATTTCTTTTTTATCTTTACCGTGCGGACATTGTTTTCGTTACCTATCACCTCTCGCTCACTCGTGCGGGGTCTGGTGCTAAGAAAACAATGTTTTTTTTGGTATTTCATCACATTATATTATCGGCATATAAGTTTCGTTTACCTTCTAATCGTTACCCTAAAATCTAGTAATCATTATGTTATTACCGAGTTTTAGTTTAGTCGACCCCGATGACCCCATAACCCTCCTCCAGGAGAGCAGTAGGGCCACTAGTACAGTGCACAAATACAGACCGCCATTGTTCCGACCTCGCCGACGAGGTCTCACGCGATGACCCCCCGTAACCGCCTCCCCCCGACTCTTGTCCGATGAGGCCCCAGCCCGCGTCGTAGCTGAACCTGTAGTCTTAAATTACCCCGTTTAATAATAAATAAAACTCTAAACTTTCGATCCAGCCTATCCCAACTTGCTGCCCTCTCTCAGTGACGCCCTAAGCCCGAGGTCCGTACCCCACAGGGGGTGCCCTTAATTTCGTTCCTGGCTGGAGGCTTTTCGAGTAAAATCTTAAAGCACCCACAGGATAGTTCAGTTAAGTAGCCAGGACCTCAGAGGTCACAACTACAAGCTGCCAAATCAAAAAAAAAAAAAGACACTCCCTACTGCTTCTCTCGCTCTCTCGCAATGAAGGCGAGACAGGGAGAGACTGCCTGCTCGCCAGCAGAAGTTCTATGTTTTGGATTCTAGCGTGTGCGTTACCCCAGCAAAATAATGTCGAAAATAGTAATTTAAATGTTATACGAGGGCTGCACTAAAAGTATCGGGAATGGAATATTTCCACTGTTCCCGTCATATTAAAATCTTTTTAATTGAAAACTCCTTGGTTTTAAAAATCGAATACCATTTATTTATTTAAAAAAAAGATTCTCGGTCTTGTCACAAGGTTTTGTCAAACTTGTTTAGTCGTTGAGAAAATGGAATTGACTCGAGAAAATTCAAGAGCGATGATTTATTATGACTTTCGAAGTGGTTTAACACAAAAACAGTGTGTTGACCGGATGATTTCTGCATTTGGTGATGAAGCCCTATCCAAAACCACAATTTATCGCTGGTTTGCTGAATTTCAACGTGGACGTGTCAAGCTCAGTGATGATCCCCGTCAAGGTCGTCCAAAAACTGCAGTCACCCAAGAAAACGTTGATGCTGTGCGTAAGCTGATTGAGGAAGATCGACATGTGACATACCGCGAAATTCAGGCAACTTTAGACATTGGCATGAGTCAAATACAAATAATCTTGCATGAACAATTAGGTGTAAAAAAGTTGTTTTCTCGATGGATACCGCATTCGCTCTGTGAAGAGCAAAAAGCGGCTCGCGTTACTTGGTGCGTCAGAACTCTCGAAAGATTCCACGCAGGATCCTCAAATGCTGTATACAACATCGTATCAGGTGACGAATCCTGGATACACGCGTACGAACCCGTAACAAAAAACCAGTCACGAGTTTGGGTGTTCGAAAATGAGTTAAAGCCAACAAAAATTGTTCGTTCACGGAGTGTTGTAAAAAAAATGGTGGCCACGTTTGTCTCCAAAGCCGGCCATGTTACGACAATTCCTCTTGAGGGACAAAGAACGGTTAATGCAGAATGGTATGCTAGCATTTGTTTGCCACAGGTCGTTTCTGAACTCCGTAAAGAGAACTGCAACCGCCGCATCATCCTCCATCACGACAATGCGAGTTCTCACACCGCGCACAGAACAAAAGAGTTTTTATAGCAAGAAAACATAGAATTGTTAGACCATCCGCCGTACAGCCCCGACCTAAGCCCTAATGATTTCTATACTTTCCCTAAAATAAAGAATAAATTGCGTGGACAGAGATTTTCATCACCTGAAGAAGCTGTGGACGCCTACAAAACGGCTATTTTGGAGACCCCAACTTCCGAATGGAATGGTTGCTTCAATGATTGGTTCCATCGTATGGAAAAATGTGTCAAATTTCGCGGAGAATACTTCGAAAAGCAATAAATACATTTTTAAATAGTAATGTTGTGTCACTTCCTTGATTCCCGAAATTTTCAGTGCCGCCCTCGTAGATAATTAGTTGCCCAGCTTCTGTAATTATTGCGCACATTTTTAAATTTGTTGCACATAAAATTTTTTAGTTATTTCACAAAAACATTTCAGCACGGGCCAAAACATTACCGCAGCCAGACATTTTTTTTTATGATGGGAATATTGAAATAAATATTAGCTATATAATTAGTTGTCTAGACGAGGTAAATGTTGTAACTTATTTTGTATTTGTTCTTTCACCGGCTGCGAAGTTATTCGAGATCCTGCTGGAGTAACGTGTGTGGTTTTGATGGATCTTTGAAACGGTTAAGCGGGTTCTTATCATCTTTTGTACATGACTTCTTAAGAATTCGTTTTAATTAGTTGTGCAATAAAAAAACTCGAATAATGTACCGTTCAAAGGTTATTTAATTAAATATAAAAACACTTCAATAGGTCCTAACACTTTGAATAAGAGCTCCAAAGGCTTCCATTAAACGTTATTTTGTAGCTTGTAACTGCCTTCAAATGTATTTGAAGTTTCATTACTATCCTGTTAGTAATTAACAAATTATGATGAAATTCAGTTTTCCACGGTCACAATGCGCGCAGAGTTATTTGGCCACCGATAAACCTGTATGTGGATATATAAACTGAATGATATATCAATAATTAGTTGCTTAGTAAATTTTTATACTTGTAAAAATTTAGCGTAGTACAATACAATGATTAACGAGATAATAAAATAAAAGTCAAGGAAGTGCAAGACCGTGGTAACCCGACCATGTTTAGGTTAGAACCCTAGAATGAACCCTATATTATATTGTAGTCTTTGTTTAGATGGTTACAAAAAAGCGACCGCGTAGTACCTACATTATGCTATCTTCGAAAATATGTAGGATAGTGTTACAAGTTTAGTACAGATGTGTACACAAGTGTTAAAAAAAATCTACGTGTTTCCTAAAGAATTTTTATTTGGATGTTAAGTTGAAAAGGTACGTAAAACGGACCCCATTACACATGGGAGGCTGAAAAGGTACGCCAAATGTGTAAAATGTACGCTAACGGCAACACTGGAGCTAGAAGAGTGATATAGCTCTTTAGAGTGAAAGAGCTGATCGTTCATTTTATTTTCAGTGAGCTATTTCGCCCATGTGTACTTTCCTGTACTTACAAATTACATTCCTGTTTGTGTCACTATCCACCAAAAGAGAGAGAGTATAAGATTGATTGAATAACTATTAACGTGGCATAAAAACAAAATAAGACTTGTTATTTGCACGCTCTCAAACCATTTGTTTAATTTAATACTTAATCGCTATTTTTTGCATTTTCCATGACATTACTATTTCAATCAAAATTGAAAACTAATTCAATCGATTAATTATTTTTTTTACGCGACTAAAACTCATTCAATCATCAATCGTTAGTTAAACTAATTACTTTAGTTTTAGTTTTTAATCGTCAATCAAACAAAATTTTTGCCAACACTGGTAGGTAGTTGAGTATTTTGTGTTTACTTCGTGGTTAGAGTTAATGAGTACCTATACTCTACCTACTTCTCGTGTGGTGGCATTGCCGAGTTTAGAAGATAAGCCTACAAAATCTGAGGGCTTAGACAAAGTAACATTCGATTAGCGATGGCGCTAGTACAAAAGCCAAAAAATGTATGGGGTTGACATAAGCTATCGAAATGTCACGTGATCATAGTTCAACGAATATAAATTAGCTAGACTACTACCCCCTTATTGAATTTCGCTTCAGTCCGGAAGGGGCCTAAGGCCCCCAACAAATAGGGGCCTTTTAGGACTAGCTACGTCACTGGTGCTAATATTGTGGAGCGACGCTCGTTCTTGCATCGTAGATTTTCTTCAATCCTTATTTTATAAACTTAATTAATTATTAAGTTCTTAAGGGTGAAGACGGTGCCTGTCTGTTCGCTGAACATGAGTTTTACTAGACGGGTTTCGATGCGATTTTAGGGATTAAGCAGGCCATGAAAAAAGGGAACCCCAAGTCCAATGAGCACCCACTAAGTTTTCTAAAAGTCGGCGCCCCTGGTAATTATCATTACCTATCTATATTTTCAGGGTCATCCGATGAAACGCGGCGGAATCAAGGAACACAATTCCCCTTTCAGCGTGAAGCTCATGAACTCTGGGGTCCATTCTTCGCAGACCAACCCTGGATACAGCCGGCAGCCGGCTGGTGGCGCCATATTCTTCTATTAGAATTGTTACTACATCTCTAGTTACAATCTTGTTTTCTACTTCTATGGTCTTTCTCTGCATAGCCTCGTCCATCGAAATCTGCAGACGATTGTAATAAAATAATAGATAATAGATCTAACTAGCTACATCAACGCCGAGCGCCGGCAAAGCAGTACATTTCTCAAACATTTTTTTTACTTTTTGAAAATAAAATCCTTCTATGTTCTTACCTACTACTTGCTAAAAAAGTTGTCTTTATTTGTTCTATACCTAATAAAATATTACCTATTCAGTACAAGTAGGTACCTACCTACTACCTACATAAATTTTGTGGATGCCATATTAGCAGGTTTAATTAATACTTACCTATTCATCCATCATGGTGTTACCTATGTCCGTTATAGACTTTGAAGCCATCCAACCGATATGCCTCAAACCAGTTTCATTAGAAAGGAAATAATGCAAAGATGGTTTTAGACCACAAAAAAGAAAAATACATGTTAAACAAAATTTCCTTTTTTTCCAACAAATAAACAAAAATTTTTTTTTAGCGTAGTAGCACACGCCAGGTATCCGCTAGTGGCTTGCGGACGGCGAGCAATGGGCAGCTCGCCGTCCGGTAAGGACCAGACCCGGGTCGACGGCACGTCGTGTTCCACGCGCGCCTCAAAGAGATGTCAGCACAACTGACGGGGTCCGATAGGGCCGATGCCTGCCGGGGTTGCGGATTGTTCGAAAGAGTTACCGTGGCCCTGGCACACAGGCAACTGAAGGAACACGGGTGGGTTTTAGTCAGTAAGAGTCTGACACGCCCTTCCGCTCCGCCCAGAGCGGTAGAGGTCATTTGATGATATCCCACCCAAAAAAAAAAAAAGGTATCCGCTAGTGCATAAAAAAAATACACACAAATAAATAAAATTGAAGTGTCTGTTTGTAATGTCAAAATAACAGCTTTTTACTTAATGGACAAATTGTATACCGTCAAACGGGGTGAATAGCGATGCGGGGGTGAATCGGAACGAAATTTTAAAAGGGATTTTAATATTGAAACTATATAGTTTGTTGCCAAAAAGGACTCTAATGTGTTTACTGTATTATAATTAACGATTAAGTGCCCTTGTTGACAACAACCTATATTATTTCAATGTTAAAATCTCTTTTAAAGTTTCGTTACGATTCACCCCTACATCCCTATTCACCCGTTAGACGGTACAGTAATTACAACAATTTAAAAAAACACTGTCCGTCGTTTGTTCCGACAGATTTTGTCGGGACTAACTGGCAGATAGCTGATGTTATAGGGATTAGCTTAGGCTACTTTTATTAAAAAAATAGAATATGTATAGCCGTCGCGCCCCTCAGTCCCACCTATCACTCAGTGTTTTGACAAATCGAAGTTATGGTTGCCGATCCGGGTTTCAATGTCCGTCGGGCAGTTTTGTTGGGCTTTTTTTTTTAGAAACTTCTCAGTAGCAGCCCTGTCTATCTTTTTTAATCTATTCTTGGACACAATAATAACGAACCGTTGACACGTAAGAGGAAGAACCACAGTGTTTTCACTACGGGATCATTTCATCAATGTTAGCGCATTTAGCATAACCGGACGCGGTATCCGCAGTGGTTTGCTTAGGCCACACAAGAGGGTCAATGTTATGCATGCTTGTCGCCAGTATTCTATCAAACTATTTGATCGAATTTGCCTGGGCGAGAAATCTCTGACGACTAATTAGATACCTGTAGGTAGCCGGTCATGTGATCTTTAAATATGTCACTCAAACTTCGAGACTTCATTGTAGACCAAGCATATAGCCCACCAAGAGTGTAAGATAAGACCTATTTGTCTTCTCTACATACACTTGGTCGGTTATGAAATGAATTGAACTTTACGTTCTCTAGTGAGTAGTTAATTCCTTACCTTCGGGCAGCCGGCCTAGGCGGTAGACGGCAGTGGGTTTACCCGTACGTTCGCAACTGGTTAGGTGGCAGGTATCCGGCGGCGAATGTGCGGGTAAACCGGGTAAAATAAGCGTGTATGAAAGCTTTCATACTTATCTATCCTTTGCAGCCCGAAACACAAAGTACTTGCGATTTCGCGAGTTCAAAGACCAACGCCAATTAAAAAACGAAAGAGTTTTGTGTCATCAATTCTGTAACTGGCAGCAGATTTTTTTCGAATTCTTTATGATGCAGGTACCTATGTCAAAAACAATTAAACAAGATTTGGTAACATCTGGTCTAGCAGGAAAAGCACTGAAAAACCTACGATATATCCAAATTCATTGAAAATTTTGTTAAAATTTGCTTGAACTATGTAATCCTTATATTTAACACGTCATTCAAAACACATTCGGTGCTTTTATCGTGATATGGAGTTTTTGGATTCCCTTGGTAAGTGTCATGTTTTTTCGTCGTGTGCGGCATTTTATGAATATTCGAGCCTGGGTCCTAATTTCATAAAATTATCTTTTAGATCTAGATACAATAGATAAAAAGTCGCACCGGGTGCGGTCTTGGTATTTATACGAGCAGTTTAAGTCCCTCGAAAGAAGCCAGTTGGATGCTGCCCAGAAACTAAAAGATCGCTCCTATCAGGAAAGAATTTTGCGCCAAGAATTGTCAGAAAGACGAGCTAGGCGCAAATTGTACGATCAATTCGGACTATGTCAAAGCGAGTCCAGATTAAAAAGAGATAAGAGCGTTAGCAACTACAAGACTACAGTGAGTACGAGCGACGACTTCTTGGAAAGTTTCTACCTCCTGCACGAGGAGGAGCGAGTGACGCAAATTACTGGAGCAAATGAGTTCACTGGCGAGGGTGAGGGCGAGGGCGACACGTTTAGTCAAGACTGCTTATCAGTGAGCCATTGCTGCATACCCACATATGTAAGTGATGATCATAACAAAGATGACAACGTCAGCTATGTGGGAAGCGTTACTAGCGTAGTGGAGAATTTAAAACCACCTAATGACGAGTTTTTACCACCACCTATTGAGGAATTTATGCAAAATTCTATAGACGAAGATTTAAAAAGCTCTATAGCCGAAGATTTAAAAAGCTCTTTAGCCGAAGATTTAAAAAGCTCTATAGCCGAAGATTTAAAAATTTCTATAGCCGAAGATTTGAAAAACTCTATCGCCGAAGATTTAAACATGCAATTCGACTCTGTCAAAGAGGATATACTATGTTTAGAAAAGATTGCAAATTTTGAAGATGTCGATAAAATCTCTGAAGAAGATAGCTACAATAAAGTCACCGTACAAGAACATGTTGAGGTCAGCAAAAAAGCTGATCAGGAATGTAATGTAATCGCAATATGGTCCCGGCTAGTCTCGTTCGCATATCAAGTTGTGCAATTAAACCACGGTGATTGTTTTAATTATTTCACTAACATTTGGAGTAGCTGCTAAGTTACACGTTGAGTGCATGTCATGTTTGTTGCAGGCAACTGCTACTGCGACTACAGCTCGCAATTCCTGATGGCGGTGCTCGCCTGTGATGTGTTGCGACGAGGCGTCAACAGAATGTGTGAGTAATTATCGTTCTAAACAGCCGTTGGGTAAACTGGAAAAGGTCATTGATATTGTTTTTTTCAGTTTTTGGATGTTTTCTATTGGTACTTACTATATGCAGCCGCAGATATCGTTTAATCCCTATCTAGGTTGGTTGGTTGCTAAGACTTTTAAAACCAGATTTGATAGAGAGGTACCGTATGTGTGTATTAATTTGTAGGAGTTTTAATTTTAGGTCATATTTTGCAGCCTTACGTCTCTCCAATAGAGTTTGCTAGCGATGAATCAGACGCGTCCGACGCGAGTCCCAATTTAATTGTTAAACGGAAAAAATCTGTACAATCAAGAAAGCATAGGAAAATATGTGAATTAAAGGTAAATGTTCTGCTAAATTAATATTTGTTTTATCATAGTCTTTATCAGATGATAATCATAAGTATATAGGGTTCTAAAAAGTAAATATTTTGCAGCCATTGTCACACAAGAAAGCAAAAAACTTGTTCAAAACAAGACCTTCGGCAAGGAAATGTTTCAGTAGATATGGTTCAGAAAATTGGAAACCCTTTTATACGCAATCGCTCGCCAATGGAACGGCAAAAAAAGCGAGACTCCGCGGTGGGAGTGAACCATGGCGCGGTTCTGCCAAGATATATCATTACAGAGAAGAAATAAGCCCGGAGTCTTCCTCAAGTAGCGCTATATGGTCAGACCATTTGAACAAAAAGCCTATGGTATCTAGGCGGCATTCTTATAGGTATCATAATAGGACCCTGCATCCAATGTTGAAAATAGCTCAATGCATAGATAGCATATTGAAGGACATCGACGATTATAAGCATGATATGTAAAATTGTTGTTACACATTAAATATTATAAATAATAATAGTTTTGTTTAGTTATTTGTAGTGTTATAGTTCTCCCAGATTGAGGTTAGGCTAAGGGCCCGAACACACGTACCGCAACCACACCACATCGCAGCAACAAAATGTGGTCAAGCAGTGATTGTGTGAATAGTGTCACTGCAGTTTCTTGCAGTTGCGTTGTAGTAACTACAAAATTTCGATGCAGTTAAGTTGTCTAGAAGTTGCGATTTATGTTGTGGCTAGTGTTTGCCGACAAAATATTGAGTCCGGCTGTGACAGTGCTGTCGCATCGACGCGATGTTGTGGCTGCGACGTGGCCTTGTTGTGGTCGGTATGGGTTAAGTATTCCGTTTATCCACTCTAGAGTAGATGGACACGCGTGTTCATCTATCCACCTTAGACAGGGTGGATAATCGGAAGTCACTTCTGATTTTTCTTCCGACTTTTCACCCCAAGCAGTCACATCATCAGCAGTAAATATACTCATACACTTTAATAAATGATTAATTCATTTTAATCATTACAAACTCAAACAAATCATATTACGTATTGCATTTAAATCAAAATAAACTTCCTAGTTTTAAATTTATAAATTCTGCAATATGTCCAGGTAATGACCAACACTTTCATTATTGAGTAGACGTAATTGTGTATCCTGGATAAATTCATCTCCTTTAGGCGGGTATCATATCACATTTCCGCCGCGAAACCATAGTAGTTCCGCCATGACTTGTCCGTTGTACGACAAGCGCAACTGCCTGACGCCATGGATCTCTCTTTCCCGCGTGATTTCGCCGATCTGCTTGGAAGCCAGTAACACCTCCGCGCTTATCCCGCTATTTTGTTTCGCATGTATTGTGCCAGTCGACAAGTTTATAAAGCGAAACTTTTTTAATTTTTTGTAAAATTGATGTTGATTTTACGGAAAAACTAATCTAAGAGGTCCGAAGTTGACCTATTTAGTCAAAAGGGACGACGTTTTGCTCCAATTGCTACAATTCAACTGACTCTCATGATGTTCCGCTACTAGAACCGACATAGAATAGAATAGAATACTCTTTATTATGTACACCATAAAAATTACAGATATAAATGGTGGTATGGTTTATGTTGTAGGTAGTAATGATTCTTAGCGGTTACCCATAATTATTTTCGCGGCGGAGGTGTACTAAGGCCTTTAATGCACATTTGCAATCGTTTTCTAAATTTCTTTGCTACAACAGACGTATTAGCGAAAACGGTATTGTATGCCAATGTTTATTAGTAAACTTGGGCCATTTGCTACCACGGTTCTATAAATTACTACACAGCCGTGGGAGAAATTCGGAAGAAAAATAATATACGAATTCCGATTGGATAAACGAAATAACCGGTCGGTATCGCCCCTACGGTTGCTTAAGAGAGCGGCCAACCCGTCATATTTTTCATACAAACGCTCGTACGTGATTATAGCGTTGTAACCTATCTTTCACTGAAATTTTTGAAACAACAAGTATCTAGTGCACTTAATCTAGGTTTCTATGCAAGTAAAAAATCAAAATTTGAAGAAACAAATTCAGTATAAGCCTCCAAAAATCTGCTTTTTTGCACAAATGTTACCTGAACTTTGGCCGTTCATAATGTACTCATAAATTGTAACAGTAAAGAAAACATCCTCATAGAAACCTTGCACATGTAATGGAGATTCTAAATGACAAACATTTTTTTCCAAAAACTTGTTAGGTTTTTCAAAAACACGTATTTCCTGGAACAAGTTTTGTGAAATCTTTGGGCGCCAATTTTCGTTCGATGTTATCGCGTTCTCACTCTTGCTTCTTCTTCAAACATTGCGTTGGATGAAACAACAAGCTTTTCAATCATGCTCGCGTTGACGATAGACGGACCGGGAAGGGCCCTCGTAATTGCTTTTGACGGCCAATTGTGGTCCGTGTGAATAAACTATTCATTTTCATACAACTTAGCGGCCGTCCCAAGTGTATAAATATGTGGAAGTAAATTAAAACAGATATAACAAATATGTAACACTTTAATACACTCGTCGCCTGTACAACAGCGAATTTAAGTTAGTTACAATATTTTTTGTAGATTTCTACGTAGAAGTTACATCGAAAATGTTTCATAAGAACGCATCCCCCTTCACCATTTAATTCGTATCAAAAACAAGCCAGTTTCACAGAAAATGTATATTACAAGAACAAAAGACAGCATTTTATTATAATCATAACGTATTAATACCTTTAGGATGTTTCCAACATATATTTCATTTTATAAACTCAATCAGATGAAGACTGTTGAAAATTGTTTTCCTATGTTGGTTTTCCCTCATTTTATAATATGGAGTAGTCCTAAAAAAAAAAGAATACAGTAAATTGTAGTAAATGGCAACATATTAAATACTGGCTTCTACCCGCCTCTTTTGCCCGCGTGGATACCTGAAAATATTCCACGGGAACGTGCTATCCGGGCCAAAAGTAGCCTATGTCCTTCCCCAGCGGGGTAATTACGTAACACACTAACAGTAGGAATGGGTTTCATTTTGACAGTTCAACAACATTCGTTGCGTTATTTACGTTGTTGAGCAGACAAATATTTCGAACATATGAAGCAATGGATTAGCAATAGGCTTCAAAATGATTCAGATTGTGATAGATACTGTGTTACGTAATTAGGGTGCAGGTTGCCATCCTTGCCAAAATTTATTGAAATCCGTTCAGTGGTTTAGGCGTGAAAAGGTAACATACTGAGTTACTTTCGAATTTGTAATATTAAGTCTTAGTACTTATGGATTTCTTTTTCACAATCTAATAATTTTAAGACTAACTCCAAACTAGGCCAAGTACATATTATTCGGAAACATTATTCAAAATAAGTAGAAAAATATCGCCAAACTAAAGTGGTATAAAAATAAATTGTAACATATGGTAACACTACTTTCTCGGCCTTCCTTAAAAAAAGTAAATTAACTTTTCTTTTTGTTTGTAAATTGTATACATTTTGTTTGGAGCCTTTTCAAAGTAAATCGGCTTGAAAACTTTTTATGTTGAAGATAGCATGACAGAATGTATATTGCTGTAACAAAATTTACGGTAATCTTTTAACTATCAACTGGTAAATTGGTGTTATATAAATATTTAATTGCATTTTATACTGTAACAATATACTGAATAAATATAGTTTTATTACTTGAAAGTTGTGACGTAGTGCGCCCGGTATATTAAGGCCGACGCTGTTTGTTCCACAATAGCTCAAATTGGAACCCACTTTTTGCCATCGGCACATATAAACTGGGTGCTACATATAAAATGAGAACTTATACCCGACTACAGATCAACTACGAGGTGCAACCGACAATTAAACTATGGTTCGAGAAGGCCCGACCGGTTTCGGACACGAACTCCAGCCAGCCTCTGTTCGTGAGCGAATCACTAAACGAGGTAGGGTTTGAGCTAAATTATAGCAGAAACCTCGCCACTTTAATTAGAAACTAATTGGACATTCTCGAAACATAAAGAGACGTTGACAAAAAAAAAAAGAAAATTGAGCAAAAATAAATAAATATGTGTCATATGGAGGCTATAAAAATATGGAGATTTCATCGTCTTCATCTGTCAAAATACTGTGCCATAAACGAAATTATAATTCCACATGCGCTTCAACCTCGCACAACTTCCGACAATTTATCATAGCTTGTGAAGTTGGCACAAGTTTATGCCGACGAAGTTGCAAGTTCAAGGTTCAAAACATCGTCTTTTACAGGTAACTTCTACATATAATTGTTATAAATAAAAACCAGTTTCAATATAGTCGGGTAGAAGACAGTTCTGTAATAGATTATTACATTCTAAACATTTATATAAATATATCATATTGTTAGATGTACTGTGACGGTAAAATGTAAGGCGTGCTTCACTATTGTACGTTGTTGGCGTGTTTCAATTCACTAAAATGTTTCATTAAAATATCTATTTAATAAAGCGCGATAAATTATGATGGGTAAAGGGGCTATCTATAATATTAGGTGCTTCACATTTGTGCTAGATTTTTTTTAAAGCTCATCCACACAATGGCACGTCCTGGTCATAGTCAAATTGTTTTAATAAGACTTGAAACTCGCATCTTATCGTGATGATACCGCCAGTATTCGCTATTGTGTATAGGAGCAATTACAATTTGGATATATTTTTTAATTTAACTATGCAAAAAGCAGAAATTCCTCTGCCGTGCGATAAAATTCATACAATACGCTGAATATAGTTGCCCCCCCATTAGAAAACTCTATACATTAAACTATTTGATATTTTGATTTAGTGTACAATACGTTACAATAAGAATAGTAAACAATTATAAAATTGACTCTATTGTCTGTTGATGTACACTCAGTGCATTCAAAAAAGAAAAAAAAAAAATTGAAAATCGCGCAAGCGTAAATTCATTCATTTTGTTGAAATAAATAACTGGGAGATCAACATACAAGAAACTTCTACAAGTATTAAGTAGTAAGTATTGTTTCCAATTCGCTCGTCCAGTAAATATTTTTACTTGCAAAAATCAATTTCTTAAATTGATTGGACAAATTAATTGATAAAAATCAAAATAAAGTGTAAAAAGTATAATTATCTTCTCAAACATCACTGGTATACGAAATCCAGTCTTACCTTTAATTTTTTGTAAAATCAAACACTCCTTATCATGTTCAAGATATACCCTTCAATCTCTTTCTAATTAACTCCTCCGGCGATCTTTTATAATCCCTCGTCATGAATGAGCATATCATACTTAAGTAAGAACACATGCGCGTACCAGTGTTGGATTCGGGCGCTAATAAAAATACTGAATATTTCTGTCAAGATATACTATCGTATTTGAAAATAAAATATAGTACTTCTACTATAGCTTGACCGATACCGCTGTGCCGCGCCTTAAGTATGAGCGGCGAGGCGGGAGGCGGGACGCCGCCCGTGAGCGTTGACGAATGAGCGGCCTGCACTGCCCCCCCGTCTCGCCGCGCACATACCTAAGGCGCGGTACAGCAGTATCGGTCAAGCTATAACTATCGTAACTTGGCCAAATAGGACAACTTATTTTATAACAAAATGATTAAATACTAGAAATTAGTACTCTAAAAGTAATTTTTAGTCTGGAATTCAGGATTAGCTAGTCGGAGTTTACTTTTTTGTAATAAGAGAAATTACTCAAATTTCACAGATCAAAACGTTTTAAAATTCTTTGACGAAAATCTCTACTCTGTGCGACATTTTTACCACAGATTATATGGTATTGATAAAGCACAGACATATTAAGTTATAATTATGTCTGTGGTATCGATGGTTCCCCAACAATGGATGGACTAGTCAGCCATAGATTAGGGCATCGTTTCATAGAAATGTTTGTAACAATCGTTCCCTGTCAAAAAATTCTATAAACGATGCCTTGATTAATGATCCTATTGCTGTCTCGCTCTGTCAAAACACTTTAGTATTCATGCGAAAGAGATAGAGACTATAAAAAAAGAGTTGCTGTCCTTCAATTAGTGAAAGTAGTTCATGAACATTAAATTATCGTATTTTTGCATACGATCCTGGAATTAGGATTGTATATCGTACCTATCGCTAATTTATCGTACAAATACGATAGTTATCGCACGAAATCCAACACTCGCGTACGCATGCTTGCGTCACACGCATCCTAAACAAAATGGCGCCAGGCCAGTATAATATCTAAGTATAAATAATGGTTACCGCATAATATAATATGCACTGAGTGTACGCACCTACGCTACAATTTGAGCTAGTCGCCTAGTTGTCGGGCGGGTTGTCGAAATAGTCGATTTTCTCTGCAGGTGGTTGTTGGGGTTGCTGAGGCCTCGGCTGGCTGCGAGCGGCCCAGGCGTTCGTTGAGGTGAGGGTTGCCCAGCCCGATCTGTGGTGGAATGAAGGGTAGAATAATAAGGGTAGGGTAATCCTGCCGACAAACTGTCACGCAGTTTGGCAGGTGTATGAAATGTGTAAAAGTGTTTGGTCCAAGATAAATAATTTATTTATTTAAATAGTGGCTGGATGTTAGGGACTTACTGTTTTGGGCTTTTTTCTGAAGGTAATTAGGTAAGGCAAGCAAGAAAGTTGATTCAGTATGTCCAGGTACACTCGCAGAAGGTAAATGCTGTGTAATTTTTAAATACTTTACGCCAAGATTTAGTACTGTTGGATTTTAATACTGGCGATTAATACTGTTAGAAAAGTAAGTTTCTTTCTCGGAGTGAGTAACTAATTTAAAGTTGCATACCGCGACTAACATTAGACTTTATCCAGTAACCATTTGTGTTCATCAAATACTTTTGTGTATGGTTATAGACTGTAGTGTGTGACCGTGGTACAACACAACAAGGATATTTTGGCGCGTGGCCGAAATCGGAACTAATGCCACCATCTTGTTTTGTCATTATTATTTATGTGACAATTTCACAAATGATTACCAACAACGCCCCCCTGTCAGTGTCATTCAGGCGCCAAAAGATCCTTGTACAGTCCATTGACAGTTAATTTTACCTCTGACAGCTGCAACCCAACAGCAAGTTTATTACAACAATAATAAAGATCGCTGTGATTTTGATAGACTTGTCAATGGCAGCAACCTAATAGCAACCTTATTGTTATGAGATTAAAGATCACTGTGATTCGGACAGTGATGTAAAATCAGAGGTAAAATAACTGTGAAAGGACTAAACATGTTTTAAAGAAATATACATTATGGTATAGAGTAGCAGACAAGCGTGCTGTCCACCTGATGGTAAGTGGTCATCTCCGCTAAGTACATTTGCATTATCAAAGGCATAAAGGCAACTGGTGTTATGTATTGTCTGCTCCAAAAGTATCCGATGAAAATGTAAACAAATGGATCAGAAAACGTACCTGTGGATGCTAATTTCTGCTACTTACAAATTGAGTGCTTTGATTAGATTATTTGAATACTTAAACTCGACATTTTAAATGACTTGAATGATTTTTTTGTTAGTTAATTTTATTACTTTAATATTCGTTGATGATTTTAAAATTACAATTTAAAGTAAAACAATAATTGATGGAGAAAGTGATGAAATATAAAGTTGAAACCTTCTAAATACAAATGAATGTGTTAGTAATGCCCTTTAGTGAGTGATTGTGTAAGAAGGTAACCTGGACAGGGTTTGTTTAGTTAGTAAGAGTGTGCACGTACTTGGTGTGTGCGCCGGGCGCGTGCGCGGGCCCGGGCGCGGCGTGCGAGGCGCGCAGCACGGGCCCGGGCACGCGGCGCCGCCCCGCCTCGCGCGCCAGCACCTCCAGCACGCTCATGGCGGGCAGCCACGACTGGGGGGAAGGGCTCTGTTAGCGGACATACTAACAAAGCAGGTCGCACGTACGTATACGCGGCGTCAAAGAGGTGGCGCCTTTATGCGAGGACGTGTGGTCGAGCGGCCGCACTTGGGGGTGGGCACAGGCTCTAGGCGGGCTGATAACAGTCGGGGGTGCGCGTGAATGTACACACGGCTACATATCGAGCTATACATTTCCAGTATAAGTTGACCTCTCATTGTGTGAGGTCAACTTATACTGGAAATGTATAGTTCGATATGTCGAGGCGTGTGTACGAGTATCTCGCGAGCCCCCGTCTCCAGGTAGTATAAGGTACCGTGGGGTTTTTAGTCGGTAGGGGTCCGACATAACCCTTCGTTCTCCCCAGGTGGAGTATCAGTGAGGATTTATCCCAGAAGAAAAAATGTACACGCGACGTAAAGGAAACGCAAATGCGACTTTAAAGCCACGTCAACACATCATTTTCTATGAAATCATGTCTACACGACGCTAGCACATCGTATACAATTTACAGCGTAAACGTCTACGAAATGACAATACTTATAATTTATGCTGGACTTAAGAGCAAAGAACTTTCACTATAATTACTTTTTGTAACTGGTAAACATCGCTGATTTTTTCAGACTAAAGAGTCTGCAATATAATGAGTAAATCTCATGTCAAACAATTTATACATTCGTTGTGTTATTTTGAACAACCAAACATTTCGATATTCTTGATACTTGATCGAAGACCAAACAAAATAGCTAAAACCCTATCATTTACTGAAAAACAGAGTAGGAATTTTTAATCAAACTACGTAATTACAAATAAATATTCACCTTTTCTTTATCAGCAGTAGCCACAACGTTCCTATTGGGCTCAGCATCGTAGGCGACGCTCTCACAGCCGAAGTGTTCACAGAGCTCGTGTATGAACTGACGCTTCTGCCAGTTCATTGAAGGGAAGGAATGCGCTCGGGTCTTCTGTTTTGACTGCAGAAGGAAAGTTATATCATTATAATTATGACTTATATTTATTTTGTAAATTGGTTATAAAATAAATATTTAACTGATTGGTTAAAAACTTATTGACCCTCTAAAGATGAACGTTTATTAAATTAATGAACCTCTAAAAACTTGTTGGGCTTCTAAGATGCACAATTTTTGTAAAAAATGAGCCTCTTTTAACTTTCTGGCCTTGTTGTGTCATTGGTGTTCAATAATCTTTTTAGGAACATTAAATGGGAATTATTTGAGGATCGATTAAAATCATTATTTTCATATAAATACTTATAAATTCCATTTACTTATATATTTATTTGAAAAAAAAAAACTTTAGAACAAGAACAGGGTCCAAGCTACCGGTGGTCAAGGCTCCAGAGAGAGAAACATCCTAATAATGCGAGCCGTGTCCAGAAGTACCGCTTGTTGAATAAAGCCCTTGATCAAGCTGCCCAACGAGAGCCTCCTCAGGTGTTGGTTGGTCGAGGCTCTTGGCTATTAATTAATTAGCTGCCACGGCTATCAGCACAATGATTGCTGAGTCCACATCCCACACGTAGACAACTTCGCGAGCCAAGTCAAGATACTTGGTTTTTTATCTTTCTCGCCTTTCACGAGGGTCTCGTCATGCGGGACCGTTATGTCAACAATCATTGCGCGCCGCTCTAATCGATCCACCACCACTATATCAGGCTTATTGGCAACAATAGTCCTGTCAGTGATGATAGATCGATCCCAGTACAATGTTATATTTCCATTTTCGAGAAGTTGGTAGGGCATATACCTGTAGTACGGCACTTCTGATTCCACAAGGCTGTATTTCAGAGCAAGTTGCTGACGGATAATCGTGGCTACCAGGTTGCGTCTGAGGGAACCACGGATGAGGGCCGCGTGACACTACTTTGTGACTTTAAGACAGTTGGCATGGGGAAATATCTGTATAAAAACCTTCTTAGCAAGCTGCACGAGCTCGGTGAGCTTGTCGTGTATCTGGTGCGCGAAGGCGGGCTCGCGCGCGGCCGTGGAGCGCACGTGCTCGCTGTAGCGCGGCGCGAGCTTGGCCGACACGTCGGGGTTCCGTATCTGAAGTGCTAGGGCCAGCTGACGGGTGCGAGCTTCCACGCGGCACTCGTCGTCGCATTCGAGACTGCAAAACGAATAAAGTGGTTTTACTATCCGCCCGGATACTGCATAGGTCCGGTTGTATCCTACTATATATATAATATTATAAATGAGAATGAGTGATTGAGTAACAAACATCTGAACATAATGTTTAGATGTTTGTTACTCAATGACGCAAAAACGGCTGAACGGATTTGGATGAAATTTTGGCGCACAGTTAGTTTATAACCTGCATACCACAACCAACCATAACCTGCAACCTGCATAACACATAGAATAGTTTTTATCGCGATAGTATGTCCCGTAGAATAATTTCCGAACTCCACGCAGGTGAAGCCGCGAGCATAAGTTAGCTAGTTGTAAAATAAAGCCGGAAAGCGGATAGTTGTTGGATATGTGTGATGTGACATCTCTAATATATATATATTTTGAAATCAGGAAACAGTGAAGTGAGAAATATCTTACGTTTTGAGCATACTGCCGGGGCGCTGTACATCTGACAGGTCTACTGAACCACCTTCTGACATCTTAGTGGCGGCTAGAGCGCTCATCATCCTGTTGACAAAAATTTAGATAAAAAAATATAGTATTTATTGCGACAGCTAAACTGAACTAGACACTATATTTTGGATATGCAAAGACACATAAGTTATTCCAATTTGATTAACTTAAAAATAATAACTATTGAAATAAACACCTACTGTCACGTAAAAAATTCCAAAATAATATGTTTGAAAAAGAAAAAATAAAGAACATGCTATTTTCGTTTATAAAAAAATTGCAATTTATTGATTGTGTTTTTTTTTTGAGGCGTGTTTGTGTAGTACAAGGATCTTTTGGAGCGTGGCCAAAATCGGAACTAACGCAGCCATCTTATTTTTTTAATTAATATCACAAAACTATACTGCACGTATGTTTACCAACAGCGTCCTCCTGTTAACGTCATTCGAGCGCCAAACATCCCTGTAGCAGTGTAACGTAGTACACGTCATCACTTACTTGGCATAATCGCGGGCGTTCTCGCAGCAGGGCCGCTCGGCGTGGCGGCGGCCGCACGGGCACGTGGCGCGCACGGCGCGGCGGCACGGGCCCGCGCTGGGGCACGCGCCCGCCCCGCCCGCCGCGCCCGCCGCGCCCGCCGCGCCCGCCTCGCCCACGTGGCAGGGCGCCGCGCACGGGTGGCCGCACGACGGACGCTTCTCCATGCAGGGTTGGGTGCATCTGGGTAGTGGTGTACTATAGGAGTACAGTCACGACCATAAATTTGTATACACTTGGCTAAATTCAAAAGCGACTTTCTCCTTAATTTTTTAATGAAATTTTATGTTGTTACGAACATAGTAATTTCGAATCCATAGGTTTATCTAGTATGTCGTATTTCAATGTTACATTCCTTATTTTACGAAAAAATCGCTATTGAAAGTTGCCAAGTGTTGACATATTACTGCTTGACTGTACATTATATTAAACGTGTTTGTATCTATATTATCTTTGAATGGACAATATCTAATCAGCATTCGACATGTTTCATTGTATTTCATTTCCGTCCCTATATGGCGACCCTGCCAGGATGAGGGGAAGGTTACCTCTCTCCTACCCTTTTGCTGTGCCCTACAGGGTCCATAATGATCTCAATTATATTAGTCACCACCTAAGTACACGTTATGGTAAAGCAATAAAGATATTGAGTATTGAGTTATCTTGGGCTGTCGATGCTGGCATGTTATATTAAACTTCTTGGACGCTATAATAAAGTCGACCAGATTTCGAAAACTTGGCACTGCGCTAACGATGCAAATTGTGTCAGAGAGGCTTAAATGTTTATTGTGTTTACTAGTCAGACATCGCTAATGAGACACAATTGATTATCTATTGTAATGGCCCTCTAGCAGCCCACCTGGAGCCTGTCTAGTTGGCGTTTCTACATTTTAAAAGCCAGGAACCCCAGGAAAACACACTAGAGAGCTTCCATATAATGTATAAATAAATATATCCTAATTCCATATAAATATATCCTATTTTAAAACAACTTAAGAAATACCTGTAAAAACCTTCAAAAGCTGAAAATCCGGAAATTTTCGTTTACAATCAAAGCGATCATAAAATAAAGAGGGAGATAGACTCACATGTACAAATATACAAGTCTCTTTCAGTACTTACTTGCCAGAGTCACAGGCTCCCTTGTGACAAGTCTTGATACAGGTGTGCTTGCCGCAAGGAAGCGGCTTCCCGCAAGGTAGGCCGCACGAGAACTCCTCTTGAGAACACGGTATTGTTTTTCGCTCCTATTTAACAAAACATGGCTTATTGTTAAGTGTCTTCAAAAACCACATGATTATCAAAACTCTCTGCTGGACCAAGCCTAGTTTCGGGAAAACAACCACGGTAGATAAAGATAATTTTATTTTGCAAATATGTGTATAAATTTTTCTTTTGATAACAAAAATTATAACAAGTTTAGCCATATTTTTAACCGACTTCAAAAAAAGGAAGAGGTTCTCAGTTCGACTGTGTTTTTTTTATTTATGTGTGCTCACAACTCTTTTCTAGGAGAACCGATTTAGATGATTCTTTTTTTATTTGAAAGTTGGTGCTTCTCATGTGGTCCCATATAGATTTAATCAAGTTCTGACCAGGAGTTTTTGAGTTATCCTTAATACTGCGTATTTTTTTCAGTTAGTTTATATTGATGATGTTTTAATAATTTCCTGTCACTGTTATTTACATATCAAGTAGTGGTATACGAATTTGTGTGGGGTAGGTACCACAACTAAAAAGTGAAAAATAAAAACCTTTTACAAAAAAAAACGACTTCCAAAATAAAAATAAAAAAACAAAATAGTGAAAAATAACTATAATTTCGGAAGTCGGTGGCAAAAACGAAAATACAAAACCAAAGACACCAAATTCCGATATTAAAGTAATTTATCACTTTTTTATGTTTTTTTTTTTGTACTTATGAATTAAGTAAATTAAGGACATAGACTCTCATCCCGTAAGCTTCTAATTTCTGTAAGAGGGTAAGATAGTGTACATAGTAAAATGCCTGGGCCATATCACAAAATATGGCACATACAGGACTCCGGTGATCAACATTTTTAATTACATTGTATATAAAATCATATATAGCCATATTAATACTTTTATGGATTCGATATCCTTTCGGTTCCTCACATAGAATGTAATTTTTTTTTTCAATGAATTTATACAGTTCCTTATAAATATATTTCTCAAATATTTTTGAAATTACTGAGATTGGTTGGTAATATTCCATCAGTTGTCAATTTTTTTTTATAGGCTTTATAATTGATATTTTTAAAGCATCAGGGTATATACCTGCGATAATACTTAAGCGCAGCGCTTACTTAAATGACAGCTTATTTCCATTGACACTTTTTAATATCTTTGTAGTACTATAGTGTATTCACGGAGACGAGTTAGTAGAGCGCTATCTCACTCACACAATTTTTTAACTGCGATTGGTCAGTGATAAACGCTAAGGCGGTGTACACAGTACGAGTACTTTTTAGTCTACTCATACTTCCCGTACTGTGCAGACGTGCTCTTACTTGTGACTGTATGCTCAACTTGTGAATCGGCTGGTGTATTGGATTTTATGATTGATTGCTTTCTTGACGACTTGGCGGCTTGTGAAAAGGACTTTTCATTGTGAACTGAAATAGTGCGATAATGGTGGATATCGAACAACCTGCTGAAAAAAGAAAACGGCGGGCTTTTTTGTCTACCGAGGAGACTATGATTTTAAATATGTACCACGCAATGAGAAAAGCAGACTCTTCGGCCTCCAAGGGTGACATTCTGAAAGCTGTTGCATCTTCTTTAGGTGTTCACTGGGCTTCTGTTCATAGAATTGCAAAAGAGAAGAATGATAGTGGTGAGTTAAAATCTCCGAAGAAATTGAAGCAACGTTTGTCAATTGTTGATACGATTGATAACTTTACAAAATGTGCCATCAGAAGTATAGTCCACAATTTCTTCGCGCAGAATGAAATACCTACTCTAGATAAGATTTTAAAGAAAATCAGTGATGATGGCACTTTGGGCATTATAAAGAGAACGACGCTACATAAAATATTGAAAAAAATTGGTTTTAAATTCTGTAAGAGAAGCAGAAACAGCTTATTGCTGGATCGCGATGACATATTCTTTTGGAGAAGAAATTATCTGCGAGCTATCAAAAATGCACGAAATAATCATCAAAAAATCTACTATTTAGATGAAACTTGGGTGAATGAAGGTCACACTACCTCAAACGCTTGGGTCGATACCACAGTGAAAAGCAGGCGAGACGCTTTTATTAATGGACTAACGACTGGCTTGAAAACACCTTCAGGTGTGTATTTTTTTAATTTAATGGTCAATGGAAATTTTTAAGCGGCGCAGGTGTGCTAATGACCCGTTTATTGTTCTTTTGTCATAAATGAGCATTATCATAATAAAATACTTTTTCCCAATTTTTGTATAGTAAACTGGCCCAGGTGCGCTACATCCATTGTTATTATTATCATTAAGTTATTGTTATATTCTCATTGTTGAAACACGTGTTTTATAACATGTTTGTATTCTCGTTACAGGAAAAGGCAAAATACTAATTATCACTCACATCGGGAGTGAGGATGGATTCGTCGAAGGTGGTCTAAATATGTTTGAGTCGAAGAAACAAGGCGATTATCACAAGGAGATGAATGCCGAAGAATTTGAAAATTGTTTTAGAGAAGTTTTAAATAAGCTAGATGATAATTCTGTGATAGTCATGGATAACGCTTCCTATCACTCTAGGAAAATAGAGGGAATCCCAACGGCCAAATGTAAAAAACAGGATATATTTAATTGGTTACGCGAAAAAAATATTAGCTGTAACGCTGAAATGTTGAAACGTGAATTATTAAACATCGTTAAAAATCATAGACAGCGTTATGACGCTTGCATTATAGACGAAATGGCAAAATCACAAAACAAAACTGTATTGAGACTGCCGCCGTATCATTGCGAATTAAATCCAATTGAGCTAGTGTGGGCTCAAGTTAAAGGAAATGTAGCTTCTCACATGAAAACACACAAAATGGCAGAATTAAAAATTGTATTAAACGAATCAATTCATAATATTGACGCAGAGAAATGGAAAAAATGTATAAAGCATGTCATAGAAAAAGTTGAGCCCAAAATGGATGCCATGGACAGAAATGTAGAAGCAATGACTGAAAGATTCATAATAAATGTAGGAAACGACGACAGTAGTGATAGTACGGAGAGTGATGATGATGATGATATGTTATAAACTTGTTTATGTAGATATTATAATATAATAAAGAAAATTTAATCATTAACTCTCGATTTTATTTCTTTCCTTCATATCCATCCAGATATATAAAAAAGTAGGTACCCATAAAAAAATTCTATCAAATAAATGTCTCTCAATTTATACGACAGACGAAGCCGCAGGAATAAACTAAGCGAACTTTTAAGAAGCGCAGTGTGAACGCACATTTACATTTCTAAGGTATTGTTAACGCCCACTGACCCTAAAAAAGTTTTTTTTGTCTTTGTCATTTGTATGATAATGTGCGATAGAGAAGGCGCTATACTAACTCGTCTCCGTGAATACACTATACCTATGAACATTACCTCGTGGTCGCCATGGCAACGCTTGGTAGTGAGCACCACACAAGGCGGACAGTCTCCGGAGTGGCAGGAGTAGTGCAGCGGGTGCTTGCAGGGGGAACCTTACCTCGTGGTCGCCATGGCAACGCTTGGTAGTGAGCGCCACTCAAGGCGGACAGTCTCCGGAGTGGCAGGAGTGGTGCGGCGGGTGCTTGCAGGGGGAACCTTACCTCGTGGTCGCCATGGCAACGCTTGGTAGTGAGCGCCACTCAAGGCGGACAGTCTCCGGAGTGGTCGGAGTGGTGCGGCGGGTGCTTGCAGGGGGAACCTTACCTCGTGGTCGCCATGGCAACGCTTGGTAGTGAGCGCCACTCAAGGCGGACAGTCTCCGGAGTGGCAGGAGTGGTGCGGCGGGTACTTGCAGGGGGAATCTTACCTCGTGGTCGCCATGGCAACGCTTGGTAGTGAGCGCCACTCAAGGCGGACAGTCTCCGGAGTGGCAGGAGTGGTGCGGCGGGTACTTGCAGGGAGAACCTTACCTCGTGGTCGCCATGGCAACGCTTGGTAGTGAGCGCCACTCAAGGCGGACAGTCTCCGGAGAGGCAGGAGTGGTGCGGCGGGTGCTTGCAGGGGGAACCTTACCTCGTGGTCGCCATGGCAACGCTCGGTAGTGAGCGCCACTCAAGGCGGACAGTCTCCGGAGTGGCAGGAGTGGTGCAGCGGGTACTTGCAGGGGGAACCTTACCTCGTGGTCGCCATGGCAACGCTTGGTAGTGAGCGCCACTCAAGGCGGACAGTCTCCGGAGTGGCAGGAGTGGTGCGGCGGGTACTTGCAGGGGGAACCTTACCTCGTGGTCGCCATGGCAACGCTTGGTAGTGAGCACCACACAAGGCGGACAGTCTCCGGAGTGGCAGGAGTAGTGCAGCGGGTGCTTGCAGGGGGAACCTTACCTCGTGGTCGCCATGGCAACGCTTGGTAGTGAGCGCCACTCAAGGCGGACAGTCTCCGGAGTGGCAGGAGTGGTGCGGCGGGTGCTTGCAGGGGGAACCTTACCTCGTGGTCGCCATGGCAACGCTTGGTAGTGAGCGCCACTCAAGGCGGACAGTCTCCGGAGTGGCAGGAGTGGTGCGGCGGGTGCTTGCAGGGGGAACCTTACCTCGTGGTCGCCATGGCAACGCTTGGTAGTGAGCGCCACTCAAGGCGGACAGTCTCCGGAGTGGTCGGAGTGGTGCGGCGGGTGCTTGCAGGGGGAACCTTACCTCGTGGTCGCCATGGCAACGCTTGGTAGTGAGCGCCACTCAAGGCGGACAGTCTCCGGAGTGGCAGGAGTGGTGCGGCGGGTACTTGCAGGGGGAATCTTACCTCGTGGTCGCCATGGCAACGCTTGGTAGTGAGCGCCACTCAAGGCGGACAGTCTCCGGAGTGGCAGGAGTGGTGCGGCGGGTGCTTGCAGGGGGAACCTTACCTCGTGGTCGCCATGGCAACGCTTGGTAGTGAGCGCCACTCAAGGCGGACAGTCTCCGGAGTGGTCGGAGTGGTGCGGCGGGTGCTTGCAGGGGGAACCTTACCTCGTGGTCGCCATGGCAACGCTTGGTAGTGAGCGCCACTCAAGGCGGACAGTCTCCGGAGTGGCAGGAGTGGTGCGGCGGGTACTTGCAGGGGGAATCTTACCTCGTGGTCGCCATGGCAACGCTTGGTAGTGAGCGCCACTCAAGGCGGACAGTCTCCGGAGTGGCAGGAGTGGTGCGGCGGGTACTTGCAGGGAGAACCTTACCTCGTGGTCGCCATGGCAACGCTTGGTAGTGAGCGCCACTCAAGGCGGACAGTCTCCGGAGTGGCAGGAGTGGTGCGGCGGGTGCTTGCAGGGGGAACCTTACCTCGTGGTCGCCATGGCAACGCTCGGTAGTGAGCGCCACTCAAGGCGGACAGTCTCCGGAGTGGCAGGAGTGGTGCAGCGGGTACTTGCAGGGGGAACCTTACCTCGTGGTCGCCATGGCAACGCTTGGTAGTGAGCGCCACTCAAGGCGGACAGTCTCCGGAGTGGCAGGAGTGGTGCGGCGGGTACTTGCAGGGGGAACCTTACCTCGTGGTCGCCATGGCAACGCTTGGTAGTGAGCACCACACAAGGCGGACAGTCTCCGGAGTGGCAGGAGTGGTGCGGCGGGTGCTTGCAGGGGGAACCTTACCTCGTGGTCGCCATGGCAACGCTTGGTAGTGAGCGCCACTCAAGGCGGACAGTCTCCGGAGTGGCAGGAGTGGTGCGGCGGGTGCTTGCAGGGGGAACCTTACCTCGTGGTCGCCATGGCAACGCTTGGTAGTGAGCGCCACTCAAGGCGGACAGTCTCCGGAGTGGCAGGAGTGGTGCGGCGGGTACTTGCAGGGGGAACCTTACCTCGTGGTCGCCATGGCAACGCTTGGTAGTGAGCGCCACTCAAGGCGGACAGTCTCCGGAGTGGCAGGAGTGATGCGGCGGGTACTTGCAGGGAGAACCTTACCTCGTGGTCGCCATGGCAACGCTTGGTAGTGAGCGCCACTCAAGGCGGACAGTCTCCGGAGTGGCAGGAGTGGTGCGGCGGGTGCTTGCAGGGGGAACCTTACCTCGTGGTCGCCATGGCAACGCTTGGTAGTGAGCGCCACTCAAGGCGGACAGTCTCCGGAGTGGCAGGAGTGGTGCGGCGGGTGCTTGCAGGGGGAACCTTACCTCGTGGTCGCCATGGCAACGCTTGGTAGTGAGCACCACACAAGGCGGACAGTCTCCGGAGTGGCAGGAGTGGTGCGGCGGGTACTTGCAGGGGGAACCTTACCTCGTGGTCGCCATGGCAACGCTTGGTAGTCAGCACCACACAAGGCGGACAGTCTCCAGAGTGGCAGGAGTGGTGTGGCGGGTGCTTGCAGGGCCGTTCGCGGATGCAGGGCGCACTGCAGGCCGGGGGCCGGGCTCCGCAGCGGACTGGAGGTAGGATCACTTCCGCGCCGCATTCACAGGTTAGCTCGTCAAAACCTGGGGGATAATAAATATACTCATCAGTATTTTTAAGGCTTAGAACTCACGAAACGGCGCCAACGCGCCTAGTCGGGCCGCGAACCGTATTGTATTGATGAAAAAGGCAGTATAAAATTTGGCGATGCGTTTTCGTTACACTGTGCGGCACATAACAAGTGAAGTACTCACTGACGCGCGGGCAGGGCGCGCAGTGGCCAGTGTGACAGAACTCCTCGCAGCGGTGCGTCTGGCACGACAGCGTGCGGCCGCACACCACGGCACAGCGGTGCGACGTGGCCGCGCAGCACACCGTGCGGCAGCGGTGACGCCCGCACGACAGTTTCTGGTGGAAAAAGAAAGGATTAAGGCAAAATATGGTTAAGGAAGTAGCGACACCTATACGGCTATACAGGCTGTAATTTTAAACACCATGCACCTCTTAAGGGGCTATTGTACTCATCATTGTGAACAATTTTTACTGTGGGACCAAACCTGACATCATGAAAAAAATATCAGTTGTTCCCTACATTTTGACGAGTTATACGAACATAAATGTAGGGAAGAACTGATTTATTCGCGATTTCCACGCGAGTGAAGTCGCGGGCAGACGCTAGTGTACTGTTGGGTGTGTCAAAACTAGGTAGTACAACTATTTTCTTAATGTCCCTCGGGAATCATCGCATTTCCGAATACAAACGAATGCTAATTTCCATATCCAGCAATTATTAGATTTATGGTGTATAATAATAATTTGAAATCAGAACTAAATACTTTATTTTTGTTTTGTTTTGACGTAACTACACAATAAAGTACTTAGTTCTGAATTCAAATTATTATACACGATAAATCTAATAATTGATGGACATGAAAATTAGCACTCGTTTGTATTCGGAAATGCTATGATTCCCGAGGGACATTAACAAAATAGTTGTACTGTAATTATTTTACTGCATACCTTATTGCATTTCTTTTGGCACAGCACGTTGTTGTACATCTCGGGCAGGTCGGCACAAGGGACCTCGCGGCTTGAGTGGCCGCAGCGGCATTGGAGAACCGTTTTATCGGGACATTCTGGACACTGTCCTAGAAAAAAAAAAAAAAACTTAAAACCTCGGTTGCACTACTCGCGTCACATGTTTCGCGACTTGCACAGTTTTTGATACTTTACGGCTTTGATGCTCATAATTATATACAAATTGTTTCAGATACGTGTCCCAACGGCACATGGGCTCTAGTGCAGACGAGGCTTAGTCATATTATAATAATACATGCCATGTTCCCAATGAGATTTCCCATCGGAAAAAATTACGAATTTCTATACTAACTTTCATACCCTATTTACCCCTATAGGGGGTGAATTTTCATTAAATAAGGAACTGTAGCGGTATTAACATCGCCACATTCGAGCTACACGTTACACTGACGTCACGCAAAACCTGCATCGCGCAAGCAGAGTTTACCGCGCAACTAGCTTATATACAACGTCCCGACATCAATCGTCGGGCAGTTGCCCACCAGACACCACACCCGTCTGGTCGGAGTTTCCTCCCTTTTCTATGGAGGTTTGAGTGAACTTTACACCCTGTTCCTCATGCCTTCGAGCGGCGAGTCACACAGCCAGCCAGCACCCACGGCTTCAACGGGTATCCTGACCACCAGCATGCAGCGACCGCGCATACCTGGTCATCACCCTCAGCCTCATCAGCAACCTTGGCACAGCACACTGCACTCTCGGCCGGTCAACAAGCAGAGCCTTCAATCCCTCTCCTGGTCGACGCCAGCAGTCAGCCTCAACCCGGCGCTGTACCACATCCGACGCACTGGAGCATAACGCAGCGCCACCCCGACTCACTGGGGAATATTCGCAGACAGTTCCGACTCACCGCGAACTATGCGACACCCGGTTCCGACTCACTGGAACCTCAACTGGCCCTGGCAAGCATCGCAAGATACAAGACTCAGCCCACTATCGACCTCCGGTCTCCGGGGGGGAGTGATGTAGCGGTATCTACATCGCCACATACGAGCTACACGTTACACTGACGTCACGCAAAACCTGCATCGCGCAAGCAGAGTTTACCGCGCAACTAGCATATATACAACGTCCCGACATCGATCGTCGGGCAGTTGCCCACCAGACACAACACCCGTCTGGTCGGAAGATCCTCCTTTTTCTATGGAAGTATGAGTGAACTTTACACCCTGTTCCTCATACCTCTATAGAACTATCGTAGAAAACGCCTGTGTGTTGTCTGTCAGTGAATGAATTTAAGGGGGATCCGCCATGCGCCTAGGTAGCCCGCGAAATTCCTATTTTCTTACGTTTTTTGCCATTTGCAGGTCAGTATCAGGTTGTATGTTGATCTAAATATGATTCGCGGCCGTATCAAATATTTATTTATAGAATTATACTAATAAAAATCATCAATACATCTCTCTAAGTTCATATTACCCTATTGAGTCATGATTTCAAGAAATAGCATTCTTGAAATCATGACATTTGAGGCCAATTCAAACTTAAGGAGTTGTATTGCTGATTCTAATGATTATAATTCTGTAAAGCTATATTTTTTACGGTCGTGGATCATATTTTAATCACCATACAACCGGACACAGACTTGCAAATTGCAAAAATCATAAGTAAATTTTTATTTCGCGGGCTACCTTAGCGCATCCCTCTTAAGCTTTTTATTAAGAAGAAGATAATATAGCTGATGTCATCAATTGAATGATCAACTTTTGGTCTGTTTTGATCTCCTAGTAAGTCAACAACGAATATAAATTATTTCTTAGCTAGTAAGACTTACCTTCATGACAATTAAGTTTGCAGAAATGTTTGTCTCCGGCGGGGCCGCACTGCAGCGGTTTGGCACATACGTTGCCGCACAGCGGGATCGGGTCCGTGCAGGCCTTGCGCGAATCTTTGGCCAACCTAAGGAAAATATGGGTCAGATACGTTTCTGGAGGAGGGTTGTTAAAAACTAAAAACCATTTCTCTTTTATGTGTATACAGGGTGGCAGGGACATCGACGGCCAAACTGAAACCATGAATTCAGCACATGATTCTAGAAATAGACGTCGTTCTAGGAATCGTCGTAGAAATTTTTCGTAGGTTATCAAAAAAAATATCACCCCATACGAGAATCGTGTTTAAAAAAATATGTTCTGTAAAATATTGTACGGTGGTACGGAACCCTTCGTTTGCGAGTCCGACTCGCATTTGGCCGGTTAAAAAAAAAAATATAGATTGTTTTTAAACCGTCTTAATTAAAGAAAATAAATAAATGATGTTACAGGTATACTCACTGCGTATTCCCACAAGGACAGCTGTGCACATACTGCGGCAGTAGCTGGCAGGGCTGGCAGGGCGGCGCGTGGCAGTGCGCGCGACACACGTGCGCGCCGCACGCCAGCACGCGGCCGCACGTGTCGCCGCACGACCAGTTGGTGCACGTGCCCGTCTCGGCTGTGCACGTCACTGAGCGACACTTGGCGGCGGGGCAGTAGCATACTGGACATGGAAATATACAGTGTAAAAAGTTCCACCACGAAGGAAGAAACTACGAATTCAGGATATCAAACAAAAAATGTATAGCTGGGAAATTTATATATTTTTGTTTCATTTTTAAAGTTGGCGGGGGCGCTGTTGTCGAAATCAAAAATGCAAGATGGCGGCCATTAAATTGGTGCTTTTTTGTCATAAGTATCGATTCAGAATGTAATAGATAGTTAGCAAACACTAGAAAAATCGATACACAACTAAAATACTTGAGTTATAAAACCCTTCCATTTTAAATCTACTTCTCTCATCATACCTTGTTCGACAGTTTCAGCACATATGTCACAAGGACCCTCATGGCAGTCTTTGGCACACTTATGCACACCACACAGTAGGGTACGTCCACAGACGCGGCCGCACACTTGCGGCAACTTGCTACTGCAGAGTACTGAGCGGGTTTCAGCGTCGCAACCACAATGTCTGCAAAGAATTTGATGCATCTAGTTGAAGGGAGTCGACCAAACTGATGCCCTGAGTTGACTATAATATTTGCAAGATAAAAAACGTTAATAATGAGAATGAGGTGCTACACTTAAGGAATTAATAATAGCAAAAATTAATTGGAAAATTCAAAAGTGCACGCCTCATAATCTCATTTAATTCTATAATAAATAACAAAAACGAATGAAATGTCTTATATATAATGTTTTATATTACTAATTACAATTAAACTACATTGAATTAGACCGTGGTTTTCGAAACGACTTAGTTTTCGATAGCACTGAAGCGTTTAAAAAAAACATGGACTCGATCAGTTAAGTTTTATCGTGACCACGCCAGGATCCATACATACAGACACACGGACGTCCACAGAATAATTTGTTTAAACAGTTTTTTCATTATTTTAAATAGCAAAATGTCTTTTTAAAATAACATGAGTGTTGAAACTAGTGTTTTTTCTTGACGTTTGTGTGTGAATATTATTCTACAAGTGCGATATGAAGTAAATAGAGACATTTTTAGCTCAAGGAATTACTTGTCCTTTGTAAGGCGAGAGTAGAGCACTACCTCACGCGCTTCGCTTATGAGGCGTGCAAAAGACATTAATTGAATTTATTTTTTATTTTGACCAGTAAAATTATGCACGTAATTATGACGAAGGATGTAATAAACTACAATAGCCATTGTGCACGAATTAATAACATGATTACATTCATCATACGTACTTGACGACAGTTGCCTGGCACGGCGGGCACGGTCCGGGATGGCACAGCAACGTACAGGGATGCGGGCACGCTCGCGGGCGGCGGCACGCGCGGCCGCAGGTGTGTGCGCCCGTGGAACCACGCTGGTACTCTGGCGCGCGCATCGCTCCACACATGCAGCGGTATTCAGTAGGGATGGCTTCGTTCGTGTTCTGGCAAGCTGGGCAGCGCCACTTGCCCTCTGATAACAAGGAAATTATAATTAAGGTTTTGAATACTGCTGGAAAAAGCAGGCGGAATTCTAAAACGTAACTTAATTTTATGTTACTGACGGTAATTTAAAATTTAGTTACGTTTTCCCCTTTGAGTTTTGAGTTAAGTATAGCCCCTGTCGCTTGTTGGAGTATTGTAGCAAGATTTTTTTTTAAATAGTGTTTAAAATTAAGTGTTGCTTATTAACATTTAGGGAGAGGACAAGATTTATACGGACTTATAGAAAGCAACTTATTTACTGTTTATCATATAAATTAAACAAGATTACACGGTAAAAATTATTTGTGACGAAACTAGAACACATAATAAGACTGAGTCAGCTAGTTTACTCACTGTTTATTAAACTTAAAAGAAAAATAATGAGCAATCATTTAAGATTTAATAGCTAAGGAATAAATATCTATGATAAAATTAGAATACAATGAAATATTATAAATTTATGAACATAAAGGTCAAGTTTTTTTGTATGAACTTTAAGGTAACTATACTACTAAACAAAGCCATGTACTCACCAACCATACTGCTCATGGCCCACTTCCGGATGCACCTCAGATGTAGCACATGGTAACAGTTGCAACATGACCACACCTGGTCAAATTGTTTGACTCTGTCGCAGCAGACCAGGCACTCCAGCGTGCCTTTGTCTAATTGTTCAGTTAGACGCTCACGTTGGGTCATCTCTTTGTTTACTGAAATAGAATAACCCACAAGAACGAAGCTGTTTAGACATTATTTTTAAGATAGATTATTGTCTCTCTGTTTATCTAACAGAGAGATAATAATTTCCATTAATTATTGTCTATCAATATAAAATCGCAGCTTGGGAGAGGCCTATGTGGACTGTAATAGGCTGACTTGATTGATTGATTTTTATATCAATTAAAAGGTCTCTAGAATTTAGCCACCATCAATCACATAATTATTTTTGGCATTATGTGTGCTATACTTGTTTCTACAGTCATTGGTTAAAGATTGAATTGCCAAATAAAAAAAGTTTGTAATGATTTATTTGATTTTAACAAAGTATAGTCACACCATAATCGAAAAGTAGGTTTTACATTATTTAATGAATCAATTTTATAGGCAGTATTTGAATTGGGCTTAGGCTAGTTGGCTACTCATTCCTAAGAAGGAAGTGGAAGTGGTAAATCGTGGGATATTATGTCAGTGCAAATATCCTAATGAGAATCTGACTAGTTAATTAATAAAAACTTGTACAAACCTTGATCATTACCATATTTAGTTTTAGTTCGAGCAGGACTGGGAACATTTTCGGACTTAGTTGCTCTAGTATCTCTGTCCCTTTCACGAAAATCTCGGTTACCTCTATCCCTTTCGCGAATATCACGGGTGTCTCTATCCATGTCACGGAAATCGCGGTAGTCTCTATCGGTCTCACGGATATCTCTGTTGTCTCTATCTCTGTCACGGACATCTCGATAATCTCTACCCCTTTCGCGGCTATCTCGACTATCTCTATCCTTTTCACGGATATCTCGGTTACCTCTGTCTCTCTCGCGAAAATCTCGATTACCTCGGTCTCTCTCGCGAATATCTCGGTTATCTCTCTCAGTCTCACGGACATCTCGGTAATCTCTATCCCTTTCATGGATATCTCGACTATCTCTATGCTTGTCACGGGTATCTCTTTCCATAGGGAAATCATCTCGGTTTTCACTATCCCGGTCTCTGTTATCTCTCTCCATCCTCTCTTCTCTACCCTGTAAATAAGTATTAGCATAATGCTCGTCTTCTGTGCTATTGCGATCCATTGCTCGAAGCCGGGGAGTTCCAATCCAATTCTTTCCACGCCCTGATGTTTCTCCTCTCCCATTTCTCACATCCTGGCTGTCCTTACTTATTGCACTGTTGTAGAAGGTACGAGCATCATCTTTACTCTTTGACTTGTAATTTCCTTTGCTTTGGCCTCGTTTATTACTTGAATCATAGTTGCGGTTATTAGATTCATAGTTACGACTGCTAGAATCCTGTTGGCGACTATTTGATTCATACTGTCTGCTATCTGGTTCTTGATTACGATTGTTTGATTCCTGATTACGGTTGTTTGAATCATGATGTCGACCATTAGACTCATTATTGCGATGATTATTATCACGGTGGCGACCATTTGATTCTTGGTTCTTAGGGTGTTCTAGAGGACGTTGGTATGATTCAGTTTTCTGGCTTGCTTCTGTATTTTGTTGTGAGCTCTCTCGCTCGCTCTGCTTTTGTTTTGATCTTTCTCTCCAATTTGTATCTGACGAACTACCACTAGTATTGCGTGGTTCATTTATACTAGGGTAGTTATTTCGTGAATCATTCATACTACTGTAATGGTTCTTAGGTTCATTAACATTACTATAATTATTTCTAGATTCACTATCATCATGCACAGAACTAGTTTCAGGAATGTTCTGAGTGCTAGTTGAAGGTGTCATCACGGAACCTTTTGGCACAAATTCAGTAGCTGTGGGAGTGAGATTAGATTTGAGTATCATTGCATTTGTATAAGCATTAGGATTGGGTGCCACTGAGTTGTATTGACTTTGAACATTCATTGGGTATGCTTCAGTGCCACTGGACACATTGGCTGTGGTTGCTGCATATCCATAATTGTCTAACTGAGGGTTTTGAGCAGTGGATGGTGCATTCTGGTAATTATATTGCCTTGCAGGATAGTTTTCATATTGCACATTGTTTATTGTTGTGTTATAGTTGCTACCACTGGGCGCACCACTGTTTTGCATTTGAGAAAGAAACTCATTAAAGCTCACATATTGGTTGGCTTGCTCTGGTCTATTGGGGTAGTACGCTTGGTTGACATATTGGACATTTGGGTCGCCGTTCCAAGCTTGGTACTGGTTGTTGTAAGCGTATGTGTTGTTCCACTGAGACATGATAACGGTATAACAAAATATAATATTGTGAAATATTTGTGTTTAACTGGAGGAAGTATGGCAAAGAATTTTGCGGATTATGCGAGTTTTTTTGTAGTTACGGTGATGTTATGACCGCAGGCCGAAGCCTGAGGTCTCGAGTTAACGGTGTAACTCTACCTGAAATTAATAGAAAGGGTAATTTGTAATCAAATTCGAGAGCAACCGACATGTGCCACTTTCTAAAATGTATGATAAATAAAGTTGACTCACCACTTGCTTGTTTTGTCTACCGATACGTTTTTGTTAAAAATAACTATATAGTAAAGAAAAATAAACTAAAATAATTTAATAATTTACAAAATTGCAATAACTTTATCGATACGACAAGGATGATTCGGATTCGGAAGAAGGGTGGAGGGGGGGGGGTCGACGTTGACAATTTGACAGTAGGTTTTTTCGTTGCAATTTGCAGAATCAAAAAAATTGTGTTTCATCGTAGACAGAGTATTTTATTAATGAACCCATAAAAATTATAACACAGCTCAGATGAAATTAAAATAAGCCAAAATTCATTTTTTTTTCCAATATATATGTGTCTAAACAACAATGTAGTCAATCGTTTACTATTTCGCGACGATATTCTCGACATGCTAACAGAAACCATAATGCGTGTCAAGTTTGTGTCAAGTAAAGAGGCGGGAATTTTCGAAATTTTATTGCAATTCGAATTATAAATACACCAAGAACTAAAAGATATTATTATTATTAAGTATACTGTTTGACTAAAAGTTTGCGCAACTAGTTTCGAAGCTGCCTTCGGGCTGACTTTTCCAGATATCTTTTAGCCATTGTTTATCTAAGGAATAATCTCAGTTTGACTATTGCCATAAACAAACTGCCAAATAGCAAGCTCCGAATGCTATTTTATCTCAGTATTTCAAAGGTAAAAGATATCTGACTGTTGAAAAATCAGCCATTTAGAATGAAAATAACGTTTAACATTATTATGCATAATTATGATCGAGCATTAAAGTCAATCTGGGTAACTTTGACCCGCTTTTCGGAAAAAAGTAAAACCATTTTTTTTAATAAAACCTGAGACATAAAGATATGACCTGAAATCGTGGCTTTGGGTAGACTTTAAAAAAATATAAAAATGCTGATCGTTCCTAAGAAAATAGATGTGAAAAATGCGATAAACGTCCAGGCCAAAGTTACATTGTGAGTTAGGCTTGAATTGGCCCGGGTTCCAGTTGTAGGCTGTTTTTGTTATTTACTAACGTATTTGCACTGAAACTAGTTGCGGTAACACTGTTATTCGAAAAGAAACACTGACGCTGTCAAATTGACAGCTTTCAGTTGTTTCGCGGATCGCGGGCTCTTAACATTTACGAAGTTACCTTCTACCACAGACTAATTAGTCTTCCTTCTACATATTGTTTCCAAAGTTTGTTGCAAAAAAACTAGGCATAAGCTAAAAGAAAAAGAAAAGTCTCAAATAGAATTTTGGGCTAAAGTTATATTGAAGGTTTAAGTTACCCAGATTGACTGTACATGACGTAGAAATAAACAATCTATGAATAAGAAAATGGTTTCCTAGAAGAGAGGTGGCCGCCAAATGCGTCCAGAGACTCGGTTTAGCCGAAGCCCATCAACTGCATCCGTTGCCCTCCCTGTATCCGCGCCTGCGCGTCCGCAATGTCCAAATACAGAGCATTATTTTTAAAATTGTATTTTGTAGCACTTATGTTTGTCTGTTCCTATGTTGACATTAGTATCTAAGCCAAATAAAATGGGAGAGGGCGCTGACTCCTGACCTACAGGTACATCTAGCTCAGGAGTCAGAGGCTTCAAACAAGTTTCTGTAACTAATTATGTCAATAAATAATAATAATTATTGTTATTAATTAATTATTTGCAAGGAACTTAAACTCACCGATTATTTGTCAAATACTGGTTAAAATGACCTATTTTCGTGACGTCCGTTATAAGAATGACGAAAACGCTCTTCTAGGAAACCGTAGTTTAAAAGACAAAAAGATATAAATGGTAATAGGTAATACGGGCTGGTGTCCACAACTCCACGTCAATGCGCGTATTTTGCGTACGGGTGAGAAAATCGATTATTCGATCCACCCCAGTTCCTCGAGGAAGTCCAGCAACGCCTTGGTGTTACTGAAAATCTCTCGTAGGGTACCTGGGTTGCCGAAGTACTTTGCCCTGTACGTGGCGACCATCGGGCAGTTTAGCAGCACATGAGCTGCTGTTTCGTCGTCCTCCATGCAGGCTCTGCACAGCGGACTGTCTGTGACTCTTTATGACAAAGAAGTGTTTATTAAATGACCCGTGGCCAGTTAAAGCTGCTGTAACTGTACGCAGCTGTTGTTTAGTTAGTTGGAGAACCTGTTTCGTGAGGCGGCCATAGGGAGTGCTTCCTTAGCCTGCCTGCACTCACCTTGATCCACCCACAGTTTGTGATAATGTGATGTTAATCCCTGGTGCGTTTCCTTACCAGAGTGCGTATAAGTACCCAAAGGCCATAGTATAATTTTAGTGGATAGACCCACTTCTTATCTATCATTCTTCTGCACTGCCAGAAGGTTATGCAGGCCCTGTTTAGTTTGTTTTCCAAATGACTACTCCAGTTTAACTTACTGTGTAGAAAAATATATGAATCAGAGAGTGTAAAGTACCTATATAATCAATGGGTATTTAATCATTTTGATTTCGCTGACTCACTGTTTTGCGTATCGTAATTTACCTATGGACTAAAATGTGTGAGGCCTCCGTTTATGCTGCAACTCATGCTCGTATCATGTTATGTGGTGAATACCGTGATCGTGACTAATTATGTTACGTTTATGTACGAAGCAATTTGGATAAGCCGATAATTTGGAATTTGTTGATGTTTTTACTTTTTATAAAAAAAAAGAGAGCAATAGTTATTTGTGCAACAAGAGAGCAAAGTCGTCAAAGCGCTGATTTTGAATCCTGAGCAAGCGAAGGATTCAACGATTGAATCACGAGCGTAGCGAGTGATTCTAAAGTTTAATCCTGAGTGTGGCGAGGGATTCAAAGGCACGAGATGCAAAAAACTTTGCTCTCGTGTAACACACATAACTTTTCACTTCAGTAGCGAGACCACTTTAGGAGATAAAATAAGAAAAAGGAATAGATTGAAATAACTATTTATTGTGAATCAAAATAGCAGCACCGTCTCCGAAAAACTGCTTGCGCCCTTTATAAGTCTCCATTCATTGAAGACATGGTATGCTTTCAGATATTTCTCGCGAGACTTCTCAGGTAGGAAACTTAATTCTGCATTACTCGTAATAACTTGTTGTTTTAACTCTTCCGGTGTTAAAATACTGTTCTCGTCGCTAGTTTCACTCATATTTTACGATTATTTTAATATTTTTTAGCTTATTCATCTCTACGCCAGTCACGAAATTATATTCCCGCTCTTTTATTTAAATTAAGGCGTGTTCGGAAATAGCACCCATGATATTGTATTATTCAAAATATATTACGTAACATTATTGAAACTAGAAATAAATATTTACAGGTTACATATCAGTTTTATTTCCAGTAAATACTTATTTTCTTTTAAATACAACAATAAGTTAAAAAATCAATAAATTACATTAAAAGACATAATTATCTTTTTGCAAAATTTCTTTAGTTAGTACGAAATTCCGAACGTGTTTGTCTTTGAGGTCGAATTCAAAATCGGAACTTCGAAAGGGCTGGAGTCTTACTCCCGAAAACGATTCGAGTTTGATTTTGTTTCCAATTCGAACTCGTTTCTGATCCGAACTCGATTTAAAACCGCACTCCCGAACCAATTCGAATCGTAAACCAAGATCGACTCAAGTTCGAGTATTATCAGCGTCGTTAGGCGTATCCGGCGGATTACGTCACCGTCAAGTGCTATGTCTTTGGTTTGTAACTTTTAAGTGGTTGAATGTTTTTACTTCTCTATCACTTTCCCATGTAAAAAATGATACCCTAGTGCTTTATTTACACTTATCAAACAAAAACTTCTGAAAAAATATATGATTTTTTATTATTTATCAACGCAACCTAACATACCCGGGATGTGGAACTTTTCATAAAATCTGTAATAAGCATTGCAATATAAGTAGGTAAATTGTTATTATAATCATGTTGTCACATATAAAAATATTGTAAGCAACACATTGTATCCACCTACTTTCTTTTAATAGTATTTCTTTCTTCGGCTGATTAAGAGAACTTGATATATTTCGTCAATATATCTTTGTGGTTTACTGCTTTGGTAACCTCCCCTATAGCTTTTGACACTGACTGCTGAGACATTACCGTGCCATTGCTTCTTCCTACGATACTTTAGCTTCCAGTACCAAAAAACGATAATGCAACCAAAATCTGAAAATTATTTGGTCTGGAAATGGTGTTAAATAGAAAGAAAGAAAAAAAAATATTTGGGACAATTATTTATTTAGAAATATATATTTTTTTCAATTAATATTTTATTTGAAAAATCTTCTACTAACACATCAAACAAATTTTTCGCCAAACGATAATTTCTCCGAAATTCTTCCGAATCCATTTCCATAGCCGTAGTGTTATAACTACTCATGCTTTGCATATTTCTTCTCTCACGGTTCTCTCATACGGTTTGATTTCTCAAGAACATTGAAAAACGACGCAAGGCGAGCCATAATAATAAATAATTTGAAGAAATATAGCAGTTATTAACACTAAAAACTCTCACTCGATCTGCATAAAGTAGCTTTTTTGCTATCGTGTAATTTGACGTATAATTCGATCCAATAACTCGATTTATTTACAGTCAAATAGCATGCGGAGTACGAACTTTTCGATCCTAACGAATCAAGTCGATCGAAATTAGTTTCGCTTCGAACCACCGTACGATCGTGCGCTAGTGTCGGATTCAAGAGTATGGATTGACATTTCATTCGAATCAAATTCGATTGATTCAGGAGCCTTACTCCCGAAAACGATTCGAGTCTGATTTTGTTTTCAATTCGAACTCGTTTTTGATCCGAACTCGATTTAAAACCTCACTCCCGAACCAATTCGAATCGTAAACCAAGATCGACATAAGTTCAAGTATTATCAGCGTCGTTAGGTGTATCCGGCGGATTACGTCACCGTCAATGAAAAAAATAATTAAAAGTTACTTGGTCTCACTCAGTGAGCAAAATCGCATTTTGCTCACTGATTTCAGGCAGCAAAACCTACATGTCTGAGCTACTGAAGTGAAAATTAATTTTATTTGTAGGTATGCACAGACACATACATTGATTTGCTTTTTAAAAGCTCGTGCACACTGGTCCGACGCGACAACGCGACACAAAGGCACCGCGTGTTGCGCGACGAGCGGTGCCTTTGTGTCGCGCTGTCGCGTCGCGCCTGTTTGCTGGAGCCATAATACCCCTTATCCCTGTTCGGAGTTTAAAATATTGCCAAAAAAATTGCAATGTTTTCTCCCGGTAACACTTCCAGCCCCTACCGAGGAAGGGACCGAATCTTGTAATCAATGTTCTTTTTGTAAAAAATCAATCATGTTGTAAAACATAAAAGAAGCCCTTTACCCAAGCTTTCCAAGACAGACGTGAAGGGAAATTACTGTATAACTAAATAAATCTGCACTTTTATTTACCACCTTCACATTTTCATACATGCACATAATAATTTTAAAAGCCCTTATCACGTTCGGTACCGTGCCGCGAACGCTCTATTGTCTGTAAATGATCCCTTTGAAAACCCAAAGAATATTGGCCATTTCGTAGTAACCTTGGCCTGTTTACCTCCATTATTTGATTTGCTATTTAGTACCGTTCTAGACGCTTGCAAAGTAGTCTGGTTAGTTATGGTGCACGCAGTGGGCATGGGGTGCATGGCGAGTTCCCAGAAGATAAGCGTTGCTGCTGTGAGTGTTATTAAGTGATATTAATTTAAAAATGATAAAGGTTCTACATCGAATTTCATTTATTTGTGAAATTAATCAGCGGAAACTAAATTTAAAATATGAAAATGTGTCTGGCTGAAAGTAGCTGATGACTACTTCTTTAAATACTTAAGCCCATAATTTAGAATCAATAGTTTTAAGTTCTAAATAAAGGCTGTTGTGCGCAGTATTCCGAGCCCTCCAAAGCTTCGTTGAAGTCAATCAAAGCCGAGACGGTGCTGTCAGCATTGACGCGGCTCGACGATGAGATAGCCAAGAGTGAGAGGACTTATCCAGCCGCGAGGCTCGCAGTGGTCGCCATTGAGCTGGAAAGTATACAACAGGTACCGAGGACGTAGCTGGCACAGTCACAGCGTTTATTTCAATTAGAACATTTTGCTGGCATAACGATATTTGCTTGCGCTGTGGTTTTTCTAAATCGCAAACCTCTAAGTACTAAATACATAAGCCTTGAAGATCCTATTTATTCGCAGGTGAAATATAATAAATGCTGTGGACGATTTTGAATTGCTTAACACTTTCCGGGACAGACCGCCTGTCGACGTTATCTCGGTATATCGTTACGTGACAGTACGGCTAAGGGCGGTAAACTTTATTTCATGTAATTTGGCGAACCGTCGATAGCCGTTGCTTGCCCATAACATTCCTAGGTAGCACATGATCTAGTGTCACATAATTCGACTTCATTCTTTCGTAGGTGTCACAACAAACTCTTTTCGAGTCATTTTTCAACACACACATACGCAGTGCTTATGCACCAAAACAACACGTTAACACCGCCGACAGGCGTAGACTGAGCCATACAAGTACAATGATGTTCAACGTCTGTGGTCGTATTTGTCGTATCAAAAAATTAAAAATATATGTAATTATTGTAGTACGGCTGTAGACGGTATGATAAAATGTATGGGATTTTGAAGTGTGATATCATGACATTTGCAAATAGTCAAGTGTCCCGGAACGTGTTAATTTATTTTCGAACTTTGCACATTATCCTAAGAAGTACCTATAGTTTTTATTGACGAAGCGAGCGCGCACGCCGCGGAGCGCGAGCCAATGTCTCCATTTCAGTTTGGGCAAAAATGCTTTCGTATGTCTGGAGGTCCGGCTGTTCTCCTCTACAGGTTGCATTTCTCAAACGATTCTCGGGAAATTTTGTGAGCAGGTTCGATAATTATATGACATGAATGTTTTTTGTCGATTCAGTCTTTCGAAATTTTTCAAAATGGCGGAGATATGGTGTTTGAAAACGTAAAAAGAACATATTTTTTTGCTATTTCGCGTTCATTGCGTGCGCTTTTTGTTTTAAAGATTTTGTTTTAAGGTGCGCGTAAACATTTATTCAGTTTTAAGCTATGCAAAGGCAGACTCGTGAGGTCTACAGCTCACTGAGCCACTAGTTAATATTATTGCGTTTGACCACTGTTTCGAATGATATATTATTATGGTAAGGGATGATGTGGTCGCCAATGGAGCACGCTTGCCTAGAAGTAACCTAGTATAGTTATGTTAAAATAAGATACCTATGATTATTTTCTTTTTATAGGAAATCAAGACATTTGAAGAGATCACTGCTACAGTAACAAAAGATACGTATGCCAAAACCATTCACCAGGTGAGTTTGTTAACCATACCTTTATTAGTTTAATAATACATAATTATGAATTGAAGGTGAGACAGGCGCAGATACAGGGGGGGCAACGGGTGCAATTGCCCACCCCCTCTGGGCTTCGACCAAACTGAGTCTACAACTCTAAATTCGACATAAACGTAGTTTTATTAACCTGTATGTTTATTTTGTATACAGTAAATTACTAAGATATATACCTAAGTCGTAGTCATCCTCGAAAAGGGGGGCACATTGTTGAGTTTACAGAACATTTAAAAGGGTTTTCAGGGCATGACATTCACCCCGCCGCCGTCCCCTACGGCCCCCACCCTCTCTCCACCCTCCCAGAAAGAAACATGTGCCCCCTTTTGAGCGAAAACCTAGATCCACGCCTGAGTAGAGATACAATATTAATTATCTAATAAGTAGTCTATTGTTTTAGACTGCAATTTTTATTAACTGTCTAATGTTTTTATTTATTTCTAGTTGTTTATAAGCTTAGACCTCTATAGGCGGCCGATGTTAGCATCAGAAAATGAAGACTTCGTCGCAAATGTTAATAGAAAGGTTCGTTCCTTTATTGGTATTTAGTAGGATAATAGTTTATTTCTGGTTGCGATGTGTTCTTATTGCCTATAATTTATCGCAAAATAGAAATGATTACAAAGCATCTTGTTAATAGGGAAGGCCGGTCAAAGGTATTTATAGATGACCTGATGACGTGTCATAGCTCGGTCCCTACACCATTGTAGAGTTTAGTGCCTGCGTGGTTTAGCACTAACTTCTGGGTTGGTTGATTCTTGGTTGTTTGTTTCTTGTTTACACCGCGATACTTCTAAGGCGGTAAACTTGTTTTCCAAGAAATCTAGGAATTATTGAAGGACTGCGGTAGCTCCCTGGGATTCTTCACCGACTCAATATATTCAGAGAATGACTTACTCTCAAGTTTCTGTACTAACAAAAAAAACAACAGTGTATCCTAGGTGGTGATATCTATTCCTAGGTTCTGAATTGCGTGGAGACATTCTTTGGTCACATCATGCAGTATTTTGACCGCCCGATGGATTGTTGCTGCAGACTGGGAATGTTCAGTAGTATGTTAACATGAGACGTGAAAATAAGTCTACTGTTGCATATCTGTGGTTTAGTTTCCCAGCATACTTCATAATTCTCTGAGCTAATCTCCGAGACCGTCAGCAAAGTGAGAGTGAACCGATACGTTTAAGTGCATATTTCGCCGGACGGTGGCCCAGTGCTATGCAGTGCGGGTAAAAAGGAAAGGGCTACTTTGCCTATAGTGCAAAATAGTGTAACAAATTTTATGTTTTTTTAAGGACAACCGTAATTTATAATACTTTTACTTTTACTTACCATTTTGTAATACTTTTACCTTTATTTATCATTTTATAATACTTTTACTTTGTGCATCATTTTACTGTTACTTTACGTTTGTTTGCCATTTGGGTTTTTTTTGGGTTGTATTTTTTTTATTTTTTTGTTTTATTTTTTTTATTTTTGTATTTTTTTTTTTTTTAACTAAGGTTACTTTAATCTTTTCTTATCTCATCATGTGCTCGGGAATATGTTCGGTACAATATTTCCAACCGAACAGCTCAGCACTTTTCCCTGCGTGCATTTCCATAAATGCATGTATTCCAACTATTACTAGTTAGTACGTGTTCGACAACCAATCGCGGTACTCAAACCAAACCAGATCAAGCCATCTTAGTGCCAATTTAGCTTAGATTTACCATTTCATAATTATAATACATTTTTGTATTCAATGTAGCTTTTAAACCATATTATTTCGTATCATTAGATCAGTGATCGTAAACCAACAACCATAACCAGTCTAATATAACACCAAATCAACCAATATATCAACCAACCCAGAAGTAAGTGCTAAACCACGCAGGCACTAAAACATTGCGACCATTCCGTTTCGTGTTCATTCATCAGTTGGGTGTTATTTCACAATTTCATTATTTTCAGTGATTTCAATATTTTAAATTAATAGATATGTATTCGACATTGAAAGTGTCAGAATTTTAAACTGAATTGAAGAAACGTGTTGCTTGCTCCTTCACGAGTTAAGGCGAAAGTGCCAGGGTAACACGCGAAATTCAGAATTTCTTACGTTTTTTTGCAATTTGCAGGTCAGTATGTTTAACCAAATATGATTAGTGACCGTAAAAAATATGTATTTACATAATTATAATCATTAAAATCATCAATACAACTTTCTAAGTTCAAATAACCTCATTGAATGATTATTTTTAGAAATCATGACATTTGAGGTCAGTTCTAACTTAGGAAGTTGTATACTCATCACGACATTTTACTTTATCTGCTGTCGCAGTTTCGGTTCCTTCCCATCTAGGTAATTTTTAGGCAATAAGCTTTTGTTCTTAAATGTAAGAAGATGCCTTCGACTTTATGAGATTGTACGGCTGAGGTGTACTTACGGGGTGTGGAATTGGAGAAAGAAATATGTCATCTAATTTCCGTCTTTTTTAAAGTTCAATGCTACACAGTCGGGTTTTTAGATTTTTCAATTTACTGTTTTTCATACATTTCTTGCTTAATTCTTCTCAAGTTAACGGACTTAAAATATGAGAGCATCCAAGCTTGTTAGGGACAAACAATTTACCAATAACGCCCCCCTATCAATGACATTCAGGCGCCAAAAGATGCTTGTAGTACTTTAAGCAATATTATTTTCATTGAATAAATTCCGCATGGTCTGCAGGAGATGCGTCGCCTCGAACTAAGCTGGTTGCGGACTCGCTACACGGAGCTGGTGCGCGAGCGCCGTGTGCTACACGCACAAATCCTGCGTTTGCGCTCGCTCTACGCACAACTGCAGCACTTGTTGGGTAAGTACCTCATTAAAGGGCTATTTTCTGTTAAGGGACGTACTAAATACAAAACTGAAAATAAAACCTTATTTCAAAGGCAATTTGTCAACTTTTAGTAATAAGAAAATTCATTTCGTTTAATAAAATTTGCGTAAAACTACGAAGCGACTGTATGGCAAACGAAGTTACAAGACACGTAACGAAAATCAAGTGCAACAACCCTACGACCGCTACGCAACGCCGCTACGATGGCTACGCAGAACTGCTGCGGCTGTTACGCAAAATGTTGCTACGGTAGTTACGCAGAACTGCTACGGCAGTTACGCAGCATTGCTACGGCAGTTACGTAGAACTGCTACGGCAGTTACGCTGAACTACTACGGCAGTTACGCTGCGAATACTATGTGACGGCTACGAAATAAATAATAAATAATATATAATAAAAATATAATATATATAATAATAATATAATAAAAATAAAAAAAAATTGATTCCGTAAAGCTAAATAAGGCACACCACAATCCTAAAAAACTATGGGACGCTATAAAAACCATCACCAATTCATAGACAAAAGAAACTCCGTCAACCAATTCACTCTTACTCGCCTAGATACTCGTAGTCTTGCAATGATGTAAACGAATTCTTTGTTAACACTTTTGCTCTACATTAAATGCACAACGTATCTAACGTATTTAATTGAAAATTAATTTTAAAATAGCATCGTAAAAAACCCTTTATTTTTTGTAATATTTAAAAGATAAAAATGGTTACTGTGGGTTATCCACAGGAGATAGACAAATACTGTTATGGATTTTTTTGTAGATCTTCTTAAGATATACAATTTCGTACTACATTTTTTGATCTATATAAGGTTTAGCCAGCGTTTGCAATGTAAGTGCACAAAAATATGTTATTAACGACGTCACATTACAAATCCTTGAATTTATAGGCATTTCTCTACTATAACATGCATGTATTATACATATAAACCTTACTCTTGAATTACTCTGTCTATTGATGAAAACCGCATTAAAATTCGCTGCAGAGTTTAAAAGATCTAAGCTTACATACGCGGGAAGCGACTTTGTTTTATACTATGTAGAGCTACGCTATGTATAAGGCTTAAGGCCAAACAGCTAGAAAAGTCTTTCCCTACTCCTAAGTCCTTTAGTTGCCAAGTCACTAAATAAAAACTTAGGGCTGATACTTTTAGTATTCTTCTTAAAATAGTTATTGAACTCGGTTTGGACTACCGAAAATAATTTTTTATACAAAATATTACCATTGTTCACTAAACTTACATATTAAAGTGCTATTAAATTTATTTAAATAATTAACAGATGTAATTGGTCTGGGTTGTATCTGCCCTCTTTGTATTAGTATGTTGGACTCAAACGTTACGGTTTTGCCGCTGTGACCGGAAGGCGGATAATTAACGATAGCTTTACCTAAATAGTCGCAGCAATAAAAAAAACATTATCAATCCATGTAGCAGTAGTCATAGTTGTTCCACAAACACATTTGACAAATTGAATGATTTAAGCAAATTTAATAATGTACTTGAATTATTTTCAAAAATATTAACGTTAAAGTCATCACAGATAATTACTGATTTAATACCAGTTGCAAGTTTTACCAAAACATCTTCCATTACTGACTCAAATTTAGAGTCGTTTTGATAATTTGGGAGTCTGTAAACGCACATGCTTATAACATGATTATATGTAGATTCCATCTGGGGCACAGCTGCCCGGCCCGGTAGCGCTCAAGAGTGCGCCCTCACGAAGGCCCTGGGTCTGCGCGACGCACTGGCGGCGGTGTCCGCGCGGCTCCGCGCCGCCGCCGAATATGCGCACGCGGCGGTGCGGCTGCTAGATGACGCCATGCCGGCTTGGAAGATGACTACGGTCGGCAAGTCAGTACTTTGAATTTTTACTGGACTCATTAAGGTATTCGATCGATAACGATTTATTTGACGCGTACATAAATTAGTAATAAACTTTTGTAAATTGGCAATGATTTGAAATTTCTACGATATAAAGTTTATTTCGATTTAATAATATATGGACCTGAGATACCAAGACGAGGGACGACAGGAACCGTGAAGAATGGCAGAATACAAACGAGGCCTAATTAGCCTATCCCCAGCGGTGAGTGATTCCAGGCCGAAATGATGAATGTTAATGATGACAGTATCCGACTCAAAATAATTTGGTAAAGTGATACAATAATCTTCTGGCCCTTGAATGACGTTGACAGGGTGGTGTTTTTGGTAAACATTCAATCAAGTCAGTCTATCGCAGTCCACTGCTGGACATCGGCCTCTCCCAAGCTGTGCCATAACACCCTGTCCTCCGTTTTCCCCATTCAATCTGTTCCAGCCACTTTTTTAAGGTTGTCCGTCAAGAAACAAATAACAAAAATAAACGCGCCAAAAGATTATTGTACAATGTTCGGCTGTACACAATACGGTGTCTACAGTCCATTCACAGTTATTTTGCCTCGGACAGCAGCAACCCAATGGCAACCTTATTATAACAATTATTAAGGTCATTGTGAATTTAACAGACTTGTCAATGGCAGCAACCCCACAGCAACCTTATTGCAACGGCAATAAAGATCACTGTGATTTTGACAGTGGTGCAAACTCAGAGGTAAAATAACTGTGAACGGATTATGCGAATCGAACGTCAAAATAACTATCGTAAGGTTCTGAATACTGGGTTACGTCATGCTCTCCTATCCCTCGTATTGCAGTATACAGTCAATCTCACATCCATGGTAACAATTTTATTTTGACAGCCCTCATATTCCGTAGCGGTAAAGGCGGTTTTCGTAGTTCAAGTATTACTACCGAAGTGTATTCTAGGAGCGGCTGGGAGCGCTCAGCCGCGGTGGCAGACGCTTGCGCGCTGCTGGTGGCGGCGCGCTGTGCGGAGCGAGGCGCGCGCCGCGTGCTGGCCGCGCCGGCTGCGCCTCGAGCCGCACGCGCTTTGCGTCTTGCGCTCGACTACGCTTTCACTGATGCCGTGCACGATCACAAGTAACTTAACTGAACAGTCAACTAGACATATCAAAAGTGTCTAGGGATCAAAAACATTTTTGCTAGTTACTAAAAATCAGGTTATTCAATTATATTTTTTATAACTTCTATGGATACTTCTTAGTAAATTTCGTCATTTGAAAAGTGAATAGTTTTTGAATTTCGGGCAAAAGATGAAAATCTTCTGTCAAGTTGTATTCCAATATAATCCTGCAACGAGTTTGAGGCCAAATCAGTAAAAGGAGACCAGACACGTTTCATACAAAGTTGGGCCCAAATCAGAAAGAGCCGGCCAGCGAAAAAAAATTGCCCTGGTCGGGGAAGTCCTAATAATTTTTTACTATGGCGCCCGAACTCAACAAATAATCGTTTTTTAGAGTTGAAAAATCTATTCATCTTGAAGGCGTCTATCGAGTCTGGACGGAACATTTTAGTGACGGAGGCTGTTTCGCCGTTCCTGTATCTTCGGTTTCACTTGTCGAGCGTCCCCATACGGATCTCCCGCTTGACGAATGCAACCAGGCAGTGGTCATAATGCGGCTTCTTTTTCAGCTTGAGTGCAGCCTTTTTCGCAAGGTGGTCAGCGTGTTCGTTGGCCTCCACCCCTGCGTGAGCCTTCACCTAGAACAAGGGAACATCTTTGATCTGGGATAAGGCCACGTCCACGTTACCTCACACTTCCACCGCCAAGGCGTGGAGGGAACCTTGGTGTCTGTTTGTAGTGCTGCCTTTGAGTCACTATAGATTCCGAAGGTTCCCTCTTTCTGCTTGAGGATTTCCCTCGTGGCTATGCATATGGCCAGGAGTTCCGCCTGGTAGACCGTGCAGCACGACGGCAAGCTAAGCTTTACGGACTTGATTTTGGCATCGCTGTCCCACAGTGACAGTGCTGCTCCGATCTTTCCCACGATCTTACTGCCGTCGGTGAAGAACCGAACCGCCTGGCTGTTGTGGGTGTCCTCAAGGGTCTGGTCCTCCAGACTCACGAACCTCATGGCTGTATATTTCGCCGGATGTGGAGCCTCCGCAAACGCCCAACACTTTCCATCTCCCTGCCCGCAAGGGTTGGCTCTGTTTTCTCATACAGGGCGGCTGCTTCTTGTATTCGGAGGTCGAGTGGGAGTATCCCAGCCAGCACCAGGAATCCATTCAGCGAAACGGTTCGGTAGGATTTGCAGAGCTTTTGGACGAATCCTCGTTGGAGCGTGTTCAGCATTTTTTGCACTCTAATCTTCTTAGTTGCCGGCGCACATGCGCTTGCCGCGTACGTGACTACCGGCTAGCTTCACCGCTGGCGTGTAAATGCTCCGAATAACCTTCGGTGCAGACACCAGCTCACTTTGGCCGCTCTGGATAGTTGCCAGATTTACACCGAAACGATAGTATCAGACGTTGTTATTTCTTTGCGGATCCAATTTGGTGCTTCATTTCTGCTTATGCATGATAATGCACGTCCACACACTGCCAGAGTCGTTGCAAACACACTTGCCGCAGTTAATATCAACGTCCTACCATGGCCTGCTCAATTGCTAGACTTGAATCTCTTTGAGCACGCATGGGATATGCTTCAAAGAAGAGCTCTGCCAAATATGGATGCAGTATGTGTGCTTAAGATTTTCTGGTATATGCACCAGAAAATCTTTTTCGCCTGTTACAACGGACGTGGTGGCCATTTCTCAACGTGATTTGGACGAACTCGGATTGGATTGAGAAGGATGAACTGGATTGTGTTATACGCGTTAACGGTGGAGCTACAGTCTACAAATTGTTTATTTTACGCAATAAAAACTTTTTATTTTTTATCATTTTATCACATTTTAATGTCAGGATTAACTAAGGTGAAAAATCAAGCATAAGCGAAAATCGAGAGTACTTCGTCGATCTACACATAAGAAAACATATTATTTAATCAATCTAAATAGACATTTTTATTTAACTTCAATAGGGTTTTTTTTTTTAATACTTTGATGCCGAGACACTTTTGATGTGTTTATTTCTCTTTACATTTTAAAGCTAGCGCAAATTATGGTAGGCCGCAAATATCCTCCTCTAAGTATTTCGTTAGTACATACATCACTTTCACACATTTTGTATGAACCATTGCACAGTACAGGCTAGCCGCATTCGACTTTTGTTTTATTTTGAATCCGATGCGCTGCGGTGTGGCTCGCTCAAATTTACACTAGCCTATATAATAGTGGCCTCAAACGTTTCATTGTTGTACTGTAGGATTCGTATGTTTCTGTGCAGGTACCAGAGAGCTACCGAAATCTTTTTCCAGTTCAAAGATGCACTTGTGTTATTAATCGACTCAATTCATCAGGTATGTGGCTTCAACCAATTTTAGTTTTAAGCTCTTTTCACACGTTCTGGAGACCAGCAAGTACCGGATAGCGGTGGCGGCGTTAACTTGGGTTTCCTACGACAGCGGTGGCCGCCACGTAACGAACACAGTGAGTCGGCTCATGAAAATGATGGTATCGGGGTTTGACTTTACGGTGAGAAAAAACATTCTCTAGGGAAACACATCAACTTAGTTTCATGAACAACGTTTCAGTGACATAATTCGACGATAAATTTCGGACACTATGTGGCTTCCACCGCATTCTTAGGAAACCTAGCTTTAGTGCAGTATGTATAAGTATATGACAGTTTTTACACGTACCGGTTAATACATGTACACTCGGTGACGGGAACGCGGTGGCGCAGATCGGTTAGCCGGCAATCAAAACGTGTGTAAAGAGCCTCAAGGTGCCACTTCACCAACTCGGGAGCACCAGAACGGCTTGTTCAATTGTTAAAAATATGTTAGTGTCTAACGTTCCCATCTCAGACGATCCACAGCCAGGCTATAACTGAGTTTGTGGAGAAGCACCTTCATTTTACGACCCAAAAATACTCTTGTTCTTTTATCAATCATGATTAGATAATAATAAAGGTACCTACACTATTGATACAATATTTTTTCAAACTTCATGCACGTAGCATCCATATAAGAAGTACATAGTGGAAATATAGTTATTGCCCCTTGATCGAAGTTCGCCCCCACCCCAGCTTTATTTATATTGAAGAGACGAAATTATAGCAAACGTGCGTTATGTGCTTTTTGCTCTGGACACGAAGCAAAAAAATACGATCTAGAGGAAAGTGGCCGCTTTTCTTTAGATCGAATTTTGTTGCTTCGTGTCTCAATATGAAAGTTTATAAAAGGTATTAGAAAATTCTAGACACACTTACCGAGGGTGCTTATTGAGCCTTTATTCAAAATTCCTTCCTTGTCACGGATTATATTATTTTAAAAGAGTGGCGATAGTGGACCCGTGTGCGTCCTCTTAAGGCAGCGGATACTATGCCCAGTTTTACAGCCAGCTTGCTGCCGGTAATACAGTATTTATTTGGTCCCTTTCTTAATTCACTTATTGAAATGCATGAGGGCGTTCCAATCGCATAAAAAAGCCCTCGAGCGGCAACCATCCTGGATGCTCCAGCGGTTTCTGACGGTCTACAGCTGTAAAACATGTCTAGAAACGATACCTATACAATACAAAAAATCCGCATCGAAATCAGATGAATAGTTTCTGAGAAGTCCTCAAGCACTGACTATCCTAGCTGCTGCAGCGCCCCCTGGCAATCTACAGCTGTAAAACATGTTCTGAAATGATACCTATACAATACAAAAAAACCTCATCGAAATAGGATGGATAGTTTCTGAGAAGCCCTCAAGCGCTGCCTATTCTGGCTGCTACAGCGCTCCCTGGTAGTCTACATCTATAAAACATGTTTAAGAACCTGCTCTGAAATTATAACTATTTGTTGCAAAAAATCGCATCGAAATCGGCCTAGTAGTTTTTGAGGAAAATGGTAACAGACATACATACACACAACCTCTAACCCCAAACGCATATAATACCGCCTCCGTTCCGTCGTGGGTAAAAAAGGGAAAAATGCGACAAAGCTGCGAAAAAACTATGTGACGGTTATGGACATAACGCAGTGTCAGTAAGAGTAGCACAAAGTTGGTTCAAGCGTTTTCAGTCCGGGAATTTTGATGTCAAAGATACAGCTCAGTCTGGTCGCCCTGTTACGGATAAAGTCGAAGCCATTTTTGAAAAAGTGGAGCAAGATTGGCATATTAGTAGTTACGACAAATCTGAAGAAACACCACCACAAAACAGTTTTGACCCATTTGAAAAAGTCTAGCTGTACAAAAAGCTCGATATCTGGGTGCCACACGAGTTTTTAGTCTTGCATTTTGGTATATAAAGTACGAAAGAACTTCTTCCCCGACCTAATATTTTGAATAAAACAAAACAAAAAGAAATAAAAAAATGACACATGGCATTAATCAATATAATTTGATTGTTATGACATTGTGACCACAGAGTACATTTTATATTGTGACATTATTTATGGTGAATAAGATTACTTGAGTAATTTTCAAAGGAAATGTTCAAAGGGCTTCCAATTCCAAGTACATTATTGAAATGCCAAAACGTACGTCGGATCTTGCAAACAAGACACTCTTCGAAATCTGTACAAGTATTCATAAATGGCGTACCTGTAAATGTTCCTTCTTATTATACAATTATGCAAGCTCTACGTAGTGTAAATGTGACCATACCATCATTCTGCTATCATGAACGTTTGTCGATAGCTGGCAACTGTCGAATGTGCCTGATTGAGGTGGAGGGCTGGTGGAAACCTCAAGTGGCTTGCGCTGTCCCTGTGGCTAAAGACATGAGGATCCGCACAAACTCGCTATTAGTTAGTAAAGCTCAAGAATCTGTTTTAGAGTTCTTACTTGTCGATCACCCGTTAGATTGCCCCATATGTGACCAGGGAGGCGAGTGTGATCTTCAAGACTTGTCTGTGAGATTTGGTAATGATCGTTCACGATTCACAGACATATATTTCGAGGGAAAAAGAGCCGTGGAAAGTAAAACATTGAGCCCACTCATTCGTGGGAATATGAACCGCTGCATCCATTGTACCAGATGTATTCGCTTCGCGTCTCAAGTGTGTGGCCTGGAAGTATTAGGATCAACGGGTCGCAGCCACGACATGCTTGTTGGAACGTTTGTTCCCAAACTGTTTTTATCTGAACTATCTGGGAATATCGTAGATTTATGTCCAGTGGGAGCATTGACTAACATCCCCTATAGGTTCAAAGCTAGATCTTGGGAATTAAAAACCGCCAATTCTATTGATATTACAGACGCTACAGGTACGAATATAATATTAAATTATAGGTTCGATCGAGTACTTCGTGTTTTGCCTCGTGAACATGATGAAATAAATCAGGAATATGTCTCTGATAAGGGTAGATGGGCAATAGACTCGCTCGAGATGCAAAGATTGGTGACACCTATGAAAAGAGATGGTGATTGTTGTTGTCCGCTCGAATGGGATGCCGCCCTACAAATGGCTTGTGATATGCTTAGAGCAAATAAACCCGCCAATATAATGGCGATAGCTGGCCCACATACTAATGTCGAGACTTTGGTAACCTGCAAAGACGTCCTTAACATGTTCGGATGCGAGAACACTTATGTGGAACGAGAAATGTTTTACTCGGGCTCTGGAGCTGACATAAGAGCTTCATATTGTTTTAACACCACTATAAAAGACATCGCACAAGCTGATAGAATTTTATTAGTCGGGACTAATCCTAGATTTGAAGCACCAATTTTAAACATGTGGATTCGACAAGCTTATAGAAGTAACGAAGCGGATATATTCGTGGTTGGTCCAAAGTGTGATTATAACTACCACGTTAATTACATAGGAAACGATACTAGCTCTTTATCAAAGGCTGAACAGGCATTATCGGGAGCGAAGAATCCACTTATATTTGTTGGAATAGCGCAATTAGAAGGTGACAAAGGTCCTGCGATAATGGGAGTTTTAAATAAATTGGCAGACAAATTAAAAAAGGAAAAGAATGACCTAATTAACATTGTTACTAGCGAGGCGAGTTTTGGCGGTGCCCTAGAGGCAGGATGGAAACTTGGAGTACGTAGTGCATTGAAGCAAAATTCTCCAATGGTAGTGATCTCTCTAGGAGCAGACAACATATTCTATGACTGGAGCCCACCCCCGGGTTGTAGAATAATCTACGTAGGTTTTCAAGGTGACAAAGGGTCAGAGTGTGCCACTTTGATTTTACCAGGAAGTGCATACTCAGAGTCAGGCGGGCTTTACTTGAATATGGAGGGTAGATCGCAGTTTGCGTACCCTGCCGTCACTCCTCCAGGGAAAGCTAGACATGACTGGAAAATATTTCGTGCTCTAGCAGAATACCTTAATCTTTGTGTATTTTACAGTGATCATAGTTCTCTTTGCGTTAGAATGGCGCAAATTAGCCCCAATTTCTCGTGTTTAGGTGTGGTTCAACCGAAGGTATTTGGAAACTTGATCGGAAAATTAATAGAGGGTGGAAAAGACGCCAAAAAGGACATGTGCGTAGATATGAAAGAACTTGAAGATTATTATTGCTCAGATGTCTTCACATATAATTCACCCACTATGGTGAAGACTCAAAAGGCAGCGATGGACTTCAAAAAATCACTCTATTACCCTAACTAGGTACTAGTTTATTTAAAAATATTTTTTATAATTACCTATTAGCGTTTGTGTATTTCGATTTTAATAAACTGTATGAACAACATTTTTATTTTCTTTTTTTGTTCAAGATTAATAAAATGCTTTTACTTTATTGTAATTTTGTTTGTTTTCATCTTATTTTCGGTATTGCATTGGTGTATTTGATTACGTTTAGATCATTATACATGTATTTATTTCGTGGCCAGGTCTTAGAATTTATCATTTCATTGACTGTTCGGTCATTTCATGAAATGGTTGTGTTTCATGAAATAGAACATCGACCGCTGGTCACACCATGATGTGGTCTGGCCAAATAATTGAATACTCAACGTTTGACGATATGGACAGTTAAATGCACGACTACTTCATGATTTCATAATTTTGTTACTAGAAATAAAGATAAAATAGATTAACCATTTTTCAGATTAGTTAAAGTACATACATATTTTATGGGGTACTGTGTTAAATGTTAGAACAAAATATCTTGAGATATATTGCAATAAAATTGCATTGAAAGCAAATTCAGACTCATATAACAAGTACTCTTTGTAAACAAGCATATTACAATTTAGAAGATTATATCCAAGATAAGAATGCTTGGAAAGCTGCACCCTAATTACGTAACACACTATCTATCACAATCTGAATAATTTTGAAGCCTATTGCTAATCCATTGCTTAGTAATGTTCGAAAAATTGATCTGCTCAACAACATAAATATCGCAATGGATGTTGTTGAACTGTCAAAATGAAACCCATTCCTACTGTTAGTGTGTTACGTAATTACCCCGCTCGTCCAACTCCATAGGACAGTCTAGATAAAACTAAACTGGTTGCTAATTTAATTGTATAATTATTATTTTTATGACATTGATTTGCATTCTGTGGTTACTTTAACTCAGACAATGACTTATTACTGGTAAAATTTTTTGGAAAATCGTATACTTTTACAATGTTTGTAAATATGTGAGCACCATGTATCGATCACATAATGAATATATCTGTCATTACTTCATTTTTAAATCTTGTGATATAGTATTTTTTTTTTCTAGGTGCATCGTCTTTATATATAATTATATAGTTAATGTATACAAAATATTGTAAAACATTTGAATAGAGTAACAGTGGAGTTTCTTGTCCTTTCTTCTCCATAAAACTACCTTTTGGAAGGGGCAACTAGAATCAATTCTATTTTAATGTAAATGTTGACGTTCAAAAGTGCCTTTATGTGCCTGTTTGAAATAAATGCTTTGACTTTAATCAATTATAAGCACTGGCCACGGCATTTAGGTGTACAATGTATTGTTTCAGACCTCATTTCAGACATGTTTTATTTTGCTCACTTTTATACCTTTTTTGTAAATAATAAAATTTTACACGTTTTGCGTTTTGTATATTTACAACATGGTATTATCAAGTAAAGCTCCTTGGTATCCAACTAGTCTTCACAACTTGTGTTAGGTATCAAACGATAAACGAAAAACGAGTAGATAAGTAATGCTTTATACACTCATGGACAAAGAGGAGCGCAAAAAAAGTGTGTATAAAACAAAATATCATGGATATTTGTGACACTTAAGTTTATTAATTTGGATATTGCTTATTATTTGTTAATTTAAAATTTGCATACGGCGAAAAAACAAACGATCAAATGACAAAAATTAACCAAATTAAGAAAAAAATTACAGAAAATAAACATTCTTGTATTTTTTTTTTCTCATAAATACTTAGGAAAGGCTATAACGTGGGCTAGAATCAGTACTTAGTGTTGCCATCTCTACCTCTTTGAATTGCTTCCAGTCTCCATCAAGTGATCAACAAAATCTTGAGAGATTGCGTTACATTCTTCTTGTAAAACGTTTTTATGATTTCTCAAATAAGCGGGGGCAGGATTTCTTTTCTTAATTTGTCTTGCACGCTTATCCCATAAAAGCTCTATGGGGTTAAGTCGGCGTGCGCGCTGGCTGTACAGTTTAAGCCGGCAGGCCTAATGGTATTAGTCACCAGTCCTGACCCGTTTCATATTTTGCCTGCTGAGACCATAATTACAAAAGTAGCATATAGGAAAGTTTTATAAAAATGTGGCTGTTACTGTAGTATATTGCGGTATCTTACGACTTCCGTGCAACGAAGCCGCCGGCAGAAGCCAGTCATGTTTAAAAACAAATCTATCTCCTATATAAGAAGCAAATGGCACTACAATTTCTTCCAAAATCTCAGTTACATATCGTGCCGCTGTTAGTGACCCATTCTCAATGACGCAAAGTTCCGTACGTGCCCCTATACAAATACCTTCCCATACATAACTGACCCTCCACCATATGCCTCTTTTCCAATGATGTTGCACTGAGCGTACCTCTCTCCTGGGCATGTCCACACTTCAATCCTTCCATTATCTGGCTTCAGGTAAAATCTGGCCTCATCTGTGACTAGAACTCGGCTCTAAGCTACGTTATTCTAATTTTCGTGATTGCGAGCGAAACAAACTCGAGCTACTCGACGGCACCTGGCAAGAAGGGGCCTCTGACAGGCAAGTGTGAATTTATTTTGGCCGATTTCAGTATTCTTCCCACACCCCTCGAACTTCTTGGAGCTTTGTACTTACCTCAGAAGAAGTTAAGGTCCGTTTTCTAAGCACGCTGGTAATGATGAACTAGTCATCTCTGGCTACATTTTTCCGTTTACGTCCTTGTCCTGCGAGTCTCGTATACTGTCCGGTCGGGCGGTACCTCTTGACAAATGGGTGTACCACAGATTTTGATACTCGTAATGTTTGGGCCACATGTTTGTAAGTGTGTCCAGTTTCAATTAAAGTAACAGCCCTAGCAACTTGAGTGGCGTGTAGAACTGGCATTCTCGGTTTATTTACAGTAACAATTCACAATTAACACGATAAACAAGGCAGTCAAGGCAAAAATTTAAACAAACCTAAGTTTAAACTCAAATTCAAAAGTTGTCAAAAATAATCGCAGTATGATAGAACGCAATTTTACGCAGTAATTACATAAAACCGAATGAAATTCGAAAAAAATAATACATTCCAATTTTTTTTTAATAGCATTTACTAATGTTTGTGGCCAGTACGCACGATAATTACAACAGGAGAAATTAAATCTTTTGTTTTTGCGTTCCTCTAAATTTGTCCATGAGTGTACTTTTGGTGTAAACGCGGGGTATTTCTGTAGAAATTAATTAAATAGGCAGATCTCGTAATCTCGTAAATTTAGTCATCTTTTTTGTATGTTTCATGTTAGGTTCTTCTGAACAATCTAGAGAACTTATCGGCTGCTGAGAAGGATGTGGCTAGTTGCAGGAAGGAGCTCCGAGCGGCTAGGGTCAACGATATCGTGCAGAAAGGACTGGCCGAACTCAAGTACCAGCCCAAAGCTCTGACTAGCTTGAATGTCGCAATGAAATGACTGAAGCTGCAAGTGTACCTATGGTTTTTGTATACAAAAACATGTGTGCAGTTGACACGCGATAGAAGTGAAACCTTAAAAAATGTAAACTTCAAGACTGTATTTATTTATTCTATCTCATTCTCTCGCACGTAAAATCATATAGATGTATGTGTTTGTCTCTTTTTAATGTCGCTTTTTCGTTTCATTGAGTTTCAAATCACAATGGGGCTAAAGGAAAGGAAGCAAAAATGAAATGGTTTGACACCAGTCGTTGTTTTTAGTATCTAAGTACCCCTGACTTTGTTTGATTGGATTTTGTTGGGAATCGACTCCAACACCTCACGCTCGGTCTGCATCAGCAGGCAGCGTGATCAACGCGTCATCTGGTCGTTGAGGCGCGGCACGGCTGTGACACGGCTCGGCTCAATGACCACTTGCTTCAACGGAATCCACCACGACGAACGATACTCCTCTTACTCTAATTTAATTATTAACTGTTTGTCCGGGAAAGTTTATCTTTGTAAGATCAGACTGCATTAAACCATTGTCTATTTCATACAGTCCTGTTCTTTTATTGCTCCCCGCGCTAACCATTTTGTTATTCAATAGATATAATGGATCTACTAACTACTAGGATATTATCTGAATACCTACTACAAAACTATTGATAAAAGTTCCGATCCGAATCCGACTTGTATTAAAAATGTTCTACGCTTTATTAAATGGGTTTTGCTGCCATGCACAGTGATTCTGTTCACGACTGTCCATTACTCCACTGTCATATGGCACTAACTATCTGCTATGTTGAAAACTTCCAGAAAAAGTATATTTTGTCTATCTCATGAGAATTCTTAGCTATTCAGAGATAAAAAGTAGGTAGATACTATAGTTTGACTCGAAACTGGTATACCGTGCTTCAGGTATGTGCGTGCTTCACGAGGTGGCAGTGCAGGCCGCTTCGCTGTCAGTCAGCTGTCACGCTCAAGGCTCCTACAAACAGGCGCGACACGCGACGCAAATCGCGTGCGACACAATGGCACCGCTCGTCGCTCGACGAGCGGCGCCTTTGTGTCACGCTATCGCGTCGCGCCTGTCTGCGGGAGCCTTCACGGCGTCCCGCACCCGCCTCGCCGCGCATTCCTAAGGCGTGGTACAGCGGTTTCGGTTAAACTATACTTGAAAGGAGTCAAAATAAAAGTCAAATGTATAAAAACACAATCAAATTTTATTAAATATCAAATATTGTATTGTCTAACACGATTCCTTAACTATCATGTTTCACATCAATATCTCGTAATGGCATAATAATACGGTTACAAATACATTGGGTCGATAAAGTACTGATAGATCAAAAGATAAATAGTAAAGGACAGAATCGAAAGTTCAGAGAAATGTTGCGATAGTACACACAGTTATAGAATACGATATAAATAACATTTATCAATATTGTCATGAAGGAACAAGAAGTAGCCAAGGATAATAATTATATTATACTCGTGCATGTAAACTTAACAATACTATACAAAGACACAAACAATCTAATAGTTTTTAAGTCAGAAATAATATATAATTAGAAGTAGTTACACACAGTTGATGATATTGATAGTCTACAAGTTTCAAAGATTGAAGTACATGGCACTGGAAACAATGGAAAGTAGGAGAAAGAATTCGACGAGACTTAGAACACACTCACATTATAAATACTTGTACACAATACATGGGCTTAAATGCAAAATCTACAAAAAAGTGTTATACACGATTATTATCTCAAAACGGTATGATCAGTTAATAATAGGTCTTATACACTATTCATATTAGGTAGTTTTTTGTGCGCCAAAGCTCTACTTGGATGATAATAAGCGTTATATAAAAAGTCTTCCGCACATGACTAGTTTAGTTGCAATTGGCGCATGAGATATTAAAATCTTCTAAATTCGCGATGTTTTTGCTCAGAAATGTTAAAACGGTTTGTTTGTATTCATACGCAGAAGATATTTTATAGTAATTACGACGATTCTTTAAATTTAACACTGATATGTGGCATGATGTGTCACGTGTCACTTGGTCAACACAAGTCTTCCCCGGTTAGTGCCCGCGGTACGCAGTCATCCTCGACATCTACTAATCTTATTGTATCGTTAAAATGCTTATCATAAAGTACTGTAAATTAACTAAGCATTGAAATTCCACTTAAAATTATGTTAGTATTTGTGCGACAAAAGATTACTGTAAAAGTTTTGTTTTATAAAAATAGTCACTGAAAGAGTCATGAAAATAGATTTGCTGCTTTTTGCGTAAATTGCAATTGTAAACAAATTAGCTGAATATTTTTTAAAGTACTGTTCAATAGACACTGCGATTAGTGTTAAATATTTGAATTTCCGAGCCAACTTATGTCGTCCTCATTTCAAGTATCGCTTATCAAAATGGACGGCTCTGTGGTAGTCACATTGCCTCAGTTTCTAACGGTTGGATAGTTATGGGAATCCTAAAAAGGGCTACTCCTTAATAACTCGAATAGAAGGCGTCCATCTTGTCTACCGAGACCGCTACGGGCGTAGCTAGCTAGTATTACAGCTAACGAGTATATTGTCCATCAAAAAGCCCGACCAACGCTTCGGCTAATCGTTTAGCGTGGAGTTATAAAAACCGTCTAAAGCATTATTTTTATATACGTAGTAAAAACATGGAAGCACTCCTGCGGACAGACTCTTTGCTGGCTATCATTTGTTATATTACTAATGTGTACAAACTGCCAGTAGTTGACGTGGTTACTGTTGTTGATAAACACTATTGTAGTAATGGTTAACATTTTACAATTCGCAAATAATCGACGCGAATTAAATGAGCAAACTCATGTTATTAATGATTTAACATCAACTTAGGTAATAGTAAAACTCAACAATAGTAGAATTGCGAAATACTAGAACAACGCAATGAAGATCATAAAACAGACAACAGAACGAACGATGTCCATGTGAACGTGAAGGGCCGGCGACGGTGACGTCACCGGGCGAGCGAGTAGTCACAAATGTTACCTGCTTCCGCTTTACACTTTGGTGATGGTCTTCAGTTTCCTACTCCTCAAGCATCTGGAATGATAAAGGTGTCTTTGAAAATACTTATTTTATTTCAGTCTACAACGGCGTCGGGCACACGACGTCTGTACTTGTCGTCTGTGTCGGCTATCCAAATTTTTTAGATTTAGTTAAAGTAAACCGTAAACGAGTAGGTATACCTGATAAAGCCGCGGTACAACATGAAGGCTCCGTACAGACTGAGCACGATGGTGGCCGTCCACACCACTGCCAGCACGGAACTGCTGCCCTCTGTAACGAATCATCAGAGAATAGGTACAGGGGTTGTTGGTGTAGTGTAGGGTAGCTGGTATTATGAGCTGGAATATTAGTTTGAATTGGTCTTAAGTATATGAGTAAGAGCAAGGGTTTTAAGGCGCTGTTCCACAGCAGCCCACGGCTAGGCTACCCATTTGTACTTAGTTTCGGTTTGTATGAAAATGTAGGTGTCCACTGCGACCTTCGGCTACGCCATGCACGGATGCGTGGATAGTAAACAAATATACATTGGCAAACCTCTCCGTGCACATCCTACATAGCAGTGGATTATCAACTTTAACTATATCAACTAAAGAAACTGCTTCGCGAACCCCGAGGGCCAATGCGCATGATCACAGTAGATAAAATATTGGGTTTCTCACCGATATATCCGTCGTGGTAGATGTCCTGATGGGTGTGCGCGCGGCGCGGCTTGTCTTCGCGAGGCTCGACGGCCAGCAAGTCGGGGATCTCATCCATCTCTCCGGTGCAGTTCGCCCATTCAATCGTTACGTATCTGAAGTCATAAAACAGGAGGGTTAAGCGGTCTTCGTTATGGTTAGATATTTTCGTGAGTCTCCATAATTGAATGTGACGTCTCATCTGTATGAAGAGGTACAAAAGACGCGTAGTCATCTATATATATAAAAGAAAGTTGTGTTAGTTACACTATTTATAACTCAAGAACGGCTGAACCGATTTGGCTGAAAATTGGTAGGGAGGTAGCTAAGAACCAGGAGAAGGACATAGGATACTTTTTATCCCGTTCCCGTGGTTCCCGTGGGACGTGACATAAAACGGGGTCTAACAAAACGCAACTGACATGGAATAACAAAACAACTCAGTCAAAATATAAGTCAGCAGTTCATTTGTTAAAAATGGTATAACAAAACGCAACTGACAGTTGAACATATTTAAAAAAAAATTGACCGGATAGAAACGGAGCGCTTAACTTTCATTCGGTTGAACCAAGCCAAACTGTGTTCTGACGAGTATATCCATCTACGTGATGCAATTAGTACTGAATCAAATACACATAATATTGGTCGATTAACTATTCTGCCGGCGACGTACATAGGTAGTCCGCGTCATATGCATGAATATGCGAAAGATGCAATGACATATGTTCGTCATTACGGTCGGCCAGATCTCTTTATTACTTTTACCTGTAATCCAAAATGGATAGAAATTGTTCAATTGCTGCTTCCCGGACAAACACCAAGTGATCGACACGACATCACAGCACGTGTATTCAGGCAAAAAATTCGGTCCCTAATGAACTTTATTGTTAAACAACGCGTCTTTGGAGAAACTCGATGCTGGATGTATTCAATCGAATGGCAAAAACGAGGCCTGCCTCACGCACATATTCTTATTTGGTTAGTGGAAAGAATTCAACCAGACCAAATAGATGATATCATATGTGCCGAGATTTCCGATCACGAAGCCGATCCAGACCTACATGATGTTGTAATCACAAATATGATTCATAGACCATGTGGCGCCAACAATCCCCAATCACCTTGCATGATCGACGGCAAGTGTTCCAAACGATATCCTCGGAAATTAACGGCGGAGACCGTCACTGGCAACGATGGTTATCCACTATATCGGCGTCGATCACCGGATGATAACGGTCGAACTATTACAACAAAAGTTAAAAGAATGGATTTCGTGGTCGACAACAGTTGGATTGTTCCATATTCTCCACTTATTTCCAAAACGTTCAAGACACATTGTAACGTTGAGTATTACAATTCAGTAAAGTCAATAAAATACATCTGCAAATATGTCACGAAAGGCAGCGATATGGCGGTTTTTGGCGTCCAAGCCTCAAATACGAACGATGAAATTGCGCGCTATCAAGTTGGTAGGTATGTGAACTGCAATGAAGCGATTTCGCGTATATTCTCATTCCATATTCACGAACGTCATCCAACTGTTGTGCATGTGGCGGTGCATCTGGAGAATGTCAACGAGTATATTTCACGGCTTCGAATGTTGTTCAACGTGCTGAAACACCTCCAGCGACAACATTGACCAGTTTCTTTGCGACCTGCCAGAGCGATCCGTTTGCACGAACTTTGCTTTACTCGGAGATGCCACGTTATTACACTTGGAATGCTTCACCGAAGAATTTTCAACGACGGAAGCAAGGCGATGCGGTTCCTGGTTATCCGGATGTGCGTTCTACTGATGCTCTTGGTCGTATGTATACAGTTCATCCAAAGAATGATGAAGGCTTCTATTTGCGCTTGTTGTTGGTAAATGTGCGTGGGCCAATGTCATTTGAGTCACTACGGACTGTTAATGGTACAATATTTCCAACATATCGTGCTGCATGTGAAGAACTCAAGTTACTAGAAAACGATACCCATTGGGATACGACAATCGTTGAAGCAATTATCTCTGCATCTCCAAGTCAGATACGTACATTATTTGCTATCATCATTTCGACATGCTTTCCATCGAACTCATCTAACCTGTGGCACAAATACAAGGATAATATGGCAGAAGATATTTTATATCAAATTCGTGTCAGTTCAAGAAATCCCGATCTTGAAATGAATGAGGAGATACATAATCGGGCCTTGCTCTTGATCGAAGACATGTGTTATCTCATGTGCGGTAGTTTATTAGTCAGGTTAGGAATGTCAGCGCCAAATCGTGAAATGAATGACGCATTTAATCGAGAATTGGAACGGGAACGTGAATATGATCACCAGGAATTAGATTTAGTAGTTCAAACAAATGTACCCCTGATGAATCACCAACAAAAGTAAGTTTATGATACATTAATGAAGGCAATTGATGATGGAAACGGTGGTTTATATTTCCTGGATGCCCCTGGTGGAACTGGTAACACATTCCTCATGTCAGTAGTTTTAGCCACTGTTCGTGCAAGATCCAACATTGCGGTTGCAGTTGCTTCTTCTGGAATAGCAACCACATTGCTAGAAGGATGCAGTACGGAACATTCTGCATTAAAATTGCCGTTAAATCTTCAATCTATTGAAGAACCAACATGCAACATTACAAAGCGCTCCGCAATGGTCAAAGTTTTATCCGAATCGAAGATCATCATCTGGGACGAATGCACAATGGCGCATAAACGTGCATTGGAAGCACTTAACCGAACATTGCAAGATCTACGTAATGACTCGAGATGTTTTGGAGGCGCAATGATTTTACTATCTGGCGAATTCCGCCAAACATTGCCAGTAATTCCCAGATCGACTGCTGCCGACGAAATAAACGCTTGCCTCAAATCATCGAATCTATGGCGCTATGTTAAGAAACTTCAGCTGACAACAAACATGAGAGTTGCATTGCTGAACGACACATCTGCTGAAGATTTCTCTGAGCAATTGCTGACTATCGGTAATGGTCGAGTACCTGTCGACGAATCGAGTGGATTGATTTCATTTCCTCCGAATTTCTGTAACTTTGTCTCATCGAAAGACGAACTCATCAACAAAGTATTCCCAAACATCATTACTAACCACAAAAATATTGAATGGTTGAGTGAGCGAGCAATTTTGGCGGCTAAGAATAAAGATGTAGATGACTTAAACTACATAATTCAGAATGAGATCATTGGTACACTGCATTCTTTCAAATCTATTGACTGTGTAACAAATGAAGATGATGCCATCAACTATCCAATTGAATTTTTAAACTCCTTGGATGTGTCTGGCTTACCACCGTACAATTTACGACTAAAGATTGGTTCCGTAGTAATCATGCTTCGAAACTTAAACCAACCAAAACTGTGCAACGGAACACGTTTGGTGGTAAATAAATTAATGAACAATTTGATTTACGCCATAATACTTAAAGGAAAATTCAAAGGTGAGGAAGTTCTCATTCCGAGGATCCCGATAATACCAAACGACATGCCATTTGAGTTTAAACGACTTCAATTTCCGATGTCTTGCATTCGCCATGACTGTAAATAAATCACAAGGCCAATCCTTGAAAGTTTGTGGTCTTAATCTAGAACATCCATGTTTTTCCCATGGTCAATTATATGTGGCATGTTCAAGGGTCGGAAGACCTTCTGCGTTATTTGTTTTCGCGCCTGATAAAAAAACGAAAAATGTCGTTTATCACAAGGTGCTACACTGAAAATTGCAACCTATGCAAAAAAATAAATGGCAAATAAAGAATCACTGAATTAATAGTTTTATTTTTTTATTTACAATTATCCTAATTTAAAAAGTAAAAAATGTGATCATTTGTTGCCTATAGGGCGGAACAAAGTTCGCCGGGTCAGCTAGTATTTTATATAACAGACGAATGATCTGAACAAATCCAAGACAAGATATGTATTCTTTTGGGATTTTCTCTATGCAAAAAGAATCACTGTGCGGTTGGTCCGTTGCAATATCATGTTCATAAAAAAGTTATTGATTGTGCCCCTAATGTCACAAGGGCTTGGCTGATCAGAATTTCAATGATATAAATCAGTATAAATAAAAATGTTTTATTGACTTATGTCAATAAAACATTTTTATTTATACTGATTTAAAATCTAACACCTTCTTTATAGAAGGTGTTAGATTTCAATTGAAGCCCTGACTCGAGCTAGGTGGTACCTGTGTTACAGGAGTCAGTGTCTTCACCCGTGTGTGGAACATTAACACAAGTTATGCAATCAAATAAAATAAAAATGAATAAAATTTAGTGCATGCATGCTCTTATGTGGTATAGTGTGTTTGTGTGTGTGCATGTCTTGTGTTTTGTGTGTGTGAGTGATTGTGTTTGGTGCTTATACATACTTTAGGTTATATCAGAGACTTTGTTTGCCTACTTTACTATTTAATTCTATGTTTTCCGCTTGTAAGTAATCCAGTGTTTTAAGCCATCTGTTTAGTTTTATCTTAATTTCCTTTTTTTGTAGGGTGTAAGTTGAGAGTTTTGTTAATTTTATTATAAATCTAAATAGCTAGGTATAGGCGTTGCCATCGAGCGGGTGCGGTCTTATATTTGACTGTTCGACATACATTACTGATAGTTCTTTTATGTTTGGTTGCGTGATTTATTGGTGTGATTTCATGTTGTTTCATTGTGAGATTGAGATGGTATAGTTATCTCACTGTTAAGTACTTGACAGCTTTCATATTGGGTTTTTGTAGGGATCCGGTACGGTTTGAAGATCATGACTTTACAGAGACCTTTGGGCTCTTTTGAGGTGTATCATGTAGGTTTTACACGCACCTCCCCGTACCGTGATACAGTAGCCTATGATTAACTTTGCTAGTGCTAGATACACCGCACGGAGTAGCTGAAAGTTGGACACCTATCGAAGTCTTTTAAACGCCCATATAATAATATAATACATTTATTCAAGTATAAAATAAAATTATGATTTACATTAATTACAATCGAGGAAAATTTTAATTCTAACTGTAATGTAGACCAGCCTGATCTAGGTTTATAAAACCTATGTTTCAGGCCATCAATTTACATCAAGCATTTAAAAAGATGACACCAATAAATTTATTAAAAGCTTAATTGAAAGTAGACATAATATTTTAAATGACTTACAGTAACTAATTGATTATATTATTATAAAACTAGATTATGTAAGATATATTATGTTTAAATAAATTAGCAAATAATATTAAAGTAGATAAAACGGAGACTATTATAAATTAGGTAAAAGAAGAGACTTATATTTGAGTATGTAGATAGATTTTTTTTTTTATAATCTCTAGTAGTTTTTCCGTGTCTGCATAATTAAGTTTTGAAAAAAAAATCCTGTACTAGTAAATTACACCTATTATAAGTTAAACTATAAATCTTTAGCACTCTGTTAAACTGGTTATACAAGTAGGGTCCTAAAAATAAATAAAATCGACTAGCAAAAGCATGTTTAGTCTGAGAGTTAGCACAAACCAAATCTTTTCTTCTCCTATCTGAAGGTACTGGGTTAAAATAAAGTTCAGTGTGTTGGAATAAAACTACATTCAAAACAAATAATTGACGTACTGTTAGCACCTTACATGCCATATAAAGCTGGTGTGTAGGAAATCTAAATGGACGAAAAGTAGCAACCTTTAAAACTGCTCTTTGGGCACGTTCAAAGTGCAGTAAAGTTGATTTAGCGGCACCACCCCAGGACGTTATGCAGTAGGTAATAATAGATTGACACAAAGCCAAATAAACCTGTCTAATTAATTTAAAGTCGGCAATGTTACGTAATTTTTTTTAAATATATATTAGTTTACGCACTCTGGTGCATAATAAATCGATGTGTTTGCGGAAGTTCAGGTTTGTGTCAATCGTGACGCCTAGATATTTAATGTGGTCGGCTTTAGCTAAAGTGGGACAAGTGCATGCAATGTCAGCATAATGTAAATTACTATTGTTATGCGCTTGAATGTCTGGATTAGTAAGCGTTGGATTAGTGTTTCTCATTGTAAATAATAGGTACTTGGTTTTATCTGTATTTAATGTTAAGAGATTTTTATGAAGCCAATTAGACACAGTATTAAAACCATTCTGTGCTACCTCATAGACCTCTGCCTTTGATTTAGCTGCGAACAGTAGAGCTGTGTCATCCGCATATGAAATAATTTCACCCTTTTGGAGTGTCAAATTGCACAGGTCATTTATGTAGATTAAAAACAAAGTGGGACCTAAAATACTGCCTTGTGGGATTCCATAACAGCTATTCTTAAGTTCAAAACTCATGGACTGACCTATTTTTACTCTCTGATGGCGGTCGCTAAGGTAATCAGATAACAGTTCCAATTGTACTCCCCGTATTCCGAGCATTTCCAGCTTGTGCAAAAGCAAAGTACAAGAAATTGTATCGAAAGCCCTGGCAAGGTCTAAAAATATTCCTATGGTGTGCATGCCGTTATCCAGGTTTGTGCTTATAAAATTAGTTAGATGGTGAACAGCTTGGCTTGTTGATCTTTTAGGCCTAAAACCAAATTGATGATCAGAGAGTGATTTATTACTTTCAAGATATTTTACTAGTCTACTGTTTATAATTTTTTCCAAAATCTTTGAGAGGCCTGTTAAAACTGAAATTGGCCTGTAGTTATTTACACAATTTTTGTCTCCAGCTTTAAACACAGGGGTGACTGTACTTGAACTCAATATGGGGACGCCAGCTAAGCCCCTCATCCAGAATTACATCCAGTTACTTCATTGTTTTTTGTTGTGTAATTGGAACACATGAACATGGAAGACTGATTTTGGGGTCATCACAGGAGTGTGCTTTGAGGCTTATTAACGTAAGTTTAGTTTTGGCGAAAGTAAATGACAGAAATGCCATTTTTGAGATATTAAAGGTTAGTAAGTTAACTTTCAGCCATTAGGTCCACGTCCCTACTCTCTCCATGAAATACTAGTATGCAGTCTAGTCTGCATAGCTAACTACGTTACCGTTAGTAAGAGACTGCTGGCATAGGACATTCATATAGAGCAAGAAGAGGCAGCTGCCACCACGGGCGAGGGTAGCTACCCTGAGGGACACCATAATCTACTCTGGCTTCGCTACTAATTACTTCACCAATCTTTACTTTTGTGTCCGGTCATTAAGAAAATCTGTAAATATGCTTAGAGCCCTTCTACGGATTCAGCATGTTCTAGCTTGCTCACAAGTGTAGGCATACTGACAGTGTCAAACGCCATGGCTAGGTCCAGAAAAATACCCAAACATTATTGCTTTGCACCTTTTCAGTAGCATAATCCATGAGTTAGTTAATTGCGTCTACGGTGTTAAAAAGATGCGTTCCCAGACCTTAAACCAAATTGTGAGTCCGATATTATTGTGTAGTGCTCTAGAGAGTGATTAAAAAATTTCTCCAATATTTTTGACAGTGCAGGTTAAACTGAGATAGGTTATCAACCTTATGAACAGGTGTAAGTAACGATTTCTTAAAGATTCGGGGAAAAACTCTTTGCTCAAAACACGCTTTAATGATCTTTGTAAGAGGTTGAACTAGTACTTCTTTACCCAGTTTGAGAATAGAGTCCCACCCTCTGGCACAATAGTTTACTTTTATAATGTATTTCTTCGTATAATTCTTGTTTTTAGAGGAGACGTTACTTAGACATAGCATTACGGAGGCGTGGACACTGACGGTGGAATCTATAACCATGACCGTTGCATAAGTAGTGGTACTAACCATTACGTGATCGAGGCAGTTATGCAGGCTGGGTGTGTTCCGGTAAAACGTCCGTTTCTGCAGTAAGATTAAGATAGGATGGTCTATTCCTATCCGTACTTTTAGGCTTTATGTCAATATTGATTACTCCTATCAGAATTATATTATTCGCTTATAATTTACCTAAGATGTTTTCCAGGGACCTATCTGTACATGTCGATGGGGATCTATAGGAAGCCAGAATACAAGTGTCGGACGCAGTTTTTAACAGAAAAAAAAATGCATCTATTGGGTCGGTTTTTCTACCGTACATTGGAGATTGCTTTTAACTTAAATTGTAATGCTGTCGTTTTGATGTAGACATTTTTTGCTGGAGTGTGTCACATAATGTTCCATAGTCGGTATCGGTTTGTCATCATTTAGCCAAGACTGTCAGGATAATGATGAAATGCTGATTTACCTGGAAGGAGTGCTGCAAGCTCGTCGCGCTGGCACGAGTAGCTGCCGAGTGCGCGAGCGGGCTCCTCCGCGGCACGGGCCCCATGCGCCCCAGGGGCCTGGCTGACCTGATTCCGATTGTTTGCACCCACACTCCACCTCGCATACTTCGTCCTCCTGTTAACAGAGGTAGTTGATGCACTTGGGTTAAATTCGACTCGATCTTCACTTTTGCTCGCAAAGTACGGATGGCCTATCGAAAAGTGTTGATCCTATGGGGTCAAAACTTTTATCGTGAAGCGCCTGCGTTCCGTAAAAGGTAGACTGACGACTTGGTTAAGGTTGCGGGAGTCCACTGGATCTGAACAGCGCTGGACCGGTCGTTGTTGCGATGCTTGAGGGAAATATCCAGCAGGGGACTCTTGGATATTTCCCTCAAGGCTGAGCTGAACTCTTGGCTGAGATGATGATGAATATTTACTACTGTATAACTAGAGCCACGGCTACAGGAACAGCTCGTTGGCTCTGGTTAGTGTGAGAGAGATGGAGCTATAGCAGTGTCCTTGTTCCGCACCGACCTGGTAGTGCATGGGTGGCGCGACAATTCTGCCGGGAAGTACAGAAGCGCAGCGCCACGGCTGCAGGAACAGCTCGGCGGAGTCGTCAGCGCTGGTAAGTTCACAGCGCGCGTGGGACACCTTCACCCCCCAGCCGCATGCGCCTGCTACCTCCGAGCCCGTTGATGTCTGTGGAGATACGGGATTAGAAGATTGTGGTTGTGACTTTTCAAATCGTTGAAAATCTATGAGTGAAGGTCACTTGTGTTACCATTACATACATTTATATGCATACGAAAAAGATAAAATGTATTAATGAAATTTTAAACCTTCTAAAACCGTCTTTGTGCTTGTAAACTAAAGATGGTGTGCAGTTGAGTGAAAATCTGCTGTCTTTAAAAAAAACAAGGAATAGGATTGTAAAGGAGGCTTATGACCATCACCTTATACTATCTCAGTAAAGTAAACAAAATTGGATGTTACCTCATTAACTACCTGTATGTGGCAACCGAGCGAGGGTCTGGCGACGAGCTTGAGGCATGGCTCGCGAGGACACGGAGTGCGCTGTTCAGTGGGTGGACATGCTCGGCCTGGCCATACTGCGGCTGTCAGGTGTTGTCTGAAATTAGGCATGAGGATATTAGTGGGCGCAATGTTGATGCAGGTGGGTGGTATAACAGGCTGAACTTGTTCTCCGCTTGGTTAGGAGGCCCGTAACACATGTTTTGCAGTATAAAGTGATTGGTTCTATCGCGTTTTCGACAAACTCTAGGTTCAAGTTTAAATTGTTTGGTCCGAATGTGCTTTAAATTACCTAGCTTCAGTAAGAACCAACTAAATAATTAGAAAATCTGTTAAGGCTGAAAAAATTACTACAATTATTGAGAAATAGCAATCCTAAATACTCCAATGTTGAAATGAGTTAAACGAATTTTTCTACGAGACGAGTGGTCTCCAAGGGAATTCTCAATTTTGGGGATTTTTGTCCCATAATGCTTAGCAAGCTAGTGTGTACCTGGTGCGTCGCATGTGGCTGGCCGTGTTGGCGTCGCCGCAGGAGCAGGCGGACGCGTCCCACGCGCCCCACTCGCTCAGCTCGCAGTCCACGCCGCACGGCACGTAGCACCACGACTCCTTGGCTTCAGTGGCTGTTGTGTTCTGTGGTAGAAAAACCCATATTTATTACTGAAGCTGGTGAATGGCAACATTTAAAGGCCTTTTTCACAACTATGGCATGAGATACTGATGAGAATTCGATTCTATCGTTCTGAAAAAGCTCTGATGATGGTCAGAGGTTTTTGAACTTACAATTTTTAACAAGACATGTCGTGTCTATGTGGTTCTATCGCAATTTAATAATAACGCGCATTTCTCACAGATGTGTTCGTGTTTTACTTACAGGGCAGTACGAGTCGTTGACAAAAATTCCGTCACTTCGAAGACATCTGACAGCCCTCTTCTTTGTTCCTTCACCGCATGGTGATCCTCCTGAAAACAAACGATTTTTCATCGTAAACCATACGAGATAACATAGTGATTTTTTTAAGACTTAAGGAAAATGTACAAAACGGAGAACTGTAATAACTGCAGGAGAAAACTGAATTTCTCTAAAGTCTATAAAAACTGTTGCAAAAGAAAATATGAATGAATTAATGATGAATGATGTTGTAAAAAATGTGTGTCTTTGGGTTGAGGGAATGTTTTTAATCAGGTTGTCTTCACACCTAGAGGTTGGCAATCATCCCAGGGCGCGACGTGCCAGGAGTAGGCGTGCGGCGAGCAGGGCTCCGCGCCCACCAGGTGCGGGCACGGGGAGCCGCCGTCGTCCGCGGGGCGGAGCACTGCGCGGGTACGGTCCCGGCGACCTCCCCACTTCGTCTGATGAACAAATGAGAAATCGTGAATATAGAAAAAGAAAAAAGAGACCATTGTTTCTAGCAGAGACCAGTTTCTCCAGTTTCATACAGTGCGTTGTGATACACACACATACACTGTACACAAGGTATTAATGATGACAAATAAATAATTGGATAACTACGGAGCATGGGCAAGGCCTCTGTAGAAATGAAAAGTGGTTTACTAGAAACAAATGTTTTGACTTTAAATATGAACGCATATAGCAAAGCTACCGTGTCGAAACTTTTTAATAGGAAAGTAATGGTTTACGTCATAAACTTCTAACTATTTACAACACGCCATGGTCATTGTTTTTAAGGTTATGATCCTAGCGTGGTGGTTACAATGGTAGCAGTGGCACCCAGTGACCTGTTCGCAAGGGCTCCAGTCGGACCAGGAGCTGACCACGCAGTCGTTGGGGCAGGGCGCGCGGCACGCGGCGTCGCGCGCCGGCGCCGCGCCGGCGCCCGCCGCCTCGCACGTGGCCGCCTCCAGCACTTGCGCCTCGGCGTCCACGCAACTGCAATGAGAGGATGCTTTGGATCACAATCTTTCCAAAATTGAGATATTGTGATATATCTCTGTAATGTAGGGTATTCTTAAGTTGTGTTCCTATATAAATGCTGTTGACCACCCGCGGCGCATGGGTGTGCGTCACTACGCGCAGCCAACAGAAGCCGCAAGCCATTGTTGCGCACAAAAGGAGGGGCCCGTATTTACGAGTCCCAAATATGACACCGCGGCCAGAGGGCAAAGCGCCCTGGCACCGCTCGCCACGCCCCCTTCCGGGGGCGTCGCGATTTCCACATGGCGCTTTAGTCAATTAATGTCTATCGAACGAACTACTTGTTTAACTTCCTAATACTACAATCTGGATAAGATGATTTTAAGAATGCTGAATTTTAAGTTCACGCACATTCATAATATCATTTTTGATCTTTGTATGTAGGATACAGTTACGAGCATAAATAAATTACATTTAAACAAGATTCAGAAGCGAATTTCTCCTAAAGTATTGATATAAATTGTATGGTTTTATGAACATAATATTTTCGATACCATACTATTATGAAATAGGTCTTTTCAAAGTTGCCGTACTAGTCCGTATTTTGTCAGTGTATGTACTCATACACTGCAAAATACGGGCTTGTCTCAAAAAGCTTGTTGTATTCTAATAACGTCACCAAAGCGCAATGTCACATGAGTTTTGAACAAATATAAACGTTTTAATAAAAAATAAAAAATTGTGGTAGTCTCAATTTCTCTCAAAAGCCAAAACACTCGTCCTGCAATGTGTACTAACGTGACAGTCCTGTTGATGATGGCCCGGCCGCACAGCGAGCGCGGCGGTGCGCACACGCTCCATTCGCCGAGCGCCCAGCGCGGCTCCGACACGGCGCATGTAGCGCGCTGCAAAGTCGATCCGCACTCGCGACCTCCTCCTGAACCTTCTTCTATCACCTCCCTGAATGTTACAAATTATGTCACTGTTTATAAGTTCCAAGTTTCCAACAAGATGAATGAAAGAAAAGAAGGAAAAAGAAAATGATTATTCTGCAAAACTAGACGCCACCGACGGCTATGACACCGTACCTCAGGTTACATTGGAAGGCGGTGCTCTCAAAAGAGTGGCGCAGTTTAAGTACCTGGGCCACAGGGTCACCGAGGCCCTCACAGATGATGTGGATGTTGAAAGGGAACGCAGGGCATTGTCAGTCACAGCTAATATGCTGGCCCGTAGGTTTGCACGCTGTACTGCACAGGTAAAAATAACTTTATTCAAGGCGTACTGTCAGTCTTTTTATACGTGCAGCCTATGGGTGAGGCATACGCAGAAGACTTACAGTGCCCTGCGTGTCCAATACAATAACGCGTTCAGGATGTTGAAGGGGTTGCTACGCTTTTGTAGTGCATCAGGTATGTTTGTAGACGCTCAAGTACTCGTAGATGACTTTCAAGCGATAACTCGCAAAAGAATAGCGTCTCTGATGCGCCGCATACGGGGCAGCCCCAACACCTTCCTGCAGCTTATTGCAGGGAGAATGGATGTGGATTGCTCCTTCATGGACCATTGAACAAAACTACAAGTGCGAGTAGTGCGGTCTTGATCCAATGTTTCCATACAGGAAATAGACACAAACAATGCATTATTTAAAAAACAAAAACAAAACATGTATGGATGGTTATAACTAAAGGTTGTAATTTATCTGAAAATGAATTGAAAAAAAAAAGTAACTAGACAAAATACATAGATACACTAATAAAATTTAGCCAAAAGCCTCGTATTCGTATGGGTTTCCTATAGTAAATTTCTCGATTAGGTAATATCCAAAAGAATATCGCATTAAACCAAGACTAAGATTAAACCTATGTCAGAAGTAAAGTCTGGAAAATTATTGTTAAGCAAATTGACACCCTACGTCAATTTGCAGTGTCATTCATTTCATACAACTGTCAAAGAATGGCAGTTGAGATTTGATTATACGGACAATTGAAGTTGGTAGTTGGTAGCTTAACAATTAATTTCCCTGACTACCTGTAAACTGTAAGCTTATCCATTAGATCAGTGGGTTGAGAATTTTAGTTTAAACCTATAACTGCCGGTACCTGAGTCGATAGGAACAGGGCATAACGGATTCACTAACTGTTTTTATCTTATTATAAAACAATTCCAGTTTTAATGTAGGTATTGGATTGTTGAAAGCATTCATTCCTACCTGGTCCGGAATCGAAAAGCCGCCCTAGATCCAGGTTCAGAGGCGCAAGGCCCCCACTCCCCCCACTCGCCGACTGCGCAGTCGCGCGCGCACCTCACACTGCACGCGCCGCGCAGCAGTGAAGGGAACTCAATGTCGTACGAGTAACCGTCTGTTGAGGCTTCGCGGACGCGGCTAGGACCTGGAGGGGAACAGAATGAAATGAAATGAATGAAAATTCACGAAAAGATAATCCAGCAGAAGATGGTATCATATCATATACAGGGTCACATTAAATTAGCTGGCGAAACTCTGCAGACGTGATAGGTATTGATATTATAGTTCACCAAGGTCCAAGTTTCGTTAAGTATTATGTTCTGTTTGGTGTACGATATTCTTCGAATTTGGTACGTATTTTTCTTAATTTGCCATCTCAGGGGAAGTCTTAGCCTTTTCTCTGGTGTAATACCCTATTTTGTTTGTCGTAGGTGTAGAATTAGTTACAAAGAGCAGCTCTGGGCTCTTTTTCCGGGTATCGGACTATTCACCAGGCTTGCGAGCTCTTGGATCGCTTCTACCAGCCGTATAGTAAGTACCCTTGGAGTTCGAGACTAGCAAATCTGCTCTGGCCCGCGACACATGACCGTCGTATCACCTGCGATTTCGTCGAGGTGTGGTACGCTTTGAGGCTGCGGTTCATCAGGATCGACTTGTTACTTTGAACCATTACGCCTTAACTATTATAGTAGTATTAGTACCTCCAGGTTTAACATTTTAATACTAGTTGATGTTTAACCAGGACTGTTTGTATCGGGATAACTTAGGTTTATCTTTATAAGATAATATTAATTTGAAAGTTTACGTAATTTAGTGATTACCATCCAACCAAAAACCGATTGCAATCAATTCCCTATTTCGGAAAGTAAATACGTAACAAAGATTTACCATCCGATGTACCTTAAGTTTGCTCCTAATCCCTTTTCACTCAAGCCAAATTACGCGTAAATCCAACTGTTCAAATATTTTTGTTTTTTTATGCGACTTTTTTAAAATACTTATAAATTATTATACCTACGTGTTAAAATGGTGAATTTTCATTTTTATTTCGCTACAATATATGTAGATATTTAGTTCTAAAACAAATCTTGACACCAGTTTGGTTGAAATCCGGACTACCAGTTACTCTATTAACGTAACCTCGTAAGTTGTAATGTAAGGACTATAGTCTGCTCCAAAAGTATCTAATGAAAGTGTAAACATACTCTGTTCAGGTTTAATTCTTACGTAATCAATCACTAAAATTAATTAGTAATACATTCATCTGTATTTAGAAGGATTCAACTTTATATCTCAATATCTCAGCACTTTTACCAACAATTATTTTGTGAATGACATTATTAAATCGAAATTAAAAAATAATCGACGAACATTTGGGTTATAAAAATTAAGCACATTGTCAAATGAAAAACACCATAAGAATTTCGGGTTTAAGTATTCAAATAATCAAATCAAAGCACTCAATTTGTAAGTGGCACTACAAATTGGCAGCCACAGGTACATTTTCTGATCCATTTGTTAACATTTTAATCAATACTTTTGGAACAGACTATAGAACCAATGAAGTCAATTAAAAATCAATAGGGGACATACCAGTAAGTGGGTGATATTTCTTGCACACGTCCATTGGCACATCTCGTCCTCCCACCATGCATCTGGCGGCGCGTAGAGATCTTCCTTCCCCGCACTCCATCCTGCAAAGAAACTCTGAATATCATTTACTGGCTAAATAACTTTTTGAAAAGCATACAGGGGCCAGAAAACTATTTCCTGAAGAATTTTTACTTTACAATATTTAAACAAAAATTCTGGCGTTATACTTTGAAGTTGATCAGCAAAGGCTGGAACGTCTACCGGTAAAAAACCGGACAATTGCAAGTTGAACTCGCGTGGAGAGGATTCCGTACGATCAATATGTTACCTGCCAAAAACATTTCATGTAAAGTAGGTTACCAAGACTTACATAACGCTTTCACTGTTAAAAAGTTATCAGATTTAATGTAGAGCCGACCCCCTAACTCTACAAGGCTTAACTCTACAAACCTTAAATCTAGGTCAAAATATACGGTTATATGTAAGGTTTGTAGAGTTAGGCCTTGTAGAGTTAGGGGCATGGCTCTACATTAAATCTGATAACTTTTTAACAGTGAAAACGTTACGTAAATCTTGGCAACCTACTTTATATGAAATGTTTTTGGTGAGATTTCATTTCTTTTTGTAGCGTGCACTATTTCGTTTTATTTTAGCGGTGATATTGCACTGATATTACACAGACATGTTAAAATCATAACCCTTACTTCTAGCATAGTCGGGTAAAAAAGATATTTCTTGCACGCCATTTTACTTTCTTCAAAGCCAACGAGAAAGACTTTCTTCTTTGTTGATGTACATGCCAATCTAGCTTTTATAACAAATGTAGGTATACCGATTATCCGTAAGAAAAACAGACGGTGCAAGTCTGTATTTCTTACGGATAATCGGGATAATCCCTTTAAGGCTCCTACAAAGGGCGCGACACGCGACGTGAATCGCGGGCGACACAAAGGCACCGTTTGTAGCGCGACGAGCGTCGCCCATGTGTCGCACTGTCGCGTCGCCCCTGTCGGCGCCTTTAAGGGGGTTGTAGCGTGAAAGTAAAAATTGTTTTTTGTTTGTTTGCGAATCCTGGCCTGTATACCATATTTCAGCTTTCTAGGACTTCACCCTGTACCCCGCATTTCGAGGGTTGGAGGGTGAAAGTTACAGATTTCTTATTTTTTTCGTTGTTTGTGTGCAAATCCTAGCCTTCATACTAAATTTCAGCTTTCTATGACTTTGGGAAGTGCTCTAGAGGTTTTGATGAGCGAGTGAGTCAGTCAGTCAGTGACGAAATCGAAGTATTTTAGGTATTCAGGTTTGGGTCACAGAAATTTGTATGTGTACCAAATTTCAACTTAATCAGTCCAGTAGATACGGAGCAAATTGGCTGTGACAGACGGACAGACAGACACACGAGTGATCCTATAAGGGTTCCGTTTTTTATTAGGACGTACGGAACCCTAAAAACATGTTAATACAAAATAAATAAATCATACCCGGATGGAAGAATGCAGTCAGAATCGGTCGGTAATAGCTCCAAGGAAACGTTCTTGCAAACGCAGTTTGGAACATCAGGATCTGAAGCGTCTAGGAATCTGTAAACAAATATCTAAGATTCAGAAAAAGAGATTATAATATGTTTAGTATTTGAAGGCATACAAGCAGGCGGCCTACTTGATGGTAAGTGTCACGGTCATCTAAGGACATCTTAGCGGTAAAAATAGGTATGGTGGTGGTCGTACTTTGCCGGACGAGCTCCTTCAGAAAAAGATTTACTTTTACTATAGAGCTACTCAATTTGTTTGATAGCTCAAGGATTACTATAGTTTTTGGTTGTTATGGCTACGTAATAACAGCCGCACGGGTCGTTTGATCAGGTTAAGCTGCGCTTGCCGCGGTCGGTCTGTGGATGGGTGACCATCTTTACATACCGAGACCCCTCCATGCCTCGGAAAGCACGTTAAGCCGTTGGTCCCGGCTGTCATTCTTGGATCTTTGACTGGCGTTACGGGTCGTCAGAAGCCTGAAAGTCTGGCAACCAATCTTACCACGGGATATCGTATGACCCAGTTACTGGGTTGTGGAGGTCAGAGAGGTAGTTGCTCCATGTAGTATACTGGTATTCAGCTGCAACCGGTTAGAAGCTGAACCTAAAATAGTCGGGAAAAGGCTAGGCAGATTGATATATTGGCCTCATACCCTTGTAGGATACTTACTTGAGCGGGTCTGCGCATATGACGTCACAAGTGAGAGGCGTGATGTGTTCACAAGTGACGCGGCATGCGGCGACGCCGCGGGGTATCAACTGACCGGCACAAGCTCCCGCTTCCACGCGGTGCGACTCAGAACCGCACCATATACCTGCAACATTATTGAATATGAGTATCAAATGATCAGGTCTTTGTAAACCTGAGTTCACATAGTGGAATGCGAAAAATGTATTAAGTATTGAGTAACCAGATTCCATGGCTTTTTATACCATTCCAGGGTTTTGTCAAACATCGAAACCCTTTAGTCCAAGAAACCACACCACAAAGCACATGATCTACCGTAAAGCCGAGTTCTCATCAAAAGCATAGATAGCCACCGATTGTGAGCAGGCTCACTGCGAGCCTCAGTGTGATTGTGAAGTCATAATTAGCGTGATGTCGGTTCGGTATGACGGAATAGTTGAAAATATATGGAAAATCAGTAAACTGCGAAACCACCCTGCGTAAAGCTCGCTTGCTCACAGTCGTCGGCTGACTGTGAGGTGTGAACGCGGCCTAAGCCTTAGCATAGGTTGCAGGTCACATAAAAACATGTGTTACTTGTATTGGGTTCATAACAAAGGGTAGGGGCGGCACATTTTCTATGATTTTCTTTATTACCTACTCCGCTTCCATACTACATCCATGCATGCCGATTCCATGCGCCCGAATAAGAATTTGGCCAGCGGCGGTGGAGAGGGCACATGATGGCAAGAGTGCTTCATGCCGTTTGTAGTCACGGCATATGAGTCGGTCTTAACCCCAAGGCGTGCAAAACTGTAAGTTATGAATACACTATTATGTTATATTACTCACTCCTGACTCTGTAGCCCACACCGCATCTCTGCATGGGCGGCAGGCGGCACGTGCTCCAGTCGCCGGCCACCCAGGCGGCGTCGCGCGCGCGACACGTGCGCGACACGGGGCAGTCGCGCGTCTCCATGCGCGACCCACAGCTTGGGCCGCCGTGGACGACCCGCACGCGGACCTGCTTGCCTGGCTCTGTGGTAGGTATATCAAATCAAAACCAAATCATTTATTATTTTGCAAACATGGGTAATTAGTACATAATTATAAGTTTCATAATAGTTTCTCCATGTTCTACCGTCACATGGGCATGCATATCATATTTAAATACAAAGGACAATGCAAAAAAACCTAGGCTTGGCGCAAACGAAACATAGGTATCTCAGATTTTTTGTAATAATGAGTAATAAAATATTGTTTATAAGGCATCATCGGAATCGATGACTGAATGTGTTAAATTGCTATTTTTCTTGGCAGGGTTTACTTTATGTCACCTAAAATATTGTTCTCGTTTCCTTTCCTTTCCTTTGATCTTTCCTTTTATGTTTACTGTTATATTGTAAAGTACTAGCCCGAGGTAAAACATTTATTATTGTTCTGCGATTATACAATAGCCAGCCATAGGGCTGTACTGAGTCAGCGCACCAGGTAAGTAATCGGTTTCACTTTCACTCACTCTTGTAACTTCGCCGCATTTTTATCTCGCTCACACATATAACAGATTATGCACAGAACAGCAGGGGCCGGCTGGCACGCCAGCGCCAGTGCCACTGACCAAACGCATCGCAGTCCTTCGATAATCTTCGTTGAGATGAGCACATTCCTTGCTTTGATGATTGATTCCTGTTATTTATATTATGATTTTTGCATTACTTTTGGAATTCAGTTCGCTTACATTATAAAAGCTATTAGAAAATTCTAGACACACTTACCGAGGGTCCTTACAAGCCGTTATTCAAAATTCCTTCTCAGTCACGAGATAATATCATTTTAAAGGAGTGGCGCTAGTGGACCCGTGTGCGCCCTCTTAAGGATACATCTCTAGAAGATATTGCTCGCAATTTGACATGTCGTCAATCAGATTTTAATGCTGACAGTGTGATAGATATAGTAGCTATGTATATATTGGCGCTAGAACGACGAAAGCAATAGTCGTATGCGATGGAAGTTACATCCTTATTCTGAAGAGCTCTAACATCCTTTTTCAACGTAATAGCTGTAGCTTGGATAAATACACGAATTAACAAATAAACAAACGTATTTTCTTTTTTTTTTTTTCTTTCTTATTTATTAAATCCATTTATGTGTGTCTGCGGTGACGGATATATTTTGGATGTCACAGACCCGTACGCAGCCACATCCTCTGATGCTTCAATCATGGAACAGATCCTACAAGATTATGAAGGCCCAATGGAAGGGGCCCCCACTAATTATTGTCTAGAAGAGGGCGGATTTTGAAGGGCGGATTTTGAAGTCTTCAGATACAGACTATTTAATAGAACACTACCAACAACAATGATCAACTATAAAATAGCCGCACCGCTCATCATTTGCTATCAAGAACCGTAAGCGGTTAATAGATACACAGAGCATGCGCATGACAGATACACAGAATAATTTATAGAAACCATCAACAGAAATATGCGGAAGCCAAATCTTTTGGCAGACTATGTACTAGAACATAACACGAATCCACAACGAACTCAGTTTGTGCGGATGGAAGCGAACGATTCGGCGGCATTGACAGACTTCCCAAGATTTATTTACAAATAACTTATATTATAAATTCGCCCTAAGCACATATCATTTAAAAATAGCCCGTTCATATTGTAGAGGCACATAAAGCGAAGGGCGTATATGAAATTGAAATTCTTAGAAATCCAATTCCCGTCGCTTCAATGGCAAAAACTGTACGCTTATTAGGTGTCGCATTCAATCGCGACACGTCAGAAGCAAGATGTTGTACACATACGTGTTATATAAAAGAGAAGAGGGCAGGATATAACGCATATTAGAGCATTATTTGTCCTGTATTCACGGTAAAAGAACATTGGGCAGTTGCGCCCATATAATTATATTATCTTGGTTGGTCTAGATACCAAGAAGGTTTTAATCATCCCGAAACATTTTTAGACAGTGTAGTACTAGATTTAGATGCCTATTCATATTCATCCTTGGAGACCAAAAAAGAAAATATATACAGCTTTTTTTTCGTGGTGAACCTAAAAAATATAAAAGCGATAAAAACTAGTCAAGCTGGTTATATTACAGCACCTAGTATGCTAAATGTAATTATTTGAAGTATTGTAATTATTTTAGGTGACCCTGCCAACGAAAAATAGCAATTTAACACATTTAGCCATCGATTCCGATGATGCCCTCTATACAATATTTTATTACTCATTATTACTAAAAATCTGAGATATATTTCATATGCGCCGGGACTGGGTTTTTTATCCATACTAAATAAGCATTCTCTATTATGATTTTTAATAACAAGTTAGGAAATTATGATAATACCAAATACAAATTAATGTCAAATCATATGAATTACATATATACGGTTACCTATAGAGATAGTAGTGGTGGATGGTAAGAAGGAACATTTTTATTTTTATTATTTATTTTATTATTTATGTACACACATTAAAATACATAAGGATACGACATAATTATAATTTGAGTACAAAGATACATTCGTTTATGTTCAGGAATAAGGAACATGTGCTTACCCTAATGGAGAAACTTTTGGATCAGTAGTTTCTTTAGTTGGAGTAGGATAGGTAAAAAATAAATTATGAAAATGTATCGTGATTGTAAGGTCGTCTCTGACGACATTGCTTGTTGTCTGGTCTCTGGATTTACCTATAAACGTCAACCATAGAGGCTATGGTAACTGGCTATATTTGAAGACTTACCACAAGTATTAGGGCAGGGTGACCAGGGCATCCAAGCTTCGACCCTGCATCCACGACGGCAGCGTACTGTGCACGCGCGACGTGACGCAGGACGTCTTAGGGGCGCACACCTAAAGAGGAAAACGTTTTCACACTACAACCGAAGTAATTGAAGTTGAATGAGCTTTTTTGATAACAGCATACTTTCTGTTTAGTATTTAGCTAGTTAGTCCAAGCTGGGGCGAAACAAGGATAGGTATTTAGGACTAATTTTAGGCTTACACAAATTGGCAGTATTGAGAAAGATTTAAAACAAGGAGTAGGACCAAAAGTTCGATGTGAGTTTATGAATACTTACAAAGCCTCCCGGACTACATCAGCATTGTTCTGGACACACATGACGTCTCGAACCATTTCACCCTCTTCAATACACGGCTCTTCTTCGTCACTCTCGTTGTATGTTTCTCCATCCTGAAATGAATTTTAAATTTGAGCCTATATATAGAGCATTATTTACAGTTTTTTTTTCACATAACATGACTTCACGCCTGTAATTCTGGAAGGGTTAGGCAGAGGTGTACCTATAGAAAGTGTGTACACCCACATTTCGATAGTTATTTTAAGTTGTTTTTTTTTATAATTTTAATAAAATGTAGTGGTAGTTGTTGATGCAAAAAAACAATCATAAGGAAAATCTTTGGAATGTATTAACAACAGAAAAAATACCGGAGAAAAATATGATAATAAATATTTTCTTATGCTTTCAAACTAAGGTACTGTTGAAAGTATGACAACTTACCAGCAAGTCTGTATAGTTAGTTACTGGCATGTAGTCTTGCCGCCGCCTCTCGCAGGGTCCCCACGGCGTGGCGAGCCAGGAGTAGGTGGCACAAGCGTGAGTGTTGCAGGTCTCGTTCTGAAGCAGTTGGTCTTCTGGAGGGCATGGCCAGCCGTCTGAAAGAACGATATTTCGTTAGTTGCTCTTCACACTTGCTACTTCTGCCTAAATTTCTTGTTCCCACCGTAAACTGGTGGCTAAAGGTGATTTAGCTATATTTACATGGTGAAATTACCCAGAACACGACTTATTTTGGTAGATGGATATAGTAAAACGAATCAAAACTGCGGTAGATTGAGTAAGCGCGTCATATACCCTTCAATCTACTTAGTTGGTTATTCATAAGTATGTAGCGGTATCTACATCGCCACATGCGAGCTACGCGTCACACTAACGTCACGCAAAATCCTGCATCGCGCAAGCAGAAGTTAACGCGCAACTAGCGTATATATAATGTCCCGACATCAAACGTCGGGCAGTTGCCCACCAGACACGACACCCGCCTGGTCGGAGGATCCTCCCATTTCCATGGAGTTATGAGTGAACTTTACACCTCTAGAAGTACTTAGTAGTAGTTACATATTATGTGCCGATGACAGTTCAACCCGACCGGCCAAGGTTCAAAGTGTACAGCAACAACTAGAATTCAGAGCAAAGAGAACCAAGATGTCGTTATTACCACACAGCATTTGGCAGATACAGTATGGTACAGCCTGATTCAAACTTTATGGCGGCTCTGAAGTGTACTACTCGCTGCGCAGTACCTCACCCGTCATCCCCGCTGATACGTGAATTTGATGCTGCTCAGCGACTTGCCTCATGTTCTGAGCCGCCATGAAATTTAAATCGGGCTGTACCTTTGTTTCAAAGGAGGGCGACTATTATGCAATCTACTTACTTGGAGCTGAATGAGCTAGTATATGCCGTCTCCTGGTTCTGGAAGGTCGTGGGTGAGCGGCTGCAGCACAGGGAGCCGAGCAGTGGGTCCAAGACGCCCAGGATGACACCACGCAGTCACCAGCGCAGGCAATGCGGCACCTCTCACTGTGAGGGGGCGCACCTGTTCCACTGCACCATGCACGTTGAGCTTCTTTCTGTGGGTTTATATAGAACGTGGTCAGGATATCAATAGGGAAATACAGTGATAAATGACGTACTTATGATTCAAACGACAGCGAGACGTAGAATGTTTCGTGGTTGATGCAATCCCTTATTTCATTTAACAAGTATGGTTGGAGTAGGGATGTTTAGTTCGGCCGGGGGTTGCGGAAGATTTGTACGTTCCCGCGACCCCCGGCGTAGGTGTGGGACGGAACACCGGGGTGGTTTTTAGTCAGTAAGAGTCTGACAGACCCCTCCGCCCCCCCAGGGCGGCGGACATCCATGAGGATTTTCCACCCCGGAACAAAAAAAAAAAAAAAAGGGATGTTTAGTTGGTTTTTTCGCAAATTCCCACGTGTCGTAACCTTAAAAATATGCGAATAGCACATAACGTAATGAGTACTTTAACCAATAACTTGGTCGTGGGGTTGAGTGTAGCCAGTCAACCGAGTTGTCCGTTAACTGCACCTTGAAGTAAACGCCTGAAAGCTTACAAATTGTTTCGGCCCGGATGGCCTCAAAAATGGAGAGGGAGTGGTCATCGGCCAAGAAACACATATAAGTTCTCTTACCCCATCATGTCCCACACAGCGCAACTCGCGGCTCCTCCTGCCGGGCCCGCACGCGGTGTGCGGCTGGCTGAGCACGCAGGGCCCCCAGGCCAGCGCGGCCCAGGCGGCGCAGCGCGGCGTGCTGCAGGTGCGCTTCTCTTCCAGCGGCGGGCACGGCGCCCCGCCGCCTGACGCCGCGGAGATTACTCGGCGGCGGCGGACGCTGTAGCCTGGAGATTAGTAGGTACATGAAATAAGACCTTCAGGGTTATTCCCAGATTAATTGGTGTACTTTATAGAACATTCTGAGCCGGTTTTGGTGTCGTTTGTGTGTTTGTTTGGTCGTTATAAGAATTAGTTACCTAGATTATTTAAATTTTAAACGATCGGCCGAGTAAGCGGATTAATGTTTTTTCATTATTTACCAATGTGCAAGCTTGTTTTATGATTTAATTGTAAAGTTACCGGTAGTAGTAAGTTGTTGCACGGGAAACAGTGGGCATCCGTCAGTTGGTTGGCACGCTCCCCATTCGCCCCATTCGCCTACTTCACAATCACGAGGGCAGGGCACCTATAACAACAAAAATGATTTAACGCTTTGGTTATGGAAGACAGCACCTAGGCTAGGAACCCAGGTTTCCCGCGAAATTTTTATTTCCTTTCGTTTTTTGCAATTTGCAGCTCAGTGTCAGGTTGTATGTTGAACAAAATATGATTCGCGACCGACACAAATATGTATTTACAGAATTATAATCATTAAAACCATCAACACAACCCTCTAACTTCATATAATCCTATGGAATGACAATTTCATAAAATATGAATCATTAGGATTATATGAACATAGAAAAACAAAAAGAAACAAAAATTGTTTATTCTGCACAAACAAGATGCAAGGTCAGGGTTGTAATTCTGTAAATACGTACTTGTTACGGTCGCAAATCATACTTTGTTCAACATACAACCTGACACTGACCTGCAAATTGCAAAAAACGTAAGAAATATTGGATTTCGCGGGCTACCTTGCTCGTCCCTCTCAAACAGCATAATTATTTCGTTATTTTAAATCGATGAGTTCAGAATGATTCAGTCATCATTATGAATACCTCTTTCTGAAAAGCATTTACTATTGTGACTCATCTGAAATAATATTTTTTATTGTGAAATACGACCTTATTGCTTATATTAAATCATAATAAATTATGGCTGAAACTGAGTCAAGGAATCATGAGTCATTTAATAGCTGAAGCTTTTTGCTTTATGAAGGTAGAATATTAGTCAACTGTAGTGACTCATGTCTTCTTTTAGCTGACTAGAATTACGTCTACCGATATAAAACTCATATTTTATTTATTCGGCTTAGACCACAGCATAATACTATTTATTTTATTCTTTCTCCAATCACTTCCACCTGATAAGATAAATGACCCCTATTCTGCACCATCAAGAAACGTCACACCTCAAATAACTATGTCTAATCTAACCTCACAAGGCTGTACAAGCGTCGGCATAGGCGCATGAGCACACTGCGCGGGATGTAACGCCCGTCCATCAGCGCGCACGCACGTAGCATCTCTCCGCTGCACCCCTCCCCCGCAACCCGCATCCCTCGCTGCCTTTCCCTCGTCCTCACCGTCCTCGTCATCATCATCGTCATCGTAGATCGCGTCATTATCGTCCGCATCATCGTCATCGTCTGTGTTCACTGAATAAATAAAATAATAATGTTGCAGGTAATTTCTTTTTATTATAGACTTTTAATGAGACTTCGAAAAAGGCCGGTAAATACCTAGGTTTTGTGCGTTTAATATAGTAACCGGAAAATAGTCCCGGTTTGAATTTGTTGTGCTCATTTTTTTTGTGTTGTTAATCAAATAGGAGATTCGCGTACTACATATTTAAAGCAACTGCATCGCACTGCGCTGGCATATATCGAGCAGCGCTGGGCCACCACTTACCTCTCACTGGGCCTATATTTATGTTTTGAATGACACCGATGGTACTCTATTTAAATGACCAAACTGTCATTCGAGCCAGGTAATTTCCACGAGTAGAACTAATAATAGAACATAATAGAACTTTATGTTCTTTTGGTTTGAGTACTCTCAGAGTTTATGGATTTAGGTAAACTTTAAAACGCATTATCTTCGCAGAATTAAGTTTATTTCCCCAGATCCTTCCACTCGCTGCTTCCTCATACAAATTCCATGAATATGTAACAGGAGCTAAATGATAAACGATGCAGTTTTAACACATGGCTCGCGTCCAAACGCCTTATACATCACGTCAGCGAACACATTACGACATCAAGATAAAATTAATAGTCTTACAGATACATCGCTTGTAACATGAGGTTAATCCGCTCTTGTAGATATTGCCTTAAGCATTACTTTCTCATAAGCGCATCACTGGCACACACTATGTACGGCCAATAATGTTGCTGGGACACCGGCCTTCCCGATGTGAGAAGAAGTAAGTATCTACGTTGGTGAATAGAATAGAATAGTTCTATATTTGCACAGAAAGTAGGTACAAGTTACAGATGTTAAGTTTAAAATGATCCTGATACTAACTACCTTAACTAAGGCATGCAAACAGTTTAAGCTATACTAACAAAGACTCACTTATTATATATTATTAACACATTTAATCAAATCAATATAAGTTTCCCATGTCAAAATGAAATTCAGGTAATAATTTGAAATAGACAATACAATACATAATTGTCAGGTTTAATAAAAAGGAGTTATAAATTCGTCAAGTTCGAGGTCAATACAGTGAAATTAAAATATAAATGATTTAGTACAAGTTAGGATTACAGAGATGTCATATTATCATTTTAAATTCGGTAAAAAAATCACCAATTGAGTAAAAACATTCGTTAATTAATAGATCTGTCAAATGCCTTAAACCGAATGTCTTGTTTTTGGCAACCCGAGGCTTAATATAATTGCGAATTGTTTAAAAAAACGAGCCAACACATATTTGGCTATTTCAAAAATATCCAGCGTAATTTGTACCACAATCGGAAACGTGTCTGAATTATTAACGTTGTACTTACATTATGCAAATGATTAGTAAAATCCAGGTTATCAACCCTATCTTCCTGAATACAAATTCATGCAACAATTCGCAGCCAGTTTTAGCATAATTATCGTAACAAATCATGTCAGTTTATCAATTAATCTCAGCAGAACAATGGGTCAGTAGTAGCGATGGTCCATTACTCATCAAAATTTACCTTATTATCGCTCCCTCGCGTTTCTCTAACATTGCCATTTATACGATTAATTGAACAAAGGAATGATAATGACAGCCGATGTTACAGAAAATGAGATACTATGTAGCGAGTACATTAATTACATCATAACATCACGCCTGTATCCCCCGAAGGGTTAGGCAGAGGTGTACCTATAGTACACCCACATTTCGCCAGTTATGTTTAAGTCCCATGTAATAGGGGGCGAGCCTATTGCCATCAACCGGACACAAATCCAGACTCCGGGCTGCTACTGAGAAATTCCAGATGGAAAAACCCAATAACACTTTACCCGACCCGGGAATCGAACAAAGGACCTCGTGCAGCAGTAGCGCTTGCGACCACTAGACCAACGAGGCAGTAAATGGTAGATTAATTAGTAGGTAATTAATATGAATGTTTTAATTTGCAGCGAGCAAAGAAGGAATTTAACTAAGTGTAAGCATTGATGCTTTATTGTTGTGAATGTGAATAAAGAGATGCTGACAAAAGTAACGGAAAGAACTTATTTTAGAGGAGTTCATAGAAAAAAGAAAAAAATCAAGTTCAAATAGAGTTCTTGAATGCTTGGTTTTGTTTTCTTATCTACGCAGTTTTCAAAATTAGAAGAACCAAAAAACTATTTCCTTAAAAATCCTTTTTTTTGTGATCCATGTAAAGGTAAGGCAATACCAGGCAAGGCAATAGCGTGTCCAATCTCGATGGCAACACGGCACTGGCCCCAAGGTCCCGGCGTCCAGTGTGCGCTCGCTTCCAAGGCAGCAGGCCTCACTTCCTCCACCACTTCGCATTCCCTGCCTCCACCTGGGTAAATGATAAACGGTGTTAGAAGGTTACATTTCATATCAATTTGGAAAAATCTAAAGTATTACTTATGGCTTTGTGTCAACGGATGACGCCATCAAACATAATTAGTTAAGTTGCAATAAAAGAGATCTGAAAGTGACAATATTCAAGCTCTTTTGCTATAAGAATGGACTATTTTTTTTTAGTTAATGCCAATAAGTGAGAAAACCTTAAACTTAAGCGATAGCAAAAAAAATGTTTCTGTTAACACAAAGTGATAGCAAAAGATCGATTTTATGTTTAAGGGGGATCCTTAGCGCGTAGTCCGCCAAATTCAAATTTATTTGGTTTTTTAGCAAATTGCAGCTCTATTTTACATCGTATGTTGATCAAAATGCGATTCGCGACTGCAGGAATCATATATTTACTGAATAATAATCATCAATTTCATAATTATCAATTGTCAAACTTTGGAAAGTTGTTCCACATAAGAATTTTTCAGAATATTTCATTAAAAAAATTCTTAGGTAGAACAAATTTCCAAAGTTTGACGATTGATATGAAATTGATAATTATTATTTAATAAATATATCATTCCTATAGTTGCGAATCGCATTTTGATCAACATACGACGTAAAACAGCTGAAATTTTCAAAAACCAATGAACATTTGAATTTGTCGGGCTACAACTGAGGATTCACCTCAAGAAAACTAATTATAGGATATAGGACCAGTGTGTACAAACCTTGCGGCAATCGTTTTAGTCTCCGTGTCCTTACTAGTGCACCATCTGGCCGTGGTCGCCATGGTAACCACTCAGCCAATTTGCAATCTTCACGGATCACGCACACACGGGCTGTTCCTATCTGTGCCAGCGTCGGACCGCAATACCTGAGACGAATTAATGTTTTAGCATACAATTCACAGACAGGATTCATATCTATTACCTATGGATTACTTGGCTATGTTCAAGATCTAGTGTATTATACATTGTCTCATTGTTAGCATAAAACTTCGCGACTAAGGAACGTATAACATACCTACTTTGTATTTAGATATAGCCGTTACTACTTATCAATTACTATACAAGGCGTATGTTACATGGTAGGTAGTTATTAATTTTAAAGGTCTAAAGATAAACCCTTAAGATAATATGAATTAAATACTTTGTTAAAAAGTGCTTTGTAGTCCTTGGATAAGTCACATTTTTGTATAGAAACACGTGACTCAGGGATTATGTTTCGTTAATGAGAAAGTCGGAGCGCTTTTGCAAATACCGTAATATTTAAAGTCGATAACGGATATAGCATTTATTCCGATACGCCACATTGAATCCGGCGAACACGTTCTCAAAATAAATCAGCATTTCTAAAACGCGCACCGTCATTTATTTTCGACATCTTTCGAGAAAGCATTCGTGAAACAAATGTCAGCATAAACTTCAAGAATGATCAGTAAAACTCTTTGCTTGGCACGTGACGAGGAGATGAAAACTGTTCCATTTCTCCTCCATAACTTTGCACATAAAGTTTTTATACGAGTGGCATTAGATCAATAAGTGAACGAATTGACCCAGTTTCCAAGTGTCTGTCGTAAGAATGCATGCCTTGAGCAACAAGATCAGACAACTTTGAGGATATGAAATTTCTCTCACAACATGTGAATAATGAAACGTGTTTTGTTAGTAAAGTATGTAAGAATCCTTAATTTTGACATGTTTTTAGGATAACAGGACTTTATATAAGCGTACACTTCCGTAGAAATTTGTATTAGCTTACGCGTTGCAAGATTCTTACAATATTTTTTTGAATGTGGAGCGTAGTCGCTTTTCAGTCGTAAATACGTAATTTTTGTCTTTAAATAAACAAATGAAAATTGTAATTATATGTGGGAACGTTATGACTTTAACTTAACGCCTTGTTAAGGGATGTCTTATGTGTTATAGAATACAAGACTATTTCTTTAGCGGGGTAAGTTTTACAATAGAAATTTACAGACTTAAAATAATATTAATAATGTGTACATGTAAATAAATAACAAGAAGGAAAAGAATCATAGGGCATTAAAAAATTTGTCCGCATCATGGTCAATAAGAAAAACAAAAAATAAAAGTGCCTAAAAGGCACTTTTCCTGTTGACACTGATGCGAAGGTAACAGACTTCAAATAATATTATTGTAATATAAATTATATTAATTAAAATAACATAATATGAATTATATTAATTAAAATAATATAATATAAATTATATTAATATTATTTTAAGTTTGTTAGCTTATATATATAAACTATCCAAATAAAAAAATATAAACTTACATGGCTTCAACAAACTGTCCGTCCTTCTTGCGACATTGTACTTGCCGTCGCTGCAGACCAAGTCGGGGCGTGTGTACTAGCGAGTCAGTCTCCGTTCGCATATATCTATAGGAAATAACAGATACATATAAATATAACATACAAAAGCGTTCATATTTAAGCTTTCTCAGGAATTTTTCTATGCGGAAAAATTCTGAACGGAAGAATGGCGAAAAAGATACAAAAAAGGTCGAAATAACAGGAAGGCTGAGAATACTTGTAATGTTGTATCAAAAGAAGTATTTTATCTCTACTTCCTTCAATCTCGATTAAAGGCCGAGATTGGAAATGTTTTTGTAAATATTTTCTATCTTTAGCATCATCTATGGTATGTTACGCAAAATAAAACAGTATTGATGTAAGGTCACCAAAAGAGATAAATAACCAGGGTAGTCGATATAGTTGAAGTTTAATAAGAAACCGATAGATGTTTTCAAATGAAATTTAATTTGATAAATTAACTGTTTGTTTTCTAATAATTCAGTTTAATTTTATTCGAAAATATTCATTCGGTTTCTTACTAAACTTAACTATATCCAACGACCCTGGTTACTTATCACATTTGGTGACCGTACAAACCTATAGTGGGAGAAGCAGATTGGTATACAGAGAAAATATTATTTTTCGATTATACTGCTAATATTAATTTCGTAATAACTATTTGAGGTGATCCAGCAGAGAACCGAAGTTGTCGACATAGCTCACAGAATAAGCAAGCTGAAGTGGCAAATAGCCGGTTATATTACACGTAGAACCGATGACCGTTGGGGTATACGTGTTCTTGAGTGGAGATTGCGAATCGGCAAATGTACGGTGGAGGTGGAGCGACCATCTTCGCAGGGTGGCTGGTAGCAGCTGGATGCGAGTTGCCGAGAATCGAGCTGAATAGCGTGCAATTGGAGAGGCCTATGTCAACCAGTGGACTGCTGTAGGTTGATGATGACGATGAATAACTAATTAAACCTTACTCGCAACCGGTGTTAGTGTATGACTAGAATTATGAATGTAAACGAAGCAAAAGGAATAGGTGTTATGTATTTTCTGCTTATCCCCATGGGAAGACGGCGTGAATTCATGTATTTATAAAAAACACGTGTGGCACACGGGGACTGCCGCGGTAAAGCTATTGCATAGCATTTTTTATCAACTTATGCAATTATATTTATTTATTTATTTTTTATTTATGCAGTTATTTTTTCTTTGATATTAATTCAAGTACCGTCGTACCATATACATACACGTTAAGCGAACGCTCGGCCGAGCTGCATGGTAGGCGGAGTGGGGGGTGTTAGGTTTTATTTTCGTTACGGAATTTCTGGATTCGGTCGCCGCGCTCAAAGCCCGCGATAAAAGCTATGCAATAGCTTAAAAACATTTATTTCGAGCAACCTTAACTTATATGTGGAGTACACACAAATACAGAAAACACAATAAAAAGAATAACAATACAAAAATAAAACAAACTAAATGGCCCTGCTGTCGGCAACATGCCTATCACAGCGGTGCCGTATGTATGAGCAGTCCATCTGGTCCGCGATCATCGCCAGGACGACATTGGTGCTGCCTCACATCCTACGCACTAGGGACGCGCCCCGCTTGCGCATGGTCGCATGTATAAATTGATACGCGTCTCAGCGAACATACATGAGGCGCTGCGCTGATTCAGACATCATTAAGAGAGTGATAGGGAAGAATTTACCTCTCAGTACATTCACAACATTGTTTAAAAGTAGGTGGTTACACGTTAGCTGTATGTATACCAAATAGTTTGTTCTGTAAAATAATAGGGTCAGCTATATAGGTCTCCTTTAATTAATTCTGTAAAGGAGTATAATATAATTAATTAGTTCTAGTAAACTTAGATGGGTATCCAGCTATAAAAAGTATTGAATCTAGTCTACGAAGATTAATGGAGTTTTTTAAAGCTTGCGTGATTGTGATGGATCGACTGACATCCAATTTGTCAAAATGATAAAGGGTTTTTCAAAAATAATAATATAAGATAATACGTGTCTATTTTGTATGTAAATTGACCTTGATTTCGTTTTGTTGATGGATATTTATTTATATCAGTTTCAAAGCTGAAACAGTTGAATTTACTGTGAGAAAAAAAACGGAACAAAGTACAATACGCAATAAAATTGATTACTTTGAAAGTGATCCTATAAATTGTTAACCAATCGATCATGAAGTTTTCAAAACCAGCTTTACGTAAAACTAACAAAGTGCACCGTTTATAACAAAAATTTAATCAACTGGATGCCAGACATAAAGTCCTCAAACACACAGCCTAAAAATATTTCCAAAAATACCAGCGTGCCAAGAGCATAAAAATATTTTTTACGGATGTTATAATGGGTCGTTGTCAAAGTTAACAGTGGAATGCATGCTGTGGTACCTTTCTATGGTGCGTGCAGCGTGTTCCCCCGCACCCAGGGGATTGCATTCAGTCCATTTGCCCACATAGATGGAGTATTCCGAGTCATTTGTCGATGGTTCTGTAACAAAAAAATCGAATGAACATAATATTTTCGCATAACTTGAAAATCTCGAAAAAAGAGTGGATTTTCCGGGAGGTTTTTAATATATTTTTTAATAGATACTAGTTGTTAAAATAGGAAGACAAGTATTGCTTATTTTTAATTTTCAATACTATTTCGTTATTATTTTTGCGTTTAGCTGCTGTGTAAATAACTTAGATTTTGTAATACTAAATCTATGGTAAATAATGCACACGACATAACGAAGACGTAACTCAATCAAGTAAAAGAAAACAAAAGAATCAATAGTGTATTGTTTTATAAGGCTTCCAAACGAAGCGGCCAGTATTTTCTTAATTGACCTTTCAATACAATGAAACCTTTTTGAAGTAAGATTTGAAAGAAACCTATTTCTATTGTTAAAGAAAGGAGGTTGGTAATCAACAACTAGTTTTGCTCTTAAAATTCAAACGTGTGGACAATTTACATTACAAATCCACTGTAAATTAATTCAAAACTGTTAGCTAACAACGCAGTTCCTAAAATCTAGTGTATTTCAAAGGTAAATACACACCTGACCAAAATAGTTGGATGCACTGACTTAATATTCCAAAATTTAAATTTTATGTCGGCGGAGCTAGTTTAAACGGAACAGTGTGAAATTGAATGTATGAGGCAGCTGGTGAACGGGCTTTGTGAGGCACCAGCTAGGATTGACACACTGTGTGTCAACATCACGGACGTGTAATTTTATTCACACGGACTGTGTGCAGTGAAATTGTGCAGTTTTCAGTTGTGTTTTATGTTAGGAATTTTATTGTAAACAATGAATGCTGTGATATGAAATAAAATTTCCTTTGAATTTTCTTGTTTTAATTTTTAGGATGTTTTTGTTTTGTTCAGTGATTGCATCATTTTATTCCAGTCTCCGCGCTTTGTAGGTATTTTATCCCACAGTCAGTAATTTTGATCTCTTCAAGGTTTCATCCACAAACACTACACATCATATACAGTATACACCAAACATTCTAATAAATTACTTCACGTAAGGAATGTTTTACATGTTTATAATTTTCTTTTTAATTTTAATTTTCATTTCCATTTTTATTATTTGTTTTAGATTAATTCTTATTGCATAAAAATCGACTCCATGTAATGAGGGCTACCGCGCTTGAGTTCGCCGCTAGAGGCGCTAATGTAGAGTAAGGTCTATAGATGTCAAAATATGTACTGAACGTTCACTGTTTGCGGGATTTTTATCACGGATTTTAACGAATTATTCGTAATTGTAATGTAATATTGTAATGGTTGTGCCATTCCTGATTAATTATGGCTTAAGATTTTAAGTAAAAAGTTAGGATCTAATTTCGCAGTACTTGAAAGAAGAATAAGATTTATCTGCTTCATGCTTGCCAATTTTAGGAATATTATAATCTAAATATTCATTTGAAGTTTTAAAATGTAATAAAATAAACATATTATGAATTTATGGGTACTTAAACATATCCAAAACATCAAATAAAAGTACAGTAACAGGACCTTACTCGCCAGTGGCGCCAACTGGTGAGCACAAAAACGATAGCCCCCATTGGGAGAAGATGCTGGCTTCTTTAACACAGGTGCTATACCTAGCGCAGGAGTCAGGGCCTCACTATTTTTGTTAAAAATTATTTATGCCAATAAATTATATTCCTATTATTATTATTATCAAGCTTTGTCAAAATATTGAGTTTAAGATGTATTTCGCACTGCACTACAGCAATGTAATGTAACTGCTTGATTTCTACACGTTTCAGAAATCACTTGACGCAATAGCTCGGTACATAATGAAGCTGGCAGCACATTAATCATGAGCGACGCGGTAAGCTTGCCTTCATAATAAACGAGCCTAAACGTAACGCTATTACCACGCGCGGAATAGCCCGGAAAATGTTCTAGCTGGTAAGTAAAATGCTGGGTATTTATTTATGAACTGACTTGTAAGGCGCTTGGGGCATGAAAAAATGGTAGATCTACTTTTGGGCCTTATGAAGCTTAGCTGCTGTCTTACCTATTATGAGAAAAAATGTTCGAGCTCTAAGGACTTTCGTGTGTATAAAAACTAATTTTGTGCTTATAGGCTCTTCTCTTAATCATACTAAAGCAAATAATGTTACCGACTCAATATTTTGTTCAAGCAACCACTTTTTCGTCCCTCATTTCTTCGTGAAAATTACATCTAATCAAAAATCCATTACACCGAAAAGCTAAAAAACAGACAACGAGCTAAAAATCCTAAGCTGAAAAGAGACTAATGAAAAACCTATACAATTACTGCAGACTGAAGGACCTTTTGTAAATCTCGCTGTAGTCTGATTAGATGGTGGAGAGGCACAGGGCAGATGGGTACAAAAGGACAATTTTATTTTTATGCAAAGTTAAGGTTACATTTTTTCATATTATTTAAATTATATTTTAATTGTAACAAATTATTCCAAGGTTACTTAAACTTAACAATAATAAATTAATAAAATGTTTTATTGATATAAAAAAGGTGTAACATTTTCAATTGAAGCCCTGACTCCTGTACTAGGTGGTACCTGTGTTACAGGAGTCAGTGTCGTCACCCGTTTTTGGAACATTAACAATGTATGCAATCAAATTAGAATAACATAAAACGAAGGGAATTTAGTGCATGCATGCTCTTGAGTTCAGTGGAGTGTGTGTGTGTGTTTGTGTCTACGTAAAAATAATATGAATTTCCTTTCTGAAAAATCTGGTGTTTCAATGTTCTAATCATGTGTACATCACCTTGGTGCATACACATTGGTGCAGATCACCAACGTTCAGTGGGCAAACCAATGATGGTTCTTACGATGGATATTACATAAGTAAGTACACGCCACATAAAATATAATCTTGGTAAAAGGCCTAATGGTCGCAGCATATTGTCATTAGCATAATAAACATGAGGACGAAGTTGTCCCATATACAGTTTGGATCTAAACTTTTGTAAGAAATGGAGATCACTTTTTTTACGATCAAACAAAACAATATTTATTTATTAAATATCTTACAATTGCAGCTGTTAAACGCTGTCTTAATCTGTGTCCTTGGTGCCTTGTTACAATTAGCAATTCTGTCCTTCCTTCAAAGTGACGGAGGAAGCGAGTAGTTCCCAGACGCGGCAGGTTTCCCTCTGATTAATTAAGTGTACGATATCGAATTAGCCGGGGGAGAACGATTTGTTTGCTCCCTAACCTTTAATGGAAGTGTTTTAGCGTTCGAGTGGATGTTTCGTGTCGTGCTTTGTAGCAGGAGGTCGGGACATAAATTGGTTTGTGTTTAAGTGCTTCTTGTGTTCCGTTATTGCATTTACGTTGCATTTTCGTAACTCAATGAGTTAGCAAGGAAGGCATTTTATTGTTTTATTGTTGCGTTGAGTAGTATAAAATACGCCGTAGCTGTGCTGCTACGCCGTAGCAAATGTGCAAAGTCGTTACGCTGCTACGTATGCGGCGTAGCAAAACTGCTACGCGTATTCCAAGATGCGAAAATCAACTTTTAATTACATCTTGCCTTAAAATTCGACAAATAAACTGTACTGAAATTCAAGAGGCCCTTGTAGTATCTCTATGTAGTCTGTGCATCTTACCTTGCCATAACAAGGTGAAGAAATGGTCGTCAGCATAGTAGTGTCAATCAACAAACTCAGGGCGGGTGTGTTCTCTATTCTGCCATGATCAAAAGCATTTTAGTGACCTACTTTTTTGCAATATTTATTTTCTGTGGCCCGAAGGGCGATGGTATCTACTTATGCAACCTTGTTATCTTTATCGTTGTTACATTGACACAAGAGTGGCTGTGTTGCCAGAGGCTTGTTATTTTTTATTTTATTTTTTACCCAACATATGTGATTGAGGATGGAGGCAGCTGTGTTTATTGTTGGTAACACTATTTCATGAAGTTGTAGAACAGTATAATGTTAATGTTAATTTCCTGGTATTTTGGATGACTGTATTGTTTTCTTAGCACTTACTAGAGAAGTTTGATAATAGCTAGTTTGTTTGACCGTAGAACTGAATACAACGTATATAGTTTTATATTATGTGTAGTTTTGATTCCTGACCTAACCGGACAATGTTAAAAAACTGATAGTTTAGCCTAAACATAAAGTTAAATCAAGTAGCTAGATCGACGTAAGATAGAATTAACCAACCAATTTAAATGATTACTTTTTTATCATAAACCTGTCTCGGCAAGTAAATAATTTACTTAACGTTGTTATAAATTCCATTTAGATAACTTGTTCGCCACTTTTTGTTGAACCACCAAAGTTCGTTTTGTATCGTGATAAATTAAATTATGCCTAACTTTGCCGATTGTTATTTCTATTGTCAGTGGGGTTATTCAGCCTTTGTTGGATTGAAATAATCTTCGCAATTCACTTTAATAAGTTCTAATTTGATTTAGTTTAGAAGTTCAGTGTGGACTTTAATATAAACTTTAGATATTGCAAACTGAAACGTGACGCTTGAAATAATTAATTAAAAGCGACAACCTTAGATAATAACATGAAATTAAATTGATTTAATCTTTTTGGCACCAAATAAGATTCCCTAATTGAAAAAAATAAACGTCAATTTCATAGAGGGCCGTGAAACCCAAAAATATATTATGAAAACTGTCCGCAGGGCGGTTCTAAGGAAATTAACGAGTAAAGTAATTTGTCGAGTTCCGTTTGGGTTTCATCAAATTAATGCGAACGCCGCGCTCCCGTCAATAAAGTAATTTATTATAAGTGCCTTTTGATTGAAAACACAAATTTTCGAACATATTTGATTAATTTTTGTATTTAATTTGTAATTTAATTAAACCGAAGGACTGTTTGTGTGTGTTGAAAAGTAAGTATCAACTCACTATGTAATGTTGTAACTGTATAACGTAAGTAATTATACGTATATACATTTGGTGCTAGAGGAAAGTTTTCAGTGCCCTAGAGTTTCATTGCCTAGTGCCCTAGTACATAAACTAATATCACTGCATAATAAGTGTACCTATTTACAAGAACTTGAGATAAAATAGTTAAGTTTATTTTAGCAGTATTTTCATTATAACTAATTATGTATCTTGAAACCTTTTCTCTAGAATAAAAACAACGAATTCAGAAATAATTCTTCCACAAAAAAACGTTTTTATTTTTCACTTTTTAGTTGTGGTACCTATCCCACACAAATTCGTATACCACTACTTGATATGTAAATAACAGTGACTGGAAATTATTGAAACATCATCAATATAAACTAAATGGAAAAAATACGCAATATTAAGGATAACTCAAAAACTACTGGTCAGAACTTGATCAAATTTAAATAAAACCACATGTGAAGCACCAGCTTTCAAATAAAAAAAGAATCATCCAAATCGGTTCACCCAGAAAAAAGTTCTGAGCCTCCTCCTTTTTTTGAAGTCGTTTAAAAATACAACTCAATTCTAAACCATCTCTTACAAAAAGTGTCAACAAAAAAATTCGAGACGAGGCTGTTAACTTTGATCAAGCTGACAAATCGGTGCCTAAGCCATCAGATATTGATAGACCTCGCTCCATTCAAGTTAGGTCTTAGACATATAGCCCGGAGACATTGTAATATGTTATCGGATCTTAGGCGCGTTATACACTTGTTCGGGTCGGCACCGTTTGGCATCTACCTTTGTTGGATTGATATGTCGCACTTGAAATTTTACCGCTCGGCTACAGCACGTATACAGCGACCGGTCTTTTCCTCGAACATATTCATATCTGCGCAAGCCTCACAGAGAAGAGGCCTGTGTCCCAGCAGTGGGAAAAATATAGGCTGATTATGAAGCCGTGCGCCCGATAGGTTTTCCCATCGGCAACCATGACGTACTTCTATACAAATTTTCATCCCCTTTTTAATCCCTTTAGGGGATGTATTATCAAAAATCCTTCCTTAGAGCTCTAACTATTCTTATATAAGAAACTGCGGTGCAAAACATTCTTCTAAACCCAGCGGTTTAAGCCGTGCGTTGTGTAAGATCTCTATTAAGTAGAAGAAATATTCGATTTTGCCGCCCGGCTGTATCGACCCGAACAAGTGTGTAGCACGCTTTATAATCCCATGTCTCGGGTAAGACCACGGAACCATGAGACGCCATTTGCATACAGATGGTGCGTTCAATCCAAGCCAGTAATGTAATTTCTCGACTAGATAACGTTCTGAATATTCCTCCAATGTGTAAGTTACATTTCCTTGCGAGAATTTGATTTTAGAACGGGAGCGTGGTGTTGCTAATTATAATGAGATTTAAATCTTGTGAATAGTGGGTACTATTTTGATTGTAAATGTTAATTTTTACTTTATTGATGACGCGATTCGCTACATAGTTACATTTAGGCATGTTCTTGAACCTCTTATTTGACTATTCAAGCTCGAAGAGTATTCGTTTCTCTTAAAAATGATTCGTTTTAAAACCACTCAAGAATATTCCCTTTCCATCATGTATCTCAAAATATATATAGTAATTTTTCCATCGCAGAGATCTCTGAGAAGTTTCTGTGATAGAAAAATGCGTACCGAATAGGGTGTCTACAATAATGGAGGTAAATGGACCATAAGGATACGAGGAGATCATATAAACGACTGGCAGGCCGAAAGACCCTCGAATTAGGATAAGTATAATATATCCTGTGGTATATCACCTTTAACATTGTGTTATCCCCCTTGGGAGTTTATGGATGTATTTTGCTATTGGTCATTTATCACTTTTTTTTAACACATAGTGTGCATGGGATATTATGAGCGCTGGCATGCCCGTTTTGTGGCAACTTAAGAGCATCAAGCATTTTTGAGCTTTCCATTTGTTATAACATAACATAAACATGGCATAACAACAGGGCTTGTTTCTCCCAAGGGTTGGACAGAGGTGTACCTATAGTATACCCACATTTCGCCAGATATGTTTAAGTCCCGTCTAATGGGGGCCAGTCTATTGCCATCAACTGTGCACAAATCCTACTGAGAAATTCCAGATAGAAAAACCTAATAACATTTTGCCCGACCTCGGAATCGAACCGAGGACCTTATGCTCAGCAGTAGTGCTTGCGAGTACTAGACCAACAAGGCGGTAATTTCAAGACATTTTTTATAGTGATTGCAATATAAGTTTTGAACACGATATAAAAACTTAGAAAGTTAAATAGACGGTTGTTTCTATGCTAATCTCGGAGAACAGTGCTGAATCCTCTAACTAAATTAATAAACTTTATATACCTGCGGTACCGTACTATGTTATCAAGTTAATTTGTTTGTTATAAAGACAATCTCATATCAGCTATTTATAAATTGGTTAAAGTTTCTCTACGATAAGACCGCCCATTGTGTCACCCTATGTACATTTATATCTGTAATATTTATGGTGTACACAAAAAAGAGTATTGTATTTATCTATATTTTATGATTTAATATTTTCCAGCAAAAATCCTACTAATATTATAAATGTGAAAGTTTGTGAGGATGGATAGATGGATGGATGTTACTGTTTCACGCAAAAACTACTGAACGGATTTGGATAGAATTTGGAACACAGATAGTTTATAATCTGGATTAACACGAAGGATACTTCTTATCCCAGTAGTACGTTCCCATGGGTTAATTTCCGACATCGACGCGGGCGAAGCCGCGGGGCAAAAGCTACTGTTCTATAATAACATACACCACGCAAGAATGCTCCAATAACAGGGACATCTTGAACAAGGTAAAAACATGTTTTCTTCAAATTTTACATAATATTTTACATATCTATCATACAAACAGGGACATTGGGAGACATGTCGGAGTATGACTTGAATTTTTACGTGTTATTCTACCTCGGGATGCTGACTTGGTTTCAAGTTCTCTTTACATAATATAATAAACCCTGAACGCTGTCAGTCTAAATATGACAGTTAAAAGACATTTCATTTTTGTTGGTGGTGCTGTTGAATTGGTTGTTGGGTGACATCTCTGAATCTGGACATTGTGACTGCATTGACAGGTGAGAACCCAATACAACAGTATTGGGTTCCCACCTGTAAAAACAAATGTAAGTGGTACTAGTAAGTGAATAAATAAATAGTAAGTAATATAAGTTGGTGACTTTTCAAGACAGTACTTACTGCTGAATTTATATGTAGGCCAGTGTTAGTTCAATACTAAACAGTTTTCCCTTCTACTCTTACACACGTTGTCTACATCTCTTTAATATACTCTCCTATCGCAGGTATGCTGGAAGAGATTTCTGTAGAAATAAGCATCACCTTTGTACGTATTTTTCTGTTCCTTTCTTCTTGTCTGTTTATATATGTGTGTGTACATAAATGGTTAAATAAATAAATAAAGAAGATTTAGATTATATTATTTTGTTGAAATACAGCATGTCTAAAAAAAACTAACTCATGTAGATGCATAAAATTTTTACAACACGTTAAGTTACAAAATCAGGAACTGAAGACATGGGGAAATTACTTTTTGAAAACAAAATTATTCAAATGTCGTCGTTCGTGGCTCTGGCATTCTTCAAAACGATCTCTAACTTATTAGTTATTATTATTCATCTTTGTTCTATGGATCGTGTACTTACTACATTGCCATCTAACTAGAGCGTTTTTAATTCGTTATGCCACACAATGCTACGTATAAACGAGCAGAATTTCTGTTAACCGACAGAAAATAATGGTTAATGTAGCATACTATTTAAACAAGCTGTCATATTTGCTGAAAGCCTGCCGATACAATATCGATCATTATAAACAGGCCTGTTGTTGTCTGACACGCACACCGCATACATACATTTGTGCCTCGGTAGGTACAAATGTACGAACATGGCGGTACATGTTTGTAATTTATGTAAAATCGCCACACGCTAAAATTTACATGTAAAAGCTTTGAGATTGAAGTATTGTGTGCAGGAAGTATGAATTTTTAGTTCGTTATAGAGACTTTTGAACCGTCACTAATGGTTTAAACTTTTTTGATTTATTCAGTGTAAGATTCTGTTGAACTTTATTGCTGAATAGAATGGGTAGTTTTCTATTTAAGTGAGTAGTTATTGTATAGTTTTACTGAACCGAGGCTGTAGGTATTATGACGTTTTAGAACTAACATTTTTCCATTGTTAACGAGAGATGAGCTACTCAGTACGGCTAGAATATCACTTTTTGGCAATGATGATTTTAAAGTTTCGTAATAAGACCTGCGGGGTAATTACGTTACACACTAACAGTAGGAATGGGTTTCATTTTGACAGTTCAACAATGCTTTATTTACGTTCTTGAGCAGACACATTTTCGAACATTATGAAGCAATGGATTAGCAATAGGCTTCAAAATGATTCAGATTGTGATAGATAGTGTGTTACGTAATGAGGGTGCTGAACTTTGTTGAGTCTTTGATTGATATCATTGAAACGAGAATAAAAAAAGTTTTATGTTATACTGATTTAAAAATCAGTGTTTAGTCCAGTCCAGAACATTGAAAGCTATACTTTTTTGTTTTTCCATTTTTTGTGGGAAATCATCAAATGACCTCTCCCACTCTGGGCGGAGCGAAAGGACGTGTCAGACTCTTACTAACTAAAACCCACCCGTGTTCCTTCAGTTGCCTGTGCGCCAGGGCCACAGTACCTAACTCTTTCGAACAATCCGCGACCCCGGCAGGCATCGGCCCTATCGGAACCCGTTAATTAATCCTTTGTTAAAATACGTAGTGCTGCATAATATTAAATGTTTTGAAGACTTTACGACAGAAACGTTTTATCACGTCATCGTTTACATATGTTTTGTCCTTAGATTATAAAATGTCCTAAGTTCTTCAAATTAACCAAGTTACGGAGTTACCGTAGTCCTATAATCTGTTTTACCCATCTGTTTTCTGTCATGAATTAGAGAAGTCCTTTTACCAAATAAATTAAATAAATAACACACGTGTGCTAACTTCCTATGTCCAATACACGTGCCAACAAAAAAAAAAAACCTTTATCTTTGTTGTTTTCTATGGAAACAGCAGCCATATTACTTTTCCTACCAGTTTTCAGAAATGAGCATTTAATTTTTCATTCTTTGTTTACGCGTTCTACCGTTTTTTATGTCTAGAAATAAGCCTCGATTATCCCGACTTATAAAAAAGAAAAGAATGAGAGCTTTTAAGGATACCAAACAAATTCTTCATTGTGTTTTTGTTTGTTGCGAAATTATTTTGTAAATTTGTATTAGCAAATTGGATCAATATTAATGAAGCCTTAGTTTTCTGTTCTTAATAAGCTATACTTGCTTCCTCTGTTTTAATTAGTTATCACAAAAGGCGACGATTTTTTATATTAAGTTTGCCAGCGTCGTTATTCATAATTACTGGCTTTCTGCACCCACCATCTTGAATAAGGGTGGTAAACATTTTCACAATACTGGGACACATTTTCAACGAACTCTACGGCCTGGTAGAATCCCCTTGAAAAAAAAAAAAACACGTGTGGCACTCGGGGACTGCCGCGGTAAAGCTATTGCATAGCATTTTTTATCAACTTATGCAATTACATTCTTTTTTATTTTTTTATTTATGCAGTATTTTTTTTCTTTGATATTAATTCAAGTACAGTCGTACCATATACATACACGTAAAGCGAACGCTCGGCCGAGCTACATGGTAGGCGGAGTGGGGGGTGTTAGGTTTTATTTTCGTTACGGAATTTCTTGATTCGGTCGCCGCGCTCAAAGCCCGCGATAAAAGCTATGCAATAGCTTAAAACTAATTTAAAAGACAAAAATCCAGCAAAAGATAAAATTCTAAACTCAACTCATTGGCTAAGATTTATAGACTTATTCCGAATATTCATTGGACAGGACATCCAATAAGGCCGATAGGATCGCCCTCTTAGTTCATTGAACTGATGTATATTAAGACAATTGAAGGCCTAATGGGGCAAAGGGGGATTATGGGGTTCAACTGGCTCTGTGGGTACGTTAGGACCCCGCAAAGCCTCGGCTTAGCATCTGGTTCGGGAACCGTTAATTTAATGCCGATGAGGAGTTTATATTATGTTGTTTAGGTTCGCAGCTGTGTACATACTTACCTATTTGTACACGGTTTGTAACGCTTAATTAAAGAATCCCGCAGACAGGCGCGACGCGACAGCTTGACAAAAAGGCGCCGAACGTCGCGCGACGCTGATTCTTTTGAGTCGCGCGCGATTCGCGTCGTGTGTCGCGCCTGTTTGTAGGAGCCTTAAAGCTATTCACTATAAATCTACATGTGCCGTGGACACGTCTGCTGTCTGCTCACATTGTTATTACAGACTAGCTTCTGCACGAGGCTTTGCCCGCGTGCTTGTTGGATATTATCCCAGGGGAACGTGATACTTGGACAAAAGTAGCCTATGTTACTCCTTATAACATCAGCTATATGCCATTGAAAGTCCCGTCAAAATTGGTCCAGCCGCTTCGGAGATTAGCCGGAACAAACAGACAGAGAGACAGAAAAAAATTAAAAATAGTTTATTGTTATTAGTACCGTATACCCTGTATATAATAATACTTTATACTGTATACTAAACTTTCATATGCATTTTGTACAAAGATATTTTCTGACATTACAAACAGACACTTCAATTGTATTTATTTGTATGTATGTATGTATATGTATGTAGTTTGTATATATGTATATGTTCAATGTGTAGTTGAGTGAATAGTGCAAAGAAGTACAAGAAAATATCCATGTTAAAGGATATAAATGAACGCTGTGTTATACATATACCACTTGAACACTATCCATGTAACACACAAAGTGTTTTTATCAATATACTAGCGACCCGCCCCGGCTTCGCACGGGTGTAATGTAGATACTAAGGTGGTGTCAGTGTGGAGTGATTAATAATATCCTTTATTTCATATATATACATATAAATTATATTTTTAAATATTAGAATATAAAAACATTTAAAAATATAAAAAATAGTGGCCCACCGGTATCGGGAACAGGGTCCAAGCTACCGGCGGTCAGGGCTCCAGAGAGAGAAACCTCCTAACAATGCGGGCCGTGTCCAAAATTACCGCCTTCTGAATCAAGCCCTTGATCCAGCTACCCAACGAGAGCCTCCTCAGGTGTTGGTCGAGGCTCTTGGCTATTTGATTAATAATATTATTATTATGATTAGACTATATACTACAGGATATCTTTATATACAATGTTTACAGCCGTTTCTACCTGCTGCTGCTGTGCTGTCTGGACCTTAAATATGACTACCCAATGATACCCAAAGTGGTCTATACCGACCCCCATTGTAAGATGTTACACTTTTAAATCTTTGATATCTTATAAGATATTGATTTTAATTTAATATGCTGTAAACGGCAACTTTGATCTACATTAAATGCACAACGTATCTAACATATTTAATTGGATAAGGAATAATACTGTATTGTTTAAAATAGCTTCGTAAATAACCCAATATTTTTTGTAATATGTAAAAGATAAAAATGGTTACTGTGGGTTATCCTTAGGAGATAGACATATACCATCGCAGACTTTTTTGTAGATCTTTTTATAAATAATTCCGGAGTACATTATTTTGATCTATCTCATAAGGTTGAGCCAGCCATTGCAATGTAAGCGCACAAAAATATATTTTTTACGACATCACATTACAAATCCTTAAAATTCTCGGCTTTTCTTTACTATAACATGCATGTATTATACAAATAAACCTTCCTCTTGAATCACTCTATCTATTGATGATAATCACTTTAAAATCCGTTGCGTAGTTTAAAAGATCTAAGAGTACAGACACGAATGGCGACTTTGTTTTATACTATGTAGAGATTAAGAAAGTGATACGGAATTGTGTAAAAGTGTAAATTGACACTATTCTTAGTTATAAGTATAACATAATCTATCACTTAAAATAATAATTTAAGGCAAAATTGCTTATTAGTCTATTAGGCTACATTGTAATCAATTATCAAGAACTTTAGTTCTTATTAACCGATCTGCAGAAAAAAAAAGCCGATCTACAGAAAAATCAAAACAAAAACATCTGGTTGTACCAGTGTGAAAATAATATATAGAAAGTATTTCAACGTCAAAGCTTTATAATAATTTATGTTGGGCTAAAAGCGGTCTGACTAAGGCGGGTTAGGTAAGGTTTCGTCACAAAAACCCTTTATCCCGAGGAGTTTGCGAGGAGGCGTAGACATTTCGTCTATTTTCGGATATGGGTATCCGAAATTAGACGATTGACTACGCCTCCTATCAAATTGAAATCAAGTACCTTCGACAAATTATCACTTCTTTTAACGCTTTAGAAAAAAAAACAATTTGTAATAAAAAGTCATTTGTACCTTTCGTAGGTATCCTTTTCAAAATCACGACCTAATTGAAATGATCAAGAATTTTCCTGAAACATTTGGAATGCACAACATTCCTCTTCTAACAAGAGCTCTGAGGCTGTGTGGAATACGAAAAGCGTTCGTAGTGGTGAGAGCGGTTGGAGCGGTGAGAGCGGTGGAAGCGATGGGAGCGCAGACTGACCGACGCTAATGCAATCGTCGGCTCCACACCTGTCGGATATTTAGTTCCCGCAACGTGTGTTATGTTGAGTTGGTATGATAGACGGTAATATTATAAAATGGTTTGGTGCGTCGTCCGGGTGCCTCGTTGTAATATTGTTGTTTACGTTTAATTAGTGTTGATTTTCTATATAATGCATACTACCGTATGTTATTTTATTTTATTTTATTTTTAATCTCGTAACTAAATAATAACAGCCGCACGGGTTGATTGAAGGTTAAGCTACGCTTGCTGCGGTCGGTTCGCGGATGGGTGATCATTGATTGCATATCGAGTCCCTCCGTGCTGTTGGTCCCGGTTGTCATTCGTAGATATTTGACGGTCGTTACGTACCCGTAACGACTATCAGAAGCCCAAAAGTCGTCTGACAACCAGTCTTACTAGCGGGTATCGTGTTACCCAGTAACTGAGTTAAGGAGGTCTGATAGACAGTCGCTCCATATAAAATACTGGTATATTCGGCTGCATCCGGTTAGACTGGAAGCCGACCCCAACATAGTTGATAAAAGGCTAGGCAGATTGATTGCATAACTATACTAATCCATACTAATATTATAAATTTGAAAGTAACGCTGTCTGTATGTTACCTTTTTACGCCTAAACCACTAAACGGATTTCGATAAACTTTGGCAAGAAGATAGATGGCATCCTGAAGAAGGACATAGGCTACCTTTTGTCCTGGTTGCACGCTCCTGTGGGATAATTTCCGACATCCACGTGGGCGAAGCCCCGGGCAGAAGCTAATTCTTCATAATGCTGTATCGCGATCTCGTAATCGGACCCTTTTATTCAGCTTAAGTGTGTTTGTCCACTTCATCCATAATACTTATCTTTTGACTGCAGTTTCACTTACTCTATCTCTAACCATACAAGTGTCAGTATAATATTACATTTAGTTAATAAATAGCTTTTGCCCACGGCTTCGCTCGCGTTAATTTAGACTTTGACTATCAATTCGGGTTATAATTCAATCATGATTCGAAAGACACGAGGCGCCATCTATTATCATAAGAACGTTATTGTTGTTTTTCTAGGGAACAGTACTTTTTTGCGGGATGGAAGGTACCCTATGTCCGTTTTTGTACCCCTGACAACGTATATGCAAAATTTCAGAATGATCGGTTCAGTGGTTTAGGCGTGAAAAGTTAACAAACAAACAAAGAAACTTACTTTCGCATTTATAATATTAGTTAGGATAAGGATTAGGATTAGGCAGTTAGGATGTGGTGTGAAAGTACGTACATAACATAACATCACGCCTATATTGCCCGAAGGGTTAGGCAGAGTTGTACCTATAGTACACCCACATTTCGCCAATTATGTTTAAGTCCCATGTAGCAGGGGGCGAGCCTATTGCCATCAACCGGGCACAAATCCAGACTCCGGGCTGCTACTGAGAAATTCCAGATGGAAAAACCCAATAACACTTTGCCCGACCCGGGAACCGAACCCAGGACCGCTCAGCAGTAGCGCTTGCGACCACTAGACCAACGAGGCAGTTAAAGGACGGAGAAGGAAGGAGTGAAAGTAAGTACGTATTACAAGATAATAGTGAATTTCTACTATGACTTATGACTTGACAGTTTACAAAATAACCAAAGATCTACAAGAATTTAGTTAAATTATTATAGAAATAAAGAAATAAATAAATATATTTTATTTGGGACACGCAAAGGAAATCCAAACCAAAAAATAAAATAAAATTAATAATAAACATATATAAAAAAGGAGCATTTAAAACTAACATTAAAACGTATAACATAACACAAAAATTAAAAGTAAAAATAAAAGACCTGTGCGAGGCCAAAAAGGCTCCTTCTTATCTCAGCATAATGCTGCGATATATAAAAAAAAAATACCGCAACGCTGGTATTTTAATAGGGCCCGATTATCATATAATTATTATTATAAAATTATTATTCTGTAAAACTCTCCTCTATAAATTCAAATCTCGTAATTTTAAATTAAAATCTTTTAATTTACCCTTTTTTGTAACAAACAAAAGTCTTTTGCTAATAATGATCGTTATCCTATTACTGTCATTGAATTAGAATAAAGATTATTGCCGCAAGTTATACTAATCACTGAGAGGATTAAATTAAATTGGAAACGGAAAGAAAGTACCTAACCTTTCGTTTTCCAATAAAGGAGAAACTGGAAGCTCGTTATTTTAAGTTCACTGGGTTTAACTTAGATATTATTGTAGATTGTAAAGAGAATGACGGAATTTATTCGGTAGGTCTTTTTAAAATGATGTTGAATTTAATGATGTTAATAGTAACGTAGATATGAGATGCCTCGTTTAATTAAAAACGTTTAACGGGCCTTAGTGAGTGACTTCGACCCCTCGTATGCCTTCCAAAGGTCGGACCTCAGGGTCCCGAGAAATATCAAGAGACGTAGATATTGTTTTAAATTAGATTTTGTAATTTTTATTTATTCAAAAAGATGAAAAAAAAACCACTGAAGGTATATAGAAAAATAAAATTCGAGACATCATTACCGAAATAGATTCACGGTCTTATTAAGAAAGGCAACATGGATTTAATTTAGCTAGTTCGGGGTATTCTTTGTACATACATAATTCTATGAATACAATGTACAAACCAAACTGATGGTTACCAAGCAACTGGATTATTTTCAAAAGCCTATATAAATCCTTATTGTGCTCGCAGTCGAGCAACCAGTCGCCAAGACGACTCCCTTAGCAACTTATTTATATAACACCACATTACCACGAAATAGGAAGGTCTAAATATTATATAGGTAGGTACCTCCCTTTTTCCTCTTCTCGGCATAATATATTTAAAAGCGATGCTCACAAAAACTCGACGCTATACAGTTTTTAGCTGTATATTGCGAATCCATTAAAACTTCGCAGAGCATCTCTATGATTTCTCGCGAGAGAACGCTTACTAGAGCAAAGTTTTCCAATTTAGGTTAGGCTTCTACTGCCAATTCCAGCATCCCGAGGTCAGTAACCTTTGTCAAAGGAGGATTTACTTACAAAGAACTGTTGACAGGACAGAATGTTTATCTTTGTGGTCTAACAAACTGATGAATTTTACTGAATTTACAAAACAATACAAACTAACTGATGATAAGGCAGCGTGGTCCCTGACCCTAGCCTGTTCCACAAGGAACAAAAGGCAAAAAAAAATCTTTGTGGTCTTTGTGCCTGATATGGACCAATGTTTGGAAATTAGATAAAGGATTATTTAAATTCGCCTTTGAAGTTGGGATGATGCAAAATCTTTTTGACGAAGTTTCCGTTATGAAGGGTAATTTATTTAGCACTGGCGTCTGGAGCGATTAAATCTTTAACCCAAGCTTGGGGCATTTGGTGTTTATTATAAAAATTAAATGATGATTTACTGGTTTTATATTTAGTTTTTATAAGTACTTTCCTTGTTTATAAGTAGAAGTTAGTCAATGTTATTTAAATGATAAAGTGTCTTAGGTGATTCTTAGTCCGTCAAAGCAGTTTTGTGGTAGTGGATTTATCCATAGCTTGTGCTAGAATCCCGGCCAACACTATTACACAAAACACACACGTAGATAACAGGTCATTAAACCCCAATGCGTGTGAAGTAGAACCGGGGCAGACTGTATTCGCACAGTTTGGTAAAAAATGGCCTCGGCACGCACCAGATTTATTGTGCTGCCGCGCCGCCATTTTAGTTTTCCACGTTACGAGAAAGAGAAAAATCGAGTGTAAACCCAGGCTCGCACGGGCGTTTTTGTTTCGTGCACTGGATTCTCAATGCTCGGCTTAATACCGAGAGTTGAAAATCCAGTGTGTTATAAAAAAATCGTCGTGTTAAATAAACGCCCGTGCGTTCCTGGGCTAAAGGGTGCTATATTTTAGACTGACATTTGAACCTTTCCTAGGCACTGTAAGGTGCTATTTACATATTTATTTCATTAGGTTGGTTTCTATTTTGGTCCTGATGTAGGTTTAGAATAAATCTACATAAGTAGCACCACTTTTTGGTAGGTAACTTTTTTATTGCCGGGTTTTATCGTAATTTTGTAGTTTATCGCATGCACCAGGTGGGATGATTCTTGTTAGAACATCACGGGTGCGAGCTGCGTCCGTGTCTGCTGAGCAGACTCTGGTCAATTTCTTAGGTCCAAGACTCGGACGGGACACGGACGCTGCACTGTGTAGTATGAACTGCTTCATATAAAATATCCGTGAAGTTTTGGATCCGTACCTTTGTACAATCGCCAACAGGTCAAGCTACACGAAACTGTCAAATTTCTGCAAACGATTTTAAACCTTAAAATGTTGATGATTAAGTTTAGAATCGAATGAAAAAGTCTGACAGTTTGCGTTGACTTGATGTGCTGGCCACTGTACATGGCACCGTGGCACAGCTCGCGCCCGGCAAGGTCTAGCATAATTCATCCTTTACTCTTAAGCTTGTTTTCACTAAATACCCTCATATTAAGATTATTTACTTCCAACGTTAGAGATTAATTTTTCGATGGCTATTTCATTAAAAAATAAAAATTCAAAACAAATATTAGTTTTCAGATATGTCTACAAATGTATTACATGCTTCGTTATGTGCGTACATTTTCCCTTAAAAACTCGCGGTACTCAATAACTAGTTTCCAATTAAATCAACCAATATGGCGGAAGCTGCCATTGTTCCTCTGTTATTTTTGCAAATATTCATTTGGCTTTGATTGGACGTGATGTACGAATACCGGACGATATTGCGAATAACTAAATAACCAATCAAATTAGTTCGGATTACAGTTACATTGCAATATATTCATGGTTTTATTAAAAGGATTCTCAGTGTTTTTAAGAGTGTGTATAGTTTAGTTTGTGATAATCCTGTGCGAGTCCCAATATATATACTTTTTCTTTCTTTCTTTCTTTCAATATAATATTCTATGAATATCGGGTGAACATGAGATAGATATATATTTCCCTTAAACATATTTTATTCAGGTACGAGAAGACTCATAGATTAACTATTAATCTATGAGTCTTCTCTTCTCTCTCTCCTAGTCTTCATTAGGATTATTATTATTATTATTCATTATTCTCTTCATTTCTTCATTCTTCATCATTTCTTCTTCACTCTTCATTCACTGCTTCATTCTTCTTCTTCTTCATTCATTCATTCTTCATTATTTGAGGCATTGAAAATTGTCTTACAAAAACAATCATTAGGTAGGTTCTTTCTTAATACACACGGCCTTAACCATATAATGTAATTAGTTACCATATTAGGTTCGGTACATCCACAACACATCGACCTCCTGATAACAACACACATAACCATTATAACCCCATACAAAAGAAATGCCCCACAAATGTATTTCTGCCGTGTTTTGCCGCCAACGATTCGGCATGATTTATTCATTTGTCCATAAATTCGGTCATAAGCCGGACATATTTATTTTGTATGAAATATCGGTTTTACCTTTGGCCGGTAATACGATATTTTCTCCCATTGTTATCCTCGCATTCGGCTTGACCCTTGATATTTTCGGCTATTATATTCCGGGTTTTTTCGGCATTTTTCGGCTATTTCTGCTGGCGCAAAGTTTTATAGTCAGACTTAGAATGTATAATACAAACATAGCGTACGTATACGGAAATCTGAAGAAGGTTTCTTAAATTACCCTCCAATCGTATTTAAAATAGAGCAGAGAGCTATGTTAAAGCAACCAATTCAATGTTTTTAATCTATACTTTTCTTAGCGTTACATAAGTATTACATTATGTACGACTCTTTATTGAAATTTGGTAGCGAAGGGAGGTTATCTTTTAAATTTAAAGATTTTACCAACGGAATAAAAATGTATTTCAGAATTAAATGGGTTGTTTATGCGATCTATTGCGACTCATGTTTTGTTGATGGTGAAAAAATTGTGGTAAGTACCTAACATCTTTCTATATAATATTATAAATGTGGAAGTTAGTATGTTTAGATGTTTGTTATTCATCACGCAAAAACGGTTGAACGGGATTTGGATGAAATTTTGATTATAACCTGTACCCTAATTGCATAACACACTATCAATCACAATCTGAATCATTTTGAAGGATATTGCTAATCCATTGCATCATATGTTCGAAAAATTTGTCTGCTCGACAACGTAAATAACGCAATGAAAGTTGTTGAACTGTCAACATGAAAACCATTGTTAATATTAGTGTGTTACGCAATAACCCCGCTGGATAAAGACAAAACATAAGATACATTGAATTCCGGCAGTATGTTCCCGTGGGATATTTTCCGACAACCACGCGGGCGAAGCCGCGGGCAAAAGCTAGTTTGAAATATTTTAAATAAAGATTCCCTTACCACCACTTAAACCTAATACCTACTCGTCTTAATATATTTGGTAAAGTCTTCAACGGAATTGGGAATTACACGAGTACTTTCGTGCTCGCGAACCGGAATGAAGTGCTCTCGAATGTAGCAGGAGTACAGGCGACAAACACTAAAGTGTATTCACTTACTATAAACCCCTAAAACTTTGCGGATGTGACGCTCAAAATACTGCAGGATTAACGTTAAGAGGGCGCACAACGGTCCACTAGCGCCACTCCTTAAAAGAAATATTATCTCGTGACTGAGAAGTAATTATGAATAACGGCTTGTAAGGACCTTCGGTAAGTGTGTCTAGAATTTTCTAATACCTTTTATAAACTTTCATATTCAGACACGGAGCAACAAAATATGATCTAGAGGAATGTGGTCGCTTTACTTAGATCGAATTTTGTTGCTTCGTGTCTCAATAAGAAAGTTTATAAAAGGTATTTGAAAATTCTAGACCCACTTACCGAGGGTCCTTACAAGCCGTTATTCATAATTCCTTCTCAGTCACGAGATAATATTATTTTAAAGGAGTGGCGCTAGTGGACCGTTGTACGCCCTCTTAAAATACTTCCGGAAATGACGGAATCGTCACGGTAACTGAACATCCAGGGCGAATCGTAAAAGTCGGGAAGTTATGGATTAACCAAGGATAAGGCGTTAGGTGTTTTTAGGTTAACTTTCGAATAGTCTTTAAGAGTATCAAATAAATCATTAAAAAACTGAGCTCTTTAATAAATTCTAATTCAAAATGTTTTATTTCACGTAAACGTAAATGGGCACTTATAAAACGACAGAAGCTAGGTGCACGGTTCCAATTGGTCGTTTCTTATGGAGAATAGCTGGCAAGAAACTCTACGGTTACTCTTTTAAAAATAATTTTCTTTTACAATTATTTCAAATTACGGTATAAATACGCATAGGAGGATAGTGTAGGCCTGTCAACAAGTTCCAGGTACTTAACAAACGACAATAACAAAAACCTCTAAAAACGGCTGAAGAGATTTTCTTCGTTCTTCTTTTATCCTAGCTAAGGACACTCTCGATCATATTATCTTTCAAACAAAACAAAAAAAAATCGGTTCAGCCGTTTGGGAGCTGCGATGCCGCAAACAGACACACAGATACACACGTTAAAGTTATAACAACCCTTTTTTTCCGTCGGGGGATAAAAAGAAATTGGTCAACAATTATTGCCACTTCAGTGTTTTAGGAACCAAAATATCGTAAGCACACTTTCACAGGGTGTTGAAAAATGCTCTTTTTAAAAGAAGGACACAGACAGACATCAAGGAATAATAATAATTTTTTATTTTACCTCCGTATTGTTGCATTAGTCATTAAAAGCTCTAGATTACCTACAGCTTAAAATAACAACCATTAACATCAACATTTCGTTCTATTTCAGGAATAAGCCGCTTACTTGTGTAGCTCCGACAATTGTGCGTTTTCCTCAAAATCAACAATGCAATTTAATGCTCTACTTCTTTCACAATAGGGTTGAAAATACCCTGACAAAAAATGTTTATAGTCGATATATTTTTTCAATTGTCCTAAATGAATGGGCTCACATAATATCTTTGGCTTTACAAAGCTTTGAGATACAAGTTACACGTGTCAGCCGCCATTTAAATGGAAGCCATATTGTCAATTGACGTCACATATTGCTGTTCGTGATTATATTAATAACGGATCGCTTAATATCTGACGAAATGGCTTTATAATTATATTGCGTTGGATAAATTGCTTTTATGTTAGTGTGTTGTCAGATGTGTATGGGATTAATGTAATAAATACATAGCTATATGCTAAGATAGTTGAGCTGTAGAAATAGTACAGCTCTGCAGGCGTAGCACGAGCACCGTTTTGTCGACGGAAGAATAGACAAAAATGACCTTCCGTGAAGACAGTGCGACGGCAGCAAAGTAGAAAGAGTCAACTGCACTTTTTACGAAATTCAGTAGTTTATTCACGTTTTTCTTTTATTTTGCTTATATCTCGAAAATGATGTGTCCTATCGCAAAAATAATGAAAATTTCGACCCCCTTTGTAGAACCTAAAACTCAACATGTAGGTAATAATTCTTCACATTTTTCATACACAAAGTGAAAAATTCCATTTTTCCATTCCATTATTATACTTTGTGGCCGTCGTGTAAAAAGTTTTCAACTGTCTTTAGTATGGCTATTACAAAATCAGATTGTCACCACTACCTCTTAGAGCATTTAACCTAGGTTAAATGCTCTAAGCACTACCTTAGCCAACTTTCAGTTGTCAGTGTGATTTTGACAGTTTGGGATAGAAAACTTTCTTCTGAAATAGTGTACTTAAAAAAGGACCTAGACAACGATCGGTAGAAACGAAATACAAAATGCCAGATTGTAGAAGGATTTTTACGGTGCGATGTCAAAAATGGAGAACGAAATTGCACTTTGTATAGAAATAGCTATGTCTATTCTTCCAAGAAATAGAAAGCGTCATGCTAAGCGTGCTGGACCGAGATACGGTTTATAATATCATTTATTTCTCAAAGATTTACATAATCACTTAGTGAGAAACCATGTTTTAATAATAAAATGTAGGTAATAATTAAGGTAGTCCAGAGCGCTCGTCGTGCGGTTAGCCAGTAATAAAATTTGTTGTTTTAATAAATCTGGTGAGTGGGTACATCGTAGTAAATTACTTAGAACGCGCGCGTTGTTGTACACATCGTGCGCGCTATTCTTATCAGAGGGCCTAGACAAAGTAAAATTCGATTAGCGATGACGCTAGTAGAAAAGCCAAAAAATGTATGGGGTTGACATAAGCTATCGAAATGTCACGTGATCATAGGTCAACGAATAGAAATTAGCTAGACAATGTTAACATCATTCGATTCTATGAAACGAATCGACAGCGTCGAACGATTGCTTCCATAGAGATGCGTAGCCTAGTACGAGTAGTATGTACTTTTTGACAAGCGAGTTTTCGATTCGTATGATGGAAACATTAGCGAAAACGATTGTAGAAATAGAATGCTTCGAAGCGAATGCCATTTGTCTAGGCCCTCAGTACTCTTTTAAAGCACCGTGCACACTATACAATACTAGATAATAATATTATATTTTATTTATTTATGTTGGAGTCGTCGAAGATGTATTTCTTATTTTTTTTTAGCTCCTACTCTTTTGCTGTGCCCTACAGGGTCCATAATGATTTCAATTATATAGTTACCACCTAAGTACACATTATGCTAAAGCAATAAAGATATTGAGTATTGAGATTGACTAAGATAAGGAGCATTTCGCTATTGACTTATCGTATTGCCAACAATCGATTTTAAAGTTTGTGTTCAGCCTTTTTAGTGTGGTGAAAGTCCGTCTCCATCTGGGGAAAATGGGTGTTGGACTTCTATGGACTAAAACCCCGCTTTGTTCCTTCTGTTTTCTTCTCCCGCTATGTTCCTTCTGCTACCATGCATCAGAACAGCGGGATTGCAGCCAAACCAAACGCACATGAATACTAGTGCCTATATTTTTAGTACTAGAAGTCTGTCGTTCCTTGATCATTAAGGCTCCTTTCAAAAGGCGCAACACGCGACGCGACACAAAGGCACCGCTCGTCGTGCGACACGCGGTACCTTTGTTTCACGTGCGTTTCGTGTTGCGAGTCGCGCCAGCCTGCACGAGTCCTCATAATGAACATTAACGTATCAACACTCCATAGCTCCACATAGCATAAAAAAAAGTCGCTTTTCGTGTCTGTATGCTTAGATCTTTTAAACTGCGCTAGGGATTTTAATGTAGTTTTTATTAATAGACAGAGTGATTCGAGAGGAAGGCTTATATGTATAATACATGCATGTTATAGCAGAGAAAAGCCGAGAATTTCAAGGATTTCTAATGTGATGTCGTAAAAAACATATTTTTGTGCGCTTACATTGCAAACACTGGCTCAACCTTACGAGATAGATCAAAATAATGTAGTACGGAATTGTATATCATAAAAAGATCTACAAAAAAGACTGCGCTGGTATATGTCTATCTCCTAAGGATAACCCACAGTAACCATTTTTATCTTTTACATATTACAAAAAATAATAAGTTATTTACGAAACTATTTTAATCAATACAGTATTATTCCTTATCCAATTAAATATGTTAGATTAGATACGTTGTGCATTTAATGAAGATCAAAATTGCCCTTGACAGCATATCATTAAAATGAATATCTCAGAAGAAATCACAGATTGAAAAGTCATCTAACATCGGGGGTCGATATAGACCACTTTTGGTATCATTGGGTAGGCTAAAGGTCCAGACAGCACAGCAGCAGCAGGTAAAAGCAGCTGCTTAAACATTGTAAATAAAGATATCCTGTAGTATAGTCTAATAATAATATTATTAATCACTCCACACTGACTCCACCTTAATATCTACATCGCTCCCTTTATTTTCTAAATATAGTTACATTTGCACCAGCAATTTCTCAAAATTATCCAGAAATAGTCACAAGGAAGTGTTTCTACGTGGAAAATACGGTGTCCCGTCGCCATGGAGATTACCGCCATAAACCAGAGAGTGGAGCCGCAGTCATGCATACATCAGCACTGTATACGTGCCTCGTGGTGTAATGGCCGTGTTCCGCTTCCGACTTTGCGTATTAGGGAAATCAAATATGGCGGATTTTTGAGGTAGTTTTGGTTAAAAGGCTGATGAAATCAGAAAAATAACTGTTTGTATTAAAAACCAAAAAATATATGATTTAGATATTCTACGGCTACAGTCGAGCTTGTTAAGCATTTTTTGGTTGTCTAACTTACTTGTGTGGTGTGTTAGAAAATCGGATATGACTTGGTTATTTTCTTTGTATGGATCCTGATGTTAGGAAAAATAAGTTTTTGGGAGTATTTGGTTACAAAGGCTAAACTGAGGTCTTCTGAAGGTGCATAAGAAACCTTTTCGTGATAGAATAATAGACTATAAATCCATAATTAATGAAGTTGCTTAAGTGAACGGATACGATGTTAGATGTGGCCCTGGCGCACAGGCAATTGAAGGAACACGGGTGGGTTTTAGTCAGTAAGAGTCTGACACGCCCTTCCGCTCCGCCCAGAGCGGGAGAGGTCATTTGATGATTTCCCACCCAAAAAAAAAAAGATGTGCACTTTGAAAGAATTCTTTTATCCACAACTCCTGAGCACTTCTAGTAGGGGATGGAGATACTAATGCAAATGACGTTGTCGGTAACAGCTAGTGGAATTATAAACTAAATATAGATAACTAATGATAGATACTCGAATTTTCTTTAGTGGATCGTAAGTAGACCACAGTTCATAAATACTGCTGATTATCATAAAACTGCTTTCATTATGAAAACCATCCATATATTTGTCTTTGAAGTTACAAATTTTATCTTTAAGTCTATATTTTACTTTATCGCTCGAGCGATCCTTTGAATAATGTAAGAGAGAATGGAATAGTACGAATTACGAAACAATTGTTTGGCACGCCTTTGTTGTAACTCTCCTTTATACTGATCGAATCGAGATACGGTTATCTTGTTCCACTTACATATAAAAAGACTTGTTATGTTGAACATGCAATATAAAACTTATATTTTGATGGCTCTTTGACTGCGATTCGACAGCTGTACAGTACAACTATTTTCTTAATGTCCTCGGAAATCATCGCATTTCTAAATACAAACTAATGCTAATTTCCATGTCCATCAATTATTAGATTTATCGTGCATAATATTAGGTCTTTACCTATGAAATTGCCGTTCTGCAGTACTGGCCATTTCAAATCAAAATAATTTTTGTTTGGCTATGAATTCTAATTTCAAATTAATTTTATTTTAAAAACATGGATTTTTTTTTCTAAAAGTAGTCATTTCTTTATTGATTAGTGTTACATTTTCATCGCATTTCAATCTTTTTCGTCATCATGGATACGTTAAAAATTCGAGTAATTATGGAATATGAGTACCGTCGTGGCAGCAACGCGGCACAAGCGGCACGCAACATCAACGACGTTTACGGAGCTAACTCTACAAACCAACGCACCACCTGTTATTGGTTTGCTCGCTTCCGTTCTGGAAATTTCGACCTGAAAAATGAACCTCGCGGTCGTCCGAAGACTTTGGTCGACAATGACGAATTAAAGGCGATTGTGGAAGCTGATGATACACAATCTACGGCTGAATTAGCAGCAGCTTTCGACGTTAGCGTCAAAACAATATTGGTCCATTTGCGTCAAATTGGCAAGGTAAAAAAGCTTGACAAATGGGTGCCCCACGAACTCAATGATCGCCAGCGCGAAGTACGCGTCGAGACGTGCCTTGCACTGCTCAACAGACACACAAATGAAGGAATTTTGAACCGCATTGTTACCTGCGATGAAAAATGGATTCTGTTTGATAACCGTAAGCGCTCAGCAAGTTGGTTGGATCCTGGTTCAGCACCTAAACAATGCCCTAAACGAAAACTTACCCCTAGAAAAGTGATGGTCACTGTTTGGTGGTCTAGCGCCGGTGTGATTCATCACAGCTTCTTACCAAACGGGGTGAGCATTACTGCAGATGTGTACTGTGAAGAACTGAACACAATGATGGAGAAGCTGGCGCATCTCCAACCAGCATTGGTCAATCGCTCGTCTCCGCTGCTCCTGCACGACAACGCGCGACCTCATACTGCACAGCAGACGGTCTCCAAGTTGCAAGAACTGGGGTTGGAAGCTCTCCGTCATCCGCCCTACTCACCAGACCTTGCGCCTACAGACTACTACTTTTTCCAGAATTTGGATAACTTCTTGGCGGGAAAAAAATTTAATACCCGAGAGGCAGTACAAAATGCCTTTGAAGAATTTGTTGCCTCCCGTCCAGCTGATTTCTTTAAGAAGGGCATCAATAAACTGCCACTGCGATGGCAAAGATGCATTGATTGCATGGGTGATTACTTCGATTAATACAAATAAAAAATTCATGAAAAAAATTCGTTTAAATTTTTTCATACAAAACGGCAATTTCATAGGTAAAGACCTATTAATTTGAATTCAGAACCAAGTACTTTATTGTTTGTTACGTCAAAACCAAACAACAATAAAGTACTTAGTTCTGAATTCAAATTATTATACACGATAAATCTAATAATTGATGGACATGGAAATTAGCATTCATTTGTATTCGGAAATGCGATGATTCCCGAGGGACATTAAGAAAATAATTGTACTGTACGAGATTAAAAACGAGTTTAAAACGTAGCTCTGTTTCTGTCAAATGTTTGAAGATGACAGAGACAGAATGATGTTTAAAACTCGTTTAGCGCTAAACTTGTTTAGTGATCGGCGGTGCAGGTGAACCTAAGTTATTCAATTTTCGTTTGGAAAGAATATAGGGAGTATAATTGCATAACTTATATACAGACATGTAGTTTATCGTGTGTATGTGTATGTCAAAATTGAATCTCCTCAAGCATACACGATAGAAAACATTGTACGGGTCTTACGTATGGTTAAGGCCCCACCCATGATTTCAAATGTCGCCTCTGTGTTAATTGATCATCGTAGGTATATTTTAATAGTAGAACAGAAGAATTAACTTTGAATTTAACAGCTTGTCCGGCTCCTACCAACAAGTAGGTCTAACAATAACATGGCTGTTTTCGGATCTATAAAGAAAAGTACTGCGGAACCCGACGAGATGAATATAAATTCTCAACGCTTATTTCTTTCAGCGAGCGATAAGTAGATCCTTTTGCTCGGAGTACGCGCTTTTATGATGACTGGCATTATTGATGACGCACTTTTATTATTCAAATGTCGCTCCACGGGTTTCTATTCTTGTTCTTAGCATTTTTTGGGAAAATCGCTTCGACTATCACGTTTGTATTCCCGAAGTGGTAGGCAGAGGTGTAAAGTACCTACGACCTACACTCACATTATACACACGCCATACAACGTTTACCCGTTTTGTCATATTCTATGTATTTGTGCGTAAGTTGCCCCTTTCATATGAGTCTAAATAAAAATTAAAAATACCAGCACTTTGTCCTACCGCAAGCCTTTATACAGGGTGTCCCGTAAATAATGGATCAAACGTAACAGGAAGCTAGCTCACTTGATTGCCAACAACTAATTTGAATAGTTTAAAAAAAACCGCAATAATATATTTTTTTTATTGAAGACATAATTTTTCTCGAATTTCACCATTTTTTTTACCAGAATTCCGTTTTTTTAATGCTATCGCTGCAAATGATAACATTTTTAGGTATGATTTTTGTTAAACATTTCTGAATAGCTTAATAATGTAATAGGATACCATTTTTATAAATAAAGTTTAATTTGCCTTAGAAAAAAAAAACTTAAATTGAAAAGATTTTTTTTCACCGTGAAAAGACCAAAATTGAAAATAATAAAAAACTTTTCAAATTAGTTGTTGGAAATCAGGTGAGCTGACTACCCGTTACGTTTGATCCATTATTTACGGGACACCCTGTATAGAGAAGACAGACTTATATCTATTATATCATGTTATATATTATTATATTATCTTATATTTATTATTCTTAGACTCTTTTTATATAGAGAAGGCACGCGCATTGATCGCCATGCTTGATTAAGACGGATTGGCGATTTCAGACTTATATCTATTAATTATAACTCCAGCTTAGGTTTCCTCACAATGTATTCCTATCGATCATTAATTTAAAGTAAAAATATCCTTGTAAGTACCTATAACGATAATAGTAAACTAAAGTACACTTGTATGACTTCACAAGAAACGATTTTCTTCTTAAATCTCCGCTTGAGCTCTCGACCTTCCGAGGAAATCCTTGCGAGAGCTAAGTTTTCTATCCAATGAGGTCAAGGTTGCCAGTGACGGATTTCCAAGCAAATTAACGACGACACTGCCAAGATAGCTGCAGATCCGTCACCTGACTACAGATCCGGGACTGAGATCCGGCTAATGAATTCTGACGATTTACCTCCGACGCGGACGGCCCGCAACAGAATTAATCTCATCTTGAAATCCCACTGTTACTTGAGAGTTTTTACTTGGGGATTATACTTTCTTGAGACGTTGAAAAATATCTGAATTTTGATGTTTATTTGATTACTTATTTACAAGATGAATTCGTTTTCCTTTGGGGTTTCACTTGAGGGATTATAATGAACGGTGTCCTGGAATTGTATTATTTTGATTTTAAGGATGGTATTTTTATGGTTCTACGATGTGGGGAAAAAAGAAACGTGTTGATTATACCTAAATGATGTCTCGTCGTCCATCCTTGCTCACTCATAAAAATCGGACTTAATTTAGGGGCTTGTGGTACCAGACCACCTTCTATCCAAATGGTTCGATAGAAAGTGCTCCTTTTTCATCACGAAATTTATTGATTTCTTAGCTATTCAGTAAACAGAAAATTTAAAGCAGACGTGTCTTTTCGCCTCTTTATTATGTAAATAAACCGTGGGCAGATAAGACTTGTGTCAGTGTGCTGTACCTCTTTACAATTTGGGGTAGAGGGACTACAAAGGATCGTCTGATCAAAGCTCTGACCTTTTGCAAATATAGTTCTTTTAAACGAGTTTTAAGATATTTAAAGGCTGCCCTGACCTTTCGAAAGGTAAGCCATTTTAACAGTTTAGGAGAGAACTGAATAAATATCTCGCATTCACTTAGTAGGTACTTTCGTAAGTGGTATACTTCTTGGTTAATAGGAAGGTATTGTTCATTCAGGGCCATAATTGAGTAAGAAATTAAATATTCGTTTAAGTTTCTAGTTTCTGGCTGTCATGTCTTTGACCTGTACAAAGTTGAGAAGTTTGTCGGACGCCTGACCTCGTTAAACTTTCGGTTAGTCTACGAAATATGAAGCTAACTGGCATTAAACCGCTAGTGAAGATACTAATTCGAGCTTACCCATGGGAAGAGACTAACAACTCAGTTTTAGAGTTAGATATTCTTGGTGAACTGAGATTAGTATGCACTCTACCCAGCTAGTAGTTTATTGGGTTGGATAGATACTTACTTACCTATGTCTCTCCAATGTACACTAGTTTTAATCCAATGACGGTAACCCTTAAAAGTGTCGTAGCCCGTAAGTCTAGTGCTTTATACTGAGCGTGGTGTCAAACTCATACTCAAAATTTATTTCAAATAAATTTTGAGAATGAGTTTTATTTCAAATAAAACAATTATTTACTTAAACTTCTCGCACACAATAACATACAAAGGCGGACTTAATACCTTAGGCATTCTCTACCAGTCAACCAAGGGTGGTGCAGGTGCTCTGCTTAACAGGCGTTAATAATAATAAAAAATACTAAAAAGATAACATAATGAATTATACATGAAATAGGTATACAAGTACCTAAATAGGTTATAAACTTATAATACACCAATTACAGGCACTTTTGAATTATCAAGGGGTCGGTCAGTCAGAAACATGAAGCTAGTTGCCCATTTCAAAGCGTAGTAGGTACCTGTGGAGAAGAACGGGCAAGAAACTCCACGGACACTCTTTTAAATCAACATATAGTTACAAAAAAAAATGGTTACATCATTCATGTTGAAATTATACATGTAAGAACGATGAAGAAAGACGTGCACGTTAAAAGCGTCCGTAGTAAACAGGATAAAAACAAACAATAAAACAATTCAGAAATTAAAATATGCCGTGGCAACTAAGAGATGACCAGTCTGTACTGACGGAGTCCGCTTACGAACATGACGTATGGATCAGCACCATTCAGCTCAACCATTTTAAAGGACACTTAATGATTGAGCACAGACGCCACCACCAGCGAGACATTTGAGTAAGCATGACATACTCTCAGCTGCCAGGGCACATTCAAATCAATGAAAGTCAACCTAGTACATAGTAGCTTTATAGTAGGTAGGTTAGGGGTCATAACTAAGTCAGATTCCCGGATCGGGCATTGCGCACGGTTTTTTTCAGGAATATTCTTAGTAGCAAGCCGACCTTTGGATTTTTTCCCCAGTCAATAGGCTATTGCTTGAAGCTTGTGCCAAACTTGTGAAATACACAAGTAGTATGTGTGTTGTAGTTTATATACACCTGTACCCACATCCTCAGGGAAAACATGCCTGATATTAGTATATAGTAGGTACGTATAAACTTAAAACAAACACACGTCCATTCAAGTCCCACACTCAAATGTTTCTATTATCAAACAAACAGTGAACGATATTGACCAAGCAATACAAAATGGCTGCTTGCTTGGATCACGCTCGTTGGCGGGTATTGCCTCTCTATGTAACTCGATAAATGTCGTCAGTTCGGAAATAGAAATGTGACGAGATTGGTGTAGCTAGAAAATGTTGTTGGACGCTCGTGAAGCTTGCAAGTTAACTTGATGTAATCGGTTAGATTCCCGGATCGGGCATTGTTATTGAATAGTAGTAAATTTTAGTAACTCCTGCTACTAGGAATTCGAAAATTCGGGGCATAAATCACTCAACAATCAACTTTTGTCTTGGTTTGTGCCCCATAAGTAAGTTCGTTCCTATTTTACTATTTGGTTTCATAATTTCGAGGAAAGAGATGTGATATTATAGTCGCAAACACGCGTCCATTTAGGACCTACACTCAATGTTTTCTATTACCAAATAAACAGAGAACGAGATTGACCAAGTATTTAATTTGATCTATTTAATTAATTGCAATAAATTTAGTTTATAGTCGTATTCAAAATATATTTAATTAATTGTGTTATTATCAGCGCATCATAATGCGGTGTGCTTTGCTCTAAGTAATGGGGTACTTAGACTTAAGTTTGCCATGTACAAAATGTTAAGTAATGGTACTTAACAATTTGTACATAGCAAATTTAAGTCTAAGTGTCCCTTTTCTTAGACACAACATACCCATGCCATGGCCATACCCATTGTTGAAGAGCCCAATAAATAGATAAATAAATAAAAAGTAATACAAAATGGCCGCTTACTTGGATCACACTCGTTGGCGGGTAGGTATTGCCTCTCTATGTGTCTCGATAAATGTCGCCAGTTCGGAAATAGAAATGTGACGAGATTGGTGTAGCTAGAGACCGCCGTTGGGCGCTCGTGGAGCTTACAAGTTAACTTGATGTATTTTATTTGATAAAGTAGTGTTTTGTTTGCGAAATTGAATTGTGGATGTTGGTTGTGAAATGTATTTAAATTAGGGCGTTGGATCTTGATATAATTTTACTTAGTTTGTTATAGAAAGGAGGCTCTGAAAAAATATAGTAATTAAGTACATGAACTTAGGTAGAAAGTTGTTATAGTTCTAATATCGCCTTGTCATCAACAGTGCATAAGAAAATAAAAGCATTTATTCCAATTAAACCTACAGACACTTTTGAATCGTCAAACGAATTACCTAAATATCAAATTAAAATCACAATCTGCATAACAATAATCTGATTTATAGAAGTCCGGAAATAAATCATCACTCATCTTGTTAAACTGTTTAGTAAGTAACACTTAATTTGGTATTATTTATAATAAGTATTAGGAAAACTTATTCAAGTACCAAATAATCCAATACTTCGCTACCGTGAGAAAAAACCGGCCAAGTGCGTGTCGGACCACGAACGAAGAAGCGTTCGATAGTTGGGATGAATTATCCCAAGAACAAACTTAACATTGTAGTTGAAAAACATGTTCTCGCATACGTTCCAACTGCAAATGTAAGTTGGTCGACTATTACCCGTTAACTTGTACATCCTACATAGCTGTGATGGTTTTTGTTTTAACTTCTTTATATATAAGTACTACTACCGTGAATTTTTTACATATCGAAAAACAATAATTTTGCTGGCATGGACACACATACTTGACTCTAACAAAAATTTGCACTTTAAAGCTTAATATTTCAGAAACGGATCCCTTAATCGAAAAAGTGTTAACACACAAACCCACATTTTTTGAAAGACCTATCCAACAACGCCCTACACATTGAGGTAGTCGACAAAAAAAAACATTCCCTGTTTACGTGTAGAGGAGTTATCAGAAGATTTATTTTTACACGGTTTTCTTTTACCACTTTGTCGGCGTGACTAATATGTTTATCCATGCCAAATTATAGCTTTCTAGTAATAAGAATCTCTGAGCTAAGCTGCGGACAGACGGATGGACGGACATGGCGAAACTATAAGGGTTCTTTGTTGACTACGGGATCCTAATAAAATCCTAAATCAACATAATTATCAAATAAGGACAAATTATCAGCAACATTTTCGATAAACAAAAGCTTTCATCAATTCCCTGAATTAATTATAGTCATTAATCACTTTGTCTATAGCACCGAGCATCAATATTCATTATATGATCAGACTAATTTGTACCTCCTGAATATTGATCGTCCGGCAACAAAATACATCCAATTATTGCTGAGTTGTTGTAGCTTTATAGATGAAAATGCTGCAGGATGTAACAGAATGTATAGTTTAAAAAATACAAAGAGACCCAAAAAAAGTTAGGAAATACTATGTCCATAATTCTTTTCAGGAAAATAAACTAGTAGGTATTTTTTTTCTGATCTATTAATTTTAAAATCTAGGGTATCATTCAGGCACTATGGTCTGGTTATAATCACGTTGTGATAACTATATCAGCAATCAGAAATAGTTTATTTCCCTATTTAACTCAAAGAAAAGCCAAGATTATCTAAGCGATAAATGACAACCGCCAAACCTACACTACATAGTCCCATTAAAATATCTCAACTTTCTGTAAACCATAACCTTAACTTTCTACCGTTCCCACATCATTAATTCTACTCACACAAATCATTATTATCCTATCAACGCCTTTTATATACGTCTACATCTATATTATACATTTTAATCGGATTCTGCGTGACACGGAGTTGAGACTTGAGTTACACGTTTCCACTTAAGGTGGATACACAGCAAAAGACTTTAAGAAATTTAAGTCCGGACTTATAGCAAGTCCTTAAAACTTCCGCGAATCCGTAAAGAATGTTCTAGACGGAAAAGGGTTTCAAATTAAAAACGGTGAAGAAAATTGTTAAGTGGAACAACCCAAAGATGTATAATAAACAATTATTCGTACCAGCATCTTGCAAAAAACAGGAAAGTAGTCAAAATAATTGTTTTGAAAAGTTTTCTTTACATTTAAAGGAAGAATTTTTTTTTGCATTTTCATAATTTCGCATTTTTGCGGTTTTTCTTATAAAGTTGGTTCTGGGACGTCGGCTTTGAGAACAAGTTTGCGAAATGTTTACATTCTCATTAATAAAACGAGTAAAAACTCGTTGAAAAGTCTCTGTAACAGGAGTAGTTCGACTTGTTGAATACATCTACCTCAACACCTGTATTTCATTCACTTAACAAGACTCCATTTTATTCACCAAACGCACAAATCATTCACCTGTCTAAATTCAAATCACATTTGCTACGTCACACCTCAGCTCCCCAGCCCGTTAAACACATTTATTTCAATACAGAGTCGACAGCTCCTTAACACTGTATCCGGCAGAGTCGATCGATTATACAGGGTGATATGGGGGCGAGGGAAATACGCTCAGGGGTTGAAAAAGGGGGGTAAAGGGGGTTTATATCTGCTGCTTTACAGGCGCAAGCGTCCACGGTGCGAGCGATAAAAAGCTCCCGTCTGCTAGCACCAATACGTGGGGTTCACTGTAAACAGTGGGACTTGCGTTGGAGCTGAGTTTATTTTTAGCGATGAAAAGAAAAAGCTTTAGAATGTTATTTTTTAATCTTTGCTCATTAGGGAAATTATATTTAGATACGGTTCGTATTTCTTGTGCTGTCTTATTCTGTTACTGTGGTTTTTATGCTTATGATGGAGGAGAAATAGACAAGCGGGATTATAATTATTTCCAGTGATGTCGTTTTTAAAACAAGTAAGTAATTCACAGTTCATGTACGTGCTTGGAGGTGGAGTTGCAGACACCAGCCCGTTATACAATACAATAAAATTCACTGTTCTTTTAAATTATACTTATTTTCATGCATTATAAGATTATATGATATTATAAGATTCACATGATAAAAACCGAAGTTTATTAATTTCACTGGTTTTGAAAATCCCTGCAGAATTCATTCATTCCAAATTCGATGCAGGAGTATTCAACCATTGAAAAGGCAGACATTAAAAGACTGAATGCTAAAACAGGTCGGACTACAATAGGACTTCAGACCGGAACATCCGGTAAAGCGTACACAGCTGGTCACATTACTGAAGTCAGTCGGGACGCGGTAAATACGCGAGACCTTTTCGCTATTTATTTTCATGTCTTTATAAGCGTAAAAATGTTCTGAAATTGGATAATGGATGTTTTTAATGGATCTGTAAACGGTTTGGCATTTATTTTTTGAACATACGCAACGTTTCTCCATCTGTTGGTCCCACTCATCCGATTTTAGAGATTTTCTGTGATTAACAGAAATTATGTTCTAAGTTTTACTGATAAAGGTAACAACTTTATAGAGCAGTATTGTGGCTGACTGACAGACAACGCTGAAAGTACTGAATACGGCAATGTATAATTTTGAAGAGGTTTTTAGATGGTGTACAGGTGTGGAGTTGAACTAAGAAGAAAGGATTTTCGGAACTCAATCCATGAATTGAAGTTTGTATACAAACAAAGTCGTGGGCAACAGCTAGTCCCTCATAAAATGGCCGACATTCTGACGTTTTAACCTGATTGCTTTGTTACCAAATAAACTTTTGAATATTTTCGACAAAAGGCCGGCTTATGGCAACGGATTAAAATTAGTGGTCTGCGGGTAATATCAGTTGTGAAAATTAACAAAGTTGTCCGTACTGAAAATATTAAAGCTCTGGCTTTTATTATAAAGCATAGTAGACCTTTATTTTACGATGTCTTTTATCTTAAGTTATAGTTGCAGGTACGGAAGTTAACGTTTCTGTAATACTATGACAATCCTAACTTCGTAATCCTAACTTCCTAACTTCCTAACTAATCCTAACTAATATTATTAATGCGAAAGTAAGTTTGTTTGTTACCTTTTCACGCCTAAACCACTGAACTGATCATCCTGAAATTTTGCATATACGTTGTCAGGTGTACAGAAACGGACATAGGGTACCTTTTATTCCGAAAAAAAAAGTACTGTTCCCGAGGAAAACAACAATAACGTTCTTATGATAATAGATGGCGCCACGTGTCTTCCGATCACGAGTGAATTATAACCCGAATTGATAGTCAAAGTCTAAATTAATGCGAGCGAAGCCGCGGGCAAAAGCTAGTTATTAATAAAGGAAAATTCATTATTAAATAATAATGTCGACAAAGTTCTTTTCACAATTTCCTAAATTGCTGTAATATTTTCTTCATATGTGTAATAATAATAGTGCTAGGAAGCATCAAGTGGCACTTCTCGCAAATTTCTAATAATATCGTGATGAAAATGGGACAGATAGGGGAGTTCTTTGCTGATACACGCAGACAAATAAAAATTATATATTATAACATCACGCTTGTTGTCTCCGAAGGATTGGGCAGAGGTGTACCTACCTAGTGCATACTAAAAACCCAAATAAAAATATTATGAATTGAATACCTAACAAACAACAAAAGGAATTTACAACGCAGATGTGAGTGGAAACGCCGGGAGGGGACGCCCTAGGAAGACATAGTGACTTTATTGGTGATGTTCTTCAGAAAGGTCAGGTGCGTAGTACTCGCAACCGGCGTGCGTGTATGTCCAGATGCATGATTGTTAGCGAGGCAAAAGGAGTATGTAAGGATCGTAGCAGGTGGCGTTCTGTAGTTTCCGTCTACCCCCATGGGAAGAAGGCGTGAGTTTATGTATGTATGTATGTATGTATTATACTTATCAAAACTAAGCAAACACACGACTATTTCAGAGACAGGTAACAGAAACTAAAGCAAGCAAACTATGAACGTGTAGCTCACGTAGTTAGGTAGGTAGGTAGATAGGTAGGTAGGTAGGTAGGTATGCTTCCATGCGAATATTGTTAGAGTTATTCTAGGGATGATTATAACAGATGGATGGGCAGGAGCAGTGAATTGTGCTTAAGTTAAAGTTATCAATGGAGTTAGGTGGTTGTATTTCGATTGTGTGATAAGACAAAATGGTGAAAGAAATATGCCACTGTTATCCATGTTTGTGCAAGTGTGATTAGCATAGATCGGATATTCGGAAAGTTAAAAGTTATTTTTAAGCTATGAAAGTATGGAAGCGGGTTTTCAAATTTCTTTTTTTGTAAAAAAATCATATGCATATTTATTTAAAATTGATGTTTGCTCTGGATGCAAATATGTGTATGTAGGGTTTAAGAGGAGGGGTGGCGTGTGTTAGATAAAACGTGGTTAAAACAAGAAAAAAAAAAGTATTTTGATTAAATTAAGTACCTACTATATCCTGATTGGGCGTAAATATTACCTCGGCTACAACAACTTGAATCACTACCTTCCGATCGCTATGATTTGGTCCGGTTTGGTCACTGAAATCTGACGTTAGCGGGATTTTCTCGATACAAAAGCGCATTCCATATTAGCCAACATCTCAACTTTAGGTGAATATGTATCTAAATATCCGATCTCTGGTGATTAGTCAATTGACGCAGTTCGGTATTTTAAGCAGCAAAATGTAAACTAAGTATACCTTTGTGTATCTTTAGAATGCTTTGGTTATGGCTAAAATCGGCTAGATACCATGATTAGCATTTAACAAACGACCCAACGCGAAGATTTTATAATGAGCATGACTTGTTAAGCATTATCAAGCATAACCACACGGCAATACAGTTGATGCTTTACAATAACGCACACACAAACGTTTTGTGTTGTCACATAAAAACGCTAATTAATCAAATTAATGATTATTGTTTCCAATTACTCAACAATTTGATTGTTACAATTAGTGCGTTCATTTGCTGCACACAATGTAATTGTTTTTTAATGAGAATAGTAATTACCTGTTTGTGAATGCACGTCATTATTTAGAGGGTCATTAGTTGGCTTGTTTATCCAAAATAATGACATATCCAGGCACAAATTAACGTGAATATTTTATGAAATGTAGGTAATTTGAAAATCAAATCAAGCTCGAAATGTACGTATTCTGAAAGCAGACAACACAATTTCCACAATAGTTGAAACCAGATACCGTTTAAGCTTCAAATAATTGCAATTAAAAACGGCTTATACTTCCAATAAATTCGAAACGAAAATAGAATTTCTATTGTTTCCATAGCAACAATAAATATTGAGCTATATTCAAGCACTTTGGAGTCTGGGTACTCGAAGTAAGAGCGGAGTTTATAAGTGCTTCGCTCGGCTCGGCCGCATTTGCACCGTCATGTAACGATGTTATCTCTCCTCTATTGTGAAGACATGGCTCTCTTTGTGAGAAATGTTCGTAGTTTTCTATAGATTGACGACTGAATAATACAGATGGTACAGAATAGAAAGATTTGTTTGTTGTTAGTAGAGAGAGCCGGTTTGATTGATTTGAAACTTTCATTCATGATAGGTTTGTTTTGGACCTTACTATACAAAAAAAAAAAAATGATATGGGAAATGCTCTTATTGAAATTAAATCGGAAGTGAGATTTACTTCATATTCTTTCTGGATATCAAATTAAATCTATGCCAAAAAAAAATCAACAGCAGATTGGCCTCCTTTACCGTGAAAATGTTACAATAGGCACTATAGGCAGACTCGTTTTGCCATATTTATTCAGTACTTATATATACATAAAGTCACGCCTTCTTTCCATGGAGGTAGGCAGAAACTAAAGAACGCCACCTGCTAAGATCCTTACGTACTAATTTTGCCTCGTTTACGTTCATACATCCAGGTCATACACGCACGCCGGTTGCAAAGTACTACGCACTAGACCTTTCTGAAAAAGATCACCAATAAGGTTACTATAATTGTATCCTCAGTGTCAGTACTTATGTATGTTTTTAAATTGTATATGAATGTCTATTTCAGTATCCAGCATACCAGCTGATAGTCAAGTTAATAACGAAGTAAGTTGTCAGTGTATCCGCTTTGTATGCCACCCGTGAGAGCCTTTAGTCAGCTGTAGTGACTGGCATATTGATGAGCTCGAAGAGGACCAGTTGACAGTTTGTAGTACGTGAACACGTAAGTAATGTGTCCCGTACGCTTTTGTATTTCTGCATTTTCTTTTTAGAGTTTTCTCATAAAGGATAAACGTCACAGGAATAGTCATGAACCTATTGTAGCTAGTGCTGTCTATCAATTCATTACGTTACATAATCACAAAACTACAAACGCTACACCTACACAAATCAACTCACTTACACTTACACATGCACACAACACACAGTCAACTCTGGAAAGTTTCCATTATCGTTATGTTATTTTAATTACGTTATGTTGTTTTTTATCTTATTTGTATTTTTTTCTTTCTGATATTGTTAATTCTCTTCAGTCTCATAAAAGCACCCAATGTAAGCTTGTACATATGAAGCGTCGTGGGCCCTGGTGACTTGTACCACAGGCGTTGCTTGCAATGCCTATTTCAAGCACCAGTCTCTCACAAATGTAAACTTATCCTTAAACTAGATTTAAGCACTGACACTGTACATTTGTGAAGAGAAACATATATACTTATTATCATTATTATAATCAATTTAACTATTAGCCGTATGATAATAATAAATCTTTATTTCAGACACACAGTCCATATCATTGTTTCATAGACGGCGTTAGTAGGGTTGCTAGTACCTACACACAAAAATAAAATATATTAGTAACTAGCTTTTGCCCGCGTTAATTTAGAATTTGGCAATCAATTCGGGTTGGGTTGTTATTTATTTAGGAGGATGAAAAACCGGTTTATCGACACTCCAGACTCACAAAATGTATTAGGTACTCAAATTTAAAAAAATAATCTCTTAACACACTACTAAAGTTTCTACAATAATATAATTCAATCATGATTCGAAAGACACGTGGCGCCATCTATTATCATAAGAACGTTATTGTCGGGAACAGTAAATTTTTTCGGGATAAAAGGTACCCTATGTCTGTTTCTGTAGACCTGACAACGTATATGCAAAATTTCAGGATGATCGATTTAGTGATTTAGGCGTGAACAAACAAACAAACAAACTTACTTTCGCATTTATAATATTATATAATAATATAATATATAATATAATATAATATATAATACATGTATAGTTAGGAATAGTTAGGATAAAGACCAGTTATACAATAATTTACATACAGTCTATTTCCTATTTCCCTGCAGGTGTACACCTGCCCAGTAAATGGACTATTAATTTTGCACGCTAACGTTCTGAGGCCAGTGTTGGTGCTAACACAGACTCTGCTCATCATCGATGCGGTTCTTTTCCTTATGACAAAACGAAAAAAAGGGCAAAAGGCATAAGGTAAAAGCGAGACAAAGTCTTATGGTCTATAGAGTAAAATAGGTTTGTGGTACATCTACTTACTTGCTGATCAACAGCTGGCTCTTCCGGTTCAGGACTTGTAGGCTCCTCTGATTCTTGTATAACTAGTCAACTTACACAGATAAACTCTAAGACAAGTCCAGAAGTGGCCATAACCCGTACGCTAAGGCCGAGATCAATAAACGTTACTTAGTAGGTGCTTCGGCTAAGACATGTTCCCGTCTCTATCTTGCAGTTGTAATTAGTGAAGGGAACATGTCCGCGATGGGTATCGATATTTAAACACGATAAAACAACAGATTTTCGCAATTCATAGAATAGAATAGAAAACTCTTTATTATGTACACCATAGAAAATACAAATATGAATGTAGAAATTTTACATAGGGTGACACAATGGGCGGTCTTATCGCTAAAAGCGATGTTTTACAGACAACCTTTGGATGGATTAAAGGGAGAAGGAGAGACAATAATGCAGGTAGTCAGTGGTGTACCATTTACATATACAATAAATACATACATACATAAAACATATACTTATCATCTCTTTCTTATCATACTTCAAGTAATTAAGCTAGCAACGGTCGTTGACCTCAAAAAATATAATCAATTCTTTTTTTGTTCTGTCGTGTTTTAATATCGATACCCATCACGTCTGCGGAGTTTGGCTAGCTAATTTAATTTGGCCCTGTAGAACTCGGCCTAAGAGTTGTTAACGCAGTGTTTACTGTTAAAGGTATGATGCGGTTTGCAAACTCAAAATTAAGCCCGATAACTGTCGATTACTTGGCAACACAAGCCTTCAGAGGGTCAATAAAGACATAAGTTGGAGGTCACTACAGATGCTGCAGTAATAACATGTTATCTTTGGCAACTTTGCTGAAGGTTATAGGTACAATATCTCATTGTTAAAACAGCAGTAACTTGAAATATATTCAATAATATGTAAATTATGACGAGCCTAATTCTTCAGCACATTATGAAAATTAGATGCTGTGCTCGGAGTTGTAACAATTTAGAAGCAAAGTTTTTAGTCTGGTGAGTTAGCTGAAATTATGTATTTTGTGTCAAAACATTGAATTGTTTGTACTTGAGATGCATCAAAACCAATAAAAGTATTCTATGTATGGCATCATTGATTTACAACAAGTTGCCTGCTGATGTCGAAAATTTACCTTTTCATCAATTCAAGTCGAAGCTGCATAAATTCCTAGTAAATAAATGTTATTATAATGTCAAGGAGTACTTACAGGATAAAAATATAGATAGATACATGTTGTAAGAGCAATTTATTGACACTGAATAATATGACAATACAAATAGTGTGACATGCTATAACCAAACAATTTAATTTGCGATCTGGGTCATACACAATATCGAGTGTCAAAAAGTTAGAAAAAATTAAAGTCAGATAGCGATTTGAAATTTGGTATATATTTAAAAGTAATCGCCAACAGACTTACAAAAATATCATAATAGATCAGTCTTCATTAATTTCGACAAAAATCTCATTTTTGTATATTTTAGTCTACAGGTGAGATCGCTTAGTCTACAGAAAATAACAGAAATATACTTTAATTTAATATCTTATACAAAACAATCATGTCAAATTTGACTTTCATAACAATCATTAATACTTATTTTTCTTAATCATAATCATTCATGATATACCTAAGCAAAACAATCAAGTTAGGATCAATAAAAGAAAATCGAAGAATGTCCACATAAAAGACACATCCTCCTGTAGAAAAAATATTAAAATATGGCTGCATCATCGGAATCATTCCATATTTTTGGAATTGGTCACTTTTTTCGGGGAAATGTTTCCATTGATGAATTAGTCTTCTGATTCTACGATTAGCCTTCTGATTCTACGATTAGCCTTCTGATTCTACAGAAAAGATTTCTACAGGAGAGATATACACATAGTTAATAAAGGATAGCGGGCTAATTTTTGAAGTTAGAAATCCATCAAACGAGTATTTGCACATCACTCCCTAAAATATACATCGCCGGTATAATCAAACATTTTTAATCATTGTATTTACTTTTCAACACGTCACCAAGGAAAGACGCACTGAGGTTTGACAAAAACTTGTGTTATTGATTAAAAATATGTTTTTGTAATAATTTTCACACGCCGTTGTAAAACGTTTAATCGGTGACTGACAGAGACAAAAATGCTACCAACCTAAAAAATTAAAACTTAAATACGTTCCTTTAAATGTAGATTTTTGACCTATTTTTTGCGTCCACAGGAAGAGACCAAGAAATTGAGAACACATGTTTATTAATTTTATTTCACTAATAAACACCGTGAATATTTTGATAAATAATTTAATGTAAACCTAAGTATATGTTGGAAATTGTACCAAGAAGACCTATGGAAAAACTAAATGTTAAATATTTTTAATTGCCACTGAAAGTCCAGTACTCAGTATCCGAACATTCTACAGGAGGGGACTTTTTTTATTAAACATTGAATAAACATAATTAAAACGTAACGAAAACACCTTTATATTTGCATATAATAATCCATTAATAATCAGTCTAAGAAAATAAATAGTTCAAGCGAGTAAATTTTTTATCAAAACGATTTTACAATAAGTGAACACTTAATTTACAATTTTTATGTATGACCCATCTGTATAATCTTATTTTAATTTGGAGCAATATTTTAATTAAATTTATTAGATTGTTAAGTCTATGAAATGTATTGCAATTCATCTGACAATTTTTATTTTTATTTTTAAACCTTTGACATTTGTAGTATTCTGAATTTATAATTTTTTTTGAGTATAATAACTTTATGATGTTATTTTAATAATTATTTGATTAGTTCAGACAATAATATAAATATTTGCACACCTTATTAGGTAATGATACTGAGTACTTTATATTTATTTGTAACATCTGTTTATGCCTACCTGTATTAAGCAAATAAATGATTTGATTTGATCTAAATAGCTATTCATTCTCAGATATACAAATTCCATGTTATAAAACCTAAATTATGCGAACTCCTGCATTTTATTACTTTAGTCCAAGTGACCATAAATTAATAAATCGTATGATTATCATGACTATATAGCAATAATTAGGTATAAAGTTACATACACCCATACGTAAACTCACACCTTCTTCCCATGGGGGTAGTCAGAAACTAAAAAACGTCAACTGCTACAATCCTTACATACTCCTTTTGCTTCGTTTACTTTCATTCATCATACACGCACGAATTATAAAGTTATCACCAAAAAACTACTTTCGCTGCATCAGTTTATTTCTATTAAAAAAAACTATTGTTCAATAACAATACTTTTTTTATACAAATAAACTAACTAACTAACTAACTTTGTATCTTCGAGTCGCTCCAATGAGCGACTCGAAGATACAAAGTTACAACATCATAATTCTAAAGAAAGTTGTTCAAAATTCAAATGAAACTACATTATTAGTCATAAAATCACGCTTGTTTTCCCAGGAGGGTTAGGCAGAGGTGTACCTATAACACACCCACACATTTAGCCAGTTATGTTAAAGTCCCACGTAATAGGGCGCGAGCATATTGCCATCAACCGGGCACAAATCTAGACTCCGGGCTGCTACTGAGAGACTCCAGTTAGAAAAACCCAATAGAATAGAATATTCTTTATTATGTACACCATAAAAATTACAGATATAAATGTAGACACACATGTGAACACTTTGCCTGACCTGGGAATCGAACCCGGGACCGCATGCTCACCGTAGCGCGCGAGACCACTATACCAACGAGGCAGCCAACGAGGAGGGCAAGAGAAAGTCGTGCAAAATCGGCTTGCGAAAATAAGTTATCAAACAATAAATATTATATAAAACACAAAAATTGTTTCTACCTATGTCCGTTATAGACTATGAAACCATCAAACCGATGTGTTCCAACCTGGTTTCTTTGAGGCAATAATGCGAATAGACTACTACACTTTAGACTACTAAAACAATGGAAAAAAAAACTTCATGAATGAACCGATTGCGCCTAATGCATTGTTTTATCATAGTAGCACACGGCGGGTATCCGCTAGTATTAAATAAAAGCGAATATAAAATACTCCATAAAAAAATGGGCATTACAGAAAAATAAATCGTACCACGGTGTGACAAAAACTGAATTCAATTTATTCTGTCACGTTGTTTCGTCCTGTAATACAGCTTATTTCGGTCCCTATTATTTGGCTGTCAGGAACAGGGGCAGTAACTCAACTCGCTGAACACATATAAGTCACATTTAGTTAACCGACGCAGCCAAACGTTGAACCAAATGGTACACATTATATCACAGTATGTAATTTATTTCTTTGTGTTGACCTTAATTTAGTTCATTTTGGTGACGCAACTGTTAAGTAATCTGTGATTATATTTGAGAAATTAATAGTTATTTGTTGTATGTATATGTGTTTGTTTTTCATGTTGTGATAGCAAAATGTTGATTTCTTTAATAAAATATGTGACTATTCAACGGTCGTGCTACGACGGCGTCCGCGTAGCCGTTGTAGCAGTGCTACGGCTACGGCGTAGCAACTGCGTAGTCAACGGAAATCCGTTGACTACACAGTTACAGATAATTCTCTTGTGTAGAATTACTTCTCACGAGGAAATTCATTTATAATTGTATACTTACTAGTAAATATAAAACAGCATAAAGAATCAAGATTTTTGTCAACAAAATTAAATATATCTGTAAAATTCTTTCTGAGCAACGACCAAAGCAATTTATTTAACATGAAACTGATCCATTAAATCTTTTTATGCACACTCTTTAACCTTTTAGGCCAATGTTGGTGAAACAAGATTATCTTCGGAGCTCCTCGGGAAACCCATTCTTTTTAAACACCGCTCGTGTACTAAGGCCTTATCAGATAACGAGATTAATGTTCTGTTCCTCTGCTTTTTAAACAGTTTAAAAAAAGAACTCCTCTAGTGATTTAAACGTTTTTTTTATTTAGAAAAGACGTTGGTACGGTCAGCTACGAGATTTAATTAACACCGTTACTATTACTAACACACAAAAATAACGATATATGTTTAATTAAAATAATACGAGAAATAGCGAAAACGGTATTCTACGTATTATTTTAATTTCACATGTGTTATTTTGTTTAAGATTTCGTTTCCATTGACGTGGTGAAGGTGGCGTGAAGATTTGATCATGTTTGCAGGCCCAAATGGCCACAGATCGCACGAAATAGAGAGGTTTGGAAATAAAAAAGGGAGGCATTTGCCCACTGGCAGCATTGAGACACAATGTAGGCTAAAATATGTTTTTTTTCCCATTTATTATAATATTAAAAAAGAAACTCAAGCGTTACTTCACTTTCGTTGCTGCCTGTCCTGTCTCTGACCTTTTTCGACCGAAGTCCCCTCTACGAGTAACAATAATGTCTATTTATGGAGCTGAAGAACGAATGTTCGTCGATCGTAATTTAGTTAAGAAACTAATTAGCATTTGCTTACTCAATGTGTATGATTAAATCTGTGTGTTATTTAGTCTGAGAATATTAGTACTATTATGTTATTACTTATTATGTAAAGACGTATAATTGCTTTATTGAAAGTGGGGTGAATAAATTAATCGAAACGTTAAATTATTTATTGAATTGTGATTGGATAATCGGATGCGAGAATTGCTCATCAGGGTTGAGCATTATGCTCTTAATATAATATTGACTTCGTCATAAATGAAAAACCACTTCAAGACAAAACCGTTTTTAACATGCCAGATTTTTTTTGTTACAGGTTTTTTTCTATGCGAGCGAAACCACCTGTACCTGCCTAGAGCTGGTAATAAAATATGTAGCACCATTAGTTCACTCTTCATATTTCAACCCACATTTTAATGTACACTAATGTTTAAGCCAATTTATTTTAATCCGAATTTTAACTAAACTCAACGCACAACAAGTATCTGCAGAAAATATTTTTGTTATCTCATTTTAAAAATACTATGCAAATGTTCAGATGATTAAAATAAATAATTTTATAATTTTGAAATAGTTTTTTTTATAATCTTGAATTTTTTTTTCTGATTCAGATTTTTTTTTCCTTTGTGAACTATGTTTAACTGAGATTTTAATACAATGCCATATTTTGGATGGTAAAATTGGTTAATAGCATAATTATATATTAACGGAGGCCATCACATTTTATATGTCTGTGATTACTAGCTGTAGAGATAGCAAATAACGAATTGGAAAGTGTTCGAAATAAGTTTCAAATATCAGAACGTCAACGTGGACTTACGTTGACGTTCTGACTTTTAAATTTGAGCCAGCAATATTCCTATTTAGCAGTGATACTTATAGATAGAAAGAAATATACGAGTAGTTTTATTTACCTAATACCAGTTTTCTATAAACTTGTTGATACATAGTGCGTAGTACACTGACCTTTAGTATGTCTTCAGATGTCTATTTAAAACTGACCTATGTCGTGAACTCCTAGGTCACGCCGCTCGTACCTTTTATATCACTATCTATGTAAACGTATATACTAAAGTACAATGAAAGAGAATTTATTTTCAAAAGAAGCCTGTTGTTCTTTGCTTAGGAAATGTTGTTTGTTAAATCTATTTTGTTACCTTTTTATTTATATAAAATATACGTTTTCAGATAGCTTTGTTGATGGGCTTTCTGGAATAAGTTTAAATCTTTTATTGAGCGTATAAATTTAGTTTTTGTCCTTAAAGATAATAGAAGTTTTATTGAAAAAATAACATTACCTATTTATTTTTATCATTTTAGTTTGCTATCAGTACATTTCTCCGCGATATTTACGAGATTTTATTTGTATTAAATATTTTGCATAACATTAATCTGCTTAATTTATCAAACGGAGATATATTTTCAAAAATATTTCATCTGTTTTTCGCGTTCCAGTAAATATTCAATGGAAATATCTTTAATATTATACTTATTATTCGATTCCAGGGGCATAATAATGTACACAATTATAATAATATTACAAACTGATTAAATCTATCATTACTCGTACTTACTAATTACATCGTTGATCTATAATATAGTGAGTGATCACAAGCACTTTGAAGTTCTGAGTTTAGTCTTCAGCTCACTGAGTGTTTTTTATTTCAACAGTAAAAAAAAGAAAAAAAATCTTCATAAACATGGAATAAAAATATAATGGAAATTAATCTGGAAGTATTCATGGAAAGGAACTCAAAAAAAGAATGCATCTTCAATACTTCTCTATTAGTCGCCATCTTGGTAGTCATCCCCTCTCTAGCCATATCATCCTTCACACAGTCCATTCACCGTTACTTCGGTCGTCCCCTACTTTTATAGCCTCTTATAGCTACATTCATACTCAAAACTTGCCTCACGACATTTTCGTCACTCCGCCGCATCCCATGCCCACAGAAAAAAATATCCTACGTGCTAAAGTCAATGCTTCGCCTTGAATTTTCAAAGGTTTGCTATCCCTGTGATACGCTATCCTAATCTTAGGATTAGGATAGCGTATCACAGGGATAGCAAACCTTTGAAAATTAGGATTAGTCCTAACTTCCTAACTTCCTAATACTAACTAATATTATAAATGCGAAAGTAAGTTTGTTTGTTTGTTACCTTTTCACGCCTAAACCACTGAACCGATCATCCTGAAATTTTGCATATACGTTGTCAGATGTACAGAAACGGACATAGGGTACCTTTTATCTCGAAAAAAAGTACTTTTCCCGAGAAAAACAACAATAACGTTCTTATGATAATAGATGGCGCCACGTGTCTTCTGATCATGATTGAATTATAACCCGAATTGATAGTCAAAGTCTAAATTAACGCGAGCGAAGCCGCGGGCAAAAGCTAGTTGAATATATTTCCCAGAGCGTCACATCACGATTACAAAGCTAAGTACGAGATACGATATGCAACGGGTTCAGTTGCGATTTTCCTAATTATTGCGGATGACATGACGCTCGGAATTTTGGGCAGCTATTTCGAAATTGCATTCTCTAGTGACAGGTTTCCGGTTCAATGCTTATCTGTGCGTGATTCAGTAGGTTATTTTCCAAAGACGTGATGCTATGTTAAAACTGTAGATAATTTAGTATGCTTTATTTACAGCATTCTGAAAGTAATAGCGGACCGGTTAGACGGTCCATTTCTAAGGTCTGAAACTGCGTTAAGCGGGCGCCCAAATCGGGCGCCCGAAACGGGCACCCGTTGCGTGTCTACGCGGGTGGATACGCTGGTGGGGTCCTTGGGAACAATAAAGAAAGACTAGGTGGTGGGGATATTATTATTATTAGATCGCACTCCAAGTGTCTATTTGATTTAGTTTTGTTTTTTTTGTGGTTTACTAACGTAGTTCTTAAGTACTTACTAATACAATTATGGATGATCGGTAATGGATGTTCTGAGATAAAGTTATTAATATCTCCTTTATTTCATTATATACATATAAATTATATTTTTAAGTATTAGAATATAAAAAAATATAAAAACATTTAAAAATATAAAAAAATGGTAGCCCACTGGTATCGGGAACAGGGTCCAAGCTACCGGCGGTCAGGGCTCCAGAGAGAGGACCTCCTAACAATGCGAGCCGTGTCCGGAAGTACCGCCTTCTGAATCAAGCCCTTGATCCAGCTGCCCAACGAGAGCCTCCTGAGGTGTTGGTCGAGGGTCTTGGCTATTAAGCCATTGGCTGTCACGACTATCGGCACAATTATCGCAAGATTATTAATATTATTATTATTATAAACACTGAATGCAACGAATGAACCTAACTGACACTTGACGATTGCGGTGTCTAGGCGACTACCTACTTAAGTACTGTTTTACATTTGAGAAATGTCAGCGTGAATATGTACTTCGGAACCAATATAATAGTAGCCAATCAATTAACTGCCTCCTTGGTCTAGTGGTTGCAAGCGGTACTGCAGAGAAAAAAAAAAAAACTGGTAAAGTGTTCTTGGGTTTATTGGAGGCTATTTGAAATAAATACTAGTTGAGCGTAATGTACATTTCGCTTATGCCATTAACTCTGAGTAACATACATACATAAAGACACGCCTTCTTCCCATGGGGGTAGGTCGGAACTACAGAACGCCACCTTCTATATGCTATCTTTAAATGCTCCTTTTGCTTCGTTTACCTTCATACATCTGGTCATACACGCACGCCGGTTGCGAGTACTACGCACCTAACCTGAACATCACCAATAAGGTCACTCTCACTATATTATTATGTCCTTCTAGAGCGTCCCCTCCCGGCGTTTCCACTCACATCTGCCTTGTGGCTTTTGTTAGTCCCCTTTAATTCTAAATAACAACATGAATAAATATAGAAAATAAGAAAGCAAGTCAATAAATAACCAAGTATATTATCCCATGTAGCCCTGACTGAACAATATAATCAGCATATCTCATGTGTTCCCCACGACGCAGACGACCACAAACTAATTCACAATGAGAATCTGAACCCGTTGACATTTACACGCGTATAAACTTATACATGCGCTGCGTGAAACGGATTTTCTACCCCTGCATATTATATGATAAGGTTAATTTTATTTTATAACAGGGTTTTCTATACTCCTTGGGGCTGACAAATACGGCAATAGAGCATCATCTTTCAAAATGAGTTGCATAAACAAGATTTTCTCAAACATGGTTGGAAATTCGAGCATTATTTTCACAACCTTTTTCGAGATAAATCTAAAATGCTGTACTGGTCAAATACATGCGAGCAGCGGCCGGCAATGTTAGTGAAAATCCATATCTGTCGTGTTTAGTGGCCGAATAAATTACTATGAAAACTCAATCTGTCGTGTAATTTAAAAATGGAACGAACTTTTTACTTCGACCCATGGCAACCAAGGAGGTAACTTATCAAAGCTTTTTTTTTAAACTCGAACTGGCTTAGCAAATAGAGCTGTTTAAACTGAAAAAGAAACAAATTAACATATTAGAGCGAGAAAACTTATTGTTCGTCATTGATTCTGTTATAATTAATTTACTTAGTTTGAATTTCCGCGCATTATTTGAGAAAAGTACTATACAAGCGTTGGCCGCAACGGCATTGTTGGACTCACGTATGTGTGCCTTGGCTTTGCCTCGGTCCACATTTGCACGTTCGACCATCAATGCCTCTGTTGTCGGCCGCTGCAGTAATGTACTATTTGTGGTAGGGAATCGATTAAAAATACATTCTGTTGTTTATTTCTACCCGATTGTTAAAAAGGATGGGTTGTGAATTGAACAGTCTATGTACAGTCACGAGCATGAATACCTTACACTTGCGCAAAATTCAAAATTGTTTTCTCGTGAAATAACGATTTCAACTTTGAGATAATACCTATTTCATAATGTAACGAAAATACTGTGCTCGTAACGCCATTAAAATAACAATAATTTAGGAGAAATGGCTTTTGAATCTCACATTAATGTAAAGTATTAATGTACGTGAGTGTACTTAGTACCTATGTATAAGTGTTCACAGCTAATAACGAAATGAGCAATAATTCCTTTTAATAAGAGCAGCGAGATTTTAAGTAGTATTTTACAGTCATTATGTCATTCCAATATAATTTATACTTGTAATTGATGTTAACACATAAGGAACATACTCCGATGCGCAGGTTAGCGATCCGTATTTCAATTAAGTCTATTAACAGCCTCAAACGAGCCTGTATTCGAGCAAACATTTGCGCCAGACGGGTCTCTCCTCGAGCCAAACACTTTCCATAACGGGCAGAATTCCGCGGTCCCAGTTGTGTCCCAGCGCCCCCTAATGCACGCTAATGGAACCAATTTGCCGTGTTCTGCTTAACTACGGAACGGGGAAGTAACAGGCTTGTGGCTGGGAGTAGATAGGTAGAAGAGATACACTGTGCAATAATGAGCAAATGCATATAAGTATGGAAACTGAAGCAATAATGAATCTTAAAGCTGGGGATAGACCTAAAAATAAAGGGATGTAATTTCGTCCCTTGGTAACAAACTAAAGGGTTCTAGACTGCTGTCATCATCATTGACAGCCTTGTTCAACCCGTTGCTCAGTAATCAGTATAGGCAAGAACTCCTTCCTTTACTTCCATGTTTCTCTGGTCCGTGTGAGTTTCATAGAGGTGCCCTTATTATATCCATAGATTATTATCTACCATAATGCCATATTCATAGGGAAAAAATTATTTACTAATCTGTCAACAATCTGTCATTTTGTTTATTCTTCCATCGACAAAACCCGTTTCTATGGTGGTCATGCTACGCGTGCTGGCCGGAAAAAACGCGACAATGCCACGGTCAGCAGAATAACATGCCCGAAATTCCGTGGCGTTTTTCCGCGCTAATTTGCTCATAGCCTTAGGCCGCACGCTCATTACGCTACTCAAAAAGCAATTACGAACTCAGATTACCAATGCACACGGCAATTTAGATTACCAATCGTAGCGCAGTTTTGGGCCGCATTGATATAACGTGGGACTAAATAGTTACTCATTGGCAATCTGAGTTGGTAATTAGTTTATTTAGCGTAAAGTTTTCGGCCTTTATCAAGGGACATATTTTGTGCATCTGTCGTGGACTACTCTTCGGGCTTCTTCATCATTCGCTCAATGCTGAGGGTTGTGACCACGTACTGACGACGCGTCTCCAAGTTATTTGGTCTCAAAGCCATATAGCAGGTAGTAAAAAAAAATAACTTGTATCTTCTTGCTTAGTTGTAGGTGCGCAGAGAGCTGAGAATCTAATAACTGTTAGATGATCATTTGTTTATTATCACTAGTCGAAAGATCGCTTTTTGCGATAAGACCGCCCATTGTGTCACTGTAATTTGTATGGTGTACAGTCACGAGCACTAATATATATACACTTAGCTAAAAATAAAAGCGATTTTCTCGTGGAACATTGATTGCAACTTTCAGATAAAACCTATTTCATAACAATACTGTTATGAAATAGGTTTTATCTCAAAGTTTTTAGGGTTTCAAAATACTATGTTCGTTACAAAATAAAATTACAATCAATACAGTAGGAGAAAATCACATTTAGAAGTTGCTAAGTGTATACATATTGGTGCTCGTGACTGTACATAATAAAGAGTATTCTATTCTATATGCAGTAACAAGGTTAACTATGCAATAATATCCCGTTTGAGTGGTAAATCGCATAATATTTAAATGTGGGGCAAACCACATTACAATAAATCATGTTTATCGATAAATGTGGTGTGCTTTGGCGAAAACCGATGGTAATTTAAAATCAGAATTTCAATCATATCTGACGACGCCCTAGGGAAGAAAAGGGGTAATCTATTTTAAGCCGAAGATCGGCTTAATTCAATTCCGATTTGAATTATTATTTTATCTTTATAAGCAGATTCTGTTAAAAAGTTACAAATTCAAATTATTTATTGCGAACTAAGTGTACAGAAATTTGAGGGTGTTAACAATAGGTAGGTTCTTAGAACTTAGTTGCCTGTTAAGGCATTGCAATTTAAATACATACTCTATATTTATAACAGTTAAAATACCTATACTTATTTAAAAAAGCACAAACATTACAAAAAAAAATATGTTGAATTTCGGAACTTAGGCGCATCATACACTACAACGCGCCAAGCGACGGGGCGCGGCAAGCGGAGCCAGTCTCCGCGCGGAAGCGCGTATTTATTGAATTTGTATGTAAAAAGTCACGCGCGGGGGCGCGTTATCAGCTCTTTTCGCAAAGTCATACACGTTAGTAGTTTTAACATTTTTACAGCAGTCTACATTAACACAAAGTACCTATTAAAATGTAACATGAATTTACTTAAGCCAATAATTAAATTAAGTGTATCCTTTTAAATCAGTTTTCGCATGTACTGCAAAGATAAAACGATTGAACAGTCGTGAAAAATAATGGTAGGAAAGCGCCAAAGGGTTAATAGTAGATGTCGACAGAATGTGGAAAATGAGCAGATTATTTCAATGATTATGGTTACAAGGGATAATGTAATGGGTGACGTTGTATGTTATTATTTTTGGCCACATAAAGAAGCATGGGGACTTTTAAGATACTCGTTCACGACGTCGTTGGCGTTCATTTCATACAAACTCATTCCTCTGTCCGTACATTTTTTTTTAAATATGGAAAAGAAACCAAAGATACGAACATGGCCGCCCAAAAATACGAAGTGGACGGTTTCTAGATTGACTTGTGTGTGCAAGTTTTTGTTGTTATTCATTACCCTTATAATGAAAGACTTATCGTTTCTATTAGTTTATATCAGAGTAATTTTCTAACATATATTTTTGCCCCGTTGATCAAATATTAAGGCGGTATGACCAGACAGAAAACGCGCTTACTAGTTTTTTAAATCCATGGGAAACAAAAACCAGTGTTATATAATTCTGCAAAAAATATATATGCTATATAAGGACATGCAACCGCTTCTAATAATACGATAACATTAACTTTACTGCATAAAAAAATATCCAAAAGTTACCCCCTTTTCGTAATGTTATTATCTGATTGTACGCTCACTTAATTGAAAACTCAAAGACTTTGTGAGTTCAGTCGAAAATTTACGTGCAATATGCTCTTATGTAAACGTTACGTTATGAATGCTTTAACTATCAATAACTGTGTAACATACAATTTCAGCCAAATAATATGCGTACCCTGAAAACTTGCAGGGCTGATTCGTTCCGTTTTTAAAACGACGCGTGTTTAGCTATTATATTAATTTATTGTAATAGGATAACACAAAAACAACTGCAAATACACTACAAGCTGTCAACATTACAAATTTAAAAATTCTAGCTTTACCTTCCTTGTACATATATATACGAATTGAATCTTTTTGTAAAATCGAATCCAAGCTATTATAAGACTGCTTCTAAAAGTTATTATAGACAATTGCGTGACAAAAAAGGCTAGACGTAGAAATACCGTATGGGAAAACGGCATTACTCAATAAAAGTATTATTTGTATGGCATCACTGATTTATAATAAATTGCCCGATGACATTAGGAAGTTACCCACTCATATATTTAAGAAGAAATTATACACATTCCTAATTAAAAAGTGTTATTATAATGTAAAAAGACTACTTTGAAGATAAAGATATTGTATTTTAATTATAGCAAATATTTGTACATTAATTCAATATAATAATAATTACAATTTTACTATGACATTATTAATTTGCTTGACATTACTGTTATAATGTATTAGTTCCGATTTAATTTAATGTGTAACGAAATTTACTACCTATTTATATTTTCAATGACAATGTAATTTAAGAAGAAAACTGATTAAGAATAATTGTGTTATAATGTTCCTAATATATTTGCACACCTCACATAGTTATAATACATTGTACCTTATGAACCTTTTCCTCTGAACCTGTGTTATGTAAATAAATGATTTGATCAGATTTGACTACTCTTATACCCGCCTCAATATTTAGAACAGCCAGGATATTTGAAACCTCATCAATATCGTTTAAGCCATAACAATGGACTAGGATAACACGCCCGTATCCCGTCACGTTGGAGCCGAGCCACCAAACTAAATAGAATTGGCAGGTGTAGTGATGTGCAGGGTGTGTTTGTGTGTGTGTGTGTAGATGTGGGCCAATCTGATTACCAGCTGAGCCGATTATACGGGCGTCGATACCTGAGGTTGGTGTTATTATAAAATTAACATGTTGCTTTTTATCACAAGATCAAGATTATAAAAGGTATGGGCGTTTTAAACTTTTTTGAATGACTTTACAACGCCAGCGCCAAGTGTGCTTTTAAAGTTTATATCATGACGAAACGAAAATCAATTAGGTAGCGATACCTATGTGAAAAATAATCTGAAATATACCGGTATACTTAAAAGAACTGTACCCGCTCTAATTAATATTAGGTATACTTGGTATCTTTAGTTTTTGACGCTTTATACCGGAATTGTTAGAGTAGTACAGTCACGAGCATAAATATGTATACACTTGGCTAAATTAAAAAGCGATTTTCTCCTTAATTTTTTAATGAATTTTTATGTTGTTACGAACATTGTATTTTCCAACCCATATGTTTATGTAGTATGTCGCATTTCAACGTTGCATTCGTTATTTCACGAAAAATCGCTATTGAAAGTTGCCAAGTGTAGACATATTCGTGCTCGTGACTGTACCTCAATAATGTAGTGTTGGCAGAGCCACAAAAATAAAACAAAAAGAATGATATTTACAAAAATTTTAAACATACGTGTAAAATTCAAATCATAGCTAGCAACACACTTTCTATCCATAGCTACAAAAGTAAATAAAACCTCTATGCTCCATAAAATACTAGCATCAAAATCGTTGCGCAAAACAGGCCTCTGGAAATAGATAAAACCGCACACAGACTGGCTCTCGTTCATCCTTTTGAACAACCTGGCTCTGTTGTCGGCAGTCGGCAGGTAGAAATATGAATGGAATCAAAAATACGCGGTAAAATGACGGACGAGGGGCGGACAGGCATGGGCTTCTATTTTTGATTGTTTGGATGTGGCCAGTACTTAAATTGTGACTTGTGAAAAGGTACACATGATTTCATACTTTCTCTGTCGTTTGATGTAAAAAATACCTTCACAATCTTTTCTCTTAGTTAGTTTTACGTAAACGCTTTTGTAGACTGTTACCATTTCTCATTGTTAAAGTTAAATAATAGGACCAAGTGAGGGTATAAAGACTTTATAAACGTCAACTTTTATGAAAGACCCTACTGGTGTACCTAATCTATTTAAATGATTGTTTAAATAAGTAAAATAAAAATCATAAAACTGTTACATTGTATTCGTTCACACTCAATTAAGTAAGATAACAGTTATGCATGATCGGAAACATTATTTCGCTTTGTGACAACTTTTACACGATAAATTCAAAATGGAGTTCCACCAGGGTTGTCCAACATATCGTAACGACATTAAAATGAACAACGTGTGCAAATTGACCTGAATTTCAGTTATGACTGAGTTTTGCCGCTGTCAGTCAGATTGGGGACCGCTTGTTTATCTGGTAACGGTTCACGCACCATTTGGTGCAATCTGTGGCGGTTTACACAATAATATTGATGGTGTTTGAGTAATATATTTGTTGGAAATACGTTAAATCAATCGTTTTGACTTTCACTAATTGGGACGCCAGCGCCACCAGGCGGCGCTCGACTTAAACACTTCTTTGTCGCAGGAGTCACAGACAATCCACTGTTCAGGGCCTGCATGGAGGAAGACTAGACAGCAGTTGACGTGTTTTTAAACTACCCGGTCGTGCCACATACAGCTAAGTACTTCGGTAACCCAGGTAACCCTCCGTGAGATTGCCAGGAGTTGCTGGCCATCCTCGAGGAGCTGGTGTGGATCGAATAATCAGTTTTCCCACCCGTACGCAAAATTCGCGCTTTGACCTGGAGTTGCGGACACCAGACCGTCTCACCAACACCAATGCCAAATTACAACTATTTTTTGGTCAAGTAATTTTAATTCATTTAAAATGATTAGGTACATAAATAAGCATAAATATGTATACACTTGGCGAATTCAAAAGCGATTTTCTCCTTGATGTTTTAATGAAATCTTATATTCTTACGAATATAGTATTTTTGAACTCATAGGTTTATGTAATATGTCGCATTTCAATGTTGCATTCATTATTTCACGAAAAAATCGCCATTGAAAGTTGCCAAGTGTTGACATGGTAGTGCTCGTGACTGTACGTACAGTTATGATTTTGATAAACTCGTAATATCAGCCTCAATTGATTAAAAATATAAACAAAAGTTACAACAAAATCCTTCTTCAGATTTAAAATTAACTATAGCTCTCACTTTGAAGCTCTAGTAAAATTCTTTCAAATTTCTTAAGATTTATTAAATGAAGAACTTTCTCAACGTTTTCCATTATTTACTTCCAAAGTATTCCTTTAAGCTAACAACTAGGTAGGAGCTACTTGAAGGGAGAATTTTAGCTCTTTACAATGTTAGTCTGTTAGCCAGAGGGGATGGTAAACGTCTATTTGTCTAACAGACACTTCGTCTACGCTAAAACCTTGTGGAGATACCTACTTAAATCAGATAAACTTTAATTCATTTGTGTAAATATTAGAAGGTGCTTTTTAAGCTTGTTAATTTAATATGATTTTGTTCACATTTAAGTTTCGGTATAAATGATTTGTGCAAACAATCTTTCTTGAAAAGATGAGGTTTTTTTTTTACAAGCAGAATAAAAATCAAATGGACTGAATCGCATGAAACACAGCCACACACACACACACACACATACACACACACACACCAACGCATACACACACACACACACACACACACACAACTTTACTTTTCCGTTACGTGGCAACCAGTAAAGCCTGAATAATCACGATAACTGTCAACAAATTCCATTACAAAATCACAAACAATTTCATTATTATTCCTCCATTTATTTACAAAGCCTGTCCGTGACGTAAGATCTGGTTGTGACATGTTCAGCCGTTCGTAATGCACAGTAGTATTCGGAGCCGATATCCGGCGGGAACGGTAGGTGTCGCTACGGTCGCTGGCACGTCTTCATTTCCTCTGTTTCCGTTGCGACATCCACCGGAAGTGAACGCCTAACCACGCAACCTAGTTTCTATAAGTACGTGACGTATTTTCGTGAGATATTTTTCTCTACTTCTTCACATAAATGTCACTAGTGTCTAGGCTATTATTTCATACATCTTTTATTTGAGAGCAATTTTTTGAAGAATGATCACCTTGTCACAATTTAATACATTTGACTAAAATAAACATTATAATTTTCTGGCGGAGAAAGCCAACACTTATAAGATGTAACAGGAAGGTTTGAGTACTGAAGAATCACAAAAGTAAGTTGCACTAAACTGTGTCACTATTGTTGTTGTATCATAGACAATAATCATCTTATCACTAAGAATTCATGATGCGGATGAAAGTGTTACTAGCAGCCTTGTGGTGGTGGTACTTGTAATTACGTTAAATATTATTATTATTTATAGATACGAACATGACCTACGTAGATTTACATTGCAAACTAACATTACATTAATAACATAGCATTGAGGACATTCGGGACATCGCCAAGAGGTTGGTCGACTCTTCACGTGACCAGAGGGCTGGCCTATTTGTCTAGGGCTAGACCTTCTTATACTTGGTGTGTCAGGTAAGTGTGCGAAGCTGAAAATGAACTCGGTATGCCAAAATACTATTGTTTTCATTACTTTTAAAATTACAATAATGACTTTCTTTATATGCGGAATGAATACAATAGTAGATGTCGTTCACGTTGTTCGCTTCCTTAAATGATTTTTTTTTTTGAATGGCTGCTCGTAGTTGTGACCTTTGAGGTCCTGGCTACTTAACCGAACTATCCTGTGGGTGCCTTAAGATTTTACTCGAAAAGCCTCCAGCCAGGAGCGAAATTAAATACCGCACGCTAAGGGCACCCCTTGTGGGGTACGGACCTCGGCTTAGGGCGTCACTGAGAGAGGGCAGCAAGGTGGGACAGGCTGTATCGAAAGTTTATTCCTTAAATGATCCGGCGCACTCGTATATATAGGCTCGGGGTCGCGGAGTAGGGACGAGCAGAACCCCCGTGCATCGCAAGGCTAGGCTTTAACATATTTTTATCACAAAGAATCAGCATCGCCATACAACGTGGCAACGCTGTCAGCCTTTTGGGCAATTTTCCAATTGACAGGGATGCGGATGAATTTTTTGATGTCCATTGAGCTTTCCCTTTTTTATTATATACTTTGTACATTATATATATTAGTGTTAACTTGTATATTGTAATTACGATTTGACAAAATAAAGGATAAGTAGGTTCTAATAGCAATGAAGTTGGTTTAAAATTGCATTCGCCGACAGAAAAAGTTGCTACTGAAAAGTCATCTTAAAATTAGACTCCAGTAAAATGTTGTGTTTTTTTATCTCTGGTCTGTTACTACTAACATACATAGTTTGTAAGTTTTTTTGGTAATGCTAATACGTTATGGGCCTTCGATGCCTGAAAATAAACGATTTTAATTTTATTTATTATTATTAAACAAACATGCTACTTAGCTGGAACCATTCCATGGGAGTAAAAGGGGCTCGTTTTCACTATTCAAACTTCCATAGAGCACTCTGGTGTCTATTACTGGTACCATAGACATTTAGGTCATTCACATAGCCTGCAAACTCAACCAATGCCTGAGTACTCTCCAAAGCATTCAAAGAGGGATTACACTAATTACTTTAATGTTCCTGTTGTATATTGAGTGAACAGTCCATTAGAACTTGCGTCCACAGACGGCACACTCCGCCATATTGCTATCAATTGTAGTTCGAGACTATAAGAGCTGAAACCGCAATTACATTGGGAACTGGTTGGAACTGCGGGCTAATTACGTAACACACTAACAGTAGGAATGGGTTTCATTTTGACAGTTCCACAACATTCATTGCGTTATTTACGTTGGTGAGCAGTTTTTTTTTGGAATATATGAAGCAATGGAATTTTTCTATAATTTGTCAATGTTGACAATGTCTTATTAAAAGCGTCGAAACAAATATTATACAAAATAGTAGCTGCCCGCCCCGGCTTTGCACGGGTTGCGGTACTTATCTACGGCGTACCCTACCTACCTACCCTACCTACCTACCCTACCTACCTACCCTACCTACTTACCCTACCTACCCTACCTACCTACCCTACCTACCTACCCTACCTACCTACCCTACCTACCTACCTACCCTACCTACCTACCCTACCTACCTACCTACCCTACCTACCTACCTACCTACCTACCTCCCTAACTCCCTACCCTACCAACCCAAAAAAAAAAAAAAAAAAATTGATGTTGGCCGATTCTCATAGATACCGGATAAGCACAAAAAATTTCATCAAAATCGGTTAAGCCGTTTCGGAGGAGTATGGCAACGAAAACTGTGACACGAGAATTTTATATATTAGATATTACTATTTCTAAAATGGTTGCAGGTAAATTGTAAGTAGGCTGACCAAACAAAAAATACAACTGTCTGATTCCTTTTGGCTTAAATAGAAGATTATTAAGTACATCCAAGTACAGTGGAGTGGAGTGGCAGTGGGGTGGCCATGTTTGTCGGAAGACCGATAGCCGGTCGAGCAGATGAGTCCTGGAGTGGAGCCCGCGTATTGGTAAGCGTAGTGTGGGAAACCCCACAGAGACAGACTGGATGCGGAAGGCGGAGGACAGGGTGTTGTGGCGCAGCATGGGTGAGGCCTATGTCCAGCAGTGGGCTGCGATAGGCTGAGTTGATTGATTGAAGTACACCCAATAATTGTTTTTCCTGTAGTAAGCTAAACTTCGTTGGACAACAATAATTCACCTTCATGTGTGAAAATTATTTGAGTCTTTGCAGCAGTTGAATTCATTCCACATTTATATTACGAGTACCTACTTATAAGTTACGATTCCTATTATTGTAACCTCACATAACTTGCACAAAGCAGTATATTCTGCCTCCCTTGTTTCCAGTTAGAGGCGAGGTCGTTAAAAGTCATGAATACCTATGGACACAATATAGATGTTTGCGTTCGACACTGCGCGACACTGTACGACACTGCGACACAGTACGACACAGCGGCTTATCGTACGGAAGCAGCCGTTTTGATGAACATTCGTATACGAATTACGTATGGTTGCTGTTAATATTATGTGTTGGTGATATTTGTGAGCGGGGTATAGCTGAGTGCTAATCTATGTTCTTGGTTATATTTCGAGGCTAATCTGTTTGTAGATATAATTTTGAATTTGATTCCGAATGAAGAGTACATTCATGCTGCAGGCTGAATATTTTAGCAATACCTACTTTGATTTACATTTTTCTAAGGAATCTAAGCAAGTGGTAATATAAATGATCTTATCAATCAATCAATCAATAATCTTTTTTTGTAAACACAGGTTAACACAGTGTCAGCTCGCCGTCCGCTAAGGACCAAGCCCGGGTCGACGGCGCGTCGTGTTCCACGCGCGCCTCAAAGAGATGTCAGCACTATTGACGGGGTCCGATAGGGCCGATGCCTGCCGGGGTCGCAGATTGTTCGAAAGAGTTACCGTGGCCCTGGCGCACAGGCAACTGAAGGAACATGGGTGGGTTTTAGTCAGTAAGATTCTGACACGCCCTTCCGCTCCGCCCAGAGCGGGAGAGGTCATTTGATGATTTCCCGCCCAAAAAAAAAAAAGACAAAAATAAAGTTGACACAGTGTGCAGAATGTTACAATTGTTATATTAAAGTTCCTCTATGTTTTGCCATTTGGCGTATAAATATACATTTATGAGAGGCTTCTGCCATTAAGTTAATTAATTTATAACAATTCGGTAGTATCAACGTCAATTAAAAAAATAAAAATGTAATTTAATAAAAAGCAATAGGTAATGTCAATATTTAACGAATGTCAATACTAAATAATTATAATGTCCATATCTTACTGATAAGAAAAACATTTAAAATTGACACTATCATGACAAACCCCATAGTGTAAAACTCTTATCTATTAGTTGATTTATACTATTTGTTGTTAAGGGTTCCGTACCTCAAAAGGAAAAAACGGAACCCTTATAGGATCACTTGGTTATCCTTCCGGCTGTCTGTCAAGATCATTTTTCTCAGGAAAGCGTGAAGGTATCAAATTGAAATTAATCCTAACTTCCATGGGCGTACCCGGGGTGGGGGGGGGGACACCTGCCCCCCTGGATCTTGTATGCCTACGTACCTACAGGTTAAATGGGCTTTGTATGCTCAGTGTACATAAAAAACTTGGAACAGATGGGGATTCTTTCATAGGAGTCGTCGTAAACCGTTTTGCTGAAGATCCTCGAAAATTACGTTTAAAATAGAATAGAATAGTCTAATTAAACAATTTAAATAAAATAAATGCATATTATTATGTTTATTTATCTGACTAACTAACCTGACTACTATTATAAATGCAAAACTAAGTTTGTTACCTTTTCACGCGTAAACCACAGAACCGATCATCATGAAATTTTGCATATACGTTGTCAGGGGTACAGAAAAGGACAAAGGGTACCTTTTATCCAGAAAAAACGTACTGTTCTTGAGGGATAGAATAATAAATATTTTTTAGATTATCTAAAGTACATACATCTTTTATGGGGTACTGTGTTAAATGTTACAACAAAATACCTTGTGATATATTGCAATTAAATGAAAGAAAATTAAAAAACTCATAAAAAGTACACTTTATAAACAAGCATATTACAAATTAGAGGATTATATCCTAGATAAGAATGCTTGGAAACATGCTGGTCCTGTTCAATAGGACAATCTAGAGTCTAGACAAGATCAAACTGGTTACTATTTTAATTGTATAATTTATAATTTTTATTTATAATTTTTATGACATTGATTTTTACATTATGTACTTAACTACTTTAACTCACACACTAAATTATTACTTGTTAAAATTTTGGATAAATCATCTTATTTTCAATATTTGTAAATATGTAAGCGCCATGTATCTATCACATATCTAATTTACCTGTCTTAGAATATATAATATGATATAATATTAAATTAATATTATATTATAATATTAATAATTAATATTTAATTAATATTAAATTATTTTTACCTATTGTGGTATAGTAATTTTATTTTAGGTGCATCGTCTTCACATATAATTGTATAATTCATGTGGACCTACATAATATTGTAAAACATTTTAAAAGAGTAATTTTGGAGTTTCTTGCCCATTCTTCTCCATACGAAACTACCTTTTGGAAGGGGCAACTAGAATTAATTCTATTTTTTTGTAAATTTTGACGTTCAAAAGTGCCTTTTATGTGCCTATTTGAAATAAATGATTTGACTTTGACTTAACTTTCGATGGTCACAATTGCTTTTTTGTCACAATTGGACGATGGATGGCGCTACGTGTCCTTTGAATCATGATTGAATTATATTATTAGAAACTTTAGAAGTGGGTTAAGAGATTAAAAAAAAAAATAAGTAATACATTTTGTGAGTCTAGAGTGAACTCCTACATCGTTAGACCAAACACCATGAAAGATAGCACATAGGTGAGTTTTTATGTACTTTGAATGGAGAAGGATTTGCAAGATTTATTTCGACCTCCACGCGGGCGAAACTGCAGGCAAAAGCTAGTATCAAATACGTAAGACGTAAGTATAGAATAGAATAGAATAGAATACTCTTTATTATGTACACCATAAAATTTACATATATAAATGTAGACATTTTACACAGGGTGACACAATTGGCCCATTACGGCCATACGGCCCATTGGAGCTCAGAAAAAATCAAGTTTCTTAGTCAACGCAATAAAAATACGGCCATTAAAATGCGACATAATTTTTGATCGTTAGCAAATAAATCAAAACCTATAGGATACTGCCCGTTGACCTAGAATCATGAAACTTGTCAAGATGCAAGGTCTCACAGCACAAGTAAAGGAAAACGTCCGACATTTGTTCATTTGCAGTTGTATCACAAAAAAAAAAAAACTGCGGTTACAAACTTACATATACAGTTGGCAAATTGACCGTAACGTATTTCGATGTAAAGGAGAACAATTTTTCAATAACAAAGTTAAGTTTGTTCTTGGGATTAATTCAACCCAACTACAGGAACCTTTTTTTTTGTTTGGTTCAACACGCATTTGGCCGTTTTTTTGTGTACTATAGGACACCTCTGCATAACCGTTATGGTATTACTGGCGTGATGTAATGCGTTATGTGTATTTTATTTTTATCACGCAAGCTTTAAATGGAAAAAAATAATTTTAACTAATAGTAAGTATAGAGCGTTAAATCTTAAAGTTCTTTCAGCTTTCTCTTTCCTCTCTTTGCTGTAAAGTGTCGATACATCGGCAGCTGTCAAAGTTGGAGTCCACTCTTAGCACATCCGATCCATTTTTCTGTTTGCTACCAGTTTGCAGTGCAAACATGTCTGTAAATGCTCCGGCAATGAGCCACATACATTTCTCAGATGTTTGTGGCACATTCAGCAATGTACAATGTACAAATAAGTGTAATGTAATGTATTGTGGACGTGGTTGTGGTACTGTCGCGTGCCGCGTGTAACTGATGGAGATTGTTCTTGCTTTTGTTCTGCCATATTGAAAAATAGTGAATTGGAATACCTTTTATTAGTGAACTGAAGTTTATTGGTTGAACCCATGGTATAATAATATACTCCGCCAGGTATAGCATTCCGAGACACAGTAGTCACGTGTGAGACACAAGCGTACGTCATCACCGCTGTGTTACCAGTAGTGTGTAATAATAACTCCCCAATCGCCTTTATTACCTGTGCGAATCCGATAAAACAAAGAGGTTTTAACTTACAATTACGTTGGTATATGTTTAAATTGAATTGTTTCATTTGATTAGAAAAACGAAACGACAATTTTAATGCTTTAGATATATTTTTTAACAGAACGGTGACTGAAAATCTTTCCATAATTCGTGTTTTGTTGCAATAAAGTGGCAACTGGATAGTGACATAAGCATGTGTCACTCCCGGAGTGCCAGACCTTGTTTTTTTAGACCATGGGTTTACTTAGGTTATTACAGGTGAAAATATTCTTCAAATGATATCAATCCATGTAGACTTAATGTTGTTAGGAGCTACATCTGTATATCCCTTATTTATAAACGTTGCTTAAGGTTAAGAGACGTCAAAAAAATCTATGGTTAAACGCTGATCATTACTTAACTTTTAGCAACGTTTATAAAAAAGGGGATAAATCTTAGAACGACATAATCGCCATACATTTCTTTGATATCGAAAAAATCCTCAAAACAAAACCAGTACATTTATGAGCAAAGATAATAATAAACCCACACTCCATTTGTTTATTTAGGTCAGAGATCCCGTGCGAATAACTACTCACGTTTAGTTATCGAAGGTTGCCGCCAATTTTTCAGACGCCATTTTGCGAAAATATTACATTTATAGTTATATTCTTTGGGGAAATTCGCGCTTTCATCTATCGTTTGTATCATCTTCAGTTTCGCCTTAGGTTGGGATCGGGAAGGTGGAATTAATATTGTATCGAAATACGGGTATACAATATACATTTTTACCAAGTTCTGTTTTTGTTAAGGATTGTGCAATCTTTTTCGATCAGACGTGCCTCGGAAAATATTCTTGGGAGACGAACCCCGCTTATGGCGTAAAAGTACTATACCTTTCTTTTTCGTGAAATGTGATCCATATTTTGGTTGAGAAAAAATCATGTTGATTCTTCTGATTATGTTTCCTTGCTCTTGTTTCATGTTTATTATTGTATATATTATATGTAGATAAGTATATGTTTTATGTATGTATGTATTTGTTGTATATGTAAATGGTACAACACTGACTACCTGCATTATTGCCTCTCCTTCTCCCTTGAATCCATCCAAAGGTTGTCTGTAAAAGATCGCTTTTAGCGATAAGACCGCCCATTGTGTCACCCTGTGTAAAATGTCTACATTTATATCTGTAATATTTATGGTGTACATAATAAAGAGTATTATATTCTATTCTATGTCATAGGACTGATATATCAGGAATATAGCAGTTAGTTTCATATTTAGGCATTATTACTAGTGCTACAACCAATCGTGTCCCAAAATCTGTAGTATTACTGAAACACAACCGCCATGAAAACCATTTAAGCTCCTCTAAAATATTAGAATTTTCTTTAAATTTTCGTCGCTACATCAAAACATCGCTTAATAAGCTCTTCCGTACACTAACTAATAAGCGTAATGAAATAGCGAACGTTCCGGAATATCTCGTTGTAATACCAGCCTGCATCGTCGGAAACGTGTTAATATTGATTTAACGAAGTTAAACCCATCTGCGGGTACTGCCCATGTATGTGAACTGGGAAACACGGAGTAGGTAGTACATGGAGTACCTGTTGTTGTATTAACACTAGGCGTTCGTTTCCATTAACACTTGGCGAATGAATGCCTTGATAAAAGCGCGCTGTGGGATTTCAACTTTCGGTGTTTAACCGAGCTTTGAAAATCCAACAGCGTGCTTTTATTTAGGTATTAATTTAGGTGTTGCCTAGTGTTAGTGAAAACGGGTACTTATTAATGTGTTTAGACTGACTATAACTGCTGAACCTCAGGACATGTAAAGTTTTATATTAAGTGTGCTGAACGTATTCAAATTCACAGACTACTTCAGTTTACAGTCGTAAAGAATCTTTCGTGGAGCATAGCTAGTTAGTAACAACTAACTAGCTATGCTCCACGAAAGATTGCTTTAAATAATATGTCGTTATACGGATAGGAAGGCGCATTCTTCTGTTTTGATAATTTACTCGTGTCTTTACGAAATCAACAGGTTGAAAGGATTTCTTGTTGCTTCACCGGAAATCGCATGGAAATTGAATTACACACATATTTTTTCCAATCAATCAAACCGAAGGCGGAAAAATTGATGTCTTCGTAAGATTGCCGGCCTTTGGCAATTATTTCGCATTTCTGCAATTATGTATTATGCCGTCCTTGCAACATGGTTACTCCATTTGCTTCCTTCTCCGTGTTGCGTCCAAACTACATACGTAAGCTTGTTTGTAATGCTTGGGATCTGTTTACCGGACTGTTTATGTAGCGGCACGCGTGTTTGTTTGTTTGTGTGTTCGTACTGGAGAATAGTATGTTGGTTTATAGACAGTATTACATAAGTTATATTTCTAAAGGCTGTAATGTACGGTCACCAAATGTAATAAGTAACCAGGGCCGTCGGATATAGTTAAAGTTTACTAAAAAACCGATGGATGTTTTCGAATGAAAAGTTTGATAAATTACCTGTTTGTTTTCTATTAATTAAATTAAATTTTATTCGAAGACATTCATCGGTTTCTTACTAAACTTCAACTATATCGACGTCCCTGGTTACTAATCTCTTTTGGTGACTGAACACTACTGCTTTGAAACTTTGATTCAAACTGCTTTGATGATTTTGAACATACGTGGTATGACTAACGCTACTTATATCTTTACTGGATAAATTATAGGTAATTAAGTACAGTTGGATGATATTCAGTTGTTAGTTGGAGACAAAGTTCACAACATCTTCCCACTTACAAAACACCTGTGTAAGAAAAATCGTGATGAATGGCTTATGACTCTGGACTATGACACAACCGAAAATCCACTTTCTATCCCAAAATAGTCACCGCGTTCCGTCTGTTTCTCTACCACGAGCACATACTACTGTGGCATTCAGCAAGCAGTTTAACACGCACCAACTTCTTCATCACTCTCACTCACACACTCACAAACCCACACACTCACACACCCACGCGCTCACACACCCACACACGCACACACCTACACACTCCTTCCTATAAGTAAAATGGATTTTATTGTCTAATTTTAGTTTACGGGAAGCCATAATTATGAACTTTGGGCGGAGGCCTGGTGGCCTAAAATACAGGCTTTGGCTTAGCTTAGGCCCCATGCAGTCTCCCACAATATTTTTCTTTAAGCCCTGACTGGACAATATTGTTTTTTGCTATTATTTTATAAGGATATTGTGGTGAGAAAATAAATAAATATTATTATTATTATTCAGTTTAGTGGTGTTTGAAAGGTTATATTATCATCGTCATTCTATTGTCCTTTTTCCAATCTATGTGGGGTCGACGCAAAATGTCTTTTTCTTCCAAACTTCTCTTTTATTCGTCATCCCGTTGGTCTAGAAGAAAAAGAAGTTGCTGGTATGTGAATAATTAAAAATTAAAATAGAAATACTTCCGCTAAGCTGACATAAATATGAGATGTATGAGTAATCTTTAACAAGGTCATACTCTTAATTTTGAAATAAATAACTTGCTTGGAAGTTTTAGATCGCTTGCTGCTAAATTAAGATACAAAATTTCATTACAAAGCTGCTGCAACATATTATCGTCCTTCTATATAAAGTTAAGAACCGTTACATTTTATTACTCAACCCTAAACTTGCTACGTAATACGCAGCGACAGGATTTTATTTTTATTTAACGTAACATAACATGACGTGTCTGAGCCAAGGGAACATACGCATTCAGCCTCTATGCCCCAGATCAAGGGAAGATTGAATTTACGTGTAGGCTCCTTTGTGTATTACTTTTAAAGACAATATGCAGCGTAATGGTAGATCGTATCGACCTCCTTTTATTGTTGTAATCTCTGCTTTCATTGCGATATTCTTTTTTCATATATTTTTTGGCTTTGTATTGATGAGATCATTATGATTGCATTGCATAAAGAAAAAAGTTACTTGTTTTTTAAAATGAAAACTAGAGAAATGATAGTCAAATGTGTGGGTCTTTATTTGTCTTGACAGTTTCCTTAAAAGCATATTATATTGCGTTTATTTTATTTATGTCAGTTCCTTTTCCATTTATCTTTATGGTAACGATAAATAACCAAGAAAATTATTCGCCACAGCACGAGTTCTCCTTCTAATGGAAAACGTATATTTTTGTTATGATTTTGAACGGTGAAAAATGGGCAGTGAATTTTATTAATCTACTCGCACTGCAGTAAAATAATGTTTAAAAAAAAATTATAAGTGCTTTTTAAATACCATAAAAATAATGACTCCTATAAGTCCTCGACTAAATCAAGTTTGCTTTTGCTATGTTCTTTAAATTTATTACTCATTTGATTCAAAACGAAGAAACTATAATTTGATGGAACTATTTCAACGTCGAACTTACGTGGTGTGTACTAGCCTGTGCTGTATACTCATACTCCTGGGCAAAGACCTTCCTCTACTCCTTCTATCATTTGCTAGCCCACGCATCGTGGTTGTGTAGCATAAGCATAATCAGCCTATAACGTCCCCACTGCTGGGACACAGGCCTTCTCTCTTCGAGAAGGAATGGGCTGTAATCTACCACGCGGGCGCAGTGTGGGTTGGTAGATGTCACATGTCTTCGAATTTTTGGTTGTAGGACATGCCGTTTTCCTCACGATGTTTTCCTTCACCGTTTTGAGGGCAGTGGTGATGAAATTATTTACACAAAGTAAAGCGCCTGCCTGGACTCGAACCCACGACCTACAACTCGTAAGTCGGAGCCGATACCACTGGGCCACCACTGATCCAACTGGGCCACCACTGATCCAACTGGGCCGCCACTGATCCTACTGCGTGGTTGTGTATTACGTTATAAATAATACCAAGAATTATAAGCGGAAACAAACTATAAGACAAGAACGGAAATAAAGCTACTGCGAAGTAAAGTAAACCATAAAAAAGGGTTCGTGTAATAAATGGCATAAATTAGCATAACGTTACATACAATCGTTTATACTTTATAGGTAGTAAGACATTTTTATTTTTTTACTAACTACATAACGTATATATAAATATTTTTCTATTTTATTTCTTGTTGTGTTTCAGTATTTTTTGGTTAGTTGGAATCTACGTTTTATTACGGCTGTTCACAGTGGGTTAAGTTGGCTGATTTCAGGTTCATCATGAGAGATTTTTTGTCATAAAAAAACTTATTAAGTTCTACTTTTCTGTTCAAAGAGGCGATTGTAGGTAACAAACTCAACTCAAACTCAAAGCATTTATTTCAAATAAACCAATTACAGGCACTTTTGAATTGTCAAGGGGTCGGTCAGTCAGAAAGATGAAGCTAGTTGCCCATTCCAAAACGTAGTAGGTACTCATCGAGAAGAACGGGCAAGAAACTCCATGGACACTCTTTTAAATCAAAATATGATTACAAAACATTGGTTACATCGTAAATGTTGAAATTATGCGTGTGAGAATATGCAGAACGTTAAAAGCGTCCGTAATAAAAAGACAAAACAATTAAAATATTAAATTAAAATAAGCCGTGACAGCTAAGAAATGACCAGTCTCTACTGATGGCGCCTGTTCGTGAACATGACACGTCTATCTACTTAATAAAAAAATTAAATTCACTGACAGACAACGCATAGCCTAAGCTGATGGGGTTAGAGGCACGAAATTTTCCACAAGAGTTCCATATGCAATAACAAAACTGATTTAACGAAGGATTTTTGAAAACTCATCCCAAAGGTTTTTTTTTTTGTTGAGAGCATGAATGAAGGGCGACTAACAAAAGGTATTTACAAGGCAGATGTGAGTGGAAACACCGGGAGGGGAAGCCCTAGGAAGACATATTGGTGATGTTCTTCAGAAAGGTCAGGTGCGTAGTACTCGCAACCGGCGTGCGTGTATGACCAGATGTATGAACGTAAACGAGCCAAAAAGAGTATGTAAGGATCGTAGCAGGTGGCGTTCTGTAGTTTCTGCCTAGCCCCATGGGAAGAAGGCGTGAGTTTATGTATGTATGTATGTATGTATGAAAGTCTGTATGGAAGTACAAAATTTTTGACGATCGGGCGCAAGGCTTGTACTGCAATAAAGTACGAATAACTACCTACTCTCTGATAACCTTCGAAGGCTTCACAGTAAACGATACGTGCAGACGCCATAAAATGAGAGTACCAAACATTGCCCCATTTAATGCTGCTTTTTCAGTATCCAGATACTAGTAAATATAATATGGATATTTGTGGAAAAAACTATTAAAAAAGGCCAGAGTATAGTCACCATTTGTGTGCAATTTTACCTCTGACTTTGCAACACTGTCAAAATCACAGTGATCTTTATTGCCGTTGTAATAAGGTTGCTGTTGGGTTGCTGCCATTGACAAGTCTATCAAATTTATAATGATCTTTATAATCGTTACAATAAGGTTGCTATTGGGTTGCTGCTGTCACAGGTAAAATAACTATATAAAAATTGAGCATAAAATGTAATATCCTAATAACGTAACATGCATTGTATTTCTTCCTTATGCCAAATAATTTTTATTATTATTAACTTTGAATGGAGTGTAGTTGACATGGTGTGAATCCGCGATAATTTATTTGAATTTAAAACAAGTGAGTTAGCATTCTAATTGGATGCGGTCGCTTGAGTGAAGTTCTACGTGAACTTTACAAAATAACGCTTTAGTATAACCATATTAAAGAATGTCAAGTTTGCCCTGTATTTTCATGCAAAAACCGCTTACATTGTAAAGTAAGCTAATCTTTAAAACTTCTAGCACAAATCCGACACTCTTTCCTCAACACGAAATCTCTCAACCTTTAAAACATTCACAACAAAATTAATCTAAATCCCAGCAAGAATGTTTGCGTAGCTTTACTCGAGAAAACGGCCACGTATACCAGTTTTCACAGAGAATATTAAACAGTTTGTTAATTAAAAATAGTTTTATCGCGACCGGACGGCACGGCCCGGTCCGGCACGCCGGTATCCGGCACGGCACGCGGAAGAGAAACTTATGAATTTGAAAAAAGTGTTACGAAACGAAATATGTGTTATTATGAGTTTGATACGGTTTGTTTATGTGAACATAGAATAGTTCTTGTGTAATGAATATTCATACAAAGTAGTAGATGTTTACCTTTTCCGTTTTATTTTGTATTTGTTTTTAGGGTTCCTCGTAAATAGACCAATATTACGAACTAATGAGACAGAATCTTTAATCCAGATAAACAGGTTACAGCGAAGAAGTTCCTATAATTAATAATCACCATACTTAGCAAAGACATTGGTAATTTATATTGAGGACGATAAAAACTCTGCAGCCTATCTCCTCCCCAAAATCCCCTAACCAGCATATTAAATTATATTTACATGCGTAAAGCAATATAAAGTTATTTACATTAAGATTAAACGCCTCTCTCGTTACCCACTTTTATACATCTTTTAAATATTGCCGTCTACTGTCAGCTTAACTGCGTTATCAGGCTACATAATAACCAGAGTAATAGCTACGTAGCCCCTGTACTCGGAGAATTATGTGCTACGCCGTGCTACGAGCGGTCGTAGCCAGGGTGCTACGAGGCTACGGCGTAGTAATTAAGCCGGGTTTTATTGAGGAAGTAATCTTTAGAGCATTTTCTTGTGTTCCTTTTCTCATTTGCCGTTAGTTGCGGACGTGTTTTCGTATCTTCTAAACGATGCAGTTTGCAGAACGTTTAAGAAGAATTAACGGCGTAAATGCCAATAATGTTTAACCTAGATTTATGTTTCTTTTGTACAGAATTTAACTTTATTTTGTTTTTTTAAACAAACCAGTCACATAATTTAATATCAATAATAATTATGAACCACAAGCTTAAAGCGATGCTTACTTTGTGGCTCACCGAATATGTCACAATTGCAATTACGGTCCTCCGGTACCGGGAGTCCTACGGTACTCTACATTACTTGACCCCTCTTACAAAGAAGAAAAACGGAATAGGGGTCGGTTTATGCAGGTCATTGACTGTAGTGTTAATTTGGAAGAATCACCGTTATCATTATTATTATTTTCTTGAAAATCTCTGGGTTATGATCATGTATAATGCATTTACATAGGTGTAATTTTTTTTAAAAAACGACCTCAATTACTCTTATGTCCTTGGTGTCCATTTGCAACGTAAATACGTATCATCAGTTAAATTCCACTTACCAGCAACTGGTTCCAGCAGCCCCTCAGGGTCTGAAGCCTCGTCAGCGGCGACGGAGGCCAGCACCGCGGCGATTATCAGCCACCACCCGCGATACATTGTACCTGAAACGAGGATATTAACTATCAGAATATTGTGAAAAAAAAAGCAAATCAAATATAATAATACAGTTAGGGACAATACGAGTACTTCGCCTTATTTATTCGTCTTATACGATTATTACTGAAATTTTATTTATTTATTTAACCATTTATGTACACACATAAATGGACAGACAAGAAGAAAATAACAGAAAAATATGTACAAAGGTTAGTTAATAAATAGGAATTATATCTAAAGACACTGCCCGCCTGAGTGTATTAGTATCGGAGCCTGGGACATAACTATGGAAACTTTATTTTTAGATCCTTCTACTATTGTGAAAGTTTGGATGTTTGTTACTCAATCACGCAAAAACGGCTGAACAGATTTGGACGAAATTTGGCATACAGCTAGTTTATAATATGGATTAACACATATACTTTTTATCTTGTTCCGACATCCATGCGGGCATAGCCGCGGGCAAAAGCTGGTTGTTAATGTATGTTTTATAGAGATCAACCAATAAAACTAGATGACTGTCAGTAGTAAATACAACTGGCGAAATTCAACCACATTTCTTACTATACATCTCTTCCCTACCTACCTAATTGTGACTGTTAGTTGCGTTTTTTTTTCTACTATTATATACCAACTAGTTTCTGCCCGCGACTTCGTCTGCATGAAATTTCGGCCCCCGACCCACCGCGTCGCATACCATCGCCCGCCCGCGCCATTACTTCGTTTTCGCTTAGCGTTCTTTCTGACTTGTGTTCTATATGCTCGGCTCCTAAAGGTCACAACGTAATGTTAAATAGCCTATAACCTTCCTCTAGAATTGGGCTATCAAATGCAATAATATTTTTTCATATCCAACTGGTAGTTCCAGAGATTAGCGCGTTCAAACAAAAAAACTCTTCAGCTTTATTATTAGTATTTAGATATAGATAAGTAAGACCACTACTCCCGTTCCTTAGGAACATATCCTCGACCGCATTCTGTAACTTTTCCCCTGAAAAGCTACTCAATTTGTAATAAGAGTTATTTTGACGCAAAAAAGCGGTTTCAAATAACGCTACACCATTGAGTCTAACTCGGGGAGAATTACTTATTGATTAAATACCAATAAGTAAGACCACTATTCCCGTTCCTTAGGAACATATTTTCGACCGTATTCTATAACTTTTCCCCTGAAAAGCGACAATTTGTCATAAAAGTTATTTTGACGCAAAAAAGCGGTTTCAAATAACGTTACGTCATTGACTCTAACTCTCCCCGATTTAGAGTCAATATCAAGTATCAGTGATGCGATGTTATGTGAGTAAGAGCGATCGTTTTCCTATGTGACCGGAGTAAAACGTTCTATAAAGTTATGACAAGCTAATAACAAAAAAATATAAAAACCGTTAATTTCCCGTCACTCTTGACAAAAGGCTATTAAAAAGGGAGATAGTCATTCTGTTGGGGAATATTTGCGCCACTTCTTCTCAGCTAAAGCACTAGGAAGTGGTGAAGGGTGGGCATTTTGGGGCTGTCTGTGTGATTTCTTCAATGATACATTGACAGAAGTACGTGCCTACATTTTACAATTCCTCAAAGCAATATGACTGTATTAGAATTTACCCAAAGCAACGGCACATGTTTAATATTTGGGTTACAGATTAGACGAGTAACTTTGTCCTCGCTCTCAACAGGGATTTGCAGAAAATTAAACTCACGTCAGCGAGATTTAAACCTACGACGGTTCTTATTTTGTCATTTAAATATTACATAACCATGTGTGTTTGTGAAATTATATTTAAATCTAAGTTGCTTCGCATTTTTGTTTTGTTTTGTATATTTTTCTGCCGGTAGGTACCTCAAGTATATTACGAATAGAAAATATCATATTTAAAAAAATCGTGTCGCGGTGTTTGTTATCGAACTCCTCCGAAACGATTTGACCGATTTTTATGAAATTTTTTGTGTATATTTGGTAGGTCTGAGTATAGGTCGTAAAGTATATTTTAAACCGCTTCGGGTGAAACCGAGGGGCGCAACTAGTATTTACATAAAAACGCTCACTATGTACTTAAACCAAGTTACTAGAATATTTTGCCCATCACAAAATCAATAATTATTTCGTAGCTTTGATGTACGTATCTAACTTCAGGAATCGTTATGTCTGCAATAAGTATATTTTACCATAAAAAAATACTTTATTTAACATACCTACTATAGCTTTAAATCATTACTGTTAATAATATATCTGAATTAAACAGCCCGTAAAATTGCGTATTAGCCTTCATCAGAAAATGTAATTTTCCGCTCAAAAGTTTTACATGTCGACCAAGTCACAGATGGTTTTACATACAATTATCGCCACATTTACAGAGCAACTTCCAAATAACTTAATCAAACGTTGTAACTTTATCTTTAAGTTAATCGAGGGTGTACAATTATGTGCAGAAACAACCGCGCCCGCCATTTTGGTTAACATTAGGTTTGACCTCACCATAAATCTTCCAGAACCTAATTAAATACGAAACTTTAATTGTTTTAATGTAACACAACTATAGGCTCTTAACAGGGCTCTTAGGGGGGCAACGGGGGTCTCGGGGGGGCAAAGGGGGTCTTTGTGGGGGTTTATGTGGAAAAAATGTAAATAAAACCTCAACCTTTTTTCACTGCTGAATATAGCACATACCGTTGGAAAATCATTGAAATACAGATAATTCCGATTAGAATCTCATTAGCATTGTTATTGTAGCGGCATCTACAAACGCTACATGCGAGCTACACGGCACACTGACGTCACGCGAACTCCTGCAACTCGCAAGCAGAGTTTACCGCGCAACTAGCATAAATACAACGTCCCGACATCAATCGTCGGGCAGTTGCCCACCAGACACAACACCCGTCTGGTCGGAGGATCCTCCCTTTTCTATGGAGGTATGAATGAGCTTTACATCCTGTTCCTCATACCTCTATAGTTATAAAGCAAACCAAAAAGAAAGCAAATATTAGGATGCTAATTAAATTTGCGAATACGGTGCTCCTAACCAAACCAGGTCCTATACATGTTTGAGTGCCAAAAGTGTCCATACAGCTGCACCTTTGAGGACGTAAAAAACACCACTGATACCGCGATTGGCGTGGCGACCTACTGGACCCAACTCATGTAACAAAACAAAATATTTTTACTTTTGCCATCGACTCGAAAAGAAGAATTAAAGTTAAGATTTTCGAATAGAAAGAAAAGAAAGAAAGAAAGAAAATACTTTTTTATATGAAAGCATTTTTCTAATGAATCCACTGAGCCACTTGGACGACCTGCGTGAAGTCTTGTAATATTTATTGCTTTCATTTACCTATATCTGAAAAGTACCAATGGCAGCTGTCCGACACAGAATATAAGGAAAAACAACACAACATATCACCATAAGCCAATCGGAAAACTAGGATTCGAAAGCTCGTCTGTTATTTGATTACTTTTCCATCCGTTAAAACTAAATGCAGTTCCGAAGCAAAGTCTGTTTGCTTTGAACGCGTTCATAGTTTTTGTGTTACGTACGGAATTAAAAAGAAAAACAAGATAATCTTTTACACAACGACCTGCAGCTGGCGTCTATGTGCAACATGAAATAAGCACAGCACATGTCATGTGGAACAATTCCGGAGTCGGTCGACGTAAGTTGTATGTAACTCTTTTAACGGTAGCCTACTTTCAAACAACGTCTCTCATTGTGCCAGCAGGGTGAGGGAAGGGGTGAGGCTCAAAGGGAGAGGTCACCTTTTATGTCCCAAGATGAGGCGCTTTCATCCGCCCCATGGTTTTACACAAAAATGTTTGGATGTAAATACATAATCGGTGAATTCCTGGACCATTTTATCCTTAGTTATTCCAAAAAGAAGGTAATTGTTTTGCTCAATTTTCTTTTAAATTGACGTTGTTTGTTGTCTCATATCGGATTTCTTATTGTTTCCTAAGTATTCAGCGTTATTTTATCATTCAAATCGCTTATTTAATTGTTGTTTGTAAAGCCATTTGAAAACTGTGATGGTATCGCTGCTATTGCAGCGATACCATCACAGTTTCACAGTTTAATTAATTAGGAAACAGTATACAATCGTTTAAGGAAATAGAGTACCCAGCTTGACAATGAGTTCTAACTGCTTGTTCATTATTACGAGCTGTGTGCAACCGCGACCGCGTAGCTAATTAATCGAATTCAGTTCGAAGTAGCAAGATGCGGCGTTCTGGTATTATGTGCTCAGTAATACAGTAAACAGCCTAGCTTATTTGAATAAACAATGAATATATAACAACGTTTCCTCATTCATCGTGTACCCTAAAATTCACAAAAATGATCCTCTTTAATATGCAAGAGGCGCAAAATTTATAATTTATGACGTAAAAACGCGACGCGGCAGACGTCCACCCCCCAGCGACCATAGCAACTCGAAATTTTCAATTCAACAGTTTTTCTAGCATTCATTAACTCGCTCTGATGAATTCATCTTGTACAAGCGAGCTGTAGTCTTTTTGTAGCTAAAAGAAACGAGCGAAACCAGACGAATCGGAATAGGTTCCCCCTTTTTTTTTGGTTGGGAAATCATCAAATTACCTCTCCCGCTCTGGGCGGAGCGGAAGGGCGTGTGAATAGGTACGCCTAGGACTACTTTGATTAATTCTTAGTTCGGTTTACTGTTCGCAACCAGACGATAAATGTAGGCTTTAATGGACGGGAAAACTTTATTTACCAGTCAGTATTTAAGCTTAAGTAGTACCTAAATAATCGACGTTGAAAGTTTATTTCGCTGGCTTTTGAAAAGTCAAACTTTTAAAAGGACATTATCGCTCCGCAGTATTTTAGGGGCTGTTGCTAAGTGAAGTCTTTTCTCAACCAGACCGTTCCATTAAACTTGCAAATGCTTTCCCTAATAAAGGACATCATGAAAGGAGCTAACGGAAATAGGTGACTAAAATGAAAGGGATGGCACATAGCTCTTGCTCTTTTTTCTCTCATTTTGGTCCGCCTCTATGACGGGAAATGCATCATATTTTTCTGCCACGGGAGATTCTCGGACAATTGCTCATATAAATTATAGCCATTGTCGTCAACGAGGTTTTATTGTGAAAAGTAAATGTACTGAGGTTGCTTAAAAACGCAGGTTTACATTGTTTTATTTATCTTTGTTTAAGTTTGTCTTTTCTCGGTGTTGGAGCACGAACAGATGTTACACATTTGAACGAAATATTATTTTGCGATTTAAATATTTTAAGGTCGTTTGGAAATCCAATATTTTCTGTTTCGAATTTTGATTTTAGATTACTTACCTACTTTATGAATGTTACACGCTAAGTACTTTGCAAAACTAAATAGATTTCGAAAAATTCAAAATAGAAAGGTTTTAATTTACCGTGCACTTTTTCTTGCTAACTATTAAAAACTATACCTCAAAGAAAAAGAAAAGAACCCATTAAAGAGCTCACCTTTATTTCTACCCGCAATTATTTTCAATACTACTTCTATAAAGAACAATCGAATAAAACTTCCGCCTTCTTAGTGCAAGTTCCGAGCTATTTTAAAATAAAACCGCAGGGTTGCCAGCAAGAAATTCTCGTTTTTTACCGGTTCCTTGCAAGTGCAGTGCGACTTACAAAGGCTGTGTTCCAGAGCCAGTCGAGTGTTCGACTGGTTAAGCAATTTCTGTACTGCCTTTGATGTGGCTTGGAACACAACGGTATATGTGTGCGGAACCATATTACGAATAATATTACAAAGATTAATTTGATCGTGTGTGAGACTATACGATCTTTGTTATAGAAAGAAAATGCTTTTGCAGATATAAGTTTCTTACACTATTAATTAAATTAAGAAGTCGTATGTAATCTTTAGTTTATTACTTGTTTAGACTAAAGCAGTCATAGCTGCTGGAAATAATCGAAATTAAACCAATATTTATTGAAATTTCATGGTACAGTTAGTACTCTGCATAACCCGACCCTTCTTGCATTCTTCTTCTTAATAAGAGGGGTCAGGTATTGTAGTGCACTGACCGTGCAGTCAGAAATTGAAACCCTACCGTGACGCGTATACCTTAGCCGTCATCGGCCGAACTATGGTCCTACGTCGTCAGCCGAACTCGGGCGATCGAACCAAACATAATGTAAAAGAAATTGAGTGCGTACACCTAGTTATCGGACGCCATCGTACGATGACGGTAGAATGAATGTACGCACTCATGGTGTATCCGAGTTGCCATGTTAAAGCCATTTCACACAACTGTCAGTTGTGATTTGAATTTACGTATAATTTAAACTGGTTGTCAATTTGACAAACAATGAATTTCCTCGAATTTACAATAGTGGTACAGTCACCAAAAGAGATAAGTAACCAGGGTCGTCGGATATAGTTGAAGTTTAGTAAGAAACCGATGGATGTATTCGAATGAAATTTAATTTGATAAATGATCTGTTTGTTTTCTATTAATTACATTAAATTTTATTCGAAAACATTTATCTGTTTCTTACTAAACTTCAACTATATCGACGACCTTGGTTACTTATCAATTTTGGTGACCGTACATAGGCGGATTTAATGCCATACAGTATTCATCATTGACCGCTGTAGATAAAGTATCCACGGACAAATAAAAACTCTCTCACACAGAAACTAGCGTCCGGACTCAAACTTACCCAAAAAATACATAGTTTATTTACAAAAAAAACTTCCCTTCTCTCCTTCTTAGCTCATTTATTATTATTATTACTAAAGGGAAGTTTTATTATTTACGTTGTAAATGGACATGATCCGGGTAGCGGGCAATTATTAACAGTTTGACAAGGGTTAGGACGTGGCCACACCGTCGCGCCTAATGTAGGCGGTTGTGATATATCGCCGGCCGTCATAATGACTTTCCACTTTGTTTTTTACATTAATATATTGTTTAGTGATATTTGTTTAAGCGGGTGTGTTTATTGGCCTTGAAACAGGGAATATCCCTTATCGCACTAGGGCACACTTTCTTATTACAAAGTCTGAGTTCAAAATAATTGATGTGCTGACTAATTTTAACATAAGGAAACTGTTTTTGGTACAGAAGTGGATTAATAGTTTTATCAATCTTAATTATGGAGCAAAATATTTAATTAAAATCGGAACAGAAGTAAAATTTAAACTCTTAGTTATTAAATTAAATGCTAAGCAGTTTATCGAATTATTGTCAATTTTGATGATACTTCAAAGTTTATTTCGTTGCCGACTGTACAAAGTATCACAATTTTTTTGTTGTTAAATGATTTTATCAACTGATTGGTTTTACAAAGCTTACATTTTCACAGAGCCCTATGAATCCCCATGAATAAATAAAGTAACAAGCCACACTTGTCAAAGGCTTGTTCATATGGCGATCAGTGTCAATCTATAGGGTGACTCGTGTCGTCACGCTAAACTCTGCCTTAGGCTGTGTACACATTGATTGACGTGCTTGTTTGCTTGATGCACGCGAGTTACTGTCACCAAGTCGATGTATATTTGGACACCTACACTGTGTACATACATACAACGTGGAGACGATAATAAATAAAAACATTGATAATACTAAGGCATAAAATTATTTTGAAACTATCAAATAAATCCTAACATCGTTTAAAACGTGATTTTTTCAAACAAATTAAATAGTAGTGATGGGCCAACTATGGGCTTTGCCAAACTTTGGCTAACTGTAGTGACAAACTATTGGATAAATTTGGTTTATTTTTTGTATACAGACTGGAAATGTCATTAGATATACGAAGATTAATAATAATTAAAAAAATAATAATAATGTTATTATTATATATATAATGTTATTAATTGATTAATTGTGATATTGTCGTCTTGACTTTGTGTATATAAAACCTATAGAACCTAAATACAAGTAAAACCCTTGCAGCTTTTGCAGCCATATACGCGATAGGGTGGCAGAACATTCTAGCTCATGGCTGCATAAATATGTAAACAGCACTTTTAGACGCATAGCTTCTTAAGTACTTCATTCACATTGCCCTCAGTAAACAGTAACCCCTTATTTATAAACGTTGCTTAAAGTTAAAAGGTGCCTAAACGTCAAAAAATTATGGTGAAACAGTCGCTTATCATTACTTAACTTTTAAGCAATGTTTATAAATAAACTCCTTAGAAACGTCAACAATCAGTTGTGTTATTTATATATTTAGCATCTCTAACAAAATATAAACACAATACATAATACATCCTAACTTCCTAACTATCCTAACTTCCTAATCCTAACTAATATTATAAATGCGAAAGTAAGTTTGTTTGTTTGTTACCTTTTCACGCCTAAACCACTGAACCGATCATCATGAAATTTTGCATATACGTTTTCAGGGGTACAGAAACGGACATAGGGTACCTTTCATCCCGAAAATAAGTACTGTTACCGAGAAAAACAACAATAACGTTCTTATGATAATAGGTGGCGCCACGTGTCTTTCGAATCACGATTGAATTATAACCCGAATTGGTAGTCAAAATCTAAATTAACGCGAGCGAAGCCGCGGCCATAAGCTAGTAATTAATAATGGGCAACATCAGATATTAAGTAGGTGTACTCCTTCACTTATGGGGGACCACAGCGTGCACAACAAAGTTAACAAAGTTATTAATATAAGAGTTTCAAGAGAGATTGAAACAATGTTGGTAAAATTTGGGAAACATTAATAAATTTTGAGATAGTCAAAGTCAAATTATTTATTCCAAATAGGCACATAAAAGACACTTTAGAACGTCAAAATTTACAAAAAAATATGTAGAATTGATTCTAGTTGCCCCTTCAAAAAGGTAGTTTCGTATGGAGAAGAATGGGCAAGAAACTCCACCGTTACTCTTTTAAAATGTTTTATAATATTATATAGGTACTCGTATACATTAATTATATAATTATATGTGAAGACGATGCATCTAGAATAAAATTACTATACCACAATAGGTAAAAAGAATTAAATATAATGCAATGGCAGGTAAATTAATTATGTGATAGATACATGGTGCTCACATATTTACAAATATTGAAAAGTAGGTAGATAATGTAAAAGAAAAAAATGACATTAGAGATACTTAAATATGCTTGTACTGTTAGATGCGCGTCAATTAGTGTCAACGCACCCTTAAGTGCAACGCGACTTAAGGTCTATCCACACTTATCAGGACCGTGCCCGGGACGTGGAAGGATTTTGCTATGCCAGGGGCTCAAAAAAAATATTCGGTGTGTACATTCTATATGAGCTCGTTCACACACGTCCGTGTCCGGGCCGGCGACAGAGCTTCAGTACCTAACTTGTGTGTGCCACGGCCCTGATATGTGTGGATAGACCTTTATTCAGCGAATCTCGGCCAAGCATCTCTGCCAATTTTTACTATCCTCGACCTATTTGGCTGTGGTTCTTGAAATTACCATTTGAGTTATAATATGCCTATTACTGTGCAATAAGAATGACTTTATAATTTAACAAGCTTGCAACACAACAATAATTCTTAAGTATGTGGATTTTTTATGAACAATTTATTTTAGTAAGTGGAGAAAACGGAAAAAATACCAAATGCCCGTCAAACGTACATAGTAATACATAACATCAACGTGCTTAGGCAGAAAATAAACAAAATAAATTTTCATTTAAACAGAAAACAGAAATAATGTCATTATGCCTCGCTCGCTTCATCGAATCAACGACAAAATTCAATTTATTACTTACGTCCTTATAACAAAGCCAAAACACTTTGCATCTTCTGGAACTAAATCATTTGAGTACAACAAAACCGTAATAAGTCGCTGAGAGGGAAGCAAAGAGGCTGGTGTACCTTCAGTCTCTCGACCATAGATTTAGTATATACTACTAGTTCTCGACGATGAAAATACGGAGAGAGGGATGCAAGGAGGTTAGTCTCAATCTCTCCCGAAGCGGCCCGGTGCGGTGTCCCGATAATAATTTGGCACGCTATCAAACCGGCAGAACAACTTTAATTAAACAAGCATTAGGAAGTTTCCAGAGATAACTCCACTGTTTTGAACTGACCGCTCTGTTTAAATACTTCTAAAGGTATACTGATAGTAATTAATAATATTAATGGAACGTCTGGCAACTGATTAAGGTTTTGTTTGCAAATAGTTAAACCTTTTATCGGGCGTTTAAATAATATAGGTACATAGCCACCATAGCGGGATACAGGTATCACGTAACTACTCTTTCTATAAAATACTTTGCGGGAACTGTCAAACTGACAATGGGAATACGTCAAGGGAATAAGAAGTTGCATTCTCCTTTGTGCTAGCATAACAAAGTTTGTCAAGTGTAAATATTGCAAAATATTGCCTTAATTCGTTGTATTGGATTATGGGCCCCTTGTTCACAGCAGCCGAATTAGATTGTAGATAATGTTTTAAACGTAGTGCAAGTTGACAAATAATGAAATGCCTTTTAGATTTCGAAACGGTTTTAAAAATAAAGAATGGACTATGGTCTAAAGCAAAACGCAAGCAAGCCATACTAAAATAACAATATTCAGGTACAAAAGCGAGAAAATTTCCACATTTATGACAATAACTGCACTTTCGAGATAGTTTCCAGCTTTTACACGGGCATTTTGAGCACATATTCATATAATTATGTACATTTAACTGAAAAGCGGGGATGTCACAGGTGCAGGGCAACAATTGCGTTTATTTGAGTTTCACTGCAACGTTGAAATGAAATTTTCGAACTTATAATGTTTCAAATTCAAGATTATTTTCTTTTATCCTAACTCCTAACTATATATTATATTTATATTTATATATTTATATTTATATATTTAAATTTATATAATATTATAAATGTGAAAGTAAGTTTGTTTGTTACCTTTTCACGCCTAAACCACTGAACCGATCATCCTGAAATTTTGCATATACATTGTCAGGGGTACAGAAACGGACATAGGGTACCTTTCATCCCGCAAAAAAGTACTGTTCCCGAGGAAAACATCAATAACGTCCTTATGATAATAGATGGCGCCACGTGTCTTTCGAATCATGATTGAATTATAACCCGAATTGATAGTCAAAGTCTAAATTAACGCGAGCGAAGCCGCGGGCAAAAGCTAGTTAAACATAAATTAGTTACGTTTGACATGCACGATTGCACCCCCGACGCAAAAAGAGGGGTTTTATAAGTTTGACCGCTGTGTGTGTGCGTCTGTCTGTGGCACAGTAGCTCTTAAACGGGTTAACCGATTTGGACGCATTTTTTTTTAAATTTGAATGCAGTTTTTCTTCTAGCGGTGGTTCTTAGACATGTTTTATCAAAATCGCTTCAGCCGTTTCAAGGTCATCAGCTTTTCTGAGTCGGGGGTTTTTAATGTTACCTATTATAATCTAATATTGAAGTTGCTACGTTAAGCCAAGTAGGCCCAGTTTGATTACTTTTACATAGATAATAATCATATTCAATTCCAATTACATTTACAGAAGTAGGTAATAAATAGTAAGTTTGAAACCCCATTAGCAAAACATAAAACGTAGAATTACCCATTACAAGCGTCCTCTTTAACGTTCTCTTCAAGACCTTACACGAACAATTGCGAGAATTTCTCATTAAATTGAATCGTTAAAAATCTCTTGCTGGTTTTGTTAGTGATCTTGTGTGAGACAGTCCTTTTGTCCCGGCTATGTTTGCTTTTAATTAAAATCTCTCGTCTGCCTGGGGACGCCGTAATTAATGAAACTTCAGATTATGTTTATAGGACAGTTGCATTATGACAACTTATTGTTTGTTTGGGTCTGTTGGCCGCCATGATTGCTGGTTTGTTGTAGAGTAGCTATAGCGGTAAAACAAACAGGTTAATTGCGGCGGGTTATTAAACAGGTTTGGTAAGAATGGTAATAAAAAAAAAGGTATTTTAATTAAGTATAACAAATAGATTGGACATACATAGAGTGATCCAGTTGTTAAAGCACTAGCTCTGCCCGCGGCTTCGCTTAAGTAAGTACCGTCAAACTGGGTGAATAGGGATGCAGGGGTGAATCGAGACGAAACTTTAAAAGGGATTTTAACATTGAAATAATATAGTTTGTTGCCAAAAAGCACTCAAATGTGTGTACTGTGTTATAATTAACGATTAAGTGCCCTTGTTGGCAACAAACTATATTATTTCAATGTTAAAACCCTTTTAAAGTTGGGAATGTGAAGTCAAAGTATGTCCGTAATATTATCCTCTCCAACATTAGTTGATTTTGTTAATTTTAACTAAAACTTATTATCAAAGCGTTCTAACCTGCTAAGGTCGTCGATGTTTACTTTCGGCCCTACTATGGATCACAACGTGTCGCCACATTTTTTGACACAAATATCAGTTCAAAGAATGTGGCATGCTCAGAGGTATAAGATTAAATGTCGATAACTCTACCTAGTACCGTTCTAGGTGCTAAAAAGTGGACAAAACTTTACGATAGCTTTTAAGAAAAATAAAAGAATAATGACCCTACGTGCAGGTATGGCCAAATTTTCTTTGTAACATTCACGTCCCATTTTTCTAAACCCAATTTCCACCCTCCATTGGATATAAAGAAAGGAATTTTCTCGTGTTTAATTAAAAAGACGGTGATTAAGATCCGAGGTCCAACAAAGACAAAAGATAGAATGACGGATAAACGGTCGGAGGGGCTAGTGAATTGAACAGGATGTAATTATGTTTGTGTTAGGTGCGCTGTCTTAAAAATCTAATTAATTAATTTTGCTTCAGCATTTGAGAAGTATCAAGCAAACATGAGCTACGAAAAATCTTATTTCGTTTTGACACGGACTGTATGAAAAAAGCTTAGCATAATCAGCCTATAATGTTCCCACTGCTGGGACACAGGCCTCCTCTCTGTGAGAGGGGCTGGGCTGTAATTCACCACGTGGGCCCAGTGCGGGTTGGTAGATGTCACATGTGTTCGAATTTTTGGTTCTAGGACATGCCAGTTTCCTCACGATGTTTTCGTCCACCGTTTTGAGGGCAGTGGTGATGAAATCGTTTACACAAAGTAAAACGCCTGTCTGGAGTCGAATCTACGCCACATGATTCTAGAGACCCCCTACCGTAGAAATTTTTGGTCTGATATCAAAAAAAAAAAAATGCTGTTTCATAGAAAAGTGCAATACTTACGCGGTCAAAATCTATGGAACAGCTCAATTTTTTTAAAATAACCTACGAAAAATATCTAAACTAAGGGGTCTAGAATCATATACTGAAGCCTTGGTAACAGGTTGCGTGTCGATGTCCTTACCACCTTGTATAAATAAAAATTAAATGTTGTTGGCTCAACTCAAACTCAAAGCATTTATTTCAATTAAACCATTTACAGGCACTTTTGAATTGTCAAAGAGTCGGTCAGTTAGTCAGCGCATCACTTGAGAACGGCTGGACAAATTAGGCTATGTTTTGTTTTAAAATGTTCGTAATAGTCTGAATTAGGTTTTTATGGGAAAAGATTCCCGGAAAATTTTCAAATTCGGGATGAACTTAACGTCCTTTTTTCAATGGAAGTTATTGAAATTTTGACAGCATAACGTCCGTCAGGTCAGTTAGTAGATAATCTAACGATTTAATAGGTTAGCTCACAAAATATTATTTATTTTACAAAACACATAAACAACCATTTCCGACTGCTACCAACCATATTTTTGACTTTGTTACATGAACAAAACACAGTATCATTACCAATAAAAACGTCAGTTTTGATAATATAGCGACAATACGGCTTAATAGAAGCAGTTATCATAAATCAAGGAAGACCTCAAGACCTCTAGGACGAACATTAGACCTAGCTACAACCGTTACAATGGTTCAGAAGGGACCCAAAACTAATTTATAGTTTCTGCTATTGTTGTTGTACCAGGTTAATAACTTCGTTAGGTTGGTATTACTGCGGACTTGTTTGTGGAAGAAAGTACAGTGTACGTGCTCGGTAAGTTGGTAGACAAAAAATAAGGAAAGATTCTTCAAGAGGAATCGAATCAATGTTTTCTATTAAGTTGACGGCACGGTTGGCGCAGTGGTTAAGCGATTGACTGCTGCGCTGCGTGTCGCGGGTTCGATTCCCGCACGGAACAAATATTTGTATGACCTACAAGTAGTTATTCCTGGTCTGGCTGTTTGTGTATGTGTGTTTAAATATTTGTAAACGCACCCACAATACAGGAGAAATTCCTAGTGTGGGGCAACGTTTGAAAAAAAAAAGCGTTCGTATAAATCTGACAATGACGAAATGTTTGCTCGTGATACTAACGAAATATGTGGATTTATTCACTAATCTGTCTGTTCGTCAAACAACCAGTTTTACTAAGGAGTAACGTATTACCTAGTTACTTGTTTGTGGAGGTCAGATAGGCAGTCACTCCATTTAATAAACTGGTATTCAGCTGCATCCGGTTAGACTGGAAGCTGAACACAACACCAATACTTTGAAAAAACGCTTGACAAATGATGATGACACTACTTAATATTTTCATTTAATGTAGACATGATTAGTGCTCTGAAAAAAAGGGAAGATGCTGTGGTAGCCCATAAAGGAGATGGCGGTACGACTTGGACATCTTTCTCAGAAATTGCCAAGAAATAGCGCAGGACTAAGAACGATAGATACCTGAATGGAAGTAAGCCTTTGCCCTAGCACAAATCAAAGGTAAAGGCTGTATACAATACGGTCGATAAAAACTAGCTGCGCCCCGCGGTTTCACCCGCAGAAATTTCGCTCCCGTGGGAATATCGGGATAAAAGTATCCTATGTCCTAATCCAGGTCATAGTCTACCCATGTGCCAAATTTTATCCAAATCCGTTCAGCCGTTTTAGCGTGATTGAGTAACAAACATCCAAACATCCACACTTTCACATTTATAATATTATAGTAGGATACGTCACATGATAGAGTTTTCTCTACAATATTAAATCAAAACTGATCAAAAATAAAACTCATGTTTCGAAATTCTTTTCAAATTTTCTTAACACAAATCCGTCTACTCCGCAGTTGGCGAATCGAATCAAAAATACATGAGTCGGTAAAGCAGGTGAATCCAAGATAGTTTGCTGTCTAAATATAAAGTTACCGAAGTCGGTAAGTTGCCGTAGTCAAGTTGTTCAGCACTTCGCTCGGCGCTTCCTTTGGAGACGGTCCGTAATTATCTGACGTTGTATTACTAGTTAAGAGTGAGTTAAGTTAGTTAAATAATTGCTAACTAGATAATTTCGTATTAGAATTAGTAGAAGCGAATGTTTGATTAGTAGCAGCAGGGTTGTTGAGAGAATTGAAAATGTTTGCAATATTACTAATTGTTACACTAGAATTTAATTGATGTGGTTTTCTAAACTAATGTTTGATGAATTAATGTGGCTTTATAACTATGCAAAACTTGCGTCTATGAAATAGTTTGTTTGTAATGTAGGCACATTTACATCATCTACATAAACAACAAACTATTCTGCTTCAAGTGTGAATCTATGATGTGTGCATATTCTTTCGGCAAGTGCAACAAACAAACGATTGGTCTATTCTGATCATTCATTGTCATAAAAGTAAGTAATTCGTTGCTTTTAATAGTTTAAATACAGAAAACACTTGTCTTTTTTAAATATTACAGTGTCATGTAGTGGCTAGCATAATTAAATCCTAACTTATCCTATCCTAACTATAATATTATAAATGCAAAAGTGAGTTTGTTTGTTACCTTTTCACGCCTAGACCACTGAACTGATCATCCTGAAATTTTACATACACGTTGTCAGGTCTACAGAAACGGACATAGGGTACCTTTTATCCCGAAAAAAAGTACTGTTCCCGAGGAAAACAACAATAACGTTCTTATGATAATAGATGGCGCCACATGTGTTTCGAATCATGATTGAATTATATTATTATAGAAACTTTAGTGGTGTGTTAGGAGCTTTTTTATTTTTTATTTAAGAACCTAATTCATTTTGTTAGTCTAGAGTGTTGATAGACGGGTTTTTTATCCTCCTAACTATAATTCCCCGAACAACCCGAATTGATTGTACCGATTCTAAATAAACGCGAGCGAAGCAGCGGACAAAAACTACTACTCTAATATCTCTGTACTCATAAAATTATGCTCTCCAGTGAGTTCCTCCAATGAACTTTGGTTGCAGTTACCGTGTTCAAGTTAGTTCACCGTTTTACTGCTAACTCTTATAAACTTGTACCTTGTCCTCACTATGTTAATTTGGCAGCGACGGCCCAAACATTAAGTTTATGAGTGTCCCGCCGCGCCGGCTAGCTCGGATGCAAATATAGCAACTGGCCTAAGTCGAGTTTATGAAATTTATAGGAAGTCGTAACAGACGTTTTTAACTGGGTAGTACCATGATTTCCAAATAAAAATTAGATTGGTTCTGATTTTTTAAAATTAAATATAAAATTTTAAGTTTGTGATTCGACTCAAAATATTTTTGTATCGAGGGTAAAAGTGACAGTGTAGGGGCGTTTGTCCATCGCTGCCGTCACCGGGACGTCACCGAGAAACGAGATAATTGGAACCGAGCGATGATGTCCCGGGGACAGCGATCGTGCGTCCACCGCAACCGTACTCGGCAGTATGTTATAATAATAGACAAAACCAAAACCAGGTGAACGGTGACGGCAGTATGTGGACGAGATCAAGGGTGTTTTGTATTGCTGGCACATCGACCCATCAAAGTCTCGGGCCGAGTTCTAGCGGTCGCGCCAAACTACTCGAAACTTTGGCGGCCGGGATGACGGCGCTTTTTACAGGAAATTATAATACACGAAGAAGAAGGTACGTCTCTCTTGTTATCATCAGCCATATTTTAACTACTGTGGGCGTACTATGGGAAGTGTTGGTTATTGCGCAATAGCAAAACCGTTCACAGATCAAATCAAGTAATAATTTACGATAAAACTAATCACACTAGCAATTCGTACACTGTAGCTACACGACACAACTATACGGAACGCGCGACCGTTTCTAAACGTGTTCACTGCTTAGCCGCCAACAACAAACTCTGCTTTACACTCTGGTCAAGCTTTATGTTATAGACTTTGTCGGGCGCCGCCTGGTGGCGCTGGCGTACCGATTCATCAAAGTCAAACGATTGATTTAACGTATTTCCGACATACATATTCTTTTTAGGTACACATACATAAACTCACGCGTTCTTCCCATGAGGGTAGGCAGAAACTACAGAACGCCACCTGCTACGATACTCCTTTTGCCTCGTTTACGTTCATACATCTGGTCATACACGCACGCCGGTTGCGAGTACTACGCACCTGACCTTTATGAAGAACATCACCAGTGAGGTCACTACATGTCTTCCTCGTGCGTCCCCTCCCGGCGTTTCTACTCACATCTGCCTTGTAAATACCTTTTGTTAGTCACCCTTCATTCATCCTCTCAACATGACCAAACTCAAACTCAAAGCATTCATTTTAATTAAACCATTTACAGGCACTTTGGAATTATCAAAGAGTCGGTCAGTTAGTCAGAAAGTTGAAGCTAGTTGCCCATTCCAAAACGTAGATCTCTATGGAGAAGAACGGGCAAGAAACTCCAAGGACACTCTTTCTAAATCAAGATATTACAAAATCCTGGGTACATTATTCTTGTTGCTTCTATATGCGAGAACAATGAAAAAAAAAAAAAAAGAAACAATTCAAAATATAAGATTAATAATAAGAATAAGCCGTGGCAGTTAAGAGATGACCAGTCTCAACTGACGGCGCCCGTTCACGAACATGACGCGTGGATCAGCACCATCCAGCTCAACCATTTTGTAGGGAACCGAATGATCCAACACACGCGCCACCAACAGTGAGACATTTAAGTTAGCATGACATAGTCTCAACTGCCATGCTGTCAAGTCAACATAATTATATAATAAACGAATCCATGGTACTCACATTTCCAAAAATTGAAAAAGTGCTTCTAAATTATACATAACTATAGTTTGCTATGTACTTGAGCAATGAATAAAATTTTACTACATAAAAGAAAAGAATCATGAAAATATCTATTGAGTTATTCAATAATAAAACATATTTTGTAAAAAATAAACAAACATTAAGTTCGCAATGTCAGAAAAATAAAAGGGGGAATAAGAAAGGAGTATCTCTTCCAAACATTCAAATTTTAACTAGTGCGCCCGAGTGGCTGTGGAGCAGGACCAGCATTAAGCCAAGCATTTTTATCTACGATATAGTCATTGAACTTATAATATGCTTGTCTAAATAGTGTGCGTTAAATGCATGTTTTAAATTTCTTCTCATTTAGTTGAAGAATATCGAGTGGTATTTTATTATAACATTTTACACAGTACCCCATAAAAGAAGTACCTACTTTAGATAACCTGAAACGTGGTTGATCTAATTTGTTCTTATTTCTAGTGTTGAAATTATGCCTGTCACTTGTCTTACTAAAAAGATGTAGATTTTTTCGAACATACATAATGTTTTCATATATATATTGACAACGTACCGTCATGAATTCATGATGTTAATTTTTTTAAACAGTTCCCTTAGAGATTCGCGTTTGCGGAGGTTGGAGATGGCTCTGACAGCCCTCTTTTGCAGACCAGAAACATCTAAGCATACCCTTTTCAATGGTTGTCATTAATTCATTCTTCTTAATTTTTAGGTATTTATTTATATTGGATAAGAATAGATGTCGAGCATCTACTGCCCAGGTAATCTCAGCTAAAAGCCGTGAAAACAAATGGTGTAGAGCTAAGCACCACACTGAATTTATGAAAATTTTGCGAGCCTTCTTGCGTTTTCAAATATATAAAATTGTTAGTTTATTATGTCGTTATACTTAAGTTTATTACTATTAGTAGAGCACGCCTGACCAGCGGGGTAATTACGTAACACACTAACAGTAGGAATGGGATTCATTTTGACAGTTCAGCAACATTCATTGCGTTATTTACGTTGTTGAGCCGTCAAATTTTTCGAACACATGAAGCAATGGATTAGCAATAGGCTTCAAAATGATTCAGATTGTGATAGATTGTGTGTTACGTAATTAGGGTACAGGTTTTTTAATAAACTTCGTAAAATAATTAGGTTTTATATTTTTACATGATTTGTTTTGCTATTGTTTATTATGACCGTAAAACTTTAAAGAATTTCTGTTATTAAAAAACCTCCTTAGGATCGAAAAGTGACTATTCTGGGATTTTTGCTGTCATTAGCTAGAGTGGTTTCTTCAGTTGAATCTCTCAACTCAAGTTCATTGATTTGGACAGGACAGGTCCACTCAATCTATGTGGTTGTTTCCTCAAAAGACCATTTCAGACACCAATGTACATGGTTTTCACATGATCTACCTAATATTATGTCTTGACTTAAAAAGAGACCTCTGAATTTGTTTCGGCTTTTCTCCTCAGAGTAGTCAGATAGGAAACGCCGACCTCATCTAGTTTAAAAAATATGATTGACGTGTAAAAAGTGTTTGTACAAACTTATTTACAGAAATAAAAATATTTATCAAACAGAGTATTAATCATGCATTTATTTGTCAACTTTATTTAACCAGCTAACCAATTTTCAGAGACATTTGTGTCAAGAATGTAAACAATAGCCTTGCATTTGTATTTGGGACACATGATTAGCATTTTCCATTTGCCGTGACAATGCAGCCAACGTTTTTGGTACTAACTTCCAAGGTTTTGGCACAATACACACAAATATGGCACAGTGCACAAGCCAAATAGCTCTGGCGCTAATATTTTTATAATGAGCTCAATCTTTTTGTGTGTCTTATTATAAATGTATGAAAATAAAGTAGCTAAGGCCGACAATCGTAGATTAGGAATAAATATGTAATTTATAAAGAAAAATAATTTAGTAAATACCACAAATATTCGATCAATATGTCTCTGCTATTGTGCGCTTTTATAATTTCTCACGTGACGACATCATCGTGGACGTCCCCGTCCACGTTTATAAAATGTATGGAAATACGTCCACGTCCACGTCGCGGCATCACGATAACTCAGGAAAGTAAAATGTATGGAAATATATGAAGACGGTTTTAAATTTCCATCCACGATAACGTTATAACGTGCACGTATTTCCATACATTTTATAGACGTGGATGTGGACATCCACGACAACATCGTGACGTTACAAATTATAATAACGCAAATTATATAGATACAAAAAAAAAACTACCACCATATAAAGCCTCTTTCATTGATGACAACACACCTTTACCCCTAAAGTGACCCTAAACCCACAAAAATATTGAATCAACTAAACTATTATTATAATAAACGTAAATACTGCTACATTGCGTGCCCGATATCTTTATCGAAATGCCTTTTACTCGTATAACCGTCAATAATGCCTTTAATCGCGGGATCACCTTCAATATATATTACGAAAGGAATCGATATCGTCAGCTTACTCAGCTAAGGTACCGCCCTTAGTCTGGGTACAGGAGTAAATATTTGACAGAAACCATGCTTCATACAAGAGCGGTGCGATCGCCAAATTCAAAAGCGATATGTCGTAAAATAATTATTGCATTTTTGCAAGATACCTATTTCATAATGGTATGTTATGGTATGGTTTGGAAAATATTATGCTTGAATTTTCGTAACACCATAAAATATCTATCAATACAAAATCCGTTGTTTAAAACGCAAAATTGTAAGGTATTTATGATGGTGTCCGTAAGTACTTAGGTATGCATAACAGCACATTATCACATCAATATAGTAAAGTATACTGGGATTGATTTCGCTAAACATAGAAAGATGTCTACCTATCTTTGAGTCCATCGTGTTTAGTAATATTTTTAAATAATGTACTGTGTTAGTAAATGTGTTGAACAACATGAAGACATAAAAGCCGCTAACTGAAAGCGACCGGTTTAGCGAGAGGACCATTTCCACTACGTCATCGTCACTTAACTACATACCTACAGTCGTACTGTTAATGCTATGCCAAAGAAGCTCGATTGTATGAAGCTTAGTCTCTGTTCTATATTCTACTCATGTATCAGCTGTCATTCAGTACAATATTTTAATATTGCTCAATCGATAGCTCACGGCTTGAGGATCCTGAGCGACGTTTATGGGGTGTAATGTATACGTATTTTCCTTTTCCTTCTGCAGTAGGTGTGGGGGAGGTGAAGTTTCGTGTTATTCGATTGATGTGTGTGAATTTGAATTACGAAGGAATTGTTAATAGGTACCAGTGGCGTAGCTACCGCCGTATCAGCCGTATCAATGATACGGGGCCCCCAACCAGCAGGGCCCACGCGTGTTAGCTAAAATTCGTATAATATTATCCCCTCAGATTCTTCTTGATAAGAGGCCCGTAATTAACGAAAACCTAATGGCAATATGAAATTTGACGTAATTTGTTTATGACTTACAAAGGCTACTTACTAGCTGGAGGCGCAGGCGCGGGCCAATTCTCAAGCTCTTGCATTACTTTAGTAAAATCACACAGAAAATTGGACTTATCCTAGTGAGAATATTGCAATATTCGAGCTCACATCGCTCGCGTTTGAATGAAAAATGTATGCGTCTGAGTCAGGATGCTATTTTAAACATTAAAAAAATACAATTATACTTTTGAGCTTCTGCGTAGTCGGGTAAAAAGGGCCTCCAGCAAATTTTTATACAGGGCCCATTTAAGACTAGCTACGCCACTGTTAGGTATCCTAAAAGACTTCTCTACTAGCTTATCGCACGTAACATACCTATTCATTCTTTTTCTTACCTCTTTTTCTATTTTTTATTTAATTTACGATCAGGTAAAGAGTAATAAATAGAGGATTCACACTATGTGTTAATTAATATACAGGCCAAGTGGGTAATATATATTTAACTCTTGAATTCATAATGTACATCCCGTTAGATCACAACATGAATGCTTAATTAATTAACCCTATTCTAAATTAACCCTAATCATATCTAACATCACTCTTCAGTTATTTAAAAGTAATTAACAACTACGAGTCTTAAAACAAAATTATCAAGTTATAGTTTCTTTGCTCGATTTTAAGGCAGTTCTGCAAGCTCGTAAATCCACCTGAAGAGCATAAGAGGCTTCTATTCGAGCATTTCCGAGCTTGGAACTGGGACATATTTGAGGTGGAGCTCCATTCGAGCCAGTGACGTTTAGAGTGTGCTCGAGACACGTATAGGGAGGCAAAATTCCGTATAATGAACGGTGCCGTCGATGGCTCTCGATGGCGCAGGATGTTGGCGCAACACTGACGCGTTGTCGCTATATTGGAAAAAAATATAGACTGTTGTAGAATGATGCAGTTTAACGATTGATGAATTTTTATTTCGGGTCGGGCAAAGTGTTATTGGGTTTTTCCATCTGGAATTTCTCAGTAGCAGCCCGGAGTCTGGATTTGTGCCCGGTTGATGGCAAAAGGCTCGCCCCCTATTACGTGGGACTTAAACATAACTGGTGAAATGTGGGTGTACTATGAGTGCACCTCTGCCTAACCATTCGGGAAGGACAGTCGTGATGTTATGTTATGATTTTTTATTTAAAATATCTAAGAGGCTCTGGTTTAAATACTTTAAAAAAGTAAGCTATTATAAGGGCTAATTAATTTTGCATTTCAGGCTAACAACATCCTAATCAAAAATGTTACGTATGTTCGTAATGGTAGGTACTTGTTCAATTACCTACATAATAATAAATAAATAAGGAATAATAATGACGTCATAATACATCTACAAGAAAAAACACCAATCATTTGTGTTTACAAAAAACAATGTTCAAAATAAGGCACCCCCAAAATATCCGCTATCAGATGCACGCATTCTCTTCCCCATTAATTCCACCGCGTCCTTTCTAGTCACGTTCAGAGGTCCAAAATAACACAGAGTGCAAACACACAAATGTAGGAAACTGCACAATAACCAGTACGACCATAATTCCGAGCACTCAGCATTTAATGTCGACAAAATGTAAATGTACCACTAGCAGCGCTCAAAACAGTAGTTTGAGCTATGTAAATAAATTCTTTATCTCTCCACTGAATAGGGCTGTGTCACGTCAAATTATAAACCTGAGCAGACTTGGCTACTTGCTTACTCAGTTAGGTGAGCTTGAAAATTAATGTTGAGCTTAAAATAGACCTGTGACACGGAGAATATTACCTACAGGCTTCATCAGGGATTCAATTTAAAGCATAGAATTTAGTTCGATATTTGCTTCGATCCCAGTTCCCATGTAAAGTCCCAAACAACTTTAGTTGAATTCCAACCTTTAGCAGCCCTAGCACGCCAGTTGAAAATAATTGCCGTTCCGAACAAAAGAATGCTACCGTGGCAAACCACGGAGACTTTTCACTTTGGGCTTTTTACTGCTATCCTTTTTGTTCCTTTAATTTTTATGCGATAGCTTTACACGCGAATTTTGTGGCTTTATGTGCAGTGTGGGGCTTTTAGTTCACCGCAAATACCGCTAGAGGAAACTATTCTTTGTAACTAGTTCGTGAGTTTTGTTTGTCGGATGAAAGTAAGGATTTTCCGTGTGCCGTCGATTTTTTTGTCGAATCTGTATGTTTGTGCATGTTAAGTCAGGAAATTTTTGTTAAGCAAATTGGTGCCGATTCTCTTGTCAGAAAATTCTCTAAGCTAGACTAAAAATCTCAAAAATTTTGTTTATTCCTGTTAAACGACGATTTCCCATTCTGAAATAGACTAAAGTGACACAGCTTAACTATATTTTAGTTTGACATCAATTCAAAAATAATGAAAATTTCGACCTCTTAATGGACCCCTTAACCCCTAAATCTGTACATATAGGTAATAATTTTCCATACAAAAAGTGTAAAATTTCATATAAAACGCGCCTCCGGCTCTAAAAAAAATTACAGGATAAGGCAAACAAGTACCACGTGGAGGCGCGATTGTCAAATTAAATTATAGTTGCGTTAAAATTATTTTTAAATTTAGAGATATTTTTTTGCTTTAAGATTTTCATAGCCTTTTTTTAGTGATAGTTTAGTTCGGTGTACAAGAAAATCGGCACCAATTGACTACCAACTTAAATTATACGTATGACATCATGTAATTCTTTGAAAGTTGTATGAAGTAAAAGCAAATTGACGTAACGTAACGTTAACAATTTTATTGCTTCCCTTACTATACCGTCAGTGGATCCATGATAAAAGAAATCTGTAGGTACTGTAGAATCCTTTCCAAAAGTCTACTTTTTCATACTAAAAACGAAATCAATCGATGAAGAATTCAGTTCATTAAGACCTATAATCTAGTTCATTCATTTTCACAACACTAGCTCCGCGAAAAGTCGATAACTTTGGTCTAGTTTCGTATTCAAGGTTAGCTTATGACCTAACCTAAAATAACTTTGTATAATTTGTAGCTTGTGTAAAAACTATGGGGGCGAAGTTTGGAAGTCTTGTTAAACTCGCATTATCGTGACTTGTAATCGTGTTAAGTGTGAGTATACGTGAGTTTATATCTTTTGTAGTTATCAGCACTGTGGGTGGATTGTTTTACTGCTGGGGTTTTAACTGATTTAGGAGTTACGCGTTTACGATGTCACAGCGACTTTTATACCCAGTAGTTTCAGTGCATTTCTAACTGAATAGTTTATGTCAAAAGGTGTATGCGCTATGTTGGGCTCGAGGTCCTGGGTTGGATTCCCAAGTCGGACAAAGTGTTATTGGGTTTTTCCATCTGGAATTTCTCGGTAGCATCCCTTTGTGCCCGATTGATGGCAATAGGCTCGTCCCTTATTACAGGGGACTCAAACATAACTGGTGAAATGTGGGTATAGGTACTATAGTCACACTTCTGTCTAACCCTTCAGGGAATACAGGCGTGATGTTATATTATGTATAGTTTTTTTTATAAAACTCTTTATTTTAAAATGGGCAAAAAAACTAAGCTTTTTCAGGATGGCGAAATTACAAAAGATGGCTGTTTAGAGGCTTCTGCTCATTGTTACGGCCTCGCCGCGCCAGATGGTGCACGGCAGGACGTACTATCGCCGTACCTGCGTAGCCATACCGCGCCCGCGCTAACACACCGCGCCGCTAAGGGCTCCAGTCGTCATCTTCGTTTACTATGGATGGCCATCTATCGTAACGCGAACGTCGCTCATTTTTCTAATCAGACATAATAATCTGATTAACTCAGAGCAGAACTTGTAAACTAAGATAAAATAACAGATTTGAGCTCCTTAAGTTCTGAGTTGAGCTGCACGATTACTGACAAATGCGTGCACTGACTGGACAGGTTTACTCAATCTGTGTAGTTTTTCCTCAAAAGACCATTTCAGACACAAAGCTACATGGTATTCACATGATCTGACCAAGATTATGTCTGGACTTTAAAAGAGACTGTGACCTCTGAGTTTGTTTCGGCCTTTCTTCTCAGAGTAGTCAGATAGGAAACGCCGACCCTCATCTAGTTTTTAAAATATGATTGACTTGTAAAAGTGTTTGTTCAAACCTACTTACAGAAATAAAATCATTTATCATTTAGAACCAGTAACGTCCATTATTGCGAATCCCATTGCACAGTGGCAGCAGCCGAAACACTCATTTCTTAATAATCTTTACTGACTGAAGTGTATACAAGTTTTTAAGAGCACTATGGTCTTTATTTTTAACCGGTAGAAGAAGCGTTGGAAAGCCAATAGCCAGGTGGGTGGATGACCTACAGAAGATCGCGGGGATGACCTGGATGAGACTTACACAGACAGCAGTGGGCGGAAAAAGGCTGCCAATGATGATGATAATATTGGTCTTTTGGAGGATTATCGGCAGACAATTTTTTTTGAGTCACTTGTGTCTTCTCTATAATGGGCGAATTTCACCAAACTTTTATATCTAAAATAAGTCTTATCCTGAGAATAAATTTTGAATTGTTGACAGTTTTTTCATATTAAAACTGTCAGACGTCCATTTTATTCCATGGATATTCTGACTTTGGTAAAATCAGCCCCTTTTTTGCGTGGTAAATCATCAAATAACTTCTCAGAGCTGAGGACATGTCAGACTTTTACTGACTAAAACCCACCCGTGTCCTTCAGTTGCACATAGTTAAACCCTACATTCCCATCAATCAATCAGGCCTAGACTGTCCTCCCATACCTATCAACACTGTTATTTGAAACATTGTAAAAGCCCCTTATTTTTAAGCAGTAACCGTGTAGTTTCTTGCCGGCTCTTCTCCATAGGAAACAACCAATTGGAACCGTGCACCTAGCTTTTGACGTTTCGTAAGTGCCCATGTAGGTTTATGTGAAATAAAATATTTTGATTTGATTGGAATTTCATCCTGTATATAAAACAAAGGTACATATCTAAGACACAAACAACTAACGCTGATACACGATAGTAGATAGGTATAAAGCGAAGTCACACGAGGCAGACAAACAGCGTAAATGTTAGCAGCACGCGAGCATTCCGCTGATGTGTTTACCCTTTACACTGTACGATACACGCCTATGTACGAGGTATGTATATGTATGTACAGTGTTATTTACTTTGCTTTATTTTACTGATATTGCTTGATTATTTTTAGAATAGCAGCTGTGCTAACGATTTTCCGGTCGACGTTTTTTATTTTTCGGAATGAATACACATAGAATATACTAGAACAGGGGTCGGCAACCTGCGGCTCGCGAGCCACTTGCGGCTCTTTGGATGTAAACCTGCGGCTCTTTATTTCCATACACAAATATTATTTATTTTTATTCTATATATATATTATCTAATTTGTTGTGAAAAAACACTATTTATATATGAATAAATAGATATTTTTCTTATGAATATATGTATAGATTAGTTTTTTTAAAATTAAAAAACATTATTTATGCAAGTACTACTTATTGTAGGCAATAAAAAAAATGGTGGCTCTTTAAAAACTTTGAAATTTTGTAAATTGTAGTTTTTGACTCTTCCTACTCAAAAGGTTGCCCTGTACTAGAATAATAGTATCAAAGACTTCTTCTAATACAGATAAGGCACGAGTATTGATCATCACGCGTGCTCAAGACGGGTTGACGATTTCAGACTTATATTAGCTATACTGCTAGTAAGTCCAGCGGAATAATTACGTAACACACTAGCAGTAGGAATGGGTTTCATTTTGACCGTTCAACAACACTCATTGCGTTATTTACGTTGTTGAGAAGACAATTTTTCTAACATATGAAGCAATGTATTAGCAATAGGCTTCAAAATGATTCAGATTGTGATAGATACTGTGTTACGTAATTAGGGTGCTGGTTTCCTCTCGATGTTTTCCCTTACCATTGTCAGTAATGTCCAAGACAAAAAGTACATATAAATTGAAAAAGTCACATTGGTACATTCCCAGTGAGTTTAGAGTTCTAAAAGTAATGAATGGAAAGAATGAAAGTGCCATTATCAATTCGGACGTTTCAACATACTAATCAATACTGTCGTGAAAACTTAGCAGACAGAAAGTATCTTTCACACTTAGTGATTTTGGGTCTGAGATATAAAGAAACAGTGTGGAAAATGAGGTTTTTTTATAGGTATTTTACACTGAAGTCAAAATCTAAAAAACTCTAATTATGAATAAAAATTGAATACTCTATATTGTGTATAACATAAAAATTACAGATATAAATGTAGAAATTTTGGACAGAAGTAATGCATGAGTATTTACTTTGTAAAGTATTATATTATTTTAATTATTGTGAATGTGAGGAGTGGGTCTTTGCTTTTAGTTTTTTTTTCAGTTAATTTAATCATGATCTGGCAGTTTGAGTAATTTATGCGGCCTACCCAAATGTCCTTCCTTTGTTCGTCACATCGTTGAGCTCCTTAAGTTCCGAGTTGAGCTGCACGATTACTGACAAATGCGTGCACTAACTGGACTGGTCCACTCAATATGTGTGCTTTTTTCCCCAAAAGACTATTTCAGACACTAATCTACATGGTCTTAACATGATCTGACCAAGATTATATCCGGACTTTAAAAGAGACTGTGACCTCTGAGTTTATTTCGGCCTTTCTTCTCAGCGTAGTTCGATAGGAAACGCCGACCTCATCCACTTTAAAAAATATGATTGACGTGTAAAAGTGTTTGTAGAGACCTACTTACAGAAATAATCATTTATCATTTACCATGAATAGAATAGAATAGAATACTCTTTATTATGTACACCATAAAAAAATAACAGATATAAATGTAGACATTTTACACAGGGTGACACAATGGGCGGTTTTATCGCACTAGCGATCTTTATATACAATTAAATTATTTGGTAACAAATCTAATCCAACATAGACCAGTAAAATAAATGATAAACAGTAGGTACCTACCTTCCTACCTACCTACCTACTAACCTAACTTCAAAACTTTCAGAACGGACGAAACTTAAACCTTACACAATACAATCAACTTACCTACCAGTTTCTCCTTTCATAACAAACGGAGAATAGTCAGAAACTACTAGTTTTACTTGTAAAACTCCATTGTACTACTTTCCGTAGTTCCGTACTAAACTTACGACTTAACCCTATACATAAACTCTCGCCTTCTTCCCATGGGGGTAGGCAGAAACTACAGAATGCCACCTGCTACGATCCTTGCACACACCTTTTGCTTCGTCTACGTTTTTTTTTAAATATTGTTCTCACATATAGAAGCAACAAGAATAATGTACCCAGGATTTTGTAATAATATATCTTGATTTAAGAGGACGCACATGGGTCCACTACCGCCAATCCTTTAAAATAATATTATCTCGTGACTGAGAAGGAATTTTGAATAACGGCTTGTAAGGACCCTCGGTAAGTGTGTCTAGAATTTTCTAATACCTTTTATAAACTTTCATATTGAGACACGAAGCAACAAAATTCGATCTTAAGAAAAGCGGCCACATTCCTCTAGATCGTATTTTGTTGCTTCGTGTCTCAATATGAAAGTTTATAATAGGTATAAAAAAATTCTAGACACACTTACCGAGGGTGTTTATTGAGTCGTTATTCAAAATTCCTTCTCAGTCACGAGATTATATTTTTTTAAAGGAGTGGCGCTAGTGGACCGTTGTGCGCCCTCTTATAAAAGTGTTCTTGAAGTTTCTTGCCCCTTTCTTCTCCATAAAGATCTACGTTTTGGAATGGGCAACTATCTTCAACCTTCTGATTGACTGACTCTTTGACAGTTAAGTAGTGCCTGTAAATGGTTTAATTGAAATAAATGAATTAAGTTTGAGTTTACGTTTATACATCTGGTCATACACGCACGCCCGCCGGTTGCAAATAGGTACTACGCACGTGACTTTCCGAAGAATATCACCAATAAGGTCACTATATATCCTTCTAGGGCATCCCCTACTGGCCTTTCCACTCACATCTGCCTTGCAAATACTACTTAACCCTATCTTCCCGATAAGTATAAAAATTCTCTAAGTTTCGGATGCTATCGGTACAATTTATTTCGTACTAACTTTGTTACCACTGCCTTAAGCGTTGCATGAGAGCTGGCAGTAAACTGACACTTTGTTCTTTATTTTTAGCGACAAGGATAAAGTCTTTGTTTTTTTTTTTAAATAAAAGTCCAGTGATTTTGCAAGGAAGTATTATTTGTGGCTTGTGTGCAAGGTAGGGTTGAATACAATTACAACTAAAATAGGCTGTTTTGTGATAGTTAAACCTGCGGTGTAATTGTGTAACACACTAACAGTAGGAATGACATCAACAACAGTCAGTCAGTCATTCATACAGTCAGCCATTTTGACAGTTCAACAACATTCATTGCGTTCAATGAAATCCTTCAGTGACCATGACACAGTTCCGCATTCAGTGAATTTTCCTATGCTTTGTTTGACATCAACGACGGTATTTTTGGGTCATATTTAAAAAAGTATGTCATTGTTTTTATCATAATTCCTAGAGCTATATTTTTCTATGTAGTTTTTTTTTTAAAGGTACATAGATGTTTGTAAAATAAAGACTTTTGTGCGGGTCGACGCATAACAACAGGTTATTATTTTGACCGTACCTACTGATTTAAGGTTGCACTAGTCGACATTTTTTTCCATACAAACTTCAGGAGGGTATTATTCCACTGTTTGACATTGTAAATCCAAAGTTAAGCATGATATCGTTTTGTCTTATTATTAATTTAGCTGTACATAAACAGAATAGTAAATATAAAAAGCCTTTAAAAAGTTATGAGCCAACAAAAATTCGTTTTTCTGGCTAATTTTAACGCAACTTTGGGCGTTAATAAGTAATAAAAAAAGTGTAAAATCTCCAAAACAAAGTTCAATTATCGAAAGTTCATGAAACTTTATTTGTTATTGATTTATGCAGTGATTTTTTCATAAAACTCGATTTTCCAAAGGACTTTTTGTATTTTTTTACGGTCTCGTTTTACTTTGAAATAAAATAACGGTGTTGGTGTGTGTGAAAACTTGACGTTGTGCGTGTAGACTAGCGTCGAACTGCTCATCACTGATACTATCTCTATCTGACACGATGTCAGGTGACACAGCGTGCTTTGTAGCCACGCCCACCAGTGAATTCGAGCCTGCGACTAGTTCAACCTTAAGTTTAAACCAACATAATTATGTTTTTGTTTGATCTACCTTATTCACAAGTACTTAGGTATTAAAACCACTTTCACTTTCCGAGTTGAGTAATCTCTAAGTTTACTGAATGATTGACAAGTATTAATCTAAGATGATTGATAGTAGGTACCTATCTTAAATACCGCATCTACGTCCGTTCAAAATCTTAATGACCCCGAGTCCTTAGAAATAGAGTTTTAGATATATAATAAGTATATCCTATTGATCACAAGCCTCTGATGGTCCTAAGTTCATTACATTTAAATTCAGAAGCCGTAGGTGTGCACATGTTTCTTTAATTTTCTCGGAAACCACTGGACTCAATCACAATGTTAACTAGATCTTCACTCTTTCAAGATCAATAAAACCATTAAAAGACGCATCAAAATTAGACTCAATTTGAAGTACTTTCAATCTGGAGTACCACATTTTCGTTTTTTAGGGTTCCATACCTCAAAAGGAAAAAACGGATCTCTTATAAGATTACTTCGTTGTCCGTCCGTCCGTCAATTCGGACATTCGTCCATTCATCCGTCAGTGCGTCCGACCCTTTTTGTCAGAAACGCGAGGAGGTATCGAGTTGAAATTAGTATCAAATACGTAGGTTTACGGTCCCATGGAGCTCTAAAAATAAAGGGACTAAGTCAAAGCAATAAAAAAAAACGGCCATTTCTGCTACATCGATACTCGCAAATAAATCAAAACCAATAGGGTACTTCTCGTTGACCTAGAACCATGCAATTTGGCAAAAAGCAAGGTAAAGGAAAAAGTGTGAAAACGTTAATTTGTAGTTTCATCACATTTCTTTTTTTGCGGTTACAAGCTTACATTTGCAGTTGGAGAATTGACCCTTCATTGTGCGTGGTCCGACACGCATTTGGCCGGTTTTTGAAATGAATTAGATCTAAGTGCCTTACTTACGCAGTCCTGCTTACACTACAAATCACTAAACACATTTAACCCTAAACGAATTTCAAACTTCTTTCTTTTTCCGTCAATCTTTTGAAGATAACAAAGGTAGAATGACTTGACATATAAATAATCAGTCTATAATGTTCCCGCTGCTGGGACACAGGCATCCTCTCTTTTTAAAGAGAGTGGGCCGTTATCCACCACGCCGGCCCAGTGCGGGTTGATAAATGTCATGTCTTCGAATTTTTGATTCTAGGACATGTCGGAACCCTCACAAAGTTTTCCTTCTCCGTTTTGAGAGCAATGGTGATGAAATTATTTACACAAATTAAAGCGCCTACCTAGGTTCGAACCCACGACCTATGTTTGACTCGTAAGTCGGAGTCGTTACCCATAGGCCAGCAGTGTATTATTTTTTTAAATATGTTTAACGATAAATGTGTTGAGTTCTAGATGGTGAAGCGGTCCTAATATTGATCTCACTAAACAATAGTTCTAACTGTACCTAAGTTATTGAAAAACCCATTAATTATCGATTACGTAACATGTTAGTAACATGAAACTATATGTGGGACTAGGGTTGGCTTTAGCCGGACATGTCCGGCTTTTTACAATCGTGTCCGGCCAAATAATATATATAATTCCAGCCTGTCCAGCTTTTGTTAGGCTATTGGTCAACCCCGCCCCGTCTCTTATCTATACTATCTATACTAATAATAAAGCTGAAGAGTTTGTTTGTTTGTTTGCTTGAACGCGCTAATCTCAGGAACTGCTGGTCCGATTTGAAAAATTCTTTCAGTGTTAGATAGCTCATTTATCGAGGAAGGCTATAGGCTATATATCATCACGCTATGACCAATAGGGACGGAGCATCAATGAGCAATGTTTCAAAATCGTAGGTTATTTTTTTCCTTTTGAGAGCTTCCGCTGCGTGCGCTGCGTAAACGGTTAAAGTTTCACAAAAATCATGTATTACAGAATTGTTCCCCTTTAAAAGTCCTAAAAAAAAGTCTGCGACAGCTTATGTCTATCTTTTAAGGTTGGCTCACTATGAACTTTTTTATTCTAACCAAATTTGTTCTAAAATAATGCATTATTTGCGAAGGTGTTTTTATAAACATGATATTAATCCTTATCCAAATAAATACGTTATTCATCACAAGTATTTAATTTAAAACAAAATTGCCCTTTACATCATTTGATTTCAATGAATATCTTAGGAGATATCGCAGTATTAAAATAACATCGCAGCAAAATAATGGTGCAAGGCCGGCGGCGGGTGGTCATGACGGGGAAGGGCGGTGGCCCCAGTTACCTCTGCGAGATACCAAAAATGACGTTCAGTACCCCAGTAAAAATTGAATCGGTAACCCAGTAAAATTTCTAAAACCTTAAAAAAGAATTGTTCTAGAATTTGTATTGGGTAACCCGGTAAATTTTCTTGGATTTGCACATATTATGGTCCCGCGTAAAAATTAAAAAAAAAGTAAAAATTCATAAACTCCCCAGAAATATTTTAAGAAATTATTTCTCCGTGTAAAAGCGTGATGTAGGTACCTAAAACAGCTCCTTAACGTACGTATTATTTTAAAATATTTCCACCCTCTACGTAAACGAGTTAGCGTTAGCCCACTATTCCACGCGAAGTCGCGGGCAGAAGCTAGTTACTTATAAAGTTAGACATTTAGAATAAAAAAAACGTGTTCAATAAAAATAAAAAAGATTTTATATATGCATTTATTATCTGTCCGTCTGTCGTTACCTGTTTCTGTTTCCTGTGTCCTGTTTCTCTGTGCTTTACCTATTCACGCTTTAACGGCTGAATGGAATTGGATAATAGGATCGGTAGCACGTTCCCGTGGGATAATTTATCCCGGTAGCACGTTCCCGTGGGATAATTTATCCCAGTAGCACGTTCCCGTGGAATAATTTATCCCGGTAGCACGTTCCCGTGGGACAATTTATCCCGGTAGCACGTTCCCGTGGGATAATTTACCCCGGTAGCACGTTCCCGTGGGACAATTTATCCCGGTAGCACGTTCCCGTGGGATAATTTATCTCGGTAGCACGTTCCCGTGGGATAATTTATCCCGGTAGCACGTTCCCGTGGCACAATTTATCCCGGTAGCACGTTCCCGTGGCACAATTTATCCCGGTAGCACGTTCCCGTGGGAGAATTTATCCCGGTAGCACGTTCCCGTGGGACAATTTATCCCGGTAGCACGTTCCCGTGGGATAATTTATCCCGGTAGCACGTTCCCGTGGGATAATTTATCCCGGTAGCACGTTCCCGTGGGATAATTTATCCCGGTAGCACGTTCCCGTGGAATAATTTATCCCGGTAGCACGTTCCCGTGGGACAATTTATCCCGGTAGCACGTTCCCGTGGGATAATTTATCCCGGTAGCACGTTCCCGTGGGATAATTTATCCCGGTAGCACGTTCCCGTGGGATAATTTATCCCGGTAGCACGTTCCCGTGGGATAATTTATCCCGGTAGCACGTTCCCGTGGAATAATTTATCCCGGTAGCACGTTCCCGTGGGATAATTTATCCCGGTAGCACGTTCCCGTGGGATAATTTATCCCGGTAGCACGTTCCCGTGGGATAATTTCCGACATCCACGCGGGTGAAGCCGCGGGCAGAAGCTAGTTAGGTATAAAGTGGTAAAGATACTTAAATATTTTATTTTTTTAAACAGGAAAGTTATATGAAATTAAATTAAATTAAATTAAATTTATTTGCAAGAATTGTAGTACATACAGATGGTCGGGTTTTTTTAAACAGTTTCTAAAACAATTCGCTAGAACTAGCATGCAAAATTATTGTTTCATTAAATAAATGAAGCTAATAAAATTGGTACATAAATAAATCATAGTTATTCAATTTAAAATGTCAAGTATTTGTCAAATTATGTCAGTAAGATGTCAATTTCAGTGTAAATCTTTGAACTCTAAATACAAAACCTAAACTCTAAACCTACCTATAATTTATTTACAAATGATAAGGCTGATTATTGATGGTTTTAGTTAGTTTAAATGTAAGTAAAGAAGTTACAAATTACTTTAGTAAGAACAAAATGTGATTCATAATAACATGTAGATAATTAAGAGAAGAGTGAGTCTCAAATGAATAATAGTAATAAAAACAAAAGTAATAGTTTTTTCTTTTAAAAACTTATGTGCCAGGCTTTCAGAGCAAAATGTCCGGCTTTTCTATTTTTGGGCCTGGCAACCCTATGTGGGACTAATGAACGTGTTGAAACCGGAGTCACATCTGCACGTAATTATTTTAAAAGGTCCCTTTTTCATTGGGGTTTTTGTCGGATCCGATAGAGCTGCCGAAGTTATCAACTAGATTACAATGCTAGTTTTCAAATTCAATATGTTTTCGCAAAAAGCGATTGGTTGGTTGCTATTTGTTAAATGTAGCCAGTTTTTAGTGATACTCGAGGCAGCTTTTTTGCAGCACATTTTATGTTTATTTGGTAGTAAAATTCTAAAGTTATAATTCTATAGGTACATACTAATATAAAACTCAAGTAACCCTGGGTCGTTTCGCACAGAGTCAAGGGTTAGACTACCTCAAATGAACCTGATATGACCTTCATTTAGCTAGAAAACAACAACATAAAAGATCCTAAAAAATAAAACTATCAAATCCCTCATAGTTTTCAATAGAAATATCAATTGCTCAAAGGTTTGCTGGTAGAAAAATAAATCTTAGAATAAACTTGCATTTGTATCACAGAGTGGCCGCAAACAAAAACAAAAATAAAATAACAGCCATATTTTTATAAAACTATCCTGTATACTACGTTTGTAGTTTTGGTCTCAGCAGCCAAAATATGAAAAGATTCAGCTTCTATTTTCTTCTTGCTTCTATTTTCTTGCTGATAGTACCAATTTTTTTTTTCAAAATCTGTGAATGCAGATCATAATGTTTCAAAAAGATAAGAATAGTCTCCTAAGACCGTTTTCTTGTAGCGATTACGATTAAAGTACCTGCCCTTATTGCCCCATCTCAAAAACCCACCCTGTATACATCATGATTGACTGCTTAGCTTCATAAAGGTATAGCGTGATGATAATCATTTAAAAGGTTAAATCTGTCTGTAAAGGGTAAATCTTCATTGTTTTGGCTCGTTTTGTACAAAGAGATGTCCTCCTCAAAGAGATGTCAGCACCATTGACGGGGTCCGATAGGACCGATGCCTGCCGGGGTCGCTGTTTTTTCGAAAGAGTTACCGTGGCCCTGGCGCACAGGCAACTGAAGGAACACGGGTGGGTTTTAATCAGTAAGAGTCTGACACGCCCTTCCGTTCCGCCCAGAGCGGGAGAGGTCATTCGATGATTTCCCACGCAATAAAAAGGAGAATACGAACAAATTGCAATATTGCTTATCTCCCAAATCAAATAGCTTGATAAATTATAGCCTACAGACTGATTAGACTTATAATAGGGAATATCTAAGCAAAATTTGAACAAAAATTATCCCGTAGTTTTTGCGTGATGCTGGAATATAAATTCAGACAAACAGATAAACAGACAAACAGACAAAACTTCTAAAAATTATATTTTCGGTATTTGCCGACCTCGCAAAAGTACTTTAAAAAAACAATGTACAGTTTTGACTTCGCTACAATTTTAGTATAAGTATAAATATACACGGTCAAATTAAATTAGCTAGCGAAACTCCGCAGACGTGATGAGTATCGATATCTAAACACGATAAAATAAAAATAAAAAAGATTTGATGTTTTTCATAGGGGTCTATGACCGTTGGTAGTATTGTTACATGAAGTATGAGTTGAAAAAATATGTTTTATCGTGAAAAATATCTAGAAAGAAAGTGAGTGCAAAGTGAAAAATTAAAGTCGCATGGAGGGGGCATAACGCTTTGTTTACTCCTACAGCCAGCCGCGTTAAAGAACTTCGTTCCAATAAGCCCAAGGAAAAATAACTATAATTTTCCATACTATCACCGTTCCTTTGTTCCACACATGGCCATTTATTCGGATCAGCGTCCTTGCATTACCTAGGATATTTATACTCGCGGCACTGCGCGGTCGATACTCAGCCGGTTGGGACAACGCGTGGACTGAGGGCTCTTGTGCCACTGTTGTGCGCTGTTGTGCCAACGCTGTGCCCTTACAGCCCTCTGTGCATGAGGGATTGAGGGCTATCGATTGTTAGTGCACCGGATTGTGGGAATATTGTGGTTGTTTGGGCTTTTTTGTGTTTTAATTGTTAGGAATTATGTGTTCATGGACAGACTCAATACTTACGATTCAAATAATGTAGATAACTCATTAGAATATATTATGTAAAAATTTAAGTCTACTGTCTTCCATAACGAATCGAGTTTGGCATAGAGTCAGATTTGTAACCCGATATGGATATTTTTTGCACCCTTAGTTAGAAATAAAAAGACATTAAACAATAAATAAGGTAATCTAAAATTTATTAATAACAATTTATTTATAAGGTTCATAATCGAAAGTCTATAGATAAAAATTGAGAAAAAATGCACTTAAAAAATAAAAATAAAAACTCGTTTAACTGCGCACTTAAAAATAAATAAATACGCGAGCCGAAGAAATGCAGTAAAAAATTTGCACTACATGAGAAAACCGAACACCGTTACCATCACCATCTCAAATAGGTACAATCGTACTGAAAGAGACAATTCCATTTCAGTGGTCGCCAACCCTCGACATCGGCTATCAGTTGTTCCCGACAAAGACTGAATTATGGGAAGCAAATAGTGTACGATTTGTATTGGGAAATTCTTTGTTTCCGTACCCAACAATAGAAAATGTTCCGAAGCTTTGTTGTGAGATCCAAGTCTCTTTTCAAGCTTTCTCTGTTTATACGGACAAGCCATTTATATAAAGGTTGATTGTGGCTCTTGATGGAGGAGGGGCAGTCGATGATAACGCTCATTGTTTGGGATATCGATCCTCAAAATTGGTGCAGACATTTCTTAGATATACCTACACTAGCTTCTGCCCACGACTTCGTTCGCGTGAAGTCGTAAGACACCACAATATACTAACTATTTTGTTCTTATTTTTCTTTTCTTTGTTGTTAGAGTTAATTATCTTCTTGTGTACACGTGTTTCTGTGAAAAATAAACCTATTTTTCTTTCTTTCTAAAATAACAGCCACATTTTTATTAAATGTCCCTGTATACTGTGTTTGTAGTTTTGGTCTCAGCAGCCCTCGGCGTCGACCCATCGCGTTGCATCGCATCGCCCGCCCGCGCTATTACTTCGTTTATGCTTACCATTCTTTCTGACTTTTTTGCTCGGATCCTTAAAAGCCTAACCTTCTTCAAGAATAGGGCTATGAAATGCAAAAAGAATGTTTCAAATCCGAATGGTATTTCCGTAGACAAACGGGTCAAAAAAAAAACTACTCTGCTTTATTATATTATAGTACCTGTAGTACAGATTAGTTAACAATCTTATGACATCATACGTACACGTGTTCGATTAACCCTGATGTCGCTGTTTCCCCGCAAAAAAATTAATTAACTTCAAATAACAAAACCTCGTGTTTTTATTTGCCAAATGGCGAACAAGGACATTTTAATAGAATCCTTTCTAAAAATAACAAACGAGAAACGTTGGTTTTAACACCACGGCGCGGCGGGCGCCCCGTCCGCAGTGCGTTAGTGAAAGCGAGAATTTACCGAAAGTAATTTCGTCTCTTATTTACAGAGCCGGAGGCCCCGCTATAAAAACGGTCCTCTATTAAAACGCTTTTAATAATCGTCTTCGATTTTGGAGCGAGGGTAGATGTAGAAATGGGCTGTTAGCCGCTGCGAGCCACCATAACTCAATTATTTCTCGGATGCCATAATTAAGTTAACAGCCGGTTTCATTTGTGTGCAAATTACGAATACACGAATTGTTTATGAGGACTAAAGAACTTAACATCATGCTTTGTTTCCCCGAAGGTTTGGACAGAGTTGTATCTACCTTTAGTATACATACATTTCGCTAGTTATTTTTAAGTCCCATGTAATGGAGGGCGAGCCTATTGTCATCAACCGGGCACAAATCCAGACTGCGGACGACTACTGAGAAATTCCAGATAGAAAAACCCAATAACGCTTTGCCCGACCCGAGAATCGAATCCAGGACCTCATGCCCAGCAGTAGTGAATGTGACCACTAGACCAAGGAGGCAGGACTAAAGTTTCCGATGAATTTCAGCATTCGTTACCTCCCTAAGTTTAGGGTATACTGAAACTTGAGTAACGTTTCGCAGAAAAACGAGCGCGACAGATATTACTTGGTAACTTTGTTGACAGCGAGATATAGGATTCTTTTGACTTCGTTGGCAATATTTTTTGTAAATACATTACATATTACATGAATACGTGTTACGGGGAAGTTGGCTTAACAATTTATTCTGTACACGAGACGACGACTCACAAAAACTGTCGAGAAAATTGAAACAATTTGTAACAAGGTGCGTCACTAGAACGTCTTGTCAATTCAGAAAACGGCGATCTTATATTCCTTAGTAATAAAACACGAACTGGCGACCCTAATAATTAATATCAGCCGAACTATCATCTCATTAACAGCGCAGAGCATTCTTAATTTGTGAGAGAGGTCAAGCACGACAGAACAGGAGAGGGCCGTTCAAAATGAAAAGCTTTCAAAAGGGCTGTGGGGCCCGAGTGCTCTCCACCTCGCTCGCTCACTTTCCGCATTTATGTCATTTCTAACTGTGAATTCGCATTTGGCTGGCATTTCGATTTCGCCGTACATGCACGATCCGAAAAGTCGGTAGAAATAATGCGGGTTCGCCAAATTGAAACGATAGATGACGACAGCTTGGAAACGTTAAAGTTTCAAAGTCCATTTCAAACATAGAAATGTTTTTAAGATATCTCTATCTCTGTGTTTTTGTTGTTGATGGTACTTTGTAAGAAGGTTATAAGATGTTAAATAGACAAATATACTATACACATTATAAATAATACACTAATAGGAAGAACCTGATCTGGTTGTTTCTCAACTGGATTATAAGCAGTTTATTTTGCTGGTTAATATCAAAAGAAAAATTACATAATTATTATAAGTTGAAATGTAACCTCAGGAATGAAGACGACAACATTATTACAGTTCAGTGTTCGGGTTACCTTTAACAAACCCCCGTCGACAGGTCTGTTAGAACTTTCGAGAATCAAGTCCGCTTGGGACACGTTAGAAATGTTTTTCGTTGCGATCTCCAAAGTTTCTTGGAAAGTAAGAAACAAGAAAAGTTATATGTGCAAAAAGGGGAAAATGACATCGAAATATATAACTTTGACTATCAACAAACATAATATGTGTATAGCCCACCTACGTTTTGTCAGCTATGTTTATTAAATCTTTAATTGAGTCCAGGCCCTGCAGTCTCGACATTAGATAGCGACAAAAATTCGTCGCTAAGTCGTATCGTTGTCAAATTCCTTTAATAGATTTTCAACTTTATTTCCAAAGCATAGGTTGAAAATCTATTAAAGAAATTTGAAATCGATACGACTTAGCGACAGATTTTTGTCGCTATTCATGTCGAGACTGCAGGGCCTGAGGTCGCGATATCGAGCGAGGAACAATAGATATTCATTATATCTCATTACGCAGGATTGAAAAGGTTAATGCTTTGGAAAAAGAGGACGTGTCTATTATCATCAACGGGACACAGATCCAGACTTCGGACTCCTACTGAAAAAATCCCCATAATCAAAAATCTAAAGTCATTTATTCAAATTAGGCTGAGTATCAGCACTTTTCGAACGTCAACATTACATAAGATAGTCCCCTAAAAACACCCGCCGTCGTGGAAAAACATAATAAAACATTGCTATGACTGGGGAATAAACTCAAAGGATCCCATGCAAAACAGTCGCACGTGCCACCACTAGACCAGCAAAGCAGGCATATGTGTTAACTAATATTATTTCAAGTAAGTTTTCCAAATAATCTAGGGAATAAAAGTCGTCTAAAATAAAGCGGGTTTGTGTGCAGAAAGCCAAATTGAACGGACACAAATGTCGACAGCTTGACTCCATTACCAACAAGTTATGGTCTCGAAAGGTAGGTACGCTAGAAACTTAGAAATTTCCTCGTTTCTCTAGAAGGTTCTTTCCAAAGTTTCAACGATAAATGATAAATTATTTTATTTCTGTAAGTAGGTTTGAACAAACACTTTTACACGTCAATCATATTTTAAAAACTAGACCAGGTCGGCGTTTCCAATCTGACTACTCTGAGAAGAAAGGCCGAAACAAACGCAGAGATCACAGTCTCTTTTAAAGTCCAGACATAATCTTGGTCAGATCATGTGAAGACCATGTAGATTTGTGACTGAAATGGTCTTTTGAGAAAAAACCACACAGATTGAGTGGACATGTGCAGTCAGTGCACGCATTTGTCAGTAATCGTGCAGCTCAACCTGAGTTGAGCTGCACGATTGTTCGTCGAATCGGTGAGCTCCTTAAGTTCTGAAACTTAAGGAGCTCAACGATTCGACGAACAATACCAACGATAATGGTTATTTGTGTGGGATTGTGAAAAGATGGCACAATAATTGTAGGGACAATTTTTTTGTTGGAAAGGCTCGCATATGGCCATTATATCAATTTAAATTTTATTTTAAAGAGTTTCTTTATGTAAATTATAATAATACATGGTCGTTTGGTTCTGGTTTGTACCAGGTCGATAGCAATAGGCTCGCTCTCAATTACATAAAACTTAAACACTTAACTGGCGACTAAGGCGCACTAAGGTTGTCTGTAAAAGATCGCTTTTAGCGATAAGACCGCCCATTGTGTCACCCTGTGTAAATGTCTACATTTATATCTGTAATTTTTATGGTGTACATTATAAAGAGTATTCTATTCTATTCTATTCTATTCTGGCGAAATGTGGGAGTACCTTACTACAGCACCCTAATTACGTAACACACTATCACAATCTGAATCATTTTGAAGCCTATTGCTAATCCATTGCTTCATATGTTCGAAAAATGTGTCTGCTCAACAACGTAAATAACGCAATGAATGTTGTTGAACTGTCAAAATGAAACCCATTCCTATTGTTAGTGTGTTACGTAATTACCCCGCTGGTATGAGGTACACCTCTACCCAACCCTTCAGGGATATTAGGCGTGATTTTATGTGACATTGTCGTTTCTTATTATTTATATTATTATTATTTTTATTTTTGAAAAGTGTCGTTTTGCTATTAGGACCGTTTGCGTTTAGAACTTTTTGTTATGGAGAGAATAACCACATTCAAGTAAATACATATTTAGTCAAGCTATATTTAACTGTATTATACTCCCATAAAATTCCTATGTTTTTGATATCCCACATAATTCATAAATCTTATACCTAGCTAGTTATCTCTTGAATACCAAATTCAGTTGAACTAACAAGTTGCTATTCAAATCAGAAACAAAACTACGCTAATTGATTGCCACGCAAACTGAATACAAAACTACGTGTTGATTAAGTTCAAAATACCTCTTTGTGTTAATAGTTATATGTATCTATATTATATTATATAAGCTGTTCGTGCCCGTTGTCGCCCGGAGTGAATTTCATACAAAAATAGCATCCAAATTTCCGACTTTCCGGGGGGATTATCCCAAAGTTTTCTTTCATACAAACCTTGTCCTGATAATTACAAACACAACAAAAAAAAAAATTTGCCAAATAGGTCCAGCCGCTTTGAAGTTATGCGCGGATAAACCTTTTGGGCAATTGATTTCTTTTTTATATAGAGAAGATATAATTTTGCGTCGTGTTTGTACTGCTCCCAACCCAACCCAATATTAGCAGATACTTTTGGGGTTTCCGTGCAACTTCCCAAGGCTTTGTCCCAGTTTCGTCCACGCGTTTTTCAGCGGTTTCAGCATCAAACTTTGTTATGTTGGTATAATTTTGGTTGTGCAAAATATTGATTATTGAAGTTTGCACAATTCATGTGACAGGTGATATCTAAATATTTCCTAACCTAAAATATGAATAGACAAAAACAAAGACAAAATTGTGAAACTTTTATAATATGAATGCGAGGCTTTTGGCTATTTTGTATGTCTCTAAATTAATGTCGTTAATTTGTTAGGTGCGTTTTGTTTGTGCAGAATAAACTATTTTTCTTTCTTTAATAAGATATGGACGAAAGTCTCCGTAAATGAAACCTGATCTGATGCTGTCAATATAATTTTCGGAAAATGTCAATGAATGAAAATTTATTTCGTAAGTCTTCTCAATTAAGGATGTTAACATCAAATGGATAAGTACGAAGGACAGTAAATTGTTTTCCTGTATTTTTTCTATACCTACTAGTTAATTTACGGTTTGGAAGCATTTCCAAAGCTCTAATATTTCAACTGATTTTATTAAAAACAAGCTAATAAATAGTAACTAGAATTTTTCAGGATAATTAGGTTCAGCATTAAAGTTCCTAGTGCAAAGAAGTTTTCTTCAGATATTGAATATATTAGTAAAACGTAAAAGAAATGCTGTACAAGAAAATTCAGTTCCTTTTGTGTGGTTATTTGAGGATCTTTATAACTTGTTTTGTTTTGGGGGGACTGCGTTGATCAAGTGGTCGCAATGAGGTCTAGGGTTGGATTCCCAGGTTGGGCAAAGTGTTATCGGGTTTTACCTTATGGAATTTTTCAGTAACAGCCTAAAGTCTGGATTTGTGCTCGGTTGATGGAAATAGGCTCGCAACTATTAAATGGGACTTAAACATAACTGGCGAAATGATGGTGTACCTCTGCCAAACCCTTCGGAGAATAAAGGCGTGATGTTATGTTCGTTATGGGTTCGAGACCATAAACACAAATATACAGGGTGGCAGGGACATCGGCGCGCAAACTGTAACCATGAATTCAGCACATGATTCCAGACCCCCAAGCGTAGAAAATATTTGTTGGTTACCAAAAAAAATCTGCTCTTTCATAGAAAAGTGCAGTTTATACGTGATCAAAATGTATGGAAAAGCAAATTATTGATGTGAAACATCTATAGCCGCGGGTAAAACCGATTGTTGGCGTAGCGACGCATGTCGTGGCGACGCGTTGCCACGCTATATTTTCTATACATAATAGTTTCGATGTTTCACATCTGCCAGGCGTCCCGCGACAGCTCGATTTTTTTTTTTAGTAACCCACGAAAACTTTTAACGCAGGGGCGTTCAGAATCATGTACTGAATCCATAGTAACAGGTGGCGCGTCGATGACCCTGCCACCCTGTATATTTATTTTGTTTTTATATGGCCCAGAACCCATAAAAGTACTGTTAAAATAAAGCCTGGAATATGGTACTCAGAGGACCCAATTATCACCGTTGATAAATACACGATGCCTCCTACAAAATTAAAGAATAAAAAATAAAAAAAATACACGATGCTTTTCACAATTTATACTCCCAATATATACAAATCCAGTCAATCAAAAGGCGAATTTCAAAAGGCACAAATAAAACCTTTAAAAAACGGCCGATTAATTCAATATATGCCCAAAAACACACACGGCTCACAAAAAATTAAAAAACGCTGTTGAAAAACTTACGTTTCATTGCGTTTTTTCCTTTTAAAACGCAGTTTGAAATGATAAAAGGCAGCTCGGTGTATCCCCTTCTCTAATTGGTCGACGTCGCTCCCAGTAATTGTGTTACGTCCTAATGGCTGCTTCTCGGTCTGTGTACTAACAATTACGGTGAATTTACAGGCTTTAATGTCATATCTGCGTATTGTCTTTGGAAGTTTATTCTGTCCTTTGTTGTGGTTTAAAGGGTTTATATGGAGATGTAGGTATATGGTAGGTACCTACTCTAGGATTCTAGGACAAAAGTTTTTGTGGTCGAGATACCTCGTAAAAAAATACCCTATTATGTTGGTTGATAAAATTCTGTGGAAGTCTGCCGTTTTTCTTCTAAACTTCTCATTTTCAAACGAAATATTCTGATTTACGCCTATTATATTTATAATCCCTATTTAGTTGTTGTTTTGTTGTATCAAAAAATCTATTTAAATAACAATAACTTTTATTTGTCCTAATGTACAATAATTAACCTATAAACCCGACCATTAATCGTTTCTTTACAAACAATGACTCAATAATGTAGCTTCAATAATTTCCGTGAAGAACTAGGATCCATTACTAAAATATAAATAGTAAAATCGGAGCTCGTAATAACACTATAAATGCTCACTCCGATGCATAATAAATGGAAACTTGAATGAGTCATTAGGAGTAGCCATGAAATAACTAACAAGAGGACTGCTTTTCGAATTATTTTTCTTGATTATTTTATAAGCTTACTCATAATACTCGTACCAACATTCACCCACTACTTAACGCGTGACCAATATATCTTGACATGCGGGAAAATCAGGAACTAAAGTTGGATGTACGGCTTTGGCGTAGCATTGCTTAGCTATTGCTACTAGCGCCACCCCGAGATTTGAAATTATAGTGGTCGGTCCCTAGTTGGTAGTACGAGTATAGCTGTTAAAAGCGTTTCCTTGTTATGTTTTCAGCTGAATACATCAGAATTGCGATGTTTTATAGTGAAACAAGTACTATAAGTGCATTATTCAGTTTACTTCACAGAACTCATCTAGAAATGTGATGTGTGACTCGAATGAGAAGTTTTATTTATCCGTGGCTTGCAGTTTTTAATGATTTCTTTGACTTTATCAGATTTTAATGTTTCACTAGATTTTAAAATTGAAGCTCGAATTTCCGTATTTAAATATGATGAGTGCACTATACATAAGTGAGGTATTTTCCTTTACAAATCAGGTACCCTTTTTAGATACTATGCCTATTTATTTCTGAAGAGCTCTTGTTACTACTTGTTGGTCTGAATGAAAAAGTGACTCTGTCACGACATAACAGACCCGACTTCATAATATTAATTTACATTATCTTTTAGGTACCTGAATTTCGATTATCATTCAAAGATTTTCTTATCAAAAGAATTCCGAGGAGAACCAAGAGAGGGTAAATTGAAATACGCCTCTTAAAGAAGCTCTCGTTTTTAATAGTATTAAATTAATATCTATTAGCGATCGAATTAAATATAGCTGATGAGTTGTCTACAGCTTTTTTAAATTGTAGGGTATACCTGAAGAGGCGTTAAGAAAATACAACACGATCCAAAAATAAAATGTTACTTTTATTTGTAAAATTTTTGGTAAAACATGTAAAAAGGCTAAACTTAACTTAAAAGGCCATTGCTTGCAAATTGAGGGCACATTTATTGTAAAGCCCCTAATAAGGCACGACCCATAGCTCCTAAACTTTATTAATTAAATATTCCCAAACAAAACGCGGGAATTCGGGCCATAACCCTCCCGTGCGGTGTCTCAAAACTGGAATGGAACAAACAACCCTCAGCGCTGGTCATTAAACTGGTAACAGTGGAACTACACTCGACGTTTTACGGGTTAACATTACAGCACATAAAAACTCCGTGGTACGAGACCGCTGGGAGTCAAAAAATAAAATTTCTAGCGATAAAAAGAAAATGAAACTTGGATTATAGGAATTTATAAAAAATATTAAACTATTTAGGTTACAGCGTTACTTACCCGTATTACTTGAAGCTAAATATTTATAGTATTATTACAATAAAATATACATAGATGAAATAAGTATTGTAAAAGTGTTGTAAAAAAGTACCAGTTGCTCGTATTACGACACAATTTACAACAAGAAAAGAGGGTAGTGTGTTACAGTTATTATGGTCAATAGGTTTATTGTCCTACTACACATTACATCCATTGTGACTAACGTAGTGAGTTATAGTACAAAATTATCATAGTTAAAAAAAATAAAACGGTTTGCGTTAATTCAATATAATTGCTACGATAAATTGCTACGCCGTAGACGCCGTAGACTTCGTAGCTACGACGACGCTACGAATTATTGTGTTCAGCAAAATTGGAAAAGAAGGCAAGAATAACAGTTCCAGTTTTTATAATTAAAAAAATATTATTATTAAAGAGATTTAAGAGTTATTTTTGCTGCGTGATTTGACCAAGGACATGGAAGGTACAGTACGTTGACCCTTGCGTTTTTCTGGTGCTGGGGAAATATATTTATAGATATAGTAAAAATATATGAAGACAGAGTTAAAGATATATGTTATTTAATATGATGCGATATTTTTTTAAACGTTTTTGTGACACTTATGTACGTACACATATATTATATAATGTTGTTTAATTTTTGCAAAACTAAGAATAATGTGTGCTTTGTGTACGATTCTGATATATTATAATCATCATCCCGAAAACTTTTCACGTCTTTATCAATACTCAATATATATTATCTCCATAAAAAATAACAAAAATATGCCGTAGCAGACGATTCACCGTACATAAACTTACAATAACAATCTAAAAATAAATTGGTACGAATACAAAGTAACCTTCCATTAACCGTTTCCATTACGCTAAATAAATAATTTCAGACAACATTTTACTGAAACTGAACAAAAACACGTGCGAATCCACCCTGAAACATAAAATATCATATCACTTACCTTGCAGAATCACCTTCTTTCTATGCCCGCCTCATGTCGTACAAAAACACTGGTAGAAAAGAGGAAAAAATTAAACGTCAAGCATTTTTTCAATGTAATATTCAAAAATTCAAATATGGAATTCTAGTGTTGTGTCGAGATCAGGAACGCGTATCGTTCGGTACGCGGCGCGCGGGGCACTGACCAACACTGGCTGCGCCGCGCCGCCCGCTGTGAACAACGCGCGAAAACCTTAAAGATGGCGGAGGGAAGATGAGTGAATAGGCAGAATAGGGGTTGCTTTTGCTTTGTTATACTATTATTGGGTTAGTGGAAAAAGTGGGGTTGAGAAGGGTTTGTGCGAAATATGAACATTATTTTGTAAATTTTTACTACAAGCTACGTGTAACAAAATGTAAGGAAAAGCTGATTTTTTTGTGAATGGATTGTATTCATAAACTGTGTATAGCGTCTAAGTATAGCATGTAGTATACGTGGTATAATTTAATTTAAAAAAGGTCCACGCCACTTTGTATAATTAAAATAATCGGGTTATACACAATACACATTTGCTGGTTGTTTGGCAAAAATAACTTGGAGCCTTAAGAGCGCTAATTGCCTCTTTGTATATCCATCATTCGAACAACTAAAAGTGACATTATCCAACTAAAAGTCCTTTGTTATTTTTTGCAGATCAGCCTTTCGACCATCTACCGGTCTACATAATCTGTGCCATCTGCCCATCCGGGCGGGCGGGTGTACTCGATACGTACCCAGCACCCGGAAGCCTCGCTCGCCCTTTAAGGACCTTTGTTTCACCTAACAGCCTCAGCCAATTATAATGTCTCATCATTCAACGGTTCAACCCTAGGACAGTTCATTTTTAATTTCCTTTCGAATAATGAGGGTTTATTTTGAATGTATTATAGGTAACAAATATTAGTAATTTTATGTTTTGTATTTTCTAATGACGATGCTTTTTTGTTTTTGTTTTGTCAGTGTGCAGGCTATTTCAAGAGACAATTAAAAGACAAAAGCTAAATAGAAATAAAAGACTGTGATGTGCCGCAGGCATATCTGCAGAATTTATGTACTTAAATTACTTAATTTTATTTTAATTATAACCCGGGCAAAACTAATATAACATGTTCTCAATATCTAAAAGGGTTTGGCTCATGAGTTTAGCTTGAGAACCTATTCGTGGAAAAACATTATCAACATCCTGTTTTTTCCTCACAACAAAAGTAACTTTATACAGAGGTAAAGGTTGTACTAAAACCGTTTTTCCCTAACTTTAAGAAAACATTTTCCCAATATTTCTATGACAGAAACAACATAAACCCATTAAAACTTTCAGAATTTCAATCACAAGATCATACTAACTTAACAAGAAGAAAGGCAGAAAATATTAAAGTTTTTGTTTACAGAATCTTTCCTTTTGAAAACCAATCAGTAACCCGTCAAAGATAATAAAATATCGTGAAATACTTTTCCGATCACTCTATTATCGTTTATCATAGACCATAGACAGGCAGACTCCATAAATTCGATGTTCGAACGACTTTATGATAACAAAAGACTTGACCAATCACATTTACAGCTTCCCGTAATCTTTTCCACCTGCACTATCTCCATCCTTTTCGTACGCTATGTGTTGAAGGGAGATAGGATTAGTTCTGTTGAATGTAAGGTTTATACCGATTGAGGTGGGGATAGAAAGGCTTTCGGTCGGAATCAAAGCTTCGTCGGCTGAAAGTTTCTACAATAACTGTCAAGGCATAATAACGAAGCCAACGGGGAGGAAGTTAGTCCGTTAATGTTGCCAGCGATGAAAATGTTTAATTTATGTGGATCCCTAATAAATCTCTGGCGTCATTAATATCGATGTATATGTGGGTTCGATGTATATGTGGGTTTGAATGGACGGATCCTATTGATGGATGGGGAACACTGGATGTGTTCGGTAATAAATGTCATCCATCTGGTTGTAAATTATGAACGCAAACGAATATGGGACTGTATTTTTGTTTCTATTTCAAGTCTCGAATAACAAGAATAGGTATTTATTCTACGGTTTATGGGTTTATCTTTCCACAGGATGTAAGATCTAATTTCGTTGTGACATTATTAACTAGTAATTAATGAAAGTAAAGGATGACGCCTACTCGACGCCCATTGAATCGGCATTATCCCTCAATAATCATGGCATTATAGGTCGATGTTTATTTATTTCCTAACTAGCTTCTGCCCGCGACCTAGCCCGCGTAGATGACGGAAATTATTACACGGGAACGTGCTACCGAGACAAAATGTTTTCCATATAAACTTACATCCCCTATATCACCTCGCCTATGTCCTTCCCCAGGATGCCATCTATCTCCTTCGCAAATTTTATCGAAATCCGTTCAGTGATTTAGGCGTGAAAAGGTAACATACAGACAGAGTTACTTTCGAATTTATAATATGGAGTGCATCATTCAATTTTATAAAATTACAATAGTATTTACAATTATTTATATTATTAGTATGGATAAGTATTCCTATCTTTATGTAGTCTTTATTTATTAATCTGTGTAGTAAAAGTACCTCAGGATATCCTTTGTCATTATTGTTACGAGCGCTGAAGTCTGAAAATACAAATATTTTATATCCCTGATCTTCATGATATGTAATAATAATATACATCCTATGCCGAAATCGGCAACGATGACTGTTTATATGTTTCCGACGACTATAGGTTACGAGCGTGTGCTCTGATGTGACTAATGCAACCTATTTTGACTGTAACGACACGTGCACAGTGGGGACACGTTAGAATGCCATTGTGGTAATGGTATTGTATGTTGGGGGTGGTTTAATATTGAGATGATCTCGCCTGCTGTCGAGATCTCTCTTCCGCTGGTCTTCAAAGTCATAAACATTTTGTTTTACCAAATGCCTCCAACAGCGAGGTAATTACGTAAGACATTTACAGTAGAAATGGGTTTCATTTTGACAGTTTAACAACATTCATTGCGTTATTTACGTTGTTGAGAAGACAAATTTTTCGAACATATGAAGCAATGGATTAGCAATAGGCTTCGAAATGATTCAGATTGTGATAGGTAGTGTGTTACGTAATTAGGGTGCTGAGTCAAGACTGAGTTTAGACAGACTATGTAACTATGACTATTAAAAAAGGCGCCACCCTGGAATAAATAGTCTTGATAGCTTTTAGACAAAGTTGACAAATAAACATACTGCATAGGTACTGTTCTGTGCCTCTCACAAGGTGGACCGATGACCTAGTGAAGGCCGCAGGAATCCGTTGGATGCGGGAAAAACAGAACCGGTCGAAGGGGCGGTGCTTGGGGGAGGCCAATGTCCAGCAGTGGACGTCTTTCGGCTGAAATTATGATAATGATACTGTTCTAAGTGAGTCTGTATACATTTTATGTGCTAGATTATTTATTTTAACACGATGGTCTTTATTTAAGCTCTATAGGTCTATCCTTAGCCAACTCCTCCAAACGAGAGGGATATGTATCTAATAATTTTTTATTATGGTTAATTATAATTAAATGGGCGCATAATTAATTGATTAACATTTGAAAATATTGTTGGAGCTGCTGCAGATTATAAAAACTATCTTTGCTTTGTATAAATTCAATCTCTTAGTATAGTATAATTGCATAACACATGTGTGAGCACTATTTACCTACTATAGAGCTACCATTTACTGGGTTCGTCTTTCATTGGCTTAAATGTGCACTGGCAGCTGAGAGTATGTCATGCTCACTCAAATGTCTCGCTGGTGGTGGTGTGTGTGTTGGATCATTAAGTTCCCTTCAAAATGGTTGAGCTGAATGGTGCTGATCATCATCCATACGTCATATTCGTGAACCGGCGCCGTCAGTTGGGACTGGTCATCTCTTAGCTGCCACGGCTTATTTTAGTTTCTGAATTGGTATTGCTGTTTTTATCTTTTTAATTACGGTCGCTTTTAACGTGCACGTCTTTCTACATCGTTCTCACATGTATGATTTCAACATGAATGATGTAACCAATTTTTTTGTAACAAAACTTTGATTTAAAAGAGTGTCCGTGGAGTTTCATGACCGTTCTTGTCCATAGGTACCCACTACGCTTTGGAATGGGCAACTAGCTTCATCTTTCTGACTGACCGACCCCTTGACGATTCAAAACTGCCTGGAATTGGTTTATTTGAAATAAATTCTTTGACTTTGAGTTTGAGCTAAGCCTAAACTAGAGATTCCCAAATTTCCATAACATCGAAATTATATAGAAAGCCCTACGTGCTTCCCTCCTAAAACGCAGTATTAAAAGTAGTTGCAAGCGAACGATTCTGAAACTTTGGGAGCGATGGATAAACTCGAGTTATCAATCAAGATTTGAGCAGCCATCAAAGTTGTTGCCTGTGGCAATATAACCTATTACAGCGGGTGTTGAGAACCAAAGCGGGAGCACTACTATCGGCATACACTTTATTTTAAAACTGTAAAGGTGAAACACGAGCCCTAATGAAGCTGGGCTAAAGAACTTGACTTGTTAGAGATTGACAAATTCCGATAAAAAAAAACTTGTGAAATATAAATAGGTAGTGTTTAATTGTTTATTGAACAACAAATCATAAACAGATACATACGATAAAAACACGTAAACGTAACCCCAATAAACGTATTTTCTATCTTTTATATATTTTTACTCGTATGCTGACCAATTTCCAGCAGAGTTATACTGTCCTTTTGGCCACTTGACGCTGTTAAAATAACTTTAAATGCTAACAAATAATGTCATAGAAGTGTATGTAATTCTTCATGCGGAAACAAAGTATGTTGAATATTGAAATCCCACCCTTTAATTGACATAAATAAGCCGAGATAGAAAATACTAACACACTCCATAAACTTATGCTACTTTTGTCTACAAAAATACGAGGTTTTAAGGCTCCCACAGACAGGCGCGACGCGACAGCGCTACAGAAAGGCACCGCGCGTCGCGCGACGCGCGGTGCCTTTGTGTCGGGCGTCGCGTCCCGCCAATTTGTACGAGCCTTTAAGTTACATAACCATTTTTCCATATCCGAAATAAACTCAAATAATATACAAGGAAATATATTACATGCCCGAAGTAATCTTCAAACCCACTGAACCGATTTTAAACATTCTTCCTCTGAAATTAGATGACACTTGGGACGGACATGGGTTACGTTTTAACCACACCAGCGAGTCTCAAGAGACGTTCAAAAAGGAAAAAAGAGGTTAGTTATTCTAGTAACGTAACAAACAGAATGAAAAATTGTTTATATGTAATACAATATTTATGTTTTATGAGGACTTTTTGTGTAATGTTTTTGAATCAAACTCAAACTCAAAGCGTTTATTTCAAATAAACCAAGTACAGGCACTATTGAATTGTCAAGGGGTAGGTCAGTCAGAAAAATGAAGCTAGTTGCCCATTCCAAAACGCAGTAGTTCTCTATGGAGAAGAACGGGCAAGAAACTCCATGGACAATTTTAAATCAACGTTATAAAAAAAATTGTTTACATCATTCATGTTGAAATTATACATGTGAGAACGATGTAGAAAGACGTGCACGTTAAAAGCGACCGTAATTAAAATGATAAAACAAAAAAAAAACAATTCAGAAATTAAAATAAGCCGTGGCAGCTGAAATGACCAGTCCCTACTGACGGCGCCCGTTCACGAACATGACGTATGGATCAGCATCATTCAGCTCAACCATTTTGAAGGGAACTTAATGATCCAACATAAATGAATTATCCTGAGACAAGCGTGGTGATCAATGCTCGTGCTTTCTCTGTATGAGAATAGGCCTTTGCCCTGCAGTGGGACAATAACAGGCTGGTATTATTATTATTATTGTATTGAAAATAGTGGTCCCAAACCCAATTCCATGGGAGTAAAAAGTCCCGCTAACCAAAACAGAGGCGTTAGGCCCCGTTCCCACTATGTCGTGACGACAGATTATCGTGTCGTTTAAAGTGTCGTGGCTTGTGTATTTAAATGGAGGTTTTCACATATAGGACAACACGATTAACTGTCGTCCACGACTTTTTTTTTGCAGTGGTGACAGATTTTCAAGTCAATGGGTGTCGGGGCTGTCCAAACTCAATAGTGACGACGACGACTGGCTGACTATGACATGACAAATAAGACACAAGAAGAGACAAGAGAATATTGACGGAAAAAAGACCTAAATATATTAAAATTATAATCTAATAATCGGCTTCCTTTTAATACCTGAAGACAAGACCGTTCAATGGGTATAATGGGAACAGTTAGAGACGACAGTCGTCCAACGATAAATTAATCGTCACGACATAGTGGGAACGCGCCCTTACAGTTGCAGTTTTTTATGTTTTTAAAACTCCATTTATCAACTCTTTCTGTGTGGCTGGGTTTGGTTTGGTTTGGTTTGTTTTATTCATAAACAATTTACATTGTGTTGAATTTCATACAAATACAAGATACAAAAAATAGAACTATGAATATACAAATTATGAATTAGTATACAGCTTTTTTACAGTTTCAAATATAATGTCAAAAAGTTTTAAATATAATGTCAAACAGTTTTAAATATAATGTCAAACAGTTTTAAATATAATGTCAGACAATTTTAAACATTATGATTAAAGCTATATTTAATGTCGGCAAATTATTTGAAAATTATATAATGTCAAATGATTAAAAACAAAAACAAAAACAAAAAAAAAAAATACAATATAATTCATCTATTATTGTGTGACACTAACTCCGATATATTATACAGACATTTCTCCAATAAAAAGACCTTTAATTTTGCTTTAAACAAGTGGGTGTTATAAATCAAGATCTTTAGATCAGAAGGCAGCTTATTGAAAATCTCTACAGCTTGATACTTCGAGCAATGTTCTACTATGTTAAATTTTGGAGCTATTGGTTGTTTAAAAATTTTTCTTCGTGTGCTCTCTCTAATCTCACGTTCCTCTTGCGATTCAAACTCATGTAGATACTTGGCAAAATAACTTAAGAGGACCAATATGTACAGACTAGGAACTGTTAATATTGCTAATTTTTTAAAGTAATCTCGGCATGAGACACGTTGTGAAATTCTGACTATTGTCCTTATGGCTCGTTTCTGTAAGACGAATGCTCTCTGCCAGTTATAACTGTAACTATTTCCCCAGAGCAGGATGCTATACCTAATCCTAGACTCGACCAGCGCATAATATATAGCCTTTAATTGTTCTATATTCAATTCATCCCTAAGACTTCTAAGTGCGTAACATGCTGACGATATGGATGATTCAATAACAGCAAGCTCTGGTTTCCAATTTAAATGCGAATCTATGTTAACCCCTAGGAATTTAACCTTGTCCACTAATTCAATATTGTCTCCATTTATTTTTATATCTAAGTTGTCATTATATTTATTGCTCACCGGATGAATTGTATTTGCTTGTTCACATACTTGCTTCAGCATAATCTGCAATAATTCTGCAGGCGTTGTAATTAATGGTGGAGTTACTTGCTATCAAACTCTCCAATTAATAATATTTGAGTGTTTGATCAAGAAAAATTAACATTTGTAAGTAAGTAATGCAGTTCGGGATAAGTCCAAACAACACCCTAATTACGTAACACACTCTCTATCACAATCTGAATCAATTTGAAGCCTATTGCTAATCCATTGCTTCATATGTTCGAAAAATGTGTCTGCTCAACAACGTAAATAACACAATGAATGTTGTTGAACTGTCAAAATGAAACCCATTCCTACTGTTAGTGTGTTACGTAATTACCCCGCTGCTCTCCTTGTGCTAACCATTGCAACTCCAGCCTAGATCAGAAACTATACACAATCAGCCTCGTGGTCTGAGTATTTCAAGATTATGAACTTCTTATATTTATTGGTCAAAAGACATCAGCAAATAAAATTGAAGAAGTAATAAAGACCGGGAACCTTTAAAAAAACATTACCTACTTGCATTATTGTCTCTCCTTCTCCCTTGAATCCATCCAAAGGTTGTCTGTAAAAGATCGCTTTTAGCGATAAGACCGCCAATTGTGTCACCCTGTGTAAAATGTCTACATTTATATCTGTAATTTTTATGGTGTACATAATAAAGAGTATTCTATTCTATTCTACAGCATTGACGACTTCATACACCATCAACTACGTATAGTTTTTCTGACAACCGTTGGTAGGAGTAGTAAGTTAAATTGGATGCACGGAGCGGCCGACAAGTTACGCGTACGAGGTACCCTCTGATGAAGCCTTTTAGAGATTCCATACGTTCACCTCGGGGGTGGTATACGGCTTATTTTTGTTATTTTGTAATCTGCTGGTTGTTTTTAGATAGAATGGATGGAACGGGGGGATTTTGTGAGGTGAAGTTATAAATATTTCGTAGAGATGAACACGATTTTAGCATGCTTTCGTTTTAGTACAGGCCTTAATAGGTATTAGATTCGTAAGATAGGTATATGATTCTATAGGTGCGTAGTACTCGCAACCGGCGTGCGTGTATGACCAGATGTATGAACGTAAACGAGGCAAAAGGAGTATGTAAGGATCGTGGCAGGTGGCGTTCTGTAGTTTCTGCCTACCCCCATGGGAGGCGTGAGTTTATGTATGTTTATGTATGATTCTATAACTAAAATAAGTTTCTTCGTTCTAGCTAGATTTGTCGGATCTTTCCCAGCACCCTAATTACGTAACACACTATCTATCAGAATCTGAATCATTTTGAAGCCTATAGCTAATCCATTGCTTCTTATGTTCTAAAAATTTGTCTGCTCAACAACGTAAATAACGCAATGAATGTTGTTGAACTGTCAAAATGAAACCCATTACTACTGTTAGTGTGTTACGTAACTACCCCGCTGGTTTTACGATTTTTTTTTCCTTCTTAGAATAAAATTGATGCAATAGCATATACATAGGCATTCCTTTCTCGCTTATTTGATCTCAGAGAAGAAATTTCGTTTTGCGGTTATTCTTCAGCCATTACAACATGATTGATGAATCACTTAGGTACAACAAAACTGTAACTCATTTTATCAATGCTTTAAGAATACTGTATTTGGGTTATCAACCTTTGGTCTGCCGGACCTCCGTTTACCTACCTTGCGCTAATTGTCGACGTAATCTGAAGGATATTTGGAACAATGGAACGGACAATGGATGTTATGAACCTATGAGGTTCAGTTGACATTCCGAGCGGTTTCTCTTATGAACCTATGCGGTATCATGCGACACGCAATAGGTTAAATGCAACCAAACCCCCTTTGACAAGAGCCAGTCAGAACTGCAACCAATACCACAATTTCGAAGATGCACGCAAAATTCAATGCACACCAAAGTCTTATTATCTTACTAAGAAACTTGCTCTGCCCGTCTGTACACAAAGCCTTCCTTTCAAGCAGCATTAACGGTTTGTTTGGAAGACAGTCCAAGTATAAGAGCTGATTTGGTTGTTAGAAAAATGTATAGTTACTGCCATTAAATACTGTTGGAGTGTTTTTATCGGTCGTTCGGAAGTCTTCGAAGTTTATAAAGGACTGCGATCTTGTTAGCGAGTATACATTTACCTTATTTCTGAGAAAATATGTCTTCAGTATATAAATGGCTCTTCTGTAGGTTGATATATTACAACTTTCATTATAAATAATACTTGTAGCTGATGTGCAGTTCAGCGGGATAGAGATAGAAAACCAATTCGTTCATTCTAAAATCAATTCATAGCTTAGAAAAATGTTGTCATGATATTCCATTTAAAATTTAGCTGAACTACGTCAGAATAAGATAGTCAGATAAGCAAATTTATTTATGAAATTGTTGAAATATAATGTAGTAGGTGGAGGGTTAATTATTTATTACGTTTGCGATGATTTTAGGTATTGTGCGCGGGCTCATTACTAATTACGTGAAGCATTTGAAGAGAACATTCGTCGCTGAGGAAGGGAGTAAGGACTGAACTGGAATATTGGTATGGGCTGTTTAGCTAGCTCGCTTCACGTGGCTTCTTTAGTCGATGTTTTCTTCCGCATGAGATCACTGCACTTCACTCACAAATAATGTTCACTCAAAGTTAATAGGTTGCAGTATTAGCAGCCCTACATTATGGCGGTTATAAAAGTCCCTGAAATTGGGCGCGCGCGCACGTAATTATGAATATGTTATTTCAGCGGTGTCATCAAGTGAAGTGCTTTGTAAAAATATATCGACTCCATACGCGCATTGTGAACGGAACTGCTTCCGACATTACCCGAAGATTGCCGAAGTAAGTCCTCTTGTCTTTCAATCATTATGGGAGGCAAAGGGATGGATATAGGAAGCGACCGAAAACTCATCATAATAACGTTTTTTATTTTATATATTAATGATTTTGCGTACTGGGCCTTTTAGACTCTAAGAGTCAAATTATTTTATGCTACATTTTTGGCGTCAACAGTAGGTGTATATATATAGTTATTTATTTATCAAAAGTTAAATAAAGTTAAATACTGTGAGAACACAGTCTTATAGAAACCATTTTTATTTCTCATTCAGTAGAATGATATCTACTGAATGAGAAATAAGAATGGTTTTTTACCCAAACAAAAAATCTAGACAAAAACAAGGCTGAAATCAGTAACAATTAAAACTGGTAACAAAAAGACGTGCTCAGCGACGTGCATAGAGGTGCCTAGTGAAGAGCGCTCGATTTTAACGATGCGACGTCAAGAGTGCTCGGCACAGCTCGGCGACACCGCACCCGTAAGTAGGAGAGATAGTTTTAAAAACCCTGTGTATTTACTGACATGTTGGGGGCAGATGAGACTTTCATCAATGGAGATAAAGATTAGGGCTGGTTTTCTGAGTTTTTGGGTATGGGAAGGTGAATAAAGAAGCTACGTAACATCAAAGTGCTTGGCCATACATCCTCCTTCTTCGTCTATCGTTTCGAATCGGTGCAGCACGTGTATATCTTTTATATATATCCTGTGTTACACTTTATTTTAATTTTCAAACTCTCTCGTTGTCATAAAGCTTTCGCACAATTACGTCCTGCGTTACAACTATAATAATATGATCATCTATCTAATAATATATATGAAAAATATCTATATGAACTAATCTATATGAACAACGAAAAACAAGTTTAATGTATACCTACATATCTTCCCTAAACATAAAATAATATTAAATCTATTCAACGAGTTGCATTAATCTACAGAGGCAAGAAATATCCTTGCCTATATATAAATGCAAATAAATAATGAGTTTTCACAAGAAAATTAATGAGTTTTCTTTAATTAATACGGTACGTTTTGCGACTAGGAATGAAGTGGTAAATAACATCGTATTTATTCAGAAAACCTTCCGTCTTCTTTCATCTTCAATCATTTCATCACAAAATAAACTCCAAATAAACAGCTTTTTTCAATTCAGCTCACAACATATCCATGACAGTATAGTATATCGAGCACAAACCAGGTTTATTGGGAACATCGTGCCGGCTTCTATTCTCGAGGCTTCCGCTCACAGTCAACCGGTGAAATTGGATGCACGTACTTTGATTCACACATAGGCCGTACTATGAGAACTTTCCCTTTAATCGGCTGATTTTCGAATAATTTTGCGTATTATTTTTAGAAGGTAAGAGATGGTAAGAGATGATGCGATTCACTTTTGCCTAGGAGTTTCCTTTTCACTAGAGCCTTCAACTGTGAGAAAATATTCGAAACAGGCGCTGTTGAAAAACATGTTTAATCATAAACTTTTATCTGTGACTAGCGTCTGCCGGCAACTTCGTTCGCGTGAAATTTCTTGTTCCCCGAACCACTCCGTCGCATCAAAACGCCTGCCCGCGCTATTACTTCATTTTCGCTTAGCGTTCTTACTATCTTTTTTTTGCTCAGCTAATGCGGGTGCTACCTATATATAGCCTTCCTCATGAATTGGGCTACCAAATGCATTTTTTTTTTTAAATCTGACCCTTGGTTCTAGAGATTACCCCCTATATACAAACTTACAAACAAACAAATTTTGCCTCTTTATAATATATTATAGTATAGATAGCCCAGTGGTTAAGGTCTCGCTTCTCATGCAAGAGGCAAGTGCCAATGTGAATTTTTCAATTCATATGTACTTTCGTAGTTTATCTATTATACATTATTGTCATCGGTGAAGAAAACATCCCGAGAAAACCTGGACTTACATAGTTAATATAAGTCTGAAATTGCCAACCCGTCTTGAGCAGTCGTGGTGATCAATGCTCGTGCCTTCTCGGTATGAGAAGAGTCGTTTTCTCTGCATTGGGACAATTATAGGCTGGTAATATTATCACAAGCACAATCAGTCTTCACAGATTATTATAGCCCGGCGGCGCATGAGTCATTACCCGGAATGTTACCACTTTATAAATATTATGTTTATATAAATTTTGAACTAGGTATATTTATTTTATTTCTTTGTTTATTTTTAATATTCCTATGCTGCACTGGTTGATGTCATCACGTCAACGCCGGCTATCGCAAAAAATCAGTGCTGGGACTCTGTCTCGCATAGGGTCGTAGCATTATGCTGAGCGATTGCCGTTTTGCGTGGATGTGACGCATATTTTCCCCCAACTCGTTCTTTTTTGTGTTTGTGTGTTTTTTCTTTGCGTCATGTTTACCGCAAATAAACGTATTTTCTTTCTTTCTTTTCTTCTTTATATTATATTTGGGTCAAGACAACCCTACTTCACGTAAAATGAATGCATGTAAAATATTTACCTCCTTATAAGTCCGAAATCGACACCAATTGAGCAGACATGGTGATGCACACATGCCTTTTCTGTATGAGAAGAGGCTATTGCCCTACAGCGGGTCGATGATATGTTGGTTTTATCATATACTTAGACCCCTGCCTATCCCCCTCTAAGTATAACGCGTACATTTTTTATGTCAGAATGCCAGATTAATTAGGGTTGACTTACACCGTGAAACCTTGCAAGCTTCGAATACGATCATATATAATATCTTCCCCTTCATTTATGGCTTTGTTTAATTAATCGTTTAAGCGTATAGGGGTAAACTATCTTAATTAAATATTTTAGTTTAACAATAAATCTAATATTAGATGGGAAGTTTGGTTAACTTATGGAGTTAGAAGGTATTTTCGTGGTTTTTGTACAAAGTGGTAACTAAAATATCGTTGATATTGTAGGATTCCATAGTAAAAAATATACAAAATGATGCTTAGAGGTATGTTACAATATTATAACGATTTGTACCACACAATACCTGATCTACTATCTTCATAGTGTGTAAACTTTCATCTTACACCAAGCCTTTTTTTATTAAACATCTATTCTGATTTTAATGCCCAGAAAACCAACGTTCTTACAAAAATCGTTGATTATACATATTTGCACATGTGTACACTGAATACATAAAAATAAATTCCGAGAACCAATAGTTGTGTGAAAGAACCAGGAAGCGTTCGCGATTGCCTTTAAAAAACATTTCGTTGCAAATATCTCTTTTGACGGAACGCGAACTTCCACGGAACTGTTTGATTAAAAATAATGAAAAAGAAACATGTTTGTTTTGTTCTCGATGGTAGACTATTGTTGAGAACGGTAGTAATGAACAACGCTACTGTTGAGCATGGTGTCCTGGGTTCGATTCTCAGGTCGGGCAAAGTGTTATTGGGTTTTTCCACCAGAAATATCTCATTAGCAGCCCGGAGTCTATATTTGTGCCCGGTTGATGGCAATAGGCTCGCCCCCTATTTCATAGGACTTAAACATAACTGGCGATATGTGGGTGTACTATAGGTACACCTCTGCCTAACCCTTCGGGGTTTACAGGCATCATGTTATATTATGTTATGAAGCGTCAAGCAGGAAGATGGGTGAGTCAGAATGTGAGGGTGTATTGATAAAAGTTTCTGATGACGATTAACAAGGCATACAAATTATCACACAGGATTAGACGTGTTTGCCGCATCATGTGGGTAGCTTACGTGTTTCTGCTGCCGTGACAAATAAACCGATTTTTCTTACTTTATTTTGTTGTCTACTTTTTTCCGACCAGCACGGAGTACTGACCGAAGTCTATTTGACTGCTAGAACAAAGTTGTGATAGTAGTCCACACAGACTCTTTCAAATAAACACTGTTGTGATAGTAGTCCACACAGACTCTTTCAAATAAACACTGTTGTGATAGTAGTCCACACAGACTCTGTCAAATAAATACTGTTGTGATAGTAGTCCACACATACTCTTTCAAATAAACACTGTTGTGATAGTAGTCCACACAGACTCTTTTAAATAAACACAATTGTGATTGTAGTCCACACAGACTCTTTCAAATAAATACTGTTGTGATAGTAGTCCACACAGACTCTTTCAAATAAACACAATTGTGATTGTAGTTCACACAGACTCTTTCAAATAAACACAATTGTGATTCTAGTCCACACAGACTCTGTCAAATAAATTAAGCAACATATTATTTGCCAAATAAACAGCAATTACACCAACAAAAAAAAACATCCTTATTTCTTCTAAAACATCCTCATTTTCTGAAAACATTCTCGGTTGGATGTCGTCGCATGATTTGCAAGAGGTTCAGACAACAATGCAAAACGTCGCCGCCGTGAAGCCAAGCTTGCGGTTATATTAAAAAGCGGGGGTGAACGGGAATTGATTAGCTGTCAGCAGCGGCAGCCGGCCACTGTCGGGCTATAAAACCCGCGGAATATGTGCCACAAGTTTAACTTTAAAATACTGGGAAATATGGGCAGCCTTTTATTGCTGGGAAACACGTTTTTGGGTCAGGCTGTAACATATGGGCCATTATATGAATGGTCCGTAGGGATTCTCTGTCTTTTTATTATATTTATCTGCTTGTGGAAGTATAATAATGCTATTTTCGCTTTATGGGATATGTCCAAGAAGCCACACTTGATCTTTGCACTTGATTAAGAATAGTCCATTATAATCTTTTTATGACAATAGGCTCGCCCCCTATTTCATGGGATTAAAATATAGCTGGCGAAACGTGGATGAACTGTGGTCTCTGCCTAACCCTTCGCGGATTACAGGCATGATATTTTGTTACTACAATCATGGACATAGAAATTTTCTTTTCAGGGTAAAGAAGTAAATATAACCGTTAATCTGTTAATCCATACATTGGGATTAATCGAGTTGTAATGGAGCGCTACGGTCGTAGACCCTCTCGTAGAGGAGCTACGCGCGTAGCACCTCTCATTCTTTGGCTCCATTTAAGATTTTGTTGAGAGGACACTTTAACTAACGAGCTCTGACGCCGTCAATCCGGTTCAGCTTTATATTTGTTTGAACAAGTACTTACTTACTACAGTTTTCTTGGGAGCAAATTACCTACAATTGGAATTAAAGCAGCTTTAAAAAGTAAATAAAAACTTTTTTACAAAAAAAAAAACAACCGACTTCCAAAAAACACTAAAAAACGTGAAAAATAACGTTAATTTCGGAAGTCGATGCCCACAAACGAAAATACACAACCAAAGACACCGACTTCCGAAATTAAAAGTTATTTTTCACGTTTTTTTGTGTTTTTTTTTTGGAAGTCGGTTGTTTTTTTTTTTGTATAAAAGTTTTTATTTTTCACTTTTTAGTTGTGATACCTAACCCACACACATTCGTATACCACTAATTGATAATTATGTAAATAACCGTGACAGGCAATTATTATAATGTCATCAATATAAAGTAAGTGGAAAAAAACTACGCATTATTAAGAATAACTCAAAAACTCCTGGTCAGTACTTGATCAAATTTAAATGGGACCACATGTGGAGTACCAGCTTTCAAATAAAAAAAGAATCATCCAAATCGGTTCACCCAGAAAAAAGTTCTGAGCTAACACACATAAATACAAAAAAAAAAACATTCGAATTGAGAACCTTCTCCTTTTTTTGAAGTCTATTAAAAATTAGCATTGTGGAACCTGTATTTCTAGTGACAATTATCTGTCTAATCCTTCTGTGAAAAGACGTAGTTTGCTACGTAAATACTAATTACATACAATAGCAAATATTGCAATAATTTCGGAATTTCAGTGACTTACATGCCTACTCTTTAATTGTTTGAATATATGTATATATAATATATATACAGTCAAACATATTATGTTTTCCATTTAAATCTAGGTTTTTGATTATAACGGTGTTTAACTTAGTCCTAAATTGACCTATAGCTGGAGGCTTCGACCTTGGACTAAACCTTTTTCCACCTCGCTTGTTATCACACACGATGCCCCTAAAATGTAGAATATTTGTAGGTTTTACTAAAAATCGGAAAAATCAGGGATGTATTAGTGAATCACGATAACCTTGTATCTTACTCACATCCATAGTCGGCACAAAAAGTATGTTAACCTAAAACATTATTACTTACCTACATAGATTGTTAGGTTTAGCGTTCAGTTTTTTTTTTAAATTAATGTGTATGGTTTGTATGTGCAAGTGAAAATTTAATAAAATATAGCTGTTTGTAAGTTTATATAATGCATATATTTTTATTTTTTATCTGAACTCCAATAAGTCTCAATAAATACTTTACATAACAACAAAATAACAAGCGTTTATTTCAGTATATCTCAATAAAAAAAAACAAAATCAAAACATTTTATTTCACATAAACCTACATGGGCACTTATGGAACGTCAGAAGCTAGGTGCACGGTTCCAATTGGTTGTTTCCTATGGAGAAGAGCCGGCAAGAAACTCCACGGTTACTCTTTAAAAATAATTGGCTTTTACAATGTTTTCAAATTACAGTGTTGATAGGTATGGGAGGACAGTGTATCAGTGGATCAGTTGGCACAGGTATGTATACAATGAACAGCATTTCCTTAGGTATATTTAAATCTTATGTAATATGGGACGAGCAAATGGATGGCAATATGCTCGTCTCCTATTACATGAGATTTGCAATGCAACTAATGATGATGCAACTACTTTTGGAGTCTAGATTTGTGGTCTGATAATGGTAACAGACCACAAAAGTGGATGTGAACCGAACGGCAAAACCTTATTTAATAACACTTTGAACTTGTTTGTGAAATCAAAATTGTTTATTTTAAATAATTGATTTGCATAAATGGAAGAGACACAATGCTGTGCCGGTTCCAATTAAATTGGCATAACGGCAAGAGAATGATGATGATTTACTAAATAAGTAAATATATAACCAGAAATTGGATATTCAGATGCATACCTAAAGTTGAGATGTTGGCTAATATGGAATCCGCTTTTGTATCGAAAAAATCCCGCTAACGTCATATTTCAGTGACCAAACCGGACTAAATCATAGCGACCGAAAGGTAGTGATTAAAGTTGTTGTAGCCGAGGTAATATTTACGCCCCATCAGGATATAGTACTTAATTTTATAAAAATCATTATTTTAATTTATGTTTTTATTTTTGTTGTAATTAACACAAACCACTCCTCCTCTTACACCCTACATACACATTAAACATTAATTTTAGATAAATATGTGTGTGATTTTTTTACACTTTCATAGCTAAAAAATTAACTTTAGGTAAATATGCATCCGAATATCCGATCTCTGTATATCTTCTATCTATCTATTTATCTATATATATAAAAATTAATCCCTATTTCCCTTGGTCACGCCATAACTTGAGAACGACTTTATCGATTTCATCTATTTTTTTATAGTTTTCTAATACTTTGCAGGTTCTTACGAAAAAAAAAGATTATAAAGTTGCGAGATTTATACGGGTGAAACCGCTGGGCGCAGCTAGTAACATATATTTATAATATTGGGCATAAAACTAGCCTTAATCTTTGGCAGACATTGAGATCGAAAAAAAAACCCTTTTAAATTTTATCGTGTTTCTTTTCATTTAAATGATCATCGACTGTTGTCTCTACCTTACCTGCCGAGGTACTGTAGAGGTTATCTGCATGTGTCACCTTATGTTGACTGGCTGGTAGTATATTATCGATGGTTACTCTCGAACAGTCAAGCAAGTTTGAAATAAGGTTTAGAAGGAAAAGTGATGGTAGTTTGTTTAGAAAGGAGATAGGCAGGGCTAGGGCCTGTCAATGTAATTAGGAAAATTCCTTTATAAAATATAATAATATAGTTAAATATTAAATATAGTTTCCTTTCTCATACGCCCCCACTTTCATATATTGCGAAAGGTATAACAGTACCTTAGGTACCTCGATACCTACAATTCTGAAGCTCATAGCTCTTCGTCGCAACATAATACCGTTGAGTCACAGTATTACGAAGTTAGTTCTGGGAAACAGCCGTATCATGGAGTAATTCGTTTGAAAACCTCTATTGAATTACCGAGACTCACAACTATAATATCGTTGACTTTATCCCCCCAAGGTTGTGGGGGTGAGTTAGTTATTTCATATTGAACGTTTCAATAGAATACATTATTTATGTATTTTCATTGGGTTGTGGGAATTCTGACTAATCGTCTGATGATGTGGCTAAGTGACTCAATCGAATTTACTAGAATAAAAATAATTTGTAAGGCCTATCGGTATAATAATATTGTAAGTGTCACTACAAAACGTGCTACGCTGACCCCAAGTAATATGGGATGGCGGCTGGAAGGTAGTGATGATGGTGATGAAGTGCTGTTCGGGCGCCTCCGACCACTCGGCAATCTTCGGCTGCTGTCGTGAGACAACCGCAGGCGGCGGGCGGCGGCGAGAGATGCGGTGTGCGGGACGCAGGCCTTCGGACGACTTCGCTACCGATCTCGGACGACGGCACGTGCGCGCACTCCATACGTTTACCACAATTATTGTACCTATTTTCATTATATTACTTTTAAATCACAGTCCATTGCTTTTGAGTTTACGAGTAGTCCTTAGTTAGGTCCCTAACAAGTGCCACTACTTCCTATACCAGATGCAAGTTTTACATTAGCAACGACCGTACAGGAAAACCAAGTTTGAACCGAAGTGATTACAAAAGTGGGGATTATGTAAAGCAGTTGGGACGCGGAAGTTTGTTAAAAAGAAAGGTTTTCTAAAAGAAAAATACGGATATCCTATTAATGACACCTTTTTGAAATTTGTGTTCTACAATTTTGAATGCTTTTGCTAACTTATAGCTTCTAATTTTACAAATGTGAAGCTTAGTGTTAGTAAAATTATGTGAAATAAACATGTTTTTTTTACTACCACGCATAAGGTTGTACTGGCTCATTCGTTTTCTTGGTAGCCGCACTAAGCACAGTCCGCTAAGCTTAATTAATTCCTCGCTTCATCCAACATAGAGGAGTACTTTTATAAAAGAAAAAAAAGCTTTATAAAGCTTCAAGAACTTTTCTCTGAATTGTTCAAGTCTTAAAAACATCCACTACTTCCTTAATTAATTTTATTTTATTTAATCTGGGAAAATGTAAAGACCTGCAGGAAACTTTAACGAATAAAATCATAATTACTTAGAAAGGGTTGTATTGTATGAGCTGTTATGGATTTATTATCCACGCAGCCGATGCCGGCAGACAAGTAAGTTTCTTTGCTGATGTAAATGGTCACCACCGTTTTTTTTTAGACAAGCCACACTATTCCCAACTCTTGATAGCCAGAATTAACGGTGGTGACCACCACAAAATTTCCGAGGTAATGAAGCTCAATGAGTCCCGGAGAAACTATTCAACTTTCTTGATGTCCGCAACAAAATAAACACTGTCTATGGACATCTATCTAAAGTACCTACATACATCTTTTATGGGGTACTGTGTTAAATGTTACAACAAAATACCTTGTGACATATTGCAATTAAATGGAAGAAAATTTAAAACTCATATAAAAAGTACACTTTGTAAACAAGCATATTACAAATTAGATGATTATATCCTAGATAAGAATGCTTGGAAACATGCTGGTCCTGCTCCATAGGACAATCTAGAGTCTAGACAAAATCAAACTGGTTGCTAATTTAATTGTATAATTTATAATTTTTATGACATTGATTGTTACATTATGTACTTAACTACTTTAACTCACATACTAAATTATTACTTGTTAAAATTTTGGAAACATCATCTACTTTTCAATATTTGTAAATATGTGAGCACCATGTATCTATCACATAATTAATTTACCTGCCTTTGCATTATATTTAATTCTTTTTACCTATTGTGGTATAGTAATTTTGTTCTAGGTGCATCGTCTTCACATATGATTACATAATTAATGTGAACTTAAAAAAAAAAAATTTTAAAAAAAATATAAAAAATTAAAAAAAGATTTTAAAAGAGTAACGGTGGAGTTTCTTGCCCATTCTTCTCCATACGAAACTACCTTTTGGAAGGGGCAACTAGAATCAATTCTATTTTTTTGTAAATTTTGACGTTCAAAAGTGCCTTTTATGTGCCTATTTGAAATAAATGATTTGACTTTGACTTTGACATCAGCAACAACAGAGGTATCGGAAGTGTTGTAGCGGTATCTACAACGCCACATGCGAGCTACGCGTCACACTGACGTCACGCAAATTCCTGCATCGCGCAAGCAGAGTTTACCGCACAATTTACCAGACACGACTCAGAGGATCCTCCCTTTTTCATAGAGCATGAGTGAGCTTTACACTCTGTTCTTCATACCTCTATAGTGTGTTGCCAGCCTAGATGCAAAACTGAAATGTTTCATGTACCAGTTACTCATATCCTCCAAGTCGGAACATATCAACGTTGCTCGGCGGCAGAAATCTAGGTAGGTTGATAGTACTTACCCTGACGGGCTCCTTGATATAGAGCTCGACTATTACTAAAGGCTACGAGACTTTTGACTACTTTTTATTAGTGTATGTATTTTGTCTAGTTTGTTTAACCCCCGACGCAAGAAGAGACGTGTTATAAGTTTGACCTATATGTGTGTGTCTGTCTGTGGCACCGTAGCTCTTAAATGGTTAAACGAATTTGGATGCGGTTTTTTTATTTGAAAGCAGGGTTTCTAGCGGTGTTTTAGACATGTTTTATCCAAATTGGTTAAGCTGTTTCAAGGTTATCAGCCCATTTTTGTGTCGGGTTTTTTTTAATTTTACCTATTATTTGTGCATCTTGTTTGTGCAAAATAAACAATTTTTCTTTCTTTTCTTTCTTTCTTTATAAAGGATTAAATAGTTGAATAGACAGCCTCGGTTGTCTAGTGGTCGCAAACGCTACCGCTGAGCATGAGGTCCTGGGTTCGATTCCCGGATCGGGCAAAGTGTTATTGATTTTTTCCAACTGGAATTTATAAGTAGCAGCCGGGAGTCTGGATCTGTGCCCGGTTGATAGCAGTAGACTCGCCCCCTGTTACATGGGACTTTAACTTAACTGGCACAATGTGGGTGTACTATAGGTACACCTCTGCCTAATCCTTCAAGGAACACAGGCGTGATGTTATGTTAAACAACCAATAGAGTATTCCTAGTCTTTACCGTGAGCTATAATATAAACTAGTACTTTGTTTATATTTCTGTCCGTTCAATCAAATAAAAACGTTCGTATCGTAAACATAGCGTGCGTGTTATTCCGTTTACATTGTACTTAAGTTAGCTCAAAGAAAAGCATTAAATGGAGCATGCAAGTGAAGGTAACGTATCTGTATTTATTTATGTCTGAATCGTTTACATATATATTAAAACCTTTTATATTAGCAATAGAGTTTTCACTCCTCTTGCTCAAAACGTCCGTCATTGTAGCGTACCAGAGCGGGGATAAAATAGCATATTTTCCTCTAAAGGAAAAAGTTTTTTTTGTCTGCTGCCAACAAGCCTACAAAAACTAAATAGTCTTTATTCATACGTAGAATAATCATGAATAAAGACTCGTCTTGTTACTGTTTCATAAAAAAAGAACATATTATTTTTCAAAATGGAACTAAAAGCGGTGGTCTCTTCGGTAGAATGCATGCATTGCGTTGCAGCTACAGAAGAAATAAAAAAAAAGTAAACTATTTAATATTTTATTGGATTATTTTATTTTCTCGCAATCGTAGTGAAAAGTAGAGACACACGGCTCTAAGAACCCATTATAACTCGGTTTCTATTTACTCGCTTGCTAAAGATCGGCAGTAAATTACCTCGTATATAATGGGTCATTTTAGCCCCTTGTACAACAATCTACTATTTTGATTAGAAACTTCTTAGGCGGCGATTCGTTAATTAGACGAGAATTGAGGGTGTTTCAAGGACGCTTTACGTCTAGGCACATTTCGTTCAATCAGAGAGAAGAAAGATATAACACTCTCTGTCTCTCACACCAAATCCCTACTATTATTATATATTATTTTTTAAGAAGTTTCACTTCTATCGCGTGTACGGTGTTGTTAAGTATGATAAGGCTTACAACTTCAACAAAAAAATAAGCTGACCGTTAGGGTAGATGTGCTCTTAAGTGGATACCGTAAATAGGCGAACACAGGAGAGGGCCCTCAGGTTATGTGGAGCGACTATTTTCACAGGGTGGCTGGTAGCAGCTGGAGGAGAATGGCCGAGGATTGAGATAAATATCGTGCGATTGGAGAGGCCTATGTACAGCACTGGACTTCTACAGCATTTAGTTTACCTAAGTACTGTCGATGTTTTAGCCTACATGTCTGTAAAATGCAACCTTCCTGAATATGTTATAAGTTGATTTCATGGTTGTTGAAATAAACACTATTTAATATTTAGAAGATTAGAAAAGAATTGAGACCCGGCTAAAAGATTTCATAATTTAGAAGATTAGAAAATAATTGAGACTCGGCTGAAAAAGCTGACCTGATGTAAAATGAGTTGCATCGTTCTTAGGTATAACACATACGTTACCTCTTATTTATTCGACCCGATAATATACTACCCAACAAAGTCTAGGGAACAAGCCAACTATATCAACTTATTTAAGAAAACTCTTTACAAGAAGTACTGGCCACAGTCAACGTGAAACTACCGACGCTGTCAACAAGTAGCCAAGCGTAATTTGCCGATTATGAACGCGTTACAGGGGTACAGGAGATGCCTGCCGGGGTCGTGGATTGTTCGAAAGAGTTATCGTGGCCCTGGCGCACAGGCAACTGAAGGAACACGGGTGGGTTTTAGTCAGTAAGAGTCTGACACGCCCTTCTGCTCCGCCAAGAGCGGGAGAGGTCATTTGATGATTTCCAAACCAAAAAAAAAAGGGTTACAGGAGATGATGCTGGACGTCACCGAGGAAGATACAAGGTCACTACTCAGAGATAAGGCCGTTTTCTACAAAATGCTGAGAGGAGCCAGCCTCAAATTACGGCTCGCCAGCTGGTATGGAGACTCCAGTCTCAGCATCAAGTGGTCATCAGTGACCAAATCGCCAGGAGAAGATTGCATGCAGTTAATCTTCACGCTCGCAGACCGCTTAGAGTTCCAGATTAACTTCATGCAATCTTCTCCGGCGATTTGGTCACTGATGACCATTTGGTGCTGAGACTGGAGTCTTCCTACCAGCTGGCGAGCCGTAATTTAAGGCTGCCTCCTCGCCAGGAGAAGATTGCATGAAGTTATCTTCACACTCGCAGAAATCGAGGGCGTCGATTATTGTGGGCTAACGCATATTTGCGCATGACCGACACTCAGTGGGCTCATGTTCTTTTTTCTGATGAGTCGCGCTTTGGATTTCATACCGATTCAAGAAGTGTGCGTATTTGGCGAGTTCCTGAACGCTAGAGTCAAGTTCATCCGTACCAGGGCGGAACGTTATGGTGTGGGCTGGAATTCGCCTGGGTGGAAGAACGGACCTCGTTTTGATACGAGACAATTTACGGATAATAGGTATATTTATTTCCATTTGCTCTGAAATCTAGATTAGCATGTACATAAACAACGAAGAAGAAATCTTTTTTGTTGGCTGTGAAGAAAGTAACTGCTGGCGTGCAAGAAATACCTTTTGTACCAGACTATGCTTTAAGGGCCTGTTGTTTGATACATAGTTAAGCATGACCATTAGTCAATTTAACAATTAGTCACTTGACAATAGTCAATAGCTGTCAAAGTTTAACTATTCTGTCTGTGCATGGTTAACTTGTAAAGCAAATTGTAATTTTTGTTAACTGTATTTAACTTAGCCATTTGTCAAACAACATACTTCTGTCACTTTTAACAAATTGTTAGTTTAACTAACACATTTTAACTATTAGTATGTTTGACTACTGATCAAACAACGGGCCCTTAGTAAGGTTATGATTTTAACATGTATGTGTAATCCCAGCACCGCTAAAATAAAAAGAAATAGAACACCCTACACAAAGAAATGAAATCCCACCAAGAGCATTACATGTAAAAGTAGGTTGCCAAGACTTACATAACGCTGAAAGCGTAATTCATGTAGGTAAGTTTTGGCCAAGCTGTACAGTTTGACCAAGAGTTTGTAAAGTTAAGTCTTTTAGAGTTAAGGAGTTAGCTCCACATAAGATCTGATAACTTTTTAACAGTGAAAGCGAGTAAGTCTTGGCAACCTACTTTCAAATGTTTTTGGTGGGTAACATATTCATCGTACGGAACCTGCTCCACGCGGGTTCGACTCACACTGGTCCAGTTTTTTTTATTAAATGTTAAGTGGGCGTTGTTTTTTCTTTTGTAATATACAAAAATATATTTTTTTTTAGTTTTTGGCACCATTTTAGATTTTCATAATAAAATTTTATCACATCAACCAATTAATCTATTAAATTACAGTTCTATTGAAAAAAAAAGTCTTGAAATTTAAATATTTAAGTACTATTATTATCCTTGTTCCCTAGACTTTGTTGAGTAGTGTATAATTATGAGTGCGACGCCCTTATATTTCCTACGTCTTAAATAAATTATATTAATTATGTAAACACAGACACGCAGAATAACACTGTTTTACATTTTCATATCGATATTAAAATACAATATTTTGTATGTAAATTATTGTAACATTATTCGAATTAAGTTACAATCCTTCATTGATGAATAATGCAAACTTTATTAATTCTCTTTGGTGATCTGTATTTATAAGCTGTATTTAAATTGAGTATACGATACTCAATTTAATTACAGCTACAGCATACACCAATATTTCCAAATATGATATTTTTTTCTACTCATCGGTTATCATAATATATGATGATGATATATGATTATATATATAATCTATGATGTTTTCTAAAGAATCTCTTCAAAATCATCATAGAATCATTATTGTTAAATTAAATTATGAATTATGAAGAAAGGGTTTTTGACCTTTGAACGCGAAAAAGAAATATTTCGAGAATCCAGGCACCTAAGACCAAAATAAAATAAGGGCCTGGGTCTCTTTTGTTTCATTGTTACATTTTCTGCGAAAAACGCCTTTAAACCCATTGCTTTTCTTAGACTTCTATTACACAAAGAAACAATTAGGAGCAACAGACTGAGAAAATAAGCTAAAAGGTTAAATTAGCTACCTTTAGGAGACAGGCAAACAATAATAATAATTCATTTTGAATGAGTTCAAACTTAAAATGAGGTTGCAGCTTTTGAATATAATAACAAGGTTCACTGACTTCATGCCCTTGCCAAAAGTTACCCATTGCCACGAAAAATCAATACCGTGTCTATGGTTCAGTATCGCAAATGTGACAAGTAAAGAAAGGTATGTACACACAGCAGGGGATTAGTGGAATAAGTCTATAATAAAGGTATATGTGTATACGTAGACCCTAGGCTAAGATATTTAGCAGATGATCAATGGTTTCCGTCTGAATCCCCGTTTAATTAGAGCTTAATTAAACCGGCTTGAGACAGATTAACTTGAGTAATTGTGGTTATATTCATACCAACTAGTTAATTGAGATTCACAAGGATATCTTTATATCCTTGTCAATCTCAAGATTATCTTTATATTGTGGAGAATTAAGTAGGTGTAGCTTATAAGTATTAAAAAAAACTGACATGTTATACAAACACTCATGTAACTTACGGCAAGCTATTTTCTTAACCCATACTATCCAACTGCTGGACAAAGGTCTACCCCAGAATTTACTTCAGGTCATATTTGAAATTTTGCGACTTTTGCCTATAAAAATCTTCATCATAGATTATCTGGCGACATCGTATGTGATAAAATGCAATTACGATTCGGCTGATTGGCATCAACATGATAATTTCATAACATACATTGTATTATGTGTGCTCTGTTAATTTCAAGTATAGTACGATTCAAACTTAATGGCGGCTCAGAACATGAGGCGAGTCGCTGCGCAGTAACCAATTCGCGTGTCAGCGGGGGTGAGGGGCGAGGTACTGCGCAGCGAATAGCGCACTTCACAGCCGCCATTAAGTTTGAATTGTACTGTACCAATCGTTATTTAAGCTTTCGTTTCCTATGAAAGCGGTGGACGCCACATACCGGCCGCAGTGGCCGCTGTCATGAAAATTATTGCATTGGGGTTTGACTTTACGGTGTCAAAAAATGCTTTCTAGGAAAACACACCAACTTACTTTTATAAACCATTTAGTTATGAAGTCACAGAGGCTTTATTGTTATAAATACACACCATCTTTAGTTTTGTGCTCAATGCCATTCACTCATGTCATTCTCTCACCCACACACATTCCACACACATTCACGTACACCACACACACACATTCGCATACACAACACACACACATCCTGACACACACACAATTCCAGTCTTACATGCACCCGCTGCTTAACTTTTAAATGTAACCCATTATAGTTTTAAGTTATTTTATTTGTATAATAATGGTAAAATAGAAAAAAAACAAGTATTTTATAAGTATTTTATAAGTACTACTAATGCATGGAAGAGCGGAGTCTCCTAATACAGGCTTTATACGCTTAAAAGGAAGCTCCAATCACCACTGACGTAAGATGAAAACTTGTTGATTCCAATAAACCTTTTCTTATATATTTTTTTTCAATTTTAAACAACGTCTCAATGGCGTCATTCGACGGTAAATTGCGGACGCTATGTGGCGTTCAGCGCAGTGTTAGGAAACCCTAGCGTTAGGGAATCTTTAGCCAGCCGATATATCGTCGCTCGCATGACTAATAGTCCTATCTTATTTTTTAGCTGATTTGAGTTAGGACAACTACATTCACTTACCGTCGTTCCTCTATGTTATTTGGATCTCAAAATATAACCTTTTTGATAGGCAACGTGACTCATATTAACTCAAAAAGAATATTGAATAATTTAAAGAATCACGAATAGTAAATGTATGATTTTCAGTCATGCGAGCGACGATATTATGGTGTACGTAGTTACCTAGTACTACCTGTGGACATCCACAGTCAGCCCAGCGAAAAATAAAAAGTCCAAAAAGCAAGTGTTGCCATTTCCAGAGCTGTGCACTTCCGAAAAAGTTAAGCAGCAAAATGCAATAACAATAAATAAAGATGGGTTTTTGCGAGTGTTACTCACATTTTTTGCATAATTTCTTGCTGGACACCTATATCGGCTTCTGTAATGTGCTGGCCAGCCGCCAAGCGTTCGAGTTCATAACTCAACTCTCATATTACATAGCACGATTAATATTATAAATGAACTTATAATATTTCAAATGATAACGGGTGGTTTTTTCGAAGAAGAGATTTATTAATGTTTTAAATAACTTTGTTTGAGGAAAATATTTAAGAGTTTAACTTTCTTCTTTCCTCTTAGAATAATTAATTATGGACTTCATTAATTTGGTTGAGTTTGTTATGGCTTTAAGCCGTGACTGTACCTGTGAACATAAATTATTAAAAAATCTTGGTTTAAAAAGTGTACCCTATTAAAAATCTAAATTAAAATACCCACCCGCCCTTTTATCAGAAATAAAATACACCTTTTTCAGTTTCTAATAAAATAACTTATCCTATCCTGTTCTGTTCTTCTAAAATGACTGATTACAACGTACAACATACATTTCCCCTTTTAGAGAAAACAAAACTAACTCCGAATTCAATTTTGACCGTCCCACGCTTCTATCAACAACCAAAAAGCTTAACTCCAACCACAGTGTCTGAAAGCCTCCGGGCACAATCCAGACTCAACCAAGTCACGCCCTAAGTCTGCTAATATTTTAAATGTTTATGTTTGTATGTTTGTAACTCAATCGCGCTGATTCTATTTAGATGAGATTTTGTACTGCGTTTTAATTTAAAATACTTATATGATTATTTTTATCCTACTACATATTAGCTACAGCGGCCGTACTATGATGTGTTAAAGCCATCATTGTTCCAGCGTGAAAGAGAGACGGAGCTATATATGACCGATAGCACTATCCCTTTTTCGCAATGGAACCATGATGGTATTAACACGTCATAGTACGGCTACAGCTCAGAAATAAAGGCGTCAATAGGAAACTAAACACCTTATTTAAACACAAACATATTTATTTATTTTTCCACAATATTTGTAAAAACACTTAGATATCACCTCAAATAATAAGTTCTGTACTTACTCGCTAAAATTTAAATATAAATTACACCAATTTGTTATGCTAATACTGTCGCCGTGTTCACTGCTCGGCGTCTCGAACAAGAAGGCCGGCTATCAGTTGTCTCCACTAGAGAATGACAGTGAATGTCATGATGAACGAATAATCGATTGAGTGACATACGAGTACTAGTCGATTTAATAAGTAGGGTTACTAGATACAAGCTAACAATACATAAAGCGGGTTTCTTTGCATGAGAGTGACACCACGGCCAAAAGCTAGTGAAAGAACACAAATAAAAGCTCGACAGTGCCCCAACTTGTTCCAATAGTCCTAACTAACTTAGAACGACATAAAACCACATGCCTAGACTTCTAGTGCTCATAAATTTAGTCTGAATTCTAGACAGTGGACAATAAAGACAGGAATATGGTCGTTTCGTGCTAAAACTTGGTTTATAGTTCATTGCAGGTAGAGCAGTGGAGCGCCGCTTTCAAATGAATTCTGATGAAACCTGAATTGAGATGAGTCGTGCATGTTTCGAAATTAATGTTGGGAATTTTGTGTTTGGTGTGCACGAATAATAACGCATAATAATCTTAATCGTTTATTTGCTTAGAAAGACCGACCTCATCTAGTTTAAAAAAAAAACATGATTGACGTGTAAAAGTGTTTGTACAAACCTACTTACAGAAATAAAATCATTTATCATTTATCGGTAGGAACATAAAATAATGGTGTTTACAAAACTTTGCTATCCCTGTGCAATCTACCTTGAATCAGGCGTGCAAGCATTGAAAATATTTTTTATTAAAAAAAAAATACGTTAGCCAAATTAAAATTGACAGAAATTTAAAAAATATATATTAAATCAAGCATTATAATATTATAAGGAAACACGCAATGTCAAATATTAAGGGGTTTAGTTATAAAGATTGCTTAAAGTTAAGTAATAATTAGCAACTTTTTAACCATACACTTTTGATGTTTAAACACCTCTTAATTTTAAGCAACGTTTATAAATAAAGGGATTAATCTAAAGTGTAGTGAATAATAACACTTATCAAGGAATAGGGCTGTCGGTTTCTTTTGAAACATTGGATTGGATTTTTTTTAATAATATCTGGTATTTTGTTATATATGGTGGCTTTTCTTAAGTAAAGCTGTATTGTAACTACCATTTTCTAATCTATATTGGCTTCTGACAGACCCTTTTCTAGTTTATGACGCTGTAATGTAATTTTTATTTTTCTTACAAATATGGCCATTTCTAAACTATATATTCCCTGAAATGGTGACACTTTTAAGGACTGCGGATTAAAGAACTTAAACATAGGTACAAAATTATCTGCCATTTTCAGGCCACGCATTGCCCATAAACAACGTTTTTGGGCCTTAAATACTAGGTACATGCATACATGCTACAATTACCCCAGAATATAATTCCAAATCGCAAAATTGATGCCATTAAACGATGGTAAGCTATGAAATATGTTGTAGTTGTACCTACTCACCTTCGCATCCGTGTTCCTTTACTGTGCCAAATAAACTTTCTTCAGCCTTTCATTCTCTTTCAAGTTTGGAAGTAGGTAGGCAGGCATTATTCCGTCAAAGTATTTTAAACCTACAATCCTAACTTGAGCTTGTTAATGCAAAAGTTATCTTCAAAATGGTCGGTGCATTTCTCAATGCGTTCTAACATCAGTCAGGGCTGCAATTTATTGTTATGGTTGGTTTGCGGTCTCTAATCCACCTTGCCTAGGGTGATAAACTGTGAGAAGTGCAACCTTTTGGGATATGCATTGTGTTAGGAAGCTGCGAGTTGTAGTCCTACCAAATATCGTTTTCTCGTAACGTTTTGACGCATTAAAGTCATCATGGTTATTGCGGAAAGATAGACAGAGAAAAAGTTCTGCCGCAAAAATTGCCACAACGTTTTGTCTTGCGCTGTCTGTCATAAGTTTTCAACAGGTATAACTTCATACCTGAATTGTAAATACAATGTAACTAAAGATAACCTTCCCCTATTTCACGAACGGAAGCAAACCTAGCTGACCCAGCATCCTCACCTTAAAACTTGCACACTCCCGACAATCACGTCGTTAACGAGAGTGCTCCCGAATCATGCGCTTGAGCGCACACCGTCCCAGTAGTTTCTCATTCACTCACATACGAGGGTCATTCAATAAATACTTAGCCTACAAAAAGTAAACGAAAATTTTGGAAAAGTGGCAATTTATTTTTCAACATAGTCTCCTTTTAGTTCGATACACTTAGCCCAGCGATGCTCCAACTTTTTTAACCCGTCCGAAAAATAGTTTTTGTCAAACTCTACAAAATAGGCCTCCGTGGCGGCGATGACCTCCTCATTCGATCCATATCTATTCCCGGCGAGTGATTTTTTCAGATTAGGAAACAGAAAGAAGTCACAAGGGGCCAAATCTGGAGAATACGGTGGATGGGGCAGCAATTCGTAGCGTAATTCGACCAATTTGGCCATGGCAACGGCAGACGTGTGAACCGGTGCGTTGTCGTGGTGAAACAGCACTTTTTTCTTCGCCAGATGGGGTCGTTTTTTCTTTAATTCGGCGTCGAATCGGCCTAATAAATCGGCATAGTAAAGCCCTGTAATTGTTTTACCCTTCTCGAGGTAATCGATGTAGATCACACCTTGTGAATCCCAGAAAACGGTGGCCATAACTTTTCCGGCCGATTTTACAGTTTTCGCCTTCTTTGGAGCACGTTCCCCGGTCTGGATCCATTGTTTTGATTGCTCCTTGGTCTCTGGTGTGTACCAGTGGATCCAGGTTTCATCGACGGTCACAAAACGACGCAAAAACTCCGCTGGATTCATCTTAAACAGCGCCAAACACGTCTCCGATGTGGTCTCACGGTTGCGCTTGTTTTCTGGTGTGAGTAAACGCGGCACCCATCGCGCCGACAGCTTTCTCATGCCGAGTTCCTCGTGAAGAATATGATGCACTGTTCCTTCTGAAATGCCTACAGTCTCAGCTAGCTCCCGAACCTTCAATCGGCGATCTGCCAATACGAGATCATGGATTTTTTTAATGTTTTCCTCCGTAGCAGCTGTTTTCGGTGCACCTGGACGTGGTTCATCAAAAACCGACGTACGGCCACGTGCAAACTCGTTGAACCAATTCTTGACGGTGGCCATCGATGGAGAAGAGTCACCGTACACAGCATCCAAGCGCTCTTTGATTTCGATGCGCGTTTTCCCTTCCAAAAATAGGAATCGAATCACCGAACGATATTGCTCTTTTTCCATTTTTGTAAAACCGATCGACACGTTCGCTTCCATAAGTTGTCAAATTAAAACAAATGAAGGGATTGGAATGAAAATTTGAAAAAAGAATTAAAAAAGAATGTGCTACACTGTGGTAAAACTCTTTTGAAACTACAGCGCCCTCTGGCGATGAGGCTAGGTACTTATTGAACGCCCCTCGTAATAGTCAAATTGTCGTCTGCACGGGAACAGTTGTGCCTAATGGATTGATGACGACTGCTTCGGGACGTCTTGAGACAATTATGGAGTTTTGTAACTGTCGTTCGCTTTTGATTGTACTGCGCAGCGTTCTGTTTTTAAGTGGAGTTGGTGACGGTTTTGCTCTGCGTGGTTGGAAGAATTTTAGGTAGATAATTTGGTGTTAAAATTGGCTTTTTTTATTTACAAGCTATGTGCTCGATGGGATATCCTATCGGAAAAAATTACGAACTTCCGTACAAACTCTCTTCACCTATTTAAACCCTTTAGGGGGGTTATTTTCAAATAATTATTCCTTGTGTTCACTTTCGTCATAAAACTAACTCTTGCGCAAAATATCATGCTTCTAGACCCAGCGATTTAGGCTGTGGGTTGTCTGTCAAAGTCCAAGTCAAATCATTTATTTGAAATAGGCACATAAAAGGCACTTTTGAACGTCAAAATTTACATGAAAATAGAATGTCAATGAATGAATGGCTTTAAGATTTTTACTTGTACGAGACTCAATAACTTCTATGGAATCTTACGTACCTACAGTATACCTGTGTTACGGCTCCCATAGACAGGCGCGACGCGACAGGGCGACACAAAAGCGCCGCTCGTCGCGCGCCCACGGTGCCTTTGTGTCGAGCGCGATTCGCGTCGCGTGTCGTGCCTGTTTGTTGGAGCCTTTATGATTTAAATATTGTACCTGTATTTCTTTACTTACCTATGTACTTACGTCCGGCACGTTATCAATCAACCCCTCCACTACCTTGCTAAGTGAAAATGATTTTTCCCAGTGCAACGTAGTTTTTTGTGCAACAAAAGAGTGTGAGAGGATATTATTTGTTTTATCGTTTAAATTAAAGCAACACTTTGCTACTCGGTTCACTATTGGAGTTGCGCAAAATCCACATAAGCATAAGCGTATTCAGCCAATAATGTTCCCACTGCTGGGATACAGGCCTCCTCTCTGTGAGAGGGAGTAGGCCCTTATCCACCACGTGGGCCCAGTGTGGGTTGGTAGAAGTCACATGTCTTCGATTTTTTGGTTCTAGGACATATCGGTTTCCTCACGATGTTTTCCTTCACCGATTTTGAGAGCAATAGTGATGAAATAATTTACACAAAGTAAAGTGCCTGTCTGGGTTCGAACCTACGATCTATTTACAACTAGTAAGTCGCGGCCGTTACTACAGGGCCGTCACTGCTCTCACAAATTCCACATGTATATAATTCTATAATAAGATAAGGTAATATCGATGTCACTTTCGCTATGAAATACCAGCACTACGTGCATACATCGGATGCCGAACATTCCTTGCGATGTCTATACTTATAGCTACAAAGGTATCGGCGTCTGCAGCAATCGAGTGGGTTGGAGGGAACAGACCACATAGCTATATTATACAGGGTGACATCCCAACATCGGCGCGCAAACTGTAACCATAAATACAGCCCATGATTCTAGAGCCCCTAGCGTAGAATTTTTCGTCGGTTGCTTAAAAATAAATAACTGCTGTTTCATAGAAAAATGTATGGAACGGCATTTTTTTTTTAAATAACCGATGTAAAATTTCAATACAAGGGTTTCAGAATCATGTACTCAATCTATGGTAACTGGTTGCGCGTCGATGTTCCACTCCTAAATAAAGAGTAGCACAACTCAAAATGCCTCTTTTTTTCAGGAACAGCAAAAAACATTTTACTCATTTTCTATCGCAATAACTCGATTTTGGATTATTTTGAGTTGTGCCACCCTTTATCTAGGTGTGCCATAAGTATACGAATAGAGACAAGACGGACGAAAGATAATATTCTGTTAATAACGTTGACCTCCCCCTAACACAGGTAAGAATATAAGTTCAATATCTGTGGTTATAGGTGCCCTTATTAAAAAAACGTATTCTGGTGGGAAGTGTGCGGACCAAGGAATATATTTACTCTAGGGAGGTGCGGACTGAGGTTATAATGAGGTTTTTTACTTATTAGAGACTTTATCGTGCGCCACATAAAATAAAAAAGACAAACATTTTTAAAACTTGTGTAGGAACAATGGGCGATCTAATGAGGTTACTGCTGAAATAAGGGATAACTTCAAAATTAATTAAAAATGAAGAAACAAAGACAACAATTTGTGCTAATATTAATAGACCAAAATACATATTTTTCAGGAATAGCCGACATAATTATATCATCTTTTACAAATAAGGATCTGTAAAAGATGATATCTTTTGGCTAAGAAACTTGTAGCTAGAAACAAAACATTTGTTCGACGATAAAAGAAGTATTATCAGATAATATCCCTCCAACAGCAATGAATTGCCACATTTGGCATAAACTGGCACTTCCTCAAATATATTCACCATTAAAGCGGCCATTCCATTAGTATCTAAGCAACAAGTAACGAAATAGACAGAGAAAAGGAAACACAAAAACCTTTTAATATGCACACAATAGCCCCATAAAAAAGCATAGTTAAAAACGGTAGCGGATCAAAAGTCCGGTCACAAAGACCTGAGGTGAATGCTTAAAGTTCTGGGGGTTGACCCCACCCCTTCTCCCCTAAAGTAACGGGATCCGGGTCGGGGTGAACATAGGACCGCTTTATTTCATACCTCGAGAACTTTGCAATCATTATTTTGCGTTTGGCAACTAATTCGTATGCTATCGGGGTTGCCAGCCTTAGGGGCACTTAATTTACATGTATTTTACTACCTGTGAAAGCTTTCATATTGTTTTGAATAATTAATGGGAACACACGAACACTCTGTGTTTGTGTGTATGTTTTATTAAGAAATACGACAAAATGAAACATCTCCCGTGATCATGCTGTCGTCGTTTTAAGAAATTCTATTAACGTTGGGCCCGAAATTCATTACATTTTCATGTTGTGATAAGGTAATGTAAACATATATCTACGTAAAGATAAAACTAAGGCCCTGTTTCAAAGTGTTCACAATAGGTACAGGGATCTATCTAGCGGAATAGTTCCCCAAAATCTATCCGGAAATAAACGTGAACGTAAATGAATCAGAAGGAGTTTGTAAGGATCTTAGCAGGTTACATTATGTAGTTTCTGCCTACCTCCATGGGAAAAAGGCGAGAGCACATGTGTAGGTATGTGTGTTACAGGAGGTGGTAAAAAGAGCCATAACAGTAGGGATTGAAAAGGTACCTAAAATACCGGTAAAGGACCGGTATTTAGTGGTTCCGTTACTAGAACCTGAACCAGAACAGGAACCTAAATTGGAACCTTTAAGAACCTTTATTTTACCGGTTCTTCTTCAAAGTGAGTCTGAACGAGTTCATACGATGACGCTTAGCGTAGGACGAAGCTTTGAACGATAGCGGCGAGGTACGGGCGGCTGCCGTCGGGTGAAGAGGTTGGAGTTTTTGTGAGAGGGGAGAGAGGCACTTTTTCTTTGGTAAATCATATGTTAGTCCTTTCTTAAAGAACCTACAAATCGGATGGTACGGAACCGGTATATTGGAACCTTTATTTGGAACCGGCATTTAGGAACCAGAACCAAACCAGAACCTGAACTGGAACTGTACCGAAAAGAAGAACCGAAATGAAGAACCGGAACCAAAATTCGTACCGGTTTACAATCCCTGCATAACCAGTCTTAAAATATGAAAAAGAATAAAATACCCTACATAATATGAATACCTGTGTTCTGCAACTACAAAGCGTATATCAATGCAAGTGCAGTCGTTGTTGCGTCTGCAAGTCTGCAACAGCGGCAGCACAGCCCAAGAGATATGCAATAGTTATTTGTGCAATAAGAGAGCAAAGTTGTTTTTTGCTGCGAGTGCTGATTTTGAATCCTGAGTGTGGCGAGGGATTCAAAGGCACGAGATGCAAAAAACTTTGCTCTCGTGTAACACACATAACTTTTCACTTCAGCAGCGAGAACACTGTAGGAGATAAAATAATAAACAGGAATAGATTGAAATAACTATTTATTGTGAATCAAAATAATTAAGGTTGTAGGTAGAGGTACCAATTCAATAAAATGGAACATTTTAAAAGTTAAAAGTAAAATTACTGCAATTCTGCAAATTAAAAGTAACCCGCTCTTTTATTTAAATTAAGGCGTGTTCGGAAATAGCACCCATGATATTTTATTATTCAAAATATATTACGTAACATTATTGAAACTAGAAATAAATATGTGCATGTTAAATATCAGTTTTATTTGCAGTAAATACTTATTTTCGTTTAAATACAACAATAAGTTAAAAATTCAATAAATTACATTAAAAGACATAATTATCTTTTTGAAAAATTTCTTTAGTTAGTACGAAATTCCGAACGTGTTTGTCTTTGAGGTCGAATTCAAAATCGGAACTTCGAAAGGGCTGGTCTTTGTCTCTCTCTCTCTTTCTAATGGCGGGAAAGAGATAGAGTGTGAATGTTTCGAATTGTATGATTAACCCAAGGATGAATAAGATATTCGCGGCTTTCTGAAAAAAAATAATTAAAAAGTTACTTGGTCTCACTCAGTGAGCAAAATCGCATTTTGCTCACTGATTTCAGGCAGCAAAACCTACATGTTTGAGCTACTGAAGTGAAAATATTATTTACTAGCTTTTGCCCGCAGCTTCGCCCGCGTGGATGTCGGAAATTATCCCACGGGAACGTACTACCGGAATAAAAAGTATCCTACATGTTAATACAGGTTATAAACTATCGGTGTTATAAATGCCATCCAAATCCGTTCAGTAGTTTTTGCGTGAAAGAGTAACAAACATCCATCCATCAATCGTCACAAAACTTCACATTTATAATATTAAGTAGGATATCGCTTCTCCACTCCATATTCTACATCTGAATATACCTAAGTATCTGAAAATATAAAGAAAAATTGTAGGTATTTTATTTGTAGAGATAGAATGGAATAGATACGTACTCTTTGAGTTCATTGAATGCAGACCACATTCGGTACACCGGTGCTTTTATTTTATTATATTATCTATACTTTTGATTTGATGGTTTTATTCATTTATTTTATTTATTTAACATAAAACGGCCAAGGCCAATTACATGTTAGGACAAAATCTATAGCATAAAGTATACAACTACACGACAGACGTACGCTCATCTCATGATCTCACAATACTGATTAAATCTTCATCCATTCGTATACTGATAGGAAACTGGACTTACCTAGTTTCATGTCGATAAAAATATAAAAAATTGTATCAATATGTTTTAAGTTTTATAAAATGTACACATACTTACTTCAAGATTAACTACGTAAAATAAAATACTGATATTCATACTGTAAGCCAAACCCAACATAGTAGGAAAGGATAGGTTGATAATGATGACTCTCAGGTTAAGTACCTACCTACCTAATTGGTTACTGGTAACAGTCAACACGCATCTATCCCACTTGCTGGGCACAGTTTTCCCCGTGACTTCAAGCCTAACTATTTCCATTCAGGGCGAATACAATCCAAGGCTACCTAATAGAGATTATTTGAAAGAACGAAAGAAAAATATTTTATTTGGGACTCGCACAGGAAATACAAACAATAAAAAAGAACATTCATACCTTTACGTTTATCTAAGATTAAAACTAACAAAATAGTGAAAACAACAAAAAAAAAAGAGATGACCTGTGCGAAGCCAAAAAGGCTCCTATCACAGCATGATGCTGCGATATTAAAAAAAAACAAATACCGCAGCAGCGCTGGTATTCTGATAGGGCCCGCAATATTTCTGCAACTTAATTGACAAAAATCAACGGCTTACCATTATACCCCAAATGTTTTTGAACAAGTGACAATCAGCTCTTTCCCGCCCCACTGTAATAACACTCCAGCGTCTATACGACCCTTAATCTTTTACCGTAACATATCGAACGTCTTCAAGAACGTTGGGTACTATTCACACTACTGCGAACGACTTCAACGGCTATAACTAGTCGTCCGACCATAAAGTCGCCGTGAAACTTTTAACGATCGCAGCACACATTGGAAATTCCTGGAAAAGTAAATAAATATAAATGTATGCATTTTATAGACTTCCTTGCTAAAGTATTAAGGGTTTAAGTAACTACATTTTTAAAAGAAACTAGTACGCACGACTACATTTTAAAAAGCTATTGTACGAAAAGCTTTATGAAATGCGAGGTCAGCTAAAATTGGAAATGTATGGCTTGATATGTAGCCGTGTGTACAACTAGTATGCTAGGTAAGTACTTCTTTGTTCGAAAGAGCTACCGTGGCCCTGGCGCACAGGCAACTGAAGGAACACGGGTGGATAGTGGGTTGTAGTCAGTAAAAGTCTGACAAGAGCGGGAGAAGTTTTTTGATGATTTGCCACCAAAAAAAAAACAGTTCAACAGTCCAACAACAACAACAAAACAGCAACAGCTTCTTCAACAGTTTGCATGATGTCTGCAGTTTATAGTTAGGTACTGCTTTTACCCCTTCCCAATCATATTAAACCACACATATTTGCCTAGCCTAGGTGATACTAAGTAATTGCCTACACTTGAATTTACCCTGAATGCTGTACTAAAAAATAAAAATACTGAAAAAATATATATTATCGGACCAAAATAATTTAAGCGATATCTATGGTAATAGTAAATGTAATAAATATTATACAGGGTGGCACCAATCGACGCGCAAATTGTAACCATAAACCCAGCACATGATTCTAGACCATAGTTTCCCAACCTTTTATGGACTACCGCCCCATTACAAGAAAAAAAAATCCAACGGCCCCTTTACATAATAGTAAATTTTACCCAAACTCAAAGCATTTATTTCAATTAAACCATTTACAGGCACTTTTGAATTGTCAAAGAGTCGGTCAGTTACCAGTACCAATTTTATGTCTGTCTATTATCTATTTATAATCACAAATTAAACATTAATTGTCTCTCTCTACCTACCCTACCTGCCCCTATGAAAAGCTCTAGCGCCCACTAGGGGGCGGTGGCGCCCCCGTTGGGAACCTATGCTAGACCGTAGAAATTTAACGTCGGTTATCAAAAAAAAGTCGGCTGCTTCACAGAAAAGTGCAATACCTACGCGATCAAAATGTAAGGAACAGCTATTTCTTTTTTAAATAACGGGTGATAAATTCCAACGCAGGGGTTTCAGAACCATGTACTGAATCCATGGGAACAGGTTGTGCGCTAATGTCCCTGCCACCCTGTATGACTAACCACGTTCAGATTAGTTATACTTACATTGTAAAGTTACCTAGACAATACTTCGAGAGCCACTTAATACTTAACCTAAAAACTTATATAATCCATATCGAACAAACCGGAAAATGCCCGCTATTTTCAATGCTAATCCCCAATATTCGGTTAATAATTATTTTACGGTTGGCCTAATAAGATTTCCGTTCAGCGAATTATTCAAAACATCCACAGGATCACAAGCCAACGAAATTAAATTCCGACAAGGCAACACCGATGTCTTCGAAGAGGCTGAATAAAAAAATTCCTTTGCACAATCTGGTAAAATTAAATCAAAATTTGACATTTTCGCTACACCTTTTCGGTTAGTTACCCAAAATGAAGATATTTCATCGGAAAGTGGGGTGAAGTCAGTAAAAACGTATTCTATATAGCTTCACCCTACTTTCTAATACTTTGTATTAAAACAAAGTAAGATAACGTTGAAAAATAAGTGGGGTTAGCTGTGGGCGGTCGTGGAAGAGCATTTGCAATGCTTTTACTTAATTTTCTTTTAAATTAAGTACAACAATTTATTTAACTCATTCTGTGCCAAACGAAGCTTAGCTGAGTGCTTTGGCACTGATTGCATGCTTAATTTGTCGGCAGTCATGAAATGTAAGTAGGTACTTTTAGTGTCCTCCAGCATTAGTCGGTAAAAGGTACCTGAACAAGAATAAACTTTAAAAATACCCTGTAATAATCTATCTCAAAAACCTAAAATAAACTAAATTATGGTTAAAACACACTTCCTCTCTCCTTAAACATCATCATTACATTTAGTTACCTTGATCTTGTTTCATGTTTATTATTGTATATATTATATGTAGATAAGTATATGTTTTATGTATGTATGTATTTGTTGTACATGTAAATGGTACGCCACTGACTACCTGCATTATTGTCTCTCCTTCTCCCTTGAATCCATCCAAAGGTTGTCTGTAAAAGATCGCTTTTAGCGATAAGACCGCCCATTGTGTCACCCTGTGTAAAATGTCTACATTTATATCTGTAATTTTTATGGTGTACATCATACGGTATTCTTTTCTATTTTATTCTATTCTAAAAAATAGCAAACCTGATTAGCCAATTCCTTCACATGTGTTGGTTTAGACAGCAGATTAAATACAACGAACTTTCGAAACAATGTTCGTAAATCTTCCAAAAACCGTTTTCACACCAACTACTAATTCTATCTACTAATTGATGCTACCGCAACTTGATTAAATGATTACCAACGGCCACATTCAACAGACGAACGGTAGCCAATTCTATAACAGTATATATAGCCATATAGCCGGAGCAATGGAAACCTCCCTTCATTCGCTCTTCCCAGTCCGCCAAAGCCTTATTAGGTCGTGTTGTGCACGGTGCAAGATGCGCCCGGCGTCAATCGATGTGGGTAACCATGGCAACGGCCGCCAGCCCACAACCAGACAAGACCTTTAAGCTGTACGATTTGGGGACGATCAGTGATACGATTTTTGACCGTATTTTGCACGGAGTGTATTTTGATATTGTTTGAGAAATATTGGGACAAAGTCAATAGGATAGAAATATTTGGTGGTAATGTAAAATTAAAAAGAAAGAAAGAAAAAGAAATAAATATTGTTTAATCTGCACAAACAACACGCACAATATAAAAAGAAACTATTGTAGACAAGATACATACACTAATAAAAAGTAGCCAAAAGCCTCGTACTTAAAATGAAAAAAAAATTATGAATGATATGATGAATGAATGATGAAAGATAGATCATAAACAAAGGCTACATGTTGGTCATGCGTATTCGTTTTGGTAATAATGACCGTTCGGTCTTTTGATAAGTATGCGATGTTAAAACGAATGTTTTTTACGCCAGTCTTATGACATATAAATATAATCATTCATGGTATAGACTAACCTCTGCCCGTGGCTTCGCCCGCGTGGATGTCGGAAATTATCCCATGAGAACGTGCTACCTGGATAAAAAGTGGCCTATGTCTTTCCCCAGGATGCCATCTATCTCCTTGCCAAATATTATCGAAATGCATTCCCTGAAAAAATCTGTTATCGAGTTACGACGTGTAATAAAAAACGTTTTTACAAAAAATCAACCGACTTCCAATAAAAACACTAAAAAACGTGAAAAATAACTTTAATTTCAGAAGTCGGTGTCTTTGGTTGTGTATCTTCGTTTTCGGCCACCGACTTCCGAAATAAAAGTTTTTTTTTTCACGTTTTTTAGTGTTTTTTTTGGAAGTCGGTTGTTTTTTTGTAAAAAAGTTTTTATTTTTCACTTTTTAGTGGTTGTATCTACCCCACACACATTCGTATACCACTACTTGATATGTAAATAACCGTGACAGGAAATTATTAAAACATCATCAATATACACTAAGTGGAAAAAATACGCAATATTAAGGATAACTCAAAAACTACGGGTCAGAATTTGATCAAATTTAAATGGGACTACATGAGAAGCACCAGCTTTCAAACAAAAAAAAGAATCATCCAAATCGGTTCACCCAGAAAAAAGTTCTGAGTTAACACACATAAAAAAAAGAAATACAGTCGAATTGAAAACCTCCTCCTTTTTTTGAAGTCGGTTAAAAATGTATGGAACAACTGATTTTTTAGCTAATGCATTTGATTCAAATTTTGTATACTTATCGTCAAAGTATACTATGTAGTACACGTGGTATAATTTAATGTGATAAGGTCCGCGCCACTATGTATATTGGATTTTGTTCGCGACGATGTCACCCAAATAGTTCGTAGTCTGCTCAAAGCATGTATTTAACTTAGTTTTATAGTTTCAAATATAATTAGCTACAAGATAGCGTTTTATGTATGTAAAATCTCAGTTAAGTAGGCCATAAATTGAGAAGTACATAGTTTTTTGGTGCGTCCAGGTACACTAGACCGAGACCTAGCCCTGGACGTAACCCCTTTGATCGATAACCATTAAGAAAGGCCTGCTTAGCTGGGGTAATAGATTATGTTTATAACCATGTGAAGTCGGTTTAACTGACGCTCGTTCGGAGGCGCTTCACGCCCCGAGGTTTTAACTTATTGTATTTTAAATGCGTAAATGTTAAAGGTAAATAGACCAGCCTTGAAGGCTGCGTAATATGAATGTGATTGTTTTAGTAATTTTGCAGTAATATAGATAATAAGACAATTATTTTGTGATAAATTCTAGTTTTAGCCATTCAAGGCGTTATATCTCCGAACATTTATTTAAATGTTATTGTTATTGTAATTTCAATATATAGGCAGTGCTGTCACCTGCCTAAAAGTACATTAAAATCACCCAACACTTGTAAAATTCCATGTATTTCGACAAATATTGTATCAGGATCTTAGTAAAAATAAACGCTTTCAAAAGTTTTATTGAGGAAGTAAAACAGGGTTCTCGTTAAGGTAAAGACTGGCCGTACCTTAGTAAACAGGGAAAGTCCATCATTTGTAGTCATCGGAAAGCCAAAATAAAGGCTTAAGTAGTTTATAGTAAATAACCTGAACGGACCTGTAAGTACTTCCATAATAACTCTGTGTACTTGTAAACTATCCTATGTTGTGTCATTTCGCCAAAAACACCCGCTTCCACATAGACTTCGGGATATAGTCACATACGGAAAATAACTGCAACCTGTCGGTGCAGGACGTCAGCGCGCTGAGACAGTGAGGGGCCTATCTCGATGCTGTATATTCGAGATAGGTACTACGACCTCCTTGAACATATATCGAGTCCAGCGATCACGCCCGTCCGGTACATCTGTTGGTCCTGTCGAACCGGATATTTTCAAGATTCCTGAAGTCTAAAGACCTAAGCCTGAAGAGTTACACCTGAAGACTTATGCCTGAAGACGTATAGTTGAAGATTCGTTTTAAACATAGAAGATTTATAGTATCGAAATGTATGAAGTCTGAAGACCTGAGCCTGAAGAGTTACGCCTGAAGACTTATGCCTGAAGACTTATAACTGATAGAACTCATCTTAGTGGAAAGTTTACTTTGGAAGATAGAACATTTACTTTAGAAATAGAATCTTTTGGGGACATAGATTTTTTTTGGGACCTAGATTTTTTTGGGACCTAGATTTTTTTCGGACCTAGATTTTTTTGAGACCTAGATTTTTTTGGGACCTAGATTTTTGGGACCTAGATTTTTTTGGGACCTAGATTTTTTTTGGGAACTAGATTTTTTTTAGACATAGATTTTTTTGGAACATAGATTTTTTGAAATAGAATTTGGGACATAGAATTTTTTGGGACTCAATCTTAAAATACAACCACTTGAGTTAACATGCCAGTTACAAGATCGCAAGGCAAGGCACCTGAAGCATGGACAGTGAATGTTGAGGTGGGACATACGTCCGCAGCTATCCGTCACCAGTTACCCCCACGTTCGCCATCCACCACTGAAGGGATCGAGCAACCACTGCCACCACGTCCTATCGCTCCAATGGAAGCCGAAGACTTACCTGTACTGGCACAATCCAAAGTAACGAAACAGATAGAACAACCAGCTGTTACTGAGAAGGAAACCACATTGAAGGGAACTTCAGATACGACAATGAAGCCAAGTGATTTCATAGAAAAGTCGTTAAATAAAACGTACAGCCGTACCATGCCGATGACTACCCGGGGTGACACCCGTATCGAACATAGTAGGCCGCCGTCAACTACGATTAGAACGACACGGTCGCAAAGGAAAAAATCGAGAGCACGTGAAGACTTATTGAAAATTAAGTTGGAACTCGCTCAAATAGCACTTCAAAGAGCCGAGGAGGAAGAATCCGACGGTGAATATATGGATGATAGAAACTCAAACAACGAGTACGTGCGTTCCTGGCTTGAAGAGGCACCAGAGCCTGAACCAGTGAGCGAGGTCAATGCCGCCGAAGGGGACAATAGAACCAGAAGCCGAGAGGCACCGCCCCCCACCGTGGACATCGTTAGTATAGTGGACCCCCAAACGCAAGTACCTTTGTTAAATCCTAAAGTGAATGAAGTGAAAAATAATATAGTGCCATCGAAACACATAGAAGACACCAAGGGGGAAGACTCACTCCGCCCTTTCATAACGGAGCTAACGTCTGCTATAGCGTCGCTCGCCGACAAGAAAACAGAACAGTGGACATCGAACCACCCCTCGGCGTCAAAGGCCATCATGACGCTACCGAACTACAGCGGAGCTCATACCGAATGGCTTTCTTTTCGCGCCATCTACGAAACGACGCGAACCTACTTCAACGATGTTGAAAATACAGCAAGACTTCGAAGAAGTCTACGAGGACGGGCACTCGAGACAGTGAGCTCAGAACTCATCGGACACGCTAAACCGAATGACATCATGAGAGAACTCGAGCTGCAATTTGGCCGTCCAGATTCGATCGCTCAAGCCGAAACCGATAGGCTCCGCGGTCTACCGCGCTGCAGCGAGACACCCAGGGACATCTGCAACTTCGCGAGTCGAGTCAGAAGTGGCGTAGTAACTCTGCGCGCGCTTAAGAAGGATCACTACCTGATCAACGCCGAGCTGATGCGACTACTGACAGAAAAGCTGCCAAACTCCCTGCGTGTACAGTGGTACAGAATATACACAGAAAAGTACCAATCGTTACCGGACCTCTCACTCTTCAGTGACTTCATCACAGAACAAGCCAGCTTCTGCAGCGCCTTCGCTCCACCGGAGAACATCAACCCTGTTGAAGCGACAGCAACAAGACGTGTCACGCAGAGAACCCATACAGCAACAGACAAACCGACGATCAGATGCCGCGTTTGTGATAAAGAAGGACACTACGCTTCCGACTGTACGAAATTCAAAGAGGCGTCCAGTGACAAGAAATGGGAACTCGCGAAGAAAATCGGCTTGTGTTTTCGCTGCTTGCGAATCCGTCGCTTCAGTCACGCTTGCAAGCTGAAGAAGTGTGGGGTCAAGGGGTGCACAGCCACGCACCATCAGCTTCTTCACTATAAGAAGAAGCTCACAGCAGAGGGTATAGAGAAGCCCCCTGCCCAGGAACAGAAGGAGTCTCAGGAAACGGTAGCCAGTTCGCGAACAACATCTAGCCAAGCCTATCTCAAGATAGTACCGGTTCAGGTCATCGGACCGGCGGGAGAAGCATCCACATGCGCGCTTCTCGACGATGGATCAACCGTTTCCCTGATCGACGAAGATCTAGCGAAGGAAATCGGGGCAGAGGGCCCTATCGACCCTCTGAAGATCGGTGCGATCGGTAACAACATGATCGACACCCCCCATTCACGAAGAATCACAGTCACTCTTAAGAGCCCAATCAAGAACAAGGTGCCGTTCAGAGCGCGCACCATACCGAGGCTCAACTTAACACCGCAGAAAGTGAACGAGGAGGACATCGCAAATTGCAACCACCTGAATGACCTACTCGTAAGACAACATCTTATATACAACACTGGCGTACCGAAGATCCTCATCGGCCAGGACAACTGGCATCTTCTACTGGCCAGCGAAATACGAACAGGCCCGAAACACCAGCCCGTCGCTTCACTCACCACATTGGGCTGGACTTTACACGGCGCGCATACTAGAATCCTAGGTCACCAAGTGCACTACGTCAACAGATTAACAGCGAGCGATGAAGACCTCGACGAACAACTTCGTGAATTTTTCGCATTAGAATCACTAATCATTAATCCGCGACGACCAGACTCCGATCCTGAGAAGAAAGCAGAAGATATTCTGAACCGTCACATCCGACAGTTAGAGGATGGACATATAGAAACAGGCATGCTGTGGAAGAACGAACATGTAGATATGCCAGATAGTTACGGGACAGCACTCAAGAGGCTCGTCTCAACAGAAAAGAAGCTCGATAGCAACCCTGCCCTTCGAGATAGATACTCAGAACAGATGGACTCTCTCGTCCAAAAGGGATACGCAGAGAAGGCGCCCAAGACGAACACACCAGGAAAAACGTGGTACTTACCACACTTCGACGTGTTCAACCCGATGAAGCCTGAAAAGCTTCGAATAGTTCATGACGCTGCTGCGAAATCTAGAGGGCTGTCACTAAATGACTTCCTTCTAACTGGACCAGACCTGCTGCAGTCACTACCCGGCGTCATGATGAGATTCCGCCGACACCGCATAGCCATCTCAGGTGACATAGCAGAGATGTTTATGCAGGTAAAGGTGCGAAGCGAAGACAGGGACGCACTCCGATACCTGTGGAGAGGCAATAGAAGAGAAGAAGCGCCTGAAGAATACCGTATGACGTCCATCATATTCGGTGCAGCAAGTTCACCCTGCACAGCCATTTTCGCGAAAAATTGGAACGCGAAAAGGTACATAAAGGAGCATCCAGAGGCGGTCGAAGCCATCATTCACAATCATTACATGGATGACTACCTCGACAGCTACGAAACAGTTGAAGAAACGACGCGCATCGCCACAACTGTAAAAGAAATACACCATCAGGCAAGGCTGGAACTTAGAAAATGGGTATCGAATAGCGCCCAAGTAATAGGAAATCTGGACCCGACGCAGAGTCGAACTGAAGTCGTCAGTATCGGAAACGCTGAAAATTCAGAGAAGATACTCGGCCTAATATGGAGACCGGGCGAAGATACGTTGGGTTTCAACTTGACGCTCGCACGCCTACCTGTAGGCGTTTTAGAAAAGGAAGTGCCAACCAAGAGAGAAGCACTGAAGATCGTCATGTCACTCTATGACCCACTCGGACTCGCCTCACCAATAACGATTCGAGCCAAGCAGATCCTGCAAGAGGCATGGAGGCGAGGAGTCGATTGGGATCAGTCACTCGATAAAGACCTGGCGACCCAATGGAAATGTTGGGTACAGCACCTGAAACAGCTCAAGTGCATCAGCATACCAAGATGCTATCCAGGATATAGCGAAGCTACAGAAATACAGGTCCACGTGTTCACCGACGCAAGCGAAATGGCGTACGCGACAGCGGTATACTGGCGAACCACATCAGCAGAAGGCGTCCATCGAGTCAGCCTAGTCATGGCAAAGGCGAAAGTAGCACCACTGAAGCTACAATCAATACCACGCCTCGAGCTGCAGGCCGCGGTCATGGGAACCCGCGTGGCCGCAGCTGTAATACGCGAGCACGACGTCAAGCCCGCATCGGTGACATATTGGTCAGACAGTAGAACCGTCCTGACATGGATCAGAAGAGGAGCACGAGTATACAAACCTTTCGTCGCTCATCGCATAGCCGCTATAGAAGAGAACAGCAAAGTTGAAGATTGGCGATGGATACCAACAAAACTGAACATCGCCGATATCGCTACTCGTGACGTACCACACCACTTTGACTCACATCATGAGTGGTTTAGTGGCCCAAACTTTCTCTACGAAGAACCGTCTTCATGGCCAACCGAGAAACCTCCAGTCTCAGCCGAGACGGGGGAAGAAAGGACCCTCACCTCCGTCGAGAAAACCAACATTCGACAACTCACCGAAGTCATACCCGACCCAGCAAGGTTTTCAAGATGGGAACGACTGCTTCGGGCAACGGCAACCGTCCTACGTTTCGTGTCTCTCTGCCGACAACGGACAGAAAAGACGTTCTACAAGAGGACTAGACAGAACGAAGAAAAAGATCCTGACTGGCGAAAGAAGAAGAAAATTGCGCCACCTTCTCGGAAACTGACTACAAAGAAGTCAGAACCCAAAACTCAAACTATAGAAGCCGAGTTTCTCCAAGAAGCAGAGAAGATACTGGTCCAAGTCATCCAAAATCAGTCTTTCGCTCCGGAAATAGCGAAATTGCGAGAACAGAAGATATTGGACAAAGACAGTCGACTACGGCCGCTGCAAATAGAAATGCAAGACAACATCATACGACTGAGAAGCCGTATAGCAGCGACTAACGAAATAGCTGAAGAGGTAAAACGTCCACCGATACTACACGGTGACCATCGCATCACCCAGTTATACATAGACTGGACACATCGCGATCTACAGCACAGTGGGACAGAACTCACTATAAACGAGGTACGACAACACTACTGGGTCGTTAAAATGCGACCAACAACGAAGATGGTGCTGGCACGATGTCTGCAGTGTCGCATTCGTAAGGCACAACCACCCGTGCCTGCGACCGGTGACCACCCCAGAACGCGGCTCGCTCATCACCAGAGGCCGTTCACTTATACCGGTCTGGACTATTTCGGACCACTGTCCGTTACCGTCGGTCGTCAGCACCAGAAAAGGTACGTAGCCCTGTTCACTTGTCTCACATCCAGAGCTGTCCACCTCGAGATCGCCGCTAGCCTCAGCGCAGACTCCGCCATACTGGCGTTGCGCCGATTCGCTGCCCGTCGAGGCTGCCCAACCGAAATACATTCGGACAACGGCACCAACATGCACGGTGCCGATAAAGAGCTACGGCAAGCCTTCCGAGAGGAGGCCAGTCGCAGAGGCATCGTGTGGCGCTTTATTACGCCATCCGCGCCATTCATGGGAGGCGCTTGGGAGCGTCTCGTTCGCTGCGTAAAGTCCGCGCTATACACTGTGCTCCTCGAAAAACACCCACACGAAGAGGTGTTGTCCACACTGATATGTGAGGCAGAGTACACTGTAAACAGCCGGCCACTGACACATGTTTCCGTAGACAGCGAAGACGACGAGTCGATCACACCGAACCACTTTTTACTCGGTGGGTCGGCCAGACTACCATCACCCGGCGTGTTCACCGAACAAGACATTGACAGCAAAAGACTTTGGCGACGCTCACAAATCCTAGCCGATATGTTTTGGCGTCGCTGGGTCAGAGAATACTTGCCGGAGCTTCAAAACCGGCGGGAGCCGCACAGCCGCGGGCCTGAACTTCAAATCGGTGACCCCATACTCATCGCCGATGGTCAGCTGCCTCGCAATACATGGCCGCGAGGCCGTATAGTCGCCGTGTTCCCCGGAGCCGACGGAGAAGTCCGGACTGCTGAGGTGCGCACTGCTGGCGGCACCTTAAAGCGTCCGGTGAAGAAACTCGTCCCACTTCCTAAGTGACGAGACGACGAGACGTCGAGACAACGAGACAACGAGGCGGCGAGCATCGCGGCGGAGAGCGTCGCGACTGCTATCGTCGCTCACCGGTGTCATGCAGCGCCGCACCGACGTCGCTACGAGTCGTCACTGCACTGCACGGCGGGAGAGATGTTCGCGACGATGTCACCCAAATAGTTCGTAGTCTGCTCAAAGCATGTATTTAACTTAGTTTTATAGTTTCAAATATAATTAGCTACAAGATAGCGTTTTATGTATGTAAAATCTCAGTTAAGTAGGCCATAAATTGAGAAGTACATAGTTTTTTGGTGCGTCCAGGTACACTAGACCGAGACCTAGCCCTGGACGTAACCCCTTTGATCGATAACCATTAAGAAAGGCCTGCTTAGCTGGGGTAATAGATTATGTTTATAACCATGTGAAGTCGGTTTAACTGACGCTCGTTCGGAGGCGCTTCACGCCCCGAGGTTTTAACTTATTGTATTTTAAATGCGTAAATGTTAAAGGTAAATAGACCAGCCTTGAAGGCTGCGTAATATGAATGTGATTGTTTTAGTAATTTTGCAGTAATATAGATAATAAGACAATTATTTTGTGATAAATTCTAGTTTTAGCCATTCAAGGCGTTATATCTCCGAACATTTATTTAAATGTTATTGTTATTGTAATTTCAATATATAGGCAGTGCTGTCACCTGCCTAAAAGTACATTAAAATCACCCAACACTTGTAAAATTCCATGTATTTCGACAAATATTGTATCAGGATCTTAGTAAAAATAAACGCTTTCAAAAGTTTTATTGAGGAAGTAAAACAGGGTTCTCGTTAAGGTAAAGACTGGCCGTACCTTAGTAAACAGGGAAAGTCCATCATTTGTAGTCATCGGAAAGCCAAAATAAAGGCTTAAGTAGTTTATAGTAAATAACCTGAACGGACCTGTAAGTACTTCCATAATAACTCTGTGTACTTGTAAACTATCCTATGTTGTGTCATTTCGCCAAAAACACCCGCTTCCACATAGACTTCGGGATATAGTCACATACGGAAAATAACTGCAACCTGTCGGTGCAGGACGTCAGCGCGCTGAGACAGTGAGGGGCCTATCTCGATGCTGTATATTCGAGATAGGTACTACGACCTCCTTGAACATATATCGAGTCCAGCGATCACGCCCGTCCGGTACAGATTTCATAGGTTTTTTTTGGGCGGATCCCTAATTCTTTTTCTAAAATACAACTAGCTTTAGTTACTACTTATAACATCAGCTATCTTCCAGTGAAAGTCCGGTCAAAATCGGTCCAGCCGTTTCGGAGATTAGTCGGAACAAACAGATGGACAATAAAAAAAAATGCTATAAGTACCGTATCTATACAGGATGTAAGGGACAGCTCTCCGCAGACTGATGGGGGTGAATTCAGTATATCATACTAAGATGACCGGTACATAAAATAATTTCAACAACGTTATAGGAATCTAAAAAAACTGATTTGTTTTATTACCTCACACACGCAATGTATCGTTACGGTGGCAAAACGCACCTAGCGAACGGCCGGTAGTGCGCTCGCGCCACGTGATTTATTTCAACATCCATTGCAGACTTTTTTATTTCAGCTGTTTTATATACATAAATGGAGTGCTGCGTACTGAGAATGTAATTTTACATTGAAATAAAGGAATAGTAACTGAAAGCACGACAAAAAGAAGAAAATTTTCTAAATACAATTTCAACTAAAAAGTGAAAAAGCCTGAACTGCTCAAAATTAAATAAAAACATTCGGTGGCACTAAATGAAAATACGAAACCAAAGACACCGACTTCCGAAATTTTTATTGAGTTATTTTTCACTTCTTAGCTTTTTTTTTTTTAAAGTCAGCTGTATTTTATTTTTGTAAAAATGTTTTTATTTCATTTTGTGCAGTTCATTCAGGCTTTTTCACTTTTTAGTTGTGGTATCTACCCCATGCAAATTCATATACCACTACTTCACATGTAAATAACAATGACAGGAAGTTATTAAAATATCAGCAATTTATACACTAAAAAATACGCATTGTGAAGGATAACTCAAAAACTACTTACTGGTCAGATCTTGATCAAATTTATATGGGACCACATGAGAGGCACCAAATTTCAAATAAAAAAAGCAAAATTTGTTCGCCTAGAAAAAGTACAGAGGAAAAACATTAAAATTAAAATACAGTCAAATTGAGAACCTCCTCCTTTTTTATAGTAGGTTAAAAGTCAGATAACATATTTACTAAAGCCCACAGGTCGTAAAGAACAAGAACACCAAAGTCTCTTTCGCTCTCTTCGGCCCCAGCTCCGATCTGCCACATAGGTAGTCGCCACACGATTATCGATCGTACGATTTAAAAAGCGTATCGTGCCCACGCAAAATTGGCAAACTATACACAGATGAATGGGATCCTCGCTTTCAAAGTTTTGCCCTGCCTGTGACGTCATTGTTTATTTGACATGTCTGTATGATTCTGACCGCAAAATGTATGGACTATGCAGTCGATCAGTTTGGAAGCTATTAGTAGGATATGCCTCAGACTTGCTGAATAGATTTTCGGTATTCAGCATGTTGTTGAATATTTTTTAAGAAAGCGTGGAAAGTAATATCGTTTAGTTAAGTATATTGTGTATTTTCCGCAAATAATATATTTTAGTCTATACATAAACTCACGCCTTCTACCCATGGCGGTAGGCAGAAACTACAGAACGCCACTTGTTACGATCCTTACATACTCCTTTTGCCTCGTTTACGTTTACACACGCCGGTTGCGAGTACTACGCACCTGACCTTTCTGAAGAACATCACCAACAAGGTCACTATATGTCCTCCTAGGGCACACCTCCCGGCGTTTCCACTCACTCTCATCTGCTTTGTAAATACCTTTTGTTAGTCACCTTTCATTCATCCTCTCAACATGACCAAACCATCTAAGCATGCTCTTTTAATTTTTTTGTAACTACATCTTCTTTTAAACCGCACCGTTGCCTTATCACATCGTGCCTCAGCCTATCATTCATAGTCACGCCACACATGCTTCGCAAGGAACGCATTTCCACAGCATTTACGAGTACCTTTCATGCTTATTTTGCCACACCCAGCATCAGAGAATACTACTCTCTACCGAGAGCCCAACATTTACTTCCCTACACAAGCGTAGGCACCAGCACACCATTGTGAACAGCCGGTCGAGCCTTTTTGGACGTCAACTGGTTGGTCACAATATCTACTTTATTAAAAAAAAAAATCTTTTTGTAAATCTTATTTCAAAATTAAAATGATTGAAGATTGGAGTTAAGTGAACGGGACAAAAAAGATATTGGAATTTATCAAGGATAATATGAAGAGATGGCTATAATAATACTTATTAGGTATTTTAAAAAATCATTAATTTCAGAGTATTGTTGGCCATATTTTATGAGTACCTACCTTTTAAAATTATCTTAAGACTATGTTAGTTATTATTACACCTACTTAATCATGTTTATAATATTTAGGTGGGTAGGTACATGGATAATAGGTACCTATATGTAGTGATGCGTCAAAGATCCCTCCATGACACAAAGCCTTCGCATGACTACCACACAAATGGCCCAGAGCATAGAGAATTGAGAGTCGAACAATCAATATCTAAGCACCATACAATGAATTATTGACATTCAATTATAAACTCTATATCCATAATATTCGAGCCTCTGGACAAGAGACAGTGTTCAAGCAATATCTGCAGTAACAATCTCTAGATCAGGGATTCCCAAAGTGGTTGATATCGACCCCTTGGGGTCGATATTGGTTTCCCAGGGGTCGATGAAATGGCGGCGATCGGCGGCGGCGACCTCTCGCGTCCGGCCCTGGTTCAGGCCATGGTACGGAGCGAGAGGGAATGGGAAGCCGTCACCTCCTTCTGCGAAGCAGTAATGCTAGCGAAGGAGGAGGCGGAGCGCGAAAGGGAGAGGCATTATCTGCGCCCTCGCGCCCCTAGCCGCCGCAGGAGGAGGAGACACCCTGGGCGTCGGGAGTCGATTGCCGACTCCCGGCCACCGTAGGCGCGGGCTTGCGGACGGCGGGCAATGGGCAGCTCGCCGTCCGGTAAGGACCAGGCCCGGGTCGACGGCGCGTCGTGTTCCACGCGCGCCTCAAAGAGATGTCAGCACCATTGACGGGGTCCGATAGGACCGATGCCTGCCGGGGTCGCGGATTGTTCGAAAGAGTTACCGTGGCCCTGGCGCACAGGCAACTGAAGGAACATGGGTGGGTTTTAGTCAGTAAGAGTCTGACACGCCCTTCCGCTCCGCCCAGAGCGGGAGAGGTCATTTGATGACTTCCCACCCCAAAAAAAAAAAAAAAAAAAAAAAGGGGTCGATGAAAAAACGAAAACTGATTTTCGGGGTCAACGAGTTCTAAAAACCGACTTCTATTAATTAAAACAAGTTCTTATTTAAAACTTTCAAGATACTGCATAAGTTGTGTTACGTGTTACATCCACCACACTGAATTTTTTATTTTGTTGTCTTTACTTTGCGATTTTTATGTTTTTTTTAAACAATTACCTATTTAAGTATTTTTACGTAAATTTGTTTAATAATTATTAATTACACTTGATATTTACTGAATTTTATGTCTATTTATTTTGTAAAATTTTGATGAGTAAACGATGTCAAGTTCACTCACATAACCAACCGCAAAATTTTTAAATTGGTAAGTATTTTGTATCAATAGGAAAAAAACTAGAGATATGATTTTTAAAGTAATTTGGCTATGGGGGTCTGAGGTATCAGTTAATTTTGGAAAAGGGTTATCTTGCCCAAAATAGTTTGGGAAACCCTGCTCTAGATTAACTGATTAAATCAAGCCAATTAAACTGTGGACAATGAACAAGGCGACTAAAACACAATTTTCAGTGTCGCTCTCAGGCAGTGCATAACGATAGTAACAATATCCGATGCGGAAGAGTGCATACTCCTGTACCCTAATTACGTAACACACTATCTATCACAATCTGAATCATTTTGAAGCCTATTGCTAATCCATTGCTTCATGTGTTCGAAAAATTTGATGGCTCAACAACGTAAATAACGCAATGAATGTTGTTGAACTGTCAGAATGAAACCCATTCCTACTGTTAGTGTGATACGTAATTACCCCGCTGGAATCGACAAGAATATCGAAATAGAGATACACTGTCCTCTCATACCTAAATCATAACACTTTAATTATAATACGACAACATTGTAAAAGATAATTATTTTTAAAAGAGTAACCGTGGATTTCTTGCTAGCTCGTCTTCATAAGAAGGAACCGTGCACCTAGGTTCTGACGTTTCATAAGTCTCCATGTTGGTTTACTTGTGTGAAATAAAATACTTTGAATTTGAGATAAAAACAAATACTTAATACTATTTTCATTGTCTATGTCACTTCAATCTAAAAGTAGAGAGGCAGCTAAGTTTTGGAACGGAAAAGTGCACATAATATAGGTATGTGCAGAACTGCAAGAAACTATTTTTTTTTCAAAAGCTCTCTTATGCAAAACTTTAGCCACCTTTGAATAACTTAAGTACAAGTGTTATTGTTATGTAGTTTTTAGGGTTCCGGACTCAAAGGGTGAAACGGGATCCTATTACTAAGACTCCGCTGTCCGTCCGTCTGTCTGTCCGTCTGTCACCAGGCTGTATCTCATGAACCGTGACAGTTAGACAGTTGAAATTTTCACAGATGATGTATTTCTGTTGCCACTATAACAAAAAATACTAAAAAACAGAAAATAAATATTTAAGGGGGCTCCCACATAACAGACATTATTTTTTTGCCGATTTTATAGATAATGGTACGGAACCTTTCGTGCGCGAGTCCGACTCACACTTGGCCGTTTTTTTTTAATAATCAACACCATGCAATCCTTAAAGAAATTCGGTGTTTTGAGGCTGTTCCGATAAAAGTTTCATAAAACAAATAGGTAAATACGACACGCCATTTTAATAGCATACAATTTATGAACAAAAATCATTGTTTTATGCTATACTAGCAAAGCGACCCGCCAGTGCTTCATACGGTTTTAGACTTGACTAAACATCGAGATTTCTTTATTCGTTTTATGTAAGTTTAATATGAATGTATTATACACATAAATCTTCCGGAATAAATTCTATAAATGACGGTGAAAACCGCATCATTTTGCTACCGCGTATTTTTTTTTCTAAACTAACGGATTTCCGTCACACAGACGCGCAAAACAACTTTAATTTATAATAATTTGTATAGAATTTTATTCTATATGTTTCGGCAAACCTCGAAATTGTCAAGGGACGCCCGTTTGAACCCTATAAATACCTACCCGAAACTCATCTGACCCCCGTAGTCAAATCCTCGTTTCCTGTTTCCTCTCCAGTGCTCTCAAATCCCAAGACGAGACTGTTTTCAATAGAATGCTCTGGAAAATCTAAAACAATATCTTCCCCCATCGTGATCATATCTGGTACAATCTAATTTGCAATAAGAATTTTAGTATCTTCGGGAAACGTGCATGAGAGTGTACTTCGTTTTAAAATATGGGTAATGAAATGGACGGAAAGTCGATTTTCTTTTATAACAACGGCATTGAGAAAGTAATAGTAGATGTATTTTATTTATAAACTTTATTAATCAACAAACATATATAGGCTAGAGCAAATTCGTTCAAAGATTGTTTAATAAAAAATAACACGGGAGAGAGAGAGAGAGACTCTCAAGAGACACTCAAGCTGCAAGCAGAAAAAGCACTTAGATACTTAGAGTTGTTAATCTATAATTTTATAATCATGGTCCCTAATACCAAATAGACGAGTAGGTATTTTAGTTTTTCATTAATCACAACACAACACACACACACACCCATGTCACAACACTTTTAATTTATTAGAACGGACACACACTTCCCTATTCTTTTTATTATTCTAGCGTATGGCACTCGTGGGTTGCAGCTGAAAATCAGCGTCAGGTGGTTCACCTTGTGTTGTCATCTGACATTATGCTGAGCTGAGGCCCCATTGGCATTATAATCATTGTTCCGTATTTTTTAGTTTTAAGGTGTATTTTTGTTGCTGCAATGGCAATAAACGCATTTTTCTTTTCTTTCTTTACTTCCATGGTTGTAAACAGCTCTATATTAGACCATATCATCGCGCGTTCGTATTTCCGAAGATAGACGATGATTCCCGAAGCACATATTTTCTGCATGCATAGCATGACCACTCTATATCTAATCTACGAAGAGATGACAAATCACTTCCTTAACAAAAAGTCATTCTTTTCTTAAATTTTGACATCGCGCCATAGAAATTTTTCTACAATCTGTCATTTTGTCGTCTGTTTCTTCGGTATCTATAGTGGCCATGCTACGCATGCTGGGAGCTCTGTACGTACACTTTGTAATCTTCACAATGTTTACTAACATCAAAGTTGTTTTTTTTACAGCCGATGTCATTTGAAAACTTCCTTTTCCTTGTAAGGGTACCTACGAGTACCATTTTAATTTGTATTTTCGTAATAGAGACTACAAAGGTTTGTTTATCCCCTTTCGAAACACGGGGGGTTGTGGTTGTGGTTGCCTCCAAACAAAACTATGTACCTATTTGGATGACACGGGCTGTGGCGACAGATAATAATTATTTGTTGCGTCTGAGAAGATAGAAAGTACATATACAGGGTGGCAGGGACATCGACCCGCAAACTGTAACCATGAATTCAGTACATGATTCTAGACTAGCGTAGAAGCTTTTCGTCGGTTATCTAAAAAATATTACTGTTTCATATAAAAGTGCAATACCTATGCGGTCAAAATGTATGGAACAGCAAATATATTTTTTTAATAACCAACGAAAAATTTCAACTCAGGGGAGTTCAGGATCTTGTAGGTACTAAATTCATGGTAACAGATTGCGCGTCGATGTCCCCGACACCCTGCACCCTAATTACGTAACACACAATCTATCGTTTTGAAGCCTATTGCTAATCCATTGCTTCATATGTTCGAAAAAATTGTCTGCTCAACAACGTAAATAACGCAATAAATGTTGTTGAACTGTCAAAATGAAACCCATTCCTACTGTTAGTGTGTTACGTAATTACCCCGCTGTTTAGTATAATTTTATTATAGTTTAGGTGTACTTATAATAAGTTTGTGTTATTATCTTCCTGTGCGAATCCCAATAAATACTTTTATTTCTTTCTTTTATGTTTTCTGGCTTAATTAGGTACATGTCTAAAGTAGTAGGTTAGTACCTACTAATTGTTGCCATCCCGACTTCATCCTCTGCTGGGGGCATAGGCTTCTTTTTGTTAATGACAATCCCCACTTTATTAAAACTTGGAAGTCTGAAGAGAAGTCTTGTTTTATTAATTAATAACCTAGTTACTTCCTAAATAATACATATTAAAACAGTTTTCATAAGTAATGGTGCTTCAAATAATTTATATAAATCATTTACAGAACATACCTATGGCTACACGAGGTAACCTATAAAGTACCTAAATAAAATAAAGAGACCGTGAATTTAAACTCCACAAACGTTTCATGCTTACTTTATTTAATTAATTTCACAGATTAGTGAACACAACGCGAGAATACGTTGCAAATTAATACAATACCTGCGGTATCACCACACGAACCACTCCTTTACTGAAACTGAAACACCAAACAGACAGAGGTCAGAAGTACCTACCTACATAAACTTACTTAGGTACAACTTTGTACAACAGCAACGGTCACAATAAGCCTGCGGGAAGAGTCGAAAACTTCACCTAATTGCGTAACACACTATCTATCACAATCTGAATCATTTTGAAGCCTATTGCTAAACCATTGCTTCATATGTTCGAAAAATTTGTCTGCTCAAGAACGTAAATAACGCAATGAATGTTGTTGAAATGTCAAAATGAAAGCTATTCCTACTGTTAGTGTGTTACACAATTACCCCGCTTTTTTTTTTTTTTTTTGGGTGGGAAATCATCAAATGACGTCTCCCGCTCTGGGCGGAGCGGAAGGGCGTGTCAGACTCTTACTGACTAAAACCCACCCGTGTTCCTTCAGTTGCCTGTGCGCCAGGGCCACGGTAACTCTTTCGAACAATCCGCAGCCCCACAATTACCCCGCTGGATCGGCGAAAAGAAACAGTGCGAGGTTACAGGATATGGCTTATTTACCTATATACAGGGTGTATTTTAGAGATGCGGCAGCAAGGGCAGCTACCTTAACCGTTGTAGCTATAGGAAAACGGTCTTAGGAGACTTTTCTTAACTTTTTGAGAAAATTTGATTTGCATTCACAGATTTTGAAAAAGATGTACAGTCAGCAGGAAAATGGGCAATTTTCCCAAAAACTTTTTTTTATGCCAATCGATCATGTTTCATATATAGATCAAAAACTTCTATAGGACCAACTGAGGTTTTAGTACTAAAAAAGTCAGAAATCTCAAAAAAAAACTCGCATATACTTCGTACGAAATTAGACTACCACCACCCTGAAGAATCCACACTGTATGTGTTAAAACTTTATGAACTAGTAAAAAAATACTGTACAAAGGCGAAATTAATGCCTGAGGCATTTTTGCTACCAGTCAACCTTAGGGTGATGCAGGGAGAAAACATGGCAGGTGGAACAGAAGGGATGAAAAAAGCTATCAAATTCAACAATAAAAACGAATACATAGATAGGTACATACTTACTTACATACTCGTACATTTAAACAAAATAAAGTCAAGCGAAATAACTATCGGTAGTTAATAAAACGAATCCAGCATGTTTCCGCTAACTTCTTACGTAGGTAAGTACTTATTATGTTCACGTGCCTTTACTTCGCTTATCGCCTTTTTTGCACACTATCATCAATACAAGTAAGTACCGTACCACGTCTTGGAAAGAAGAAAGATAGACCACAAACACAAAAAAGAACAAGATGGCGGAAAATCTGCGTGACATCCACACAAAATGGCCATCATTCAGCATAATTTTTTTTGACTCCAAAACTTTCCGTTTTTTCAATTCATCATCAGCCTATATTCGTCCACTGCTGGACGTAGGCCTCTCCTAGTGAACGCCACTGAGCCCGATCTTCGGCTCTTCTCATCCAGTCGCTGCCAGCCGCCTTTCGCAAGTCATCACTCCACCTGACCGGCGTATGTCCCACACTACGTTTGCCTAGCCGCGGTCTCCACTCTAGAACTCATTTTCCCCAACGATTATCGGTTCTACGAGAGCTGTAACCAGCCCATTGCTACTTTAGCTTGTTTAGTCTTTGGGCTATGTCGGTACCTTGGTTCTCTGGTGGATCACCTCGTTTTGGATTTTATCCTTCAGAGAGAGTCCAAGCATAGCTATCTGCAAGGACTCAAGCACAGCCCAGGTCTCGAAAAAGTCAAAGGCTTTCTCATTGTCCACAAAAGCAAGGTTATTTAATAGTAATGTATTTATTTAGAAAAATTTGTTGAGTCTCAAAATATTCGCAAAGAATGTGCGCAATATGGATGGAGTTATGGAACTATGGAGAAGTGTCTTAACGCTGTGTGAGCGTGCATCTTCCATCGCCGCCCGTACGATGTCCACCGCGCACAGGATGGATGGAAAGCAGCACATGAAGTATTTTTTTGCGCCGTCGTTAGTGTAATTGCTGTATAGCGATCCAGTAGGAGGATAAATATAATAATGCTGCGATCTTTAGCGAAGCAGAGCCCGAGCGCTGGTTTTCGGCGTTGACGTTATGACGTCGACCAAACAATGAGATATAAATAAGAAGTAAAAAATTAAAAGAAAAAGGAAGTCGCTAGGTACGTTTCGATCGAACAAAGCATCCTAAAGTGTCCGCAATTCATCATAGCCTGGCGTCCAGACCGTCCACTGTCCAGTAAAACCTTCGGTGGAGAATAGGGCCATGTTCCCTAACTGGGATAACAGTATTTTGTGAAATTATTTTATCACAAAGTCAGAGTTCCATATTGCTGTATTCTCGATAATCCAATGGTCGCCTCCTCCGAATACAATCAACCGCGCGTTAGTGGTAAAACTTGCACTACGAAAATCGCCCTTACTACTACGACCTAAAGGCGCTGTCAATGCCAAATTGTTCTACCTACAATACCAACCATACCACATTTTTAGGCTGAGAATACCTTTATAATAAAATTATTTGCGTTTTTCCCATTTTACTGTTATTAGTCTGTCCTTTGACTAGATTAACGTTCTTCATAAATATTAACTATGATCAAGAACGAACCAACCTGAAATTTGGACGCGAATATTCAAATGCATGGACAAAGCCGTAGCGATACCAACTTAATTTTAAACCCAGTATTATGTAAATATATTTGTTATTATTCGCTGAATAAGTATTTTGTTTCTAATGGCATATTAATGGGATAATAGGGTGTACTGAACAGGGCCGGCAGTCTCGACATAGACAGCGACAAAAATCGGTAAAATTTCTGTAATAGATTTTCAACCTTATCATTTGGAAATAAAGTTGAAAATCTATTAAAGGAATTTGACATCGATACGACTTAGCGACCGATTTTTGTCGCTATCTATGTCGAGACTGTCGGCCGGGCCCGGTTAGCGAAAGCGATACGAGTCGTAACGCCTGAACAACAATCAACCGGACGTTAAACAACTCAAAATGTATACACTCACAGTGTCCGTTCGCAGCGCCCTGATTACTCAAATTAGTACCCTTTACATGATACATCTGACACAGAGTTCTTAAGATTGCGACGTACATACATAACACTTAAATAGGTAGGTATCTATTTAGGATTGTGTTTCATTACAAAATTAAAAAGAGGACTAAGTAGGTACGCATAGTAGTGCAAACTGTTAGGTACTACATACACCAAAGTTATTAGGTACCTATACATATATATAACCTATATACTTATAAAAGAGGGAAAAGGTTTTTTGTTTCATTCTTCGTCATAAATCGAAAACATAAAAATAATAAGAAATCTGTTTAAGTTTGTGCCAATGAAGCCCTTTCATACGATACCCCACATAACACGTCTTAACTCACTTAAAAATTTGAAACCCCGCTCCTTGAATAAAGACCCTGTTTTCTTTTTTTGTGATTTAATTAAAAATATATGGGTTTCAGATTTTTCTCTTCCGTAAAAATTAGTAAAAGTTTTAAAAAAATCTACAAAAAGATTAGTTCACCCGAACAATTATGACCGCGCATACCGTTTTTTAATCTCGACGATTGATTACGTACTTCAAATAAAGACTATATTTTTATGATTTAATTTAATTTTAATTTAAAATCTGAAAACTGTACGTTTGTAACGTACAGTTTTCAGATTTTACCCTGAACTTGTAGTATAAGACGATATTACTTACCAAATTTCATAGTTCTAGGTCAACGGGAAGTACCCTATAAATTATGATTCTCTTGAGAGTGTCGAAATATACGTTTTTTGCGGCATAAAAAGCCGTATCTTTTTTTAACGTTAACTTAGAAGTTTTATTTTTTCACAACGGACTGTAGACCTGAGTACCTAGATGGTTTTAATTTCAACTCGATACCTCCACGCGTTCTCGAGATAAAGGGTCTTGACAGACAGACGGACAGAAGGATAACAAAGTGATCCTATAAGGGTTCCGTTTTTTTCCTTTTGAGGTACGGAACCCTAAAAAACAACCGAATTCCAAATAAAACACTACAAAGTGAAAAATAACTTTAATTTCGGAAGTCGGTGGCAAAAAACTAAAATACAGATCCAAAGACACCGACTTCTGAAATTAAAGTAATTTTTTACTTTTTTGGAAGGCGGTTGTTTTTTTCTGTAAAAACGTTTTTTATTTTTCACTTTTTAGTGGTCTTTTTGGTGGTATTAATTTATCTAAGTTACAATAGCCTAATATCAATTGTTCATCACCTTTTACAAAATATTGCATTTCCCGATGCAAGGACGTTAATTGCTAAGGAGTTCTCCTGGTACAAACCAGAAGATTTCACCATATGCATTGTGACAAGCATAAACCGAGCGCATATCGAGCACATACCGAATGCTTTCCGAGAGCAAATGCACGATTTACTATAAACATACCCAAATCGCTATAGGTGTGCCTATAAAATTTTAGGGTTTCCCTTGATTTCCATGGGATCCTCTCATCAGATTCTGACTTAGTGACAATGGGACCACCTCGAGAGCATACCCTTTAAAAGAAAATAGTAGATTGTTATACAAGGGTCGAAAGGAATCAATTCCCATACGAGGTATTTAGACGCCTGAGCGTAGCGAGGGCGGCTATAGTCCGAGTAGGAATTGATGACTTTCACCCGTGTTAAACACTCTACTTTTCATTCCGAATTTAAGGAAAGTAAAAACAGTAGTTTTTCTAAAATGTCTATTAATAATTAATGCATGAGACTCATTTTTAATCAAATATTAGTCTCTAAAACTGATATTTTGAATTTCGGTACAGCATACAGTTTTTTTTTTCTAGTGGCTTCGCACTCTTTGTGCATTCAGTCAATGTCACGTTTAGTTTCTTTAGTACGAAGAAAACAAGGTTAGGAAAGCTTACAGAGTTAGTAGCCCGCCAAAATATATAGTCTTTTTTAAATTTTAAATATGGAACACACCGTGTCACCGCCGTCGGCCGTCCCGCTTAAGGTGGATCCACAGTAGTAGCCCGCCAAATTCAAATATTCTTTGGTTTTTTGCAAATTGCAGCTCTGTGTCAGTTGCAAAAAACGTAAGTAAATTTGAATTTCGCGGGCTACCTTAGCGCATCCCCCTTAATTGGTATTTTTTTAATTCACACTGGCTGGTTATAACTCTTAAAGCATTTCTTTTAATCGATATTTTACTTAATTATGTAAAAACTTTCGTAGCCGACTACCTAACCAAATTTAGTTCTATTTTTAAAATTCATTCCCGCCCTAGAGAGGGAAGCAATTACTATGAGTTTTTCCCGCCCTAAGACGGGGAGCAGCGTCTTCCACCCGCTACTCGGATCAAACAAACACTACTTTCCGTGTATGAGAAATGAAAAAGGAATTTTCAAAATCGGTCCACAATTGACGGAGAAATCGGTGAACATACATTTAAAAAAACATAAAGTCAAACATATCACCTCCTACTTTTTTAAAGTCGGATAAAAAAGAACGAGTTGGGGGTTTATCAGTATAATAATAATACCAGCCTATTATTGTCCCACGGCAGGGCAAAGGCAGGGCCTCATCTCATACAGAAGAGTCACGAGCATTAATCGCCACGGTTGCTCAAGGCGGATTGGCGATTGATCCGCATCATCCGCCCCTCGGTGCGAGTTACACCTAGCAAGTATCAATGTTGCTTTTTCAAAGTTATAAGTCTTTTCTAAAGGGGGTGCCTCAAAAAAAACCGAGTCGCGGCGCAAAATTAATGTACACACGGCTACATATCAAGCTATGATTTCCAGTATAAGCTGACCTCTCATTGTACGGAAATCCTATGCAATGCGAGATCAGCTTATACTGGAAAATTCTAGCTTGATATGTAGCCGTGTGTACTTATCTCAAAATTAAGTGTATAAATAATGCGTTTTTTTTTTTTAAGAATAGACGCTAAAATCCTGTGGCGAAAGTGGTATTTTTGCTTTATAAAGTTCTGCAGGCGTTCATATCAAAAACTGAATTTTTGACAATTAATCGTAATTATTAGATGATTGGTTCAATTGTCAACGCACTAAACCTACACCTAGGAATTTTGCAGGGTAATAAGAAAAGATTATTTTTGTTTTTACATGTGATTTATTTTATTGTTTAAATAAGATTAAATATTTTCCTCCGGGTGTAGCGTTTATTCTGTTTTAGACAAAGCATATTATTTATACACTTAATTTTGAGATACATTACTTTTGCGCCGGCTCTGGGTTTTTTTGTACTTATGGGATTTGAGACACCTCCTTTCTTATTTCTTAGACACCACAGACTGACGGTGATGGGACACATCTAGAGGAAACCTTGGACTTCGGTCTGAAATCACCAACCCGCACTAAGCAAGCGTGGTGATCAAGTTCATTCCTTCTTCATATGAGAAGTGGCCTTAGCCCCATACCCGGGACATTACAGGCAAAACCCTTTGAAATCGCCAAACCGCCATGCAGTAACAGAACAAACCTGGAGTAGGTGCCTACCTACTACCTACGTAGCTGTTGGAAAAACTGTTAGCTGTGAAAAGAAAGAAAGACAGAAACAAAGAAAATAAATTTATTTGACCCAGGTAAAGGCACACCACATTCACCCAAAAACAAAAAAAAACTAAAAAAAACTTAAAAACAGTATTATGTGCCTCACAGCTGCGCTAAATAGGCCCAGTTCAGCATAATTGCCAGGCAAGCATAAGTGCTAGTCGTACTCTTGAATGAAGGATTCCTTGCCACAACAAGCTTTGCAGAATACGACCTGTATTCTGCAAAGTTTTAACTCAATCGGTACTAATATCGGTTAAAAAGATATAGGCCCTGCGCCACAGTTCAAAGACCATAGTGTATGTAGGTACAGTCACCAGCAGGTCAAGCTACACGAATCTGTCAAATTTCTTCAAACGATTTGAAACCTTAAGATGCTTATAAATAAGTTCAAAATCGAATGAGAAAATCTGACAGTTTGTGGTAACTTGGTGTGCTGGCAACTGTACCTTACATTAAAACCACCATCTTTAGCTGTCTGGCAGGGTGGGTATCGACCCATTCTTAGATATCAGCGTCGTCTCCCTTTTGCCAATCCTCTGAGCTGCAGTGATTAAAGATAGATTAATTTTCTATAATTTATACTATTTTAGAAGTTACAAGTTATGCTGAATACAATTCTTGAGTCAAGTTTTCCCGTGAATAGCTAAACCACGGTTTTTAAATACCGTAATTTAGAATCACCCTACAAAATGCAACGTTAAAATCTACTTCATTCGGTAACACGTCTGGCGCTTATTCATAAATCCATAACATTAATTTATTTGCTTGAAACTTACTTATACCTAGCTATGGAAGCCCTTAAAAGACTACAATACGTTGCGGAAAAAAAAGAAAAACCCACCCCTCGATATTTACAGAGGGTGGTAACCACAGACTAAATAGGGAGGATTACGCCGGCTGCCATCGATTGCTAGTACCTACTGAGTACATGTGACGAGAAAGACCCTCGATTTCTTTTTATTCCAAAAATAAAATGAGTGTAACATCTCTGGAAGAACAGCCTTCGGTGCGTTTGACTAAACAAGTGTTATTTTCATGCTTTTTGCAACAATGTTTGGTTATAAAATCCTGTGATATTCGCACACCGTGAGAATTGCAATTTGTGCAAGTGTGAGTGGATAAAAATGAAAAATTGGTCCCGCAACCACAGTACCTGTGCTGTACAGTAAACATTGGTTTATTTATTACGTGTGTTTTGTGTAAAAGCGCCTGGTAAAAAATAAAAGCAATATGTCACTTTTCATTAAACTGATGTCATCACACCGCTTCAACGCTTTGTTTTATTTGTCGCACTCCATTTCATAAATAGCATAAACGCTTCATTATATGCTAATCATTATTTTAAATGTCCATACAAATCCAAAACAGAAAATACTATAAAATATGAAAACTCCTTTTTCGTTTTTAAATAATTGGCAATACAAAATATTACATAAATAAGCTGTGGTAGTAGTTTGTTCAAAAACAAAGAGTAAAAAATGTTTACTGAAAATAAAATAGATGCACTTATTGCTTATTGAAGGAGTGAATAAACGTTTTTAATGTCAATTGAACAATATTTAACGTTCACAATTTTATTGTTAGTAAAAGTAATAGCAATCTAAAACAAAAACAATATCTTCAACTTGACTTTTGAACGAACTGCAAGCAAATGTTGCAACTGCAAAAAAAAAAATGAAAAATGTTGCACTTTTCTGTGAAAAAATAATATTTGTTCTACTTTTAAAGAGCTATTTTTAAAATATTTTTTAGGTCTGCTTTATATATATTTTATTCACTAAGTCGTTATTTACTACTGCGGCACAGAGTAAGAAAAGTAGCAAAATATGAACATTAAGCTTATAAGCATGGACTACTGTACAATTATTAAAATTAGAATTTATATCGACGCATTAGTACTTAATGCAATTAAAAAATTCTACGGTGCAAACAGCTGTGTTGCAATCATAAAAAAGAAACGATAATTTAATTAGCACGCTATGGGGTAATTGAATACAGTTGGTGGCAACACATAAAACCAGTCACGTCACTTTGCGACGTTAGTGTGGGTGCGTTGTGCGTGCGTGCGTTCATGAATTTGTGAGTGCTTTTTCATGTTTGTGTGTATTTCTGACGCCGTTTGTGACTTGCCTGTCATCTCTCTAATTTTGGATTTTATCACTAAAACCCTTCAAACTGTCGTCTTTGGGTATGTAAACTTTATTTGTCTTCAAATGCTCATTCATAGGTTACCCAAAACATAGTATTATTGTTATACGTGTAACGTGTCGGACAGGCGTTGTCTGCGGTCAGTGGCCATAATTCGAGATTATGTTAAAGACGCTTTAAATTTGGTGTTTTTCGTAATATTCGGCTATCGATCGTGTTATCTTGGAGCCGGTTATCTTGCGATTCCAAGTGAAGCTCGTGTTATTATCTCGGTGCGGGGGCTAGGCGACCGTATCGGCGGGTATGAGCTAACAGCCTATAAAACTCAGTCGGCTTTTCGATGCCGGTCGGTATACTAGTGTTCGGTTGTTCGCGCGTCTAAGCATGAAATTATAATGGTGGGGTAGTGTGTTGTCTGTCTGTTTGTTGTGTGTGTTGTGAAGAGTGCTAAGTGCTTGTTCTGTTGCAGGCCGGCAGGATGCTAAAGTTCATACGCGGCAAGGGGCAGCAGCCCTCTGCTGAGAGGCAGAAACTTCAGAATGAACTCTTTGCCTTCCGCAAGGTATGTACCTAGCATGTAGTAATTTGTTTATGTATAGATAGGTCTGCACTTTAGAAAGTTCAATTCAAAAGTTGGTGCAACTGCTCCTAACTTTCTATCTGTGGGCTGACATAACAAACTTATTGTTTTGAAGAACAAAACTTGTATTAATGGTCCTCCATAATAATCACTTGTTACTTCAGTAATGCATTGTGTCATTAGTCTGATAACACTATGGTTTTGAAGCTTATCAGCAGCCACCACTCCTGGGCCTGTTGATAAGCTTAAAATCCTTAAAGTTCTTCAAAATAATTGTCCTTGCCAGTATTTTGTGTGTGAGATCCTTTTTTTTTCAGCTGAGAGATATTCAAACTCAATATTATTAAAATCATTGTTTTGAAATAAACTAAAATATGAACTAAACTAAAATGACAATTTCAAATTGATAGTTTTAAGTGATCATAAAATAAAGTTATTTTACTTCCAGTATTATGAGTGTACATACAAAAAATTAAACGGTTGTTTTAAATAAACAAATCAATAATTTTTCAGTTTTAATGAATTTCAGTCTCATTTATATTATAAAGTGAAACTTTTCATGGGAAATGGAGCACGTCAGTTGATACTTAATAGTGACATTATCTTCTTCAAAATTCTTGTATGTTTTGTAGAATATAGCGAGGTAATATCACCAGTTGAATCAATATTATATTCTCGGAATATGTTTCAGCTATGAATGAGAATAGAATACTCTTTATTATGTACACCATAAAATTACAGATATATATGTAGACATTTTACACAGGGTGACACAATGGGTGGTCTTATCGCTAAAAGCGATCTTTTACAGACAACCTTCATGAAGCCCAAGCCCAAGCTTCTTTTACCTTCAATGAGTTCATGTTTAAGATAAACTATCCACAGTGTTGATTAAAAACATTAATCTGTTACCTATTTCATATTGTATGCTGTCTTGTTATGTTACTAAAACAATTGACTTGAAAATTTTAACTAAAAAACCCAAAAATACAAAAAGATACAATTACCATCTTTCCTTTCAAGACACAAGAAGACTCAACCTAATAGTTCTTTCTACTTATCTTCTAGCATTCAGAAAGTAAATAATGATGATGTTGAAACTGTAGCCAGCGATGACAAAAACTAGTATTTTGCTCTATGACATAATGATTGTACTGTGAGAATCCTCTACTGTACTACAATGACTATTATTATGACGCATTTCTTTGTATTCCTCGTTTTCTCTTTGGTCTAGTGGTTGCAAATGCAACTGCTGAGCATGAGGTCCCGGGTTCGAGTCCCAGGTCGGGCAAAAAATTGTATTTTTAAGTAGCAGCCCAGACTTTGGATTTCTGCCCGGTTGATGGCACTAGGCTGAACCCCTATTACATGGGACTTAAACATATCTGGCGAAATGTGGGTGTACTATAGGTACACCTCTGTGCAATCCTTTGGGGAAACAACGCGAAATATTATGGTTTGTTCTTTGTATTAAATAAATTGTAGTCTATCCCTATTACTATTATTTGCCTACGAATCACCTATTTCTCTCTCATGGATACTGAATAACATTAATAAATCAAATAAAAATATTAACATTCAGTGATTAATGTTTCATGCATTACTAATTGTTGTGACTAATCAAATGTAAGCATGTCTGATGGGTATGTGTTTGGGTTGGCAATAATATTCAGCAAGGTCAGACTATTATAACTAACAGCCTTCTTGAGTCCACACCCTGTCTCTATTGTAGTCAACTTGTTAATAAATTTGCGTTTGTATGTAATTTGCCCAAAAAAATAATAGAAATGCATTTAGTTTTAGTTATGGGATGATAATCTATCCAATATCGGCCACAGCTACTGCATTCGATGACGTTTTAGGGTGGTTGAGAGTTCAGATGGGATGCTCTTTTATGTGCTCCAGTTTTGTACCTACAGTTTGAAACCTGAAAAAGTTACACTTACATTTCCAACCTCCTTCCTCATTTCCAAACGTTGTATAGCGTCTATACAACTGTAGTTTCACAACGATTTTGTATTGTTCTTTCGAAAGTCAAACTACTGACGACTGAAAGAGAGAAATCGGTGTGTAAGTATTGACCTGAAATAACACGTTTATTAATAAGGAGTTAATTATTTTCTACATAACACCCTTAAGGCGACAGTCTGACTTATATCTGGAATCCCTTATTTATATCCAACTTTGTCTCAGCAACATGCATAACAAACATTTAATAAAACATAAATTCTTTAAATAAAAAATACTAGGCCCCACATTACACAAAGATAACCTACCTAGATTATGAACTGTTTGCTTCAGTTATCGCCCTTCGTTATTTGCTTTCAGATTAGATGTGGCACTTAATTTTCACAGTACTTACCTGAATTTTTCGTGTTATAAAATGGACCATGGTCATATTGCAACATGGACTTATCTTGATTCATTAGGTTTGCAGAATCGTGTCAGTTTTGGTACCTAAGTGATAAATTTTAAACGTACCTAAATGTTGCGCATGTTTCTACCCTTTATAAGGAAATATCACCATAAATTGAACCGCAAGTTTACATCTAAGATCCATCGTCACGTCCGCGGTCTACCTACAGGCGTTCTAAAATGCAAAATAATGCTGCAAATACTCTCAAGAAACTTCTTTACCATCTGAACCAATGACATTCCCGTTCATATTGAACTGTTCACTACAATGACAAGCAATAATAGATATCATCAGTATTAATATACTCTATTGATGCTCATTCAGAAGTAAGCCTCTTTCTTATTGGAATCCATTGACGATGACGGTCCCAATTGTGCGATGACACCATGTTTATTGGTATCAAGGTCGGCCATTTGTTTCAAATCAACATTCAAGTGTTATGACGACCGATCGCATCTTCGATATATCAGCTAAACGGGTTTCAAGTCAAGTTATTGAACTCTGAAATTGTTCGGTCCAGTTATAATGGTCAAAAGTTTTGAATCTTATGCTAAAAAAAATCTAGTTTGTTTTGAATGTCTAGAATCTAGACTAGACCCAATGTTAATAAGAAGAATTTCCTTAACGACTGTATTTACCGGATGAATAAAAGGTCATTAGTCTTAGAGCTCAAACAACTTTAGAGACGCTGAAATCCACTAAATGTTCTATTTGAACACTGAATTGAAAGTTATTTCAGCATTCATCTACAGTTGAAATTCAGTCGTCAACTGCCCCATTTGGAGCAGACACTACGCTTAATTTCATACTAATCTCTTGAGTAGTAACGAGAAACAATTGATTAAATATTCATCGCTTGAAACACGATGTCATCAACCTTCAACAAGGCTTTCGAAGTATGTTGGGGTCGCCTTGCAAACTGATTGAATACCAGTATTGCACTCCAAATATCGATGGCCCCACCGAATAAACGTGTAAGAGAAAAATGACAACTTTTCAGCAAAAAATAAAAACGTTTAAACTTCAATAACGCTCATTTAATTTCAAATAGGTATAAATAATGTAATACCGAATTATAGGTACAAAAATTAACTATAGACTTGTATATTTACTTTTTTTTAAACATCAACGAATTTCAAGAAATTCATGAAAAACTATTTAATTTTTTTACTCTTGTGAAATTTGCATGACTAGGTCACAGTAATATATCATTACACGTTTATTCGTGTAACGATACACAACGAATAAAACGCACGGTAATGTTACACTTTTATTCTCCGTAAATCAAGTTTATTTTGGAACCCAGCTACAACTTTTTACACGCTTGTTTACATTATTCTGCTATTATATGATTGGAAAGATCGTATGCATTTATATTAGTGTTAATAAGATCAGTTTTCATTTATGTAACACATCTTTGTTAATGCATGGTAATCTTCTCAAACGTCTGTAGGTTTTAACATGTTTATTCTTGTGTACTTGGCGACTCAAAAAGCATGTAATAAAAGCATAAACTATTATTCCTGTATTTTTTAAATTAATTATTTCCCTAGAATAAAGAAATTCACTGTTATAATAGGCGTGTTTTGAGTCTAAAATTCATAAAAAAAATTAAGTAGGTGCAGGATAGGCAAAACAAACGAAAAATGAAAAAAAAAAAATCGTGTAAGAACTCTTGCACGTTTATTCGGTGGGGCCATCGATATTGCACTTCAAATAAAATTTCAAGTTTTTACTTTGTTACTATAATAGTCCATAACCAAACTGTCGTAGGTACTGGGTGCGTTATCGTACTTTATCCGATAGCGGGCAGATAACACCATCCAATCGATATCAGTTTGTCGTCAACGCTATAGGGCCGGGGCTTAGCACTTGTTGGTAATGTGTTTTGTCTAGAGAATTAACACTGTGTAATGCTGACGAACATCGCTGTGGCAAAAGCAAGCATAATCAACTTACAACGAGGAACTGAACCATAATCCACCACGCGGGCCCAGTGCGGGTTGGTAGATGTCCCATCTTCCCATGTCTTCTATTTTTTTTGGTTTCACGACATGCCAGTTTCCTCAGTTTCCCAGTTTTGACGTTCAAAGGTGCCTTTTATGTGCCTATTTGAAATAAATGATTTGACTTTGACTTTGACTCACGATGCCCATCGCTGTGATAGCAATGATTCAGCTTTCACCCGCCCACAGCTACAACAGTGCCCTTTTCTGTTATGCTTCTCTCCACAATGGCCTAAGCCAGATTTACTCTGGCATAACTTTCTGGACTTTAGCACTTAGGTCCACCAATACCAAAGTTCCATCAGCCTTCAAGGGCCAATTTTGTAGTGCCAATGATTTTTCGATTTTCAAGGAACCGATATTAGTTTTATCAAAAAGTTACTTCTAAAAGAAACCGACCGAGCGGAAAATAGACTAAACCTAGGTACTGTTTGTCAACAAAGGAATGAAATTCTGTCACTGTCCATCCATCTTTTAAGTGCACACCTAGTTTTCTTTGCCAACTTTGCGTGTTTTCCATTAGAGGCCTCCAGGGCATAGAATAAAAAAATAATATAAACTAGTTTCGTTTACTAATGGTTGTAAAAAATTAATTGCCCGGTAATGTTAGCAAGCTTTTAATAAGTTTTCCGAACACCTGGCCAATTTGGACAGTGTCGATAAACAGCTGCGCCAAACAAGTAATATTGTTGTCCGGTTATAGGATAGCTCTATTCGAGACTGAGGCATTTTTGACTTCTTGGAACCCAAAATAATAATACACCCTATGCCGATTTCAGCTATGGTGACTGTTTATATTTCTTTGTTGTCGACTATAGGTTACGAGTTGACTTCTTGGAACCCAGAATATTAACCCTGCTGTTGCATTTCAGTCCAAAGTATCGATTAGGCTTTGCTCTTTAAGACTGGTTGAAAGTTTCGCCATTCCGAAAAATGCTGTATAGAAGATCAACCAGAAATCTCTACACAGCGTTCTGTCTGCTCGATGGCAGACTTCGTCTTTAGACTAATACGTCCAATTAAAAACAATTACCACTGATATTAATTCAATCTATTACGTTAAAATAAAGCGAGGCCAGAACTATTAAACTTATTGGATTATTAATATACTCGACACACAATTGATTAGAACTATAATAAACGTTTGGAACCACTCAATACTTCAATAGTTCCCATATCTCCAATATTTGCCCAAGTTCTTACCGTGGTCGTGTGCGTAGTTCTTATCTGGACCGAGGTGCAATAAACGCCGCACCCTGCTTCGCCCGACCGTTATTTTTTATCAATAACTGATAATAAATATTTATCATCTTTCTAAGTAGTGAAATGAGTGTTCGGGAAATGGACTGTGTTATTTTCGGTATGAAGTGGCTATAATGTATCGGTTTTTTATCGGATCAAACGAACTTCTCGAAATAAAGTTGAAGAGTTTCTAATATGTATTTTTGTAGAGTTGCTGGGAATCCTATGCGACTTTTCAAAACCACATACTTTTTTAAACACGATGTTATACTAACGTCTAATTTTCCATACCTTAAATGCAACGTCAAATAAAGTCACATGAAATCCATTCGCGTGAAAACATTCGCTCTCTTATCGGTAAAGTAACAAGGCACTGCAGAAGTTTCCTTACAATCTCGGAAGGAGGAAATTTTAAGTGAATTTCTTCGTTCCCGAAGTTCTGCGCAACATCGTGTCCAAGTTTGTTATCAGTTCCTGCGCCAGTATACTTAAACTTGAATGCTAACTGTTGTAGACGTGCATTCACTAAATATAATGCTGAGAAGTTTACGATAAGGGTTTCAACTTGTTATGCAGTTAAGAAGTTCTTAGACTTCATTTGGTGTTGTCACATTGCTTTGTTTATCGTTTTCTTTATATGTATGCTAGATCTTGTTCTTTCTCTTATTTGCCATAGTTAGCTTTTCGACTTTGTTTCTTTCTGTTACTTTTTTCTGCTCTTTAGTCATTACTTTTGTGTTCGTACCGTGTGTTATAACAATGAAATGTACTCCATGGCAGTAGCTCTCTAACGTGTCCTAATCGCTTGCCCGGTCTTCAAAATTCTCAACATTCGCTCCGTTGGATTTCATATCATTTATAACTCAATCGTGTACTACTCTCCATTGTAGCAAATTGCCAGCCTAACATTGATGAGACCAAATAAATGAACTGCAAAATTGTGGTTTTAATTAATTGCCGAAATTCCGGGCACGGGTATTAATACAGTGCAGCTGCCAAAAGCTAACAGACAACCGCAAACGATTTGTGGCCAGACAAAATTATTGACAGTGCTTCCCAAATTCTGTTTTCATTTAGATTTGTTTGTTCAAGCAGGGTTCATTATTTGAAAATATAATCATCTTCTCTTAAAGGATCTTCATTGTTGTGTTGTACATAATCAGGGTAATACCCTTGTAGAAACAGGGATTAGTTCAGTAATCCAATTGTTGACTTGACATCGTCGACACCAATAGAGACACAACTGATATGAAGATAACGAACGATTTACTCCTTTACAAAATATTATAGAGTATGTATACGGTTGATTAATCCTTTCATATCATATTATGCTATACGACATAACTGAAATTAATTTCAAGTACATCAAGTAGTGCTTACGGGTTTGGCAAGATTTCGCAAGATATTAAATTGTAATTTAGTTATATTACTTTAGTTTATTTAGGTTGATAAGTAATGAGAAATCCAGTTCATTCGATACTCGTGCGAAAATAATCAGCCTCATTAGTTTGGCAAAGCCATTTTTTCCTGTATTTTAAATGTATCTTTCATTACTATACTGGTAACAATTTGGATTTTTTGTTCACGTGGTATAGATTGAAAGCGTTGATTTGTAGCGCTGATATTGACTCACTGTGGGAACTGGTTTGTCATGCCCTGTGGCTGTCGCAGCACTGTAATAAAAGATTATATAATCAACAGGTTATGTTATAGACAAGTACTTTTATGTTTTTTCTAAAACAACATCTTTTTCTTGGAAGAGCACTTGATTAGATATTATTTTCGAAATAGAGTTGCTTCGATGTTCCACGAAACTAACTCTATTGTATTTTTACCCGACTATGGCACAGCCAAAAGGAAGGGTTATGATTTTACTATAATGAGAGCTATTAAGTGCATCGTTACGATGTTGCCATTACGTATTTCTTCATGCCATTCGTTAACGTCATCGAAAAAGGAATTTATAACATTGTCATTTGTCATCGGACTTCCCCTTGCTTTCGAACCTTTTGGTTTTCCTTGTGGTTTACGTGCTCATGTTATAAATATATCAATTTGAAGTGGAATTTTATAAACATTCAGGTGTTAAACTAACATTTGGTTTAGGTTCTAGAGCTCGTGTTCACTCCCTACACCAAATAAGCGACTTTTAACCACTTTTAGTTTGTTCTGTAACTTTGCATACATTGAGTCATAAACCGCAATCTTAAACCCACACTATGCCAATGTCTAACCATCACTTTGCATGTTAAAGAAACCGTTCCCATAAAGCGGGCGTCAGACTGCACACAGTAGGCACGGTTAGTAACAAAGCCGTCTTAGATGCCGCGCCTACCACTATGGGAACAAGGGCGGTGTTCCATACTATGTTAATTTTGTAACTACTGAGCTTTTAGCAGACTTTAACTTGTAGGAGAAAAGGAGCGTTTAGTTTTTGTGACTAGACTCTTCTGGCTTATAAATAGGCGCTAAAATGATCTTAAAAGGTCCTTTGCAACGCACATTCCCTACAATTTTTATAGGTAACATGTAGAGCAGTTGGTTTTGCATTTAGGTAAAGGTAAACCTAGAAATATCTCATTGTTTACTCATAGGTAAACTTTGTATCATAATATTATGGACCTTTTTTATTCAAATGGCGGGTTTTTTGTTTTAAAAAATCACAGACATCACCGGCATGCATAATGTATTATTGCACTTCGTCTTGCATATTTAACCGTGTAGAGTCAGTTCTTACTCTTGTACTAACGGGCAGTTATCGATAAATCGTAGTCACATGACTTACACATAAAAATCATCTATGATTTTTTCGCCACCAAAAGAAGCTAAACTTGAAGTTTTTGAAAACAGGATCATAATTATACCAACATTCCGTTATTCTTCGCCAAATAATATTTTCTTAAGTATCGTCCTAAGGTACAAAAAGTTTTTGACTTAAACAGGCCGCTGTATTCAGGTCAGGCAGTATTCACGCCCCCTTTCTTGGAAGAACCGAGGCAACCTTAGGCGAAATCTAACTAACACAGCTTGTACAGGTAGACCCGTTTTGGTAAACTCTGCGATCAATATCGTCATTCCTTTTATTTTACTTCGCTAATGCCTTCTCCTGGCTTTGGCTAATTTTAGTGTCTAATTTAACCCCCGGCATATCTACCTGTCGACTGTCGAAGGGATTCCATTTTGTTTTCTGAATCAAAGAAGTGTCTGGTCATCAAATTTCGTAGATAAAGCTCTGTAGTATTTAATAACTAGTTGCTTTTGTATGATTACTTAGTCTCCGAAAAATCACATGTTTGTTTAGTCGTATATTTACTTTTTAACGGTCAAACAAACACCTTGACACTGTGAAACACATTTAGTTCCAATGTTTCCCATTCATCCAATGTATGTACTATGTACATTCTTTTCCTGAGCAAAGCAACAACAATACATTTGAAGATCAAATATTTCATCAATAGAAAATGTTTTATCAATTTCTCACTCATCATTAGACAACTCATAAGTATTTTCATATTAGATTTCATTATTATCATCTGGACTTATATTCCTAACATAATTTATTATACTTACAAATCTTCGTACCCTAGCCTGCTCCAGAAATCCTATTCTAATATGTTCAATTATGTTGAACTGACGAAACCACATTCCACGTGCCAGCACAGTTGTTAACCGATCGACCACATCTTGCTTCTTTTGTATTGTCTGCATGTACTCTACTCACTACTCACTAAATACATGCGCCAGAGTTGCTCAGCGAGATGCTTTGATAAAAAACTGTTCATACAAAATGCTTTTTACTATTGTAGGGCTCAGAAATCAATATTAATAAGGGCCTTCAAAAATTGTATATACAATGTTTGTAAACGACGTATATCCTTCTACGGGATTTAATACCAGCCCTATTTATAATTTGACACAAAACAGAAATGTAGTATGTTCACAATCAAATATCGTTAGTTAAACAGCATTCAACAAACGTCTGATGAAAATATTCATTCAGCAACCGACTGCCAAGCTGGTCCGGACGATGATCTGTTCACCTTTCCGAAAGCCACAAATAAATATTTAAAAATAATGCCACGTAAGCTATTGTATACTTTAGTATCATTTTATAGCTATATATAGACTTTTGATGCTGACCAGACGCCGAAAACCATTTGATTATAGCTTTTGGTATTTTAATTTGATGATATAAAAACTCCGGATCGAGCCACAAGTTCTGTAGGATCGCGCTCGATTGAGTAACAGGCCCACGTCATTATTACTCACACATTATTTTGTAAACTATCTCCGGCATGCATCGTTTAATATCTTTATTCCATGTTTTTATCTTCAAATGCTTTCACATGTACAGTACTATTGCATTGTGGATGTGGTATAAAACTGTTTTCTATTTCATTTCTAATAGCACCTTTTGAGCCAGAGGGCAAACATATTAATGTATCGTAATGGAATTCGTTTCAATCACATTTCTCCTCGGCATTCCACTGAACGTTCACGTGATCATAAAGCAACTCATCCAATTTGACTGTATGGACATACTTGCGTCCAACAAGGCGCGATGCTCGTTACTTGGGGGCACACATCTTAACCTCCATTAAGCCGCGTCATTGCCTGAACTGCGCGCCTCCCACGGTTTCCTACTTGCTACAGACATCACCAATTCAGGCTAACTATAATAACAGACATTTAGAGATATATTCCTACGACCCGTCCAATTCTCGAGGGTGGCATTTCCTATTTCGGGCTGCCGATGCCGTCCTGTTTCTTAATTGGCTTCCCGCTCAAAAGATATTTTGCCAATTCAGTGTATAGTAATCACGAGTCATTTAAATGACTCTAATGTATGTACAGATTCAATCGGGTTGTCGTTTTTTTTTGTAAAATGTTAATACGTTTGGTCTACTGGTTTTGCAAATGGATAAAAAGCTATGGCGTTGTACATTGTGTAGACTCGATCTAGATTTGGCTAATGCTGTTTCTGCTCAGACTTTTAAGTACTTATTCGTCAATTTTGGCAAGAATATGTATAAACTACCTATAAATATCCGTTCTTGGTTTAAAAATAAGAACATTCACATAAACTGCTCAACACAAATCCCCAACGTGTAAATGTGTGTATTCTGAGAGATTACACGTCCCTGAACATATTTGCTTTGAGGAGCGTTTCCGCGACCCGTCGGTGCACGATAAGCCAGGTTTTAGGTTCATTCACCGGTCCTAACCGACCGCCATCGACATCATTATATTTTAATCGCGATTTCTTATCATAAATACAGGGTGGCGGGACATCGACGCATAAACTGTTACCATGGATTTAAAACATGATTCAGAAACCCCTGCGTTGAAATTTTTCATCGGTTATTAAAAAAAAATTGCTGTTCCATACATTTTGACCGCGTAGATATTGCACTTTTCTATGAAACAGCAGTTTTTATTTTTATTAACCGACGAAAGGTTTCTACGTTAGGGAGTTTTGAATCATATGCTGAATCCATGGTAAAAGTTTGTGCGCGATGTCCCTACGACCCTGTATGATATATTTAAAAAGCAAATCTTCCATCTGATAATGTGCGAAATGAATACTTCTACAAATAATGCTATTTTAATCGAGTCGTGATTTTTTCATTCAAAAACTTGAAGAGAAGTCCGCCATTAATATGTTTTGTATTAAAATAAACAATTTAAATAAGTAGAGAAAATGCTTTATTCGACGAAAGACGTAACTATGCACTACATTTGAATAAAAATGTAAATTCCAATTGCCCAAATCCTTTTCTGAATCAATTTCGACTACAATATATTCATACATGGTTTTATTGTTGAATTTAAATAGAAACAAGTGCTACTCCATAATATATTCCCATAATTAAAGGTTAAAGAAAAATAACAAAAATAAAAAATGTTTTTTTAAATAAATATGTCAACTGTCATATCGTAATAAGCCTATGTTTAGTCTTGTGTTCAGAAGCATTATTTACAGCAGTCCGCATTCTTTAGGTTTTTGTTTAATTGCGAAGTCCGAGGCTTTGCCATGCGGAATGTTGTACATAGTCATTGTCACTCATATAATTTTAGAATTGATCGAATTCCTTTGGTGTTATCGAATTTAACGAAATTGATTGGAAAGTAAGAACAAAAAGGTTAAATAAACGCCACAAAATTACGCAACATTTCTGGGATGAAACGTAAATTGGCGTTTAACACAAAAACTTGGACAATATTCCTATTTACATCCAAAATAACGTAGAAATAAGCATAATAGTCATAATAAAAGGCGATTTTGAGCCTCATTCATTGCGTTGCACGGAGCATTAAGTAAGCGATGACAATTACTGTGAGATGATCCCACAATGCCGAGGTTTTCGCATTGTGTTCATCTCTTAATGGTACGAGCCTTTCTCGTATTGCCTCTCTCCATTTTCCCTTGTTTTCAACTTTTTACGGTGTATGCATAAGATGAAATTGATCGTTTTTGAGTTGAATGAATTTATCAAACTGTTTTGGATTGAAAACGTATAAGGTAGCTACCATTTATTTTGTTATTTTGATCATCAGATTTTCCACTATGTCTTCCCTCGTCACCGTTGTACCGGTTTCCAATGAAATCCATAAACGTTGCAATGACAGGAATGATTTTTTCAATGTCTGTTTTGTATCTCAGTTTTCCAATATGTCTGTGTGTTGTTACTTTGATATGAATGGTATGGTAATTATAGTAATGCGACTGTTCAATGCATGGACACGTTGCAGACGTAGGACTATCTGACAGTTGTAACTGTAATAAAAACTCATTTAGGTCCACGACTGACTATTCTCTCTAAAAATTAAAAGCAAACTTACAAATAGACGCATAATGTCGTGTCTGTTAATTAATTTAAGTAATTAGTAATTAAACGAGAATGTGGGTGTGCTGTTACAAATGTTAGGAATACACAAATCTTTCTACACGCACATTTTCAATTATTCCATTCCATTTAAATTCAACCGAATTGAACCTTTCATAAGAATATTCAGAATAAAGCGAATGCTTACCATATATTGAAAGAACATTACTTTCACAAAAAAAAAACCAACATCAATTTGAACATATTAAAACACACTATCATCGTTCTTCTATAAAAAAATCATCCGCTATATCGAACAAAAACTGATTATATATTGTTTTCTTTTTCGTATGAATTATTAATAAAAAGATAGGTTAGAATGTACCAGCTAGGCCTTTGTGGCCGGACGATCACCTCCGCGAAGGTCGAGGCTTTATTTATAGTCTAACAATGACATGCTCATCCTTAAACCTGTATGCACGAATTTCACTTAGAATTCTTACACTTGCTAGTATCGGTATTTGATATTTATTGCCTTAATGGCTTTAGTCTACGTCATTTATTATGTAAAAAAAATAATTGCAACACGTGTCTTGAATCCTTTCTAGGTGAGAATTAGAATTCTCTCAATCAAACACCACTGCAATTCTATTATAATAAAGTAATAGCAACAAACTTCTTCAATGCATCATCTTCATCCGTACATAGCACCAATTAAAAAGTAAATATTTTTACACATCCAAAAAAATAGCAATAGAAAAATTACCATAAAAAATTTAATCATGCAAAATTACATAAGACAAAATTGTTGTGCCTTGCATAAATTGCACAATCGGCTGCAAGGAAGCCTTAACAGTTGACTAGATATCAGAACTCACCTACAAGAGGCTTTGGAAGCCTTACGCTAGGTTCGACGCTCTCAGTATCGATTCTCTTGCTAATTACACATTGTTTGACCCCACCTTACGGCAGATTGCAAGCTAGTGTAAAACCACTTTAAAATGAAAAAAAAAATACTGTTGGCATGAAAAGAAGTTTGAATTTCGAAGGAGTACCTAAAGGATGTGTAATGTGTCCATTATTGGTTGATCGATTTTGTAGGTGGCACGCTGTCTATTGTATTACTCTAATTTACATATGCAAATAAACTTCAGGAATCGATATTTATGACATGCTCACAATTTTAAGGCATTGTATTCATGTAGAATTATCACATTTAACTCGTAAATTAAATACAATCCAGGAAATGGACCGTCCTATTGCAATTTGCTTGCAGACGGCCAGTCTAGTTTTTGCACAGACAATACATTACTGCAGGGCAGTAAAAGCTCACGTAGATAGTGCCTGGAAAGCTAGACTATCAACATAAGTAAGTCTAGGTGGGTTTAGTATGCACTATTGTCTGGTAGCGAGCATTTTATTTTACGCTTCACGTGAATAATCTTGTAGTGAATGTTGTGTTTTGTCTAGCAGACGAAACTAGATTTTTAAGGAAACAAAACATTTTTATTTGAAAGAAATTGTAGTCTTATTTTTCACATTTGTGTTTATTTCACTGTCGTCATCTTCTTCTTCTACATTAGAGGTTTTGGTTTTCGAACTTAGTCCTTCATGTGCGTGGGCCATGGCGGCCGTCGGTGGTTATTCCAACCGGCCCACCTCCTTCCAGAAGTTGATAATGTCTTCTGGTCTGCTGAGAGCATCTGTGTAGGATCTGGGTGCCCCGAGGATTTGTATCCTAATCTGGGTGACCCCTATGCATTCAAAGAGCACATGCGCAACGGTTTCCTCAGCCTCCATGCAAGCCCTGCATAGTGAACTGTCCGTTATGCCTATTGTGTGGAAATGGTTTTTTTGGCGAGCAGTGTCCCGTGATGATCCCCGTCACCAGGCGCAGGCCATTCCTGTCCAGGCGTAATATTTCACAGTCGTTTACGAACTCAAGACTTGTGTGTGTATCCTGTAGCATACTTTTCCTTTCGCTTTTTGACAAAATATGATATTCTTGGTCCTAGACTATTTTATCGTCCTCGTGAACTCCTAGGCACATATACTTCCTTAATGATTTTTCATAACTTTTGTCACTGCCTCGACTGACACGTTGGTCTAGTGGTCGCAAGCGCTACTGTAGAGCATGAGGTTCTGGGTTCGATTCCCAGATCGGGCAGTGTTATTGGGTCTTTCCATTAGGGATTTCTCAGTAGCAGCCCCGAGTATGGATTTTTGTCCGGTTGATGGCAATAGGCTCGCCCCCTATTACGTGGGACTTAAAAATTACTGGTGAAATGTGGGTGTACTGTGGGTACACCTCTGCCTCACCCTTCGGGGAAACAAGGCGTAAAGTTATCATGTTATGTTATTATCAATAATTAAATTCGGTTTAGTTTCTACAACTATAGGTTTTCCACTAACACCGGTTAGCTTGCATTTGTTTATGTTTAAAGATTAATCCTTTTCTTGTATGCAGTTAAGAATAAGGAAAGTGTTCGATTTTTTGCAACTAACGGTGTAGGATATTAATTTTAATTACATCTTGGAAGTTGTATTGCAAAAGAAAGTTCTGGTTCTCTTGCACTTTTTAAGTCAGTACAACTCTAGACTGGCTTCGAAAATTCATGAATGAACTTCAAATTAGAGACAGTTATCGCCATCGTTTAGAGTTTTTGACGAAGCTTTAAGGGTCATATTTGCTCGTCAGCTTTTACACTGGCAGACAAAACACTGTTACCACATGCACGTGGTAATTCTTTGATTTTAATGCCTTTCCCGGCAATAAAAGTACCCAAATAAACAGCGCTTCAGTTAACAACATCTACACTCCCTCACGATAAACAGACCACAACCATTCTGTCCATACATTAGGATCGTATTCTTCCTAATTTTATTCCATCAGGTCAAATTCCTCTTATTTACGATTGTTTTACGATTCTACTATTAGCTAATACAAGAATACACCTCCGCCATTAAAGTTTTATTTGTGACGTAGGTAACATTGCATAATGAATGATGTTTCGTGTGTATTTTTATTACGCCATTATTGTCTTCGTCCCCGTATCGATTCCTTATTGGAGGATCGCGTGTTACCCTTCCCATGTTATTGTTTGTTTAGAAAGCTTTATATCATTTGGTACTTGCGTATGGTTGTCAATATGTTTTGTTGGTGCTTTAATTTATGTGTCTTTAACTGTTCATTTGATCGTTCCGGCACCTATCCTTTGTTAACACTGCTGTTTCAAAGAAACTAACAATCAGTCCATATCAAAATCTTATTTAATCTTTTTGTCATCGTATCTTAAGAAACAATGGATGGACTGTGTGAAAGATGATAAAGGGACTACCGAGATGAAGACTATTAGAGAAGTATGGAAGTAAAGGTATGTTGTGCCGACCCCAAGTAACGTGAGATAAGGGTAGGAGAATGATAAGGATCTCAAGATTCAATTATTTAAATACGTTTTCACCATATTCCAATTGCCTACAGTTAAGAGGGCGTACAACGGTACACTAGCGCCACTCCTTTAAAAAAATATTATCTCGTGACTGAGAAGGAATTATGAATAACGGCTTAATAAGGACCCTCGGTAAGTCTCATCTATCATAGGTTCAGGTTCATCTCGTCTATCATAGGTTCCCAACGGGGGCGCTACTGCCCCCTAGTGGGCACTTTAGCTTTTCATAGGGGCGGTAGGTAGAGAGAGAGAGAGAGAGAGAGAGAGAAAATTAATGTTTAATTTGTGATTATTAATAGATAACAGACATATAAAACTGGTATAATTTACTATTATGTAAACGGGGGCATTAGATTTTTTTTTCTTGTGAAGACGCGGGAGTCCATAAAAGGTTGGGAACCTATGCTCTAGATCGTTATTTGTTGCTTCGTGTCTCAATATGAAACTTTACAATAGGTATTAGAAAATTCTAGACACACTAACCGAAGTTCCTTATTGAGCCGTTATTCATAATTCCTTCTCAGTCACGGGATCATATTTTTTTTAACGAGTGGCGCTAGTGGACCGTTGTACGCCCTCTTAATAAGCAATTTATTTTACATAAACTTGTAACTACGGAATCCTTGACGACATATTATCGTTTACAACATCCATGAGTCATTTAGCTAGAACAAGTGATACGGCTCATAGCAGTACATAATGTACTTCTAAAATTATTGATTGCTTCGTTATACTCTTATCGTTTCGTTGATAATGTTATCTGCTATAGTATCCTCGATTACGCGCCCTTCTTGAAGGAGACCGAGGTTGCCTGGATAACGGGTGCGGCTATTAGTAAATATGTTATTGCTGGAATGTTCATCAAGTATTTACAAGGCAGATGTAAGTGGACACGTCGGGAAGGGACGCCTTTCTTCGGAAAGGTCAGGTGTACTCGCAATCGGCTTGCGTGTATGACCAGATAAACGAGGCAAAAGGAGTATGTAAGGAGGCAAGTGATGTTCTGTAGTTTCTGCCTACCCCCATTGGAAGAACGCGTCAGTTTATGTATGTATGTTCATCATCATAATTTCATGTTTCTGATACGCCAATCTCAACTGCAGCTGGGTTTCTATATCCACCAATTTTCTAGCCAGTTTAATATTACCTAGCTAATTGACCAATTAACTAGTCCTAGTTAAAATTCTCTTACTTCACCGTGGCATCCCAGCCAAGGAGGTCAGAAACTTTAATAAATGGATTTCTTAGTTTTGGATTTAGCTGAAGCTCTAGCTGAGAATTTACACAGCAATTATGTCAACCAAACTTAAACTACTAACTTTTATCACTCAAAAACTAGTTGTGTTAATGAAAAGGACTTCATAGGAACGAGAATAGGCCAGATGAAGGAGAATTTAATTACATACGTGAAATATTAGCCGTTTATCTCTTCGTGTAAGCCGTTAAGCCAAAGGGACCGTAAAGAGGTCATATCGTAAGGGTCCATATAAGATGACAAAGTATTCTTTAGAAGATTATTTCTTTGAGTCAGTCCTTATCTGGCGCAATTGAAATTACTCTTTATAACCTTGTTTTTGCTGTATCGAATTAAGGGCAAATCATGGTCGCCTCGGCCCTTAAATATGCAAATTATTGTCGACCAACTAAAGAAGTCTACTTGAAATAATTTTATTTAAACATAATTGCGAGAGGAAACGGCGGCACTCCCATTGCTATGGTAATTAAAATTCATAAAAACATTAACGAGTCTATAATAAATGTTAAATATTTATCATTTAAACTTTTAAAGGAGTGAAGAGATAACCAGGTTTTGCACGCGTAAAATTACCCTCAAGTGACGCTCTGAAATCTGTTTTAAAAGGTTTGACGGTTTCATATTTTAGATTTTCACCAAGAGAGAAAACCTCTCCCAAAAATATATACATTTATTTTTATAAAGAGCTAAAGTTTGGATGTAGGAAGCAATCTCTGGAAGTGCTGATCCGATTAAAAAAAATATTTCACTGGCAGAACGCTACACTATTGCCAAGTGCCATAATAAGGGATTATTTTATAGTATACTTGACTACAATGCGAGCGAAGTCGCAGGCAAAAACTAGTTGTTAATAAGGAACATATTATTATAGTTAAAAGTATCCTTGGGAATTCCTGATCCTTCCCTTATCTTCTTTGTATGTACACTCTCAACATTTAACGTATTTCGCAATAAATTCTCACCCCTTAAAGACATTGCACCCTCGAGCAACGAGTCTAATAAATCAAAGTTTGTCTAGCGTATGTTGTGTACGTGCAAACTACATAGTTTGCTTTACGTCTATTCCAATCTAGTTCTCAGTATATCTAGCGATAGATTTGACAGCCCATTACACTGCACATACAAGCAAATATTATTCTGTATCGATATTTGAACTGTAAATAAAACGATGATGAAGGGACACTAGCTAGTTTGAGATACAGCTGGATTTTAGGGAATTTTGTGGATCGAGCCCTATTTTGGATGTTCTAAGCTTTTTTTTATCTTTTATGATGTGAGAGACTAACGAAATCTTACTAAGAACCTATATTAGTTCCAGAATTCTGTATAACTTACCACCACACGGTTCTCAGTTATCTGCATTCAGCTTCCCCAATATGTGTGCTTAAGCTCGTTATTCCCAAGTACCTGAATCTTTCCTTTCCTTCGGACAAGCTGCTAGCGTATACGCTGGGGTTACCCGGCAGCATGTCCAGACTACCAAGAGACGGATACACCGGGGTAAACCTTAACCTTTACCTCTTCATCATTTATCACTTGTGCAGTATGAAAAGGAGCACACTCGTTTTCTCCAAGATAAGCCTAATTTGTTTTTTAATTTATTTCTTTCTACAGTTCACTTAAGATGTCTAACTCCTTTGTACTTAGTTGGGTCTGGGACGTAACTTCGTGGATCTACTAAGAAGTTTCAAGTCCTAAATAAAAAATCTATCTCAAATAAAGTTAGAACAGGCTCGAAACTCCTATCGCTTCAGAACTTTTCTTGTCTTTTATTTATTGACTCATTCGGGTGTGTACTTTTTGCGATAAATACTTTGATTACCCACTTTATTGTTTGATTATATCTGAAACGACAAATAGAGACTATTGAATCAACATTATTAACTGGAACGGGTACTCATTCCACAAAAGCTTATTATAGGAGACAAGACACACCGTCATTCAACTCTCACTAGACATATTGAAATCCAATTCGTTCTCAAGTGCCTTGTCAGTGAATATTTACATTTGGACGTCTGCTCCTGACGAAGGTCGGCCCAGGTATGTTATCGTAACTCATAGCTGACAACGACCCGTGCCAGTATCAGCATGAATATTTATGACCGTTGCCATGCACCGTGTTTTGTTTGCGAAACGTGGGTGCTATGCTATGCCGCCATGATGTTGGTTCATTTTTCGATGTAATGGAAACTTGATTTTCAAGTTTTGTTGGTGAAGTTAAAAATAGAATGGATGTAAGGGATTAATTGTTTTGATTGCTGAAATGTTTGTCGGGGATAGATTTTGAGAAAGCTTTTAAGGTCTTGGGTTCGTGAAGTCCCTTCAGTTCTTTGGGTTGGTTGCTGTCTGTAAAATAAAAGAGCCATGTTAGAAACAATCGATTTTTGGGCAACGTTGGCGATTTTTTGTTATTAAGTACCTAGTCAGGAAACTAATTTCTCTAAGAATTCCTTATTTTGCCATACTAGGACTCCAGTTTACAATATGTGCAGTATTCTCAATGACAACCGCGCCTACCGTTCCGCCAGGCGGTATCGAGATCACACGGCGTGCTCCATTTCCTACTCATTGCATAATTCAATCGCAGTGCATACGAGAATCGATTTTCACTTTCGCGTGCATTCGATTCCATAGAAATTTATTTTAAATGCTTACCTAAGATCGAAACTGTCAGTAAATAACTGTTTTTACTTTGTTACAGTCAGTTGGGTACAATGTATTGAATTATTTGTGTGAATATGCTGTGTTTTGTTAACCAGCTGATTTATAATAATTCACATCCTCCAGTGTGTTTGAGTTTATATTATACTAGCTTTGGCCCGCGGCTTCGCCCGCGTAGAGATCTGAAATTGTCACATGAAAACGTTCTACCGGGATAAAATGTATCCTGTCCTAACACAGCGGGGTAATTGCGTAACACACTATCAGTAGGAATTGCTTTCATTTTGACAGTTCTATAACATTCATTGCGTTATTTACGTTGTTGAGAAGACACATTTTTCGAACATATGAAGCAATGGATTAGCAATTAGCTTCAAATTGGTTCAGATTATGATTGATAGTGTGTTACGCAATTAGGGTGTAGGTCATGGTTCACTTGTGTGCCAATTTCCTTGCAATCCGTTCAGCCTTAACGGCGTTAAAAGGTAACAGATAGACAGACAGAGTAACTTTCGCATTTATAATATAAGTATGGATAACATTATCTACCCAATCATTCAGACCTTCACGTTTCGCCGTCGTGATGATCATTTCCCGCTACATCGAGTAGGTTTCCCATTCATTGACCCTTTGAGTAGGATGAGACGCAACATCTGTCATCTCAAGAATTAATTAAACATACAATACTGTACCGTTAAGTGTTCATTAGCTTATTAAACCGTCAAGTCTTTATTTAGAGATGCAAACGCAAACTTACTTACGGCTGCCTTAAGCTTAGCCATGGTAAAAAGAGCTGTAACATCAAGGAATAAGGTATACAGTAATGGAATATAGGAATGGTGAATGTTGAAAAAGAGGTTGTGATCGGATGTAGGTTCAAATGTTAAAAGCAACGGTACTCCGCCTCTTTGCTGCACGAACTCACGAAGTTTTACCGTATTGAGATCGTTGCATTGTTGCTAGCCTTATATGGCTGTGTCACCTTTGATGTTTATTAAGTATAGGTTTATTTATATGCACTTACTTTAAGTAATTCATTAGAGAAACCGATAAACCTCTTTTACTCGTGAATGACAAATGCAAAGGTTAACGATAGATTTAAACGCTAACTTTGTTTGCGTAATATTGCATTCAGCAATCTAAAAACACAACAGAAATAATAACTCATACTTGGAAACCTTCAAAAGCAAATCCAATCAGAAATATAGTTTTTTTTTTCCTCAACTCGTCGCAAGCAAAGGAAACAGCAGTCAGCCGTGCACTTGTTCTGAATGTCAATAGGTGTCTGACTCACGCATGCCACAATCACCTGCACGCTCAGCCTCTATGATTTCACCCATTATCTATGGTTGTTACACCACAAACTAATTTACATTGACGCTTTTATTTAGACGGAAATGTCAATCATTCGTATCTAACCGGAGATGTATTGAGAAGATTTTGATTCAGTCGTTGCATTTGGAATTTATTATTTGTTATTTGATAGCGGTGTTAATGTTGATTCACTGCGTTATATATTGATATTGTTGGACAGATTATCTTATCTAGTACCTGATTCATATTTCCAAGCATAATCCGTGTTGTGTAGGATTCTAGAAATATAAGATTAGCCGCAGTTTTCCGAGAAAATTATGAAAAAGTGTCTGCAAAATTTGTTAGTAATCGTTACCGCTTAGAATTATTGCGCAAGCCTATCGATTTCTGATACTTGAAGGCTCTTTCAAACAGGCGCGATGAGAATCGCACGCGACAAAAAGCACCGGTTGTCGCGCGACAGGCTAGACGGTACTTTTGTGTCGCGTCTGTTTGTAGGAGCCTTAACCTAACAGTATTTCAATGACAATGGTTTTCGAAGAAAATAAGAAATCTTTGTGAATGTTTGAATTCAGTTTATTGTGTTTTTGCATATTTGATGACATTCCGATACTAATAAGTTTTAACTGAATGCAAAATCAGTATGACTAGGTAAGTAATTTAAATTGTTCATGAATTAAAATCACAACAGCTAGTGGAATATAAAACTGGCTTCCACACCTGATTAGGGAAAAATAAATAGTAATTCATGTTATTATTTTTAATTCAAAATGTAAGAAACACCACTTAATGCGTCACTATTTATCAATGAACACCATTTACCTCATAAATGACTATTCACTAGTAACCACATACCACCATATAGTCACAAATTACATGATTTTATCAAATAAAATCAAACATCCTATCATTATCTCGTCTGAATGACATTTCTCGAAGCGCCACCGGCGCCGGCGCAACTGAATGGACCAATCACGGTCGAATGCGCCCGGTCCTGTGAGTATAGTCACCGATAGAGGAAATACTCCATCCATATAAGGGTCGACGCCTATTACTGGTATTACTCAAGCTAATTGAACGTTTATTTATTCATTACTATTATTTTAACTCGATCCAGCTTGATCTAATCGTTATTTATTGATAGTTAATGGAATTAGTGGCTGAATCTTTATAATTTATAAACCCTTAAAGGGTTTACCTGGTGGCTACTATTTTCTTGTCAATCTCGACCACTGAATAGAATTCGAATTTCTATTCAACGTTTATATTTATAGTTTTAAAATGTTCCCACTTAATGTTGCCATATCTTATTTCGTTTGAGCTGCTTATAGTGTATGTTTAGCGATGAATGCAACAAATACAGGTTAAAACACGATTAGTCTCCATTAAATAATTATCGATACTCGAATTGGCAGCGTAGACAAGTTGTAAAATCCGCCATAGCGTGCAGTTATCACGTACAATCGATTACTCAGTGCGCCCGCGCTGATGACAACAATGGCGACGCCTGCGCATTGTGGGTGCGGAAGTTGTGCAGGAAGCGGGACTGGTGACACCGAGACGTAACCTGTGCTACGTAGCGTGGGTGACGTCATACTCATTCATTAGGTGATCGCTCATTTTGATAATGAGGAATATTTGGTAATAGACTACTAGGTAGAGTCCGACCGAAAATGGTTTATCTTTGCAGCCACTGACGAGTGCTGAAAATAATATGTAGGTATATATTTTTCGATCGAAAACAAAAATTGCCGAAAATGGATATTTCGACGAAAACTGGAAATGAAATTCTGTCGGACTCTACTTCTAGGCTAGCGTCTTCCATTGCCAATCGCATAATCACTTACCATCAGATGAAACAACATTAGTCTACAATTCTACATAGATGGAAAAGAAGCGATTAAAAAAACAGTTGTATAGTTTCGTGATAAATGAAAAACAGATATACGAACTAACTCTTTGCAAGTTTTTCATTTACTTCAACTAGTTATTACAGTTCGTATTCTAAATGCATCCAAAAAAACTTGCAATCTAATCAAATAACTTGAAAGTTTATCGACACATTGATTCTGATTCATTGATGCTACGCAACTAATCGCAGGTTTGTTGAACTCACATTGATCGATATTTTCCACCAGCGAAGCGAAAAATTACATGCCAACAATACGCAAAGCCCTCCATGTACTGTCCTATTTATATGTATTACAACATCGCCCACATGCCAGACAGCTTCTACATTATAGATTATAGCCCCAAGTTTACTTCTCAAGTGGTTTTGATATAAAAAATCGTACCTCTTAAACGTTTAACATACATTCCGTTTTTTTTTTTATTGGCACGCTGACTCTGACAGACTGCTATAATAATACCACGGACAGGAAAAGTTTATTAAAAAGTAATTTAATAACTGAGCTAAGCACTTACACGTGTTTGCCTATGGAGTCCATTTTGACAGGTATACTGGCACCTGCCGATCAAAACGGTTCTTCTTTGCTCTCACCGTTATTCAGAACCAGCTTCTACTAATCTTGATGTGTCTGGTAAACATCGTTATCAATCCGACGCAGCTTTTTCCCGTTCCATCTATCATTTACAGTTATGGATGGCACTTCTTCATTGTCTTCTTTTCCTGTCAGATCCATATCAACCTTGAACTTACCAATTTTATCAGTTATTACGTCTTCATCTCAATCAAAGCTCTGTTGATAGTTAAAATTGGTCGTCTCATTGACCCCTTCAATATTTTTGGCCTGTATAAATCAATCACTTTCAATCAATCTTGCTTCGTTGATGTCATTACGGTTGCTATTAGGAACACAGACTTTGAAGTGGTTGTAAACTAGCGAAATTATTTCTTAGAAAAGCTTGTTAATTACAAACTGAAGGACCGTCGTCCAAATTCTATTTACCGATTCGATAGAACTATGGAAGGAAAACCAACAGCTAGATGGGTGGATGAACTATTAAAGTTCGCGGGAAAAACCTGGATGAAACTCGCACAGACCAAAGAAGCATGACATAAAAGTAATAAGGTCTATAATCTCAGCAGTGCATGCAACAAGGATACTAATGATAATGATGGAAGGAACCCAGAAGAAAACAGTAAAGATATAGACCAGAAAGGATTTCTTCTATGGTTAGTTATAGTTTTGTTAGAAGTCGTTGACATTATAATGTACGCATGAATTCGCACTGCGTCGTCGACTAGGTTTCCGTTTCCTCCCGTAGCCATATAAGTACCGTGTGAAGTTTTACAATATTTTTTAATATTATTCTGAATGCAAGCCCCGAATTTGTTAGAGCTTGCTCTGAATTTTTTGTGTCGTTTAAGGATATGATCTCTTCGAGCATGAAAAACAAATGCAAATGTTACATTTAATCAAGTCTCCAGTCAGAAACAAATATCAGAACAGCTCTTTCGATCCTTAATTGTAAGACATTAGGTACTAGGTAGATCCTTTCCTAAATAGTTTTTTTTTTTAATGTAAACATATAATCAGAACTACTTATTAGGATGCAGGATCTAAAGAGTGCACAAAATGAGGTGTCTCGCATAATAGTAATAAAACTACTCCCAATGTGTGTTTGCTAGATGAGACCCGCCTTAATGTCGCTGAGTTACGACCACGAAGTAAATATACCAGGTTATGACACGCACATCATACATATATCTAAATAAATAAACTCTCTCTTAATCGGAACAAAATGATTCATACATTATATAAATATTCCGGGCGCGTTAATTATATTTACACTATCGGAACTCCCGCGGTAATGGTCAAGGCCACTACCAGGGTCATCACCTTTGACTAATTAATCACTATTCTCTACATAATTACATGGACAGGTTATCTCTGAAATGATAATAAGAAATATACAGGGTGGCCGGAACATTGACGTCCAAAAATTAAATTTAGGTCCCTCGTATCGTGGGGTATCCGAATCACCCCCATGTATGTTCCGCGACTTTTCATAGTTTTCGAGTTACGAATTTACCGAACGTAATTTTTTCACTTTAGACCAACTTTTTCATAACTTTCATCACAGTTACGAAGCTGATTATTTTATGCATAAAAGTACTACTCACGAAGATTCAGTTGCAAAAAAAGAATCTCGACAAAGCCATGTACTTTTTTTTTTCTTTTTTTTTAGATTGGTCAGGTGATCATTCTCAAAAAATCAGAAAAAAATTCGTAACTCGAAAACTATGAAAAGTCGCGGAACATACATGGGAGTGATTCGGATACCCCACGATACGAGGGACCTACATTTTATTTTTGGACGTCAATGTTCCGGCCACCCTGTATATATCTGAAACGTTTTCAGGATGTCTGATGTCTTCCGAAGTGATATCTTCCCAGTTTCTTTTACTTAGCTCAAAGGCAGGCGTGAAAGTTTCGTTGTAATACGTCTATTCTTAAAGAACTGACTCGTACAGCTGTAAACCTTTGTTTGCCTTTTTGAAATGCTCTTCGGATGAGCAATTAGAAATACTCTCGGGACAATCGTTGCCTTATCCGGTCGTTTTTAAGTACCATCTCTCCTAATTACTTCTTCATTCTTTGTCTATTTTTGTGTCTGCTAACCAAGTACCAGTGCTCGGTACTCTCGGCATTTTAACTTTTCACCAACTATTGTGGTTTACTCGCAATGTGGTGTACAAACATACACTGTTTTCCTTGGGATTGTTGAAATAATAAAATATTTTAGCCATTGTCTACGACACCTTGAACAAATTTTGGATATAGAGAATTTGGTCCTAAGAATTGTATCACCAATTTCTGGTTTTAAGTACGCAAAACAACTGCCAAGTCGTAAGACGCTAAAGACATTTTTGAGACATGACGTCATCATTATTCCAGTAGACGTTTTTTTCCATCCACCTGCCATTACTTCTTGGATAGATAATCTAAGCACGACTTACGGCAGGAAAGAAATGGGTGACCACTTCCTACTTAAAATCCTATCCCGGAAGGACCAAAAAGTAGTACGATGCATACCATACCATACCATACAAACAAAAAACGATCTACAAAAACTTTTGAACACGAGTGTTAATTCGCCTTCATAAAATGACGTCAGTTGGCACGAAAGCGGCAGCTGTTAAATAGCACAGTGACATCATTGCAAGGTGCGTAGGCATATCAGTGCAATTTGATGTGAACAATCGTATTACTTCCAGTTAACCAGGGCTAATGTGATATGCAAGTTTACGAGCGGATTGTTCCTCGTAAACCGAGTGCTTGATGATGTAAAGTGCAGTTCTACCTAGATGTAGGCCTTGATTATGTTTTATTACTCTTCCACCTGCACATAGGATGACTCGTTAAATAAGAAGTGAACTAGACGATGTGTGAATGTTTTTCAGTCTTTAATACGACGTCCCCGTACCGTTAAATGAGCTTTGAGAACCAGCTATCAACTGCTTCTTAATCCACATTCCTATTCACTTTTACTTTACCGTCGTCGTCAATTCGTCATCCTTCTGCCCTTTTACCAACTTATTAAAGTTGTCTTATCATCATTTCTTCTTCCATACATCTATCAGCCATCATCTCGGCATTCACCCCCTTTTCTATCCATTGCAACTTTTACATAAACCCTTACATCATCAATCCTTATGTCAAAAATATCCTGCTTTTTTGTACTGAAAGCACAAACTAGCATACATTTCAAGCTAAGCTAACAGATAAGCTGTTCCCTAAATTGTTCATGTCCTGAGTGGCGTATAATGACCACGGATACTCAAACAGCAACACTAATTGCCCATTCGGTTAGCACATTGATTAAATTCCTCACCCATCATGAATATGTATGAGCAATGTCATTTACATTCATTCAGCTATTACCCGTAATTGACGAACGACTGACGTTCGTAATAATCGTAATTAGTATATTGGCGCATCAGTTTGTATTATGACATTATAGGCAATTATGAAATGCCTGATGCCTAAGGCGTAGGTTACCTGAGGTAAGGCTCAGTTGCTTCTAGTAAACGTTTAGTAAATAATGGGGGCTCTACATAAATAAATACAGGTGGTTCCCAGAAAGCAATGTGAATATTCCTGCTCGCGTATTGATTCGTATGCTATGCAGCCTTTTTCCAGCGGAAGTTAAGTCAATGGGCCAGTATAAACCTCTTTTTATTTAGTATTAGTTCCATCAATGGCTCGTAGGAAAGCATATGATCAAACTTTTAAAGCACACAACAGATTTCATGATTTCTATTTGTTGGCATTCCTGTGTCATTTTATCTCCGCAAAACGCTCTGACAATAACAATTTCGCTCTAACTAAGATTATCAAAACTCCATATAAGACTTTTTAAAACCTAAGCGAATCTCGAATCTCAGGCCATCTGAAACAACATCACGTTCTCAGGGCGTTGCACCGCACCAAAAAAGCAAGATTTGAGCTATCATCTCGTTGGTCACAATACACAATATCTTCAACAGAATATTATGGTCTTTTGTACTTCGTAATAATGCCCATGTCTTGGCTGTGTATCCTTTAAGTTGCTGTATGACAGGCTAGACCCCATAACGGTTAAGAACCAGCGGTGCTCAAACTTATCCTTTCTTGATACGCGAAGGAGATAAGAAAGCATTTCCGATATTTTTTACCCCAAAGGTAAAAATAATGTGTTATTAATGCAAATATTCTTCTCCTAATCCTGATGAATTTGCTCTATCATTAATTCAGGCCTTTTGAAAGAAAGCTTCTAACCTTGTCAGTTTAATTTAGCTTCCTTTCTTTCTTACGTACCCTTGTCTTTGCTTAAGTCTGTCTTGAGATAAGCATCTATACAATCTCCCACGCATTTTGCTTAAACGTGGTAATAATTTGGACTTGAAGGAGAAGTGGGACTTGTTTGAGAACCACCGTTGTTGTAAACCGGTCCAGCAAAGCTATCTATCGAACTTTGTAGGCGAGTGCACGTGTACCGACTACAAGCAGATTCTGTTGCACAACCGTGGTCAAAGTTGGACAATGAATGCTAGACACGGTTCCGACCATCTTGTTTGTTGTTTGTTGACTGTTGTTGTTAGCTTAATGAGTACTTGCTGGAGGTACTGTTATGATGATAATGAAAAGCGCAGCATGATTTTGTATTGGTATGAAAAAAAGTAAAGGTTTGTTAATGTTCACAAATGTTGATATTAAATCAGGCATTGGATTGTGTTAAGCCATAGCTAAAGAATACAATAAATTATTAGATCTAATAACTAACGGGAAAATTCCCAAGACATAAGGAAACTTTATAATTCAAACAAAGCCGTCTGTTCTTAGGAATAACAGCTGTTTTCAACGAAGATGACACAATACCTGTGTGATAAGCAACATAAGCATTTGAGGTCGACGGTCACGCTGGCTGCGATCAGGAATGCGACAGCATTCCGAATCGGCACCCATCGAACTGTGAACTTTTGTCAGAGCATCCGCAATGCGAAAATGTACCTAGTTATATGAAGCTATAAAGTTCAAGATTATGTTGAGTGTCCCTCTGCTTTAAATAGAAATGAATTAAAACTGCTATTAATAAATGCCTATCTATTAAATAAACGTTTTGTTTACTTATGGTTTTTGCTGATTCATACAATATTGTGAACTTCATAACGACCTTAATTGGTTTTCCTAAATGTTCTGCGGCCTGAGTCATCGCAACTAATATTTGACAGCAAAGCTAGGAGGCGCTGTTAGTACATCGGAATACCTTCACTATTGTATTCAATTTGGCTGGCTTTCACGTGGCCCGAATCGTGTAATGATATGGTAGTAACAGCATGATGTATGGTCAAATATGGGGCAACAAAAGCACTAATTACAGCTCTCTCTTTGTATTTCAATGATAGAATGATATCGCAATGACAGTCACTCACAGAGCAAAGTAGCTCTGCCTCTACATACTGATACTTAGCGCGATGATATGTAAAAATATTGTTATACAAGTTCCGGAAATATCTGAATAGCTCAGATGTAGTATAGAAATCGTTTCATGTTTTCAGATTTTGCTTCTATAATTGATAGCTGTCATTCATTTAGCACGTCTGAGTTCCAATTACACGAGTTTTAATAGAATTTAATGGGTCTGTGATACTCTATTACACACACAAGTAGACAGACTAGTGGAAAATTGATCGTACCCACATACCGTACGTGATTAATTTAAAATCGTTCACATTAGCCACGTACCGACACAAAAGCATAGTAACTTAGTTAATCTCTGGCAACAATACATCATGAGTCATGACACATTTTTAGATGATTATAGAAATGTACAAAAAACCATCTTTGGGATGGGTCTGATACTAGAATGCCTGTTTTTGACCTCTGAAACGCACTTCAACTACTCCGTAATGTTCGCAACTCTATACTGTTTTTGACAGCTTTGATTGGATCATCAACATCTATCTACCAACCCGCACTGGGTCCGCGTGGTATATTACGGCCCACGCCCTCTCACAGACAGGAGGCCTGTGTCCCAGCAGTGGGAACATTATAGCTTGATTATTATGAGTCGAAACCTGACCTGGATTACGGGGTAAACACCACATTTTGACAAACTAATTATATCAACAATAAGCTAACTAGTGTTAACTGCTGAAATTTACTCTCTAAAATACCAACAGCCTTTGAAGTGACTTGACTTGAGATCTATTTGCTACGTTCATAAGAAATATGTACATATACTCAACATAATGACTAGGTACCTACTGCAGGTATTCGCAGGAGTATCGCATACCTATGCAATTTACCGACAACTCGTTTGTCTGTCCATGTGAGTTCCCACGTCCCTTTTCATAGTCAATAACTAAGCGTCATTATTTTTATAGTAATCGTTTGTTAATACTCAAGTGGCAGTTAATTATGCGCTGGGTAGGACATAAAACTTTGAATGACAGCTCCCACGCGATGGAGTCCAAAAAAATATACTGTCATCTCGCAAAAGGTTTTAATTACTTGTCTGTTCTTGCCAGTGGAGAGTTCTTGCCATGAGCAGTGGTGGCCCATTGGTAACAGCCGCGACTCACGAGTTGTAGGGCGTGAGTTAGAACCCCAGCAGGCACTTTACTTTGTGTAAATAATTTCATCACCACTGCTTTCAAAACGGTGAAGGAAAATATCGTGAGGAAACCGGCATGTCCTAGAACCAAAAACTTAGAAGACATGTGACATCTACCAACCCGCGTGGTGTATTACGGCCTTGCACTCCCTCTCACAGAGAGGAGGCCTGTGTCCCAGCCGTGGGAACGTTATAGGCTGATTATGCTGTTCTTTTTTATCTAAAACAGATGTTTGGTTGACGTTTTTGAAGATACGGGGTGGTAGTAAAAATTTATTTTTATGATTTTCTTGGATAAATAATGTGTAAAGATGTGGTTTTTCAGCTAGTTTGTTTGATGGTTGGTGCTGTTATGAAGGGATGATTTTTTTCACTGTCTTTTAAACAACCAAACCCAAACAAACCCTGGTAATAAATAGTATATATTTTGAAGGTAGTACAGTCAGTGCCCTGAATTACCCGACCCCTCTTCCCCTCTTCTTCTTTGTAAAAGTGTACACTGTTAACCAGCGAGGTAATTACGTAACACACTAACAGTAGGTTTCATTTTGACAGTTCCACTACATTCATTGCGTTATTTACGTTGTTGAGCGGACAAATTTTTCGAACATATGAAGCAATGGATTAGCAATAGGCTTCAAAATGATTCAGATTGTGATAGTGTGTAACGTAATTAGGGTGCCGAGTTAACTTTGAAAAGGTCAGAATACAGTAATATAAACTTAGTAACAGATGAAAGACACTACAGTCGCATATTGTAGGAAAAACCGCCTTTTTTTCAAAATAGATGTCTATAACAATTTCCTGTACTGTAGGTAGCTAGTAAGTACTACATAACAAGTACTTGTATGAGTCAGACATCTTTGCACGTTTCGTGACGTCACTCCATTGTATTGTAGGTGTCAAAATGGCAACAAAAAGCCCATTCTATCACTTAATTACCTGCTTATTCGCATTTGTCGGATGTAATTGTCCTATAAATAAGCAATCGTTATGATAACATATGCTGTATCCTTTACCTTTTTTATTTCTGGAAGGTTACTGAATGTAGGTGCTGATAAAATGATGTATAGTGGCTATTTTTAAATTGAGGAAAGATACTTGTAAATAAATTGTTTTTTCCTGACAAAATCTTATCGGAAATGACTCAGATGCAATTGTCTGCAAATACCTATTGTGTTTTCATCACGAAACATTAATTTGTCTCAGTGTTACTTATTTTAGATATAAACAAGTTTAATTAAATTCAAAATTTTCTTTGGTTTTTTGCAAATTGCAGCTCTGTTTTACGTCGTATTTTGATCAAAATGCGATTCGCGACTGTAGGAATGTAATCTACTTGAATGAAAACCAAAGAAAATTGAATTTGGCGGGCTACAGCTGAGGATTCACCTTAATCGCTCATTAAAAAAGGATCTTACCTCTTTAAAGATTTATAAACAAAATCTTCTTCATCATCGTCATTTGCAGCCTCGTTCCATCCCCTGCTGAGTATATGCCCTCTCCGGTTTGGGCCATACTATCCTAATCTGTTCACAAACATTTATAAAAAAACTAACGTCATGTTCGTGAACGGGCGCCGTCAGTAGGGACTGGTCATCTCTAAGCTGCCAGTGCTTATTTTAATTTCATTTAATATTTGAATTGTTTTTATCTTTTTATTACGGACGGTTTTAACGTTCTGCATCGTTCTCACATGCATAATTTCAATATTTATTTATTTAGGATCTCCAACAAAATATGTACATAATACATGACACATGAAGAAAGGGCAACATCAGGTATTAAGCAGGTGTACTCCTTCTTATATGAATAATGTAACAAATTTTTAACCGACTTCAAAAATAGGAGGAGGTTCTCAATTCGACTGTTTTTTTTTTTAATGTTTGTTAGCTCAGAACTTTTTTCTGAGTGAACCGATTTGGATGATTCTGTTTTTATTTGAAAGTCGGTGCTTCACATGTGGACCCATTTAAATTTGATCTAGTACTGACCAGTAGTTTTTGAGTTATCCTTAATAATGCGTATCTTTTTCACTTAGTTTATATTGATGATGTTATAATAATTTCCTGTCACGGTTATTTACATATCAAGTAGTGGTATACGAATGTGTGTGGGGTAGGTACCACAACTAAAAAGTGGAAAATTAAAACATTTTTACAAAAAAACAACCGACTTCCAAAAAAAAAACACTAAAAAGGAAGGAAGTCTCGAAGTTTGGAAGTCGGTTGTTTTTTTTTGTAAAAAAGTTTTTTTTTTGTAACAATATTTTGATTTAAAAGAGTGTCCGTGGAGTTTCGTGCCCGTTCTTCTCCTTACGTTCCTACTACGCTTTGGAATGGGCAACTAGCTTCATCTTTCTGACTGACCGACCCCTTGACAATTCATAAGTGCCTGTAATTGGTTTATTTGACATAAATGCTTTGAGTTTGAGTTTAACGAGTCCATTCTCCTTTGTCCACAGACAGTCCAGCACGGCTTCCCGCACAGAGCATCGGCACTAGCATGGGACCCGCTCCTCCGGGTGGTGGCACTAGGAACAGCCACCGGTGCCCTGAAGGTCTACGGCAGACCCGGCGTCGAACTATACGGACAGCACACAAACTCGGACGCCTCCGTCACACAGATACATTTTATACCAGGTAAGGAAACAAAACAGTACTTTTACCAACGATTTAGAAGATGCTTTTCGGCGATATCGTTAGTTCTCGTGCTTACGATAGCAGGACGAACTTTAGGGTTTCTCGGTAAGAGTCTGACATAACTCTCCGTTCTCCCTAGATGAAGATAGCTGGATTATGAGGATTTCCCCACAAAACACAGAAAAGGGTGTTTTTGTTAAGAAATTCTCAGTAGCGTCCACAATTAAAAATTTGGTTCCCCCATAAGTATAAATTAGGATTTTTCGGTTGTATCTGATAAGACCTGGAGCCCATTAAGTAACACACTTCCAATCACAATCTGAAAGATTTTGAAGGAAATTCGTAATCCACTGCTTCTTATGTTTGTACAAATTCGTTTGCTGGACAACGTTAATAACACAAAGAATGTTGTTGAATTGTCAAAATGAATGGCATTGCCACTTTAAGTGTATTACGCAATTACCCTGCTGGATAAAGGCTCCTTCAAGCAGGCGCGTCACGCGACGCGAATCGCACGCAACACAAACGTGCCTTTGTGTCGCATCGCGGGTCTCGCCTGTTTGTAAGAGCCTTTACTTGCTTATCTGAGCAAGACCTTATTTTGCTTTATCCCGCCATCATACTTTTCCGTAACCCAACTTTATCCACTCATAGTATTTGGATAAATTACATAGTGACAGATTACTGAATCATAATGTTATGATATGACAAATATTTTAAGGTGAGCCACTATTCGGGAAAATTACATAGTGACTGATTGATTACTGATAATCGTAATGTTATGGTATGCCAAATATTTTAAGGTGAGTCTCTACCTACCTGGATAAGATTAGTTTTCAGTTGTTGGATGATTACTTTTTGTGTTTTGATTATTTGGATTTGATTAGGTTTATTGGTAATAATAATAATATATTTATTTGCTCAAAACATGGTAAACAGGTCTTACAGTTAAAAATAGTAAAAAACATGTTTTGCCGGGCTTAGACTCAGCATGCAAATTTGAAAATTAAAAAGTACTTAAGTAACATTTTGTGTCAAAGAACTGTTTCTGACTATAAAAGTGGTGATAATGAACTGATAACTATTTAATTGAACTGTCCTGTTATGCTTTAAAATATCTTATTAAAACATCTACATATCACTCATTTCGAGAAACATCAACGTAACTGGTGCTTTTCAAATTTAACAGGGTAATGATTTCAAGTGTTTTTTTTTTTTGGTAAATGGGTTTCAACATTTCAGAACGAGACGGGAACGTCTCTTTCTGAAATGTTGATAAATCCCAATACATATTAAATATTTCACGCCTCTGCTCCTCTGAAAATGTGTTCGAGAACAAATATCGACAACTAATTTTTGGGAACAATTTCATTTAAGTCGATGTTTCTCCAAATGGTCGATATTATGCTTGATATGTCTTTACAGAGATTTAAAAAAAAACTGAAACAAAAACATTTTAATAAAACTTCAAACAGTTAATTTATTCCATAAAAACATCACAACAGTATTTTTCTTCGAAACCATGAGCGTTCCTATTAAATTACGTTTTATTCGTCCTATAATATAAACAGATAGGAATAAAACACATATTTCGTTAGGGATTCACAGCTGCGGAGCTTGCCTGCGCCCACGCATTCGTTTATTATGAAACGTTTAGTCACACCCAGTGAGTTTGATAAGGAATTATTTTAGGACATTATTCATCTGTGTCACACTCACGAGGTACCTACCTACTTACGCCCTTTTTTAGATATCTCCATGTACATTTGACCTCGTAATTGTTTTGCCATATTTGACAAAAAATCTCCCAGTAAATTAAAAACTTTATTAAAATTGAAACTATGTAACTGTCACATTCGTCTTAAAACTAACAGAGACCGGGACGTTTTATGACGTGCTAGTGACATTAAAGGTACAAGTTCGTAGCCGACTGCAGGCAGCAGCAGCAGACGACTTGTCGCTGCGACACTACTGGTTTCTAAGTATTTCTATGAAAAGACGTGTCGCTAGCTACGGAAGGTATTTCATAGAAATGCATAGAAACCAGTAATGTCGCGGCGACACGTCGACTGGTGCTGCTGCATGCAGTCGGCTAGGAACTTGTACCTTTACTCTTAGGGTGTTAAAGCTATAACGAGGTGGACTATACTATGGGTGAAACGTATGTGTGTAATATACGATACTCGATATCAGATATTACTACATATTTTCGAGCCCAAGTTTTTTTCGATAAGAAAATGCAAATATAAACATTCTGTGTCGAAATGTTCAATATTTAATTTTGTTAGATATTATCGAAATATAATATTTAGCAGAAATGATAAGAATGCAATGAACTAACCGAAGGCCTGGCCTCTGAGGGTTAGGTACATGTAATAATATCCTAAAAGCTAAACTGACAGCTCGTTGATTGGTTACTGCGAGGTGATAACGGGGTTATCATTACTTATCAGGCATTAGCAACTCCTGTGTCGTGGATTTCCTGGCAAAAAATTGTCCACCCCCGAAAAACCTACATACTGCGAATAATCTGAGTTTTAACAGTCATCCAGGAAGTTGGATGACAGCATCAGTAGCAAGACGGGAAGTAGACTATTTTTGTCGGGAATCACGTAATCAACAAATTAAACTACAACATGAGCACTATATTAGGAGTATCTTCTCTATGCGAAACTACCTTATGGAAGGGACAACTAGAATCAATTCTATATATATTTATTTTTTTTGTAAATGTTGGCTTTCAAAAATGCCATTTATGTGCCTATTGGAATTAAATGTTTTGACTTTATATTTTTATCTACTTAATATGTAGCTAAGTATTAACTTTGTGTATGAATATGCATGATTGTAAGAATCGAGAAAGACCAAGGAAAAGAAGATGGTTATGTGGGAAGAATGATATGGCTAGAAAGGTGTAAATAATGAGCTAACGGATAACGAAAATACAGGGTTGCAGGGACATCGACGCGCAACCGGTTACCATGGATTCGGTACAAGATTCTGAACACTTGAAATTTTTTGTCGGTTATTAAAATTGAACATCCTTTTCATACATTTTGACCGCGTAGGTATTGCATTCCACTTTTCTATGACACAGGAGATTTTTTATTTATTCTCGGCGAAAAGTTTATACGCCACCCCGTCTAGAATCATAAACTGAATTCATGGTTATGGTTTGCGCGCCGATGGGCCTGCCACCCTGTATATGTAAGTTGCTTCGAAACAAAATATATTGGGGCATGGGCTGTAGGATGTAGATGATGTAGAATAGAATACTTTTTATTATGTAACACCATAAAAATTACAGATATAAATGTAGACATTTTACATAGGGTGACACAATGGGCGGTCTTATCGCTAAAAGCGATCTTTTACAGACAACCTTTAGATGGATTCAAGGGAGAAGGAGAGACAATAATGCAGGTAGTCAGTGGTTTATCAACATTTATAATCAACTATTTCATTTTCATTTCCAGGCACAGGCCGGCTAGTATCACTTTCTGACGACAACAGCCTCCACTTATGGGAGATAAACGAGAAATCCCTGGTGGAGTTAAAGACATACATATTCGAGGGTAAGAACAAGAAGATCTCGTCGCTGTGCGTCGAGTCGACGGGGAAGCACCTGCTGATTGGTACCGAGGGCGGAAACATATACAATCTGGACCTTAACACGTTCGCCGTCACCGAAGATGTGATATATCAGGATGTTGTTATGCAGAAGTAAGTATTAAGAATATTGTTGAACTAGACTCTGGTCGCGACTTCGTCCGCGTGAAATTTCGGCCCCCGACCCACCGCGTCGCATCCCATTTCCCGCCTGCGCTGTTACTTCGCTTTCGCTTAGCGTTTTTTCCGACTTTTTTTTTCTTTCTGCTCGGTTTCTATGGGTCGTGGCGTGATTCCATATAGCCTCAAGCATTAGGCTATCAAATGCGAAAATAATTTTTCAAATCCAACTGGTAGTTCCAGAGATTAGCGCGTTCAAACAAACAAACAAACTCTTCAGCTTTATTATTAGTATAGTCAGATTAAAAAATCCCATCAAAATTTTGCTAGAGACAAAACCTTAAAGGCTCCTTCAAACAGGCGCGAACCGCGATGCGAATCGCACGCGAGTACGCAACACAAAGGCACCGCGTGTCGAACAATTTTGTTTGACGGAGCCTTTATACGAGCTTTAATGAAACAGCTCGTTAGATCTGATAAGGCAGCATTTTTACTGATATTAGATCATCATACCAGTCAACAGACGTCCACTGCTGGCCATAGGACTACCTCAAGCAACCAATCTAGGTCCTCCATTCGCCTTTTGAGGCTGTTTGATGCAAACAGACGGACTGAAAATGTTAGTACATACAAGCAATAAAATTCTGGACTGAAATGTCTTACAATTATCTTATTGTAAAAAAAAACTTTATTAATAAAGCATTATTTATCTTTCTAGAGATACGTTCACTTATTCTTTAAAAAGTTCAGAGGACAATAAATATTGATTGATTTATTTCTGATTCAGGTGTCGGCCTATTTATTTATTTATAATCATAATCATCGTAATCATAATCATTTAATCATTTGTTAACATAGGTACAATAAAATAGTTGTTAAAAAAAATATTACAAGCGCGCTATGTTATACCAGAAGGCGTACAAATATTCATCGATGTCATTGATACTAAAATTGATAACATAATTATATTAATCAAATATTAAATGATTTTCTCAAAAAAAAAAAAAATAGGATAAATATACATGTCAAAAAAAAAAATAGTTTATTATGTCAATATTCAAATAAAATTTAAACAAAAAGACAGAAAAAAGTAATATAATAATTAAAATGATACAAAAATGACACGTGAAATGTTAAATGGACTTGAACTTAAACATACCAGATCAATCTTATTAATAACCAACTTGTATTTACAGTTTGCACCATACATAAAATTTATCGGTCAACACTAGTAATTACACATACAATCATACAATTAGGTTAATTTGCATAAAACTACAAAAAACAAATATATGAAATCAAAGAAAATGAAATTTAGTAATATAATATAATATGTATTTTATATTGAATTTGGTCTGTTTTGTTACACATGAAAGATTTTATGAATATAGTTTCCGGCGAGATTTAGATGATTCCTTTCAACGTTTGGTCTACAAATACTGATATTATAGTAGTTTCAATCTAAATAAATATGAGTCGCATCAGATTTTTACTGCAAACTGACTCTAATAGAAAAAGATTAGGTTTGTAGCGGTATCTACATCGCCACATGCGAGCTACACGTCACAATGACGTCACACAAGATCCTGCATCGCGCAAGCAGAGTTTACTGCGCAACTAGCATATATACAACGTCCCGACATCAAACGTCGGGCAGTTGCCCACCAGACACGACAACCGTCTGGTCGGAAGAGCCTTCCTTTTCCATAGAGTATGAGTGAACTTTACACCACCCTGTTCCTCATACCTCAATAGGTTTATAAAAACCGGCCAAATGCAAGTCGGACTCGCACACGAAGGGTTCCGTACCACAAGGCAAAAAACGTCGAAAAAATCACGTTTCTTGTATGGGGACCCCTTTAAAACTTTATTTTACTTTTATTATTTGTTGTTATAGCGGCAATAAAAACACACTGTGAAATTTTCAACTGTCTACCTATTACGGTTCATGAAATACAGACAGCGGAGACTTAGTAATAGGGTTCCGTTGGCACCCTTTGGCTACGGATCCCTAAAAATTAGCTTCAATAGAGCTATCCTTCCCTATAATACGTGTTCGGACGGCTACTTGATTTAGTTACCACTTTTTGCAAGGAATTCTGAACACATATAATAGGTAAAATTAAAAAACCCCCGCAACAAAGAAGAGCTGATGATCTTGAAACGGCTGAACTGATTTTGATAAAACATGTCTCAGAACCACCGCTAGAAAACATGCTTTCAAATAAAAAAAAAATCGCATGCAAATCGGTTCACCAGTTTAAGAGCTACGGTGCCACACAGAGACATAGTGGTCAAACTTATAACACCCCTCTTTTTGTGTTGGGGGTTAAAAACAGGAAATCATTATCATACCAATCGTATGTCGCCACCTTTTGACATTGACCGCTTTGAGAACTATTTACTAAGGGCCGCTTGCATTCATTGACCACCCTGATAGTGGTAGAGGACCAAATAAAGCTTCTTTAATTTCTGAACAAATTGTTTCACCAAAAAGGTATTGAATAACCTCCTTCTCTTTAACTTCCAGTTGTCCAGAAGACTTCAAAGTGAATCCAGGTGCAGTGGAAGCCATCTGCGAGCACCCTAAAGTGCCGTCCCGCCTGCTGGTCGGCTACAACAGAGGACTCGTCGTGTTATGGGACCGCCTCTCCGCTGCGCCCACGCACACCGTTGTGTCCAATCAACAGCTGGAGAGCTTGTGTTGGAATGATGATGGTATGTCACTTTAAGTAGAATGTTAACGTAACAAATGTCAAGTGAGAAAATAGTCAATCACACCAAATTTTTTACTTACTAACTACTAATTAATTTCAAGCCCTGTTAGGTACTTGTTACAAAACCAACGGAATTTACATCAGCCACTAGGTGGTCTTTCCATCGGCACCACACTAGTGAAACGCCTTCATTTTTCTTCTCAACTTGTACCTTTCGAACGAGGGACCATCTCATCTTCAGAATTCAAACACAAAATAATGAGTCTTTAGTAATGTATCCACAATTATCGGGCATCTTAGCTACCGATGACAAAGCAATTCTTCCAATACGATGTGTTCTCAATGCCTCCTTAGATCAATGCTTAGAACTATCTTTGTTCCCTCCCTATATTATTTACTAACCCTATAATATCTCTACACAGGCGAGCACTTCACCTCATCCCACAACGACGGCTCCTACGTGACGTGGGAAGTCGCGGGCGCGGCCAGCGACCGGCCCCTCAAGGAGCCCATCACTCCGTACGGGCCCTACCCCTGCAAGGCCATCAACAAGATACTGAACAGGACCAGCGTGGACGGCGATGAGATCACTATCTACGCAGGTACGTCAAATATAACATTACAGACAAACTTATTAATTCTTAAGAAACTGCTTACAGTATAACAGAGGTATTGTACGTATCCTTATCTTCTGAAAGCATATTCAATTGAAGCTATTGTCAAAGTTCATCTATATACATATTATAAACTAGTGACTCTGTGAGCTGTAGACCTCGCGAGTCCGTCTTTGCATAGCTTAAAACTGAATAAATGTTCATCGCGCATCTTAAAACAAAAAGTGGCTGAAATATGTTTTTTTTTTTTACGTTTGCAACCCCCATATATCCGCCATTGGGAATAATTTCGAAAAACTGAATCGACCAAAATATCCGTATCATTATCGAACCTGCTCACAAAATTTTCCGACAGTCAGTTGAGAATTGCGACCTGTAGAACAGGCGGACATCCGGACATACGAAAGCATTTTTGCCCAAGCTGAAACGGAGACGCTTCGCGCTCGCTCGGTCAATGACACAACGGATTTTAATAAGGTTCTCACCATTATTTGGTGAATTTATTCCGGAAAGTGTATGTGTACTTATAATTCATTAATATTATACTTACATAAAATAAAGAAATGATGTTTTGTCAAGTCGTAAAAACTGTGCGGAACAGGAGCGGGTCACTAGTAACATTTTGCTCGAACTCAATAATCCTTCGGAAACTGTTTATAAGGGTTACCGTACGTATCCCTGGCTTCTGCCTTTTCATTCTTATCTATTGTCAAATTTCAAGGCGGTAATGTGATTGGTTGCTGTTATTTTTGTCAGAAAATCACAATTCTTTACACAAGATTTGGCTTTAGCGATTTTTTGTTCCTGCGCTGTTTAGACTAAAATTAAAATAAAATTAAAAAATATTTATTGACATAAAACATTTTACAACAAATCATAGAATTCTCTGACTCCTGCGCTAGTTATAACTGTGTTGCAGGAGCCAGTGTCCTCCCGTAATAAAAGACACAATGTTTTTTGTTTTATGACAAGACAAAAATAAAGAAATTAAAAAAAAAGGAAATAAAACAGACTTCACTTAATAGGTACTTCTAAACATGTGTACTAAGAACAAAAATTAAAAAGAACTAACGTCAACTTTGCCGAATTCTAGTGCAAACTACTAGGCTGGCAGGGAAATCGGCGCGCAACCTGTTACCATGGATTTAGTACATTATTCTGAACCCCCTGCGTTGGAATTTTTCGTCAGTTATTTAAAAAAAAAAATGCTGTTCCATACATTTTGACCACGTAGGTATTGCACGTTTCTATGAAACAGCAAATATTTTTTTTGATAACCGACGAAGAATTTCAGCGCTTACGGGGTTTCAGAATCAACAGGATTTAAAAAAAAATCGAAAATTCATTTCAATTTAAAAAAGCATTTAATAATAAAAAACAATTTAAAAAAATTACAAAATTATTTTGAAGAATTTTCAGGGGTTTCATGTGCCGAATTCATGGTTTCAGTCTGCGCGTCGATGTCCTGCCACCCTATATTAAAACAACTAATAATACAGTCAGTGATATCACAAATCACTGATTTCACACCTGTCTTCTGTACCAAAGATCTCAGACTTAGTGCGCAAGTGCGATTCATACTTGGTTGTTCTTTTTCTTTATTAATTCTTGCTCGTTGTAAAGTCTACACAATATTATTTTGATTGCAGGTGGTATGCCGCGAGCTTCATACGCCGACAAATACACGGTCACAGTACAGCAGGGAGAGAAACACGTCGCTTTCGATTTTACTAGCCGAGTAAGTATAGAGCAGATAATGCTATAGTAACCCAAAAAAAAAAAATACAAAAAGCAAGCAGATAAAGCTCTGGCCATACTGAATGACTCCCGCGCAGGATTCGAGACGAAAGTCGTTCGCGCCGTTAATTAACTTGTATGGAGGGTTCCACTAGCGTGACTTTTTAATCATAATAACAATCTACGCGCGCAGTCCCGTCCCCCCCCCCCTTAATGGTTATAAGAGTTGGGAAATACCAAAGAAACGATGGATAGATTGTCTTAAAGATGGCTAGAAAATGTGAGCGATACTGCGATGACGATTGTAGATGTATGATGGTGCGGTGGATTAAGACCTGCTCAGACACCAACTAAATTGGAATATGGGCAGAAGGTTCATAAAGTTTCATCATAATTAGTTTAGCCGAAAGACGATTACTGCTGGACATAGCCTCCCCCAAACGCCTTAGTTACATTAAAATAGTGTATAGTAATAATACATTTGTGTTCGTTAGGTAATCGACTTCTTCACAACGACGCCCGTGCCACCTGACGGCGTGCCGCTACAAGAAGACCGGCCCGACACTCCCGCGCAGATGCTACTACAAACCGTCAACCAAGTCGCCGCTGCTTTGGTAAGATTGTTATAATATGGTTATTTTTCTTTTTTATAAAGCTATTCTTTAACTAAACGCTCCTTGCCTTATCCTTTAGTTTCAAATGAATCAATATTCTAAGGCTGATTTTCTGATTAATTTTTAATTGGTTTTAAACACTTAATAACGTTTTCTGTAAATACCGGATCTATTGATGGATATAATTACTGACAAAAATCATTATTACGCTTTTTTTTACAAGTACTTATTGGGCACGATTAAGCGGCTGCTATAAATGCCTAAGTTATCATTTGTCCAGAGCCAAAAAGAGCTAAAGACGTATACTGCCGTCTCTTTTTTGTACTGAAACAATGATGTCTTCGAAACTTCCTGATTCCCAATTTCGTCTAGAAATCATGACAACCCCTTTACACCTTCCTTCTAGGTGGTATTAGCAGAAGAAGAGCTGGTGGTGATCGATCTGTGCGACGACCGCTGGCGCCCGCTCCGCCTGCCCTACCTCGTGTCCATCCACGCGTCAGCCGTCACCACGGCGCAGCTGGTCGACAACGTGGCCTCCAATGTGTACGACAACATTGTAGCTGCCGGTGAGTTACATACCATAACGGGTGTAAAAATACACTTTAACGAAGCCGAGAGTCACTTGTACCCCCACGTCATTGTAATATTTTTTTGTGCTTGACCATACATGGGATCAATATTGAAGGTCAAAATTCCAATTTTACTGAAGTTTTTTTACAAAAACAAGTTTTTAATGTTATAACCAGAGATCGGAATAGGTAGAGTTTTATTTACCTAAACTTGGAGGAAGGAATTGACATAGAGTGGACAATACCTCCTCTAAAATCCTGGAATAATTATAATGACGTTTAAATCCCGGGATTTAAAAACCACGAATTATTTATTGGGCTTTATTTATAGTTACAAATTATTGATTTGAAGAATGACATATAATTTTTTTAGGGTTACGTACTAAAACTGTAAAATTCGCACTCAACAGAATGTTATTCAAGAATGCGCTTACGCACATTTTACGATAGTTGTTATCTCTTTATACTTGGTATACTGTATATTCTTGGATTTGGATGCCAATACAATAACGGTTAACGACCAAGTGTTAATGATCGATGTCGAGTATACACTTCTTAGAGAAAGTGTGCCCAGATTTGTCGTCTAAAACAAAATACACCCGAATACGTGAGGCTGCCAGTGTAAATAACAATAGATTATGCAAGTGTGTCTACAACATTAATTATAATCCGCCAAGCAAGTACGTAGACTAAGAGTCATACGTCACCGGGACGCATGGCGGCGCAGCCAGGTCGCGTCGCCAACAAAATGTATGGTCGGCCGCGGGACGAGCGGGCGGCACGTGAGCCACGCACTGTACAGCTGCATACATTTACCTCCTCACTAATAAACGTTGTATAGCACCTGTATAGTTACACAACGCTTTGTCTTCTTCTTTCGAAAGTCAAACTACTGACGACTGAAAGAGAGAAATCGGTGTGTAAGTATTTACCTGATATAATACGTTTATTAGTAAGGAGGTTAGTTGGCAGCGTGACCTGGCGACGTCGCCATGGCGTCCCTGTGAAGTATGGCTCTTACAGTCAAGAAATGAAAAGGTAACTTTAGTTAATTAGACTTATTTTTATTTGTAACTATTTTACGGAGGTACTGCCCAGGTTTTGAATGCAAATGGCCATTCGAAAAGTTTGTTTGCAATTTAATTTAATTTTTTCATTTTTCGCGCCGTAACTCTACTTCTCCGCCCGATTTTGTCTCCTCATCTACAGCAACGCTTTATTATATTAAAACAAACCCGCAGGCCAGCAGCAAAACGACAACATGTACTCCGAGAGAGCGTGGCCGATATCCGGCGGCATCACTGAGTCCAGTGAACATGCCGAACGTCAGTTGTTACTGACGGGACACGAAGACGGCTCCGTACGCTTCTGGGACGTCACCGGCGTCGCCATGACACCGTTGTACAAGTATACTACGTCACAGCTGTTTAGGTGAGGAAACAGGAATACTGTTTAATTAGAACGTTTTAATGAGCTGTTAATTTATTCACCTGCAATCGTAAAGGGGATGATTTTACCCTGCATACTGAGCAATACTCCTAATAAAATGTGATATGAAAAAATAAGACTCATATATTCTGGAACTGAAGCACTGAAACACGATTATTTTTTAACGATTCGGGAAATTATTTTCATTTGAAAAGTTATTCATTATTAGCTTTTGTCCGCGGCTTCGCCCGCTGGATGTCTGAAATTATCCCACGGGAACGTACTACCTGGATAAAAAGTAGCCTACATGTTAATCCAGCTTATAAACTATCTGTGTTCCAAATTTCATCCAAATCCGTTCAGTAGTTTGTGCTTGAAAGAGTAACAAACATCCATCCATCCTCACAAACTTTCACATTTATAATATTAGTAGGAAGGATGACGGGTAGAACCACCTCTTAAGTATTGCAGGTAAATAAATCAACAGCTTGGATAATATACGAGAGAATCTTAAGTAACATGCAGAAATACAATATTTAAATAGTAACAACTTCTCGGTTAATAAATAATTAATTAGAAATATTTATTAATAATAGTTGAGTAACTCCCTACTAATTTCATTTGTAAATTGATAATAAGACACATTAAATTAATGCAAAATAGTCTACATTCTAAATGCTTCTTTAATTTTTATTAAAAACTAATTAGAATCTTCTAACAAATGTCTAGTTTCTTCAAAATGATAACTTACATAGCCTGCTAAAGTCACTCATAGCTTGCTATAGAGGCCTCGACACATAGAGGACATGGTGGGTGTAAAATTGTTGAGATGTTTTATGGCGTGTTCTTGACTCTTGTCACAAAATAACTTAGTGAATATCTGTTATGGTTAAACCACTATTTAATACTCTAACTGCGCATTTCTTAGAGAGCAGTGGTGGCCCAGTGGTATCGGCCCGGACTTACCGGTTGTAGGTCGTGGGTTCGAACCCAGGCAGGCGCTTTACTTTGTGTAAATAATTTAATCATCACTGCTCTCAAAATGGTGAAGGAAAACATCGTGAGAAAACCGGCATGTCCTAGAACTAAAAATTCGAAGACATGTGACATCTACCAACCCGCACTGGGCCCGCGTGGTGGATTACAGCCCATTCCCTCTCACAGAGAGGAGGCCTGTGTCCCAGCAGTGGGAACATTATAGGCTGATTATGCTGCGCATTTCTTCAATATTTACTGTAGTGTGACACGAAATGTTAACAAACCCTAAACCTCTGAGTGGTTTTTACCTCAAAAGACCATTTCAGACACTAATCTACATGGTCGTCAAATGATCTGACCAAGATTATTTCCCCTATTTCGGTTATTGTCTAACTGTAAATTTCTTCCTTTGTCGAGTCAATACTTCCTTCAGATTTTTCTGAAATGATGGATTCATAATTCTTCTGCCCTAACCCTGTTTGGAAATTGCTAACATTTTGTCTCACGAATCAGTGAATTTGTAGTATTAATAATAAAACCAAAAACGCACTATCGAGTCACTTCAGTCTTATTGCCCTAATGCCAACTGTGTGTCGACGCCTTTAACGTTAGCTAACGATTTGTTCCTCTGCTTATTGCTTGCTCATAACGAAGTGGGCTCAAACGGTCGACCACAAGGTAACAGATAATGTTGTAAGCATGGAAAATTATTTTATTGCCAGCTGCATGCTTGTATTATTTATTTTTCTTCAATTCAGGCGTATTCATGCCGGTTTTCATAGACAAATAATGCACGCAATATTGAGGATATTATTAGTTCAGTTTTCTATGAATAGTTTAGTTTTTTTGTCTCACTTTGATTTATTTTTCTTACCATTGTTATGAACCATTTTGTTGATATTTTAATAACATCTCATCTTTTTCTACGAATACTAAACGTAATCAAAAAAATAATTACGTCTAGTTAGTAGTCCATTGTTCATTACCTAGACTTTGTCCAACGATAACTGAAAAACTTGGCCTGGCTGGCTTAATACCTAAAATGTATATTTTTCAGTTTTCGTTGGACTTATTGTGAACCCCTTCATTCTCATGATTCTTGCCTGAGACTTTGTGCCGCGTGGTCCCCGGATAAGACCTTTAAACCTTTCAACTGAGTATCGCAAAGGGCAACTTTAATTAACAACCAAAGTATTATAAATTACTTTTTACGTTACTATCCCTGGCATCGTCACGCTATTTACACACTTATGCTTTCATTGCCAAACGCGGTTCTCTTTTGCGCAATATTTTTGCAGCCGCGTTGGTTTGCTAACATAATCAACCACGCTTTTGCCAGGCACTACTATCTACCTTCATTTCTATTATAAACAATTTATTTTTTCTATGTGTAGTGGTGAAGAAATAGGCGAGAACAACGACAGTCAGACCGACGAAGAGGAATGGCCCCCGTTCAGACGGGTCGGCACCTTCGACCCTTATAGCGACGACCCACGACTTGCTGTTAAAAGGGTATAAATAGACTAAAATAATTATACTGAATCTTTATTGATGAAAACTATATGTTTTGTCGTACTATTGAAGATTAAAAGCTTTACAGTAAGTCCATTTTAAGGTAAAACTTATTTTTTGACGCACAAAACACTGGATTTATTTACCAGTATTTTAATGAGCGTTTCAAGTTGTCCAAAAATCTATGTTTTGTCAATGTAATGTCAATGAGATCATAAAAATAAACTCTAATATTTTGAGTCGCTTGTAGATCAATTTATTATTTAAGAATATAATCGTTCATTTGCGAGAAGCTTGTCATAATTCAAAAAGAGAAATTTTTGGATATGATGATAAAAAAAAAACAAAAGTGGAAAGAGTGCGAGGAATCATAAACTCACATCTTTCTAGCTCCCTCGTTTTTACGTTTTCGTGTAACGTCATTTGTGTAGCAAAAAGAATACAATTTGCTACGTTAACCTGTATACTTAACTCAAAATTTGCAGATTTTTTTAGTTATGTCACCCTTGTTGCCAATAAGCGATATTGTGAGTTATCAATCTATATAAATAAAAATTAATTGCCAAAAATCTTGCCGCGCATCACTTCAAAACGGCTGCACCTATTTGGCAAATATTTTTTTTTGTTATGTTTGTAATTGCCAGGACAAGGTTTGTATGCAAGATTTTTTTTGGAAAATCTACCGGTACGTTTGGAAATTTGGATGCTATTTTTGTATGAAATTCACCCGGGCACGATCAGCTTGTTAACAATAAAATTGTATGTGCTCTCTAGGTAATCCTGTGCCCATTATCGGGAATGCTGACAATCGGCGGCGCAGCGGGTCACATAGTTGTCGCAAGCCTGAAGACGTCTTCCAACACTGCTGAAGTTAAGGTACATACAACATTTATACTAGTGGCTCTGTGAGCTGTAGACCTCGCGAGTCTGTCTTTGCATAGCTTAAAACTGATTAAATGTTTACCGCGCACCTTAAAATACAAAGCACGAAATGGCTGAAATATGATTATTTTTTTACGTTTTTTTTATTTAGAATTTAGAAAAACTGAATCGACAAAAAAAAACCATTTAATTATCGAACCCTGCTCACAAAATTTCACGAGAATCGATTGAGAAATGCAAGCTGTAGAGGAGAACAAACATCCGCCGGACATACGAAAGCATTTTTGCCCAAGCTGACACGCTTGGTCAATAATTTTATAAAAAGTAAACTGCTGCCCTCCATATCATTTAAAGTGAACTACGTCTTCAGTATAGTAGTCACAACCACTACTGCTGAGCAGGGGGTCTAGGTTTCGATTTCCAGATTGGGCAAAGTGCTTCCATTAGAAAGTTCCTAGTTGCTGTCCTGAGTTTGTAATTGTGTCCAGTTCATAGGAATTGGCTCGGCCCCTATCATATCAAACGTATAACACTACTGGGGAAATGTGGGTGAACTTTACTCTCATGCCAACCCCTTCGGAAGCTATAAATATGATTATGTACTGTAATAGAAGTTTTTGTTTTCCAGTCTGTGACAGTGAACATCGTGTCGGATCGTGACGGCTTCGTGTGGAAGGGACACGATCAGCTGACGCTCAGATCAGGATCACTCACATTCCCACAAGGATACCAGGTCGGTGACCGTAACATTATAGAGAATATAATCTTGGAAATGTATTTTGGTATTAATTTAAGAGGGCCCTTCCCGGTCCGTCTATCGTCAACGCGAGCATGATTAAAAAGCTTGTTGTTTCATCCAACGCAATGTTTGAAAAAGAAGCAAGAGTGAGAATGCGATAACATCGAACGAAAATTGGCAAGCGGAGATTTCACAAAACTTATTCCAGGGAAAACGTTTTGAAAAAGCCTTACAAGTTTTTGACATGAAGAATCTCCAATGTGCGAGGTTTCTATAACGACGTTTTCTTTACTTTTTCAATGAATAACATTTGTGCAAAAAAAGCCGATTTTCAGACGTCTTTACTGAATTTGTTTCTCAAAAAAAATATTTTTACTTAAATATAAACCTAGATATAAACCACAGGATATCTGTGTGTTCAAAATATCTGGAGGAAAATTTGTTGTAACGCCGGTAAATCACATAAGAACTTTTATTTTTCAATTCAATACCAAAGCTCTTACTTTTTTTAGCGTAAAAATTAAAATTTAGTCAGTAGTTGTTTTATGAACCACTTCTTGTAATTGTTATGGTAATCGCCTTTCTTCGAACTGGTCTTGTTAATTAAAGAAGCTATGGGGATAAAACCATTTCTTCCACCAGCGTGGACATATGATACGTAACCCTTTATTTTATTTTTCTTTGCTTGCTACAGTTCCTTGTTTAGTTCCCCGTGACTTATTTTGTACTTGTGTGGTATGAATGTAGCTTTCATTAGTATAAACAATATTTCTCCCTTCATCTCTATATTTCTTCAATTGTTTTAAATATTTATAGCGGAGTAACTGCACGTCATATTTTAGAATAAGCGCTTGACGATTTTATTCAGTAGTTTTCCCACTCATATCCTAAATCCAGAAGTATACGCCGTAATGTCTCCAAACATCCGTGAAAATGTATCTTTTCAGAGCTTTTAATGTGGAATATTGTTTATACTCTCTATGACAGTTACGGACAGTACGCCTTATTACCCCTTTGTCAAATTCATCGATGTCACGCTTTAAACGTTTACGATGATTTTTGTTTACACGCGGTGAACTCATTTGTGTGCCAGTTGCATCACATTTCGCTTTTTCTTTGAGAATTCTTGTTATAGTCCTTTCACTAACTCTCACAGCTCTTGAAGTTCTCCATATAGCGTCTGTCAAGCGCTCCACTCCATTTTCAGCCTCATACTTCATATGTTGGTATACTGTAGCTATCACTTCTCTTGCCTAAAATATATAGAATTTTTTTACAGTAAAGACAATCAAAACATTACGTAAATTTATTTGACAAACAAACTAAAGTACCTGACTCCGCATAATTATTTTCTTGAATTTTTCATGACTTACTTATTTTGCAATCAGTATTTTCGTGTCACTGAACGACGTAGTATCAATAAATTGACTGTCTCAGACTGCTGCCGGCTTGCTACTGAAGACGAATATGTACTTACAACTACATACAAACTCTTTCGTAAGGATGTGACTACACACATTGAAACAGTAATTTGGAGGGGCGCGCCATGTTATAGTAGTTTATCTTTATCTATGGAGAAGAACGGGCAAGAAACTCCAGAGGCACTCTTTTAAATTATAGTGTTACAAAATTATTAGTTACATCATTAATGTTCGAGTTTCAATCGAACACTCAGCGAAAATGCATAATTGCATCGAATGCAAGTATGAATATTCGCTCGTTCACCAAAACGTGGGCCAGTTCGCGCTTAGATCTCATTAGAGACACCACGTACTCATAACCATTACCATTACCATTTTACCATATATTTTACCAATAAGTTAGTTATATAGTTTACCATTTTTACCATTTCTTGTAACTAAGTGTTAGTGATACAATATAGTTATTCCTTTATAATTCAAGACTTTAACTTTTACCATAATACATTTATACCACATTATCCTATCAATACGAGAAAGGTGTGTTAGGTCACCATAGCGCCGAGCACTACTTTCTACAATTAATGTTGATCTTCTCTCCCCAGGCGAGCTCTGTGGTGCAGCTGGTCCCGCCCGCGGCAGTGACGGCGCTGGGCGCGCAGTGGGAGTGGGGCGTGGTGTGCGGCGGCACGGCGCACGGCGTGGCGCTCGTGGACGCGCTCAACACCACGCCGCTGCTGCACAAGTGCACGCTCAACCCGCACGGTCAGTGGCCAGGGGCACTCCACATTGTTCTACGTGCTATGAAACACTACACTCTAATCAAACTTAAATGGGAACCGTGGCGGTGCAAAGCAGAACAATAGGCATTACAATTAATAATAATTATAATAACGTTTAACACTTCGTATGTCGGGAACGTGAATCTACACGAGACACAATGACTTTTTAATTGTTTCTACAATAATCACAGCGTTATGATTTAAGACATTTATTTCTCAAAAACAGTACAATTATTCACTTAGAATCAGAAACACTGGATGCATGCATATAGCAGCATTCAACCAGTGAATCATCAAAAAATAAGAAGACAATATTTAACATGTTCGGTGAGACACAAACTAAGCGTCGCTTGTATCTTGTAATTGAAACACAACACAACAACAACAACATTTAACATAAATTTGTGGAAAAATAGGTACAGAACTTAACAATCAACATACTAATATTTTCATTACAAAGTTACACATACAATTTAGAGCAGAAACATTGAAACTTGACCATGGAATTGTAAACTTCTTTTGCAGGCAGGCCATCAAGACATTAGTATCTACATACTGAGCTAAATTTTGCAGGAACTAATCAAATTAATGGCAGATTGCTACAATAAAACTCTATAGTTATTGTTGTGTCGCAGTCAGGCTATTGACTATTGCAATATTTATCCAATATGGTCTCACCAACACAATACTTTTCTGATAAAGCAAATCTTGTTTTTGCGATAACCGAACACACAAAATAAACAGAGAAAGAAATGATGGTGTCATAAATTAACCATCAAAGCCTGAGCAGACGATGGACAATTCGTCCGCGGACACGTTGGTATCGTATGGAAATTCTGGGAGTCTATTTGTGATACGTGTGCGTTATTCCATAGATTTCCATACGTTCTATCGACGCGGACAAATTGTCCGCGGTGAAACTGTCCATCGTCTGCTCAGGTCTTTAAAGATTCTATAAACATGTATATATTATTTAAAGTTGTATTAACAACGACGAAAAACATATATTTCTTAATAATATTTACGACAATATTAACCTGAACTTTACTTCACTTATCACCTGCACTATCCAGTATAGTTTTTCCTAACCTTATGTTAAAACAGCTAACAAACATGTCGGATCATGTAGCAGTCTAGCTACTTCTTCGTTTGTCGATTCAAACTCCAACTTGACGTCAGCATTGAGCCCGTCGACATCAACCGCCTTCCCCGAAGCGTTCAGCATATTCCACGTAACCTGCCGCACAGGAACACAGGCATCCTCAAAATCTTCTATCTTCGAAGTATTGCGTATTTGGTTGCCAATTCGCCGTTTGACATGCTGGCTCAAACGATTCAAATCCACGGCGAAACGATGCACGTAGGCTCGTAACATCTCGATGTCGTCACCTGTCTACTTTCCACCAGGCTGGGAGTATCCCATAGGGTGTTATAGCTTCGTCATTTTAACCAGTTTGTTGAATGCAGTCCCCGCTACGGGAAATATTTCGCTGACTTTTGCAGCGGAATTATTCATTGTGGGTGCGAAAACTAAGTCACGCTTTGAGATGAGAAATAATAATTGTTAAACTAAACGAGGTATTGATAAAATAACAGTGGTAAATATATTGAACAATAGTAAAAATACAAGACCGATATACGCGAACTATGTTCAAAAAGGAAGAGCGAGATAGCACGTTAAGAAAGAGTTGGCTATATGACAGTGACCACAGATTAGAAAAGAATCGAATGTCATTTAAACAAGGCTACAGTTTTACAAGTATATATTCTAACAATAATTACTCAGCAATACCTCTACTACACCGCAAGGAATTACAATAAATTAAAATATTTACGTGTTCCGCTGAATACAATAGCACCGCGCTAGCGCGCTGCCAGCTTGGGCACTGTCAGCAGCGAGGACTGTGCGCCGAACCGCGCGTTTATGTGGTCCTGGGTCTAAAGAATGCCGCTATCTTTTTTCGAGACTGAAACAATTGCATTAACTCAAGAGGTTGGATGTGTAACTTTTCTAACTACTCCCAACTCTTCCATTCTATTTATCTCATCCAACAATTTATCTTTAAGTCCCAAAGGAATTTTCCTAGTTGAGAAAACATCTGGCTGTACATTTTTATTCACAACGATACTATATTTAGCGGGTTTCCACACACCCTCACATATTTATCATCCTACTATGTTGTCATACCGTCAGACTACTTAATATACTACAAAGAGCAATGATACTACTTCGGTGACAGCATTGCTCGCCACATTTAAAGGCCAGATTCTCAGATCAGCACTTTGACTTTACTAAGTTAGCGTTTCATACGAATATGAACCTTATTCTTGAGACATAATGTTCAAAGTCTTATAAGCGAATGTGAGCCAGAGTTGCGTAACTAAAGTACCGTATGTGCATCTTGTCCTAAGATAGCCTGACTTATTGAAAGGAACATGTAATTGCCTATTAATATTTGTCTCATGGTACAAATAGTAACAATAAATTCATTTCTCCAGATCATTCCGGTGCTGGCGACACGCCAATTTCTAGGAGAAAGTCGTTCAAGAAGTCGCTGAGGGAATCGTTCAGAAGATTGCGGAAAGGAAGGTCACAACGGCGTCAAACTACCACGTCGAGCCCTACTTCGCCCACACAAGTGAGTATCTGTAGTTTATATTAAAATTAGCTTCGATAAGTGGCAACACTAAAATGTTCACTCAGCACACGCTGGGCAGTCGGGTACGCAATTGGAATCTTATGTCATTGACAACAAAAAACCCAGTTTCCGACGACTATGCCAAATTGCTGTGTGGCCAATGTTCATATCATGGCATGAGCTGTTCCTACTGATACGAGAGAAAAAGACTCCATAAGCATATTTTGGAATGGGCTGCTCCAAATTTCGATAATTTTTTAACGTACCAAAAAATTGCACATACAATAACGAAGTTATTCATAGTCGCATTAAATGCCTCTCCCAATGTAATTGTATACCGAATCAATAAATTGCTTATTTACGTGCCAATGTGTTTAAACTCGTCCGGAACAAATCTATCGTTCGAGTGACAAATTAGGCCATCCGTATGGTATCTATAAGTCAACGTGCATGTTTCCCTTGTAGCCTATCCCGAAGAAGCCAGCAGACAAAGCAGCTTCAGATACGGACGCAGAGCTAAAACCTGTAGAACGTGCAATCGAGGCGCGGCCCGCGGACGACGGGTTCGGATCCATGGTGCGCTGTCTGTACTTCGCGAGGACATTCCTTATCAACAGTATGTACAATAGACTATAAACCTTATAATTTATGCTCATAACGCTATGGGAAACACTTTTTTAGGTTTAGGCCCAGCATAAGCCAGTGGAGCGGATTATTCCAATTTATTTGAATAATAACTGCTTTGTAGCTATTGTATGGCTGATTCCATTCAAGACTTCATATCAGTATTTTTTTGTTTTTTTAATAGTTGCCAAATTGTTTACGTTCACAGTCATAGTTTTCTGGGACTTTTGATATTTTTTTCAGCCGCTGATCTCCTATGTCAGACTCACTTTGATAACCATATCTATGTGAGTCTGACATTAGGAGGTGTTTTCAGTTTCATCATCGTAACTACATTTTATATGTTAGTGACACTGGCATTACCTGCCTGCTTGAGTATTAAAACTGTGTATAATCTGTGTTTTTAATATCTTCCGCTAATTATAATATTTACCTTTGTTGTGTTACAGCACAAAACTCAACACCAACCCTCTGGGCAGGCACAAACAACGGAACTGTATATGCGTTCACGATAACTGTGCCCAACACAAACAAGAGGAAAGACGAGCCGGTCACGTGCCAACTAGCCAAGGAAATACAGCTGAAGCACAAGGCCCCGGTCATAGGCATCACTGTGCTCGACGGAGCGGCCGTACCGCTGCCTGACCCGCTAGAGGTACGTCGTAATTATATTAGATTAATGAATCAACTGGTGCACACGTGTCTTTCTCGAAAGGTTACGTACAGTCACCAAAAGAGATAAGTAACCAGGGTCGTCGGATATAGTTGAAGTTTAATAAGAAACCGATGGATGTTTTCGAATGAAATTGAGTTTGATAAATTAACTGTTTCTTTTCTATTAACTAATTAAATTTTATTCGAAAACAAACATTGGTTTCTTACTAAACTTCAACTATATCCGACGACCCTGGTTACTTATCATTTTTGGTGACCGTACCTTAATAAGTTCTGCACAAAAACACATGTTTATTTTTTAGAGGTCAGAGTCAAAATGTCTGGCTATTTGTAAACATATAATGCTATTGATACCGACGATTCTTCAATTACAATTTAATTATGTTATTCAAATAATAATTGTTGGAAATTATAGTGAGATTGAAACCTCTAAATATAGATGAATGTGTTATTAATTCCCTTTGATGAGTGATTGCATTAGAATTTTATCTGAATCGGTTTTGTTTACACTTTCGTCTGATACTTTTGGTACAGACATTAAGTAACAAATACCTGGATTATGTTGAGTCGTGCTATGCTTTTAAGTTAGTATGTGTAACTTTTTGTTGTATAGTTTTAAATAGTTTATTGCGCCATTTCTTCCCAGCTGAAACAATATGAAATGCTGTAGGGTATGCGTTTTGGGGGTTGTCTTATGTAACTTTTGACTTGCTCAAAGTTCTGACTGCCGATTCTCAGCCTAATTCGGATAATTGAATTTTGATTTTGTGGTATGATCGATCAACAACTGACATTTATGATTGACTTGTACAGGTGGAGCGTGGAGTATCACCGCTGCCGGAGAGCGGCACGCACCGCGTGGTGATCACGTCCGAGGAGCAGTTCAAGATCTTCACGCTGCCCTCGCTCAAGCCGCACAACAAGTACAAGCTCACTGCGCATGAGGGCGCTAGGGTACGTTACAAAACTAACAACAGTAACACGGGATAAGTTTAATTTTAATGAAAGAAAAACTAACCTAAAGAAAGACTAACCTAACTGTTACGCCTTCTAAATTCATTATTCCGTATACAGGTCCGTCGCACGGCGTTCGCATGGTTCGAGTGCGCGGGCGGCGCGGGCGCGGGCGCGCGTCACCGCGAGTGCTGCCTGCTGTGCCTCACCAACCTGGGCGACTGCCTCGTGCTCAGCGCAGAGCTCCGGCGGCAGCTCAACGCGGCCGCCGTGCGCAAGGAGGACATCAAGTGAGTCGGGAGATTGGGATCCCTTCTTTTCGCATAATGTTCTTTGTCCTAATATACTTCGGCATAACGATTTTGGCACAATTTGTTTTGGCATAATATTACTTCGGCATAATTTTTTTAAGCATACATTTTATGTTGGCATAATCATCTTAAAGACTAATTTGTTTTGGCATACATTTGATTCGCATAACGTTAGTAGGCCTAATGACTATTAGCATAATATTGTTGGTTAAAAAGTTAATATGCTGTGCAACAAAAGTTAGTGACAGAACCGAATTGCTGCAAAACCGACTCCACGTAGTCTTGTTTGTCCTACCCCTAGAGTGTAATTTAAAATCGCGTAGGCGCGTAGGGGCGAGGCGGCCCGCGGGCTGAGGAGCAGGCGGCTGCGAGCGAGCCGCCGCGGCTGAGGCTGGCCGGCAAAGCCGGCCAATAAGCCGATGCTGCGGTGGTGAGCGAAAGCCGTCTGCGACGATTAGCACGAGTGGGGCCGCCGGAGGCCCGCAGCGCCGGAGCCGTGACAGAAACCCTGCCTGCTGCATGCTGCATGCTTGCTTGCATGCTGCATGCTTGCTTGTTTGCTGCATGCTTGCTTGCATGCTTGCTTGCTTGCATGCTGTATGCTTGCTTGCATGCTGTATGCTTGCTGGCTTCATGCTTCCTACAGCGAAAAAAAAAACCCACAAAATTGTTCATAAAAAAGTTATGCTTTAGAACTTTATGCTTAATAAATTTATGCTTTAGAATATTATGCTTAATCATTATTATGGTTAGAGAAATTATGCTTAAAAAAATTATGCGTAAGCTGTTATGCGTAATTATATTATGCGAAAATATAATTATGCCAAACAAAATTATGCTAAGTTATATTAGGTCTTAAGATTTTATGCAAATGGATAGGGAACCCGGGAGATTCATATACTAGAATCATTTCCTAAAAGGCTTCTGCCTGCTGATCAAGCGTGTTCTCATAAATAAAACAAATTCGCCTAGTTTTTTTAAATTAAATTTTCATGTTGTAATGCATAAATTTGTACGGCTTACTTCATGTTACATTTCACCAATCATTATGTAGACTAGCGACTAACTAAACACGTTTTATCGTTAGGTACGTTTCTACAACCATCATAATAAATAGTTTATTCTCGGCAATTTATGAAATATTTTGTTTCAGTGGTATTTCCAGTTTATGCTTCTCGAAACGAGGCGAAGCTCTCTACTTGCACTCCTCGTCGGAATTACAACGGATTACACTCTCGGCTACAAAGGTTTGTGCATAATACTATATCTAAAAGAAAATTTTATATTTTGGTCTAGTCTAGTAAGTAAGCCTTTGCCCAGCAGTGGATTATGCACACTGAAAGTAACCAGTATGAATATCATTCGAAAAAGATGACCCACCTCCGCATTGAGATTGGGTACACTTCCCTTAATTCTCTTACATTCTTTTTTTACTAACATGCAAAAAATCATGTGAATCATTGTGTGTATTAAATCTATAATACAATATAATAGCTGTTGCCCGCGACTTCGTTTGCAATTGATGATGAAAAGTAGCCTATGTTCTTATCTAGGTCATAGTCTATTTGTGTGCCAAATTTCATCCAAATCCGTTCAGAAGTTTTTGCGTGAAAGAGTAACAAACGTCCATCCTCACAAACTTTCACATTTAATAGGAAGTAGGATTAGTAAGATAATAAAGCTGAAGAGTTTGTTTGAACCCGCTAATCTCTGACACTACCAGTCGGATTTGATTTTTTTTTTGCATTTGATAGCCCAATTCTTGAAGAAGGTTATAGACTATTTAATATCACGCTTGGACCCTCAAGAGCCGAACAAAACTAAAAAAAAAACACGTGTGGCACTCGGGGACTGCCGCCGTAAAGCTATTGCATAGCATTTTTTATCAACTTATGCAATTATAATTATTTATTTATTTATGCAGTATTTTTTGTACTTTGATATTAATTCAATTACAGTCGTACCATATACATACACGTTAAGGGAACGCTCGACCGAGCTACATGGTAGGCGGAGTGGGGGGTGTTAGGTTTTATTTTCGTTACGGAATTTCTTGATTCGGTCGGCGCGCTCAAAGCCCGCAATAAAAGTTATGCAATAGCTTAAAAACACGCAGACGAAGACGCGGCCGGAAACTAGTAATTTAATAATATGTTTGTAGGTGACGATCGCTCAATGCCACATCATCCTGTCGCCGTGGGCGGCCGCACTGCGCGGGGCGGTCGAAGAGCCCCCGCTAACTAACGGTGAACATAAGGTCAGTATTCAAATAATAACTTTACGCTTAATGGATAAGGTAGGATTTTCTTTGGCGTAGGTGTGACCGAACATGTTCTAATTTAGTTTTCTTTATAGACTAATAAAAAGAGAAATGAACCTTTTAGCCTGCTTGCAGCAAAATCCACTTATGTAGTAATTTTTTTAGCGCTAAATGCATTCAATGATTCGTGTTGTGTGAAGCCATAGTTTCACAGTATCTGTTCCATTTAGAAAAAAAATATATACAAAAGAGTCTCAATAGAATCGTACTTTTAATACAACAACATCTGTAATGGCTAACCAATCAAATTCTTTCTTGTCACAGGAAGAGACATCAGAAGCACCGCATGACGTAACCGCAGTGTCTGCCGACATCACAGTGGATTCAGTGCGCGACCATACCAACGCCGCGCCCGACCCACAAGCTGCCCCCGAACTTAATATTAACTTACAGGTAAGGATAGATAGAATACTCTTTGGTGGTAAATTCAACGTCGTAATTGCTTAGCACTCTCAAGGTTTAACGTCACTTGGCATGTCATAAAACGACAAGGCATATTTTTGCTTTCAAGACCAATGTGACGGTTAGATAGTTCAACCTAAGGGCCCTTTGTTTGACAAATGGTTAAACTAACTACAGTTAAAAAAAATACAATTTGCTATAAAAGTAAACCATGTGCAGACAGAGTAGTTAAACTTTGACAGCTATTGACTATTGTCAAGTGACTAATTGTTAAATTGACTATTGGTCATGTTTAACTATGCATCAAACAACGGGACCTTAGTGAAGTTTAACTTACTTGGAGTTTTAGTCAAAAGTGGGAAAGCATTTACGAGGACGACTATGCATAGCTTATAGCTGCGTAGCATAGCTGCGGGCTAAATGCCATTAAAGGTTTTCTACCGGCCAACCTTCCACACGATCTCCATCCATTCCCTTATGCGCTATACGGAGTAGGCGTGATGAAGGGTTCAGATGGATGCTAAGGATTAAGTCAGCAAGGATGATGAAAGAACCAACTGCTTAACTACAGGGTATGCTTGTCATACGTATCGCCACATGTTTCTGTAAAGGTTTTTAGGCTCAGGGTCAGCGCCTCCAGTGCTCAGTTTTCGTTCACAGCATGCTCTGGAATATTGAGGACCTGGACATCCCATAGGACTTGTTTGAACAATTTCGTGTGATGTATGCAAGCAATCTTTTCTCCGCCCCGCTCTAACGCCCTATGAAGCTTAGACGCTTACCCAAACGCTGATCAATATTTCAATAGACCTTCTACTCGTACTGGTACTTTTAAACTGTCAAAAAAATATTCACATAGTCACTTCCTTACATAATCAAAAACCTCCACGTTCAGAACTCGCAAGTGAACACGTCGTCCATGGTGGTGAAGACCACGACGCGCACCATGGTCAACGACACCAACAGCGATGGTACTACCACTACCACTACCACAAACTCAACCAGTGAGAACAGTGAGTATGACGTCACGAACACGTAGAACATAACCTTACCTACAAGATAAATTACTGACGTAATGATAGTGTCGTTCCTAGGGCTCTTTTCCTGCTTTGTCGTCATGACAAATAGAGGACCTTTTCAGTAGAATTGGCTTTCAAACACTATCATCGTCTGTTCTAATTAAGTAGAACGTCGATTGAATTTGGGTTTAATAACCCTATGTAACGAACTCCTTAACTAGGACAGAACCTTGAAATCAGTAACATTAAAGTCAGAGAAAGTGATATCTTAGCTCATTTGAATATGCCTATTATATGAATATAATTATCATTTTCATTTACAGAACATGAAAGTATGAAATGAAACGAATTCCCATAAAATTGTAGTTTCTAAACCTTACATATTCTATACAGTTTTTTTACAGGATTTGAATTTCTCCCACCAATAAAAATATGATTTGCATGGAAGCGAAATATACGCTATGAATTGGCTTACTTTGTATACAAATTATATTATCTTGTTTATAAAGCAAAGCTTTTGCAATACGCGCAAAATAATATTTTTATTGTATAATAAAATTATGGTTACAGAAAATGAACAATATCTAAAAGCTTCTTCATAAATCGGCAGTCAAAAACTCGCTGTTTTGATTAGTTAGCGATCCAATCAAATCACTTGAGATAATCATAATTCCAGAAATGTTTACTAGTAGTACAGTTCGCGCAAAACTTTATGACCCCTCTGAACGTAGGCCCGAGAACGAAACCGCGCATGGTACAGTTGAGTGAGATTGAGAGAGTTCCCTCGGACATCTATATTATGCATACTGCGCAGCCACTCGCTGCAACTTCCGAGAGCTCATAAAGTTTTTCGCGAACTGTAGTAGGATTTATATTTACGAAATTTCTTGTTTTATTAACACCAAATATATCGTATGACACTCGGAGATACTGTAGCTTCCCAGTAGTGAAAGACTTTTTTTAAATCAGATCAGATCAATAGATAGTCCCAGTAATTACCCCCCTCTACATACATGCTCATTTTTTACCTCTTTATAATATTAATACTATCTTCACTTATTTCTTTAATTCCAACAGAAATTGTTCATTTTCTACCACTGTGCCGACCGTTAAAAGTTAGTAATAAAACCTTAAGATTAAATCGCTTCATACACCATTTTATATGTTTATGTTACATGTTTATCCGTTTGTATGTTTGACGGGCGCTTTGTGTTTTGTTTGTAGTCCTAGAGCACAGTCGCGAGGAAGGAGTCATCACGCGCATCGAGGTACCCCACACTTTGCTTTCATAGTACCTTACGTACAATAATTTCTACGTTACCTTGCATGAACGCCCTTCTCTATACCAAGTATACTAGTTACCTTCCTTAAAATTATTTAGCTTCATATGCCTTTGTTATTAACCTTTTAGATTCTCTGTTTCCAGTTTCTTTCTCTACTAAAAATAACTAAACTTAAATTGTGTATTAACGAACTAACTCAAACTATACGCAATGTATTGTGACGTCCGCTCGTGTGTTGTTCGTACAGGGATCACTCACCACCATGATGAAATTGTAGTAAAAAAACAGTTATAAAAGAGATCGTTTTGGCAATAATCTCCAGTAGACCCTGGTAAACACGCGCGGACGTCACGAGTTGCCGAGAAGAACGTACGGTGGTACTCATAAGGCGGTGTTCACACAGACGGGCACCGTGACGGTCCCGGCCGGCACCGACCCGAAGCTGATCCTCGAGATGTTTGATCGACAACGCTCCCCGCTGTCCGTGCCCGTGCCGCCGCCGCCCGCCGCCGCCGAGACCAACTAGCCGACCGACACGCCACCCACACGACACGACACGCGACCGCGCACTTTTCGAAACCACTCTCTACGCTCCCGGTCCTAACACCGGTGCAATATTCCGCCACTTGTCTATATTCCAACGTGTAGTACTGTATCGTTCAACCGGTATTCAGACCACCGATTCATGACGAATTACCGGTATTTCTTATCATTTGACAAAAATTGTATTAAGAGTGACAACGTTTAGTTTTACAACTAGTATAATTTGTAAACGTATTATAGCGTTAAATTTTCTTCTATGCTTAGACAGCTAAAGGTACTGCCATGGATTCATTTCTCCTTAATAAATTAAAGTCAATTTCGTTACTCTAGGTACACAAAAATATCCAAGCATTTTCTGTACATTATGTATTAATTAATTCCTTCGTGTTCTAAGGTATATTTGCATTTTATTATGTTAACTATAATATAATTTACTATTGATTTATGTGGCTTGCATGTTTATATTATGGCGACTATTTTGGATGTAATTTTCTTTGCAATGTTGTGTATTATTTAGTTAAAATTATAAATATATGCTTAATCTGTACTTAACAGTATCCCGAGAATTTTCTATTAAATGAGATTATCTTAACTTCATTATTTAATTGTTCTTAGATCTATTTTTGACATGGCTACCCGAGGGTGAAGCTTTCAAGCTTAAGTATATTTACAAGATAGCTTACTAGCAACCTAGCTACATCCATAACGACAAAATATAATGATGAATGTTTTTGTTAGTACAAAATCCGGAAAGCCATAGCAACGTTTGTTGTAACCAGCAATACTACAATATAATTGTGGATTGTTTAAGTAATTTATAGTTATGAGAACAATGTGAAATTAATATTCTAATTTAGCTCGTTAAGTTAGTATTTCGAACATTCGGAGTGAATGTGATGTGCCTATTTATTTCTTTTTTAATATAAAGATTGTATTTAGGTGATAGCATTAGAAACGTTTTTGACAATTAGTAATGACTAGAATATATTTTATTATGAATAGCATTTAGATTTTCCACAGCAAGTTGGAATAAACATTTTTATTGCCAATTTTTATATTAATATTATAATGAAAAATTGTTGTATTACTTTGCAGTGTTTCACTTAAATTGAATTGTATATTCAGTAAATATTAATTTTAATAAATTATAATGTTGTACGAATGAAAGTTTTATGCAATATTTTTTTAGCATTTTAATACTTATTTTTTGTATTTTATATAACCAGTTTGCAATTTTATTTTGTACCTTAATTGGAATATTCTGTTATGTTTTAAACAAGTAATGGCAGCTAATAACATACGAACTTATTCGAGCACATCTTACTAAACATCACAACTCGTGATCTAAGGGGATTGATTTATTGTTTTAGACATATATTTTATTCATAGATATAAGTTAATGTGCCTGTCTTTCGTTGGTAAACATTGGGCTCTTCCGGGCCATATCGACATACATAAAGTAACATTTACTGTAGGAAGCGTCAAGGGTACTTGTATGGCGTCCAAAATGCTTCTATTTATAGTATATACAATTTTTCTCCTTATACTGTGACTTTTTATTAAACATTTGATACGAAATTAGCAATTTGTATCCAACATTCTTACAAGAAAATAAAAGCTAAGACTCTAATTGTGTTTTTTATTGCTTACTGATTTATGACGGCTGAATATCTAAAGGAATTAAAAATGATCATGAACAGCAAAATTCAAACCATTTGCGACCTAAACTTACATGGAATATAGTAAGTTACGACTTTTTTTTGGGAAATCATCAAATAACTTCTCCCGTTCTGCGGGAAGCGGGAGGGCGTGTCAGACTTTTAGGGTGCGTTTCCACTGAAGCGGAGCTGGGCGGAGCGGAGCGAAGACGTGCAGGAATCGTCCAATCACAGACGAGACGAGAGACGCGATGAGGATTTCAACCATTGTGATTGGTTGGTCAATTCCTGCACGTCTCCGCTCCGCTCCGCCCAGCTCCGCTTCAGTGGAAACGCACCCTTACTGACTAAAACGCGCCCGTGTTCCTTCAGTTGCCTGTGCGCCAGGGCTACGGTAACTCTCAAACATACCGCGACCCCGGCAGGCATCGGCCCTAGCGGACTCTGTCAATTAGTGCCGACATCTTTGAGGCGCGCGTGGAACACAACGCGCTGTCGACCTGGGCCTGGGTCTTACTAGCTTCCCATTACTCGCCGTGCGCAAGCCCGCGCCTACGGTGGCCGGGAATCGGCTATCGACTCCCGACTCACAGGGTGTCTCCCCTCTTGCGGCGACTAGGGGCGTGAGGGCGCAACCATTGCCTCACCCTCACGCGCTCCGCCTCCTCCTTCGCGAGCATTACTGCTTCGCAGAAGAAGGTGACGGCTTCTCATGCCCACTCGCTCCGTGCCATGGACTGGACCAGGGCCGGACACGAGAGATCGTCGCCGCCGATCGCCACCACGAGGACACAGTGGTGCTCCGCCTAAACCGGGCAAACCTCCATCGTATGCTCCACCGTGTCCTCCGTTCGATCCACACAATGGTAACACCCGGGCGTTTCCTCCCGCCTTATCCGAAACAGCCATGTCCGGTGAGGACCTGCGTCAGGCGGAAGGTGAGGACGCCATGGCACCTCTCAATCCACTCCTCAAAGAGGGGACTTATCGCCGCAATTGTGGCGTGCCCAGCAAATAGTGTCAATCCCTAGCTACATCGATTCTGATGCCGAGGAGTCTGAAATAATATTTCAATCTCAGTGCTCATACACATGAGCGGCTAGCGTCAACGGCAGAGGCAAGTTATTTGCGGGAACAATTGTAACGCCGAAAATATAGTTTTGTTTTAGAATTTTTGTCTGAATGTAGTATGTATGTTCCAGCATCACGCAAATTCCTACTACCCGACAGAATTTGTTCAAATTTTGCATAGATATTTCCTTTAAGTCTGGTTAGTCTGTAGGCTGTAAATTATCACGATATTTGATAAGGGGGATGGACTGGAAACTTCAGAGATGTTAAATCTAGCACTGATCGAATATGATAATAATATAAACAATGCCTTTAATTTACGTAATATCACACGGCACACCACAAGTGCCTGTAGGTAATAAAAACGTACTTATTTCTCTTCGGAACATCACCTGTAGGTTAAGTACCTATACGAATACCTGGCCATAAGTCTTTACGTTTGTAAAGAATGGCACAGTAGTCTCGACGAAATATAGGGTTTCCCTATTTTTTTTCGGTGAGATTCCTCCCACAATGTTCGCCTTTCAACATCTTTGGCGAATACATGGGTCCCCTATTTTTTGCAGATTGATGCACAGAACATAAGTACTTTTAAGGGAGGACTGTTGTCTGCAAAAAACGGGGTGCCGTTGCTGCGCAACGGGGAATATTATTTAATTACTAGCTGCCCGCCCCGGCTTCGCACGGGTTGCGGTACTTATCTACGGCGTACCCTACCTACCTACCTACCTACCCTACCTACCTACCGTACCTACCTACCCTACCTACCTACCCTACCTACCTACCCTACCTACCTACCCTACCTACCTACCCTACCTACCTACCCTACCTACCTACCCTACCTACCTACCTACCCTACCTACCCTACCTACCTACCCTACCTACCTACTCTACCTACCTACCTACCCTACCTACCTACCTACCCTACCTACCTACCTACCCTACCTACCTACCTACCTCCCTAACTCCCTACACTACCTACAAAAAAAAAAAAAAAAAAAAAAAAAAAAAAAAAAAAAAAAAAAAAAAAATTGATGTTGGCCGATTCTCATAGATACCGGATAAGCACAAAAAATTTCATCAAAATCGGTTAAGCCGTTTCGGAGGAGTATGGCAACGAAAACTGTGACACGAGAATTTTATATATTAGATACATAACAGAAGTAGCTAATCGCTTGTATAAAAAAAAAGTATGGATAGTGACAGCCAGCTGTCAAATTTTTGGACTACATACTACTACATTACTCTTTGTCTTGGACCTTGGATAGCAGCGGAAGTGAGCAACCATGAGCAACACAGAAAGTGGCAGTTTTTATCCCCATTGGTGGTACATAATTAGCATAAAATAATGGTCATTCTATAACATGGCAGCCACTATATTATTATTCTGTGGTTACTGTAATTTGATGGTCAATGTTATTCTGTCAAGTAGTGCACTGTCAAATCAAGCCAACTGCCAAGCTGTCAATGTAGTAACAAAATAAGGTTTTGGGATTTTACAGTTTAATTTAGTTGTAATTAATCAATTATTATGGACCTATGTAGAATTTGTCTTACAGGCGGGTCGCAAAAGGAAATATTTCAGTCACAAAGTGCTAAAAATGATGATAACAAAAGTTTTGCCGATGTTTTCATGTTTTGTTTGGACATACAGGTAAACAATGTCTTGTTGGAATATTATGTCGTGTCCGCTTGTCGAATTTGTGTCACGATAATACAAGAGTGTGTTATCTCTCTGTCCCTAGGTTGAGCAAGACTCGAAAATTAGTACAAAACTATGTTTAAAGTGTTATAAGAAAATACTATCATTCCATGAGTTCAAAAGTTTAGCTTTAAAAAATGATGCATATTTGAAGTCAATGCAAGAAGAAGGCGGTGTTAAAAATAAGGTATTCTTAAGAGACGATATTAAAAATGAGCTGATATCCTTGAGTGATGATTCTCTAGATGTAACTGTGAAGGATGAACCAAAAGATGTGCTGTATTTGAAAAATGAAGACTCTATGCATGATTATGAATCAGACGATGAGTTCCTAAGTGTAATAAAAAATCTTAAATTTGAATTAGACAGAGAAAATGAAAGCGATGAAAGTAAAGAGAAGAGTAAGTATAAACAATGTACTATGTATTTCTTCTGTTGTCCTTATACACAATCAGCTGATAAACCCGAGATCACTTGAAATGTGTCTATTCCAAATCCAAAAAGAGTCTTTTAAGCACTACTTGTTTTACAAATAATAAGTTAATACGGACTGGTGTCCTCAACTACACGTCAAAGCGCATATTTTGCATACGGGTGGGAAAATTTAATTATTCAATCCACCCTAGCTACTCGAGGAAGGCCAGCAACGCCTTGGTGTTACTGACAATCTCACCGAGTGTACCTCGGTTACCGAAGTACTTTGACCTGTATGTGGCCACCACCAGGCAGTTTAGCAGCATATAAGCTGCTGTCTTGTCGTCCTCCATGTAGGCCCTGCACAGCAGACTGTCTGTGACTCCTATGGCAAGGATGTGTTTATTAAATGACTTATGGGCAGTTATAGCTGTTGTAACTGTACGCAGCTGTTGTTTAGTTAATCAGAGAACCTGTTTAAAGCTTGACCGCTTAACTGAGACTGTTCCTGAGGTAACAGCGTGGTGCAGGAGGGGTGACAGTTGTCACAAGTTGACGTATCAGTGAGCTCTCGCGGCGCGTCACCACACCCCTCCCGCACTGCGCAGCTACCTCAGGAACGGTCTCAGATAAGTGATTGGACTATAGTTTGTGACGTTGGTCCCTGGTTTAACTCCTTACCAGAGTGCGTAGGTGCCTGAAGGAGAGTGGCGTGATGGGTTCAGGTCCCACTGGTGTCAAGCTCGACCCACTCCTGGCAAGTTCGTTGGTTGCATTGTTGCCTAGCGAACCGCTGTGTCCTTAACCTCTCTGTGTCTCTCCTTCATACCAATAATAAGACGATTAGTTTAATGAAAAGTGTTGTGTTATAAAAACTACTAATTTACTACAATGGAATTAAGCATGTTATTAAAGAACAATATTTAAAATTGCTCATAATAATTGCATATTCTGTCCTTTAGCTCCTCTCAAAAGAAGAAAACGAACTAAAGCTATTCCAAGAGTTAAATCAGATAAAGCATCCAAGTCTGCAAAGCAAATGTGTGAGGAATGTGGGAAAACTGTAAATGACCTGAAGGCTCACTCATTCCTGCACTTACCCGCAGCTTCACGAAAACGGATCAAGTGCAAAATATGCGACAAAATGTTCTCCAGTCACAGCGCACGGTACAAACATAATAAGATTAAACATTTAGGCATAAAGCAGGAATGTTTGCTGTGTCATAAAGGTACGTAATGGATATACAGTCCTTTCATATATATTTTACGTCTGACAGCAGCAACCCAATAGCAACCTTATTGCTATGAAAATAAAGATCACTGTGATTTTGATAGACTAGTCAGAAGCAGCAACCCAACACCAACCTGGTTTTAAGAGTGCCTCACATATTATGCCATAATCATAGTTCATAAAATTTCCATTTTCAGGTGTAGATCTGTCTGGCATACAACCACAATGAAGTAGCAAAGTCAGCAAACCCAATCAATTATTACAATCTAGAAAGCATGTGGTTTCAATAAATTCAGTATTTAGCTATTTACTTTACCAATAATTATTGGTAAAGTGAAATAACCTACAAAGTTTTTTGTAGTTTTAATTCACTTTACCAATAATTAGTATTAAAACTGACATTCTCTTTTGCTGTAAAGCAATATACTGCACATATTATCATTATAGTAAAATAATAAAATGATATCATTATAATGTTCAACTCAACCTGAGACGGTTTCAGTGGTAACATCGTTAAAGCAGCACCATCGTTTGGTGCACAACCGAGCTGCCTTACCCTATGAATGTGTATCGTGCGGACGCAGGTTCATATCTAATTCAAGCCTGGAACTGCACATGACTACGCACACCAAAGACCGACCGTTCCCCTGCACGGAATGTGATAAGAAGTTCTCCACTAAACAAAGAGTGCTGATTCATAAGTGAGTTGACATAATGAGGGGTACAGCTCGATTCAAATTTTATGGCGGCTCGGAACATGACGCGAGTCGCTGACGCAGTAACAAATTCACGTGTCAGCGGGGGTGAGGGGTGAGATACTGCGCAGCGAGTAGCGCACTTCAGAGCCGCCATAAAGTTTGAATCGGGCTGTACCGATTGGTGAAACGTCACATGAAATGTAACACGAACGAGTCGAAATGTCGTCACTCGAGCTCAGTCCCCTGTCCCTCTCAAACTCTGCGCGCTCTCTTGGACGCTAAACCTGACTGTGATGATGTGCTCGAGGACGAATGGAAGAATATTTTTTCATTATGTCTAGCGTATTGTGAGATGAGCGTATGACTGTCGTGTAGTTGTATACTTTATATATTACCGTTTTTGTCTTAACTTATGTAATCAGTCTTGGCCGTTTTATGTTAAATAAATAAACACACATTGAAACAAATTCGCCTGGTTGTTAAGTTACATGTTATTGTTAGATTGCGTAAATTAGGACGGCTTATTTGTGTTACATTTGACCTATCTGGCATAATGGGCATTTTCACTTATAAGTGTACCCTGTTCAAAATAGGTACGATATTTTTATAAAAGTTGTGTTTTTAATATGTTTAAAGATCTCAACCTGTACTTCATAGACTGACGGACTGGAGATAGTATTTTATTTTTAATAAATTGAGTGTTTTCCTTATTAAAAACGGAAAATAAATGGACATTGTAGTGAAAAAGTAGTCAGTTTGGTGACGACATAAAAATCATCCTGTTTTATTATTTTAAGTAATATGACTCAATTTTTATTTTCTTTTGCTACTGAATATTACAATCCATCGAAAAAAATAGATACTAACCTTAAATTGAAAACTCATTTCTCTAAAATGAGGTTTCAACTTCTGTTTTGTGACAACTGACGCTACAAAGATCGATTTTTTATTAATTCCCTTGATAAAGGGTTAGTTTTTTTAATAAATGTATTTTGTAGTGTTCAATATTCCAACGGGCAAAAACAATATTCAAACAAATAGAATTAAACAATGAAACAAAAGTTTAAAAAAAATATTTTGTTCACATACAAATTGGGACAGTCACCAAACTGACACATTGAAAAACCTTAAGCTGAGATTACATGATACAAAATAAAACACAGCGTTGGTAATTAAAAGTCTTTATTCTTTCAAATTTCTATTAAAAGTATTTAAACTAATATTTTTATATCTGAGGGCGGATAGGCTGTGTTAGCCCGCGAAGTTCAAGTTTTCTTGCGTTTTTTGCAATGTATAGGTCAGTTTCAGCTTCTTGATCTAAATATTTTCCTAATCAGATCATAATACCGAAAATCTAAATTATGGAGATGTCTTGATAATTCTTATGATCATGTAAATATTATATGGTTTTGTCGCAAATTATATTTTGTTTGCTTGATTTGCAAGCTGAAACTGACCTGTAAGTTGCAAAAAACGTAAGAAAACTTGAATTTTACGAGCTACCACAGTGGATCCACATTTATCTAATTAGTTATCTATAGACAACTAAGGAACATAATTTGACCATTAATCAATATGCTAAAGAAAAATCACCGTAAATATATTATTAAATCTCATTGCAAAACAACCTACAGTAAGTCTTTAAATTACCTTTAAAAGGGATTAAATCAGTCTCAAGTTAAATAGTCTTTGATGTCACTACAGTATAATTTAAATAGTAACTTAACTAACAGTTGTGCTTTTTAAGAAAACTAATCTTTATACTTTATTAAATAACCTAATCAGTCTCACAGTAGAACTTACTGGATTACAAGTCTCACACATTATTTATTTAGCTAGGAATGTTATATCAACGATATATATCCAAACCTATATCGTTTCGTCCTTTCCGCGCCACTTAGTGGCATAGTGAGATTTATTAACAGAAAATACCTGAAAATAAAGTATTGTAGCTATGTAATCCTAGCTTTATGTGTCAGTTTGGTGACATTTGTAGTCAGTCCTATATGTGACGGAATGAAAATGTCACCACACTGACGTCACATTCGCGGATAAATATTAAAGAAAAATGTTTTCTAATCACAATTAAATATTTAGTAAGAATAAAACATGTGAAAATATTTGTAAGTTGTATCTGATTCGATTGAAACAGTTGTAGGATGTAAAACGTTCTATATTAACAAGGAAATAACGTCACTAACCTGACAAAAAAACTGGAGACAGCTGCCGACACAAACAATAACACCCTTTCACTCGAGACACTGGGCCATAACAGACGTTTAAAAATTTTGGCCGTGATCTTCTTCACTTAATGTTGGCATTTAAATTATTATGAGTTCCTTTAGTAATTATTTGAAACAACTGGAACCGTCACTAAACTGACATGTCCGACCGGTTTCAATTTAGAACATTTTTTTGAAAACGAATTTTGGCCTGTGTTATTAGATTTTAAATTGTATAAATTTAATTTATGTGTCGACAAAGACATTACACTATGAACCCACCAAAACTTTTAAATGTATTCGTAGTAGTATTTTAGTAATTTCGGTCAATTCAATGTTGGCAAGGGGTGGGACATGCCAAAAACAGTTACTATGAATATTTGAAATACGTATAAATTAATAATTTAAAAGTATTTTACCTGGATTTCAGATGAATTCGTAAATTTAATGAATAATTTACTTTTTTATTCCATAAATTAAACCATATGCCCATGATTTATCTTCCTATAAAATTTTGACTAAGTGGGACAGTCTCAAAATCGCGGGTACACTTAAAACTGAAAATGCCATGTTATGACACGCATCATGGTTATAAATAATATAAATCTAAAATTAATGTTTTCAGACGTGCAGTTCACGATAAAGAGAAGACGCATCTATGTCAATTATGTTCAAAAAGCTTCTTTAAGAAATATCATTTGCAAATCCATTTACGGTAAGTTTGTACTGAAAGGCCTATTTGATTCCTCATACCTTTTCTCATAATAACTGACAGTTCATAATCAAAATAGTAGGCCATAATAATTAGTTGGAAGGCCGATTTCTCAATCGTAAGACTTTTTGCAGAATAATTTACGGAGGTTTAACTCCTACAAAAAATGTCAAACTGCAATATTTACTCCCTAAGAAAAAGTTACAGTTCGCGCAAAACTTTATGAGCTCTCGGAAGTTGCAGCGAGTGGCTGCGCAGTATGCATAATATTGGTGTTCGAGGGAACTCTCACGCTCTTACTGAACGGTACCATGCGCGGTTTCGTTCTTGGGCCTACGCAGCTACGTTCAGAGGGCTCATAAAGTTTGCGCGAACTGTATCTGACGACTGTTATATCGGCCCTTAATAAAATATGTATATTTTATTATTACCAACTGAATCCTAGGCCTGCTCTTAACTTCGATCTCGCCTAATGGAAAGTAAAATAAAATATATATAATTAATCGGATGGAGTACCATTCCAAATCTTTTTATTTATTTACTAACTTCTGTCCGCGCTTTCGTCCGCGTCAAATTTTTTGTTTATATTCTATAGCTTGTGCTCCGTTACTTCGTGTTCGCTTAGCGTTTTTTCTTTTTACTCGGATCCTAAGAGTCGTAGTATGATGTTAAATAGCCTATAACCTTCCTCAAGCACTGGGTTATCAAATGCAAAAAGATTTTTTCAAATATGACTGGTAGTTCCAGAGATTAGCGCGTTCGATCAAACGAACTCTTCCGCTTTATTTATTATTAGTAGAACTTTTAACAATTTATATACGTATTATTTTTATTCTCCATCCAGGAGTCATTCAAAAGAGAAGCCTTGCGAGTGTCCTGAATGCGGCAAGTGCTTCGCCACCACTTCGATTCTGAAGAGCCACCGGGAGATCCACAAGGAGGAGAAAACCTATGCCTGTACCCTGTGCGATATGACCTTCAAAAAGCGGAAGTTAGTGTCTAGTGGCTAAGTCTGGGCGCCTTCAAATTAGGCGCAATCAGTCGCACTTCATTTAGTGTAGTTTCAGAATATTCACGTTACCTTGGCAAAATATACTATAGGGCTCAATTTACACAGCCGCGGAATGGAGCGGAAGCGCCTTTTTTTTTACAAAGTTTAATGAACTTTTAGTCAATAGTGTAACGTACAAACTAGATACGAGCCAAATAACAGAACGCGCGTCTTCTGGAGAATTCTCGCACATCCTCAGAAATTCCCGCATACAATTTCGTTCCAAAAAGTCGCTTCCATTCCATTCCGCGGCGATGTAAATTGAGCCTAGAATCGTTGGAATAAAGTTAATTTTGTGTTAACGAAGTAAGTGCAATTGAAGTCAGTAGAAAAGCTGACAAAATATTAGCTTTGACGCCTTTTAGAATGGTATACTTTAACGATATATGAATTTAATGTTTTATGCATATCGACAGTGGAAAGGTAATATGGCTTAAGCGCCAAAATCTGAAATGTTAAGAATGAATTTTAAAGTAATAACTTTGAAATTCATTCTTGAGATTTCAGCTTTTGGCGCTTAAGCCATTTTATCTTTCTACCGTCGAATTATGTAAAACTGTGAAAAGTACGTAATTCAATAGTCATTCTCCACGAGCTCCATAGAGCACTAGGTACGTGACCACGACGTCACGTCACGTAGAACGACCGGCAGTAGAAGGTCAAAATCGACCAAGAAGACTGGAGTTTTATTCTCTTAATAAATCTAAGTGGATTGGAAAGTGCATCAACATAACCCACTCTATAATCCACAGCTACCTCACCGTGCACATGATAAGCCACACGAAGGAGAAGCGTCACCCATGCCAATACTGCGGCATTAAGTTCGGCCGCTCCGATCATCGCAAGCGCCACGAGTACACGGCCCATGAGAAGAACTTTATAACCGCGTGACCCGCGGCCGGCTCACCAGATGAGATAATTAATAAAGATACTAGCCCACCAAGGTAATTAGGCAATTACCGTTCAAACAATCTGCCTTGCCTTTGTCAGTGGTAAGACTGCTTGTCAGACTTGGGGTTCTGATTAGTGACTACCCGTAACGACTGTCAAAGGTCTACGAATGTCAGCCAAAACCAACGGCTTAACATGCTTTCCGAAGCACGAAGGGGTCTCGATGTATAATGGATGGTCACCCATCCAGGAAACGACCGCGGTAAGCGTAGCTTAACCTGCGATTGAGCCGTGTATAGCATAATCAGCCTATAACGTTCCCACTGCTGGGACCCAGGCCTCCTCTCTGTGAGAGGGAGTTGGCCATAATCCACCACGCGGGCCCAGTGCGGGTTGGTGGAAGCCGCATGTCTTCGAATTTTTGGTTCTAGGACATGCCGGTTTCCTCACGATGTTTTCCTTCACCGTTTTGAGAGCAGTGGTAATGTAATAAATTATACAAAGTAAAGTGCGTGCCTGGGTTCGAACCCCTACATACGACACGTAGCCAAGTCGAGGCCATTTCCACAGGGGCCACAACTGCTCAAGTTGCAGACCCCTGCGGTTTTTATTATTTAGCAATGAGCCCCCTCTTGTACCGACGCAATTATTTCGAGGATTTGAACGGTACTAAGGCTGGAGTCTCTTATTATGAGTTGCTATCGATGGAAGGCCAATTCTCGTACTTAAAAACTTTTAAATTTAATTCGCAATCTCATCTCAGTGACAATCAGTGTCAAAAATGTAGGTAAATTGGAGGATTTTTTGACTAATGAGACAGCGTTCTTAAAAATACGGAAATTGCCCCTCTGGCGTCAGCGTTAACTTCACAAACTATTTTAAAGCTGAAGTTAGCGTTTCAAAAATACCAATTCAATACGTTCCTATAGAAAGCATGTTGCCCCGGCGTACGGCAAGCCGCTCTATGCGACGTTTCTAGGAGACTTCATCCTAAGGGCAAGATTCACAAACCGCACTTTCGACTTTACTAATTAATCGTTTAATACGAATATGAACCTTATCCTAGTATTTATAAATTTCATATTCCTATAAGCGAATGTAAGCCAGCATTTTATACGAATACGAACATTATTGTCATACAAGTAACGTTTATATTCTTATGCGATGCTTATTTGAATCTTGGTCTAAGCGATGAGTGGCATTCTAATTTTGAAATTCGCTTGGTTGGCTAGTATTTCAATGTTTGACTATTAACGCACTGACGGTGGATATTATTTCAATGGTGATCAGATACTGATTGCTGATTTATCGTGCTAAGTTTTTCTTCCTGTGATAGCCAAGGTATGTGACTAGTCTCACAGGATTCGTCCTTCGAAATGGTTGTCAAATTTTGTTGTTAATCTCTTGTTAAGATTTATCATTAAAAATGTTTGTTCAAATTATTATTAAATATTTATTCGTAATTAATGTATTGTAGTTTGATTCAAAAACCGACTGGTAGTTCCAGATATTAGCGCGTTCAAACAAACAAACTCTTCAGCTTTATTATTAGTAAGTATATATAAATAGATAAAGTCTTGTTATACACACATTTATGCAGTTTATAAAATAATTCAAACAATTGTTATGGTACACACTCCTTTATTCAATTAAATTCATAAACACGTCAAAGTCACACAAACACAATAATAATAATTAAAAAAAAAACAATATTGCAGATTGATTGATAATTATCCTTGCTAGCTCAGACCAAATAAAAAATGAAGACACACCGCTGCGAAAAATACAGTGAAGCATGCAAAAGTACACCTTGCTCTGTGCGTACACATACTCACACGCACACATTTACAACCAAACTACACCACACTAAGTGCACACATGTTTACGAAACCGGCCTCACGTTTCTGTTGACAGCGCTGTCTTGATTTTTTTATATGGTCTGAGCCTGCTAGTATCGGAAGTTCAGGTCCTCATGATACCCAGCTTTTCTCTGGCTGCCTCTATAATATCTTCATCTGTCAGATGGAAAACTCCAGACCGTACAAGACTGCAAGTTCCCGTAGTATACAGTTTTGGTGATTCCTCCGGCGAATATATATTCAGCGTATTCCAAATATATTCCAGTTTATCTTCGAGATGCGGGAATTCTCGTTGTAAAGTGCTGACGATGAACCTAAAAGAAAAAGTTAATTCTTCAATCACTCTCATCATTTATAACAAATCAGCTGCTCCCGACAACTCTAGGATTCTATAGGGAATCCTAGCGACGACCATGATCTAGAATTAAGTATGGCAATAAAAAATAAAAAAACCGACTGCGACTACAAAGCACAACCAGCTTACTTTTCAAGCAGTTTGTGGCAGCAATTTTAGTTTTAGTTCAATGTCAGATTTGATGCCACGAACTGCATCAGACTGCTTGGAAAGTGAGCTTGTTTTGAACTTTTTAGTTGTGAGAAGGCGATTTTTTTTTTCAGACTTTTTACTCTAACTGCTGTCGCGTAGTCAGTTAAAAATAACAAACGCAAGAGAAAAAAAAGCGGCCAAATCTGAGTTGGACTCGCACACGAAGGGTTCCGTACCGGGATACGCAAATACAAAGGCGGCTACAACACAGACAGTAGCTGTTCTGGAACGCAGCCACTTCCGTATGAATAAAGTATTACAAATAAGACTACACCACACACATTTGAAAACTGTCTGCAATGTGGTCGCCTCCGAAAGACATTGTTTTAACAAAAACAACTGCAATACAGCTTATAAGTAGGTACTCGCTCTGTCTACATAACTGCAGATCGCTAGATAACTAGTGTCAGTACTATGATCGCGGTACAAATTATTGGAGTTTACTCCTTAAGAAGAATCGTTTCTTAAATACCGCTCGTTATGAAAAATAGATGGGTAGTAAAATCAAGCGTTAACAAAAAATGAAGTCCTTATGGTTATCAGAGGATATTTAGAGGCGCGAGTTGGTATTTTACGCAGAGGCGTAAAATACCAACTCGCGCATTTATCATAGCGCTCCCCGGTCCTCGGCGCCACAGTATAAATATGGACAGTATGGAAACTAGGCCTATTTGTTGAAATAATTACCTACGCTCCATTGGAGCGTAGGGTTGACACCCTTAATGTAAATCCAAGATGGCGGCTGCGAAAATTTTCAACAACACTGTTCTACCATAGTAGAAAAATACCGATTAAAACTTCATGGAAATTGTTCTACAAAAGTCGCGTCGCTTCTGTCTGAGGGAGCCTAAATGCTTTAGGTAATTCGCAACATAATGAAACTAGTGTCTGTGTTGAATCCGCCTTTTCATTGTCTTATACGAACAAATGCGGCTGCACTGCAAACCTCTGTGTTGCAGCTGGGTTCAGACGCACTATTACTACTTTAAGCCATTCGCAAGGTAATGCAGCACAGACTGGGTGTCTGTGTGAGTTTACCGCACAATTAGCATACCTATTATGTATGAACAACGCCACGACATCAATCGTCGGGCAGTTGCCCACCAGACACGACACCCGTCTGATCGGCGAATGAGTGAACTTTACACCCTGTTCCTCATACCTCTATAAAACGAATCAAAATCCTATAACTAATGTGTTCACCTGATGCGTTCGTTTAAGTCCAGCGCTTGGTTGTGTTCAGCCAGGGTTACGTCCTTAGGTTTCTTGGCGCGAACTGACCGGCGCTTGATGGCAGTGGCGAGCTCGTTGCCAAAGCGTTGGGCGCGGACAACGCGCTCTAGGAGCTGGAAGCAATATTTTTATTTAGCAAGTGCACCCTTTATTATTTAACAACCTATTGGTACCTAACCTAGACAATAATGTAGAAAACAATTTTCGTATGTAGGTATTGTCTAGTACCCACTGCAGCGTGACCTCTGCGGTTTCAACCCATTTTTCCTAGTTCGTATAACCGCGGGGTAATTACGTAATACACTAACAGTAGGAATGGGTTTCATTTTGACAATTCAACAACATTCATTGCGTTATATACGTTGTTCAGCAGATTAATTTTTCGAACATAAGAAGCAATGGATTAATAGGCTTCAAAATGATTCAGATTGTAATAGATGGTGTGTTAGCTACGTAATTAGGGTGCTGTTCATAAAATAATTTGACTTTTTTAAATTGAAAAATGTAAATTGAATCCAGTCCATTTTTATAAATTTTGTAGGTACTTTTAATTTTAAATTGAGCCAAGTCAATTTTATTAATTATACCTACTTTACCCTTATTTTTTGTGTGGGAAATCATCAAATGACCTCTCCCGCTCTGGGTGGACGAGGCGTGAAACGCTTTGAGGTTGCGGTTCGTCAGGATCGACTTGTTATTTAAACCATCACACTTAACTATTACAGTTATACGAGGGCTGCACTAAAAGTATCGGGAATGGAATATTTCCACTGTTCCTGTCATATTAAAATCTTTTTAATTGAAAACTCCTTGGTTTTAAAAATCGAATACCATTTATTTATTTAAAAAAAGATTCTCGGTCTTGTCCCAAGGTTTTGTCAAACTTGTTTAGTCGTTGAGAAAATGGAATTGACTCGGGAAAATTCAAGAGCGATGATTTATTATGACTTTCGAAGTGGTTTAACACAAAAACAGTGTGTTGACCGGATGATTTCTGCATTTGGTGATGAAGCCCCATCCAAAACCACAATTTGTCGCTGGTTTGCTGAATTTCAACGTGGACGTGTCAAGCTCAGTGATGATCCCCGTCAAGGTCGTCCAAAAACTGCAGTCACCCAAGAAAACGTTGATGCTGTGCGTAAGCTGATTGAGGAAGATCGACATGTGACATACCGCGAAATTCAGGCAACTTTAGACATTGGCATGAGTCAAATACAAATAATCTTGCATGAACAATTAGGTGTAAAAAAGTTGTTTTCCCGATGGATACCGCATTCGCTCTGTGAAGAGCAAAACGCGGCTCGCGTTACTTGGTGCGTCAGAACTCTCGAAAGATTCCACGTAGGATCCTCAAATGCTGTATACAACATCGTATCAGGTGACGAATCCTGGATATACGCGTACGAACCCGAAACAAAAAACCAGTCACGAGTTTGGGTGTTCGAAAATGAGTTAAAGCCAACAAAAATTGTTCGTTCACGGAGTGTTGAAAAAAATTTGTGGCCACGTTTGTCTCCAAAACCGGCCATGTTACGACTATTCCTCTTGAGGGACAAAGAACGGTTAATGCAGAATGGTATGCTAGCATTTGTTTGCCACAGGTCGTTTCTGAACTCCGTAAAGAGAACTGCAACCGCCGCATCATCCTCCATCACGACAATCCGAGTTCTCACACCGCGCACAGAACAAAAGAGTTTTTAGAGCAAGAAAACATAGAATTCTTAGACCATCCGCCGTACATCCCCGACCTAAGCCCTAATGATTTCTATACTTTCTCTAAAATAAAGAATAAATTGCGTGGACAGAGATTTTTATCACCTGAAGAAGCTGTGGACGCCTAAAAAACGGCTATTTTGGAGACCCCAACTTCCGAATGGAATGGTTGCTTCAATGATTGTTTCCATCGTATGGAAAAACGTGTCAAATTTCGCGAAGAATTCTTCGAAAAGCAATAAATACATTTTTGAATAGTAATGTTGTGTCACTTCCTTGATTCCCGAAATTTTCAGTGCCGCCCTCGTAAGTACTTTCAGGGTTAACATTTTAATACTAGTTGATCTTTAACCCAGGACTGTTTCTATCGCGATAACTTAGATTTATCTTCTTTAAAAGATAATATTTATTTGAAAGTTTACGTAGTTTAGTGGTCATGAACCTAAAACCGATTGCAATCGATTCTCTAGTTCGGAAATCAAATGCGTAACAAACATTTACCATCTGATGTACCTACCTAAGTTTTCTTCTAGGTAATCTCTTTTCATTTAGGCCAAATTATATTATACATATACTAGCTGCCCGCCCCGGCTTCGCACGGGTTGCGGTACTTATCTACGGCGTACCCTACCTACCTACCCTACCTACCTACCTACCTACCCTACCTACCTACCCTACCTACCTACCCTACCTACCTACCCACCCTACCTACCCTACCTACCTACCCTACCTACCTACCCTACCTACCTGCCTACCCTACCTACCCTACCTACCTACCCTACCTACCTACTCTACCTACCTACCTACCCTACCTACCTACCTACCCTACCTACCTACCTACCCTACCTACCTACCTACCTCCCTAACTCCCTACCCTACCTACCAAAAAAATAAAATAAAAAAAATAAAAAAAAATAAAAAAAAAATTGATGTTGGCCGATTCTCATAGATACCGGATAAGCACAAAAAATTTCATCAAAATCGGTTAAGCCGTTTCGGAGGAGTATGGCAACGAAAACTGTGACACGAGAATTTTATATATTAGAAGAAGATATTTCTGTTTTATGCGATCCTTTTTTAAATATTAACAATTTCGTATACGTTTTAAAGTGGTGAATTTTTATTTCACTATAGTACCTACAAAAACCGTGATATTGTTTCTGTACCCCAGGCACACTGGATCACACATGGACAGGATTTTTTGGCGCTCGAATGACGTTGACAGAGGGACGCTGTTGGTAAACTTTTGTGCCATTGTTTTGTGAAATGTATTGAAAAAATAAGATGGCGGTGTTAGTTCAGATTTTTTCCACACGCCAAAAGAACCTTCTGGCGCTAAAGTTTTATTAGATGTTATTGGATGGCAAAAAGTTTCGAAGAATTAGGCAACTTCTACTTTTTTTAAGTCGGTTAAAAAGGCGACGGCTCAACTGTTAAGTGAGCTACTTTTTCAATATATTATTTATTTTAATTATAAGGTATATTCAGTAAATTAAGTCAGTATTAAACAAACAAACAAAAAGTACTACTATTTACAGCAAATTTATACATTATATAACTATACGCTATACATACTTAAACCTAATAGACATATAACTAAAAACTTAATTATAACCTAACATTATATAACATTCTTTAAAGGACATTTAAAAAGTAAGACATCAGTACAAGCAGATAATTTTGTTATTAGTTTTTTTTTTACGCACTTACTTTACTGAATATACCTTATAATTTAAATAAATAATATATTGAAAAAGTAGCTACGCTACAGTCACCGTCGCATATATGGACATCTACACTACCAGAGGCTCCGCAGATGCATGGCCATCCTATTCCTAGATATCTCCATGTGCCTGTGTGACTGGCGCCTAAATGACATTGACAACGTCTCCCGCGTTCTTGCTAATAGTCAAAGGAATTGTAGTGACAAAACAAGATGGCGGCATTAGATCCGATTTTAGCCACCTCCTAAAAGAACCTACAAGGTGCTTTGCGTGCGTTGTAACTACACCGCATGATCGCACCATACTGACCCAGTGCTTGCTCCTCTCAGTGACGCGCGTCTCCTGGATGAGCTCTGCGACGCGCTCCTCCAGCTGTTTGTTGGTAGCATTGGTCTCTGCCAGCTCTCGGTCCGAACGCTCCTAGTCCATCAGGTCTCAGGTGCCTGTAACTACACCGCACCATACTGACCCAGTGCTTGGTCCTCTCAGTGACACGCGTCTCCTGGATAAGCTCTGCGACGCGTTCCTCCAGCTGTTGGTTGGTGGTGTTGGTCTCTGACAAGTCTCGGTCCAAACGCTCCTGGTCTTTCAGCAGCTTCTCCATGTTGGCCTTCGCTTCTGTGATCTCCTGTAAGCAACACATTCAAGCGTGATTTTAATTGCCAATAGGTATTACTAAAAACTTCTTCATATTGCCTGTTATCAAAATACGGGTTAATGCGCAGCAAGTAGCGCACTGCAGAGCCACCATAAAGTTTAAATCGGGATGTACCTTCCCTTATACGGATATAAAGGTACAACCAGACTGTGGTCGATCGATGACATCGATCATTCGGGCCGATCCAGTGTAGGTTTGGATCGATCGACGTTCACTGCTTTTGGCGCTTGAATGACGTGGACTGGGAGGGGCTGTTGGTAAACATTTATGCAATAATGTTTTGTGAAATATATTGAAAAACAAGATGGCGTCCATAGTTCCGGTTTTTGCCATGCGCCATGGTCCTTGTACAGCTAAAAACCGTGTTCATTCAACGTCGAATGTTGTCATTTGAAGTCCATCGATAGTGTGCAGTTCACTATGGTTATGATCGTCCTATCGATTCATGGTCGGTCGTCAATCGATCGACTATCGAACGATCATCGATTGATATGCAATCCATACTAATATTATAAATGCGAAAGTAAGTCTGTCCGTCTGTTACCTTTTTACGCCTTAACGGCTGAACCCCGCGTCCTAACTAAAATGATCGCTCGCGCGAATACGCGATCGTCGCGTTCATTAGGTCACTCATTTGTTCGGAAAACTGGACGGCGCCCTCTGTCGGCACGAGCAAGCTTTTGGGTTCCATGAATTTGGCACGCAGGCAGATCATAACCTGGGTTAGGACAATAGGATATTTTTCGTCCCAGTAGTACGTATGCGGGCGAAGCTGCGGGCAAAAGCTATTATCGAATACATTTTAGGCGATCAATATCGACAATAGACCGTAGTTTGACATCATCATCATGTATACCTTGGTAACTCTAGCAACGTCTGCCTTGGCCAGCCTTAGTTTGTGATGGTAGCTTGTCTGCGAGATGGCTGTAGGGTGCGACTTTACCACCGCGGCTTGTGCCCTGGTCTTCTCTATGACAGTGTCTCGACGCGTCACGTACAGCGCCAAGTCATCAGCCAGCTTCTCGCTAGTGCGACGAAGGTGTTCTCGACGAACCTGTATTTAAATTTAGAATCTGAGATAATTATCAAGTTTTGGAACAACGAACAATGTTACATAATTATGACAAAGTTAAAATTACACTAAGGCCAGAAACTGTGTTAAGCGGACGCCCGCGCGGTTCCATACAAAAGTGCTCAGTCGCGGGGACCCGCGCGGGCGTCCGTCGCGGGGAGGCAGGCCCCGCGCCAGCGCAACAGGGCCCGACTCCGTGTGATGAAATCCAATTCGGGGGCACGCGCGGAGCCCACTAATAATAATATCCCTACCGCCTTGTCTTTCTTTATTCTTCCCACGGACCCCACCAGGCAGCGTGTCCACGCGACGGGTGCCTATTTCGGGCGCCCGCTTAACGCAGTTTCAGGCCTAATTATTACAAACGGTCAATAAAAAGTCAACTAACTTATCTACACTACATAACCTTAAACCCAGTTGATTAAGCAATAAAACATCTAAATTATATAGTCAAATATGGATTTGTTTATTAATTTACTTACTTATACCGACAAAATGTTCCATCGGCCAAGGATTTTTATCATTATTCTGACATTATAATAACAGTTATTCAATGTTACCTCCATTCTGTGTATTTCATTCCTCATTATTCCTATTTCGCCAGCGGCTGACTTTGCACTCTTCATGCTTTTCTTCAGTTCTACTGCTATTATTCCCTAAAGAATAGAAGAGAGAAAAAATATACATTTATTTAGCACAGACTAAAAGGCCCACAACATATTCTGCAAAATAAAAGTGTATGCCGTTGTAAGAAATTAGCAGTGTGTCCCTCATGGCTGCACTAAATAGGCAGGGCCAGATTTACGGGTCTGGAGGCCTTGGGGCAACAAAGGAGTAGAACCCCCCCCTCAATTATTTTCCAAATAAAATGAAAAGAAAAATTCACTGGTGTGTTTCAATAAATATTTTTTTGTGAAACCAAGTACATTATTTTAGCATTTAACAAACATATGTAAATATAATCGAAAACAAGAATTATCTAAAATCAAAAAACATTTTGAATCGTTTTTTTTTTTCATATTTATGTACAATATAATCATCTTTGTACAAAGTACAGTAGTAAAGGTAAATCAGCGAAAAAAATATCACAGGAAAAGTTGTTTACTAGTGTTTACTCGTCGGAATTTGAAAGATTTTTTTTTCCAAAGTCTATTGTGGGGGCCCCTCTTTTGTGGAGGCCCCGGGGCTGTAGTCCCGGATGCCCTCCCCTAAATCCGGCCCTGCAAATAGGCCCAGGTCAGCAAAAATGTCAGACAATAAGTGTCTGACGCTGGTTTTCAACTGGACTTTAAGTTGTGAGATGTTGGAAGTAAATCAGTTTTATACTTAGCCCATATTCGCATTGGGTTTTTTAATCAAGATTTTTTTTACCGTGGTCTTCTCTGGATTCTCAACGCTCGGCTTGACGCGGAGAGTTGAAAATCCAACGATAAAAAAAAAACGCCGCATTATAAAAGCGCTCATGCGTACATGGGCTTAGTGTCAATGTTTGTATGCATACATGTGTGTGTTACATGAAATAGGCTTTATGTTTGATTGACTGATAAACTGCGACATGACACTGCTGGTGTTGGGTTCAACAAACCTTTCGCTGCCAAATGAGAGCTTCCCTCTGAACGCGATCCAGTTGTTGTGTGAGGTTCATCTTGTCTTTATCCAACTCTTCTATATCTTCCTCTAATTGAATTATTTCGGCTTCCAAATCCTATAGTAAACAAATAAGATGCTAACTAGAAATATTGTAATCGGTTCAAAATATGCCATCCATTTCTTTGAAGCGTATTTAAAAATCATAAAATACCAGCTAGAAATGTATAGTAACGAATAGGTAAAGAAAAAGGATCGCTTTCCAGCCCCTGCAGTCTCGACATTAGACAGCGACAAAAATCGGTCGCTAAGTCGTATCGTTGTCAAATTCCTTTAATACATTTTCAACTTTATTTCGAAAGTCTATGGTTGAAAATCTATTAAAGAAATTTGACATCGATTAGACTTAACGACCGATTTTTGTCGTTATATTTGTCGAAAATTGCCCAGCAAGCCAGGCTTTGGTGTAATCCGCTCGTATACGTCCGTTTTTTTTACTGAATAAGGGAACGTTTTATTTTTTACCGGTGTTTAGGTTACAATTGAAGTATATCACGTGTACCGGACGCCGAAGCAATGCCCAACCCATTGTAAAAAACACGGTTTATAATCCAGGGAAAGAAAACTACGTCTAGAAGTGGCCTAAGTCTAGCGCTGCAGTTGGATCATTAGTTCGATCGAAATCTGCATTTTTCGATTCTTAGACACTTGCAGTTTCGTCCTTACCTTGAGATTCGCAGAATACTCGTGCGTGACCGCCATGTTCATTTTCTGCGAGTCCTGGTTCCGATCTAGAGCTTCCTTGCGCGTGCGCTCGAGCACCTCAAGTCTCCCACTCAACGTCCGGAGCGAGCGCTCGACTCGGTTTTTTTCTGACTCCACCGAGTCGGATTCCGCTTGCAAGCGCATTACTTTTTGTTCACAAATTTGTATCTCTGAAAAAGTGAAGAGTAAAATTGATGAGTTTGTTAGGCTTACCCAGTTTATTGGTTGGTTTTAGCTTCCTTTGTTTGAAGCCTTTGCTACTGTGCCATTATGATCCTTTAAACTTGAAAAAGTCGTGACACTAAATATAAGTAATTAAGCACAGCTAGAGTACTTAGAAGACAAATAAAGTTTAGGACAGAAACCGTCACTGATATAGCGACGTGTGACAAAGACTACACTGACTCTGTAAAGCCGATTTATTTCTAAAATTGCTGCTTTCGTAAGGGCCGCCTACTGCAGCTGAGCTACAGAAAGTGTTCTGGTTTGTTCAACAAATTCTAAAATATAAATGTACAAGCCATGCCCATGGAATGGAATTTCCCATCGGCAAAAATAACGAACTTCCATACAAACTTTTAGTCCTTAAGAGGACGAATTTTCAGAAATCCTTCTTCTCGTGCCAAATTTCATGCTTCTAGATCCAGCGCTTTAGGCTGTACAATGTCTGTCAGTGAATCCAAGATTTTTATTAAGTGGAAAATATATCTGGGTGCTAACGTTTGCAGATAAGGTTGATGTCGGTAACCATGGCGTGGTGCTGGTCAGCCAGCTTGACCACGTGGCCCTGCTGCCGCAGCCACTCATGCTGCATCGTCTCCGTGCGCTCGCGGAGGCACTTCACCTGCTTCTCCAACTCCTCGATACGACGCTCTTGAGGCGATTTCATCTGGGGACATAGATCATGACAGTAAGAATGAGAACATTAAGGTCTGTCGACTATTCACATTATGTCTGGCACAATTATGTTTCTACAACGTGCCAAAATTATAATTATTATGTGGGCTCTTTATATAAATGAAATGAGATATGGTTTCGGCTTTTACCGAATCGTTAAGTTTAACGATCAAAGATACAGATCTTTGGTCGTTACAGAAACAACGGTGCACGGGCTTGCACCACTGTTTCTTTTTATTGTAGGGACTTAAATCCGATTGGCGGGAACCAAAATTAAATATGCTGCTGCGTCCTGCAATATTGTCGACGCAGTGCATCACTGCATGAAAGCCGGGGAGACGGTACAGTATAACAACCAGAATCAAGATCAAGGTGATCTCGAGAGCAGAAAAGTAAGAGTAGCACCAAAACTTTAACTTAATGTCGTTTGTGATGCGAATTCCATCTCAGCATCTACAAATCTTCATGGAGAAGTAATACTTCAAACGTTTGATATATTACGAATGTGTAATTTACCACATGCTTAGCTTAGCGTAAAACCTGAAAATATGCAAACCTAAATGTGTCCCAGAACTTACATCAAATAATTCCTTTAGCGTATAATACTTCTTCTGTATAATATCCAACTCCCTCTGCTTCCTCATCATGAGGGACGTCTTCTGGTCATACTCGGCCTCCATATTCTCTATCTCTTTTTCTTTAGCCAGCATCAAGTTCTGGCTCTTTTCTAGCACTATGTTGTTCCGAGCTTGACGGTTCCGCATCACCTCTATCTCGAGCATCATGTTCGCGTGTTGATTTTCCATTGTCATTAGAGATATTTCCTGTAAAAGAGAACGCAAATCACGTAAAAAAATTGCTGAGAAATAGAATAATTAGACACTCAAAACAAAAAGCAGACGTCCCACAAAAACCGGTCAATAAGAGACATCATCTGCCTTTTACCAACCATATTGTGGTCGGCTTCTAGTCGTAACAAGATGCAACTGAATACCAGAATTTTACTTGAAGTGACTGCCTATTTGACCTGCACAACCCAGTTACTGGGTAACATGCCTCTCCTTCGTAAAGCTGGTTTTCAGACTTTCGGGCTTATGATTACACGTAACAACAGTCAAAGATCTACGAATGGCAGCCGGGACCGACTTTGGTATCACTAGCCTTTGACGTTAGTTTTATCGCTACAATCGAAATAAATAAGTTGTTTAAGTTGGTCTACATTTCACTCCCGCCTTTTTATTTCATATATTCTATTTGATTTCTTCATAGTCACCTGTTTCCGGGACATCTCCCTCATCTGCCGGATGCCGTTGGCCATGGACTGCACGGCCTTGGCGTTCAGCAGACAGTCCTGCAGGTTCGCCAGTATGTCATTCTCTAGCTTTATCTTGAATTCCACCTTCCTGTCCAACTCCTTGTTAGTACTCTTTAGTATGTTGTTCATTGTTTGGTTTTCCTGAAAGTGTGACAAGGAAAAATTAAGTAGGAATCTATTATCTGCTTTCGTTTAAAAAATACTTGGTTGGTTGAGGGTTTTTTTTCTTCTAATTACGGAATGGGCCTGCTCTTAAACCACGATCTCAGCTGGTAGAAAGCTATTTATGAGGTCTACGATGGAACGAGCTGATGGTGATGATAGAAACTTACTAACATGAAAGACCTACTCGCTGATTTTCATCATTTGGATCTCCTATTTGGTACTTGTTTTGTTTTGAGGAAAGTCCCTAAGTATGAATAATAATAATCATTTATTTGTTAGATCGTACAATCCATAATGTTAGCAAGGACGCAAACCACTTATAAACTAGTGTTAGTACATATACCTCTGTCAATTAATAAATTCAATAAACATGTCAGAGATGATAATAATAATAATAATTCATCATGTTCATTCACAATAACACTACACACACTACTTCTGGGCACGGTTTGAAGGCAACACTAGCGTCCTCGTCCAGTACTTATAAGTCTATCAGTCCTATCCGATACAGTCATCAAGAGACTGTTGGCGCTGCCACGCACCCACCACATGAAGGATGCGATACGCTTTCGAATAATAGCATAGAAGTAATCTATCTATACATGCCTCAGCGAACATCCCTGATGCGCCGCAGTATTGCGGCAGCCTCAACAGTGCCCTGTACGCGTTATTGTATTGGATTCGCAATTCGCAAGCCCTCTGCGGGTAGTTGACCCATAGGCTGCAAGTATAAAAAGATTGGCAGTAGGCCGTAAACAGAGTACCCTTTACATCATTTAAACACTTTGCAAACCTACGGATCAACATATTGCTCCTGACTGACAGCGCCCTACGTTCCTTCTCCATGTCAATCTTATCGGTCTGTGTAGCAGTGACCCAGTGCCCCAGATATTTGAAGGATTTGACCCACTCTAAAGCGGTCCTCGCGAGTGTGATAGTTGGTACAGCATAGGTCTCGGTGCCTGCCTTGAACAGCAGACACTCGCTCTTTTATGCATTACATATATCTAAGACCCTGGGCCTTCGCATATCGGTCATAAACCAATAACAATGTCCTGAGGGCGCTGATCCACCATGGGGCCAGCAGCACCATGTCGTCGACGTAACTTATGTTATTGACAAATGTTCCGTCAATTGAACAACCTACCATAGCGCTGCTGAGCTCATAAATCACCCGAACCTCATACAGGCAGAAAAGTTTCGGTGACGTCAAACCCCCCTGCCTGACCCCACACTCCAGCCCGTACTGATCGGATAGCGAGCCTGCCCACTTCACCATATTGGTTTGATGGCCGTACCAATATTTAAACAATTCAACCAACTCACCTGGAAGCGGTCTCATCATGCGACTTCTTCCACAAAACACCATAGGATACCAGATCGAAGGCTTTTGATAGGTCAAGAAAACATGCAAACCCAGGGGTTTTCCTGTCCGTATAGTATCGATCAGTGTGCTTCATGCAAAGAACAGTGTGTTCAGATGACAGACCCGTTCTGAAGCCAAGCTGTGCGTCGTGTAGCGACAGCTGTTTGACCAGCACACTGTCCAATACTTTTGCAATTACCGTAGCCAACGATATGGGCCTATAGTTGTTTAAGTCCGAAGCGTCCCCCGTGCGATTTTTTATGATGGGCACAACCAAGGTCTTCATTAGATCATGCGGTAGGTACGTGTGTGAGAAGCAGAAATTAAAAAACAAAGCCAGCGCTTTGGGCATATGCACACCCGCATTTAGTAATTGCTCGATGCTCAGAGAATCGTGCCCAGGTGATTTCCCGCGCTTCATGCCTCTCAACACTGTCGCTATTTCCTTAGTCGAAATCCTTACGAGTGACCCCATTGCTGGCTCCCTAGCCGCCAAGGCCTCTCCCATTGCACCTAGTGTTGACTTCATAGCAAAGTGATTCCCGAACAAGTTTGCAATGGATGCAGGCTCACTAACACCTTCAACAGTCGCAGGAAGGCTCGACCTGCCATTCAATTGGTTAGTGTGCTTCCAAAACTTAACAAAATCCTTCTTGTCGTGGCAGGATGCTATTATATTCATTTTAATTTGCTCCCTAATCTCCTGACACCACTTTAATTTACTTTTAATAACTCGTTTTTCTCTCGCATGTTAGTATACACAGTACCCACTTTTGGTTCACCACAAAGTACCCAATTCTGAAGAGCAAGTCGAGCTTCCAGTTGCGCTTGCTGAACATGTTTGTTCCACCCTATTACTGGCTTTCTTTTGTTTTGTTCCGGCCCAGATTAACTAAGTAACTAATGAATGACGCACCACTTAATATGTCAACAATTTCATTATATATTTTGTCAATAATACTCTACCTTTGTACACAATTTGTCACTACAATTTCTAAATTCAGAAGGAAAATCAATTTCCCTTAATCTCGTCGTACGTAAGTTCTTATATAAGTCTGTTTGTTTTAAATCCGTTTCACCCCACACAATCTTATTTCGAATGCTTACATAAGTGCTGGTCTTAATTTTAAGTAAGTCGAAGTTACACATTGTTTCTAATGGAATATGATCGGACCAATAAAGTCCTCCTAACATACGTACTGATTTTATCATCTCCTGGTCTCTTTCGGTCATTTCGATGGACTCCGTCAGCTCATTGATTTGAGTTTCTAATGTCTGACGCCTTGTTTCCTCGGCATCATCTGCGAATAATGAACTATTTAATTATATAGTTATCTAATTCGCTTTAGGGTTATACTTTGTAAAAAGTATATTATTTTAATTATTGGGAATGTAAAGACTATGTGGGGCATATTTTTTTTCTTCTCAATTAATTTGAATCATGGTCTGGTAGTTTGAGTAATTTATGCGGCCTACCCAAATGTCATTTCTTTGGTATTGTTCGTCGAATCGTTGTTGAGCTCCTTAAGTTTTGAGCTGAGCTGCACGATTACTGACAAATGCGTGCACTAACTGGACAGGCCCACTCAATCTGTGTGGTTTTTCCTCAAAAGACCATTTCAGACATAAATCTATATGGTCTTCACATGATCTGACCAAGATTATGTCTGGACTGATAAGCCTGATTAAAAGAGACTGTGACCAATGAGTTTGTTTCGGCCTTTCTTCTCAGAGTAGTCAGATAGAAAACTCCGACCACATCTAGTTTTTAAAATATGATTGACGTGTAAAAGTGTTTGTACAAACCTACTTACAGAAATAAAATCATTTATCATTATCAATTATCTTATTTACCTAACTAGCACGGACGAGCCTTTGGGCAAAATCAGGAATCGTAATAATTTTAGAAGGCAATTCGCAAGCCTGTACAAGAGCGCACCACGAATGCCTCTTTATTGCTTCTTCGACTATAAAATTATCATTAGCCCGCAATACGTCGGCACGTGCAGTGATTGGTGAATATCTCTCCCACTTTACTTGTATTTAATAAGCGGTTATCCCGTTTATCCACCCTAAATGTGGATACGCGGACACACATGTCCGAGAATCCACCCAAAGCCTATAAATACCGCGTATCCACCACAGGGTGGATTTTTTGGGGTGGATAAACGGAATATCCTGTAATTAGGTAGGTAGTCTGGTACATAGAGGTAGGTATTATAGTCCCCATTATTTTTCTGTCAACACTCCACTGTATGTAAAAAGTAACTGATACAAAAGTGGCGATTCTTTTAATGTGATTTCCTGATAAGTTGATTGAGCAGTTTCATACTCACGCAACTTATTAGAATGATCGACATCGTTTAAAAGTTTTTCCTTGGTCATGGTGATCTCTTTGCCCTTGTTCATCTCCTCCATCAACATCTTCTTGGTGATGTCCAGAGAGTGAAGCAATGTGCAGTAGCTATGTTGTAAAGCTCTGTAAACAGATATATACTCGAAGAATAAATTATCGCCATCCACATTTTAATACAGTTTTAGTGTCCTACCCTGGGTGCCAAATCAGTGAGGTTAGAACATGACATCACGCCAGTATGCCTCGTAGGATTAGGCAGAGGTGTATATCGGTGTTATATATAGTAGTTATGTAGTTCTTTAAATAGGGGGCTGGCCTATTGTCTAAACTATGATGGGCACAAATTCCGGAGGCTGGATAGTTGTAGTTAGTCCTGATAGTTATCTGCCACTGAAAAATTCCAAGCGGAAAACCCCACCGCACTTCCAGAACAATGATGACTGTGAGACCTATACGACCCTTGTATGTAGTAGGTATGTAAACTCCTGGGCAACCGGTAACGAGAAAGTGTACAAATCTTTTTTTTTCTCTACTGAATACCTACCTCTATTCCAACACTTACTTATAATCATCCCTGACGGAGTCGTACACCTTGTCCCGCTGTGTAATGTTCACGATGACGGTGTTCCACAGACTGACCAGACGTCGCTTATCAAGTTCCAGGTCTTCCAGCTCAACTGCATATGCTGTCACCTAAGGGATCAGTTTCATTTTGAATTTGTATTTAAAATGTCGATGCCTAGCCTAAAATGTCGATGCTTAGCCTAAAAGGTCGATGCCTAGCCTAAAATGTCGATGCTTAGCCTAAAAGGTCGATGCCTAGCCTAAAATGTAGATGGCTTAGCTAAAGAAACTAAATGTAATCTTAATATCAGGATCTTCTCTCCTCTCCTTTAGTGAAATGGAAATAAATGAAATAAATGATTTGACTTTGACTTTGACTTTACTGCTTTCCTATGTGCGCGACACTGGCGCACACCAAACGAATCCGGTCCTAATGATGTGGGCTTATCCTGTTTGTTTATGTCTTTATAAAATTATTTATAGGTTACCAAAAAACTTACCTTATCGTTTACTTTCTCCATCTCGGCATTCTTGATGTCCAGTTGTTTCTGGAACATCTCCAATTTTGACTCTAGCTTCCACACTTCATTGCTCAGACCAAACAGGAACATGTCCTGTAACGAATCAAAAGAAAATGTTGCTTTTATTTACTGATAATAATAAAAAACGCTCACAATAAAGACCCCGCTTGGGGAAGCAGAATTGTAAGTAAAATGTTATATTGATTAGCATAGATCAGCGTATTCCGTTTTGGGGCCCTTATCTAGCTGAATCGATGCTGTCAGGTGCCAAAACTGCAGATAAGTTGGTACTGTTACCTAGTACTTTATTAAGGAGTATTATAGTAAGAAAAAACCACTACACTAAATAAAATTGCAGTGTCCTACCAGTTGCCGTTTCTCGTCTGCTAGGGCTTTCTTTTCTGCCCTCATCTTGTCAGACATGCGCTGACTGACGGTCAAGTCCGTGTCGGTCTCGTTGCGCCACGCTTCCAGCTGCTTGCAGAGAGCTGCGAGAGCTTCCATCTCTTCTGTGGCCTCGCGTTCTGATTACGAAATATATACTTTATTATAAAATTTACTTACTTAATAATAAATGGAATGGATGTGAGCAATAATTAAGACTTATGGTAACATGTTCCGTAGTTCTAAGCTTCTTGTTTACGGATAACTTTCCTCAAGGTAAGAATGTTAGCCGGACAACAAGATGGTACCTAACGAGATTATGGGAATTATTGCCGAACAAGATACGCCGCAGATAAAGTAAAAAGTTGATAAAACATGGATCAATGTTATAAATTTGCAGTCTTAAAAAACCTTTTACTATAAACCGCCAGTAAGCCTAAGGTGAAATATTGCTATCAAGTTAGCAATACGCTAATAACTGGTCAATATAAGGCAGGAAAATTAATTGTTAAGCTTATTGACTATCAACTTAAATAGTCCTTAATTCAAGTAACAACAGTAATTCTTTGACAGTTCTATAAAACGGCAATTTTCTTACGAAATTATTTCCCTAACTGTACTTAGGTATTATAGATAAGTATTTAATACCTCTAACTATATCCTCATCTAGTTTAACCTTGGCTTTCTTATGCTTCTCGTTGGACTCTCTGGCACGTTTTTCAGCAGCTTCACGCTCCATAGTGCGTTGCGCTAAAGTTGCTTCATATTCCTCTATCAACACCTACGACAATAATAATAATTCTGCTTAATATGGTAAACAACTATTACGGTTCGCGCAAAACTTTATGAGCTCTCGGAAGTTGCAGCGAGTGGCTGCGCAGTATGCATAATATAGGTGTCCGAAGGAACTCCCTCACTCTCACTGAACTGTACCATGCGCGGTTTCGTTCTCGGGCCTACATTCAGAGGGCTCATAAAGTTTTGCGCGAACTGTACTACATTTATTATTATCTGTCCGGTAACACAGTTTTCGAAGGGTGAATATTTCATTTCAGATGTTGGAATGGAATCAACCTGGAGCAAACTTGGGCCAAACGCTGAGTCTGAAAAGCCAGACCGAAAGAACAAGAATATCGGCATTTCCGTGGTCAGTGTGACTTATGTACCTATAAACTAGCTTAAAGATTAGTCTTAAGCAGTGATGAGTTAATCAAAACAATTTAAATTAATATCTTAATAAGTCGGTGCTGTATAACTAACGTATAAACTAACCTTTACAGTTTCCTTCAAAACTCTAGCCATAAATATTTATAACAGGTTATTGGGAATTATTATTAAAGAAGCCGTAAGATGCTAATTCAATTAGTACATAATTATAGTTTTAATGCACATACCCTTTGCGCGTTGGTGTCATGGTCGCTGCGGTAGATGGTCTCCAGGTCCCTGTCATATTGCTGCTTACTCACTCTTAGTTCTTCACGCTGTAATAGAAGAAATAGCCGGTAATTGTTGCATAATATGACTGTATATTGAGCCACACACTGGGGCCACACAGGGACCACTGGGACCTACAACTCATACTGTCTAGGCCGATACCACTGTATCGGCCCCGACTTACGAATGGTAGGTCGTGAGTTCAAACCCAGGCAGGCGCTTTACTTTGTGTAAATAATTTCATCACCACTGCTCTCAAAACGGTGAAGGAAAACCTCGTGAGGAAACCGGCATGTCCTAGAACCAAAAAATCGAAGACATGAGACATCTACCAACCCGCACTGGGCCCGCGTGGTAGATAACAGCCCATTCCTTATCAAAGAGAGGAGGCCTGTGTCCCAGCAGTGGGAACATTATAGGCTGATTATGCTATGACTGTATAACAAAAATGAAGATGGACTTATGTCCATCTACATCATGTTATGTATAGTCACTGAGCTAGCGTAAAGGCGCGAACAGGCGCGACGCGACACACAGTATGATAAATGCCTCTAAAAACGGACATCACTTTTTTATTCTTTTAATCGAAAGTATGAACTATTTTGAATGCGAGAGTAGAACTCCCGGATCATAAATATACTTTAAAACAGAGCTATATTTTTTTTTTGATTTTTTTGGATTTTCAGAAAATCTCAAATATAAACGATGTGATGAAAGTATTCGAACATTTGTTTTTGAAGTTTTTTGACATTATATACAAGGTATTATTAAGCCGAAACAGAAAAGATTTCACTATGATAGAAAAATAAATATGCCCGATTTTATCTTTATTACTTTTTATTTTTTCCCTCGGACATCTTTCGTTAGTAGCACCTAATATTTATCCTAAAATATTCTTTACAACTGTACTATTAACTATAAAAAAAATCAGGTGCAAACCTATCAGGACTTCGAAGATATGATGATTCTATGGTTTTAAAATTTTTCTCTGATTATAGGGTTGTCACTCTCAGAACACAAAAATTGCAATTAATAATTTATGTTGAGACAATTAATTTTCTATAGTTGCGCGGGTCCCGGCGCCCGGGTGCAGTACTTATCTATCTATATCTAAATCTTTATCTTTTCTTTACTATTTATAAAGAGGTACAATTTGTGAGTTTGAAAATTTGCATGTTTGTTCTGCGAAATTACTCATCCGAATTCAAAAATTATTGCACTAATAGAAAGCTACACAGCTAAACTATTTCCGAGTACCATATGATGTTTTATGGTATAAGTATATGACTTTCACGCGGACGAAGTTGCGGGCAGAAGCTAGTCCTCATTTTCTGTTACAAGAGTTTGTGTGTCAATGTGTTCAAACTCTACGAGGCTTGTGATTTGGCTGAAACTAGATTCATCTGCTTGGGGTTCTTCTAGATTATCCATGGATTTTAACAAATTCAAAACTGTGATTGATAGAGATTGGCGCTTTAACTTCTTTAATCTTTGTTGAAGCCTGATATCGGAGATATATGGGTCTGAAGACTCTAGTGCTCTGTGAAATAAATCCAACATGGTCTTTTCGCGCGCAGATTTCCTACTATGATGTTCGCGGTCGTATCTCCAAAATGTATTGCGTGATTCACCGGCTTGCTCTGATAGAACACCCACAGGTAGCACTGAATTCGTGATTATTTCCTTGCCGTGAACCAATATTTTGTGTAATGGTACTGTCATTGGGTACCATTCATATTCCGTAACATATTTACTCGCAACAGATTTGGAGAAAATACCAAATTTGTCACCATCTACTGGCAATCCACAGGATAAAACTACTAATATAGTATGTAGATCATCTAACAACCACTCTGGAAGACCTAATATTTTGGCAAACACATTACGGTTTTTGTCAGACAGAGCTGTCCTAGCAGTGTTTCCGTACTTTGTGGTGCCAGAATTGGGCCGAACCACATCCACCAAAAGTCCTAATTTAGCCCTTATTTCTTGCTGAATTTTGTTTTTAGTACTCTTTACGATTGAAGCTTCCGGAGAATTCTGAGTCACCCTCCACTTTTTCACTGGATTTTTGTAGGCAAGATGTAGCAAAAATTCCAGTACACGAATCCACGCGTGTAAGGGGCTTAAACCATGTTTCATGAGCAATTCATTTGTTGGTCGGGAATAAACTAAATCTAACTTATTAAATTCCTTTGAAGTGGCCTTACAGAATGGGCACCTTAGCTGTGATGAAGTATCAGTAATAATATTTAGTACTTTGCCATCAATGATTGTGAGATAAAGTTGACTTTTTGCTACTACTTTATGGCCTTTAGAGGTTTCTGCTAAGCATAGGCCTACGTCCTTAATCTGGTCCTCAACCCATTTTTTTTCTGAAAGTATCAGATCTTTTGTTTCTCTACGATACTGTATATGGATTGGTCGGCAGTACCTGTAAGATTGCGGAGCTGAACTGAACCACAAAACCTGGCCACACTGTGTTTTAATTCGCAGAGGAATATATGTAGTAGCAAAAAGGCAACTTTCGTCTTCGTGACCTTGAGAGAAACTTTGTTTATATAAGGATTGGCCTGTACTGCCATCCAAGCCCCAAGATCCTTCAAATATACAGTTCACTGTGGTAATATTATTTTGTAAACAGTAAAATGAAATGGCTTCGTCATACGACTGAATAATTCTATTAAAAGTGTGTGAAAGTAAGCTCGATAACGAAACAAAAGCTTCTGTTTCAGATACTTGAACTGGAGTAATAGGGTAACATTGTTTTTTTGCGTTTCGAATACGGTAGTATGGTGGAAATGCGTTGAAACCTTTATCCTTGAGGTCTTGTTGTAAAAAATTGTATGTATCGACTGAGAATTTCCTATCTATATAGATCGCTAACGCTTTTTCCGGAGTATAAGGCTTTGGATATGTTTTGAGTTTTGTTGCTATTTTGGTTGGTCTTGTAGGGCTTAACAGGGATGAACTGATTATGTACTCTAAATCTTTTGCTGAACTTTTGTCTAATTTTTGCCCTCTAATTTCTACCGTGTCTCCGAAAACTTTAATAACTTTTTCAGCTGGTTCCTTTTCTAAGAGCAATGATAGTCGTTTGCGAGTTCTTAGTTGATGTCTCTTACTGTGGTCTTTATAGAATGAACGACTACATTGAGAATCATCACTAATGACTAACCTAGATTCAGACTCATCAGGAGAAGGCTCGCAATCTAGGATTGTATTAAGGCTAGTATCATGTATAGAACCAGGATCAGTTTCCACAAAATCAGTGTTACTTGGACCAGGTTCGATCTGGTCGGAAATGTATTCGGAACCAGGTCCAGGATGATCAGACATGTAACTGGTTGTGACTGAAGGTTCGACATATTCATGAATGCAACTGGGGCCCGGTTGGGGCTGATCAGGAATGTAACTGGGACCAGGTTCAAGATGGTCAGATACATATCTAGGATTAGATTCGACATGTTCATAAATACAAATGAGGCCAGGTTCCCGCTGATCAGAAATGTAACTGGGACCAGGTTCAGCATGGTCAGATACATTATAAGAGCGGACACGATCAGATCCCACATGTTCACTAATGCAACTGGTGCCAGGTTCGAGCTTATTAGAAATGTAACTGGGACTTGATACTAGACGGCTTTCTATGGTTTTACTAATTAAATCTGAAAATTCCTTTTGGAAATCAGTACTTAGAATTTTCGAGTGCTTTTTCGTAAAATATTTCCAGTTTCGCTTGCTTTGCTTTAATAAGGTATCAAATTTATTCGTGAATTTCGTAACAAATATTTTTATGTCCATTTCATTTTTGTAGTCCTGACTGAATGATAGAGCTTTTAATAAAGCAGCTGTCCGATACTCCAAAGGCAAATCAGACGGCCGAACATTCCTGCCTTTTTGTTTAGCCAGATTAATTAAGATATTGTAGGCTTGAAGTCTCGTAAATTGGGTTGGTACTTCTCCTTTCGTACTTGCGGATACTCTCGGAGGTTGAAGAGCACCGGCTATGGCACTATCCACAGCTTCTTCAATTGCCACTCGTGGACTAACAAGAAGGTTGGCGCCCTCTTGCCCTCCTAACATTAAGTCAGCCGGTCGGAGCCCGGACAGACATCCCTCAGCAGGCTGAGTCAGGTCATGCTGCGGCAAAGTGCAACCATGGGTCATTGACGGCTCCATGGAGCCTCACCCCCGTTCCTCCAGAGAATATGTTTCGATATAGGGTTTTAGTTTTATTAAACCTGACGAGGGCGGACCCCTTCCCTATACCACATTTACCCCTTCATCAGAAAAATATAAATTATATGTAGTATAAAAAATGTTTCTAAATTAAACGGTTTTATATTAGAATACAATAAACAAACAAACATACGCGTTAAACATAATAAAATTAGAACTTTACTTACAAACAGCCACTAGGAGCAATTTGTGAATTTCACAAAATTATTTAAGTCAAGAAAGCTTTTTATCCCATTAAATTAGCTATGGGTACCTCTATACTTACTGTTTATACTTAATGATACCTACTTCAATTTAAGAATAAAAAAATGTTTTTGTTTTCAGATTTTTGATTAGTGCAAACCCTAACAAAAAAGAAAACTAAACTCGAAAATCTAATATCCTTCATGTTATGCATCTGATATTTTACAGGCAGGTTAATATAACACAAAACAATAATGTGTGTGAAAATAAAATGCTACTACCCTATAAAGCCCGCGCAAAAAAATTATTTCAAGATTACAGAAAAAATTACGTAACTTGCTTTAAATTACATCTAATTTTTTTTGTCCGTTTCTAAAAATAGCAGACAAAGTGGCTTTATCGCATGCTATAATTAAAACATAAAAACGTTGCATACAAAATAAGGTAAAGCAATTCTTTTGATTTCTATGGATAACCAGAATAAAATATTTAAAAAATTATAGCTCCAGTTCTAAGCTGAATTGGTTTCTGGGAGTTCTACTCTAACATTCAAAACAATGTACACTATAGATTAGAAGAATAAAAAGCGATGTCCGTTTTTTGAGGCATTTATCATACTGACAGCGCCACGCGATTAATAGAACAATTTCTTTGAAAAATGTATGCAAATCTTTCTAGAAGCGTCGCGTCGCGCCTCTCTGCGCCTTTATTCTAACTGAGACAGATTTAGGTATGCATTACCTGAATGAGGCTCGTCATAAAATAATCGAAAATCATTTTATGATATTATGTAGATAATAATTTTATCTCCTAGTTACGGGAAGTCAAAACTCCGAAAGTCTGACAACCAGTCTTGTTAAGGGGTATCGTCATATCGTGTTACCCAGATACTACTGGGTTGTGGAGGTCAGATAGGTAGTCACTCCATGTAAAATTTCATTCAGCAGCATTCGGTTAGACAGGAAGCCGACCCCAACATGGTTAGGAAATGGTTAGGCAGTTTGATTGATTGAGTCTTAATCAGGCTACTTTGCCACTAGCGGTGAAGCTAAGCTACGAAACACTGAATGTGTACACTAGACCTAAGAACTGTAGCAAAGCGGCTAAGCTATGCTATGAAAATCAAACAACCCAGCACATCACTGGTTAACAGGCAGCCTCGGAGATAAAACTATCGATAATCAGATTATCTTATTCCGTAGATATTAAACTATAACTCCTGAAGATTCCTCTTAAATAAACAACGTCTTACCAGATTGAGTATCTCCTCCTCGGCGATGGCGTTCTCCTTGACCAGGAACTGTTTGAGCGTCTCCTGGAACTTCTGCATGAGCGGGTGCGTGGACTCCAGTACCGCTGGCATCGCTCCGATGTCACGCTGGGCGCGCCATCTGAATAAACAAAACAGAATGAACTATGAACCATTTTAGACTCGACTAGCGAGCCGACCCTGCTTCGCACTGGAGATGGAGACATGTCAAAGCATCGATATTTCTGCGCTATATCTAAGTTAAATACATACAGTACAGTACAGTTGTGTAGTAGTATCATATATCTATACAAATATAATAAAAAAACAACCGACTTCCAAAAAAAACACAAAAAAGCGTGAAAAATAACTTTAATTTCGGAAGCCGCTGTCTTTGGTTTTGTATTTTCGTTTTCTGGCCACCGACTTCCGAAATCGGTCGTTTTTTGGTTGGTTTTTTTGGAAAAAAGTTTTTATTTTTCACGTTTTAGTTGTGGTACCTACCCCACAAAAATTTCAAGGGATAATAAATGGGACCACATGTGAAGCACCAGTTTTCAAATAAAAAAAAAGAATCATCCAAATCGGTTCACCCAGAAAAAAGTTCTGAGCTAAAACAAAAAAAAAATACATACGGTCGAATTGAGAACCTCCTCCTTTTTTTGAAGTCGGTTAAAAATAGTAACGAAGAATTTTTTCCGTTTGTCTGGATTTATGTTGATTTATGTTGGCGCCAAAACGGCTGAACGGGTTTGAATATTTGGCACACAGATAGTTTATAACCTGGATTAACACAGGGTACTTTTAATCCTGGTAATACGTTCCCGGATATTTTCCGACATCCACGAGGGCGAGACCGCGGGCAAAAGCTAGTTAGACATAAACCTTCCGGAATAAATACTGTAAATGATAGCAAACACCGCATCAAAATCCATTGTGTAGGTTCAAAGATCTAAGCGGTCAAACAGACAGGCATGAAAGGCGACTTTGTTTTAAACTATGTTTATGTAGAAGAGCCTCGAATTTATCATTGGCCTAGATATAGCAGTCCACTGCTGGACATTAAACAGTATATCCTTTAGCATTACCATTGCAGTTTATAAAATGGATAGCGTGGGTTTCCGCAAAGCGTCAGGGAACCGTCAGATAACTTAAAATGACGACCGTCATAAAAATAACGTAGGTAACGAAGTTTTTTGTCTTTACACTGTCAAGAAAGGCTCTGTGTAGTCGGCCACCATATGAGCCTCACTCTTGGGAAACCTCATCTTTCTCCAGGGATATTTTTTGGGTCAAAAGTGTTAATAATCACCCGACAGGGCCTGTAATGGAGAATTTTTAATATACTAACTTGTCAAAAGCTTCCCTGCCAGACTTATTGCAGCGGCACTTGTCCACAGGGCAAGCGCACACGCAGGGACACACATCTTCATCAAATGGAGGGTGATCGCATAAGCAGATAGGATCCTAAAACAAAGCATTATTGTGAATGATGGAGATTTTTTTTTGACGAGTTTATTTTCCCGTTTGCCTCTCTAGTAGTTAGGTGCTAAGCGAGCCATCTGCCAAAGTGTAGGAGACTTAAGCCCCATTTACACGATGCTAGTTTCTTTGCATAGAATAAAATTGAAGCAACAAATGATTTGTATCGTCTGAGCACTGTTAGACGGTGCAACTTTTATTGTTGCTTCAACTTTGTGCTGTACCACAAGCAAGTCAATCTCACCGTGTGAATCAAATTTTAAACTTTAGGCAAACAAAAAAAGATTAGAAAATACGAAATATGAATTACTAACATCATAGACTATCGTCTCATGCCTGAACAGGAGGCATGTTGGTTCATGGATGACGATGCCGATCTCATCCCGGGGGCACTCGCAATTCTCACTGACAAGGGACTCTTCAGTTGTACTGTCCACAGTACAAACGCAGGGCATCGAATTACCTGACTTTGCAGTCTCCGACATTTCCGGTCGGTTTTCGGTTTCTTTCACGCTAAACTATAAAAAACCAATGTATATTTCAAGCAGCTGATTGAAAATGAAAATTAATATACAAAAAAATTGTCAATTAACAGTTTTGTCTGTTGCTAGGTAACAGATTTTTTTAATGATTTTATGGCAGCTTAGACAGCATGTTTGGTTATCGAACTTCCATGGATGAAGTGTTGCCATAGCAACGTTGTGTCAACAAAAGCGCGGGATCAGTGCATGGATGCGGAGTCAACAAATTATAATTATTGATTGTGATATTCAAAATAAGTAAACATGGTAAGCCGTATTATTGTTTTGTTGATTAAAAAAATACTAACAAAGTTGTTAATTCTTGAAATCACAAAAAAATGGATTCTTTATGGATGCCTTGGCAATTCTATGGATTATAAGGAAGTGCTGCAAACATTTTTGGCTAAACTTCTTTGGTTTTGTTTTAGATTCTATCTCGTTCAAAACCAGCGACTGAGAGAAAAGTAAATACAGGCAGCAGTTCCGCCAAGAAAAGCTTTCCAGAACTAGAAGACTTTCTGCTGAAGAGGGACTATGTCGGCGCTCTCACTATGCTTGAAGTAAGTCCGTGAAGTGATTTGTTTGTACATCATAATAAGCCCTAAGAACAGTGCTGTATACATTGTGAAAGTAAACCAAGTCATTCATCATCATAATTGATAGCCTCCTCTAAATAATGTAACCAAAAAAGTAAATGGTATCCGTCCAATCCGTCTGTTTTCTCCGACGCAGCAGGCAAAGGTGTAATATAGTCTACCTACTTTTATCTACTTTTATCTACATTAACTACAAAATGTCCCACTGATATTATAGAGGCCAAGCCTATATATTGCCATCAATAGGCATACATTCAGTCTCCGGGCTGCTACTGAAAAATTCCTTAATAGTAATTCCAATTAACACTTCCTGACCTTGGAATCAAACCCAGGACTCCATGCTTAAGCACTTGACTAACAAGGCCGTTTTATAATAATTCGTAATTATCTCTCCTAGTTCCTCAAACACGAGGGAAACGCAGACGTGTGGCCAGACGTGTGGAGCGCCTGGTGCTGGTTCCACCTGGGCGAGTACCGGCGCTCACTGGACGTGTACCTGCGCGTACGCACACGGGACAAACTGGATGCCTGTGTGTCTGACTACATCGCCATGGATATCGCTGTATGCTACTTTTATTTAGGTTTGTAAGCCTTTTTCATGTACTCCATGTGTCAGCATGAGCTATTCAAGATAGATCCAGGTGAAATATCGTAATGAACTTTGGTAAAGGGTAAGCTTTAAAGGCCCTCTTTGGTCTAGTTGAGGAGGTAGCTTTATTGGAGATATCTTTAAAAGATAATTACTCCAAAAGCTAGGCTACAAATCTCTGTTACAAGGGACTCAAGTTCAGTATCTAAATTTCACGGAGTTTAATATGGCACTTAAGTAGTTAACAATAGTGATTTCAATTAAAATTTCAGGTATGTACCAAGAATCACAGGAAACAGCCGAAGAAGCACCAAACTGTTCTTTAAAGGTACTTCGATTATTATTATTCTGTTATAATGAAGACTACCATTACTGAATTCAAGCATTTTCTGCTGATTTGCTGAAAGGACAGTTGAAATACTCTTTTAAATTCCTCTCCAGACGCGTTTACAATTCCACCTGGCACACAAGCTAAGTGACGAGGAGTCGCTGATGCGCGCACACGCAACTCTACGCGACATGCCCGAAGACCAACTGTGTTTAGCTTCAGTGCATTACCTGAGAGCACATTACCAGGAGGCTATCGATGTTTATAAGAAGCTTTTGTTGGAAAGGCGGTAGGTCTAGATGTCATTAAGTTTAGAAGACCCAGAAATTTCTTTTATAGGTTTGTTGACCCACATGGAGAATTGTGGGATTATAAATTTATATCTAGCTAGGCTGATTCAGGCTTTGGACATGACAGAAGTTACGGCGACAGTGATTGAGGCACTTCGACCACATCATTTTATAACATGACTAGGCTAATCACGTCACTAAAGAAGTTTAGTGGTCATTAAGTTTCGAACAAAACAACGCTTTTCGGATTCTTTACCGTTGTCAGATACGATACGTCGCGCGAGTGCATTATGAGCGCATTCTACTGCTACGCACAGTAAAAAAATACGAATACGGTTTAGCGTTCAAATTATAACTGCACCGTAACTTCTTCCTAGCGTATCGATGGTAAATAAGAAATTTGTTGTGAAAATTCAAATATTATGTTTAGCCCATAATTCAGCCAAGCGAATTCTGTTCGCTGACGCAGTCCTAAGTTTTTCTAGAGCACAGGTGACAGACCGGGCACGCGGCGCAAGATGGAAGGTAGGTCGTTGTCTGAAGACCATAACTTGATCGGCGCGTCATGAAATTACGTGAACAAGCCCAGCATATTGCGAGATAAAAGGTCCAACGAGCCTAAAAATAACAAATTAGCTTCATGTTATATTTTAATGCCTTACAGATATAAAAGATTTGAAAAAGACGACTTGGAGTGGGTTAAGATTTTGCCTTCTGTCGATGGGTGATAACCTAATTATGCTTTGCGTAGGTTGTCAGGAATACGACGGAATAATTTCATTAGCTTCTTTGTCTCAATAATTTATTTCTGGTTTTGGTGTTAGTAACTGCGTAGATAAGTAAGTACTAAAAGTTAGCGTAATCCATTGCAATTGCTTACAATGTTAACTTTATTATTGATAATTGTTTTACAAATGTTTGTCAACATCATGTAGATCATACAAATGAATTAAGTACCTAAGTATCATCTGTATTATCCTAGCACTCGTAGCATTCGAGAGTTAAGAGGGCTTACAACAGTCCACTAGAGCCTCTCGTTTAAAAAAATATTATCTCGTGACTGAGAAGGAATTATGAATAACGGCTTGTAAGGATCCTCGGTAAGTGTATCTAGAATTTTCTAATACTTTTTGTAAATTTTCATATTGAGACACGAAGCAAAAAAAATCGATCTAAAGGAAAGCGGCCACGATCGTGTATTGTTGCTTCGTGTCTAAACACTGAGGGTCCTTACAAGCCCTTATTCATAATTCCTTCTCAGTCACGAGATAATATTTTTTTGAAGGAGTAGCGCTAGAGGCCCTTTGTGCGCCCTCTTAAGCGCTATTTTAGTTATTATACTTTGAAAAAAAAACAGCTATTATTTGTGATCGTAAACACTTATATATAGTTTTGACAGACACAACTCAAAATTGAAAGCATCAAGGATTTTCCTCTTACATTTTTAATGTTCTTCTTGCATCTCTAACATTTTTGCAGCACGTTTATGGCGTTGAACGTGTACGTGGCTCTTTGTTACTACAAGCTGGATTACTACGACGTGTCCCAGGAGGTGCTGGGGGTCTACCTAGCTCAGTACCCCTCCTCCACCGTCGCGGGGAACCTGAAGGCTTGTAATCTTTTCAGGTAAATCTTCTTTGTTAACTTGTTAGGAAGGAAGAGTGCATTGGTTTCATTCTTTTAACATCTGGGACGCTAAGCCGATTTGCAATTTGATATTGAAAATGGATGTGGGGATGATACACTCGATTCTTATACGAGGTTCTATAAATCCTATAAATATTCTTTCGTCAGTAAACCATTCAGCAAAAAACATAAAAAGAAAAAGCCAAATTTTTCACCAAACCCACCTGTTCAGCTTCGGCGTGGGCTTGATTCGGTACAACCGGGCGGCGAAATCCATACTAATATTATTTGAAAGTTTGTCTGTCTGTCTGTCTGTCTATATGTTACCTTGTCACGCCTAAACTACTGAACGAATTTCGATAAAATTTGGCAAGGATATAGATGGCATCCCGGGGAAGGAGAGAGATGATGATGATGATGATGATGACAGGGATGACTGGGTGGAGGACCTGAGCGGCTCAGTGACCCTCATTTCGTCGGCCGCCGCCGGTACCCCGTCGCTTGAGGCAGTCAAGAGGGGACGGGGTTGCGTGGCAGCACGGTTCGGGGAGATTGTCGTGGTAGGGGTATACTTCTCCCCGAACCGAACTCTCGCCGAGTTCCACAACTCCCTTGCGGAGTTGAGAGTCGTCGTCGTCGGGTACCATACCCTGCCCGTGCTCGTACTCGGGGACTTCAATGCCAAGAACACGGCTTGGGGTTCCCGGTACACGGACACACGGGGCGGGATGGTGGAGGACTGGGCTCTGGAGACAGGCCTGGTCGTCCTAAACCGGGGTTCTGTCCCCACGTGTGTGCGGATGCGGGGCGAGTCAGTGGTGGACATCTCGTTCGCCAGCCCCGCTCTGTCACCGCGTGTCCTTGACTGGCGCGTCATGGAGGGGGTGGAGACGTACTCCGACCACCGGTACATCCGGTTTGACGTCTCCGCCCAGACCTCGAGCGCGCTGGTCCGACAGGCCCCGAGTGGTCCGCGGTGGGCGCTGAAGAAGCTGGACCGGGAGCTCCTCCTGGAAGCCTCGATCGTGCAGGCCTGGGTGTCACCACCGGACAGGCCTGCAGACATCAACGTCGAGGCGGAGTGGTTCCGGGAGGCCATGTCCGAGATTTGTGACGTGGCAATGCCCCGGGTCCAGCCCGGACGTGCCTGGCGCCAGGTGTACTGGTGGTCGCCGGAATTAACGTCTCTGCGCGAGGCGTGCGTTGCCGCGCGACGCCTGTACACCAGGCACCGCAGGCTCCGTATCCGCCCTTCGGATACGGAAGCCATTCAGGCGGAGCTGTACGAGGGTTACAGAGCGGCGAAGACCGCCCTCCGAGCGGAGATCCTGCGGGCCAGGGGACTGGCCCGTGAGGAGTCGCTGGGGACTCTGAACAGGGACCCGTGGGGACGCCCATATAAGGTGGTGCGGGAGAAACTCCGCCCATGGGCTCCCCCGCTGACGCAGAGTCTCCGGCCCCAGCTCGTGGAGGGCGTGGTGAGCGCTTTGTTCCCTTCGCGGGGGGAGCATACTCCCCCGCCCATGGCTCCGCTTCCTGCGGTGCCAACTGCGGACCACATGACCGACGATGACGACGTTGCTCCTGAGGTGACCGAGGTAGAGTTGAGAGCGGCGGTACGTAGGCTGAGTGCCAAAAATACCGCCCCAGGACCCGACGGCTTACCGGGAAAAGCCTGGGTCCTGGCCTCGGAGGCTCTCGGGCCTCGACTAAGAGGGCTCCTAAGCGCATGCTTGGAGGAGGGCCAGTTCCCACTTCGTTGGAAGACGGGGAAACTGGTCCTCATTAAGAAACCGGGGCGCCCGGCGGACTCTCCGTCCGCTTACCGGCCCATCGTGCTGCTCGACGAGGTGGGCAAGCTCTTTGAAAGAGTCATTGCAGACCGCCTCGTCGGGCAGCTGGTGCGGGTGGGGCCGGATTTGGCGGAGAGCCAGTTTGGTTTCCGCAGGGGGCGCTCCACGGTGGATGCCATCATGCGCGTGCGAGCCCTCACGACGGGGGATGCTGTGGCCCGGGGTGGGGTTGTCTTGGCGGTGTCTCTAGACATCGCCAATGCCTTCAATACCCTGCCCTGGAGTTGCATCCGGGAGGCATTCCGGTATCACCGGATGCCGACCTATCTCTGTCGTGTAGTCGAGGCCTATTTGGCGGATAGAGCAATTATCTACCCCGGTCACCAGGGAGAATGGAACCGGCGAGAGATGTCGTGCGGTGTCCCACAGGGATCGGTCTTGGGGCCGCATCTGTGGGACATCGGGTACGACTGGGTGCTGCGCGCCGACCTCCCTAGTGGCGTCAGCGTGGTGTGCTACGCTGACGACACGCTGGTCCTGGCGCAGGGGAGGTCGCACCAGGCGGCGGCCGAACTGATGACACGCGGGGTTGCGACAGTCGTCGAGAGGATCCGGCAATTGGGACTCGAGGTGGCCTTGCACAAGTCCGAGGCCATGTGTTTTCATGGTCCTCGGAACGCGCCACTGTCGGGTTCCCAAATAACGGTAGGAGGGGTTCACATCGGCGTCGAGTCGACGATGAAGTACCTGGGACTCGTCCTCGACAGCCGGTGGAACTTCGTCGAGCACTTCCGACGTTTGGCTCCCAGACTGCAGCGGGCCGGGGCTGCTTTGAAGCGGCTCTTGCCCAATCTGGGGGGGCCAAACGCCTCCTGCCGGAGGCTCTACGCGGGGGTCGTGCGGTCCATGGCCCTTTACGGGGCACCGGTGTGGGCGCGTTCGCTAAGGCTCCGGCCAGCCCGCCGGTTGAAAGCGTCCCAAAGGGTCATGGCCATCCGGATGGTACGGGGATACCGCACGGTCTCCTGCGAGGCGGCGAGCCTCCTTGCCGGATTGCCGCCGTGGGATCTGGAGGCAAAGGTCCTCGCGCACGTTTGGGAGTGGCGCGAGGAGGCGAAACGCCGGGGCGTAACTCCGCTGCCGCGAGAAATCACGGCACAGCGGACAGAGCTCCGGCGGGATCTCATGGCGGCATGGAGAGTGCGACTGTTGCAACCCAGCGCAGGGCACGCCACAATTGCGGCGGTAAGACCCCTCTTTGAGGAGTGGCTTGAGAGGCGCCACGGCGTCCTCACCTTCCGCCTGACGCAGGTCCTCACCGGACATGGCTGTTTCGGGAGGTTCCTGTTTCGTATAAGGCGGGAGGAAACGCCCGGGTGTTATCATTGCGTGGATCGACCGGAGGACACGGTGGAGCATACGGTGGAGGTCTGCCCGGCTTGGGCAGAGCACCGCCGTGTCCTCGTGGCGGCGATCGGCGGCGGCGACCTCTCGCGTCCGGCCCTGGTTCAGGCCATGGTACGGAGCGAGAGGGAATGGGAAGCCGTCACCTCCTTCTGCGAAGCAGTAATGCTCGCGAAGGAGGAGGCGGAGCGCGAGAGGGAGAGGCAATCTCTACGCCCTCGCGCCCCTAGCCGCCGCAGGAGGAGGAGACACCCTGGGCGTCGGGAGTCGATTGCCGACTCCCGGCCACCGTAGGCGCGGGCTTGCGGACGGCGAGCAATGGGCAGCTCGTCGTCCGGTAAGGACCAGGCCCGGGTCGACGGCGCGTCGTGTTCCACGCGCGCCTCAAAGAGATGTCAGCAAAATTGACGGGGTCCCATAGGACCGATGCCTGCTGGGGCTGCGGATTGTTCGAAAGAGTTACCGTGGCCCTGGCGCACAGGCAACTGAAGGAACACGGGTGGGTTTTAGTCAGTAAGAGTCTGACACGCCCTTCCGCTCCGCCCAGAGCGGGAGACGTCATTTGATGATTTCCCACCCAAAAAAAAAAAAAAAAAAAAAAAAAAAAAGGGGAAGGAGATAGGCTACTTTTTGGCTCATAAATAATCCTATAGGGAATGAAATTTTGTATGGGAAACCCAGTATTTCTTTATTTTAAAATTAACATGTAATATTGTTTTTTCCCGACTGCGCGACGCAAAGTAGGGTAATGTTTTTATCAGCCTATGTATGTATGTATGTTTGTTCCTTTGTGGCGCTCTAGAAATCAAACGCGTAGACCGATTTTGATGATTCTTTCGTCAATCGATTTGTCATAATCTTGTGAATGTCACTAAAGACATGACAGTAATCAAAATTCAATATGGCGACAACCAGACGCCATATAGTGAAAAAGAAAAAAATTAAGTCGACGAACTATGTCAAGTGGGGTATCGATTGAATAGGTCTATGAAAATAATGTTTAGTTTAGCTCTAATCATTTTTCATTTTGAATGACCATTTAAGATATATAACGATTTTAAGTTGGTTAGCGACCATTCTCACTAGTTTACATTTTCAAAACTTGTAATAAAGCTGTGATAAAGTTCTTATATAATCGTATCATAGGTGTTATATTAACGTGAAAAACAATAATTACCTATAATACTTATAATTCTTAAAATCGAGTGACAAACCCAGAATGTCATTGCTTTGAAAGATAATTTAAACGATCGTTACCTAAAGCGTTACTTAATACAGTCAGAGAAAAAAAAACCTAACTAAAAAGTGTAAAATAAAAAAAAGTTAATCTAAAAAATCTAAAACCCGACTGCGTAAAAAGTGAACTTTAAAAAAGATGGAAACAAGATGACATATTTTTGTCTTCAATAATCAAAAAACCCGACTGCGTAAAAAGATAGAAAAAGATAAAAAAGATAGAAACAAGATGACATATTTTTGTCTTCAATAATCAAAAAACCCGACTGCGTAAAAAGATGGAATAGATAAAAAATATAGAAACAAGATGTCATATTTGGGTCATTTTCAAAATTTTTGTACATTTTGTTGTGTGAAAACGTCCACGTGAATATTGACCAGAAATAACACATTGAACCAATCAAATTAGTATTATTTTCCTTGAACAACATTTTCTCCAGATGGGTTTCGACATTTCAGATCAAAATAATAGGTAATTATATAAAAAAAAGGTGTTAACTAGTTTGGTGTCATAATATTTCCATACATTAACCCTGTGTCTCTAAGCACGAGCGCGTTACAAAAAGTTTCATAAAAAAGAAACTCCTCACATATTTACTTGTTTTCATTACGCAATATTTTTATGACTTTAATTGTGATGTTAAGAATATAAAATATAAATAAATAACCTATTGCATAATAATAATAACATCCTTTCAATATCTGTCTTCCATTTCATTCAATTTTGTTATTCGTTTTTGTTACACCGATATCGGTAGATATTTGACGTTATCAACTATCAACATTCTCAATTTAAAACCGTCCAGTCAGATGACAATAGAACGTCAGTCCGCCATTCTGACAAAGGGTTCCACCGACAAGAAAAGTGTGTTTGTTCCTGTGCACTGCATTTTCAACAAAAAACCATTCATTTTGGTTGTACACCAGTAAATACCACGGTAAGTCTCTCTCTTATTATTTTTGCGTAAATGTTAAGATTAACTATGACCAACTTCGAAACAGAAGCTGGATAAATCCAATAAGATTATTTCTAACCTTAAAACATTAGAGGTTGTAATTCAATCTCATGGTTGATTTCATTTTCGTAACGATTTGTTACGTTTTTTTGTTGCTTATCAAAAATGATGTAACAAAAATGAGATAAAGCCGATTCATACGGAACTATTTTTTATATTTTTAAATATACTTACATTGTATTATTTTTTAAATATCCTCTTGACCGTTAAGCGACGTAAAAAGTAATTGGAACGAAGTACTTTAACGCGGCTTGCGGTAGGAGTATACTGGCAGAAATCGTCACGCGAAAAAGCGTTCATACTTACGACTGTCTTTCTCTAATTCGAAAGAAAGAGAGAGAGAGCGAGAAAATGTGAATTTGGTCAAAATGAAAACCCAAGATCGGGGCTGCGAAAAATTTCACAGTTTTCGCATAGTAAAAGTCTGTTGCTCATTTTCACGAGTAACTACTATGTTCTGTAAAAGTCTGTCAAGGTATTCTGATTACGCCAATAATAATTAATATCATTTATTTTTATTAAAATGTAATAATTAACATTATTATTATTAATCTCTAAAAAAACATAATTGTATGAGAAGTAAAAGAACATTTCACAATTTTTTTATGTTACACGATAGTTTCTAAAGTTTAAAACTTATTGTAGTAGGCCACTGTTGATTATCTATCCCTACCTAGTGACTTGTGTAATATAGATACTAAGTATGTTTTATTTTATTTGTTTTACTAGCCTTTTCAAAATAAAAGTTTTGCTACAAAATAATTCGCTTCATCATTATTTTTGTAATAACTTATATAAGGTTATTACTAATTTTCAACTCTATGTTCCTCGACAAAATGTTTATTTTGACTGGGCTAGATATTTTAATAAGTAATTAAATAAATGTTAAGGACCATAAGAAATACACTATTTTGAGACTGATTTTATGTGACTAATTCAACAGACTCATTATATTATTAATAATTGATTAAGAAGTGATTTCGTTGTTTTAATGATCTTATGTGAAACAGCCCTAATATTTCGTTTTTGTTATTTCTTTGTTACGTTATTCATTTTTGTAACGGTATTCGTTTTTGTTTCATTTTTGTAACTGTACAATAAATTTGAAAATGACCCATTTTTGTCTCCAATCCCACACCCAATCTCATGCAGTCGGAGGCATCTTCCTTTTATAACAATAAAGACCTATAATTGTAACAGTCGGGTTTTTTGATTTTTAGATTAACTTTTTGTGTACTTCCTATCAAGAGATTGACGGGATCGGAAATAATAGTCATAGTCCGTATCTTGAAGTCCAGGGATCCGGGGGTCAGGGGGGTTGGTGGGGTCTTTGGTTTTGTTACCTTTTCATGCCGTAACGGCTAAACACTTGTGTTCTTGTGCACTTCGTATACCATATTATTATAATAAAAATATGTATATTTAGGTTAAGATATTTATCTATGGGCCTGCGTCGCCTGAAATAAATGGATTATTATTATTATTTATTATTAAACAGATTTCGTTGAAAGGCATACGGTTAGGCCATTACCTGGGTTAGGACATAGAATGCTATGAATCCCGGTAGTACGTTCCTGTGGAATAATTTCTGACCTTTACGTGGGCGAAGCCGCGGGCAACAGCTAGTCGAATAATATAATAGAATAGAATAGAATACTCTTTATAATATATTTTGCTGCCGGCTATACCGAATCATGCCGACCCGAACAAGTGTGTGACGACAACAACACCTTATGGCGAAAGCGTCAGGGTATCCCTCGAACTTAAAATTTTCTTACGATTTTTGCAGGTCAGTAGAATAGAATACCCTTTATTATGTACACCATAAAAATTACAGATATAAATGGTATGGCATGTTGTATGTTGCCCTAAATATGATTCGCGGCCGTATCAAATATTTATTTATAGAAATATAATCATTATAATCATCAACACAACTTTTTAAGTTCATATTACCCTATTGAATGACTATTACATGAAATCATGACATTTGAGGCCAATTCTAATTTAAGGAGCTATATTGCTGATACTAATGATTACATAATTCGGTAAAGCCATATTGGTTACGGTCGCCAATAATATTTTAATCAACATACAACTCGACACTGACCTGAAAATTTCAAAATAACGTAAGATTTTTTTTATTTGGGGGCTACCTTAGCGCATCCCCCTTAACTTATGAATACGACAATTTCAGATTGTATAACGGTAAAGCAGCTGAAAATGAACTGAAGCAAATGACCTCAGATCAGCACACGTTCGGACAGGATCTAGTCAAGCATAATCTGGTAGTCTTCAAAAATGGCGAAGGTGCTTTAAAGGTACACAACTCAATTTCCCCAAAGCTATTTCTTTTGTACCGCTCCTGCTTCGCACGGTTTTTACGACTTCACAAAACATGGTGGAATAGAAAAGAATATAATAGAATTACTCTTTATTATGTACACCATAAAAATTACAGATATAAATGTAGACATTTTACACAGAGTGACACAATGGGCGGTCTTATCGCTAAAAGCGAAATCCGTTATTAAATGTAAGTTTAATATGAATGTAACATAACATCAAGCCTGTAACCATTGAAGAGTTAGGCAGAGTTGTACGTATTGTACACCCACATTTCGCCAGTTATGTTTAAGTCTCATGTAAGGCGCGAGCCTATTGCCATCAACCGGGTACAAATCCAGACTCCGGGCTGCTACTGAAAAATTCCAGATGGAAAAACCGACTAACACTTTGCCCGACCCGGGATTCGAACCCAGGACCTCATGCTCAGCCGTAGCGCTTGCGACCAACGAGGTAGTCAGTAATTTATGCACATTTACTAAACCTTCCGGAATAAACTCACTAAATGATGGTAAAATCCACATCAATATCCGTTGCGGATTTTAAAAGAAAAACGCGACACTCAGACATGAAAAGCGACTTTAATTTTAATTAGGTATGTTTAAATAGGTACGCATACCTTGAATTGGGAAGATTTTCTATTGATGCCTTTCCCCAGGTCTTACCAGAACTAGTGGACGTGGTGCCAGAAGCCCGGCTCAACTTGGCAGGGTACCGTCTCCGTAACCGAGAGCCTTTGGAAGCGAGGACTTTACTGGAACCCTTGCAGCCCACCTCGCCCTTACACTACATCCTGAGGGCTGTAGTCGCAGTCAGACTGTACAATGAAACTAGTGATGTGAGTACAAATAAACCCAAAAAAGCTTTGCAATGTGCTAAAGTCAGGCAATTTGTCGACGAAGTGATAAAATACGAAGTGTTAAAATAATTTGCCTATTGTAAACAAAATCAAATAATTTATTTCAAGTAAGTAATTAAAGGCACTTTTGAACGTCAACATTTACAAGAAAAAAAAATAGAATTGATTCTAGTTGCCCCTTCCAAAACGTTATTTCGTATGGAGAAGAATGGTCCGGAAACTAGAATATGGTCATATCAGTCTTATTGCAGCCTTATTTGTCGAAGCTAGGTAATTTCATAATTTGTCCTGCACGTTTTACATTCATTTTCGAAAGGATATCGTTTTACATCTCAATGCAAAAAATATGAACTCTTTTGAAAATGCATAATGACAGCAACCAAAATGTGCAGCGGCAAATTGTTGATACTTTCCACCAAGGTCGCCAAACCGCTGCCATCTTGATAGCAGATATTTTTCGCACGGCATCAGTTTACCGACGATATGAAAGAAGACATTTAAAATCCTTTCATTTCAGGACGAGCAACTAAAACTGGCCCAGCAGAGTTTCCACCTGGTAGGCAGTTCGGCGTCAGAGTGTGACACGATTCCGGGCCGCCAGTGCATGGCGTCCTCCTACTTCTTAGCAGGGCATTATGAAGAAGTACTTGTGTATCTCAACTCTATCAAAAGTTTCTTCGTCAATGATGATACTTTCAACTTCAATTATGCTCAGGTTTGGTTTTGAAAACGACAACATTATATAAGTTCTGTGTCCTATAACAATTCATGCCATGTTTTCCGTTATAAAATACAGGAACAAATCCACCTTCTTACTCTATTGAGCATGATATAAGTATGTATCGTGCTTATCAGACATGGCTACCATGCTATCATGTTTACTAACTTTTAACTTAGAAAAACATCTCCTGGCCGGATGCTCATGGCTTCGCTTCCTTTATAAATAATGTTTCAATATTTTATTAATCATTTTATGTATTTATGTCAATTTGGCTATGTTTTCAACAGACTTTAAAGCTGAGAATATTTTAGATATTTTAAGACAGTTAATGTTGTAATCAATAGGCTAAAGTAGCGACGGGTTTCTACCGCGAGGCTGAAGAATGTCTCCTGACGATACAAGACGAGGCCATGCGCAGCTCGTTCACGTTCCTAGCCTGTCTGTGTCGCTGTCACGTCATGAACAAGGATGCTGCGCTCGCCTGGGAGATTTGTGTTAAGGTAAGGAAACGAATGCATCTGAAGAGAGTCTCCTGACGAAACTAGACGTGGCCATGTGCAGCCCGTTCACGTTCCTAGCCTGACTGTGTCGCTGTCACGTCATGAACAAGGATGCTGCGCTCGCCTGGGAGATTTGTGTTAAGGTAAGGCAACTAATGCATCTGAAGAGAGTCTCCTGACGAAACAAGACGAGGCCATGCGCAGCTCTTTCACGTTCCTAGCCTGTCTGTATCGTTGTTACGTCATGAACAAGGATGCTGCGCTCGCCTGGGAGATGTGTGTTAAGGTAAGGAAACTATTGCATCTGAAGAGAGTCTCCTGACGAAACAAGACGAGGCCATGCGTAGCTCGTTCACGTTCCTAGCCTGTCTGTGTCGCTGTCACGTCATGAACACAGATGCGGCGCTCGCCTGAGAGATGTGTGTTAAGGTAAGAAAACTAATGCATCTGAAGACAGTCTCCTGAGGAAACAAGACGAGGCCATGCGTAGCTCGTTCACGTTCCTAGCCTGTCTGTGTCGCTGTCACGTCATGAACACAGATGCGGCGCTCGCCTGAGAAATGTGTGTTAAGGTAAGAAAACTAATGCATCTGAAGACAGTCTCCTGAGGAAACAAGACGAGGCCATGCGTAGCTCGTTCACGTTCCTAGCCTGTCTGTGTCGCTGTCACGTCATGAACAAGGATGCTTCCCTCGCCTGGAAGATGTGTGTTAAGGTATGGAAACTAGATTGAAAAAGCCCACTCCAATTTTCACTGTTCTCTTTGGAACTTTGCTTAAAAGAGACAATGACTGTGCTGTGCCCGTTGTGAGCTTAATGACGACACTTTTTGAATCAATTAATAAATGGGGGCAACATCGACGCGCAACCTGTTACTATAATAGATTCAGTACATGATTCTGAACCGCCCAGTAGGTTATTCAAAAAAATAATTGCTATTCCATACATGTTAACCGCGTAGGTATTGCACTTTTTTATGAAATAGCAGTTATATATTTTTTTTTTGATAACCGATAGAATATTTCTACGCTAGGGGTCCAGAATCATGTGCACATGTGAATTCATGGTTACAGTTTGCGCGTCGATGTGCCTGCAACTATAGGGGGGCAGTGACATCGGTGACCAGTTCTTATTAATACAGGAAAAAAAAAAAAACTGACACAGGTTACCACCTTTTTGCCCAGCAAAATGTTTCCATTATAACTTCATAACAGACCAACGCTATTTGCTTGCCGACAAACCAAATGTAGGTCATATCGTATGTAGATTTTGTTGGGTGGGTCTTGTTTGAAAATGTGACTTTTAATTAGATTTGACTTTATACGAGTATATGACTTTATTACGAACCCAGACAGGCGCTTTGCTTTGTGTAAGTTATTTCATCACCAGTGCTCTCAAAAACGGTGAAGGAAAACATCTTGAGGAAACCGGCACGTCCTAGAACCAAAAATTCGAAGACATGCGACTTCCACCAACCCGCACTGGCCCGCGTGGCGGATTACGGCCCACTCCCTTTCACAGAGAGGAGGCCTGTGTATCCCAGCAGTGGGAACGTTATATAGGCTGATTGTGTATGAGATTTTTGTTTGCGCCACTAAGCAAAAATAAACAAATACTTAACTGACTTTTCTTTATAATATTAAATCAGTGCACGTACGTATTTGGTTGACAGTCAGCGGGCACTCCCGACAGCTTCGCGTTGTTGCAACTGGTTGCCAATGACAGCTACCGAATGGGTCAGTTCCTAGTCGCCGCCAAAGCTTTCCACATGCTCGATAGGTGAGTTCAATTATCACAGATCAGTCTATTTAGAGCGGATTTAATGTGAACTAAAATACCTACTTGAAATTGATACTATACGATATATCTACGAGTACCTACACATACTACTGCAATTTTTTCTATAGCTGTTTTCAAATCTGGGAAAGTTCCAATTTTTTTATACCTACCATAACGAGAATATACTGGTCCAAGTGCTGAATATGAATAAATAATGCTATTTAAACAAAAAAGCATGATTAATAGTTATTTATGATACTAGTGCGGTAAGTTAGTTTTTACAAAGGAGTAGACGAATGTAAGCCCGACACGAAGTCGAGGGCTTACCATAGTCACGAAGTTTGTATATACAAATTTCCGCACGTGTGTCAAACCACGTTTTTCAACACATTTGCGAGAATACAGTGCAATATTAATATCGGATTCCTCGCTTGAACTCATATTTTTTTTTATAAAATGACAGTCGGAAAGTCGCAACAATTTTTGACGTTTATAATAATTGAAAATGGCGCCACGTGCGCGTGGTGAAAATTAGAACTACAATTTTCGTCTCATTTTCTCTTTAGTATTACGTATTGAGCAAAATTGCTTCCAAGGAGGTTCGATTATTCAGCTTATTTATTCACGTAATGTGAAACTCCTTGGTCGACTTCTTATACTTTTTTTATGGAAATAAAAAAAAACCGTAATGGATACGCACGGCGCTATACAGCGAAGTATGCGGTAAAAGAGGTACTTAGGTGAGAGTATCTATTTTACCGCACATTCCGTTGTGTGGTGCGTAATTTAACAATGTATAAAGGCTTCGTAAATGCATTTTTTGAGCAAATGTCTTCAAAGTGAGATTGAACAGGCTTCTTCTGGGTAAGCTCACTCCATCGTCGACTTTGTCTCTGTCACCTCTGACCTAGACTAAAGTCAAGAGCAAACCCATCTCAAATAAAAAAAAGTGTTGAAAAAACATTAAAGTTTTAATAACGACTTATGATAGGTATGTAAAATGTTGGCAGCGATCTATAATGTCAGCAACATTCATACTTAAACAGTTCATCAATGTTGGATTAACATCCCAGATTGGACGGTGGCCCAGAAATGTGGGAAGGTCTCCGCGGGGCAGTCTGTGGATGCGCCCAGGCCGCCGCAGCCAACAAGCCCAATGCTACAGCTGACCTCAGAGACGCCCTGGCCTTGCTCAAAGGCCCCAGGTCTCACACACGAGCTGACAACATCGTGAGGACCATCACCAAGTGGGCCCAGCAGAATAGAATCCCAGTGTGATCGGAGTCCAAGGCTTGCCTTGTAGCGTAGCCTTCTGTAGAGTAGTGTAGAACTGCATAGTGGGTTTTAAGTGATATTTTGTTTAGTTCAATGAATTGTTTAAACAGTGAATGATCTACTTTTATTTGGGGTGCCTGAACGTTCTGTATTAGGTCCCCGTGTTTGGTCTTTCTAGCCGGAAACAACCAAAATAGTCCTCTAAGAAAAAAAGGAGGTACTTAAGTAAGTATGTAAGATAATATAATATATAAGATTTCAAATAAGATCATCATTCATTCGCAACCAAGCTTTGGTACCTTTCCTAAGTGCAAGTGCTTATAAAACCTGCCCATGTTTATTGATAAATGATAAATGGTTTTATTTCTGTAAGTAGGTTTAAACAAACACTTTTACACGTCAATCATATTTTAAAAACTAGATGAGGTCGGCGTTTCCTATCCGACTACTCTGAGAAGAAAGCCCGAAACAAACGCGGAGGTCACAGTCTCTTTTAAAGTTCAGACATAATTTTGGTCAGATCATGTGAAGACCATGTAGATTTGTGTCTGAAATGGTCTTTAGAAGGAAAAACCACACAGATTGAGTGGACCTGTCCAGTCAGTGCACGCGTTTGTCAGATAGATAGTTTTAAGCGGCATACGTTAGTCTTGACCAAGTCCGTAATTACATTAAACTCATAACGTGAACAAATTCTCGCCCTCGATGATTCACCTCACGAACTCGCTAAAAAGTATAATTTATCACATACAAACTAAAGTACTATAGTAGGTAGGTACTTATTCATAGAACCAGTATTTCTCGGACATATTCGTACGTTCGCCCTCAATTGGTAGTTACATTGAATATGTATATAGCCGCAAATTGGCGGAATATGCCAATGTTATTTCTTAATTCGTACACACGTATCATTTCTAGATTTGGTCTCACGTGGCCCAGGTCTACAAACTTAATTTACTACTTCCTTTTAATTATCTCAAATATTCACGCACTAGCACTATTCCCTTTGCCTGAACTTTTAATTAAACCTAACTTTACAACCGCAAATTGCGAAGCTAGACAACGATATGAATACCTAGAATTAATGTTGCCTAGCTACAAGACGTCAACAACAAAATGTATCCTGTAAATTTTCTAAATAATAGAATAAAATAGAATACTCTTTATTGTGTACACCATAAAAATTACAGATATTAAATGTAGATATTTTACATAAGGTGACACAATGGGCGGTCTTATCGCTAAAAGCGATCTTTTTTTATAATATTTAATAACTACTTTATTTCATATTAGTATTGCATTATGTTTAAATTAATTGATCTTAAATAAATACCCAAGAGTAAACTCAAACTCAAAAAATCAAAGCGTTTATTTCAAATAAACCAGTTACAGGCACTTTTGAATTGTCAAGGGCTCGGTCAGTCAGAAAGATGAAGCTAGTTGCCCATTCCAAAGCGTAGGAGAAGAACGGGCAAGAAACTCCATGGACACTCTTTTAAATCAAAATATGGTTTCAAAAACTTCAACAAATTTCAACAAGTCAAAGCGAAATCATCAAATACCGTGCAGTGTCCTCATTGTCCTAGAACCTTTATATTACAGCAATTACAGCAATTACCCAGACCATACACACAACATGCCTAGAAAATGATTTTCGGTCGCCGTTTTTTAATGGAATTGGGTCGAAGATAGACTTATAGCAAAAACGATGGGAAAAAGTGTTCACTCTTCATGGGAAACTATGACCTTCCCTCCAACACTGTAAGTAGAAGATCTATTCACAAATTAGCTAAAGAAATAGAACATATTGTTAAATCAGATTATCCTTGTGAACGCCTTTTGATTTATGTTACAAAGAGAAAAGAATATTAAATAAGCTAAAGATATAACAAGATAACTTGACCGACGTCAAAATTTATGGGCCGAAGATAATTTCGATGTACTAATAACCGAGGCTATCAAAGCAGACCACTCTCTCCGTAACTCCTACAACAGAAAAAAAATATAATGATAACAATGACTAAGAAACAAAAAAAAATTACGCGTCTCATACAGTGAGGAAAACACGCGGAGCCCTAAATTGGTTATTGACAAAAAATACAAGTAAAATCCTTAAACCTGAATACGAAATTTTAACGGGAAAAACGGTCATGGATGTGAAAAATGAAAAGAAAAACATGAAAAGACCCCCAGGGATTTAATCCTGATTCAAGTCTATTTACACGCTTTAACGCTACTACTAGAAGTAGACATAACTTGTGAACATGTGGAATTAGTTGCGAGGAAATTACACGGCGGTGGAGGCCCAACAGGCACCACATCAGAAAATTGGAAAGATTACTTGTTACGATTTGGAGTAGCAAGCCTGCATTTGCGGATTGCAGTAGCACAATTAACAATGCATTTAAATAACAATTTTGTACCATGGAGCCAAATACAAGCTCTTATGTCGAGTCGACTCATAGCCCAAGACAAATGCCCAGGTGTGAGACCGATTGGCATTGGCGAATGCCTATGCAGGATCCTATCCAAATGCATGATTTTAGTCACCGGGTCCGAGGTCACCGAAGCCTCTGCTCAATCGCAACTCTGCAGTGGACTAAGCAGCGGTATCGAAGGTGCTATACACGCAATGAACGACCATTTCCAAAAATAATGCCAACCAGGCTCTAAATGGGGAATGCTACTCGTCGATGCAAATATTGCTTTTAATTATATGAACAGACAGCTCTCTGGCAAGCAAGAACATATTGGCTACATTGCCCTCGTTTCTTATATAATACATACAATGGTCACGCCGAACTTGTAATACGTGATTCTAATATGAGATTATATAGCAAAGAAGGAGTAACCCAAGGATATCCACTTGTTTTGCCACTGTATTTCCTTGCAACACTACCTACCCATAATAAACAAACTTAAAACAGAACAAGCAACTTCCCAATGCTGGTATGCAGATGACTATTTTGTCCAACGGCAAGCTCAAAAGCCTACGTCAATGGTGGGATAAAATGAATAAAATACGTTACTTTCCTCAAGACAAAAAAATCATAACTAATTATTTCCGAGAACGACAAAAAAACAGCTTAACAGATTTTCAAGGGGATCAACATAATCATCATATCAGGATCACGCTTCCTTGGTAGTTATATTGGCGAAGAAAAAGAAAACTTTGTAAACAAGAAAATGAAAAACTGGCTATCCACAATAGAAGAACTTTCACTTATCTGTAAAGTCTCACTCCAAGCTGCCTACACTGCCCTCACTAAAGCAGCTCAATTCCAATGGTCATTCCTAGTAAGAGTCTTAGATAACGAAACCAATTCTTCGAACCACTAACAACCACACTGCGTATCAATTTTTTACTCACTCTACTAGGAGGCGATATCTCACCCTTGGAAGCTGACTTATTCTCTCTACCCGTTCACAAAGGTGGTTTCGCAATCTCCGCTCTATCAAAAATTATTAATAAAAGCTATGAATGTTCAAAAAAAGATTGTGCAATCCTCTCAAGTGTCACATAAATTATGTGTAATTTCTATCAAAGCATTGATAGAAATGACACATAATATGTGTAATTTCTATCAAAGCACTTGAGAGGATTGCGCAACCTTTAGAGAGGTCCAAATTATGGACCTCTCTCAACATCGTAAATCCCTTAAAGATGCACAGAAAGAAAGCCGCAAAGAGAAATACACTCTCGATGACGAACTCTTGGATACCATCTTTGTCAAACTCTCCCCTATTAAGAGAAGAGCGATTTAACGATCAATTTCTACAAAAATGAAAACATAATCCTCCAACAGGCTATCAATCGTACCGACTAAGAAAGACTATTTCAATCTATCCCCATTAGAGTTCAGAGACGCACTTGCATTAAGTTACCACAGATTACCAGTCTCTATGCCAAAATCATATGATGGCTGTGGCTGCGAGGAATTCAACGTTGATCATGCTCTATGTTGTAAAAAGGGTGGTCTAATAACACGTCGTTATAATCAAATAGAGATTTATTCTGTGACTTATGTCAACATGCATGGGGTAACGTAGTGAAAGAACCCATCATCTTCGAAGGAGACTGCGGACTACAGAGACTGGATGCTCAGAGGGAGGCGTTATTTGATATCCGTGTCGTAGACACTGACGCTCTTTCTTATATTTCGCGCCCTGTGGCCTCTACTAAAATCCGCCGACGAAGAAAAAATAAGGAAATATTCAAACCCTTGTGAAATGCGAAATGCGACATTCACCCCCCTTGCTGCATCCGTTGACGGAGTCTTCGCTCCACAAATGTCTACCTTCGTAAAACATCTTGGAGCTTCAATCGCTGACCGCTGGAATAGGCCCATTAGCGCAGTGATGGGTGGCTAAGCTCAAGAATCATCATCTCAATAATTCGTGCTACTAGCATGTGCATTCGCGGCACAAGGTATAAATTTAAACCAATAGCCAAGTTATTCGGCTTCGACGATGGAGTAGCCCTACCGGCTGAAGAACTGAGAAGACGTCGATTGCAAAAAATTGCTATGGATAAATGAGCCTGTTTTATTAGTTAATTAATCAATAATTTGATTATTTTATTATATATTTGTAGATTGTAAATAAACTTAAATGTTGATATTTAAAAAAATCGATATGAATACTGTGTATGTTATTTATAAGTTTAATCTTAATGACAATTTTAATAGCACATATGGTTCGAAGCAGTTGGTAGACCCACTTAGGTACCACATCGCCTAATTATAGGTAAGCGAGTGCAAAATTGTGTTTTATACTGACTAAAAACATTTAGCGATCGGATAGCGGATGCTAGGACCGACTAACCATAAACTAACCGTAAAGATAACCGCGAAATTGTTCAATGTTCTTTGCTCACCATGGACATATAAAAATAAATACGTACCTATATTTGTAAATATACAATTAAACAGCAGTCAGCACGGAGAAGCGACGTTCCAATGCCAGCCAGGCGCTTCATAATAAATAGACTTTGCTTTGTGTAATTTATTTCATCACCACTGCTCTCTAAACGGTGAAGGAAAACATCGTGAGGAAATTTCCTAGAGTTGAAAAAATCGAAGACATAATGACATCCACCAACCCGAACTGGGCCCGCCTGGAAGCGTGGATTATGGCCCCTCCTCACAAAGAGGAGGCCTGTGTCCCAGTCTCCCAGCAGTGAGAACGATATAGGCTGATTATTATATAATGAAAAGGTATGTTGTCTTGTTCAGTACATGTACAGTGACTCCATGTAAAATACTTCTTGAATTACTTACTTATCACTGGACAAATGTCATCATACACTTACAGGACAATGATTTTCTTAATGTCCCTCGGGAATCATCGCATTTCCGAATACAAACTATGCTAATTTCCATGTCCATCCATTATTAGATTTATCGTCACGGATATCTATGTTTATCGTGTATAATAATTTGAATTCAGAACTAAGTAGGTACATTATTGTTGTTCTGTTTTGATGTAACACAATAAAGTAAGTACTTGGTTCTGAATTCAAATTATTATACACGATAAATCTTAATGGAAATTAGCATTCGTTTGTATTCGGAAATGCGATGATTCCTGAGGGACATTAAGAAAACACTTGTACTGTACATCTCTGGATATGGTTCACACGCAAGCTACAATTTATGTATGTCTTTGCCAAGTCTAACTAGGCAATGCAAGTTACCGGTTCTAACATTAACGATTTCAACATCCACCATTTCCGCTGGGAGGCTGGTTACCTCAAGTAATTAAGAGTCGGACAGGCTTCATAAATAATTACTAGATTTAACAGGAAAACTATGCTTTAGCTCTAAATGAACCTGTTTTACTAAATGTGGGACACCGTTTAAGACCTACACGAAAAGATTATCAAATCCGTCCTAAAATGGAACTGACATAGTCCGGATGCAGAATTAAGCTCTATCGTGGATTTACTATTAAATTGAGTATTGCACAAACATATTCATTAGTAGATAATTTTTGATGCCAACGATTAGGTGTGGCCGCCACGAAGCGGTCAACCAACTCCACCTCCAAAAAGATCTCTCACTCCTATTGTCTCCTGTTAGTTCTATGACTAACTCATTAGTAGTTTATCATTGGCATGTTTCATGAAACAAGCCAATGATAATACACATGATGATGATATGATGCTTACGAGGAACTACGTGTAGTTCGTAATAAGCAACTAGATCTAGCACACTAAATTACTATTATTATTAAATTAGTGGCATTAAAAGCCCGTTTTCACTAACACTAAGCGGCATCTAAATGAATGCCTAAAGTAGCCCCGGAGTGTTAGTAAAAACAGCGGGGTAATTGCGTGACACACGCACAATGGCAATCGATCGCAATGCTTTTCATGTTGACAGTTCAGCCATGCTCATTGCGTGATTTACATTGTTGAGCAGACGATTTTTTTAAACATGAAGCAATGAATTAGGAGTTTCCTTCAAAAACCCAATGATTATGAAAGATGATGATGTGTTACGCAATTAAGGTGAAGGCATAATAAGTGCCTATTACAGCGTTAGGAACAGAATCGTACCTTTAGGGTAGGTTTCAAGCATGAGTCAAATAAATACATAAAATACTGCAAAAATTGCATTTATTTATAAAACTACATTATATTTACATGTACGTAAATAATACGATGCGTCAAGATCAGGTCCGTAGGCAACAGTCAAAGCAGTACATAATAAATAATAAGTTACAGTAGACGGGCGAGGTCATCAGGCGCGCCTAGTCTTGCTGAACGAACCTCCATAGTTTTACAGACTGGGCCGAAGAGCAAAGACGAGAAAAACTAGAAAATAGGGCGACTTCTCACAATTTTACATTCAAAAGAAAAACGTCCAATGGTACATTTTGACGTTTTAAGCATTTTCCAAAATGTTAACAAACAGGGCCCAAAAACAAAAACATTAACTTCTACAAAAGATAGGTAAAAAACACATTACAAAATTCGCCTTTACCCTGTAGCCGCGGCCTATGATTTCTAACCAAACTATTACCGAAAACTCTCAATCCAAAATCATGCAAGGTTTTCATCATATTATCCGTTTTTATCAAAATCTCAACATACTACGCTGTTCTAAACTTGAAACTGTCCAAATTCTTGACGACGGCAGAAAATAATGTTTTACTGGAGATAGTGACGTTAGATTCGATTTCCAACACTATTTTCTGTTCGTCGAAATCATTTGTTAATCGTTCAGCAAGATACTAGGTCGCTTTATATTCGTTGTTGCTGGGCTTAGCCCCACGGGTGGGCAACGCCAACGTGGGCAGCTGGTAGCGTGTACCTCGCCACGGGGGCGGCAACGGCGACCGGCGCTGGCGCAGCGTATACCTTCGCTATGGGTGCTGCCACCTGGAAGAAGATCAATCGTCAAGACAAGCAGACGGTAACATTTCAGAATTCTGACGGACTTTGGCAATTAAAAAGATTATAATAACGATAGACAGAACACAACTCTAAAAAGTGGAGGGATAAATTGAGTGAGCATTAACAATTACCTACCATATAACACACAACACGGTAACCGGTTTCGCAAGACTTTGGTAGACTCTTCTTGGCCCTCTTCATACCCAATCTGGTAGCCTTTTCTTATTTTATACTTTATTTCAACAACTATCGACCATATTCAATTTCAATAGTGAAGCTTTCTACCAGTGAAATATTTTTTGTAGTCCGAACAGTACCTACTTTTAGAGATTATCTCTTACAAACTAAAAATTTTACCTCTTTTTATGTTTAGATAAACCCAGTAAATACTACAAAACCTCTCACCGCATGTGCAGAGGCACCGGTCCTTTCAACCACGGCATTGAATCCATTGATCTTGTCGGCAGTGTAGGTGACCTTGCGCAAGTGGCCATCAGGTTCAACCAGGCTGTAGGAGCCGTGCACAACGCCGTTCTGAAGCGTCTCCGAGGCGTCCTTGTGGTCACCGGTGGCAGGGTCAGCCACACCGTATGAGAAACTGTATGCGGGATTCGGGTCTACGGGCTCAGCGCGTACCACCTGTGAAGATAGTGTTCGAGTAAAAGCTACTCATTAGAAAGGAAATACTTAAGTCGAGCACGGAGCAGTATTGGTTCTGAGGTCATGTGTCCGGACCTTACTGAAGGTACCTACAGAAAATCTGAAATCGTCACTAAATTTGCTTTAAACGACGCCGGACATCAGCGATAGCATACTGTAAATACAGCTAGGACCTTTAACATTTAAAAAAAAGCGTATCAGATTGAATTTGAACCAATTCTCCTCATACTCACAGCTTTAACGACAGGTGCAGCATATGCCGTGTGTGCGATGGCAGGAGCTGCAATCGCGTGTGTGGTGATCGCTGGCGCATACGCCGAGGCGTACGCTGGCGCGGCATACGCTGGCGCGGCATATGCTGGCGCGGCGTATGCTGGCGCGGCGTATGCTGGTGCGGCGTACGCTGACGCGGCATACGCCGGTGCTGCGTAGCCATGGGACGCGTAGCCGATGCCGTCCAGCAGCCCCGGCCGCGCCATCGCTCCGGCGCACGCGCAGCATAATAATAACAACTGACAAGAACAGGGAAGCTTCATGTAATCATGTTATTCCTGCACGCAACTCGCTTGATTTTCTGTACAGAATGCCTCTGTATTTTTAGTGCATTAAGTTAATCACATAAGTTTGAAATAAAAGTTTTCCCAAAGTAAGATATTTTCCTGTATCGTGGTTACATTATATCAGACACAGAAGAGTCTGTAGGCCACACAATATACTGTTTCATGTAAGAATCGAACCGCCTAGGTGACGCCTAGAACGAGCCTAGATGCCTAGAATGCCAATCGCTCGCAGTGCCACAAACACAACCGAGCTGTCCCTTATGTTGTGATTTTAAGGTTAAGGAGTTTGAGACAGGGAATAAATGTAAATTGTATAGCTATGAGTAATAGCTATACAATTTAAATGGTCAGTGGGTCGTCTTAGGGGCGGAGTTTATTTCACAATCGGAGACATTGGATTGCTGACCTCATTGATCAGCTAAAGTTAGAGTTTACCAGTTTAAGGCATTTCTGGATTTTTTGTCAGTATTGTGTCTGGTGAATGGCAAAGAGCTTAAATCTGACTGGTTTATGGCTATCTTTAGATTCTCCTCTATTTTGCTGTTCTGGAGTTATAGTGGCGTGATATTTCAACTAAAGGTAGGGTTTTTACCATTTCGAAATTTGAAAAATGCTAACAAAAAGCCAGACATTTAAAAAAAAAGTCCGGAGTTTACTTTAAAAACTTGCCTTTTTCCATCATTCGTTTCTAAAAGAAATCGCCTTAAGTCGAAAAGTCCGTACAATGCCCGGACGGGGAGCCTAAAAGTCGGGTGTCCGGATTAATCCGGACGGATAGTAACTCTACGTGAAGGTATAGCTTGGGCTTCTAATAATGTGATTAGAAAATGACACATTAAACACAATTTGCTAAATTTTTCTACTCATATCTAGTTTCCGTCAATATTTTCTATATTTCATTTTTATTTAAAACAATTTAATATTAATAATGTTTACCTTAGCGAGCATGTCTGTGGCGCGCACACGTCTTGAGGTGTGGAGCACGTGTGACGCTCCCCGCCAGGGCGCCGTATATAAAGCGGTGCGGACTGCGACCACGCACGATCTACACTTGATACAGATTTCGCAACAAGGATACTGGCATATGCACTGATATGTGTGTAACGTATCGGCTTAAAGGCTCGTTATGTTTGATTATTAGTTTGGGATAGTCGTTAGTCTAGAATCTAGATCAAACTGAACACCACGCCTGCATTCCCCTAAGCCTGCAAGCGTGGTGAACTGTTTGACGAAATATGGGTGTCACCCTGCCAACTTTATATGTACTAATGAAGTAGCAGGGATTATACCCACATTTCGCCTGTTATATTTAAGAATCATATACTAGGGGGCGAGCCATTAAACGGGCATAGACTCCCGGCTGCTATTGAGAATTTTCTAGTAAAAATGGGTCGATAACGCTGCCTGACTTGAAGATCGAATCCAGGACCCCACGACACGTACCTGGTCTACAGATTCTAGTGCTCACAGAAAAGGGGCAGAGTTCAACCTCAAAAAATACCTTATAAGCTATTGTTGATGGTGCTTCTGCACCTCTGTCCAATTCATCAAAAAAAAACAGACGTCCTTTCATATGATATTGCTATAGTTCCTTGTAGATAAAATTGAAGATTCACTGGTGCAATTAGATTGTTATCGACGTCGGTCGATGTCATCGATCGTAAAAATCGATCCAGTGTGGTCAATGAATCGAGCTTTTATTATTTTATTCTTTTATACTGTGTTTTCGATGTTGATTTGCACCACCTCCGCAAATAGTGCACGCATTTAAAAAAATACTTACATAAATTTTGTTTTTATCATTTACTTACCTGCGCTTTTGTTTGTTGTGTTTTTTTCTTGTTGCACCGAATTAATGATTGATTGATCAATCATTAATTAATAAAAATATAAATCAATATATAAATCAGTCAATTAATCAATCAATCATCAATTATCCATCAATCTTGAATTCATGATAGCCGGATTTAAGGTAATCGATCGACCATCCATTATATTTCGAAGCGACCAATTTCGCGTCGACGTCGATCGAGCACAATAGTTGCGCCTCTACATTAACAGGCGGGTGTCGTAGCATGACCATTAACTAATTGTCCATTGGCGTTCTGATTTAAATCGATACTTATACATGAGTAACTTTGGTATACCAGCTGAGCCACGGTGTCTAAATAACAAAGAAAATAAGACATTTTTATTACTCTGAATACAATTTCTCTGCTTATCTGGCAGATGATTCCAAACCATTGATATAAGTACTAAAAACCTTAAATATAGATATCTAGATATACTAGAAATGGGTTTTGGATTTTTAGTAAGTATATCAATGTTCCAAACACTAACCTAAGCACACATTACAACCGCGGCGGGCCGCAGCGCATCGCATTTCAATGCAAAAAAGCGCGGTGCGGCTCGCCTGTTAGTGCTGTATTTGTATCTCACGAAGCGACGCGCGCTTTACTTGAGGTATCCAAGAATACAAACACGCTATGAATGTGTGCGTGAAGACGAATATCGTCAGCACATAACACACATTGCCGACTTCACCATTGTCTCGAACGGTACCGAGAGCTCGTTCTACACTTGGTAACCACAAGTAAAGCGCGGTTCGCTTCGTGAGATAAAAACTATAGTGTGCTATGGTTAAAACAAAATGTACGAAAGTGATGTAAGTAGTGTGTTTCCATCGCACACACACACACTACACACACATACACACCCACACACCACACACACCCACACACCACACACATACACACACCACACACATACACACACACACTCCAACAGACTAATGATAGTACATTAAAAATATTAATTATAAATTTTAACATTTGTTTAGCATGTTTCATTAATTGCGAGTTATAAAGAGCGGTGTCTCCCGGCACAGGCATTTATATGCTTAAAAGGTGACGCCTCCAACTGTATACTTTACACCGTGTCGTAATGAAAATAAACTTTTTTTTTTTTTTATGTACTAGGATTTTTGCAATGCGGTGCGGCCCGCCCAAATCTGCATCAGCCTATCTCTTATGTAGTCTGTGCGTCAGCCTTCTTCTTCTACTTCCATTTTCAAAAAATCATATTTTTACTTTGTTAGCTTAGTTGTAACTTTATTGGGCATGCTGTGGTCTCCTATAGCTAATGAAGGAGTAGGTACACCTAAGGGAAGCCGGGGCATTGTAGGCCCCAGGGATAAGACGGACACCCCCTTTTTGTCATAGAAAATTAACTGAGACGTTCGTAACTAGTCGGATCGCGTTCCAGTCGAACTCGCGCTTACCCGCGTAACTGCACGTTGCTTCTAGAAAAACCGAAAAATGTAAGACGTTTTTTTTAATCTGTGTTGTTACTACTTCGTAATTGTGTTAAATTCTAAGTTATTAAGTTAATTACTATGCACGGACGAAATTGAAGCACCGTACCGATCTATGTGTGTGTTGAAAAATATAATCTTACTTGTGATATGTTATTCCTTGACACTTTCTGGGATGTAGAATTATTTTTACACCATTTCACAACACAAGAAGGCATTATTTTATTTTAATACTTGACGTAAACAGTACCTACAATGATGCTGTAGTGTCGAGTAATGGCAGCCAGTCGGCACCTTACGATGTAAATGTGTGCGTGAGGCATCTTTGTTACACTTACTAGTGCTTCACTTTCGATACGCGTGGCGCGGAGTCCTTCTTTTTTTTCTAGTCCGTGTTACTAAGTTCAATTATATAGCAAGATAACTATAAAAAGATGTGAACTAATAACCCAATAATCATTCGATTTTGTTAACACTTTTCTATATTATGACCTCGGGGGCATTTTGAGCGGGGCAAAAGGAGCAAGGTGCCAGTTTTGTCTTGGGTTATCTTGTTAAGTTTATATTTTTTCTGCAGACACAATCATGGTTCGCCACTTTCAAAGGAAGACAGAAAGTGCTAAATCGAGCTTGGGAGAGATGGAAACACCCGCAAGAGCCTATACATATCGCACCTTTAAAGACAAACCGTTACTAAACAAAATATAAAATTTTACACAGGACATTAAATAAAAAGAAATACACGTAATTTTTGCATTAGAATTTAGGATTATGGTGCTTAGAGCCATCTTTTGTGGTCATAATGATGGGTATTTATTTGCACTATACCAAAAGTTCTATTGCAAAAAAGTCGTGCATTTTTTTATTTAATGTCCTGTGTAAAATTTTATATTTTCGTTTAGTAACGATTTGCCTTTAAAGGTGCGATATATATAATGCCCAAACCCAAAGCACAAGTCCAGAACCGAAACACTAGCAGTTTATCATATAAAAAGAATCTAGAAGAAGCTCAAACACAGAAACCACCTCATGAGCAAAAAGGAAAGAAGCAAAGACGAAGAGAAAAGAAAATACGTGAAAGAATCAGAGAGGAAGACATGATAAACTTGTCTTCCTCTCTGATTCTTTGAGGTATTTTTTTTTCGTACGTGTAAATAGGTATAAAACCCTGGTTATTAGTACTGACATTCTAAAGAGGATTTGGTTACTTGCTGTGCAAATGGGTCTACTGTTCCTGTGCCAGCAAAAAGGATAATGATGACGAGACCCTTCACATTTGCTGCTTTTTTGCTCGATTTTAGACTTACATAAGAGTATGGCCTGGGTATGCCTATCATGCCCCGCATATGATAATTTTGCCCCAAACACGGGCCAAAACAGGCAGTTTCTCTTTTTTTTAAAGTTCGAGTATCTCAGAACTCCAGTAGACTGCAATAATTATTTTACGTTAATTTTAAAGAACATTAATGAGACTAATAATAGTAAATAATACTTGTTTGTCAATTATTTTATTCAATATTTCCCTTAAGGGCCGTATTGCCTCGGCTTCCCCTGCTTAATACCTGATTTGGCCCTATATTCATGTGTCATGTATTGTGTATATCTATTGTTAGAGATCCTAAACAAATACTTATATAAAAAATATGTGGTAAACAGTACTTACATTGTAAAACTGGCCTTAAATATAAGATTCCTGCGTTAGACAAGTAGGTAGCTATAAAATTTACAAAAAAAAAAATTGAAATTCCAAAAGTACACGCCTCATAATCTCATTCAATTCTATAAAAAATAACAAAAAACGAACGAAATGTCCATTCGTATTTTTACATTACTAATTACAATTAAACTAGGCACATTGAATTAGACCGTAATTTTCGAAAGGACTTAGTTTTCGATAATACCGAAGCGTTTAAAAAAAATGGACTCGATTAGTTAAGTTTTTAGGGAGTTATCGTGACCACGCCAGGATCCATACATACAGACACGCGGACGTCCGCAGATTTTTTTTTAAACAGCTTTTTAATTATTTTAAATAGCAAAATGTCTTTTGAAAATAACATGAGTGTTGAAACTAGTGTTTTTTTTTGTCGTTTTTGTGTGAATATTATTCTACAAGTGCGATATGAAGTAAATATAGACATTTTAAGCTCAAGGAATTACTTGTTCTTTGTAAGGCGAGAGTAGAGCACTTCCTCACGCGCTTCGCTTATGAGGCGTGTAATAGGCAAAAGCAGGACACTAAATAGAGACCACCGGGGTAATTGCGTAACACACTAACAGTAGGAATGGCTTCCATTTTGACAGTTCAACAACTTTCATTGCGTTATTTACGTTGTTGAGCAGACAAATTTTTCGAACATGAAGCAATGGATTTGCAATAGGCTTCAAAATGATTCGGATTGTGATTGATAGTGTGTTACGCAATTAGGGTGCTGTGCAACAGCTCCCTAAATCTAAATTCGAAAGTTCTAAAATCTGATGCAAGAAACACAGTTTGCACGTAAGTACCTACTTGTCAATTTATCAGTTATCTAGTATATCAAAAAGGACGGTTATTGACACACTGGGCTTGGCATAACCCGCTCTTTATAATTATGAGCCAATCTACATGTGTAACATAACACGCTTTTCTACCCGCTATATAATAATTTAATTAAAAATAAGTGGGTATTAAGCAGGTGGAATATCTAACAGCCTTAGTATAGACTTACCATAAAATATCAACTACGGAGACCATCGGAGAGTTTCTTCCTATGGGGGTACGCAGAAACTACAGAACGCCACCTGCTACGATCCTTACATACTCCATTTGCCTCGTTTACGTTCATACATCTGGTCATACACGCACGCCGGTTGCGAGCACTACGCACCTGACCTTTGTGAAGAACATCACCAATAAGGTCACTATATGTCTTCCTAGGGCGTCCCCTCTCGGCGCTTCCACTCAAATCTGCCTTGTAAATATCTTTTGTTAGTCGCACTTCATTCATCCTCTCAACATGACCAAACCATCTAAGCATACCCTTTTCAGTTATTGTCACTACATCTTCTTTTAAACCGCACCGTTGCCTTATCACATCATTCTTCAGCCTATCATTCATAGTCACACCACAAATACTTCGCAAGGAACGCATTTCCACAGCATTTATTCTACTTTCATGCTTCTTTTGCCACACCCAACACTCCATTCCATACAATCTTTGTGATTAGTGGCAATAGGTAAGATCCCCATAAAGTGGCTTTAGGTATGGATTACTTGCTGACCCGCGACTTCATCTGCGTGTATTTTGTATTTCATCATTACCTTAAACAAAATCCAGCGGAGTAATTGCGTAACACACTAACAGTAGGAATGAGATGTAACATTTTGACAGTTCAACATTCAACGTTATTTGCGTTGTTGAGCTGACAAATTTTTCGAACATGTGAAGCAATGGATTAGCAATAGGTTTGAAAATGATTCAGATTCTGATTGATAGTGTGTTGTGCTGACCAGGACCTAGAGCTAATAACACTAGAACAAGTATAGAGAAAAAAAAACATTATCATCACCATTCTCCTGCCCTTATCGCAATTCATATGGAGTTGGCACTGCATTTTCTTTTCCATACATCTCTGTTGGCCGTCATCTCTGACGTCACCTCCTTTCTAAACATAATATTATCTTTCACAATTTCCATCCATCGTTTCTTCGGTTTTCCACTTCTCATAAAGTCATCCAAATAACCTTCTTCGCAAATCCAATGACAATGACATCCTACTAATTTTATAAATGTGAATGTTTGTGAGGGTGGATGGATGGATGTTTGTTACTCTTTCCCGCAAAAACTACTAAACGGATTTGGATGGAATTTGGAACACAGATAGTTTATAACCTGGATTAACATGTAGGATACTTTTTATCCCGGTAGTACGTTCCCGTGGGATAATTTCCGACACCCACGCGGACGAAGCCGCGGGCAAAAGCTAGTATTATCATAATTTGAGCAAATAAAGTCGTTCAGCAGTCTGTAGTCTCAAGACAAAGAATAAATATAACTAGCCCTTTTGTAATTGTGGTCCTACTGCAAGCGATTACAAATTCTTATTTTTTAAGTTTCCGTGCCCAAAGGGTTTTTTTTTTTTTTGGTTTGGAAATCATCAAATGACCTCTCCCGCTCTGGGCGGAGCGGAAGGGCGTGTCAGACTCTTACTGACTAAAACCCACCCGTGTTTCTTCAGTTGCCTGTGCGCCAGGGCCACGGTAACTCTTTCGAACAATCCGCAGCCCCGGCAGGGCCCAAAGGGTGCCAACGGGAGTCGGGACCCTATTAATAAGTCTATGCTGTCAGTCCGTTTGTCACAGGGTCACATCTTTGAACCGTAATAGGCAGACACTTGACATTTTCACTGAGTGTGTCCTACTATGGCCGCTATAGCAATTATTTTTTCGCTATTTTTATTTATAACAAAATGAAAGGTTGTTAAAAATTAAAGGTTTAAAATAGGTAATAATTTTTATAACGGTTATTTAAACATTAGGGGGTTATTATGATTATTTGAAAAAAATAACGAGCAGTCTTCTATTTTTCCGGCAGTTGGTTAATTAGTGGCACAGTAAAACAGTAAAACATGAACTTATTAAAAAGAAAATTGATCGGTTATTTCATCCTAAAATGCCACTACAAAAAATACTTAAATGAATTGCCAGTAAAAATGTTGGAATGGGCAGTTAGGTAAATAGTTCGGTAGTTCATAGGTCAGGTTGGAACTGTGACCAACCACGCGCGAGACGCGCGTGGTTTTGTCGCAGTAACTAAGCCAGGGCACCCGACCAAATGGGTTAGGGCTGGTTAAAAGTGTGACCAACCACGCGCGAGGCTGGCGGATAAAACGAACAGTGCCGCGGAAGCGGCAGGCAAGCGCTATTTACAAGTAAGATTTCTTACCGACTAATTCCGATTTGTTAACTGCCCACACGTATCTGCCCGTTAACCCATTTTACTGTTTAATATTATTTAATTACCTATTTATATATATGAGTGTTTTCTTATTTAGTTTACTCCTCAGTTTTTACTGCCAAACTTGTTAAAATACATGCATTTTGTAATTATTGATTTACCAAAACTACAATATACAACTGCCACTTTAAATTAGTCCCGTTTAAAAAACTTATTTTTTAATGGCACTAATTTAAAGTAGCAGTTGTTTATAGTAGTTTTGGTAAATCAAAAATTGTGTTAAATATATTGGACGGTGGTAAAGAACCGTTCGTGTGCGAATCCGAATTGCACTTGGCCGCTTTTCAAACACGCTGTTGATACCCGGGCGGCAATCAAGACCGGGCAATCGGGAGGCATCGAGTTTTAGAAAGAGACGACACTACCAAGCAGACTTTAGGCAAGTCAACCAAAAAATCTTCAAAAGCCAATCCAAATATTCTTAACTGTTTGATCTCAATAAAAAGCCGTTCTGTTCTGTAAAAATGTCACCGTGAAAACTTAGGTCAAATGAGCTTGAAGTGTGCTGTCAATACTGCCAATCCATAGCATCAGATGGAACAACAGTACACTCCAAGGTCCCTCCAGCTAAGTTTTCACGGTGATATTTTTACACAAAAGACCGGCAGAATATGTAGACCTAGGCGTTGTATGTACGTTTTTGCATACGCGCTTGTTAGTACGTCTATCTACGCACATACGAGATGCGCGTTTGGCGAAAGCGCGCTGATACGTGCAGATTAAACGCACCTGATTTACCGCTCCAACTATGATGGCTCCAACAGATTCCCGACAAATATCCATATCACATTTTCAATTACAACACAAGTCACAAGGATACCTACAAAAATCAGTAGGAATATTTAAATAAAAATAAATAAAAATTTAAAAAAGCATGAGTTTATTTGTAACACAAAATACTTTAGTAGGTATAGGTACTACATGATTTTTTTTTTCTACGGTTTGGCACTGAATGCGCACATGAAAAAGAACGTACATTTAGCATGAACGTAAAGCTAACACAAATAAAATTACTTAAAAGCTACAAGAAAAAAACAAAAAATACTCTCAAGCGATGAATTTTCCACGCTAGCAGTGTGCCCAATCTAGATTATTAACTGAACAGTACCTATGCCTACATATTCTAGGCTGCAATACAGCACAGAAACATAATTTGGAGTAATGTAGGTCACATTCGGCCCGCAGTTATTCCGGTACGTATAATAAGCAGACCTGTGTGCAAGCCAGTTTAAAATTCATATCTAGCCGCGCCCTTTAGCCGATGCACGAATGCACGTATAAAGGCTCGTACATACTGGCGCGACGCGACGCCCAACACAAAGGCACCGCGTGTCGCGCGAGGAGCGGCGCCTTTGTGTGGCGTTGTCGCGTCGCGCCTGTCTGTGGGAGCCTTAATTCGACATGTCGATTAGAACAGTTAAGTTATACCTAAAGGAATTATATTTTTTCTTATGTCTGTGGAACTAAAGCGTATTACGTACGTAAACGTCACGGGCGTATTTAGGCCTAGGCCTAAGGTCAAGGGGCCTAGGGGTAAGTCTAGCTAGGCTGACGCCTAAGGCCAAGAGGCCTAGGGATAAGTCTAGCTAGGCTTACCTAGCTGGACCTTAAATATAGTTCAGTTTCACCTATACCTTAGTGTAGGTGCCTCAAAATGCGAAACTTCGTATAGTAGGGGAGCCCAAGCGGGTATTTCGGGATTTACTAAAGCGCGGCAGATTAATATACAAGGGGATACCTTGTACCCGGTTAAGGACCTCCACCAAATATGAGCCCCATATATAAGGCCGCCCGTCAAGGATAAAGGATCAGATTAGTAAAAAAAATTGATCGTCAGAAATTCTCGAGCGCGTCAGATTATGGTAGGGTGAGTTAATTACATGCTAAAAAGTGTATATTCCACTAATCTGACAATTTGAGATTGACGTAAAAAAGGGGTGGGCTACAAAGTTGTAAAAAAAAACGTCATCTCGACATTCTCGAGCGTGGCTAATTTTTCTTTTATTTTAAAGGAAATAATTCAAGGATAACGAAAAATATATAATCTGACGATTTCCACAAGCCGAAGTAACAAAAATTCGTCAATAAAGTTTAATGCGTGCAGCTGCGTGATGCCTATATTACCCTCACTCTTTCTCTATCTATTACTCTCTCACTCCGTCCCCACTCCGGTTTCTTTTACCATGACGCCATCACAGCTGATCACACGGACTCGTTCGTGTCATGATATTATTAATAACGTATTTCCAACGTTTTGTCTTTTTTTGTTACTTTAATATACGTTATGTGAATTAAAATTTATAAAAATTAATTAATAATTGATTATTATTCTTATTAGGTAATCATTATTATTATTTAATTAATTATTAATCAATTAATTACAAAAAAATTAAATTCCTTTGAGCATTTTTTTTTAAATTATTTTCTTATAAACACAAGTATTCTATCTAAAAACCATACACTTTTTTTAATTTGCATGCTATTTCCTGAGCTTTTCAATTAATTACGTTAAACGATATATTTTTTTTGGACTAATCCAAAAAAAAATATTGATTTGATTGTGTAGAGCGATTCGCCTAAGCGAATCGCTCTACACAATCGTCAGATTATGAGACAGCACGTCTAGGACATAAAGATGAACCATATAATTATATCTTAATCTGACGCGCTTGAATATTTCAAAATGGCGATTTTTTTTGCACATTATAATAATGGCCGCGAGTTTGCGTCACATCGAAATGGTCCGATTATTGAATGAGAGCTTTTTTTAGGTTCACTTAACATCCCCTTAGAAAATCTGACGCGCTCGATATTTATATTTATATATTTTATATCACGATATTATATATATATTTTTTATTTTTTTATTTGCAACCCTTACGTACGACCACCAGCATCATGCAAACGGTCAGATTAACATACCTACAATATTAAAAATACGTAGGACATTGATGCTATCAATATCTGACGCGCTCGAGTATGTCCATGCAACAGTAGGTATTTTTTTACATATTTGAAAAGGTATACATTATATAACATTTTTTTCTTCTTATCATCTAAACTTTGCAACCCAATAGGTCTCTATGACGCTCGCTCATTTAGCATCGTGGGCTCCCCTACTAGTACATTTTCTCAATTCAGCATTTAAAGGAATAATCATTTGACAATCAATCGACAAAACAAATTAACAAAACTGACGAACTTAATAATGCTTCCTCTTATTCAAAATAACTTAACTTGCAAGTTAATAATAAACTTCCTTTTCGAGCCACTTGGAAATGTTCTTCCTTATTACATAACGCCTCGTTTCATCCATACAGATCATAAGGATCATGAAAGGGACCGCCAGAAAGAAATCAGAATAAGCTATTCTCTCCGTACTAAAAATTTCATGGCACAGTGGCAAGTAAGACATACACACCGCAAAGATCAAATCAAGAACTATACTGACATTCAACACGTGATTCTTCATACCTTTCTTCAAAATCGAGATTCTTCTAGTCTTACAAATAATCACATCCGATATCTGAGTCCAGCACACAGCGACAAAATAAGCCGTCTGCGATTTTCTCTCGAGTACTTTCCTGTCTGTGTAATTCCAAACACGACCTAATGTATCTCTAACAATTACCTTCTTACTTTCCCAATCGTCGCGAATAAACATCAAGCTAGAAGGAAAGAACCCATTATTTGCGTACACCATGAAATACGCATACATCGCAGCGAAGAACTGAATCATTCCTACTTGAAAATACGCCATATATAACAAATGGCCAGTAACGAGATGATCTGTGGGTTTGCGAGGCGGTATCGACATGATATCTTCTTCGGAGTCTTCGTACGCTAAACTTATTGCAGGAAGTAGATCCGTTCCAACGTTTACAACAATTATCAAAATGAGAGTAAGAGGTAGAGGCATACCCAGAAGCGCATACAACACAAAAGGAAACATTTCAGCTGCGTTTGATGTTAGGGTATACGCAATGGTCTTCTTTAAATTGTCGAAGATTCTCCTACCTTCTTCTACTCCTAGCACGATGGAAGCAAAGTTATCATCTAATAGGATCATATCAGCAGCTTTTTTAGACACTTCAGTACCGTTAATACCCATAGCAATACCTATGTCTGCTTTCTTCAAAGCCGGAGAATCGTTGACACCATCTCCGGTCACAGCCACGACGTAACCCAGCAATTGATAAGTCTCAACAATAAACAATTTCTGCTGAGGGCTGGTTCTCGCGAACGTAATCTCGTTGTACTTTAGTTGCACTGCCTTCAAATCGTTAACACTCATTTTACGAAGTTCGTCTCCAGTTATAACAGCTGCCTGAAATTGACTGTTAATATGCGGCGGTACATCAGATAAGTCAATGTGGTGTTCAAATGCGTAATCATAGGCAGTAGGCATTGAAATAGTGCCACACTTACGAGATATAGCCAAGGCGGTGACGGGGTGGTCTCCAGTCACCATTATCACCTTGATTCCAGCCGACCTACATAAACCAATATATTTCTCAATATCTTGTCTCGGAGGATCGATCATTGATATTGCTCCAATAAAAATAAGGTCTTCCACGGGAAAGTTACGTGCTTGTGTGTCGAATTTAAAACCTATTGGATAGTCCCCGACTGGCAATGGTAAATCACAATATCCAATGACACGCTCTCCCATATTTGCCATCTTGATGAAGTTGGCTTTCAGCTCTTTTTTTAACTGTGGCGTGAGGGGCTGTGGACCATCGTCAACAAGAACCTTAGAGCAGTATTCTAATACAATTTCCGGTGCTCCTTTCATTATTAATAAGTAGGAATTGGTGTCTAGCATATGATGAATCGTGACTTGATATTTGTAAGCTGAACTGAATGGAATTTCTCCTACTTTCGGATTTTCTGCTTGAAGCGTTGTGGCTGAGCGGATCTGCTCCATGTACCGTAATATAGCGGACTCGGAAGCATCGCCAATGATTTTTCTCTTAGCGATGGGTTCGTTTATTGTTGAAGGGTGGAATGTTGCTTTTAAATTAAGGGAACCTACTACACATAAATTTGAAAAAGACGATTCTATGACGTGAGAATGGTCATCTTTATCTATTATTTTAAAATTGCAAAATAAATGGGACACATTCATTTGATTCTCAGTCAAAGTTCCAGTTTTATCTGAACATATACACGAAGTGGATCCGAGGGTTTCTACAGCTTGTAATGTTTTAGCAAGACAGTTTTTTCGTTTAAGAGATTTAGCTGAGAGCGTCATACACACTGTTAACGTTACAATCAAACCCTCGGGTACATTGGCCAATACCATTCCCAGCATATATTGCAGCGCAGACAGCCAATCGTGCTGTATGACATATACCATAATAAAGAACAATGTACCCACAAAAAATGCTACGCCGCACAATAACTTAATTAAATGTGTGATTTCTTTTGCAATAGGGGTTTCTTCTTTCTTCAAACCGGTTACAAGTCCAGCTATTTTTCCTATTTGAGTCATTTCTCCAGTCGCAATTACAATGGCTTTGCCAGTACCCTCAGTAACAGGACATCCAAAGTAAGCCATATTTCTGGACTCCATAGGATTAGAATTAGTGCATTCAGGCCTGTGCTTTATAGGTTCAGATTCTCCAGTCAAAGAAGACATATCCGTACTTAAATTTGTGCATGTAAGTATTCGGACATCGGCTGGCACTATATCTCCCCCAGTAATTTCTACGATGTCGCCGATTACCAGATCTCTATTAGGTACAGTTTTTCGAATTCCATCTCGGATAACAACTGCACTTGGTGGGATTAATTTCTCGAAACCACTCATAACTGCAATATTTTTGGCTTCTTGGTAAAAACCAAATAAACCTGTGCCTATAATAGTGAGAGCGATCACAGATCCCAAATAGAGATATTCTCTTGCACCGTGGCCTTCATGGCTATCACCCCCTTCCTCTTTGGACTTGGACAAGAAGTACCCTATGAAATTGACTATTGCTGCTATCCAAAGTACACATGCAAACCAACCAAACATATTATGCATAAATAATTGAAACATACTAGTACCAGCGAGTTCCTGTAACTCGTTCGGACCATAACGTTCTAACAGCTCCGCGGCAAAGCTTTCGGTCAAGCCGGTGACCACGTTTGTACGATACACGCGTTCGAGTTGCTCTGGTGTTAGGAAGTGATCCCCTGTGTTTGTTTCTTCCTTAAGGAGGGATATCTGGGATACGTCGGTGACGTTGTGGCCTATCACACTCGCTCGGCGCAGGCTCTTCATGGAGGTGGTGCTGGACCGGCGCCCATGAGCGTGCGACTGCCTCCTCATGGTTGGAAGTCACGGTTACACTTACTTGAACACCTCTGCTAACACAGCATAAAATGACTACGTGTTAAATACTATTAAAGAGTTTGTTTTTAGCGGCGTTAAAGATAACGTGTCATTTTGACAGATTTTTATTCCTTCATAGCAATCAATAGTGCTTCAAATCCTATTTTATTCTTCGTTGTTCTTATGCAATCAGCAAGCACGAAATAAGTTTTCATAATAAATGTCGTAGACTGAGATGCGTCGATGCTTGTCGTACGATAATTGAAAAAAAAATCGGTTTTTTGCGAAAACCCTGGCTACGACTATTGCAAAGGACTGGATTTTTGGAAAGTAAGAAAGATTTTCGTTATCATCCGAAGAATCCTCCTGATTTTGGCTAGGCACAATCAGATGATCGGTGACATCGGTGATCTAACTGAACTGGAGTGCTTTCGGTTGGAGTGTAGCTTAAGAGCGAAGCCAAACGATGCGTGCCGGTGCGTTGCGACGCCCGAGTGGTGACGCTGCGGCGTCATCCTACATACAAATCACGGTGACATACCACACGGTGCGTTATGATGACCTGCAACGACACAACTCACGCTCTACGGACAAGGAAACCAGAGAAACGAAGCAGGGAAGGTTGTTGTGCGATGCCGAACGTCGGAGCGGAATCATAGCAGAGTGCAGTGTTGCTTGTACTAAAGAAAACTAGCACCCAGACTCGGACAGGCTAGGTTCGAAGGGGATGGCGGGGTCTAGTGAGCGAGTGAAGCTAACGAACAAAGACCCCCGTGATCCCCTTCGTGGTTATATTTTTAAACCATTCAGAAGTAGGAGCCCCGCCGGGCGGGGCTCCGTCGACTACGCCTTATTATTATTGCTTGGAAGTAAATTTAAATTTTTCTAAGAGCTCCTAACTCGGAAACGGTGCGTCGTAGGGCCGTGCTTTTCAGAACCTAAATGGTTTCTATTATCAAAGTTTAACCCAATACTGCAATAAAATTGGTAAGTGTCCGAAAAAATATTGAGCCAATTCTTTTTTTAAATCTTTAGCTCCTGCAACTCCGCCCCTAAACCGCCACTGACCATGCTTTCTGTCTTTTAAATTGTAAAAAGAAACTAACTTTAAACGTTGGACATAAAGTTTCTTTTGCATTACCGATGTACGTACGCAAAAAATCGTCTTGAAGAGGACATCAGGAGATCTGTAGTGTGTCCCTCTCGCATAAAGTAGTACTGTTCATTATATTCACATTCATTTGTGAAGGTACGACACGTTAAGGTACAAATACTTTTTTTTTTTTTATTACCGACGAGAAAAGAAACCAACTGAAAAGCGAATTATTAAAAATTAACCTTTTAGTCTAAGCTCCTAAATTAACCGTTTAGTTTAAACTCCTAAATTAATCTTTTAGCCTAAGCTCCTAAATTAATGGAAGTATCTTTTGAAGGAGGAGGCTGGCAGGGGAGCGTCGGGATTGGCACAAGAAAGGGGAAGCGTATGCCCAGCAGTAGATGAATTGGTGCTGTGGATGATGATAAATGATGAATGATTTTATTTCTGTAAGTAGGTTTGTACAAAACACTTTAACACGTCACTCATATTTTTAAAACTAGATGTTGATGACGACTTTTTTTAACTACACTCGAGAGCAATGAATCCGGGTCACTTAAAGAATGTTAAAAATCTCGGAAACTAAAAATGATAGGTTAATGCAATAAATTGTATTTAATAGACAATGTAATACTCCTTAAATGAAAGTAAAAAAAATATGAGTCACCATACATTTTATTAACACAAAATTACATAAAGAAAAAAACTGCTGATCTCTCCTTAAAACAAAAATAGGAAACATGAAATTTTTGAACTTTATTACGATTTTCTTGAATTTTAATACTTCGTATTGCCTCCTCGTGCTTCCATTACTGCGTTTACGCGGTTTGGCATGCTGTACACCAAGTTCCTTATACGATTTTGGGGAATATTCTCCCATTCCTCTGTGAGAGCAATTTTGAGCTCACGAAGCGTGATTGGGGGAGGGTTTCGTTGTTTTACGCATCTGCCTAGCTCGTCCCAAGCATGCTCGATCGGGTTGATATCCGGGCTGCGCGCTGGCCACTCCATACGAGTAATGTTCATCTCTTGAAGGTAGTCATTCACAATCCTACCTGTATGAGGTCGGGCATTGTCATGCATAAATATAGCATCCTCACCTAAATTGACCATAAATGGACCAACGTGATCATTGAGGATTTCTTCCACATATCTTACGCTAGTTAAAGAGCCGTTTTCTATGATCACCAGCTCTGTGCGACTTTCAGAAGAAATTCCGGCCCACACAAGTACAGACCCACCACCGTAGGCTACTTTTTCTTCGATGCATGCTTGCTTGAATCTTTCCCCTGGTCTTCGATACACTCTGTGTCTTCCATCGTGCTTGTAGAGCATAAATTTTGATTCGTCGGAGAACATAACTTTTGACCAATCTTCAATACTCCAATTTACGTGGCTCTGGGCATATCTTAGTCTTGAAATACGATGCCCACGCTCCAGTTTAGGGTCGTTTGCAGGTCTAAGAGGTTTTAAGTTAGATTCAGCAAGCCGACGTCTTACTGTCCATGCACTTGGGTTACTTCCTCCGAGGCGTCGAAACTGATTTGTGAGTTCAGTTCCTGTGAGAAAGCGATTTCGAAGCATGGTGTTCACCAAGTATCGGTCTTCTCGTGCTGTGGTACACCTGGTTCTGCCCGTTCCTGGTCTGCGTAGGTTAGAACCAGTTTCTTCGTAACGTCGGAGAACTCTTTGTACTGTTGACAGCGACACACCGACAGTCCTGGCTGTATCGCGCTGACTCCGGCCGGTTTCCAGCATTGTAAGTATTCTGGTGCATTCTTCAGGCGTAAGCGACATAATTTCAGCTTGAATAATGAATATAGAGCACTATCAACATGGTTTATGTACCCACATAAATGACAGATTACAAACAAAAGCAAAACCAAATGCTGTAATTTCGTAGTTCCATCTTCGAAAGTGGCCCTTTTTCAAATTTGATTTTTTTATGATATAACTTTACAATAACTAAGAAGTTTTAATACCTTCATTTAAGGAGTATTACATTGTCTATTAAATACAATTTATTGCATTAACCTAGCATTTTTAGCTTCCGAGATTTTTAGGATTCTTTAAGTGACCCGGATTCATTGCTCTCGAGTGTAGTCGGTGTTTCCTATCGGACTACTCTGAGAAAAAAGGCCGTAGCAAACAAGGTCACAGCCTCTTTTAAAGTCCAGACATAATCTTGGTCAGATCATGTAAAGGCCATGTAGATTTGTGTCTGAAATGGTCTTTTGAGGAAAGACCCACACAGATTGCGTGGACATGTCCAGTCAGTGCACGCATTTGTCAGTAATCGTGCAGCTCAACTCAGAACTTAAGGAGCTCAACGACTCGACGAACAATACCAAAGAAATGATGATAATGATGTAACTAATTTTGAGGCGGCGCTAAACAAACAATAAACGAAGATCAATCAAGCTGCCATAATTTTACCCGTCAGATATATAATTAATTTGTTTCCTATTTACTTAATTAATATTTCCTAATTACTTGCTTGGTAAATATTTTTTTTTTCACTTCTATCTAACCTACTTACATACATTTTGTCAATAACATAATATTTTAAACTTTCCTACTTTTCCCGTAAATGTATGGTAATCTATTAGAAAAGGACACACTATTGTTCAGTTTTTTCTTTTATTATCGACTTCTCGGTGCTAGTCAGCATTCCAGTTGTACTATATATGGGAGGTTCATTAATTCCATACCTTACTGGTACTGGCCGGTGAGTGGACGTGGTAGGTTATGAATGGTGACGTGTTGACTAATGCGTGTCCATGAAAGTAGCATGAGCCTTTAAAAGGAACTCCGTGGTTCAGACAGAATCAAGGCAGACCTTCTCTCTGCAAGAGGGAGTTGACCGGAATCCTTTACGTGGGCCCAGAATGTTTGATTCTAGGACATGCATACGGAACGTTGCTCTCGCTCTGCTCTGCTTGAGATAAATAACCTACCATTGTCTCTGAAAGTAAGGAATCGTTCATGGAAAACCTTTGTAAGATTGGGACTGTGATTAATGAAGAAATAAAACCATCTGAAGTCAATAATATTTACAGATTGAAGGCAAAAAAAGGACTCGCACTCCGTTGGCACTGTTGTTGCGGAATTTATGAATGCAGATGAAAAAGGAAACATCTACTCCTTAAATCATAGTAACTGCAAGAAAATCCTTAAGGAAACTCTTCAAACAATGTCCTATGAAGATACAGAGGAGTTATTACGAGTACTAGTGCTAAAGTAAATATTGTTTGTATTATTGTTATTTTTTTAATTAGTTAGTTAAGTTAAGATACTATAATTTTATATACCTTTTTACATTTATTTACCAATAAGACTAATATGATATGTGATTATTTAATCAATTAATGTTACCTACAAACGCCTGAAACACAGGATTACCTAGTTCAGGCACAAATTATGGTTGAACTTTACATAAATTTAAGAAAAACTGTATTTAACTTTATACCTTATATTTTTGAATATAATTTTAATTTTTTTTTGTTATTATTTATTTCCACAAATAATGCTGTGCTAGACCTAACCACTGACATCTTCTCCAACCTGGATAAAAAGCAGAAGGTAGTTGGTATTTTCTTGGATCTAGCAAAAGCCTTTGATACAATATCTGTCCCCCACCTTATTGCTAAACTAGAGAGGATCGGTGTTAGACGCATTCCACTTGCTCTCTTCGAGAGTTACCTCACGGGAACATGACAGTGCATAAGGATTGGGGATTGGACAAGCGACGAGCTCCCCTTATCATACGGGGTCCCCAAGGGCCGCATTCTCGGCCGGATTCTCGTTCTCGTCGGCCGGCTAACGCTTCCCAATGCATTCATCTTCACCTATGCCGATGATACTGCCCAACTATTCCATAGAGACTCCTGGGAGCTGGTTTTCCAGCATGCACAATCCGGACTCAACCTTGTCACCAACTGGTTATCTCAAAACCTGCTTACTTTAAATGTTGACAAAACTAATTACCTAATCTTTTCTTATACTGCCGCTGGGAAACGTCCTTCCTCTCCTTATTCTCTGATTTCCCACTCCTGTATTTCACCTCACCTCACAGCTTGTAATTGTCCCTGCCTTTCTCGCATCAATTTTGTCAAATATCTTAGATTAATTATCTTAGTAAAAATAGATGATTGCCTGTCATTCTCTACACACATAAACACACTTAACTCACGACTGCGCAGGTTGATCTACAGTTTTAAGTCCCTTCGTCACGCTACGGACACAACGGTGCTAAGACTTGTATATCTCGCCCTCTGCCAATCGCCTAAACAATATTGTATAATTACTTGGGGCGGATCTGCAAAAACTCACATGCTGAAATTGGAACGTGCACAAAGGGCACTCCTGAAGATTACATGGCGGTTACCTTACCCCTTCCCTAGCATCGATCTTTATAAAACATGTGCGGTTCTCTCTGTTCGCAAATTGTTTATCCTTAACTTTGTTTTAGCCACCCACTCTCGAACTACGCCTTCTCTCAGTACTTGGAGCTTTAACAATGTTGTAGTACGTAAGTGTAATTTAATATTGTAATTTTAAAGGTGTGAGCCTGGAGACCTGTCCATACAGGTTCCGAACCCAGTATAGACACCAGCTCTTACAAAGGTCTGAATCTGCCTGTAACTTAGATACTATGCATCATTCTAGACAGTAAGTTAAAATGGAGTACTCATTTAGGCAACAAACTAAACAGGGCCTGCATAACCTTCTGGCAGTGCAGGAGAATGATAGGTAAGAAGTGGGGTCTATCCCCTAAAATTATACTATGGCTGTACGGCACAGTGATCCGCCTCATGATCACCTACGGGGCCGTGGTCTGGTGGTCCCGCACCAAAGACTAGCACATGCAAAGACTAGCCTGCATGGCGACTATGGGCTGCATGAGGACTACCCCAACTGCATCAGTCGAAGCCATGCTGGGACTACAACCGCTCCACCTGTTCATACAGCAGGAAGCGACGATAGCGGCGGCACGTCTAAACGCACTAGATCTCTGGGGTAAGAGAGACATACCACACACCGCGCTGCTTGAGGGACTCAACAAGCAGTTCCCCGTTACGAAAGCCATAAATGCCCGGGTACCCAAACAATTTATCTTCAACAAAAAATACAAAATCCAACTTTACGAGGATCGCCGATGCGAGGGCTTGTGCCCTGCAGAGCTGCGCATCTTCACAGATGGATTTAAAACAGATAGTGGCACAGGTGCTGGGATCTTCTCGGAGGACTTCAACATACGCATAGCCACAGTATCGTAACACAGTTTTCCAGGCCGAGTGCATGGGTATTTCTCTAGCTGCTTCGGCCATCATGGCCACGGAAGTTAAGGACCACTCAATCCGCATACTCGCAGACAGCATGCCTGCTCTGCAAGCTCTAAACAGTCACACAGTTGATTCTGGGCTAGTATACGAGTGCCATCAGCGCCTCAACCAGGTGGGTAGCCTCAATAACATAACCATTCAATGGATCAAAGGACACAGCGGTTCGCTAGGTAATGATGCAGCTGACGAACTTGCCAGAAGGGGGTCGAGCGTGGCACCAGTGGGACCTAAACCCAGCTTGCCACTCCCCTTTGAGTACTTACGTACTCTGGTAAGGAAACTCACCAGGGACCAACATCACAAACTGTGAGTGGACCAAGGTGAGTGCAGGCAGGCTAAGGAAGCACTCCTTACAATTGATGGCGGCCTCGTGAAACAGGTTCTCCGACTAACTAAACAACAGCTGCGTATAGTTAGAAACGAACTGCCCAACTCCACGAACCAATATACTATATTGTTTGCAGATGTTTTTTTTTTTTTTTTTGGTTGCGTTGTCATCAAATGACGTCTCCCACTCTGGGCGGAGCGAGAGGACGTGTCAGAATCTTACTGACTAAAACCCACCCGTGTTTCTTCAGTTGCCTGTGCGCCTGGATCACGGTAACTCTTTCGATCAATCCGCGACCCCGGCAGGCATTGGCCCTAGCGGACCCTGTCAATGGTGCTGACATCTCGTTGAGGCGCGCGTGGAACACGACGCGACGTCGACCCGGGCCTAGTCACTACCGGACGGCGAGTTGCCCATTGCTCGCCGTCTGTAAGCACGCGCCTACGGTGGCCGGGAAACGGCTTTTGATTCTCGACGCCCTGGGCGTCTCCTCTTGCGGCGACTAGGGGCGTGAGGGCGCAACGATTGCCCCACCCTCACGCGCTCCGCCACCTCCTTCGCGAGCATTACTGTTTCGCAGAAGGAGGTGACGGCTTCCCATGCCCTCTCGCTCCGTACCATGGCCGGGACCAGGGCCGGACGCAAGAGATCGCCGCCGCCGATCGCCCCCACGAGGACACGGCGGTGCTCCGCCCAAGCCGGGCAGTCCTCCACCGTGTACTCCGGACGATCCACACAGTGGTAACACCCGGGCGTTTCCTCCCGCCTTATGCGAAACAGGAACCTCCCAAAACAACCATGCCTGTTGAGGACCTGCGTCACCTGTGCGTGGTGAGGACGCCGTGGCGCCTGTCAAGCCACTCCTCAAAAAGGGGACTTACCGCTGCAATTTGCAGATGATACTACCGTGTTGATAAAAGAGAAAACTCTAGATAACGGTGAAATTGTTACGAATAAAGCATTGACAGATTTAATCAATTGGCTAGATAGGAATAACTTAAAAATTAATTCAAATAAAACTAAATTAATAACATTTATGCCATAACCACGAAAAATTTGCAAATGAAAGGAAATTAAGTTCAAAATACAATAATAATGACGTAGAAGAAGTTAATAATATATTTTTTTTTGAAGTAGTTATGGACAGACATTGCAATTGGAAAGCTCAAGTAGATAATGTACTCGTATGTAAGAAAATCAACAAATTCGTATTTGCACTTAGGAGGACCAAAAATTTTACATACATTCAAACAGCCTTATTGGTATACCATAGCCATGTTTGTTCTGTTTTAAGGTATGGAATAACTGTATGGAGGAATTCAACAGACGCCCAGAGGGCAGTTATAGCCCAAAAAAACTGTGTAAGGTCAATTTTCAATCTTAAGTGGACAGTCACTTGCAAACCTGTATTTATTAAGCGAAAGCTGCTTACCCTCCCGTCTTTATATGTATTTGAAACTTAGAAATTTGTATGGAACCACTACTCGCTTTTTGAAAAAAGATGAAAAGGCTATGTCAAAAAGGAAAATAGCACAAAAGCCACCAGTAGTCCCGCGTAGACTAAAAGTATGCAACAAAAATTGTTATACCATGGCGGTGAAAATATATAATCACTTAGCCGAAGAATTTAGTAATGCTACAGATTTAGAATTTAATAGAAAGCTACTCGTATTTAACTAGTTGTGTGAGAGATGTTCTTATTCCATCAATGAATATTTTGAGTGTAAAATCGAAAACTTATTTATTATAATTATTCTTGCTATGTTTTTATTGACATGACATCATTATTGGTCGGTATTTTCAATATGAATTATTATTTTAAATGAATAGTAGTATTTAATTTTATTAATTGCATTGTAATCTAAATTTCAATGATGAAACTATTATTAGTATTTTTATGTTATTACTAATTACGTAATGTGTACTGCATGCTATATGTATATATATAACCAAGATGTAAAATCTAAATATTTGCAAGGCTGAAATGCCGAATATAGTGAAATCCATAGATTTTAAACTACCCTATATTCTTGCAAATAAATATATCATTCATTAATTCGTTGCAACAGCTTTAACTGGCCACGGGTCATTTAATAAACACCTCTTTGTCATGGGAGTCACAGACAGTCCGCTGTGCAGGGCCTGCATGGAGGATGACGAAACAGCAGCTCATGTGCTTCTAAACTGCCCGGTGGTCGCCACGTACAGGGCAAAGTACTTCAGCAACCCAGGTACCCCACGTGTGATTGTCAGCGACACCAAGGCGTTGCTGGCCTTCCTCGAGGAGGTGGGGTGGATCGAATGAGCGATTTTTCCACCCATACGCAAAATACGCGCATTGACGTGGAGTGCGGACACCAGCCTGTATTACCTATTACCTAAGTTTTATGAAAGTCAGTCCTAAAAATACTAAATAGCCAAGTAACTGCGACCAACTTGGGAGTAGCGCCCGCTCGGCTCGCGCACGTTTGGTCACAGTTCTAACCTAACCTAAACCAATTCGTCAGCTCCCTAGCTTAGTTACGGCGAGCTTCGATTCGCGCGTGGTTGATTACAGTTCCAACCTAACTTAACGTGTTTGGACGGGGTACCCTAGCTTAGTTACTGCGACCAACTGTTAGTATACGTCAGACAGTTAAAGAGGCTCAATTATTTAAAAATGTGTGCTTCACTAAAAGCCACATCAAATGCTTATTGTAACTGCAGAGACACCACTCTGCATTACCTACGTCTAAAAACTTGGTTAGCAGTTTTGTTAAACGTAGCGCAAACGCAATCCAGCTGAAAAACTAGTTCAGCTGTTTTACATAACGCAGCTGTTTTGTAAAACAACTAACGAGTTTGTAAAACATCCGATTCGGCAATCCATCTGCAGCATGGATGGTGATAGGTTTCTACATTTTTCTGCTTAAGTCGACAAGGTAACTCCTATTATTGTTTGAATAGTTAAAAGAAAACTTAACCTATCCGAGGTGTTGCAATTTTAAAAGTACAGTTTTTTTTTGTTGTCTCCTAAACTTTAGAACCTAAAACAAACCCAATTCTCCCCTACGCAGAATTTGCTACAGGCCTTGCGCTGGCTTAAGAGGACGCACACCGGTCCACTAACGCCACTCCATTAAAAAAATATTATCTCGTGACTGAGAAGGGATTTTGAATAAGGGCTCAATCAGCACCCTCGGTAAGTTTGTCTAGAATTTTCTAATATATTTTATAAAGTTTTTTATTGAGACACGAAGCAACAAAATTCGATCTAAATAAAAGCGGCCACATTCCTCTAGATCGTATTTTGTAGCTTTGTGTCTCAATATGAAAGTTATAAAAGGTATTAGAAAACTAATAACACTTACCGAGGGTGCTGATTGAGCCGTTATTCAAAATCCTTCTACGTCACGAGATAATATTTTTAAGGAGTGGCGCTAGTGGACCGTGTGCGCCCTCTTAATCCGTCACTGTTCACACAGTACTGCTTATGCCTAAATAAAGATAATCCCGGCGTGAAATATTCTCTAGGATTTATTTCGCAGATTTGCTTTAATTTGTTTTTTTTTCTGGGCTCTTAATAACACGAACGTGCTTAGTGTTGCTTCATTTAATGTAAAAAAAAAAAGCTTTACAAGCTAATAATAAGTCTCTTTCTCGAGCCAATTGGACATGTTATTCCTTATTATGTAACGCCTCGTTTCATCCATAAAGATCATAAGGAACATGAAAGGGACCGCCAGAAAGAAATCAGAAAAAGCTAACGTCTCCGTACTTAAAAGTTCATGACACTGTGGCAAGTAAGCCACACACAGCGCAAAGATCAAATCAAGAACTATACTGACATTCAACACGTGATTCTTCATACCTTTCTTCAAAATCGAGATTCTTCTAGTCTTACAAATAATCACATCCGATATCTGAGTCCAGCACACAGCGACAAAATACGCCGTCTGCGATTTTCTCTCGAGCATTTTTCTGTCTGAGTAATTCCAACCACGACCTAATGTATCTCTAACAATTACCTTCCTACTTTCCCATTCGTTGCGAATAAACATCAAGCTAGAAGGAAAGAACCCATCCTTTGCGTATACCATGAAATACGCATACATCGCAGCAAAGAACTGAATCATTCCTACTTGAAAATACGTCATAAATAACAAATGGCCAGTAACGAGATGATCTGTAGGTTTGCGAGGCGGTATCGACATGATATCTTCTTCGGAGTCTTCGTACGCTAAACTTATTGCAGGGAGTAGATCTGTTCCGATGTTTATAACAATGATCAAAATGAGACTAATGGGCAGAGGCATACCCAGGACTGCATACAATACAAAAGGTACCATTTGCGCTGCGTTTGATGTAAGAGTATACGCAATGGTCTTTTTTAAATTGTCAAAGATTCTCCTACCTTCTTTTACTCCCAGCACGATAGAAGCAAAGTTATCATCTAATAGAATCATGTCAGCAGCTCTTTTGGACACTTCGGTACCATTAATACCCATAGCAATACCAATGTCTGCTTTCTTCAAAGCCGGAGAATCGTTGACACCATCTCCGGTCACAGCCACGACGTAACCCAGCAATTGAAAAGTCTCAACAATAAACAATTTCTGCTGAGCACTGGTTCTCGCGAACGTAATCTCTTTGTACTTAATTAGAACCGCCTTCAAATCGTTAACGCTCAATTTACGAAGCTCGTTTCCAGTCATAACAACTGCCTGAAATTGATTGTTAATGTGCGGCGGTACATCAGATAGGTCAATGTGGTGTTCAAATGCGTAATCATAGGCAGTCGGCATTGAAATAGTGCCACACTTACGAGATATAGCCAAGGCGGTGACGGGGTGGTCTCCAGTCACCATTATCACCTTGATTCCAGCCGACCTACATAAACCAATATATTTCTCAATATCTTGTCTCGGAGGATCGATCATTGATATTGCTCCAATAAAAATAAGGTCTTCCACGGGAAAGTTACGTGCTTGTGTGTCGAATTTAAAACCTATTGGATATTCCTCGACTGGCAATGGTAAATCACAATATCCAATGACACGCTCTCCCATATTTGCCATCTTGATGAAGTTGGCTTTCAACTCTTTTTTCAACTGTGGCGTGAGGGGTTGAGGACCTTTGTCAATGTGAACCTTAGAGCAGTATTCTAATACAATTTCTGGTGCTCCTTTCATTATTAAAAAGTAGGAATCGGTTGCTAGCATATGGTGAATCGTGACTTGATATTTGTAAGATGAACTGAATGGTATTTCTCCTACTTTCGGGTTTTCTAATTGAAGCGTCGTGGCTGCGCGGATCTTTTCCATGTACCGTAATATAGCGGTCTCGGAAGCATCGCCAATAACTTTTCTTTTATCAATTGGTTGATCTATTGTATCGTGGTAGAAGGTTGCTTTTAAATTAAGTGAACCTGCTAAACATAAAGTTGTAAAAGTCGGATCTACAACCTGAGAATGCAGGTCATCTTTATCTATAATTTTAAAATTGCAAAATAAATGGGACACTTTCATTTGATTCTCAGTCAAAGTTCCAGTTTTATCTGAACATATACACGAAGTGGATCCGAGGGTTTCTACAGCTTGTAATGTTTTAGCAAGACAGTTTTTTCGTTTAAGAGATTTAGCTGACAGCGTCATGCACACTGTTAACGTTACAATCAAACCCTCAGGTATATTGGCCAATACCATGCCCATCATATATTGCAGCGCAGACAGCCAACTGTGCTCTGTAACATATACCATAATAAAGAACACTATACCCATAAAAAATGCTACGCCGCACAATAAAGTAATAAAATGTTTTATTTCTTTTGCAATAGGGGTTTCTTCTTTCTTTAAACCGGTTACAAGCCCAGCTATTTTTCCTATTTGAGTCGTTTCTCCAGTCGCAATCACTATGGCTTTGCCAGTACCCTCAGTAACGGGACATCCAAAGTAAGCCATATTTTTGGACTCCATAGGATTAGAATGAGTGAATTCAGGCCTATGCTTTATAGGTTCAGATTCTCCAGTCAAAGAAGACATGTCTGTACATAAATTTGTGCATGTCAGTATTCGAACATCGGCCGGCACTATATCTCCCCCAGTCATTTCTACAATGTCGCCGATGACCAGTACTCTATTAGGTACAGTTTTTCGAATTCCATCTCGTATAACAACTGCTTTTGGAGGGAGTAGTTTGTCGAAACCGCTCATTACTTTTATATTTTTGGCTTCTTGATAAAAAGCAAATAAGCCTGTGCCTACAATAGTTAAGGCGATCACAGATCCCAAATAAAGATATTCTCTTGCAGTTTGGTTATCATCTTCCTCATTCCCCGACTGTTCGCTCAAGGACAAGAAGTACCCTACGAAATTGACTCCTGCTGCCAACCAAAGTACACATGGAAACCAACCAAACATATTTTCCATAAACAAATGAAACAGACTGGTGCCAGCTAGTTCCTGTAGCTCATTCGGACCATTACGTTCTAACAGCTCCGCGGCAAAACTCTCCGTCATTCCGGTTTTCACGTTTGTTCGATACACGCCTTCGAGTTGCTCTGGTGTCAGGAAGTGATCCCCTGTGTTTGTTTCATCCTTAAGGACGACTATCTGAGATTTGTCGTGGGCACTCTGGCCCAGCCCACTTGCCCGGCGAAAATTCTTTAAGCTGATGGAGCTGATACGGTGCTTGGACATTGAAGGTCACGACGCCGACCACTTAATTTAAGTCAAGTATATAATATTTTTATAAAAAATTGCATTGTATTTTAGTATTTATGTGACAATTGACAATTGAAAGACAAGTTAAAAGACAATTGTCATTTAGCTTTGACAGATTTTCATTCCTTCAACTTCTATTTTATTCCTCTCTATATTTATCGTGGAATTAGTAACAACTATTTTGAATTGAAATAGGTATAAGAATAAATGTACCACCATCTGCCTAGCATTTTCCCAACTATGTGAGGGTCGGCCTGCTGTCTAACCGGATACAGATGAATACCTATCAGTATTTTACATGGAGCGATTGCCTAACTGACCTCCACAACCCAGTTACTGGATAACATGATACTCTTTGAGTGACTCGTTGTCAGACTTTCGGGCTTCTGACGCCCCGAAACGACAACAGAGTAGTTTGCCAGGCACGGCGGGGTCACGTGTAAAAATGGTCACCCATTCACGGACCGATCGCGGCAAGCATAGCATAACGTGATCGATCGACCCTATACACTACTTACAACAAGGATTTTTTGGTGGTCGAATGACGTTGATACAGGAGGTAAACCCTATCGGACCCCGTCAATTATGCTGACATCTCTTTGAGGCGCGCGTGGAACACAACGCGCCGTCAACCCGGACCTGGTCCTTACCGGACGGCGAGCTGCCCATTGCTGTCCGAGGACACGGCGGTGCTCCGCCCAAGCCGGGCAGACCTGCTCCACCGTGTCCTCCGGTCGATCCACATAATCATAACACCCGGGCGTTTCCTCCCGCCTTATCCGAAACAGGAATCTACCGAAACAGCCATGGCCGGTGAGAACCTGCGTCAGGCGGAAGGTGAGGACGCCGTGGCGCCTCTCAAGCCACTCCTCAAAGAGGGGACTTACCGCCGCAATTGTGGCGTGCCCAGCACTGGGTTGCGACAGTCGCACTCTCCATGCCGCCATGAGATCCCGCCGGAGCTCTGCCCGCTGTGCCGCGATTCCTCGCGGCAGCAGAGTTACGCCCCGGACAGGTAGACCAAAACCTTGATTAGGATATATCCTAAACCGATACGATATCCGTATTACATTCCCGTAGGAAAATTTCCGACATTCACGCGGGTGAAGCCGCCAGCAAAAGCTAGTACCGTATAAAACGTTCCGTGAAATTCCGTGTGATCCCAACATTATACAGTAAATGATCGTCCAGTTCAGCGCCGTGAATGACTGCTCAGTCTCAAATACTTTTGGGAGAAAACTTTAAGGTAGCTAAAACCAAAACCACAATACAGAGTGTTGAAAATCAATCACCCAGTGGGACTTGGGATCAAATCCTGCAAAAGAATATTATATCAATATGTTTCTGCTCGTGACTTCATCCACGTCAAATTTCGGCCGCGACCCACCGCGCTGCATCGCATCGCGCGCCCGTGCTATAATTTAGTTTTCGCTTAGCGTTCTTCCTGACTTTTTTCTTTTTGCTCGACTCCTAGGCGTCGTAGCTTGATGTTAAATATATCCTAGCCTATAACTTTCCTCAACTCAATCTCTCTCTCCCTAAGTCAATGATTTCCTGATATGGAACCCGTGTGCGTCGCCGTCGTAATATTGACCAAATCACAGTCATGAAAAAAGCTTACCAATGGGATATTTATCAGGAGTTATTAGTAGATGAGAAAAGTTCCATAAACAGAAATCCCAAGAAAAGTATACGCTTCGGGAATCATCGTTTATCTTCGGAAATACGAACGCGTGATGATGTGATCTAATATAGAACTGTTACAACCATGAGGTTTACTTACTTATTGTGTATTACGATGATTAAAAAATTATAGATTAAACAACTCTATGCAATTCAAAAAAACTTTTCAAAACTTTTGTGTGACAAATAAAGATCTGAAATCGGAGTACTTAATTCGACAGAGAGAAAAATTCATACAAATGCGCAATGATAGATCCAATGCTAAAAAGCGCAGTAAAACAAAAATTTGAAGCACAACCTCTGTGGGGGGTTACTCTGTAGCGCGACGTCCGTGCTAATTCGGAACCACCAAGATTACCGAAGCGCATAACTTTTCTGGTTTATCTGTATAGTATTTTATCTCACAATGTGTGTGTATGTGCAGAAGCTCTCGGTACCGTCCGAAACAATGGCGAAGTCGGAAGTGTGTGCGTGTGTGTATTATTTGCTGACGCTACACTTCTTCACGCACACATTCACAACGTGTTTGTACACTTTGGTTACCACAAATAAAGCGCGCGTCGCTTCGTGAGTCTAATATCTATGTGGGAACGCTCGCCATAAGCTTTATGGCTGAGCTTATAATTTACATGTTTATAACTACAAGTAAGTGCACTATTATAGCTTTTAGATAACTGCAATTCACTGAGACTGCTCGTAATAACTACCCTATAGTGTATTTTCTTTACTCGTACTGAGATTTCGATTTTGAAACAAATAATGTGTTTAATGAAATGGTTAATTCAAAGCCGTTTTGGATATAATCCAGACTATATTATGTTTCTTGCTAAGATCAAGAATTACACTCGACAAAATTAGGGCGTTGACGTTATAAATAGGGTTGCAACAGTAAAAATAAGAGGCTTTACTAAAAACGTTGCTTAAAATTAAGAGACGTTTAAACGTCAAAAATATATTATGGTTAAGCAGATGTTAATAATTATGTTACGTTTATAAATACACCCGAAGGTTGAAAGGTGGTCATCCGGGGACATTGCCGACTGTACATACCAAACTTAGAGTATGTTTCACATGAAAAGTCATGATTTTCCATGATTGAAGTCGAAGTTCGTTTACCAAATAAAACAAGGACAAAAAATACACTTCATTTGCTTCGTTTATATTTTCTTATATACAATTAAAATTAAGTATCTATACTAGCAGCTCTACATGTTTAGTTTATTTCATTTATCTTATATACAAATTAAATTTTAATTAATGAGGTTTATTAATTGGTTGAGTTAAGTGTGTGAACAAAAAATTATGCTTATAGTACACGCATTAGATACCCACACAAAATTATACATCTTTAAATATACTAACAGGGTTATTTAAAAAAAATATCTGTCTTTATTGCTGAATTTGATTTTATCCAGTTACATGATTTAATTCATTTAGACTACATAATTATATTTCACCTTATAAAAAACCTATGTGTTAAAATTAATCCAGCACAAATTACTTGATATTTAAAATACATTCGCAGGCTCCCAAATCAAGCCACCCTGCACTTTTTGTATAAAAGTATAAAACTTTTTAAATATTCGTAAATTCAAATTCGGAACAATTATGACGCTCCAAAATGGTGGCCAGTAGGTACGTCGGCTTCAAAACTGCATACAAAGTTATGTTTGATTCATAATTATTTTGATGATTTTGGCCTTACATGAAAATGCATGATGGGTCGATTCAGGAGTGTATTTAAAAATAGCATAGTAATATCGGGAAATGCTTAACAAATACAATATTGCTGTTTAAACTGAGGATACAAAAGATAAAGGTAGGTAATCTCAAAATAATTATTATGATTGAATAACATCTTTGGTAACGACTATTTTGTACTTTCGACACATATGGTAAGGTCCTATCATAGTCTTAGTATATCTACAACTTACCCAATGTGAAACCAAAGGATTATTATTTTATTACTTTTAATACTTTAGAACAATTAAGCAAAGTCAAATAATTCAAGTACAGTCCGGCCGTCGAGAGATTGCGTCCTTGACAGCTGTCAGTTGCATACAAACGAATAATGTGTTTTGCGAATTTGATCTTTATTAGTTACTAAAATTGTTGAACTCACTGGTGTCAGGAACGCACTCTCTTGACGGCCGGACTATAGTAGGCGAAACTTCACAAACTTTATAGGTATCTTAGCTCAATAAAAACAACAAAAAAAATTGATCAAATCATAATTTCAAGCTACTTACGCGATTTGAGAGGGCTGACCTAATCATTAGCAGTTTACTTTAAATATACATAACATCATCATATACATCACGCTTATATTTCCCGAAGGGTCAGGCAGAGGTGCACCTTTAATAAACCCACATTTCGCCAGTTTGTAATAGGCGGCCAGCCATAGCCATCAACCAGGCACAAATCCAGACTCCGGGCTGCTACTGAGAAATTCCAGATGGAAAAACCCAATAACACTTTGCCCGACCCGGGAATCGAACCCAGGACCTCATGCTCAGCAGTAACGCTTGTGACTACCTCTAAATATAATTTTAGGAAATCATAATTTATTGCTATTGGATACTGATATAACTAGTTCATTAAAAAAAGTCCTTTATAACATCTAGTATATTGAGTCTGCTTTTTAAATCAAGAGTAAGTAGGCAAAAGCATTTTGTGGGTGCGCTCGTTCTAGAAAACCTAGCCCATCGCTTGCCACCAGGCGAGACCGAAGTCAGGACCGGACCCACTCATTTATTAAAACAATAGCATAACCATGCAGCATAAGCATAATTAGCCTATAACGTTCCCACTACTGGGACACACGCCCATGTGTGAGAAAGAGTGGGCCATAATCCACCACGCGGGCTCAGTGCGGTTTGGTGGATGTCACATGTCTTCGAATCTTTGCTTCTAGGACATGCCGGTTTCCTCATAATGTTTTCCTTAAAGTTTTGAGAGCAGTGGTGATGAAATTAAATACACAAAGTAAAGTGCCTGTGCCATTAAAACTTTAAATATTAATTTATTAATCCGTCGTGCTCTTGTCACCGCCGGGGTGCCAGCTGTTTTAGAATCCAACGACTTGGCACGCGACGATGGTAAGAGACCAGACGGAATTACCATAAAGCCTTGGAAGGGAGGCAAGCTTTTGGTGTGGGATGCGACATGTGTCGACCCTTACGCCAGCCCATCTTCCTAGCACAACGGGCTGTGCTGGGGCGGCTGCTGCAGTTGCAGAAAACCTCAAACAGCGAACATATTCCAATCTTATTGGGAGTTATATGTTCGAGCCGTTTGGGGTTGAAACACTAGGACCGCGGAGTCCGAGTGCTCACTTGGTTTTTCGCGACATTGCCAAGTGATTGGTCGACTCTTCACGTGACCAGAGGGCTGGCCTATTTTGTGGCCAAAAAACAGCTTTACCATACAACGTGGCAATGCTGCCAGCCTTTTGGGCACTTTTCATGTTGACAGCGATACGGACGAATTTTTTGATGCTCTATGCTTCTTTGCCCTCTTTTTTATACACATGTACATATTATTAATAATATTTTAAGATTGCTAGCTTATATTATGTAAATATTATAGTCTTTAATAAAGTTTCTTCTCATATTTAATTAATCATTGCATTGGAACTTAACCTCAATAATACATCTACTAAAAGAATGCAAGATACAAAGAAGTATGTACAGTCAACAAAATAGTAAGTACCTAGTAGTTTAATCTTTGTCACCCCACGTTTACACCAAGGTATAAAACATGTATTTAAACATGTTGTCTACTGTTTTCATTTATCGTTGACACCTAAAACAATTGTAAACACATTTTGACAATACATGTCTGTAACAACGTCAATACATGTAGGTATGAAACATGTTTTAAACACGAAATGTTTTTGACAAGTCTTTTACAACACTTTTTGAAAACAAGTATCACAACTTGTATAAGTCTGACTGAATCTTAAAGTTTACAAGTTATTACCAGTGATCGGAGTAGGTAGATTGAACTGGGGTCATTGATCCGAAACGTATATATTACTATGGACATTCCTCCGGAATTGGTGGATTATTAAAAAAAAACCGGAACTTATGTAGGAATTGTATTCTGCCAGAGTGGAAGGAGTCATTTGATGATTTGCCATCCTCAAAAAAAAGGTAGGAATTGTAATAAAATGAGCAATTTTATTCTTTATTATTCTTCCTATTTTTTTTTTTTGTCACGATTTGACAAAACCCAACGACCAATCAGAACAAACTTTAAATTTTGAATTGAGTAGTAATAATATCACTACCAACATTAACAATATTTAATTGAATCCGGAAATACCGGAATTACTTTCCGGAAAAATGGCTTATCCATGTTATTCTTTCTGTGTGCATTTATGATACAAGTACTAAAAATCAATCTACCTACTCCGATCACTGGTTATTACACACACAATAGTAATTTATTTTGCCATAGTGCGAAGATATTGTGCCCTTTTATAATTACCAAGGTGACGATATTATCAAGGACTTCCATGTCCACGATACTAGTGTCACGTCATGGCATCACGATAACACAGGGAAAAAAAATGTATGGAAATACTAGCTGTTGCCGGCGACTTCGTCTGCGATCCAGGATGAAATATAGCCTATGTCCTTCTTCAGATCATAGTCTACCCATGTGCCAAATTTCATCCAAATCCGTTCAGCCGTTTTAGCGTGAAAACGTAACAAACAAACTTACTTTCGCATTTATAATATTAGTTAGGATAATATACTATATAATGTTTTTAAATTTTCGACCACGATAAAGTTATAACGTGCACGTATTTCCATACATTTTATGGACGTGGACGTGGACGTCCACGATAATACCGTGACATTAGAAATTATAAAGGCGCACAATATTTAGTCGCTTGTATAAACTATATAACTATAACCAAATAATATAACCAAACTCTTTTGTTGACTTAACAATCCTTTTTTAAGAAGATTTTGCTAAAGAAGGCATTCACTTTTACTTCATACAGTTTCCATACGCTATACTTAACAAAAGTTTATTTTTGATAACTCTAAACACACTTTTCTTAAACTATAATTATTTTTCAACGAAAATTCTTATAAATGCTTTAGGAATGAGTACAATGGAATGATCTGCTGTTCATAAATTAATGTTTTTTTTTTCAACGCAAGCCGATCCGGATCCTCTTAAACATACGATTCAGCTTAAATATTATCATAAACTAACTTAAAACATCATTCTATTTCTGTAACTCCGTAGAGAAAAAATCATTAAAAAAAAAACTTTTTCGCCGATCGATTGTAGGTACTTAATAAGCCGTTCCGCGTCGTGCAAACAATTCTAAGCTTAAAATTTTAAACAAAGCTCATCAAAAAAAAAAAAATACAGACCACAATAATATCGATATCCCATAATTTTTTTCCACCAGGCCCTGCAGTCTCGACATAGATAGCGACAAAAATCTGTCGCTAAGTCGTATCGATGTCAAATTCCTTTAATAGATTTTCAACTTTATTTCCACAGCGTAAGGTTGAAAATCTATTAAAGAAATTTGACATCGATACGACTTAGCGACCGATTTTTGTCGGTATCTATGTCGAGACTGCCGGCCCAGCTCAACAAAATAGAATCTATGTCTTATGGAAACAGCTCAACACAACAGGCTTATAGTACCGTTATCACTAGCGAGTAGTAGCAGCCGATTCAGCGGTAATACAGCCATACACGTCATTACGCCCCGAAAAGTATCGGAGCGTAGTTTCGTGCTCGAAAAACTCGCATCTTGAGTGAGGGACGTGTGCACACCGATGCGGTTGTTCGTTGTGCCTGAGATCAACTCTTTGTAGTATACTGAGAGGCAGTGGACCGGCTCAGTGCTGCCTCTGCAGGGCAAAAATAGAATTTAAATTAGTTACCTTAGTTTAGAAGATGACGCTGCTGGGGAGTTTGTTGCGCTAATTCTTCGTCCCAGCTAAAGCACAGGGAAGTGGTGCAGTGCGCGTTTGAGGGGAACGTCTTATGTCATTTAGACGTTCAAAAAGTGCTGACTCTCAGCCTAATTTCAATAAATTACTTTTTTTATTTAGTAATGGAGCTGATGTGCCCTCAAAATAGACCGTAGTACGAATATTTCAATCGTAACCAACGTTTCTACCTCACAGGATGTGTGGTAAGAAGAAAGTAACGTATATTACAGTTTGTTATCTTTTTAATGATACCCTGTACGTTACGTTATTTCGAAGATACGTTGTTTAAAGCATTTGACCCATCGAATGTCCTATAGCCCGTCGTCGGTCCATAAGAATAAGCGCCATTTCCGACTGTTCTTAAATTCTTTTATTGGCATTGGTTGTAGCAATATTAACATCTATAGTAAGTGACCGTGTATTCAACATTGTACCGAAAATTTTCAGCCGATTCCAAAGCATCCAACCAAAAAATATACAAACGACAAACGTGTGCAATGGAAGTGTTTCATAGATCATAATTTCATCGACGCAAGTGGCGCGTGGGCATAGTACAGTCAGGGAAATGAATTGTTAAGGAAATTGTGACCCTTCGTAATTTTTCCGTGGTACAGCTATTTCATACAACTGTCAAAGGATGACAGTTGTGATTTTAATGTATGGACTATTTAAGTTGGTCAATTTGCTAAACAATATTTTTTTCCTGACTTTATTGTAGAAATAACAAAGTGTCACTTACTTGAGATGCGCTATTAGTTCTCCGTCGTCAGGTCTCCATAGAGCTGTAACCTGATCTAAACCAGAGCTCAGTAGTCTATGGTCATCTACTGTCGCTAGCCTCAGTACCTGAATAATAAAAATGGTAAATGTTACAAAGATTGTAAATAATTCGCTGAATTGTTTTGCGCAGTGTTTACGCGACTTTATTCCGAAGGGTCCAAGTGTCGCATAAAACACGTTTGGTTTAAAAAGGGCTTTGTGGATGAGAATCAGATTTTTTTTTTGCAATTTTTGTTGTGCAATTCTTTAACCAAACATTTATTCCTTCATGATCGTCATCATATCAACCTAAACCGGATATCGCAGACAACCGCGACCTTCACTTGATCGTTGGTCCTTTCTTCTGCGAGCAATGCGTCCCGCCCAGCTTTGGTAGTATACACATACATAAACTCAAGCCTTGTTCCCATGGGGGTAGGCAGAAACTATAGAACGCCACCTACTACGATCCTTACATACTCCTTTAGCATCGTTTACGTTCATACATCTGGTCATACACGCACGCCGGTTGCGAGTACTACACACCTGACCTTTCTGAAGATCATCAGCAATAAATAATAAGGTCACTATGTGTCCTTCTAGGGCGTCCCCTCCCGGCGTTTCCACTCAAATCTTCTTTAGTTAGTCGCCTTCTCTCTGTATCTAGGATACAGATAGTTACAACATCGAAACTACGAAATAGAACTATGTCGCTTCCTCCCTAATTCCTCATGAAATCTAACAGCGTCAGTTTGTAGAGTCGCTTGCTGAGGTCGGTCCATGGATGGAGCGAGACTCGGCCGTGCCTCGGAAAGCACACTAAGCCGTTGGACCCGGCTGTCATTTGTAGATCTTTGGCAGTCGTTACGGGTAATCAGAAGCCTGAAAGTCTGACAACCAGCTATACCAAAGGGGTATCGTATTACCTAATAACTGGGTTGTGGATGTCAGATAGGCAGTCGCTCCATGTAAAATACTGGTATTCAGCTGCGTCTGGTAAGACTGGAAGCCGACCCCAACATAGTTGGGAATAGGCTAGGCAGATAATGATCTTTATATTTGAATAACTATTTAGTCCTCAATTTTCGTGATTGAACCCATCACTGTAGGTCTCTGCATCACCCAAAGATGGTAGAAAATGCCTTTGGCATTAAGTGCGCCTCTGTACATTTTTTTGCTTGAAGTCCCACTAATATAATATTATAAATGTGAAAGTTTGTGAGGATGGATGGATGGATGAATGGATGGATGGATGTTACTCTTTCACGCAAAAACTGCTGAATGGGTTTGGATGGAATTTGGAACACAGATAGTTTATAACCTGGATTAACACGTAGGATACTTTTTATCTCGGGATCGTTTCCGACATCAAGGCGGGCGAAGCCACGGTCAAAAGCTAGTATGAAATAAATAAACGCGCAGTGCACGTCGTACCTCTCCGTCGTGCGCGCGCCACGTGGCCAGCGTGAGGCCGGTGCGCAGGTCGCTGACGGCCACGTGTCCGCTGGCCAGGCCGCACGCCGCCCAGCCGCCCGACGAGCACACGCACATGCAGCGGATGAACGTGGTCGCGCTCATCGGGAGCTGGAGGAACCAATGGAACGTTAGTGAGATATGGTCAGGCAATGTCAGAAATATCGAGATAAATCTTCGATCTAAAATACACTAGACACAGTTTGCCTTATTTCTCGGGCCGTTTTTCAGGTGCTATACTATGATTCTGACAAGAATTTTATCCAGTAGAGATGTTGTTGGAGAGTTTGTTGCGACATTACTTTTCGCAGCTACACACAACACTAGGAAATGAAGAGTGGACGGTTTGAGCATTGTATTTTGTTACATACAGCCTCATATGATTTTTTTTTTTTTTTCATTGTACTAAGAACGATTAAGACGTGAAGCAGCATTAATAACCTTATCGGAGCAATAAAATATTAGTTTAAGGGGGATCCTCAGTTGTAGCCCAACAAATTCAAATTTTCTTTTTTTCAGAATATTACATAGGAAAATTCTTAGGTGGAACAAATTTCCAAAGTTTGACGATTGATATTAAATTGATAATTATTATTCAATAAATATATTATCATTCCTATAGTCGCAAATCGCATTTTGATCAACATACGAGGTAAAAAAAGCTACAATTTGCAAAAAAAATTAAGAAAATTTGAATTTGGCGGGCTACAACTGAAAATTCACCTTAACATCGATGATAATATCCAACCCTGCATAAAACTGTAAGTTAAATGATAAATGAATTTATTTCTGTAAGTAGGTTTGTACAAACACTTTTACACGTCAATCATATTTTTTTTAAACTAGATGAAATCGGCGTTTCCCATCTGACTACTCTGAGAAGAAAGGCCGAAACAAACACAGAGGTCACAGTCTCTTTTAAAGTCCAGACATAATCTTGGTCAGATCATATATAAAGACCATGTAGATTGGCATCTGAAATGGTGTTTTGAGGAAAGAACCACACATATTGAGTGGGCCTGTCCAGTTAGTGCGCATTTGTCAGTAATCGTGCAGCTCGACTCAGGAAGTCAGGACTTAAGGAGCTCAACGATTCGACGAACAATAGTTAGTTCAAGTTTACCTTAAGTTCGTGGGAGGTGTGCGGCGTCCTGGCATCGATGACGCGCAGCGTGGCGTCCGTAGTGGCCGCGATCACTGCGGCCGACGGGCCCGCCAGCGTGCGCACTATGCTCACTGGGGACTTCATGCTGTCCAGCTGGAGCAAACAATTAGTTTAATGTACTTAGGGAGCAGTGGTGGCCCAGGGGTATGTGCCTCGACTTACTAGTTACTTTGTATATTTAATTTCTTCACCACTGCTCTCAAAACGGTGAAGGAAAACATCGTGAGGAAATCAGCATGTCCTAGAACCGAAAGAATCGAAGACATGTGACATCCATTAACCGCACTGGGCCCGCGAGGTGAATTACGGCCCACTCCCTCTCACAGTGGGAACGTTATAGGCTGATTATGCTAAGTAAAAAGTTTTTTATACTCGTAGATAACAACACACCATACAAAAACACATAAGATCTACTATAGGTCTAATGTGATTTTGACCGATTTTATCTATAGAGCAACACAAGTCAATGGACGATTGCCTAAGTAGCCAAAATCAATGTTCAGTAAAGATTGTTGTATTTTTATAAAGGCTATATTTTCTAGTTTATCAATGATTAAGTTTTATGAGTCAGGAAGTTGCCGAAACTGATCAAAATATAGTTTTTACTCCTAGGATTTTAGTATGTTTAATGAGACAAAAATTGGCTTTCGTACATTCAACAGAGCTAGGTATCTCGACTATTATCTTCTTTGTACGTTGATAGTTTTAATGTTATTGCGTGTATATCTAACGCCTTTTTAACACACACACTCAGACGAGCGGTATGAAAAATAAAACGACGCAGCACACCCACATTATGAATTAAAAAATAGTTGACATGGATTAAAAAGTAATGTGCTTGCACTTTTAAGGTTTTTGTCAACCGCACATACATACAAATATACTATACAGGTGGCAATGTTCAAAACTAAACAATTTTATTAAACAGAGGTTTTAGTAAAAAAAAAAAACGTAAAGACGAACCTGCGACACGACGCTTTCCATGAAAGGGTCCCATATATGCACGACTGAGTCAGTCGACACGGCCAGTCGCAGCGACTCGAGGAACGTCAGTGACAGCACGCCCTTCTTGTGGCCGGTATACGTCCAGTTGCATTGAGATGTCGCGTTGCCGTCACCCTAGAAATTAAAGAATTGATATATAATAAGTATAATAACTCAATCAAGGGTTCTTGACCCAAGAGTTTTTTCAAGATTTCTTTTCAAAGGTAGTCAGACCGGAAATGTTGACTCTAGCTAGCTTATAAAAAGCGGACAGGTAAAAGTGATTTAAATACTATTCAAGTTACACTGCTACAAAGGTCAAGGTAAACATCTGTGAAATGACACTTGAAATGTTCTCAAAAAACAAGATGGCGGCGTCAGTTCCGATTCTGGCAACGCGCCAAAATAACCTTGTAGCGCTATACACAACTTCATTTCATTTAAGGGGGATGCGCTCAGGTAGCCCGCGACATCCAAAAATACTTACGTTTTTTGCAATTTGCAGGTCTCTGTCAGGTTGTATGTTGATTAAAATATGATTCGCGGCCGTAACAAATATGGCTTTAAAGAATTATAATCATTAAAATCAGCAATCAACTCCTTAAGTTAGAATTGGCCTCAAATGTCATGATTTCATGAAATGGTCATTCAATAGGATAATATGAACATAGAGATGTATTGATGATTTTTATGAGTATACTTTCATAAATAAATATATGATACTGACCTGCAAATTGCAAAAAACGTAAGAACATTTTAATTTCGCGGGCTACTTTGGCACATCCCCCTTAAGGCGAAAGCGCCAGGGTAGCCCATGAAATTCAAATTTTCTTACCTTTCTTGTAATTTACTGGTCAGATTCAGGTTGTATGTTGATCTATATTTGATACGCGGCGGTACCAAATATTTATTTATAAAAGGCGGGGAAGGTTACTCTGTAGAGCAACGTTCGTGCTAATTCGGAAACACGAAGATTACCGAAGCGCATACGTTTTCTGGTTTAACTGTACAGAATGAACTAACCTGATTCCTTAGAGACCAGAGCCTGACAGTCTTGTCTTTAGAGCCGCTCATGAAGCTGCTCTCATTGTCCAAACAGTGTATGGACTTGACAGAATGCGTATGTCCTACAAAAGTCTGCAACTTGATCTGTTTGAGGTTGAAACGCGTTTCCTTGTCGGGGCGACCTATTTCGTGCTCCCAGTATATTAGCCAGTCTCCACGTAAATGTCTGGGGGTAATAAATAATTTCCTTTTATTCGGTATAAGGCGCTGTAAGCTATTTAAAATAATTCATAGAAAAAAATTGCACGTGCAACAGCGTACGCGTGATAGAAGTGAAACTTCTTAAAAATAAAGAATAAGAGAGATTTAGTGTGAGAGACAGAGAGAGATATATCTTTTTTCTCTCTCATGTAACGAAATGTGACTAAACGTGACGCGTCCTTAAAATTTCACTCTCAATTCTCGTCCATTTATTGAACCGCCGCCTAAGAAGTTTCACTTCAAAACAGACGATCGTTTTGTCGGCGATGAATTTCTTTCCAACTGCTATCGATTTTAGTCGGTCACATGAAAACCGACCGTCTTTTGTTATCGTTCGCCGGTATTCATTCGTATGCATAATCAGCCTATAACGTCCCCACTGCTGGGACACAGGCCTCCTCTCTGTGAGAGGGAATGGGCTGTAATCTACCACGCGGGCCCAGTGCGGGTTGGTAGACGTCACAAGTCTTCGATTTGTTGGTTCTAGGACTTGCTGGTTTCCTCACGATGTTTTCCTTCGCCGTTTTGAGAGCAGTGGTGATTAAATTATTTACACAAAGTAGCCTGCCTGGGTTCGAACCCACGACATACAACTCGGTAAGTCGGGGCCGATAACACTGCTCATTCGTAAGTTCTATCCATATCATGAACAACATACCAACCGAATTCGGACTAACGAGAGATGGTCATAATTGCTATGATTTTAGATAGACATTTTTGTTTTTTTAGTTTTGCGTTGATGTTCAGAATGACCTAATTTTATATATTTACAAGCCCGTGTGCCCGATGGGATTTTCCATCGACAAAAATGACGAACTTTCATAAAAACTTTCATCCCCCTTTTAAACCCATTTAGGGGACGAATTAAAAAAAAACCTTCCTTAGTTCTTCTCACTTTCGTTATGAAGTTTCGCACAAAAATTTTCACAGGAGTTCCTTATATAAGGAACTCCTGTGAAAATTTTAATGCTACTAGTCCCAGCGATCTCAACGGGGTCATGTGCTCTTTAAATTTTAGCCTAGCCCGTAACTGAGTGTACATCATGCAAAATAAATAAATCTAGACTGTGCATCTAAGTAGAAGATACCAATAATTGTCGGCTCTTTGCTATACGTAGATCTTATAGTTTTGAACAGTCAAACAAAAAAAACTCACCTATTACTCTTAATCCCGTTATCCGTTTTATACGCCACGACATCGAACCCATGCCCCTGCGCACCATTCCCCACATCACATGCATCACTAGCGACATCTATCCTGTTTCCGACGAGAGTCACGTTGGATCCGAAGCTATTCGAGCTCGAGATATGGTCCATGATGACTTCAGGCTTGGCTGAAGAGAGGTCCTTTCGGTTGAGAGGCTCGTCGCTAAATGAGGTCTGAACGCGCTTGTCGGGACGGATTTGGAGAGGGGAACTGTGGACCAAAACAAACAAATAGCACTTTTAGTATAAAAATAAATCGATTAATTAAAAAAAATAACATAAAACAACTAGTCCCCGAAGGGGTAGGTACTATGTACCAACCACATATCGATATTTTTTTAAATTCATAATAGTGTTTGGTTTAACAAAGCAAATCAAAATATGTTTATTTTATTGCTTCTAAATTTATATTATTTTACATATGAACACACAAGGGTGTCATATTATTATATGACATACAATAGATTTGAACAACCAGACACCACCATTGTTTTCAGGACTACACTGTCCTCCCATACCTATTAACACTCTAATTTAGAAATATTGCCAACAATTTTTAAAAGAGTAACCATATAGAGTCTTGGCGGCTCTTCTTCATAGGAAACGACCAATTGGAACCGTGCACCTAGCTTCTGACGTTTCATAAGTGCCCATTTCACATAAACCTGCACGGTTTATGTGAAATATTTTGATTTTATACCTTAGAGAGTGGTTCTGTTCATACTTCCTGCAGAGCGCGCGCACGGTATCTATGTTCTTAAGGCATCGCTCCATGGTCTCTGATCCTATGAACTTTGCGAAGGTCGTGTACGCTCGATAGGCTAACTCCTCGTCGAATACCATCAGGAGTTCCTCTTGAGCCTGAAAATAATATTCAGATGAAATACATAAATGCATTCTTGAGTCTGATAGATATACTGATCAAAACGTTCTGTAATACTTTGGACTTTGTACGGATGGTATAAGTAGGTGCATTTTTTTAGAAAGCGAACCCGTGCATACACTCTTGGCAACATACAATACATTTCGTGTGTATTTACAAGGACATGTGGTGCGATGGCGATGCAAAATGCAACTTGGTTATTGATCTGTTATATTTGACCAACAGTCACCTCATTTATTTATTTATTCACAAAATCTACAGCTTTTTAACAATTTCACATAAAAAACAAAAACGAATCTTACAGCCAATTACGTATTTACAATTTAGTAGCTACACTTCCCCGCCGGTTGAACGCGTCCGAGAGGGTCATGGCCATACGGCTGGTCCGGGGATACCGCACGGTCTCCTTCGAGGCGGCGAGCCTCCTTGCCGGATTGCCGCCATGGGATCTGGAGGCAAAGGTCCTCGCGCACATTTGGGAGTGGCGCGAGAAGGCGAAATGCCGGGGCGTAACTCCGCTGCCGCGGGAAATCGCGGCACAGCGGACAGAGCTCCAGCGGGATCTCATGGCGGCATGGAGACTGCAAGTGTCGGAACCCAGCGCAGGGCACGCCACAGTTGCGGCGGTAAATTTCCTCTTTGAGAGGCGCCACGGCGTCCTCACCTTTCACCTGACGCAGGTCCTCACCGGACATGGCTGTTTCGGGAGGTTCCTGTTTCGAATAAGGCGGGAGGAAACGCCCGGGTGCTATCATTGTGTGGATCGACCGGAGGACACGGTGGAGCATACGGTGGAGGTCTGCCCGGCTTGGGCGGAGCACCGCCGTGTCCTCGTGGCGGCGATCGGCGGCAGCGATCTCTCGCGTCCGGCCCTGGTTCAGGCCATGGTACGGATCGAGAAGGAATGGGAAGCCGTCACCTCCTTTTGCGAAGCAGTAATGCTCGCGAAGGAGGAGGCGGAGCGCGTGAGGGAAAGGCAATCGTTGCGCCCTCACGCCCCTAGTTGCCGCAGGAGGAGACACCCTGGGCGTCGAGAGTGGATTGCCGACTCCCGGCCACCGTAGGCGCGGGCTTGCGGACGGCGAGCAATGGGCAGCTCGCCGTCCGGTAAGGACCAGGCCCGAGTCGACGACGCGTCGTGTTTCACGCGCGCTTCAAAGAGATATCAGCATAATTGACGGGGTCCGATAGGGCCTATGCCTGCCGGGGTCGCGGATTGTTCGAAAGATTTACCGTGGCTCTGGCGCACAGGTTTTAGTCAGTAAGAGTCTGACACGACCTTCCGCTCCGCCCAGAAAAAAAAAAAATAGTAGCTACACTTATTATATGCATCAGAAACAAACAGGATGACATGCTAGCACCATCTAAGCAATTCTAAGTGTGCAGTGTGGGTGGGTGTGCAGGAATGTGTGTGAGGACATTTTGAAATATCACCGTTTAAAAATGAACTCTAGTTTTCCTATATTTTATCAGCCCAAAATTTTGTATAACCTTTAACCATCTCTACACCTTGTCAAATAATACTGGCCGTTAGTCTGGTTGTGTAGTGGATGTTCGCAGGTGTCGGGCGGGATGCAGGTGAGATCTGGTAGGTCTGCGCGCACTACACGTCTGTTGGACGCGTTACTTTAACAGATGTACAGTAATACTGACCGTTAGTCTGGTAGTGTCATGTGGATGTTCGCAAATGTCGGGCGGGGTGCAGGCGAGATCTGGTAGGTCTGCGCGCACTACGCGGCCATCTTGTACGCGCCACTCGGCCGTAGTACCGTCTCGACAGATCTCGAGAAAACCTTCGGGCTTTGAGTCGATTGATTCTTGGTCAGATGACTGTGAAAGGGAAGGTGAAAATTGGACATGAAAAGTGTTGTTTTATGTACCATCATCAGTGATTACAATTTGACTTCAACAGCACCTTTATATCGTAGCAGTTAGAGCGCTTTTCGTAATGCATGTTAGCACTGATGTGCGGTGGACTTTACCTATGTATGAACACATCTTTACCCCTCAGGTCGGACGAAACACAATGTATCTTATGCAAGTAACATCCAAGCAAATATACCAGACTGTCGGAATATATGGTCTGTAACATCCACTCTCATCCCACGCCATCCTTCGGTGTGAGCTGAGAATAATAATGTCGGATTCCAGCCAGGAGATTATTTATTTATTTATATTTAATTAACAAGTAACAATGGCCTAAAATATGTGAGTAACAAACCATATTTCTTAACAACTATGTTAGTAGAATTAACCTACACACTTAACCTAACACTGCCACGTAGTTAATGAGAATCCGTGCTACAAGCTCAACGCTGATGTGGAAAGCTTGCAGCAGCGATTCACACACAAGCAGTCCAGTAATAGTCAAAATATCATCCTACTAATATTGTAAATGTGAAAGTTTGTGAGGATGGATGGATGCATGTTTGTTACTCTTTCACGCAAAAACTACTGAACGGATTTGGATGGAATTTGGCACACAGATAATTTATAACCTGGAATAACACATAGGATACTTTTTATCCCGGTAGTACGTTCCCGTGGGATAATTTCCGACCTCCACGCGGGCGAAGCAGCAGGCAAAAGCTAGTAAATTATAAATGACTAGCGACCCGCCCCTGCTTCGCAGGGTTTTTATGACTTGACAAAACATCGAGATTTCTTTATTATTTAATATTAATGTATTCTACACATAAAAAATCCGGAATAAATTCTCAAAATGATGGCGAATATCGCATAAAAATCGGTTGCGAAGTTTAGAAGAACAACGCGATCACTCGGACAGTCACGAAATGCGTGTTTAATATATATATATATATATATATAAAAAACACAAAAATTATTTCTACCTATGTCCGTTATACACTTTTAAACCAACTCACCGATTTGCCCCAAACCGGTTTCATTAGAAAGACAATAATGCGAATATGGTTTTAGACAACTAAAACAATGGAAAAAAACTAAAATTTCATGAATGGACTCAACGTGCCTAATGCATTGTTTTATCGTAGTAGCACATGCCGGGTATCTGCTATTTTATAATATGTATAGAAGAAGATACATGTGCAACCAAGGAACTAATATGTTTCAAAACCAAAAGGAAATAGATTATGTATCCCTTACCTTTTCCGGTGTACTTTCTTCTTGTTTTGGCCAGTTTTCGATCTTGCCAGTCGCTTTATCGAACGCCAAGAAGAATCTGCGACAAACGTGAATTCAGTCAGATTGTCAGAACATTTGAGAATTTTAATTATTTTAGAGATCCAACTTCTGATACATTTGGTTTTCTATTGATTTTTGTTTGCAATATTGCAAGCTAGCCGTTGGAGAATCAGAATACATGTATTTGTAAGAATGTAGTTTTACACAGTGTGATGTTAATATTTTTATAGGTTCTGTACATTCTACCACAACATTAACCTCCTTACTAATAAACGTTGTATAGCGTCTGTATAGTTACACAACGCTTTATCTTCTTCTTTCGAACGTCAAATTACTGACGACTGAAAGAGAGGAATCGGTGTGTAACTACACAGACGCTATGCAACCATACAGCCATATCAAGTAGCGGTTACGACATAACTCGACACTTACTGTGTCGTAACGGAACTTTTTTGTAACATTGTTTCGTAGCATTACGTTGTCGTGTCGACCTGTGTTTCTACGCCGTTTCGAAAAGTGGGGAATAATCGTAACAGTAACTTTCAGTCACACTGCGTCCGTCGCCGTGTCGACACATTGCGACTTATTTGTGCTCACTTCTACCGCGCATTCAATCATTCATTCGTCGTCGTTCTTCTACTTGTCATTTTTTATTAGTATTTCGTATTTATTTTTTGTAGATGTCATTAAATCTTCGCCGCCATCACAAAAAAATATGTAAGTATAAAATTTGGTTCTGGGATATTTTAATCGTTCGAAAATACTCTGCAAAATTAAATTCATCGTGCAATTTGATGTTATTTAAACAAATTCACCGATGCGCCCTTATAATTATATAAAATAATTAAAATGTTCTCTATTATTGTTGCTGTTTTCCATAAAAACATCTACAAAAAATCGTATTTTCGAACAATGCAGAAGGTTTTATTGATACAGTTTATATAAATTTAACAAAAGTTTTTTCCAGAAAACTGATATATTAAGTAATTATGCAAAATTAAGTGAAAAAATATTTATCTACTTGGGACAATAAATCTCAACACAATGTTTCGTAACTTTGTTTACAAGTGTGAGACTGGTTACAGTGGGACAGTTTTCACAAAATGGAGTTTTGTTATTTTTAAGTTTGCAGTGGTTCTCAACATGCCGTACAAATTGGTTTTTACAAAAAATGGGCCAAATGATGAAGTATCTGCGGTACCTGAAGGGTGGGTGGAAGGAACATATTTATACAAAAAAAAAAGTGAGATTGAATCACTGAGAAGCAACGAAAACAGCATACCAGACAAATTAAATGCAGACTGAAATTAAGTGATATTTGTTCATTTGAAGAAACATTTATATGGTAAGATTGAAAAGGTTTCGCAAAGAAATTAAACATTTTTTTAATACTTTTACCTTTGATTTTTATTTCTCCCTGGATCAAAATTACATACATACATAGGTTAAATGCTCTAAGACCAATACTTTCCTTATCCCATAATGACAATGTTGTTTGTCCTGGGAGTTTGTAATAGACTTCTGCTATCTTTTGGCAAAAAATTCATATTTGGAATATCACTTAATTAATATTCCTAGTAATTCATTCAAAGCGTTATGGCGTATTTGATGCTGTAGTGCCCATTGTTGAATTTTAGATTTAAAAGAAAATTTTATGCCGTCATCCAGATCAACGATATCAGAATTTGATGATTCATTATCATCGTGAATTTGATAATATTTGTTTAAGTGAATCCATGTCGTCTTCTACAATAACCGAATGTCGGGACATGTCAAATAGTTCTGCGGTATTGACTTGATTTGTCATAAAATCAGATGAAGTGGATTTAAAATCTATATTCCCAGTTTCTTGACGTGAAGTAGAAGTCTTCATATTTTCCGAATTAGTTTCTTGACTTACGTCACTTGAGTTGGACGGCAGTTGAAGCGTATTTTCTGAATAAGGTTCCTGACTTACATCACTCGAGGTGGAGGGCAGTGTAAGCGAATAGTCTACAAGAAATTTAAAACAATGGCTGTCATGATTTTACGAACAAATCTATTTATCAATGAAAAATCCTTACCTGTATGTCTATTTTCTGAACTCTATCTCATCTTTACTTTTCTGTAAAAGCTCGAAGATAGACGGAAACGATTGGGTTGCTTATGGTTCATTGTTATGAAAAAACAATAATTTTCTTAACCACAGCATCACTGAGTAAATATGTTGAGAACCACGTCTGCATTTTCTGTTTGGTTAAATCCAACACTTTACTGTCGTTACCGTTACTACACTTGTGTTATTGCAAAATTTATTGCAATTTCGTTTCGACAATGTGTCAACAATTTAATTTTAATATTTACACATAAATTCAAAGTAAACACAATGTGTCGAGAATTAATTTAGAAACATTTATGTCGGAACTTGTCGAAATAGGGACCACACATAGTTACTGTAACATTTTTCAGTGCAAAGTGTTGACGCCGTTACTACACGCTGCAATCAAAATCCATATAGTTATTAAGTTTAGTAATAGTTACGACACTGTTACAAACCTGCAAATGTTTTAAAATTTTGCGACCGAAAATGGTTGTATGGGCGTTTATTAGTAAGGAGGATAGTGTACAAATATAAGTCAAATGTCATTTTTAACTAAGTACAATAATTAAAAAAATACATATTAAGGAGCAGACGAGTCTTCGAGTGGAGACCGCGTATCCGTAATCATAACATGAGACGCTCCCTAGCCAGGATGACTATATGACCTTAAAAAGGCGGTTGGGACAAATTGGTGAACTGGACGTCCAGGGGCAAATTGGGGAAGGCCTATGTCCAGCAGTAAACTGCGATAAAACCCTTACCTCTGCAGCGCCGGCACACATAAGTGTCTCCTCGTCATCTCGGGCCCAATCCTTAGCGCTAAAACATGCAGGGCGTCTAACAGTTTCCTGGTTAAAGAACATCGCGCCGCTGCCCCACTGGGGTAGGAGCAACGCGTTGTGGAGGCTAGCCGGAGCGCTGGCTGGAGGATTGTTTTTAGGAATGTGTCCTGGAAAAGAAGAATCAAGTCAGTATAAATTGAAAGGTCTTGATTTTCACCCTAGCCCGCAAATCTTGCTATCTAAAGTGATGTTGCAAGTTCTGAATATTTCAGGAATAATATCGCGTCGTTGGTTTCTTCTCAGAAAATATTTGATTGCAATACACTAATTAAACATAAGGACACTTAACGAAGCCGAAAGTCACTTGTACTCCCACGTCATTGTAATTTTTTTTTGTGTTGGACCATACCTGGGAACCTTCTGGTTACGGAGATATTGAAGGTCAAAATTCAAACTTTTACTGAGGTTTTTTTTTTACGAAAACAATTTTTAAATGTTATAACACAACTTTAACTGCCCCCACAACCCCTGAACCGTTGCATGCACCCATAAGCACAATGTTTTGCGTATGTTATTTTGCGCACTACCGTAAACCGCTTCACACCAAAAATAAAACTCCTGTCCCAGCAATTATTTTTGTGCAATTTTACTTGAATGCATGAATCTGGACGGCTATGTGATGGGTTTTTTTTTACACTCTGTATATAATAACTTATTCATTTATAGTTCAGCACCCTAATTACGTAACACACTATCTATCACAATCTGAATCATTTTGAAGCCTATTGCTAATCCATTGTTTCATATGTTCGAAAAATTTGTCTGCTCAGCAACGTAAATAACGCAATGAAACATTCATTGCGTTATTTACGTTGCTGAGCAGACAAATTTTTCCTGTTGAACTGTCAAAATCAAACCCATTCCTACTGTTAGTGTGTTACGTAATAACCCCGCAGGCTAAAATAGCAGTTTACATGACCATAACAATCTTTCAGAAGTGTCACAGATGCTGGAACATTCTAGCAGTTTTTTATGTCCTGCTTGACATTCTTGTTGTCCCTCGGTTATATTGGTACAGCATTGAATTAGGTTGAGACTCAGCACTTTTTGATCCGATTGACATCAAACATTTTAAATAGGGGAGGGGAGATACTACAATAAATAGTTATGTTGGGTACCTGCAACTGCTCCATAAGTTTAACATCCGACATATGCGGCAGTAGATACTTGACCAGCTGCAGACAAGCAACAACACCGCCCTCTAGCGGAGCAGAAAGGCGACGGCGACACGACGCGATCAACTCTCCCATGTGAGGTAGGTATTGGAATATTATTAGCTGTTCGCCGTACATCGCTAGAAGGAAGACGAAGAAAACATTTCAATTTATAATAGTCCAAGCACAGTATAAAGATGACCCGTATGACCGTACCTCAGCTAGTCCCTGGCGTTTCTAAATTTGCCAAAGAGGTAAACAACAACGACCGGTTTTTATTAGCACGCTTATATTAGCTTCACTTGAAACTAACAAACAATGTAATGAAATCTTAGAAGTTAATTTTGACCTACTTCTAAATTGTCGTATAGAAATGAAACTTTGTTTGTATGTATATGTGGTTCGGATGACAAAACTATAATTTGGAATCTTGGACCTGATCTGATGATGAAGCTAGGAAATGGATAAAGGAACTCTTCAGTGGCTACTAGTAAACCCCTCAAGTTTGAGATCAAATGATTCGCTTTGACGATTCCAATAGATGTCTTAGGCAAAGAGCGTCTCGTTGTTTAAAAAAAAAAAACTAAAAAACACGCTTTTATCACGCACTAAATTGAAAAATAATTAAATTGACTTGTATTAGTTCTTCTTTTATATCCAATGATTTAATAAAAAAGCGTGGAGCGCTTTTTAGTTGTATGTACTTTTAATTAATTTAAACAAAACGCTCCACGTTTTTTAATTTAATCATTGGATATAAAAGAAGTACTAATACAAGTAAATTTTATAATTTTAAGTGCGTGATATTTTTATTTGGTTTTAGTGATGTGGTTGCATGAATTTTAAGTTTAGGGGTAATCGATGTTACTATTATAATTATTTAATTTCCACGCAGAGTAGATTAAATGATTTGAATTTTGATATATGAATAATATGATAAATTCCGTTTGTTTTTATTATGAAAAATTTACCCAAAATTACTTAGTAGTGTACTTTTGTTGATAGATCACTTAATTAGAAAAAAAAAAAATTAAAGAAAATTGAAAATTTTCTACGCCAACCTTCGATCAACAATAGCACTAGATTAAAGATTAGAAACAAAAACACATCGCTCAAGTGGCCGCGATTGCATACATATAACTTGATTATAAACCTTAACACTCAAACATAAAGTTCATTATCGTTTGCAATATATTTACTACTTTGATTGAAAAGTAAACGAATTTTTTAAATAAGAACAAAAGTATTTATGGAAAAATAAAACATAATTTCTAAGCAATAAGGTTGGAAAAACTGTGTTGCAAAATAAGATCACAGCATTTTATGGGTCTTATTTTTCCGGTCGTTTTTAATGCACTCATTGGAAATCTAGTACTATTGTTGATCGAAGACGCCAAGGCTTCGTTTCCGCCCTTCTATTTTTCCCCGTTTTATCCGTTATGCACCTACGACACATTTTTTTTTTCAATATTTATATTATATTGAATAACTCTTTGTACATATATTCGATAATTATTGATAAATGATAAATGATTTTATTTCCGTAAGTAGGTTTGTATAAACACTTTTACACGTCAATCATATATTATGTCACACAGTTCAATGACAAAAATAAATTTCGACGAAACAAAAAGGATGTCACTCAGATTTTCGCTATTATTGATATTAGCTGCACCCCGTGATTTCACCCGCAGCGGTATGAAATATACTTTACGACCTATTCTGAGACCTACCAAATATACTTGCACAAAAAAATTCATAAAAATCGGTCAAGCAGTTTCGGAGGAGTTCGGTAACAAACACTGTGACACGAGATTTTTATATATCAAAAGATTTAATCGTTTTCAGGTGATCCACATGATGAAAAAGTGATTGTGACAATGTGTGTGTGTACTATTAATCAGCGATGCTCAGATATCACGTTTTATTCCTAGGTAAGTTCAATGTTATCGCTTTTGGTTCCTGAGCACTACCTCTTATATATACCCCTTTTGTGAAAACAAGCTACGCTCCAACGGGTGATAGGGTTGTCAACCAACTTTTTAATTAAATTTCACTAAACGCATAAAACATCGTGAGGAAACCGGTATGTCCTTGAACCAAAAATTCGAAGACATGTGACATCTACCAACCCGCACTGGGCCCGCGTGGTAGATTACAGCCCATTCCCTCTCAAAGATAGGAGGCCTGTGTCCCAGCGGTGGGTACATTATAGGCTGATGATGCATAAAACATAACCACTTGTCTCGAAGCGACAGCCCCAACTAATTGATTACCTGAATCATGCTTAAATTTTGTGTAAATGCTTTTCCATTCACGCACCAAACTGCCACGCAGTTTATAAAATGTGTAAAAGTGTTTGGTCCAAAATAAAAGATTTATTTATTATATTTTTATTTAGTTGTTCCTAATTGAAATACTGTATGTTAATACTAATATTTCTACTGTGGTCCAAGGCATTTAACAAAAAAGTTTTACCACACTTCTTGACCAGGATTTTCATACCAAAACTTGAATAAACTTTTGCCACACCTCTTCCAATCTCTTACACATGTTTGTGATGCAAAACAAGCCAGTCACTTTTGCGGTTGTAAAAGAGCCTGAAGAATTATACGGTACCTACTTATACCTGATCTACTGCCATCGAAAACCTTCTAGAGTTTGCACTGAGCTTTCTGCAGTTTTAATCAAACCCAAACCCAAAGCATTTATTTCAAATAAACCAATTATAGGCTTTTGAATTGTCAAGGGGTCGGTCGGTCAGAAAGATGAAGCTAGTTGCCCATTCCAAAGCGTAGTAGGTACCTATAGCGAAGAATTAGAATTTATATATTTGTAAGAATGTAGTTTTACATAGTATTGTGTTAATATTTTTTTTGGTTCTATACATTCTACCACAACATATGGTGTACAAATATAGTAGTAATATAGTATAGAAAGGGAAAGAAACTCCATCATTCATGTTGAAATTTAAGTACATGTGACAACGATATAGAAAGACGTGCACGTTAAAAGCGTCTGTAATAAAAAAGATAAAAACAAAAAAAAACAATTTGGACACATTAAATTCATCCAGCAAACCATTATTCCATTACAGTTATGGTTTTAATATCTTAAAATTGGTTACTTAACTGTTCATTATTTTTAAATATAGGAGTTACAAAGTTTTGTTAAGCTTATATAAGATTAGAAAGAAAAAGAAAAGAAAAAAAATACGTTTATTTGCGGTAAACATGACGCAGACAAAGACACACAATTACAAAAAAAGAACGAGTTGGGGGACAATATGCGTCACATCCACGCAAAACGGAAATCGCTCAACATAATGCTACGACCCTATGCGAGACAGAGCCCCAGTGCTGGTTTTCAGCGGTTTTCATGCCGTATCTGCAGAACGAGTCCTAACTTTCGTCCAAGCTTCAACCAATGAGCCAGTTATTATAAGTTGAACTTTGTTCCGACAAGATGGGGTCCTTAACACAAAATTCTTAACAACTTCGACTCGGTTTTAAAGTCAGCTTTTGTAATTGGAACTTTAGCTTCGTCGAAATAAAGTTTGAAATTCAAAAATTGCTTGTTAGTTTAAACATGGATCTAATGATAAACCGGCACCCTAATTACGTAACATGCTATCTATCACAATCTGAATCATTTTGAAGCCTATTGCTAATCCATTGCTTCATATGTTCGAAAAATTTGACTGCTCAACAACGTAAATAACGCAATGAATGTGGTTGAACTGTCAAAATGAAACCCATTCCTACTGTTAGTGTGTTACGTAATTACCCCGCCGGTCTTGTAATAAGGCCGATGCAGTTTTACAAAATGTTTTAGTTACTCACCAACTATAGCAGTGAGACACTTGATGACCTTCATAGCATTTCTATCACCAACCACTCTGCTATTGACAATGGATATCTCATCAAATTCATCCTTTTCTTCACTGTCCCAAGGCGCCAGGTTATCCTTTCCAATATAACATAACGTCAACATCTTTAGCAAATTCCTTGTTATATACCTACAAGTTAGTACCGGGCCCAATCTATGCGCCAACCAAATTAGACTTTCAGAACTCATATCAGAAATTTTCGAAGAATTAGGGTCCTTAAACCCTTGAAAGTCATCCTCGTTCAGACTTAGAGAGCCTTTTGCAGAAGGTTCTAGATGTTTCCCTAGGTCCAAGTTTATCTGTGGATCGTGTGATTTTCTCCTTAATTCGACCTCCTCAGAATCATCCTCTTCGGCGAAATGTAAGTAACTTGTAAACATTGCTTTGGTCGGTATTTCTATAATTGGCGAAGTTGGTTTGTTTAAGGGTGTTACCGTCTCGTGATTCTGATCTTTATGGACTAGAAAGTTAAGTTCTTTTTGCATTGTGTTGTTCGGTGTGAAGTATTTAGCGGATATTGGAGATACGTGGTCTATGGACGGCGAAGGAGTATGGATGTTGTTTTCTTGAGTTGTGTTTGAGTTATAAGAGTCTATAGACTCAGCAGGAGACTTGCTTCTGCTGTTTCTACTAGGTAACCTGTCCTTATCAGTTTCAAAGTGAAACAACTCATTCTCGCTTCTGTTATCACTGTCTTTATCCTTTAAACCTTCATTTGTCTCTGTCTTTTCAACACTTGGAGTCGTTACGTGTTCCGACCCGTAAGACGTATCAGGCGAAAATATGTCTGTGTTACTGGATAGAGCATTTTTCACGTTATCGTCTGAGTATCTCGGTTTTTTGTTGGACAAAGCTTTGTTGTGACACAGATGGCCTGGAGACCCAACTTCCTCCACCACATCTTTGTAACCACCAACCGCTTCAACTAGATGTTGGGTGAAATTGTCTAGAAAGCATTGAAGACCTAATCTGACCATCAATTGTAGAAGGAATATATTGTGATAGAGTTTCACAAACTTCTGTTTATTTGACACACCTCCAGAAAGGGATAAACTATCGATATCCGTCAACTTATGCTGATCAGGCTTATCAACAGCAAAGTCATCATCTTCATACAGATTCAGTACATGTTTGAGTAATTTTTTCCTGGTCTCAGCAGGGCCCAAAGCTTTGCTAACAGTGTCGAATAAGTACCATGCGGCTAACACTGATGTGTCTTTGTTTTGTAGCAATTCTATGTAATGAGTCAAAAATATGTCTAAAACATCGAAGTGATTGTAACAATTCACTTGGTTCAGGAGTACGTCTAAATGTGTTGCGCACGCCTGAATCTTTCCTTCAGCGATTTTCTGGTTAAAGTACAGTTTTGTTTTATCAACATTCTGGTATATTTCGCACTGTACGCCATCACATTCGTACATGTATAAAATATTTAATTCAGTGCTCGTTAATTCATATTCATGTAAAGTATTCAATAATTTGTATAAAATATTAAAGCTTTGCGGGAATGGTATTAAGTGTTGCATCAGTAGAGGTTGAAGTAATTGCGCAGGAGTTGGAGCTGGCAAACCTTTATCTGTAACTAGAATCTTTTTTAACGGTTCCTCCTTTTTAGGAGTCAGTTCGTTTTTGTAACTCAAGTTGGGCGGTTGTACGTTTAGAAGCAATGATGCTACATAGCTAACACTTCTCGGTAAAGCATTGTAGTTATGTTTGAGTACAGTTCGGCAATTGTTATATCGTTCTAAGAAATTATCGCTCGATGTTCTAAGCGGACGCATATAAGTATGTAGGAAGATTTCCACGATCAAACATCCTATTACCAACATATCTTGGCGTCGACTTTCAGTAACAAACTGCTTATATATCGCTGCATCAGTTGTATACCTTGTATTAAAAGATCTATTCTTTCTTTCTTTTAACACACTTTCCAAATGCGCATCCTGTGTGAATTTCTTCAAATAACTTTGATCGTATGACGCTAAAAACATGTGATTGGTGAAGGCTGTGTCATCAGAACCTTCCTTGTTAGAAACTGTACTATCCTGCCTCATATCCTGCTGTACCGGAAACAGATTCAAAGTCGTAACATTCTCTTTATGTTTCTCCTTATCTTCCGCTTTAGTGAAGAAGCATTTCGTGCGGAAATTATCGAGGGATTCTATAGCTTGAATTGAGGCCACTGGGTTGAATTCTTTCGGTAGATATATAACCCCCTTTCCAAGTTCTGACCGTTGTACCCTGTAGTGTCGTGAATAGGAGGAGGCCCTGCCTTCATTTGGGGTTGTCTGAGAGTCTTCGAGTCCTTGGCTCTTGGATAAGGAGCGTGCTCTGCTGGTACTCTTATGTCGCGATCTGACTCGTTGAGGCGGGACGCTTAGTCGAGAAACGTGTTGGGGAAGACTGGTGGATTCCTCTTCGTCATCTGAAACGTCGTCTGAACTGTCGTTTCGAAGAGATTTTCCTGTGGACAATGATAATTGCAATAATAAATATAAACTGATGCCATAAAAGGTTATAAAGTTATGGAGAGCATCAATCTAGCAGCACAGGTAAGATTTCAACTTGCAACCTCTTTTCAAATGACGAGCTAACTAAAGCATAGTATTAACAACTTCACTCTGTCTACTTGTTGTATACATAGACCATCCCAAGATATCTCTAAATAGAATATAACAAAGTATATTTCTGTGTATTCGCTTAGTACTTGTGAACTACTGACTTGATGTTGTATTATTACTATCATTTAGAAATTTTCCTGAGGTAGGTTAAGGAGAACCCGAGGTGAGCCAGGTTAGATTCCTAGATATGAGTATAGCAGTACATACTGGCATCCTTAGGCGCGGTCCAGTGCATGCGCGGCGGCGCGGGCGGCAGCGCGCGCGCGGCTCGGGGTGGGTGCGGCGCGCGCAGCAGCTGCACCGCGCCGCCGCGCCGCACGCGCGTGTGCCCGTCTACCAGGGACAGGCACACGTTCTTAGCTTTTATCGCCGCGGCGCCTGAGAGCCTAGGAAATTAGTTAGATAATTAGTTGACTTAGAAAAAAATTTACAAACATTTTTTTTTGGGTGGTAAATCATCAAATGACTTCTCCCGCTCTGGGTGGAGCGGAAGGGCGTGTCAGACTCTTACTGACTAAAACCCACCCCTGTTCCTTCGGATTACTGTGCGCCAGAAAAATGATTAGGACCTTTTAATTAAAAATGGTCACTGAACACAAATTAAATTAGAATATAACGCTAAAAAAGTTGAATGTAAATTATCCAAATTACAAATTGAAGCATATTGTGTCGCGAACTCATAACACGTTTATAACATCATCCGATGCGTATCAAAACTATGACCTATTTACTCACTATTGCCTGATTCGCACTAGTTTTGCTTGTTGTGCCGTGACCGTCACATCAACTTATAACAACATATTTAATAACAATAGATTATACTCGTCAACTGTATCGTTACGCCTGACATTTTATAAAATGACGTGTTTATGTGAATCTGGTTTTACTATTTGAAAGCCAACACAAATTCGTCGGACGCACCATAAAGATTTGAATCTGGTTTTACTAGTCGAAAGCTATCACAACTTTTTCAGACCAACATCTATTTGAAAATTCTCTATTAGGTACATATTCCAAAATATGCCTAATTTATTAAGTTCAAGTAAAATTAAAACATATTATTATCAAACTTACTTGTAACCAAAAGTGATATCAATCCAGTTATGCAGATTCTCTGACACATGCGTACTCTCTAAGGCTTCCCTGTGTTTTGTGATGAAGTCTTCCGCGCATGTCGCCCAGGACGGTATACCCAAATCCTAGAAAATAACACAAATAATGTTCTTCGACCTATTCAAGGTATATTCAAATGCAGATTGAAAGCCACAGTGTAAGTTGGGGTAAGTTAGGCGCTGGATAAGGACCTTATGAATCAAATTCTGCGCACTTTATTCTGCCCCGACGGTCGTGGCAGAACACAATGTTGTCAGCATAAGAAAATAATGCCAAATTAGCCGGGAATTTGATTCGTACGGTCTTATCCCAGCGTCGAACTTACTGCAACATACGCTATCGGTTAGATGCTGGTAACAGATTATCCATAGTGGTGGAATGGAAGCGATTTACAGCTATTCTCGTAAAGCTTTCGTATCCTAAGAAGGCGGTAGACGGTCACACTATAACGGCTGTCCAAATACACAGCCTTTTTTTACACCTTTTTTTTTGGGTGGGAAATCATCAAATGACTTCTCCCGCTCTGAGCGGAGCGGAAGGGTGTGTCAGACTCTTACTGACTAAAACCCACCCGTGTTCCTTCAGTTGCCTGTGCACCAGAGCCACGGTAACTCTTTCGAACAATCCGCGACCCCGGCAGGCATAGGCCCTTTCAGACCCCGTCAATGATGCTGACATCTTTTTGAGGCGCGCGTGAAACACGACGCGCCGTCGACCCGGGCCTGGTCCTTACCGGACGGCGAGCTGCCCATTGCTCGCCGTCCGTAAGCCCGCGCCTGCGGTGGCCGGGAGTCGGCAATCGACTCCCGACGCCCAGGGTATCTCCTCCTGCGGCGACTGGGGGCGTGAGGGCGCAACGATTGCCTCTCCCTCACGCGCACTTTGATGTCAAATACTGGTGAAAATGTCAGATTTTCATGAAGGCCGTTATAACATGACGGAACCGCTTTCCAAGGAAACCAAAGCTTAAGCCTCCAGCGTGGCTTAGAGCAGCTGTAAACCACCACTGTTCATGCTTGTTCACGTATGTGATGCATTAGACTTAGGCCATTAAACTTGCACCACAAATCGCTAAATACGTTTACCGCTTAAAGTATTTAAAACATAGCTCTGTTTCTGACAATCATTTGAAGCTAGCAGAGACGGAATGATGTTTTAAACATATTTAGCGGTAAAATCATTCAGCGATTTGTGGCGCAAGCCGGCTTGAAGTTTCAACGTAACTACCTGCAGTTTATATGTAGACTCGGATGTTCTGGCTTTTCTTTTTATCGTGTGGGTATGAACCACACAATTATATTTCACTAGCTTTTGCTCGCGGCTTCATACATTTCTATTGGTATACGCGGCGCATGCCAATAAAGCTCTCAGTCGAGTCGGCATGATTTTTTCCAACATTTTCAACAATTATGCCAATTTACACAAAAACTTAATGAACTATACACCTTCGTCGTGAATCACTCCATCCATTGATGAAAACCGTATGAAAATCCGTTCGGGAGTTTTTGAGTTTATCACGTTCAGACAGACAGATAGACGCGGCGGAGGGACTTTTTTTAATAATATGGAGTGATACTGATGCCCTCGTAAAAAAGATTGTCCAGCGCACTGGCCAGTCAAGTACCAACGTGCTGACTGGAAAATATTTTTATCACGGCATGGAATATTAGCTTACACAGCTAAGATTTCATTTCGCTATGAGTATTCATTGCTCAAAAGTTCTCCTACCGGCAGATCTTCATGTATGCTCTTAAACACGGTGGGATCCGTGTAGAACTCGGGTATGCACTCGTCTGGCGTCCACTCTTGCATGCGCTGTATCGATGCGGGGTACTCCGCGGGAACCCACTTGTTTCGTACATATTTGCAGAGTACTTCTTTTGGTGTTCTACAAGAGAATTAATTACAACAAAATTCAATGAAGGTGTTTTGTTGATAAAGGAAATAATGATTTTGCCAATTGTATTTGTTGTATTTTCTGTGTTAAAATAAACAGCTTATAAATAAGAAGAATTCAATCTATTGAGGAAAATATTGGAATTAAATGGTAGCTCATACTTTTGTTAAAATATGCCTCGATAAAATGAATTGCGTAGCAATAGAAATATATTATTTATTTCCAGTTTTCCATACTGTTTTGATTAGGCCAGGTCAAGAGTTTCTCAGTAGCAGCCCGGAGTCTGGATTTGTGCCCGGTTGATGGCAATAAGGTCGCACCCTATTACAAGGGACTTAAACATAACTGGCGGAATGTGGGTGTACTATAGGTACACCTCTGCCTAACTCTTCGGTGACCACAAGCAAAATGGTATGTACGATAGACTAGAGGCCAGATACACCCCAACTAACAACTATAAAGATAAATTACACACAGCAGATTTAAGCATCAATAATTAGTACAAGCCTGCAATTACATTTCAAACTTACAAAAACTGACCTTATTCTATTCACATAAATCTCAAATTCGCGCACACTAACCTGCGAGCTAAGTATACGTAGCATGTGATATCGGACAACGCGTCAGAAACATGGTGCGGTATCTGGTCGGTACAACTGCTGACGTCATACGTCATGTCGAGTTGTCTGTCGCCCTTGTTTAGACGGTACTTCGACTTGCTTAATTCTCGCCAGTTCCTTCCTAAGAATTTATTTAAGTTTTAATGGTGAATAAAAAAAGAGTTTAGCTTTATGATACTAGAATAAATCGTATTATAAGCCTTATAAAAACGACAACAGAGTATTTAAAAAAAAATTGTGTATCTCTGGTTCCATAATCACTTTTTTTCATCATAATCATTTTTTTTACAACTTTCTCAATAATTGTATCAAGCGAAATAGATTCAAAGATAAAAGATAAGAATTACAATCAAATATTGTTAGAGTTATTAGTTAGTTACTTAAGATAAGTATTCACTTCGTACTAATGTACTATTAATGAAAATAAATAGGTTGACACAATCTATTAGTTTCAATTTTGTATTTTTCTTCTTAATTTTTTTTTTAGTTATAGATAATAGTAATAATTTGCAGATTTAATATAACTAAGTTTATAATTACATTCCAAGTAAAAGTATAATTTACTTTGTAGTTTGCTGTGCCTATACATTTATTTACATTACAAACATTACTGATAATTTACGAGCATCTGTGCAGTAGATAACAACATGAATCATAATAAACACATTTTTATCAAACAAAACAAAAGCATTACTAAATACTACTGCTACAAAGACTTACCACATCTGGAAGAGAAATCAGTCACCCAAGGAATCATGAAATGTGCGTGAGGATCATTGGTAGACCTTCCAGCTAACATATTCAGGTGTAGGAGATAGTCCAGGTTGGATATCCTGCCCCTGACCCACAGCATGCACAGCTTTTCCAACTGCACAGCCTCTTTGCGCCAGCACCATTCTTCCCCCCTCTTTCCAGGGGGACCCTGACTTATTGCAGGAGTGGTCTGCTTACTTCTATTGTGTTCAATGATCAGTGATGCATCCAAGCAGTGGATGTTGTTTGTTATCATTGGCAACACTTGCAGCCACAAATTCTCAGACAAGTAAATGTCTTGAAGTGTAAGCATCCCTAAGCTCAACCCCCTATCACTCACAGCTTTCGATAAATTTAGCAATTGGTACACAATAAACAGGCCACGGCTGTAATTCATATCTATAAGATTAGGACTGAAGTTCAAACAATCTAGAAGCGTGTTCTCATACTGTCCTCTGTATATAATGTAGAAGTTATTGTCTGATTCTATAGCGAACATAGCTGCCAGGAGGTTACCATGTGTTTCATACATTTTTAAAACATGTTTATTAGGTATTATCTCTTTGTACTCTATATGTCCAGCTCCATCACACTTTACCCTAATTATATTACATCCGTACAAGCGAAGCACTACTTCAGACATTAGCTGATCATGCTCTAATAGATTCACTATGGTACTTTCTTTACTACTATCAATATTTTGACAGTACTTCTTATAAGATTCTTTCCACAATGTTCTTTGGTTACTTTGTGACACATATTGTAGTAATTGAGAGAACGTGAGGGGCGTCTCATTCGTGTTTTCATTGAGCTTGTACCGAGGCAGTGGAAGAACCTTGGACACTTTTTTATTCAATACCTATAATAAAAAGGTTTTTTTTTTATTAATACTCAGTTGTAGCAGAAAATTCTTATTATTGTTGTATTCATGAATAGATACATACCCTCATAAATATTTTTCGCCACGGATAAGGTACACTTTCACCAGGTTGCAAGGTAAAATCTACATTGTTCATCGAGGTGTCCACTTCGAGGTTTTTTATCCATTTCTTCAACCAGCTTGTATGGACGACGACAGTGTAAAGGCCAGGTGAGGCAGTGGGAAATATATTTTTATTACTTATACCTAATTCCTTAACTATATAATCCATTTCTAAATTATTAATGATGTTTTGTTGTGTTTTGTTGCGTACAAAACTGCAGTCATCATTATAAATTTTGACGTTTCTTTGATATTGAAAACATGCTAAATGACAGTTTTGTGTAGGGATACTAGCTTTAATAAATTAAAATAATATCGTTCATAAATCAATAATGTTTTACGTTGTTTGTCCTAGTCCTAAGATAAATACAAGACAGGTGCCTTCGATTAATAAATAGAAGATTAAGATAATAGAAATCAAAAAGCGGTTCTTCATTGAACTGACCTGTGGCTATATCTGCACCATTATCACACTATAGAGCCAAGGTCTTGCCTCATACAGTAAAATAACAAACGCTTATCACTAAACTTGCCCAGTGCTAGTTGGATTTCAAACTAATATTCAAGGTTTCCTCACGATGTTTTCATCGTCAAGGAGGCTTTAAAATCGGGTGCGCCAAAGTTCACCTAAATTTTCAACTCCGATAATTGGAAATACGAAAATGTTCTTCCTAACATTTTTCATCCTAACAATCACAATTCCTAACTACTCTGTCTCTAATGTTCATAATTCCGAAGCATTCAACTTCATAATGTCAGTAGCAATAAACATCTATTATACTTGTATTTGTTTTCCTATATTTTCTCAACATAACCATCTTATACACTATTATTCAGTCATATTTTTTTTGTTTAGATTTCTTTTTATTCATAATAATCAGTATTATATACATAAATTTTGCGTAACTTTATTTTCACATAACATGTGTAACATATAAGAATAAAGCGTATTCTTTAATTTTATTTATAGCGGTGTGTACCTGCAAATATATCCATAGGTTAGGTTAGGTTAGAACTGTGACCAACTACGCGCGAGCCGAGCGAGCGAAGCGAGCGGTGCCGCGGCAGCGGCCGGCGAGTGCTACCTCGAAATTGGTCGCGAAATTTTTCTAAGTATTTTTTTCATAGTGCCCCCAAGACGACACTCTGACCTGAATTTCATTCATTTAAGACAAAAATCAGTCAAACGACCTTTAATCATTCTAAACAATTGGTTTAAAATATAGTGGGTAGGTTATATATAAGTTGGGTGAAAATATTATGGTAATTATGTTTAGGGATAAAAGCGTTATGATAAAAAACAGTAGGAGTTTAAATATATTTACATTAATGATATTATTAATTACAATTTTCGGAAACATGAGTGTTATGAACATCGCCGGTAGCACTACAAATAGTATGAATGAAAACTTTAGGATGAAAAATTTTAGGAAGAGTGATCATTCGGATTACAAATCGTTAGGAAGAACAATTTCGGGTAAAGAACTTTAGTTGAGCCAATATGGACCCTTTAAAAACATTTATTTCCAATTTTGGTACGCCTATGTAGAATTCGAAAATCATATAGGGATATTCTGTGGGAAAATAATATTGTAATTCCCTGCATTAAACTGGTCTCTTGTGCCCTCCACAACACGGTGTTGATATTAGAGTTACGCGGTATTTACACAGCTGAGCTTCCTTCCGACTTCCATTTCTCCATCATCAAAAGATTGAGGAAAATAATAACCAAAGATTTCAGATAAATTTCGCTATTTATTAGATCATAACATGAATACAATATTTGTACCTACATAAAGCTTATATTTTAACGAAGAAATGTTTTATTAGTGTAATAACACCTAGGAATGTTAAGGCACTAAGTATATTGGGTATTAGCACCAAAATGGTTATTATATTACTACCTACAATATGCTATCACAACAGTTATTGGTCCTTGTATACAAATGCTATAAGTCAACAGGAATTTTCAAGACTATGGAACAGTACCACTTATTTCTAGTAACATACATAAACTCACTTAAAACATGATATGGATTAACGAAATGTAAAATTTTCGAAAAATATAATGAGTACCTCTTTGGATAGCACATAAAGTACTTATACGAAAGGGTATAATTTTCTTACTCAAGTTTCCCAGAAACTCTCTTTAAATAACATTTCCACAAAGTATCCTTATAAATAACTGCTTGGGCCTCTGGGCTTTTTGCCGCCACAATGCCCCTTCCCACAACTATGACATCAGCACCCTTTTCTAAGATAACCTTCTCTGGAGTGTTGTAGACCTGGCCCAAGTCATCTTTGCTGCTCTCCAGCTGAACTCCAGGAGTCAGCTGTATGAGACCTGGGTCCTTGAAAGTGTCCTTATTCTGACACACAAATCCAGTAATCAATTCTGGATATTTGGATGCCATAGACACTGTTGCTTCTTTGTAATCTGCTGTTATTAAGTTTCCCTGAAGACAAAATAAAAACGATTCAAATATAAATTGCACATACTTTTAAATGATAAACTACTGATTGGTAAAAAATAAGAACTACTCAATAAATTAATCTTACCTCACTGCTCATTTCAGCCAGTAAGAACACTCCCCTATTGACACCATTTGGTGAATTTAGGGCTTTGAGTATTCCTTCACCAGGCAAAGAATGAGCAGTCACACAATCTGCCCATTCCCCAACTTTGTACAACCCTTTCAAATACTGCAAGGAGACTGTATGTCCAATATCAGCATACTTCCTGTCTTCTAATATTAAAAAGTTGAATCTGTCAGCCAGCTGCTTGATTCTGGTAATAAAATCATTGCTGTAGTCTTCAATAATGTCCACATGAGTCTTTACTAAACAGACATGTTCCCCAACTTTTTCTAGTAGATCTAGAATCTTTGTAGTGGATGTCAAGTCAACCGAAAGGCACAAGTTTGTTTTCTTCGTTGCCATTATGCCAAACAGTTGTTTTGCTATACCATTCTTGGCTAGTTCAGCACGCTTTTCATAAGTAAGCAAGATTCTGTCCAATGGCTTACCTGAAAAATTAAATTGTCTATCAAGCAAATAACAATACATACAGTCACTCGGGGCTAGCTGGATCGCTTCAACGCGAATGTATACGTACACTCGCGGTGAGGCGACCCAGACTGCCAGGCACTTCTTCTCTTGCAACCGAGCGGGTGGGCAGGTTGCGGATAGCCCAACTCCGGTTGCGGGGTCGACTATCAGAGGTCGATTGCGCACCCGGAGCATCTTGAAAGAGATCCCGGACAAGAGAAGTTCCCGAAGGCTAAATCCCCAGCTCAGGGTAACCTATGCACCCCTTTCCTATTCTCCAATCTCCTAAACAAGCCAGCCTTCCACATCCACACATCCTGTCGGTCCCAAATCCCTAGGCCAAAATCCCAGACCTAGGGTGACCCCCCAAGAACCTATACCCTTTACCAAATACCTTCCTTCCTATCCCTACTTTCCGTCGTTCCCAGAGGAGGGGTAACCTCGATTCCAAAAAAGCCCACCCCCCAACATGAAGACAATGCAGCAGGACAACAGTACTACCCAGGTGGGTTCCGGCCAAGCCGGGGAATCCCACACCGCTACGGCGGTCAGCCCCCAACGTATTCTGGGGGGGGCAACCAACTGCAAAGTGTTCCCGCGCTTCTCAGCGCGCCCGGCAGCTGACTTAGCGCCCACAACCACGGCAGCGGATCACGCGCCGACAGACCCGACACCGGCTGCGACCAACGCGCCCACACTCACCACTTCGGCCGCGACCCACGCGCCAACACCCACTTCACAGTGCATGCCTCCCACGAGCCTCTGGCAACAGAGTATCGTGCGGAATAGCATCACAAACCCCGACAACGACCAAGACAGACACGGACAGAGAGGGACGGGGAGGGATGACGGGCCCGGCAGCTCTACCACTCTCCCGGTTGATGAAGTACGACTGCTGAAGAAGCGCGGAAAAATCATGGCCCGGGAGAGGAAAGTAGGCGACCGAAAGCACGATACCCGCGAAGGCACTAGCCAGCGCGAAGTGCAATCGGACGCTGAAAGGTTGGTACGCGACCAGCCGCAAGTACGCGAAGGGGTAACCCAGCGCGAAAGGCGGCCGGACGCGGATCCAAGCGGGCGGGGGCCGGCACGCGAAGGGGAAACCCAGCGCGAAAAGCCTCCGAACGCAACAGAGTCAGCAGGGGCCGCCACTCGACCCGACAAAACCGACAGTACCCACGACCGACCTCGACCTAGGAAGCACAGGGGTAAGCGAGCTGGAGCTTCACGCGCGCAGGCGCCGCTGGCAACCAACACCCTGCCAGGCACCTCCAAACCGCAGCCTGGACCAAGCGGTACAGGGCCGGTGAAGAGAGTGCGCCCTGACGAATCGGCTTCACCGAGCACACTACAGGGGGACGCCAAACGCGTGAGGGTCCACTCCGCTCAGGGGGAGCAGAGAACCTACGCGCGGGCCACGAAGGATATCCCTGCGCGGCTGGCCGTAGCTATCTGCTTCCCTCCCCCGTCTAGAGACCTGACCAAGGAAGAGGCGGAGCACATAAAAACCGACTTAGAGAGCTTGTTGATGGACACCGACCCGACGACACCACTCCCTGCCTTCCGCGGATACCCACGGGTAGCGGAAGGCACCGTGCAGATGTGGTGTGAGGACGACCATGCCCTGACCTGGCTGACCCAGAACGTGCCCACGATAAAACTCCCCAACACTGACCTCACATTGACAGTACTCCGACAGTCCGACGTGCCCACCCGTGTCCGAGCCTCGCTTTTCGTCCCTCGCTACAGAGGTGACGTAGCCCGGCTCCAAAGTGTTCTGATTCGTCAGAACACCTGGTACGACATCGCCAGGTGGTCCTTGTACAGGGCAACTACCGTCGGTGGCGACAACCATGGGACTTATTTGACCCTGGGTGTGCCACCGGAGGAAGCGGAAAGGGTCCTGGCCCGGGAGCGACGGATATCGTACCTCCTGGGGTCGATATACGTGCGTTTCTGGCCCTCGACCCGACCCTCTGACACTGACGCTGACAGTACGGACAGGACAGGGACAGTACCGACAGCCACACAAACCAACGACCCAGACATCACACAATTGGAGGAGGTCATGGCCCGAGCGGCAATGGCCGACGTTGAGGACACCATACCGCCCGCGTCTCCTGGCTGGAGCGAGCAGCTGCTAGCCTCGTCGCCGGGCGATCAACACGACGACCAGCGGGTGGGGGAAGTGGAGAAACTGTCCGATGGATCCTTCTCCGACTAACCCCACCCCACCACCATCGTCGTCCCTAAACGTCATCCAAACCAACCTCCAACACAGCCAGACTGCAACGGCTAGCTTACGCAGGGCCTTGGAGGTTAAGCCCCGAACCATCGCACTGATCCAAGAGCCGTGGATCAGGAACAACAGAATATGCGGCCTCAGTAACATCGGAGGTAAGATAATTCTCAACGCACACAGTACAGACAAACCGAGAACCTGCGTCTACATACCCAAAGAAATTCCTACCACAACACTCACCCAATTCTGTTCCAGAGACCTGACAGTTATCAGGCTCCAGACTGAAGGTGACGTTCCAGATGTTGTGCTAGCCTCGGTCTACATGCCAGGCGAGGACGCAAACTGCCCGCCGAAGGAGATGGCCGACCTAGTGCAGCACTGTGAGCGCGCCAAAATGGACCTGATAATCTGCACCGACTCCAACGCCCACCACCCGCTCTGGGGCAGCGCCGCACCCAACTCCAGAGGAGAGGTACTATCCACCTATTTATTCTCTACTAACCTTAACATTGTTAACCGAGGCTCTGAACCCACTTGGGTCACAGTCCGAGGACAAACAATCATAGACCTAACACTTGCTACAGAGGGCGCGACGAACCTCATTACAAACTGGCACGTATCGGACGAGCCTTCTTGCTCAGACCATAGAAGGATACGCTTCACACTAAACACCAACACAAGGAAACCCGTACCTAGACGAAACCCGCGACGCACAAACGTACCTGGCTTCAAAAGTCTCCTAGCCTCTTTACTAGCCAGGCACCTATCACAAGTAACTATAAGCGACCCTACACAACTGGAATACACCGTGACAAAAATATCAGAATACCTAACCGAAGCATACCATGCATGCTGCAAGCTAAGGGCGCCAAAAACCAACAGGGACAGGAACCCCTGGTGGAACGCAGAACTTAGTAAACTCAGAGACGTACTTCGTAAACAATTCAACAGAGCCAAGAACACTAGACTCCCGGACGACTGGGAGATATACAAAGAGACCCAATATACATACAAAAAGCAAATCAGAACTGCCAGAAGAACAGCATGGCGGAAATTCTGTGAATCCATCGAGACCAACAACGAAGCAGCCAGGGTAAGGAAAATCCTATCATCGGACCAGGACCGAACCCTCGGTGCGCTGAAAAAACCCGATAACTCATACACACTAAATGACCATGAAACCAGCAGGGTCCTTCTTGAGACTCACTTTCCAGACTGTAAAATCCTGGAAGACAGGTCGTGGGAGGCTGAGCCAGAATGGACCCCAACGGATCAAGACTGGTCTAGAGCCCGAAGTATAGTAACAGAAGATCGAATAAAGTGGGCTATTAACACCTTCCAGCCGTATAAATCCGCAGGGCTGGATGGCATCTTCCCAGCCCTACTACAGTGGGGCCTTGACCCGCTGACACCTCGCTTGGTGGAGATTTATCGGGCCTGCATAGCACTCAGATACATACCCCTAGCATGGCGTGAAGTGAAAGTCATCTTCATACCCAAACCCGGCAAAACCGACTACACACAACCCAAGGCCTATAGGCCTATAAGCCTCACTTCCTTTCTACTGAAAACCCTGGAGAGACTCTGTGACAGATACATCCGTGACGGACCTCTTCGGGCAAAACCACTCCACAGACAACAGCACGCGTACTCCACAGGTAGATCAACGGAATCCGCGCTACACAGCGTGGTATCCAAAATTGAATGCGCAGTGGACTACAAATGCTCAGCACTAGCCGCCTTCATTGACATAGAAGGCGCCTTTGACAAAACCATGTTTAATAGCATCAACATGGCCCTCGATAGACACAACATAGATTCGACCCTAAGCGGATGGATCACAAATATGCTCAAACAGAGAGCTGTACAAGTCACAGTGAACGACACTACAAGGGCCATTGTAGCGAAAGGCTGCCCGCAAGGGGGAGTCCTCTCGCCGCTTCTATGGAACCTAGTCGTAGACAGCCTCATCAAAGAACTCAACAACAAAGGATACTACACAGTAGGTTACGCTGACGATATAACTATAATAATAAATGGTACCCACGAAAACACCCTATGCAACCTCATGCGCCAAGCCTTGAAAATAGTAGAGGTCTGGTGCAATAAACACCAGCTATCAGTGAACCCCACAAAAACCGAACTAATTCTCTTTACAAAAAGGAGGAAATTGACGGTACTCCAACTACCTCGTTTCTTTGGAACTACCCTAAGCCTCTCAACTGAAACCAAATACCTGGGCATCTATTTGGACAAACAGCTGAACTGGGCAAAACATACTAACTACATTACTACAAAAGCCAGTATATCTCTGTGGCAATGCAAGCGAATGCTTGGCAGGAATTGGGGGATTAGCCCCAAGGTCACTTACTGGCTATATACCACAGTCATCCGACCAATTATCACATACGGCTCAATAGTCTGGTGGCCCAGGACAGATTTGAGTACAGCCCAGAGAGACCTTGAAAAACTACAACGGTTTGCTTGTGTAGCAATCACTGGCTGCATGAGAACCACACCCACTGCGGCCCTACAGGCGATGCTTGGACTACCACCTCTGCACCTCATCGTGCAAGAGGAGGCCGCCCTGGCTACCTTTAGGCTGCATATATCAGGGACTCTAAGCAAAGACTGTAGAGTAAAGCACATACGCATCAGGGAAACTGCGATCAAACGACAACCGATGATGGCATCACCCTGTGACAAAGCCCCGAAACTACACTACTTCCAAAGGCATTACAACATAACACTTACAGAAGAACGTTGTGACCACTCAGGCCCGAGAGAGCTGAGAGTATACACCGACGGATCTAAGACCGACTCCGGAACCGGAGTCGGAGTTTTCTCGCACGACCTTAACATAAACATATCCAGCCCGCTAGGAAAGTTCAACACCGTCTACCAGGCGGAGTGTGTGGGCATCATAAAAGCGGTGCACGCCATAGAGGCCAGGAGAGTCACGGACACCCATATACGTATACTCTCCGACAGCGCCTCAGTCCTCCAATCCCTGGGGAGAAAGTATATTACGTCGAGCATAACACTTGAATGTCACAATGCTCTGGAACGTGTAGCGGTATCTTATCGCAACACAGTTACACTGCAATGGATTAAAGGACACAGTGGATCACTGGGTAACGACGCAGCTGACGAGCTGGCCAGAAGAGCATCCAGCGCGTCAGTCTGTGGACCCGAACCCATCGCGCCCATCCCCTTCAACCAGCTACGAAGATGGTTACAGGAGTACACCCACACACAAGCGGAGACCTGGTGGACCTCGACAACAGGCTGCAGGCAGTCCAAGAACGCCATGCCATCCTTGGATGGCAAGTTAACCAGACGCCTATTACGTCTGGACAGGAACGGCCTGCGCCTGTTGACGGGGACCATCACGGGACACTGCTCACTAAACAAACACTTTCACACAATAGGCATAACGGACAGTCCTCTGTGCAGGGCTTGCATGGAGGCTGAGGAAACCGTAGCGCATGTGCTCTTCGAATGCACAGGCGTCACCCAGATTAGGTCACAAACCCTCGGGGCACCCAGATCTTACACAGATGTTCTCAACAGACCAGGAGACATCATCAACTTCTGGAGGGAGGTGGGCTGGTTGGAGTAACCACCGACGGCCACCATGGCCCACGCACAATGGTCCACTTGAAGGACTAAGTGCGGAAACCAAAACCCCTAAAGAAGAAGAAGAAGAAGATACATACAGTCAACTAACCACTCCTTAATCTGACATTGATCTGACACAGTCTGACTGAATTTCGGCCATGGTGACTAATTTCAGCAGTGACTAGCCATCGACGTGGGAGATATTATAGTGCACAAGTGTCTGTGACACAGGTGCACTCTAAATAACAAAGCAAGTTCAAATAAGGGTATTATATTCTTACCAATAACAGGAGCTTGTGTCTCCTTGAGGTAATTTTTAACTTTTCCCACTATTTCTTCAGTAATCTTCCCATTCTTCACCAATATATCAATCAAAGAAGACATTGTAAACAAAGATTTAATTTCTACATCGTCTACTTCAAGATTTTTCCTGCCTCCTTGTTCTCTGTCTAATATAATGACTGCATCCGTGACTACCAATCCTTCTTTGCGTAAGTCTCTTACAGTTTCGAGCACACTGGAGCCAGATGTAACCACATCTTCAACTATAAGGCACGTCTGGCTTGCCTTGTAGTGGCCCTCAATAGATTTTTTAGTACCGTAAGCTTTTGTTTCTTTGCGTCTCATTAGCATAGACTTCTTGGTTAATATGCTGAGTATTGTAGCAATGGGCAGGGCTGTGTATGGCACACCGCATAAGTGATCATATTTCAAATCTTTCATAGCAACTTCCAATAACAGGTTTGATATTGATTCCTGCAAAAAAAAAATACTACATGGGTGACCATTTAAAATAATAAATTAAAAGTTTTTTTTTTTTGGGTTTATTTTAGATATTTGAGATATCTGCTTACTAACGTTTAATAATGTTAAAATGTTGGTAATTTTTAATTCGGGTGAAGTATGTTCATCTACCGAACTACTTATGCTAACCCGAAACACTAGTAAAGCCGTAAACATGAATGAGCCCCAAGAAAGTTTAAATATTAGAAAAACATGACATTTCTGTGTAGATTGTTCGTTCTGATTTAATCATTGAAAAGCAATTAATTAATTAATTTGAAACATACCATAACATCGGGGTAACTAACTATAACCCTCAAATCAAAATAAACAGGTGTTTTGATGCCGCTCTTCGTTGTAAACTCCCCAAATTTTACAGCATCTATCGAAAAGAGCTTAATTGCTAGGTCAACAAGTTTTTTATCATAAGACATTTTGTTTTTTAATATTTTTCCGAATTTACGCGTGAATAGCGATGGAAATAACCACTTAATTTTGATTGATTGGTATGAAGTTATGAACGTGTCCTGTCAATAGTGATGAAATTTGTTTGATGCTTGAATGACAGTGACGACAAGTGACAATACAAAAATTGAATGACGTTTTCTCGTTTGTCTAGAAATCGCTGTTACCAAGCTGTTCGCAGCTTGAGAATACAAGCCGTAAAATATATTTTTTTATCAAAGCAATAATGTACTATTGTTGGTGGCAAAAAACCTGAAGCAAAGCATGACCATGATGGGTTTGAATTAACTGATCAACGCCAAACTGAAATTTATTTTCTTTGGTCGCTTATTCATCTCATAAATTATTTTGGTTGACAAATATTTTTCCAAATACAAGTTTCCAAATACACTGATTCTTAGTATTTATTTTTATTTCTACATTTCTTCGAATATTTGTCGCGATTCTTTAAATCATCAACATCAACATTTTTAATAAGTTTTCTATAATCTTGCACAGCTGCACCGCATAAATATTATCAACTTCCAGCCCTTGTACCATGTTACTTGGGGTCGTCGGCGCAACACGTTTTCTTCTTTCATTATTCCCTGTCAACCGTCACTCTATAATTGACTCCCTTTTCTTTCATAATTCCTCACACAATCCATTTATCTTTTCTTTGACCTGGAAAATGAATGGTATGATTTATTGATGATTTATTTTGCTTCATAAAGAATATATTCAGCCTTGTTATCGAAAATCATTAAATTAAACATTCAACTCATTGATAATGATTCACCTTTATTTTCTCCAATCTTTTAGTATATAATGTACAACATTAACAAAATTGAGGTAGTCACAGGAAACTTTTATCTTGCATGAGTAGAATAATGAACAAATCGTAAACTTTTGCCTCAAGATAATAAACGACTTTTACCAATGGGGTTAAAAACTGATAGCTCGTCATAGGTGACAGCACAGTTCGTCTTCAAATCACCATTGTTTAGATAGATTTACTTTTGCGAAAACTAAATAAAAATGTATGAGACTAGGAGTTTACTATTAAAAGATGAGTTAAGGATAAGGGAAGCGTCTACCACTGGTAAAAAAGCAGCTTTAGTGAAAAAGACAATAAATTATGCTTTTTTTTAATGTGAAGGTTATCTTCTGTTTGTTAATTTGAAGTTATTTTTTTTGTGAAGACTGGAGGCGTACGACAGGAATAACCTCGGATTTGAAAACCAACTTGAGGATGATCTTCCAAACTGAAAAACTTCAGAAATGTTAATTCTAGCACTGATCTAATAAGATAATATAAACACACACACACACACACACACCTTTACTATAATTTACGTAACATCACACCACAAGTGCCTTTAAGTAATAAAAACGAACTTAGTTCTCTTGGGAGCATCACCTGTATATGAATTTCTGCCATAAAAGTCTTCAGGTTTAAAAATAATAGCATATAGTCGCGACGAAATATCGGATTTCTAATTTTTTTCCAGATAGCTTTTTCTTTGAATTTTGTCAATAATATTTTTGGCAAATACATGGGTCCCTTTTAGTGCAGTCAACAGCTGCGCAACGGGGAATAATAATGAATCAGTTATGTGATAAAGAAGTCACTTGCTTACAAAAAATGTATGAATAGTGACAGCTCACAGCTAGCAGTCAAATTCCTGGACCTTAGATAGCAGTGACATCTGAAGTGAGCAAGTGGCAATTTTTGTGTCCATCCATTATACCCGTTTTCAAAACTCAGACGTGAGAGCAGGCAACACTGTCAGTCACTTTCAAAACGGTTAGTGTGGAGGAGTGTACGTTTGTGTTCGATTTCTTCGGGTACCTATTTTTAATTTTCGTATTAATTTTCGGAGTTCGTCGTTTACTTTGTGCTTATTTATTTAATTATCTGAACTTTTGTGACGTGTTAAATGACAAAATCGTAAGTATGTTTATGTTGTAATGTCAATAAAAACATGTTGCTTTGTGTAAGTTAAAGAACTTTTTCGCGCGCTCAAAACGAAAAATAATATTGAATGGTTATAGTTCGGGAGTGTTTGGTGTAGTATTATTATTAGTTCGACGTTTTTAAACCCAGTTTGGGACTCAGGTAGAGGATTTTGAATCAATGTCGGGCTCGGGTAAGGTAAATCCACCCCTCCTATCGGGTCGAGTACGGAGTGGGGTTCCCTCCCCTCCTTTAGGGGAAGTTTGGGTAGACAAAGGGTAGTCACCCCTAAGCAGAGGGGAGCGTTTGGGCCTTGGGCGATATCCGTTGGAAGGGGAAGGGATCACAAATTCAAGTTCAGTTTTTTTGGCCCTTGCCCTTTCTAACGGTTGTGCGCGTGTGGGAAAGTTGTCTAAAACGACGTTAGAAGTAATCTGAACAAAAAAATTGGAGTCTAAAAAGTTTGATATTTCAGGTGAAAGTGTACTGTGAGGAACATGGACAGTAATAATGGTATGACATTATTTTTTTAAATACTATTCAAATTTATTTTTTAAACTCAATAAACCAAAGAGTTTCTTCCAGAGCCAGTACCAAACTTGGAGTTGGCCATAAAAAGGAGTATGTTAGCAAAGAATAAGTTGGCTATGATAGTGAAGAAGCCTGATGGAGTGGTGCACTACTCCTGTGTGGAGTGCTCAGCCTGGTACTATAGTAAGGAGGAGCTTGAGAGGCATCTGCTGGTCCATAACAAGGACTATAGGTACCTCTGTGGGATATGTGGCACTGGGTATGTTTAATTTTCTTTATCTTATTTTATTTGTCATGATAGGTACTAACATTAGCAGTAAACAAAGTTCCTTTTCTCTTCTGTTGGAAGACTTTCTATGACCTTTGAAAGAAACCCAACTATAAACACAAACATTATATTGAATTCATCAACTAATTCAATTTAAAATAAATACCAAATTAAGGTATTTTAATTTAATTTTATAACTAATCTTACATTTTTTAATCTAACTCAATTTTACCTTTGACCATATCAAACATAAAAATATAATAATCAAGATTTGTAACTTATCTCATTTTATATCCTTACTCAAAATTTAGTTTAAGAATAAAAATCATCTTTCATTTTCTTTCTTTCTTTTGCTTACTTTCTTATCCATCCTTTCTTTCTATGTTTTTTCTTTTCTTTAATTTATATCTGTAATTTTTATGGTTTGCATAATAAAGAGTATTCTATTCTATTCAATTCTATTCTTTTCTTTTCAACACATACATTGAACACCTAAAATAACTTTATTACTACTCAACTCTTACACCATTTCCCTCCAACAGGCTAAAACGCAAGGAGCACCTAGACAGGCATACCCTGGAACACCAAGAAGTCAGGCCTCATGTCTGTCCTGACTGTGGCAAGGCCTTCAAGAGGAAAGAACACCTGAACATTCACCGGTCCATACATACCGGGGACAAGAGCGAGACTTGTCCGGTGTGCAATAAAAGTAAGAATTTATTGTTGTTACCTACTGGACATAATTTTAAAAAGTCTTCCTAATATTATTCAGTTAGGTCTGGTCTGGTCTAGTCAGCCAGTCTAAACTTTAGACTGTCTGATTAGATCTAACTGGATAATTAGATCCTTAACTGTACACTGTCTAGTTAGGACCCTTGTCAGTCAAAAAGAATACAGTATGGTTGGAACAAATTGATTGATTGATTGAATAGATAATTTTGTTCCTCTGTTTGTAATTTTTACTGTAAACCTGTTGATTCAATAAAACTACAACAGATTTTTTAGGTATAAAATTAAATCATGTATGACATTTTTTTAATCCATTTATTTGTACTCAAATATAATCATAGAATCAGCAAATTAGTTAGGAGATGTAATTTTGAAGAGAAACACAAGGTGATTGATAACTCCAAAAATAAATCTATATGCAACTACTGCAAAATAAAATCTTTGGTAAGCCTAATAAGTATAAATCAAGTGAGTTGTGGTTGAGGCTAAGAGGACAACAAATTGTAAGGGGTTCAGGGTCAAACTTATTACATAAGTAGATACAAAAGTTCAGTTCTGTTTGAATCTCTGTTCAAATAACAAGCAAAAGGGGTGAAGGTCATACAAAGGGTGTGTGTAATAATAATAACTATTTTTATCTCACCCTTGTCCTCCTTGAGATCTATTTACAATTGAATAGATAGAATGCCATGACCAACCCCACTTACTGACTACCTGAGTAACTGATGCTACCTAACCAATAACAAAATGATATAAAAAAAACTTTTTACAAAAAAAAAAAAAAAAAACAACCGACTTCCAATTTCCGTTTTTATTTTTCACTTTTTTGCTGTGGTACCTGCCCCACATAAATTCGTATACCACAACTTGATATGTAAATAACAGTGACAGGAAGTTATTAAACATCATCAATATATATTAAGCGGAAAAAATACGCATTATTACGGATAACTCAAAAACTACAGGGCAGATCAAATTTATAAGGGACCACAAGAGAAGCACCAGCTTTCAAATAAAAAAAGAATCATCAAAATCGGTTCACCTAGAAAAAAGTTCTGAGGTGATAAATATAAAAAAATACTATCGAATTGACAACCTCGACCTTTTTATGAAGTCGGTTAAAATTATTATAAGCATTAATTGAAAATATGTTGTTAGTATAATCCCGCGTCCTAATCAAAAACGATCGTCGCGCGAGTAGGTACCTACGCGATCGATATTATTTGTCGCGTATATGTACTTACGTCATTTTTCAGGCAAAATATCGCGTAATCGCTTATTCGCGCGACGTTCACTTTCAGTTAGGACGCAGCTGGGTAATGCCTTATATTCTAGGGGTAGTCAAATGCCCCTGCGTTGAAATTTTTCACGTGCGTTATAAAAAAGAAAAAAATTACTGTCCCATACATTTTGACCGCGTACACTTTTCTATGAAACAGCAAATTTTCTTTTTAATAACTTACGAAAAATGTCTATGCTAGGGGGTCTAGAATCATGTGCTGAATTCATGGATACAGTTAGCGCGTCGATGACCCTGCCACCCTGTATGTAATAGCAGTCGCAGTCAGCAGCAGACTTTATATCACATAACAAAATCTTTATTTTAGCATTCTACCGCAAAGACCACTTACGGAAACACCTACAAACGCACACGAAAGTTTTCATAGAGGAAAATGCGGAAGTCGTCGATGACCAGGGATATATGGACATGGGGAGTGACCAGCTAGTGGAGATCAAGCAGGAAATCATTGATGAGTACAGCAGGCCCATTGTGGATCAGGAGCATCATGATGAAGAGATGGAGGTAAGCACTTATGGAGATATTATGTCTTTTTAGGTCGGACAGACATAAAGTACAGTAGTCAGTCTCGTATTTGTCGTTTGTTTATATTTTGTATGTCCGTTTGCCAGTCGGTAAAGGCCTTCTCCATTCCTGTCTCTCTCTGGACACTCTGCCACATGAAGGTGTAGCGGTATCTACATCGCCACATGCAAGCTACGCGTCACACTGACGTCACGCAAAATCCTGCATCGCGCAAGCAGAGTTTACCGCGCACCTAGCATATCGCTCATTTGGAGAAACAACGACGTAACTACTGCTTTTAAAATTTTACAGGAGAGTGATTTAAAGTCGTTTTTTTATTCTGTTACCGTCTCGTTCTGAAATGTTGATAAATCCGAAAACCATATTAAATATTTCACGCCTCTGCTCCTCTGAAATTTTTTTCGAGCACAATATATATCGACAACTCATTTTGGGAAAAATTACATTTACGTCACGTTGTATAGAACGTCCCGACATGCGACATCAAAGGTTGGGCAATAGCCGACCAGACACGACACCCGTCTGGTCGAAGGATCCTCCCTTTTCTATGGAGGTATGAGTGAACTGTACACCCTATTCCTCATACCTCTATAAAGGTATCATAATTATGTAATTTTAAATGCTTGCAACATATTGCACACGACCGTAAATATAGCACATCAAGTTATAGAAAAGTTCGGCCTTGTAGAGCATTAGAGCGTCATCGTCTTACCTGTGTATCCTTTCTAAGTCCACGTTCGCACGGACGTAGAAATATCGCGGTGGGATTTTTCGAGCACTGGATCTTCAACGCACTGCTTAGCGCCGAGAGTTGAAAATCCAACATTGTGTTTTTTCGACGCGCTGTGATGCACTCTGTTGGATTCTCAATGCTAGGTTCAACACCGAGTGTTGAACATCCAGTGCGCGATAAAATCCCGCCACGATATTTTTACGTCCGTGCGTGATCTAAAGCTCGATGGATCATGTTTACGCCTGGGTACACTGTTAATGTCAAGTGTTATAAAAACAATAAGCTGCACCAATGATTTTTCTCAAGTGGATGTTGCTCTTTTAGTTTTCCATGATAAAACTTTCTTATTTCGTAAACTGATCAATCTATCAAAAAGTGTTTTTATAAAACTCCCAATTGTTTTGAAATAACGACTCGTCGAAATGTGCGATGGGAGGGGGGACAAGAGATTGCGAGTAAAAAAGGAAACACTTTTACATGTAGGGCCCCCGTTTTACATGTAGGGTAGGTAGCGACACTAATCCTTTTTAAACTTTGTTTCAATACTTTCTAAAGCTTAGAAAGCAATGAAACGAAAAACTTAGAATCTAAGTTTCACTATATAATTATACAACAAAGTTCCCCGCCGCGTCTGTCTGTCTATCTGTACGCGATAAACTCAAAAATTCCCGAACGGATTTTGATACGGTTTTCACCAATGGACGGAGTGATTCATGAGGTAGGTTTGGGTGTATAATTCATTAGTTTTGTGTAAATTGGCTGAAATATGACAATGATTGTTGAAGAAGTCGGAAGATATCCTGGCGTTTGAGAGCTATACCAGCGAGCGCTGCAGAAATAATTAGATGTACACATAAGTAATGTATGGTAGGATTGTTACTCATACATAGGTCTAAAAAAAAAACCGCGATGGCATGTCTACCATTTAGGGAAGGGCTTTATTGGGAAAACTTTCCGTTGTAAATTTTGAAAGTAGAGTAAATTTTAAAAGTTCAAAAATCGCGACAGTGCACGTGTTGCCGCTGTCATACGAGTAAATAAACCTAATCATCATCTTGCAGAATTGGAAATAAAAGACATTAAAAATAATCCAAGTAGGATGAACATCAGTTACATTTTAATTTAACCCACATGCTGGACGCAACAGGCTGATACTACTACTTCTGAAAAAAAAGTAGGCGTAAATATTCTCCACTACCCGTGCGAATTCGGGGCAATTAATATCTATAACTACAAATCTATTGAGCACTTGTAAACTGCGAATTCACTAAGTTGTACATACGGGCCAAGCCGGGTTCTTTGTTTGACATCGTAGCCCTAAAATGCTTAATTAAAGCAATATATACAGGATGTAAAAATACCCATCACAAAGCCGTCATCTAAGTACTTTCTAAGCATTTATGTCCGGTACAAAATATGGTCTCAATGACGGGAAGAACAAGTGACTGAACTCTCGGCTTCGTTCAGCATCTTTTTATTACACCAATTATGTATTATTTAGTACGAGATAGGTATTCAGGCGGTTCCTAAAGTTGGTGCTCTACAAATTCAGGATTACAAAATGCTTAACTTTGTATATATGTGAAGCCTAAGTTTAGTTCAAGCAGGCTTAAGTCGCTTTAAATCCTATCTGCCTCCATATTCGTCCCAACAACACCCTTTCCGGAACCCCGTTTAAATCCCTTACAGGCGCGCTTGCCTTGTTTTACTCAGTTTAGGCCGGCTCAGAGCATCTGTGCTCGCCGTTGACCGATGAAGCAGGAAAAACCATCTGCGATGATAAAAAAGGGCTGAAACGAGAATAATGAGTTTTCTTGTAGTGTTTCTTAGTGTGATCACAATGTTTAAATAACATTTAACGCAATTAATTACTAAGATACAGGGTAAAATTAAACTTACTGACGAAACTTCACAAAAATGATGGGTATCTAGATATTTTTAAGCTATTGCATAGCTTTTACCGCGGGCTTTGAGCGCGGCGACCGAATCAAGAAATTCCGTAACGAAAATAAAACCTAACACCCCCCACTTCGCCTACCATGTAGCTCGGCCGAGCGTTCGCTTAACGTGAATGTGTATGGTACGACTGTAGTTGAATTAATATCAAAGAAAAAAAATACTGTTTAAATAAAAAATAAATAAATAATTATAATTGCATAAGTTGATAAAAAATGCTATGCAATAGCTTTACCGCGGCAGTCCCCGAGTGCCACACGTGTTATTTTTAATATATTTTAGGTATTGATACTCAGTTAATTTAATCTTGACCATAGTTATTTTTTATTTGAACATGTATTAACTAATCCTTAGGCCAAGGAATTCAACCAGATACGAAACTTTAAAAGTGTAAAAATTTTCAAGCTATATAAAATATTGTCGCTTTTAGAAAAGCGCGCATGTTAACGTAGACATGTAATCTTTTTTAGGCACCAGAAGAAAAGTTCATCATTCCAGAAGAGATAGTAGACAGACCGTTCATGTGTGGTGTGTGCAAGAAGTCATTCAAGAAGAAAGAAAACCTCAAAATACACAGCTGGATGCATATGAAGAAGGACAAAGTTTGCACCTTATGCGGGTCAGGTAAGCTTTCAATATTTTAAATGATAATGTTTTTAGGAATAAGATTCAGGCGTGTGTAATTAGGTAAAAGTTGTACTAACCAGTGGGGTAACTGCGTAACACACTAAAAGTAGGAATGGCTTTCATTTTGACAGTTCAACAACATTCATTGCGTTATTTACGTTGTTGAGCAGATACATTTTTCGAACATATAAAGCAATGGATTAGCAATAGGCTTCAAAATTATTCAGATTGTGATAGATAGTGTGTTACGCGATTAAGGTGCAGTTTCTAACTTATATGCGTACATTAGTATAATAGTCGACCTCGTAATTGCGTATACCGAGCTAAAATTGAATGTCACTTACACGTCAGAATGTGAGACTATTTATTTGTTTATTCATCTTTGCTTCAAGCACAATACCGATAATTTTGTTAGTGTTTCTTAAACTATGTTAGTATAATTAACTAAGTCACAAACATGAAGAAATTAGGAACAATAATAATAATACAATACAACTTAAGGAATACTATACCTATTATACCATCTTCTGGAGAAACCTGGCAACAATACATGCACTACGCACGGGTGCCCCATCAAGTGGCCTTCGGTCTTGCCATGGTCGAAAAAAACAAGGTCTGGCATTCCGGGCATTGGCATTGGGTCTGGCATTCATTCTTATATTACTAACTTTTGCCCATGACTTCGCCCGCGTGGGCGTGACACAAGCTTACGTCACTATCCAGTTGCCACTTTATTGCAACAAAACACGAATTATGAAAATATTTTCAGTCACCTTTCTGTTAAAAGCATTTAAATTGTCGTTTCGTTTTTCTAATCAAACGAAACAATTCAAATTAAACATATATCAACGTAATTGTTAGTTAAAACCTCATTGTTTTATCGGATTCGCACTGGTAATAAAGGCTGCTGGGGACTTATTATGACACACTACTGGTATGGTAACACAGCGGTGATGACGTAGGCTTGTGTCTCCCACGTGACCACTATGTCTCGGAATGTTATATCTGGCGAAGTATATTATTATACCATGGGTCTGCTAGCAACAATGCTCAGGAGACTGCTGTCGCTGTCTCCATGATCATGATCTTTTATGCATGGTCGCAAAAAAGTCATGTGTACGCGCTGCTGCAAACGTCACTGACGCGCTACAGAAATGTGGGAGCGACAGCAGTCTCCTAAAAGCATTGTTGTATGGCACACGCAGGGCATTAAACGTTTAATACCGGGTTCACACGGTCCGATTTTAGTTGACCAACTGCTAAGTCGAAAGCGATTAGAACCGTCTGCAAAGGCTTTCAATAAAATTGAATTTCAAATTCAAAGTATATTTTGTTGAACAACAAAAGTTGTTTAATTAAAAACGAACCGTTAAAAGGTTCAAACTGAATAAAGTTTCAACTTATTGAGAATTGTCGTCATAAGTACTACAGCGATTCTGAGGTCGACTATGCCTATTTGCGGCAATAAGCTCCACCATTGCGAAATGTAGTTAACACCTCTCCCCCTTCGGGGAATACAGGCGTGAGTCACGCCTGTAAAATAACGTCACGCCGCGTGACGTTATGTTACGTTTTCATACATACAGTTTCCCATATAAGGTACCCGAGCAAAGCTCCAACTGTCGTCAATAAGTACCTTATCGGCTACCCGTTCTTAAATTACGTCCTTATTCGGAAGGAGGAGGGGGGTCTACATCCTATGTGAGGATAACATAGTACCTAGCCACCCACCAGTACCACGGCTCATAATACCGTAGTGCGCAACCCGTTTGTCAAACGTGGTGATTACAATAATTTTCCCGGAACGGGGAAGGCTTAGGCAGTGACAGCCGGAGCTAGCATGGCACGATTATTCTGACTGTAGGGGAAAATGATTCTAATAATAAGGGTTTTGGCAGATTCCCATGTGGTAACTCGTCACTGTCTCAACGGCTTTTACCTGCCATTTCGGAGTACAGACTACTCCCCGTCCGGGAAAAATCTTCTGTAAAACGTAGGAACAAAAATTAAAGCTTTTTTGACATAACTTTTGCTCGCGGAAACGCCCGCCTTGAGTTGAAGTCGGAAAATGTCCCACGGGAATGTACTACCACCGGTATAAAAAATATCCTACGTCCTAACCCTCGTCATGGTCTATCCGTGTCCAACATCTCACCCAAATCTGTTCAGCCGTTAGGCCTGAAAAGGCAACAGACAGAGTTACTTTCGCATTTTTTTATATTACTAGTTTTTGCCCGCGACTTCGCCCGCGTGGGTGTCGGATATTATCCCTCGGGAACGTGCTACCGGGACAAAAAGCCTATGTCCTTCCCCAGGATCCCATCTATATCCTTGCCAAATTTTGTCGATATCCGTTCAGTGGTTTAGGCGTGAAAGGGTAACATATACATACATACATACAGACAGACGAGAGTTACTTTCGAATTTTATGAGTTAGGATTATAAGTAAGTATTAATTATTTAATCTATCCTCTCCCTTACTTAACACGTTACCCGTATAGCATGCATTTTTAACCGACTTCAAAAAAAGGAGGAGGTTCTCGATTCGACTGTATTTTTTTTATTTTATGTGTGTTAGCTCAGAACTTTTTTCTAGTTGAACCGATTTGGATGATTGTTTTTTTATTTGAAAGCTGGTGCTTCTCGTGTGGTCCCATATAAATTTAAGTTATCCTTAATACTGCGAATTTTTCCACTTAGTTTATATTGATGATGTTTTAATAATTTCCTATCACTGTTATTTACATATCAAGTAATAGTACCTATACGAAATTGTTGTGGGGTAGGTACCACAAATAAAAAGTAAAAAATTAAAAAAAAATACAATAAAATCAACAGACTTTCAAAAAAAAAACGCAAAAGAAGTGAAAAATTACTTTAATTTTGGAAGTCGGTGGCAAAAAACGAAAATACAAAACCAAAGACACCGACTTCCGAACTAAAGATATTTTTCACTTTTTTGCGTTTTCTTTTTTGGAAGTCGGTTGATTTTTCGATAAACTTGTTAGTCGAGCGTCTTAGTAAAAACCCCCAAAGTTTCGCTCAGCCCTCCCCTGACGCTCTGTCAACCCTCCTTACGATAGTCGTGCACGTGTTTAGTTTCATATGTTATTTTAGAAAAAAGGGGAGGGTTACTTTTCAAACGTTTTTACTGGGCTGGCTGACAATAAAAATGTACAGTCAAGGACAATAATATATTTGGGTTATTCAAAGGCTGTTTTCTGCTAAACTGCCTATTGAAATTGTGAGATATTAGAGATACAGACTAAGGCCCTTTGTACACGACACGGTTTCATTACGGTACGGCGTATAAACCGCGCCGTAAAAAAACTTGTCCGACAACAAGTTTCCATAGTGATCCATACAACACTGACGACCGTGCCTACACACGGCGAATTATCTGTCGTTTTTTCACGGCTAGAAAACGTGCGTACAAGGGGCATTACTGTCTAGTTCGTGGCTATCTGGCGACTAACATAACCTAGCTGTAGGTAACATTTAAAGCCACTTTTGACATTTTAATTTGTGTTTAAGAGGGCGCACAACGGTCCACTAGCGTCACTCCTTTAAAAAAATATTATCTTGTGACTGAGAAGGAATTATGAATAACGGCTTGTAAGGAACCTCGGTAAGTGCGTCTAGAATTTTCTAATACCTTTTATAAAGTTTCATATTGAGACACGAAACAACAAAATTCGATCTAAAGTAAAGCGGCCACATTTCTCTAGATCGTATTTTGTTGCTTCGTGTCTCAATGTGAAAGTTTATAAAAGGTATGAGAAAATTCTAGACACACTTACCGAAGGTCCTTACAAGCCGTTATTCATAATTCCTTCTCAGTGATGACTTAATGAGACAATAGTTTTTTAAAGGAGTGGCGCTAGTGGACCATTGTGCGCCCTCTTAACCTATGCCTGCATATGTTTTACTTGGATAATAAACAATTTTCTATTTCTATTAAAAATATAGAATCTGCAAACACCAAGTATCATGGCTGGAATAATATTTTTTTTTTTTTTTGAAGAAATTGCGTTTATATTTTAGTTAACTGTATACTATTTTTTGCCCTTGACTGTAAGTTATTTTATCAGGGATCGAATGGTTGTCGCTCGGGTGAGGCGAAGTACAGCCGTTATTATTTATAAAATAATTTTGAACGCGTGCCCGAAGTGCCAAAGCCAAGGTCATGGCTAGGGAGGGGTGTGGTTACAACCCCCAAATCGTTGGCAAGCCGAAAATAGGTATCAAGTTTCGAATATCCCATTATAGTAATAACTTCATACCAGAAATATTGTAAGTATTTTTGTTTTAAGGTAGACTTAGATTAATTTTATACGTAACTGCGTTTTCTTACAATTTTTTACTCGATATAGGTATATTACATTTCAAATGTAATAAAAGTAACAGTTCGCAAAAATGATTCAGCAGCAAGCTTCGCGGCAAGCCATACATTTCAATCTATTTATAAATAAGGGGTAGAAGGCTTGCGCCCCTCCATTTACGATCCCGCGTTAACTTTGTAATATTCTTTTTTATACCGAAGAGTACGTCTTCGATGACTCAGCGGGGACCTTTCAATCCAAAAAGTTTTTACACTTAGCGCAGGTAGGTCTGACTCAGATGGTAGCCATAAACGAAAAAAGAAACCTTTCTTACTAAGAATAGTGTTGTAGAGGAAAAGTGACTTTATTTTAATCATGTTTTGATTCTGATTTCAATGTCGCTTCATTTAGTAGGGGGTGATAACATTTGGTACATTTCATCTTTATCCTCTTTGTGCTGTCGAGGACTTACCGTCTTTCAAGGTTATGTTATAGCTCATTTAAAAAAGAGATACTTAAAATAAAAGGGTACTTAGTAGAAATTAGTCTTAGTACTCGCGAAATAAGACCAAATCCATACCTACTAATATTATAAATTCGAAAGCAACTCTATGTTGCCTTTTCAAGCCTAAACCACTGAACAGTACCCTAATTACGTAACACACTATCTATCACAATCTGAATCATTTTGAAGCCTATTGCTAATCCATTGCTTCATATGTTCGAAAAATTTGTCTGCTCAACAACGTAAATAACGCAATGAATGTTGTTGAACTGTCAAAATGAAACCCATTCCTACTGTTAGTGTGTTACGTAATTACCCCGCTGGTCACGATAAAATTTGGCAAGGAGATAGATGGCGTCCTGCGGAAGGACATAGGCTACTTTTTATCGTGATAGTAGGTTGGTGGGATAATTACCGACCTCCTCGCGGGCGAAGACGCGGGCAATAGCTAGTAGCTTTATAATTTTTCTATTTTATTTTATGAAACTCGCGCACCCCGTCAAAGGAATATTGTATGTAGTTTTTTGTGTCTCCCATTTTGAGTCACTAGGGAGCAACCCCAGCCCCTCCATTTTTTGCTATCTTTTTATTTTCGGGCGAGCTTAAAGGGTCCTCCTCCCTTTTGTATTAGTTTTTATGGGTAAGTATTGGGTATTTCAGAGTATTTCGGAATAAATGTGCAAAGGGTTTTGCTAAAGTTTCACGGCTCCAAAAAGGATGAGGGTTACTTCTGGGTCTAAATAATGAAAAAGGAATTTTAAAAGAAGCTTATTATTGAATCCGTAAGGCAAAGTATTCCGAAGATGCTTCTATGCTTTGGCTATTTACTTCTACTTCCATGACGTCATCCGTAGGTAACATTCTTGGATGGTGGTTTGTCTTGTTAGCACATTATCACCCCGGTTTGAATTTGCATACAGCCTGTTCAAAGTAATAAATAAGATTGCCAAAGTAAAGAGGTTTTAAAAGTTAGGTGTTCATAACTTCAGAATCGATACCACAAACTGCTCTTTCAGACTTGTTATTTTCGACCAATTCGCTCGTGGATACGCTGTTCCGCTTGACGAATTGGCAAAACCAGCTAAGATGAATGATGAATTTCCCGATGGTAAAGTCACTAAAACAAATTACCTTGACGGCAAAGCCTAACGAAATAATATATTATCTACATAATAAAATTATTAATTTCATTCATTCACTGACAGACAACGCCCAGCCTAAACTTCTGGGCTTGAAATGTTGCGCAGGAGTCCCTTATACAGGGTGTTTGGAAGCTGGGTGCAAAGCCTTAAGGGGGTGATAGTATACACCATTTAGTGAATTTTGAGCCATACATGTCTGAGACGAAGTTTGTTTTTTTTATTTTTTATTGCTATAAGTACAGTCACCAAAAGAGATAAGTTACCAGGGTTGTCGATATAGTTGAATTTAAGTAAGAAACGGATGAATGTTTTCGAATAAAATAAAATAAAATTAATAGAAAACAAACAGGTTATTTATCAAATTAAATTTCATTCGAAAACATCCATCGGTTTCTTACTAAATTTCAACTATATCCGACGACCCTGGTTACTTATCACATTTGGTGACCGTACTTTTACCTAAAAACAAACTAGAAATAGCAGTCAAAAATAAAACCGTCTTCGTCTAAGAAATGTATGGCTCAAAATGTTCTAAATGGTGTCAACTTTCACCCCCTTAAGGCTTTGCACCCAGCTTCCAAATACCCTGTATAACAAAGGTGAGCACTAAGGAAGGATTTTTTTTAATTCTTCCCCTAAGGGATTTAAGTAGGGGATGAAAGCTTTTGTGGAAGTTCGACATTTTTGTAGATGAAATAGAAATAATTTATTTGCCAATAATGTAGGTATACAGATATGATGGTTATTTTGATGAGAGTCCCGATTCATTTTGCCTTACGGCATGCAAAATTATTTAATACTAGCTTCTGCCCGCGACTTCGTCCGCGTGGAATAGTGGGCTAACGCTAACTTTAACCCGCGACTTCGTTTACGTACAGGGTGGAAATATTTTAAAATAATACGTACGTTAAGGAGCTGTTTTAGGTACCTACATCACGCTTTTATCAGTACACGGAGAAATAATTTCTTAAAATATTTCTGGGGAGTTTATGAATTTTTACTGGGGCTCTGCAGTAACGCGGGACCATAATATGCGCAAACCCAAGAAAATTTACCGGGTTACCCAATACAAATTCTAGAACAATTTTTTTTAAAGGTTTTAGAAATTTTACTGGGTTACCGATTCCATTTTTACTGGGGTACTGAACATCATTTTTGCTATCTCGCAGAGATAACTGGGGCCACCGCCCTTCCCCGTCATGACCACCCGCCGCCGGCCTTGCACCATTATTTTGCTGCGATGTTATTTTAATACTGCGATATCTCCTAAGATATTCATTGAAATCAAATGATGTAAAGGGCAATTTTGTTTTAAATTAAATACTTGTGATGAATAACGTATTTATTTGGATAAGGATTAATATCATGTTTATAAAAACACCTTCGCAAATAATGTATTATTTTAGAACAAATTTGGTTAGCATAAAAAAGTTCATAGTGAGCCAACCTTAAAAGATAGACATAAGCTGTCGCAGACTTTTTTTTAGAACTTTTAAAGGGGAACAATTCTGTAATACATGATTTTTGTGAAACTTTAACCGTTTACACAGCGCACGCAGCGGAAGCCCTCAAAAGGAAAAAAACAACCTACGATTTTGAAACATTGCTCGTTGGTGTTCCGCCCCTATTGGTCTTAGCGTGATGATATATAGCCTATAGCCTTCCTCGATAAATGAGCTATCTAACACTGAAATAATTTTTCAAATCGGACCAGCAGTTCCTGAGATTAGCGCGTTCAAGCAAACAAACAAACAAACTCTTCAGCTTTATTATTAGTATAGATAATACATTTCACAGACAAAAAAACAAAAATACATTCCATTCACTCAGCATCATAACTATCATTATTAAAAATACTTATATTATTGATAAAAAATGAAATAAAATTAGAATTGCGATAAAACTACAAGATAGAAATGTCAATGGGAAATCACATCGGGCGCACTGCTTGTGTAGTACAAATTCAATATGCATCCCCAACGGTTTAGATTATATTTACTTGTCGTACTTTTAACCCACTACGGCGCACAGTGGTTCGAAATCGACGCTCCGTGGACATTGAAATCAAAATTTCTTTAGGCGAGAAATAAAAATCGGAACGGCTTTATTTCAGTATTATTTATAATATTTGGTAATATGACAGCTATGGACAGCAACATCTCCGAAAAAAAAAATATTTAATATTTTTTTGTATGAAGAAAAACACAAAAGTCGTTTTTTCTTACAACTTAATAAAACTTAAAGCCTGCGGCTTACATGGGGTGTTGTCCCACATGAGGCGATTCCGAAATGCTATAACACGCACACCCATGCGCGCCGCTTCACTCACAGCAGAGTGTTGAATTTCGAGAAATTCAGTTAGAGATTTTTACGTTGATTTAGGTGTGATCTTGAATATATACAAAGTAATTGACTTTAGTTTGCTAATTTTATTAATTATAATGAGAAATAATGGAATATACAATATAAAAATACAAAAAAAAACACTTAAATTGAGACTCATTTACAATATAAATAGGTTTTGCAATATTTCTGATGATAATTTAATTCTTTGTTAGTGGATACAAAGTTTGACTTCATAATTAACATTTAAAAAAAATGTTTTTAGTACAAACACTTATAACTAATACAGAAAAATACTAAGAATAGGCAATTGTATAATTGAGAAATATATAAAATTTACACAAAAACATCAAACATTAAAATCTAGTCTACTGAGTTTCGTCATCGCTATCAAAGAATTCAAAATCAGAATCCATCATACTTGGCACCTCAACAAATTCAACGTTTTCCTTATCCATGGTATCCGGGTCAATTAAAAGAAGAGACTTTATTTCTTCAGTTAAATCATTTCTACTCGTATTTGTATCTGCTGCATGGAGCCGAAATAATACAACATTTCAACATTTTGCCTATACAAAGCTATCAGAAGAGGCATCTGAGGCCCAAAACAAAGATTTTAGAACACTCAGGGAACATCATACACGAAAATTTTGTCGCGGAGCGACAAACCATTACATCTTTAATGGTTTCATCGTATCCTCAGACCCATATTTGTCAAGCATTCGACCTAAACTGACAAATAAGAGTAGAAATGATTTAACTGAAGAAATGAAGTCTCTTCTTTTAATTGACCCGGATACCATGTATAAGGAAAACGTTGAATTTGTTGAGGTGCCAAGTATGATGGATTCTGATTTTGAATTATTTGATAGCGATGACGAAACTCAGTAGACTAGATTTTAATGTTTGATGTTTTTGTGTAAATTTTATATATTTCTCAATTATACAATTGCATATTCTTAGTATTTTTCTGTATTAGTTATAAGTGTTTGTACTAAAAACATTTTTTTTTAATGTTAATTATGAAGTCAAACTTTGTATCTACTAACAACGAATTAAATTATCATCAGAAATATTGCAAAACCTATTTATATTGTAAATGAGTCTCAATTTAAGTGTTTTTTTTTGTATTTTTATAGTGTATATTCCATTATTTCTCATTATAATTAATAAAATTAGCAAACTAAAGTCAATTACTTTGTATATTTCAAGATCACACCTAAATCAACGTAAAAATGTCTAACTGAATTTCTCGAAATTCAACACTCTGCTGTGAGTGAAGCGGCGCGCATGGGTGTGCGTGTTATAGCATTTCGGAATCGCCTCATGTGGGACAACACCCCATGTAAGCCGCAGGCTTTAAGTTTTATTAAGTTGTAAGAAAAAAAGTTGATCAATTGAATGTCAAATGTGGTCTTTATTGTTTGGATTTTTAAAATTTTAATTTACGATAACGTGTGCTTTGAGCTGAGGACCCTAGGGGAAAACTATGAGTGGATAGTTATAGTGGCCAGACTATAATATTTAGCCGTTGCCTTTTAAATAATAGACCCGTCAACTGTTTTAATTAATAATCTAAAATATAAAAATCTCGTGTCACAGTGTTTGTTATCGAACTCCTCCGAAACGGCTTGACCGATTTTTATGATAATATTTGTGTACATTTGGTAGGTCTGAGAATAGGTCGTAAAGTATATTCATACCGCCGCGGGTGAAACCGCGGGGCGCAGCTAGTAGCATTATAATATTAGTCTAGCACCGCCCGAGAAACACGTGTAGCTCACCTAAGGCCGTAGGGGCACAAATACCCCCTATCTCCCCCCATTTCGATGTTAAAGTAGATACAATATGATGTAGTGCGTGGGATTGTCGATAAAGGTCATGTCGTGACCTCTATCCCTCAGCTAGTGTACCCTCGTTTTAGAGCTCTTCAATTTTACGGACTAGTAGACCCCGCCCTGCTATACTGGTATGAGCAGTGTACGTCTAGCACACATATATTACGGATTAGCGGATACTCGGTGTGTCCTACTATGATAAAACAATGCATTAGGTACATTCGGTCCATTCATGAAGTTGTTTTTTTTTTTTTAGTAGTCTAAAACCATCTTCACATTATTGAATTTCTAATGAAACCGGTTTGAGGCACATCGTTTGAATGGTTTCAAAGTCTATAACGGACGTAGGTTTATTTTTTTATTTTTTGTATATGTATATTGAATTGATTAAGTACATAAGTGATTGTACTGTTAGTGAGTTTATTAAAAACCGGCCAAGTGCGAGGCGGACTCGCGCACGAAGGGTTCCGTACCTTTATAAAAAAAGGCAAAGAATAGCGTTTTTTGTATGTCCCCCTTAAATATTTATTTTATTTTAATTTTATTATTAAAGTGAAAATACAACTGAGTATTTTGTGAATATTGCAAGTGCCTACCTGTTGCCATTATTGATATCGAGCAAAAAAATCGCGTTTGTTGTATGGGAGCCCCCTTAAATATTTATTTTGTTTTGTTTTTAGTATTTGTTGTTATAGCGGCAACAGGAATATAATATTTTTGTGAAAATTTCAACTGTCTAGCTATCGCGGTTCTTGAGATACAGCCTGGTGACAGACAGCGAAGTCTTAGTAATAGGGTCGCGTTTTTACCCTTTGGGTATGGAACCCTAAAAAACCTTAAATTCACACACTGACAGACAGTGCACAGCCCAAATGGCTGGGTCTACAAGCATAGAATGTTGCACAAGAGCTTCTTATGCAGGAAACAAAATCAACCAGTGCGCAAACTGCAACCATTAATTCAGCATTTGATTCTAGACCCCTGGCGTAGAATGTTTTTGTCGATTATAAAAAAAAATAATTAGATGTTCCATATATTTTGATCGCGTGGGTATTGCACTTTTCTATGTAACAGCAGTTTTTTTTTTTTGATTACCCACGATAAGTTTCTACGCTAGGGGTCCAGAATCATATGCTGAATTCATGGTTATAGTTTAGGCACTGGTTATTTTTTTTTACCTGTATAACAAAAGTGAGCATTAAGGAAGAATTTTCGGAAATTCGGCCCCTAGGGATAAGAGTTTTTACGGATTTTTGCCATTCGGAAATCCCATAAGGCGCACACGGTTTGTAAATTAGTAAATGGTACCATTTCCCTTTTTATGCTTTTTTGCTATATGTGAACCAAGAGCTAAGAATAATCACAATTACAATTCACTGAAAGTGCCTATTACAGAATATCTGAGGTTTTGTTTGGTGTTTTACAGTGACCTCTTAAATTTTAAACATGAAAGCTATAATAAAGTCACTCCTCCTATACGCTGCAATCCCACGCGTTGCACTCGTTAGGACCCCCTCCTCTTTGTTTTTTCCATTATGACGCGCTCGCCCCCTCATGAAGACGAAGTGAAAGACCTACAGTTCTTGTAAACCATATTTTATTTTATCCTTTTCGGAAAGCATACCTATACAATGTTTGTAAAGAATATAATTTTGAAGGCAATTTGCAGGTTTTTGCTGATAAACACTTAAATATTAACCAAAAAGGTCTTTGTGCCGACCTTTTTTTTTATATTATTAATATACGTTAGAGAAATCAAGAAAAAATTGTGCGTGTCAGCTCCGACGTAAGACTGAAAAACGATTGTCTTAAAATATATACAAAGGAAGTACTTAAATGAACTCATATATTTATTTATATTGATTTAAAAAAATTACCTACCTAGTTCACAATGAGTGATAGGAACTATCAATACTCGAGTATCAAGTACCTACAATTGGTGCGCCTGCACGCAATAAGTGGTGACAATTTACAGAAAGCAGGGAATGTTACGCAACCGCGGTGTGATCAACCCGCAAGTGCCAGGGACTGCAGTCTCGACATAGATACCGACAAAAATCGGTCGCTAAGTCGTATCGATGTCAAACTCCTTTAATAGATTTTCAACTTTATTTGCAAAGCATAAGGTTGAAAATCTATTAAAGGAATTTGTCATCGATACGACTTAGCGACAGATTTTTGTCGCTATTCATGTCGAGACTGCAGGGCCTGGACTGTAAAGTCATTTTAGCAACAACACAGCGACTGAATGATCACGGTCACAGTTTCACAGTCCACCCAAAGAATAATTTAATGTCTTTGAGCCCACCGCACGCGCAAGCTCGGGGCCGCCCACGATATTCCCCTGCACCCTAATTACGTAACACAGTCTATCGCAATCTGGATCATTTTGAAGCGTATTGCTGATCCATTGCTTCATATGTTCGAAAAATTTGTCTGCCCAACAACGTAAATAACGCAATGAAGGTTGTTGAACTGTCAAAATGACACCCATTCCTACTGTTAGTGTGTTACGTAATTATCCCGCGGTTCTTGAAGAGAACATATTGCATTATTTTGAAAGACACCCGCGACGGAGTCCCAGTGTGGCTTCCGGATTTAATGTAGGGATGTACCTACCTAGGGAACATGAGTCAAATTTATATCTTTAATGGGGTTGAACGAAAACCAATTGATCAGTTATTCATTCCATCTTGGATTTTCATTTTAATGTCACAATCAGCTTTAACTCCCTCGAAAACCATGAAAACGCCTCCCATGAGGAAAATTTGAAAATTTTCGCAGCCGCCATCTTGGATTTACATTAAGATAACCCTAACGCTCCAATGGACCGTAGGCACCTAATTATTTTAACAAATATACTTAGTTTCCATACTGTCCATATTATACTGTGGCGATGAGGAGCGGGGAGCGGTATGAGATGGCGAGTATGTTGCGCAGAGGAAAACCATAAAGGCTTCCGCAGACAGGCGCGACGCGACTGCGCGACACAAAGGCGCCGCTTGTCGCGCGACAAGAGGTGCCTCTGTGTCGAGCGCGATTCGCGTCGCGTGTCGCGCCTGTTTGTAGGAGCCTTAACAGCTTCACTTTTTATTAACGCTTGATTTTACTACCTATCTATTTTTCATACCGTGCGCTGTATATGAAACGATTCATAAGGAGTAAACTCCAAAAAATAAACAACACGACCAATTAATCCTAATCAAAGTTAAGTTTCCGTGGAGAACCTTTCCAACCAATGCTTAAGCCGAGAAACACTGGTTGAATTTATGCAAAATCATTTTCAGTTATTAAAACTTTTGCTCGCTCGGATATGAAATGTATAACTGCCTCCTATCTCCAAAAATATCACATTCATTTCACCGAAAAACTTTAGACTACAATCTCAAGATCATCTCTTAAAGTTTCATTCCACCAAAAAAATCTTAAGACCACTGCAACATCAAGATATGAAAGCTACATTATGCAACGATATCAATGCAGCATAGGCTGGCTTTCTATCCTTGCGCAGTGAACGGGCTGGCCTTGCCCTCTCGTCCGTAGGCCTGTAGGGTCGGTAAGTGCGAACCGGTTGTGCCCGTTACTTAGGATGGGCAGCTGACGTCATAAGGGTACATCCCCCTCTCGATCTGTCAAATACCTCGGGGTTGATGGCTTGGAGTAAAGGATTATCGTGTGTATAGACAGTTGGTGGGTTGACGTGTTGAATATTGTGGCAGGACTACCTTTTTATTAATTGCTTCCATATGTCAATAAGGCAGTGTGTCAAGCCAGGTTCAGAGAAAAAAAGTGTAAGTACCCCTGTGTGTTATCTAAACTAATATTATAAAGAGAAAACACTAGATTTTTTGTATGTTTCAAACGCTTAAACGGCTGAACAGTTTTGGATGAAATTTGGCACATGGGTATACCATGACCTGGAGAAGGATATAAGCTACTTTTATATCTATACTCTACTTTTATATATATAGATATCCTGGACCGCAGACGAAGTCGCGGGCAACAATCAAAATCTATTAGACCTACAAAGTTGCAATTTTGCTTGCCTTCTAAGGTGAATTTGTAAAAGTTACCTTTATAAAAATAAGTGATTTACTTACTGTAACTTTTACGATTTAATGGTATTGACGTTTAAATATAACTATTTATATCAGCGATTCACTGGCTCGCTCTTAAAAAAGCTAAACTGTAAACAAGTACGAAAGGGTGTCCAGACTAACTTTTTTCACACGGATAGCGTCGTCATGACGACCCCTTTTTATGGTGGAGATGGATACAGGGGGTGACGGGTAATGTTTGTATGAAACATTATATTCTCTAGCCTGATGTAAAAGTGCACCATATGTAGTGATTAGTGGTGTGGACCAATGATATTATAAGTAAAAAACTTTTTTGGAAGTCGGTTGATTCTTTGCAAAAAAAGTTTTTATTTTTCACTTTTTAGTTGTGGTACCTACCCTACACACATTCGTATACCACTACTTGATATGTAAATAACCTCGACAGGAAATTATTAAAACATCATTAATATAAACTAAGTGGAAAAAATACGCAGTATTAAGGATAACTCAAAAACTACTGGCCAGAACTTGATCAAATTTAAATGGGACCACATGTGAAGCACCAGCTTTCAAAACCACCAGCTTTAAAAAAAGAATCATCCAAATCGGTTCACCCAGAAAAAAGTTCTGAGCTAACACAACTAAAAAAAAAACCATACAGTCGAATTGAGAACCTCTCCTTTTTTGAAGTCGGTTAACAAGGGGTATCTACCCAATGGTAGGTACCTCTTGCACTTTAAATGTTGATTCGATCTTCAAAAACGGTACAAACATACCTACATACTATTAGATGACACGTGGAAGTTGGACGGCATGTCATAATAATTGGGAGCGAAAAGAGACAAGACGTTACGTAACTACGCTAATTAGCCAAGTTTTGATGTGCCACTTGTGGTCCTTGTGGAGCGTGAATAATCTATCTACTTCTTTTTACTTATAATATCATTAGTGAGGACGATATAGATGGAACGAGTAACAATGTTTGTTTTGGTAACTTCACAAAAATCAATTATACTTATCGCGGTTGCAGCAAAAATGTTATTGAAGACATGCAACGTTGTTATGTAACGGGTGGCGCAAAAGTAATTTCATAATGTGAATGTGCCTTAATTTTTGCTGATGGCGCCAAATGTCACCGTGCTTTGACATTTATGTTGTAGACATAATTATAGAGAATTAGTTGTCAATCATAGATAATACACTATACAAGCCATGGAGCGATACACACCTCAAGAACGTGGAATTATTGTTACCTACTGCTTATTTGACAAATTTTCAATCTGTTGTTTTAACGCAGCGTGAATTTCGTCGTCGTGTCCCATGTGCTCGAACATGTACTTTTTTGAAATCTCACGTTTGCCACAACAAACCACGAACCTTACAAGTCTTGAAAGCTAACATTGAAGAAGAAATCGCCAATTTGGAGCCAGATGTTTTGCGAGCAACAATTCAAAGTGTAAAACGAGCACAACTGTGCATCAACTCGGGAGGTGGCCATTTAAGTGATATATTTTTTTACAATTAATGTCATCAATTTACACTTTCAAATAAACTTTCCATGTAAACAGAATCCATTTTCTTTTTTCATTTCATACAAAATGACAGCCAATTAAAATTATGACAATACTTTTGCGCCACCCTGTACAAGTTATCACCATTTCAGCCGAAAGACGTGCTTGACGGACAAAGGCCTCCCAAAGTGTCACCACATCGACCGACCCTATATGCTTCTTGCATTTCTGTACCTACTTTTAACTACTATATGCTTTATTATAAAATTGTATCACAGTTCTCCTTTTTCTGCAGTTCTGCGTCTTAAATTACCCAGGGGAAATGGGGGGAAGGGGGTGCTGGGTTGTACTCTCTTTTGCCTACAATTCACCAACTTAGATGGTAGACCCCACGGGGCTTGATTCGGACGTGTAGGTAGGAGATAGCGATATCAGCAACATGTCCTCAGTCGATGACCCTCTCCATCCGCCCTCTTCCTGCTATACGATTTGATAACGTGTTTTTTTATTACTCACCTACTACTTTATTTCTAGTTGAATAAATATAAAGTTCTTTAATGTAATGAAATTACTAATCGTGCTTAAAAACCAGTCCAGAAATTCTGGCGAATATTATAAGTTTTTCCAACAGTATAATTATTCCCTCCACTTGATCAATTGTAGTGGTGTATTTATTTGTTAAAAATATAAACCTTGGCTCTCAATCCACGTAGAACCTAGGTATCAAGGTGGAACCTTTGGAATGGGCAACTAGCTTCATCTTTCTGACTGACCGATCCCTTGACAATTCAAAAGTGCCTGTAATTGGTTTATTTGAAATAAATGCTTTAAGTCGAGTTGAAGGATCGTAAAACCTTTATAAAATCAACTACACACTAACGATTCTCAAATATCACAGAAAATTTTACATTATAATAACAAAGAAATCCGTTTTCTAAAACAATAAAAAAATTATATCATAAAAAATCTTTTGCGAAGAGTGAATAGATATTGTTTCTAGCCGGTATGAAGCCGTGTTTTAGGTTAATTATGTACCACAAATTACAAAATTGTTTATTATAGGCGTAACATGGGGTGTCAAGGGAGGGTCAGGCTTTACGTAACCTTGAACCCCTTCTAAGTCCTACCCAAAGTACGTGGTATTAGCTTTGTATTTGTTTTTCGCAATAACCATGGAGGCAGAAGTGTCTTTTACCCCGCGTTTCACCAAGGTATAAAACATATATTCTACATGGTGTGTCTACTGTTTTCGTTTATCGTTTGCACCTAAAACAAGTTGTAAAGACTAGTTTTATACAAAGTGATACAAAACTTGTCGAAAAGGTGAATTTAATAAACAATAGTAATCAGTCAGTAAGTCAATACTTGTTTTATACACGCCATGTTTTCGACAAGTCTTTAAAAGACTTCGAAAACATGTATTACAACTTGTATATGGGTGTAAACGCGGGGTAAGAAGGCTTTATTTAACATTATAGGTTTCTAAAATTATGACCCTTTGATTCGGAGAGCAACAACCCTAAGCGTTTTTGTTTTTTTGGTATTGTAGATAATCAAATAACTTCTCCCGCTCTGGGCAGAGCGGGAGGGCGTGTCAGACTTTTACTGACTAAAACCCACCCGTGTTCCTTCATTTGCCTATGTGCCAGGGTCACGGTAACCCTTTCGGACAAACCCGCGACCCCGGCAGGCATCGGCCCTAACGGACCCCGTCAGTGAGTGCTGACGTCTCTTTGAGGCGCGCGTGAAACACAACGCGCCGTCGGCGTCGCCGACCCGGCCTGCGGGGTAATTACGTAACAGACTAACAGAAGGAATGGGTTTCACTTTGATAGTTCAACAGCATTCATTGCGAATAGAATAGAATAGAATAGATTTATTTATTTGCAAAGAATGTAGGTACATATTATTAGGTGTTACAAAGTTTTATGGTTCCTTGTACATTCTACCTTAATTGGCATGCAAATTTACATTTTAAAAGAATTTAATAAAACTTATCATCTAAGAATTCTTGTACTGAATAATAACACTTGTGCAAAAGTAATTCCGTAACAAGCTTTTTAAATTTAGTTAGTGGTTGTTCCTTGACATTATTTGGTAATTTATTATAAACGAGTGGTGCCATACAAATAACACTTTTTCTTAAAAGTGCAGTCTTAAAGACACCCGTGCTTAAAAGATTTTTATATTGGGATCTAATACTTATTGTTCTATTTCGAGTTTCTTTCAAGGTGGTAAACTGGTGAGAATTCGTTTTAACAAATATACATAATTCCAATATATAAAGACATGGGAAGGTTAACAGTTTATGAGACTGAAATATAGGTAGACAGCTGTCAGTTACTTTTAGGGCAAACTTAGCTCTGATGCAGCGTTTTTGAGCTTTAAAAATACTTTCTTTCTCGCTACAGTTGCCCCAGAATATTACACCAAACCTTAAAAGTGAAACAACCAGTCCGTGGTAGGCAACCAACACGCTAGACAGGTCCACTTTTTTGGACAAATTGTGCAGCATGAAAGCAGATGTACTCAATCTCTTACAAATACTCTCTGCTTGAGCCTTCCAAGTGAGTTGGCTATCAATTAATATACCCAAAAACTTTGCAACATCCACTGTGCCAACGGCTTGACCATTGTGGTTTGTATTCATGTTATTAGGGGCGATTCTTTGGAAAAAAATGCATAACTTTAGTCTTTTGAAGATTTATTATTAAATTATTATGGTTTAGCCAATTTATTAGAGAACCGAGTGTGTTATTAATATCTTGTTCATAATTTTGTTTATTGGTACATTTTATCAAAGACGTACTGTCATCGGCGAATAATACCATTGGATTTGGTGTTTGGCGGGGGAAGTCGTTTATGCTGCCCTGAGGGACGCCATGTTTGATTACTCTGTATGAAGATCTGTACTTTAATTCATTTTTTGTTTTTAGACATATCCTAGATACCTCGGTACATTGACTGCGGCCATATAAATAAGATTTTATCAGATTCAGGGCGTTACCTCGAATTCCGTATGCTTGAAGTTTTCTAAGAAGGATATCGTGATTAACATAATCAAACGCTTTGGACATATCTGCATAGATTGCACATATGGGTGTCTTAACATCTACAATAGGCAGTATTTTAAAAAGGAAATCGTAAATTGCCATATTGATATTTTTATTTTTCCTAAATCCCTTCTGTTCATCGCATAATATATCGTATCGTGTCAAAAATGAGTAAAGTGTTTCATAGATTATTTTTTCTATTAATTTTGAGAAAACAGGTAGCAAGGCAATAGGTCTATAGTTTGAAATATCTTCTTTGCAGTTCTTTTTAAAAAGAGGTTTTACAATAACTGTTTTGAGGCTTTCCGGAAATATACCGCTGTAAATGCTAACGTTAATTATATGTGCTAGAGGAGAAGCTATGCAGTCAGAAACAAATTTAATAACTTTAATAGAAATCCCATCGTAACCAACACTTTTTTTGTTTTTTAAAGATTTTGCAATATGAATAACATCTTGGGGGACTATTGGTTGTATAAAAATTGAATGGGAATTGCTGTTTATATTTATTACATTACTTGAAGTTGAAGGTTTTTCTATATCTGAAATTTGATCAATAAAGTAATTGTTGAATGACTCGGCTATTTCTTTAGGATTTGTTATACTTTTTTCTCCTTTTTTTATTTGTAATATAGGTTCACTTGTTGTTTTTGAATTATTTATAACTTGCCATGTGGTTTTACATTTATTACTAGAATTATTAATTAGGTAATTATTTTGAGCTTTTTGAGTCAGTCTGATGATTTTTTTAAATCTTTTTGAATAGTTTTTAAATGTAGCATTGTTTTCAAATGTAGGTTTCATTCTTTGTTGCCAGAGTAATTGTCGCTGTCTTTTACTGCATATACGTATGCCTTGGGACAACCATTTTATCCTTTTATCAGATCTTATTGTGACTACTTTATAGGGGAAACATAAATCATGTAGAAGTAGAAATATTTCTAGGAAATTATCGTAGGCCTTATTAGGATCTTCTGTGGCATATACATCAGAAAATGATAAACTCTGAAGATAGGATTTGAATTGCATTAGGTTATCAGCAGAAATATCACGTCTTAACGTTTTCCAATATTTAATTTGTTATTTTAAATTGCGTTATTTACGTTGTTGAGCAGACAATTTTTTCAAACATATGAAGCAATGGATTAGCAATAGGCTTCATAATGATTCAGATTGTGATAGTGTGTTACGTAATTAGGGTGCTGGTCCTTACCGGACGGCGAGCTGCCTATTGTTCGCCGTCCGCAAGCCCGCGCCTACGGTGGCCGGGAATCGAAACTTCTAAACATTCGAAATTTGTTTCCACCTATGAATTTTTCAGAATATATCATATGAAAATTTTTAGGAGAAACAGAATTCCAAAGTTTGACGATTGATATGAAATTGATGATTATTATTCAGTAAACATATCATTCCTACAGTAGCGAATCGCATTTTGATCAACATACGACGTAAAAGAGAGCTGCAATTTGTAAAAACCAATGAACATTTGAATTTGGCGTGCTACAGCTGAGGATTCACCTTAAACAAAATCATGATACCCGCATAAGGTGACAAATATCATCTAGAAAGTACATAGACAGGAATATGGCGATTACTAAAGTGGTCCCTAATCAACGGCGCGCGTCGGCCGGACCTCTGCTGCGTTAGGTAATATGCAGATGTGCCTATGATGGCTCACGGAATGTTGCTTCATTATAGTTCAGTGGTTTGCAACCAGTGGTCCGCAAGAGCTAAAATATGGTCCGCGCTAGATTTCAAACAAAATTATAGAAACTGTAATGACGCGTTTGTATCTAATTCTTTGGAGCAGATTTGATGTAAAAATAAAAAAAAACAAGTACAAAAGTACACAAAAATTCGAGAAATCGCTTTGCGCTATCATATGCTTTTCTCCACGACTTATTTATGCGAACTAAAGATTTTCTGCTTTACTGATAATTAAAAACAAGTCCAGGAAACGATTGAAGAAAGTAAGTGATGTACGCGTGTAGCTTTGAACAAAAACATTAACCCAAGAATTCAAGAACTTGTACAGAAGATGCAAGCTCAAAAATCTCATTGATGCAAAGTGAAATTGGTTTACTACACCAAATGCATAGACAGTGAGAAATGTCAGCGATGCAGACGAAAAAATTAAGATGCATAATCAGCCTATTTGTTTCCACTGCCTCCTCTCTGTGAGAGGCAGTGGGCCGTTATCCACCACGCGGGCCCAGTGCGATTGGTGGATGTCACATGTCTTCGAATTTTTAGTTCTAGGACATGCCGATTTCCCCACGATGTTTTTCTTCTCCATTTTGAGACCAGTGGTGATGAAATAATTTACATAAATGAAAGTGTCTGTCTAGGTTCGAACCTACGACCTACAATTCGTGGCCGTGTCTCATGGGCCACCACTGCTCATAAACTGTATAAAACAGCCGCTAAAATAAAATAAAAAGCGACTGTAATATTGTTGTTATATTGTTACCATAGGGAAAAACAAATGCTAGTATATGTAACTGATATTATGGTAACCTACCGACGACACACCTGTGGCACTCCCATACTTGAAATCTCGCCCATGTTTGTATCGCCAAGTGTGTGTATTATCAAGTACATAAGTAAGTATGCAAATATCTAATGGGTGTCCTAGATCTCATACATACTCGTGACATACCTACTGTTCGCAATTCATGAGGTGAAGTTGCTTATTGTGGTTGAATGGTAGATTAAATAAATGCACTATTTACTGGTGAGTAAGCAAGCATAATATTATTTTATGTATGTTATGACTTATGACCAAAGGGACCAACATTTAAAAGACCACAACTCACTTGAATTAAAATAAATAATCGAACCTTGCTGAAAACGGTTTTTTTTTTTTTTTGGAATTTCGGGGCTAGTCTATAAGCAGAGGAAAAGAAATGGATTTCTTCACAACTACTAATATATTTAATGAATAAAATTTAATACATGTAGCTAAAACCACAATACGCTTCGACATAAAATAACATTCGTTCTTTGGAAATACTCGTATACCTAATTTTACTTTATTTTCATTAGACAATTTAACGCAAGCGTTTTATAACTTCGCTCAAAGGGACTCTACTCAGGAATACTACACAAGACTCCACACCAGCGGGATACGAAAATAACAACCTTTCTCCATAGTTACCAACAAGAAGACTTTTGACAGTCTCAAGTTCTATTACTGCGTCTTTCACTTCAGTCAGTTTCGCCAGTCGTTTTGCCAAGTATGACAGTTCAAGGCAGCTCGTTGAAAGCTTGTCATCTATTTCATCCAACAGTTTCTTCATACCATTATACATATCTTTTCGTGATATATTCCCGGGTTGTTGCTTTTCCGAACATTTGAGTGGGTGCACATAACGGACATAGCATGCTTTGTGGTAGTGAATGCCTTTGTCGATCATATCTTCGGGTGAACGATATCTACGAATTTTTATAAACACGCTATCATGGTCCTGGTGCGCTGTATCATAAATCCGTTTGGCTGCCGACAACCTAGACCTTCTAGAAGGAGCTTGACTGCTAACCACGTTCAGATGTTTATTACAAATCAAACATCTTATAATTTCTTCTGAAGATAAGCCTCTTCTTAGGGAATATGGAACCTCCTGTATGTCAGAAACTCCTTCAATTTTGACTTGGTTTTCCTCTTCCGGTTCCTCTTTTTTAATTTCTTGTTTATGTACAATCTGTGGCCTTGCTCGGCGTTTATGATCATCAAAACAAATATAGGCAGTCGCACATTTTACATGCCACGAAAAGCACTGTCGAGACAAACTATCATTGTACAGAAAGTAGAACTTGTCGCGAGTGGCATCTTGCCGCTCATTTGCCACATTTTTTATGGTATTATATGCATCTTCGTCTGGGTCTATAACCAAATTTCCTGGTTTTTCACAAAACAAACACCCGATCATGGTCGGTCTTTCGAGTCTTAATCTCGCGACTCGCGATGACATTGTGAAATCAAATAACACAACAATTAGAATGTGTTAAAACTTAAAATCCAGACAACGTTTAGACGTCAAGGTACTGAAATTGCAACTGCAATCCATAGAGTTACCTATTTGCTGGAAGCTGCGCGGCGCAGCGATCCCGCGGACAAACAGGTGACAGCGATTCGGGCGGGAGGGGGGCGTTATGGTCATAGAATAAATACTGGGAGTCCTTCGCAGATCTCTATGTCACAGCTATTCCTTAATCAAAGCTTATTTTTGCCCGAGGGACTCAGGTGAATTAGATCGCGGAACTTAAATTTAAGAATGCCCATGTTTGCTTGCTCGCTCGGAACTCTCAAATCTAAACATACTGCTGAGTGTAGCTGATATTGTTGGTAGATGAAAGGACTCAAGAACCGTATCTACATAATACCTATATAATTTTATCATGTCTTAAACGTTCTCATAACCTACCAATCAATAAGTATTGTAATCGAATTCAATTAAATACTTCGCTACCAAATAGCCGTTCTTAAACCTTTTTATAATAATTTACTAATACCACTCCGAACCTTATAACAATTCTAAAGTACCTACCTAAGTACCTACTTGCCACCCAAAATAGTTACACCCGTATGACCTACAATTTGTACCTACAGCTTAACTGTATAGCAGCCCAAATCAATATCGAATGCCCAGTTTACAATTACGTAGCGAACACATATGCGCACGTAGCAACCGACCAGTCGACCTTTTTAGACCCTCCCCTATTTTAGGGGCGATCCCCCATGGGCCTTTACGAGGGGGCACGGATAGGGTGGTTCAAGGGACGCTAGATTATGGACGGTTTTAGAGATCTAATTTATTTTGGGGAGGGGCCTTTGGGGGGTTCAGCCCGGGATTATTTTTAGGGTCGGCGACGACCCCTACAAATGATGAAGCTGGCAGAGACTGTTTCTTGCCGAGATTAATTTTGGTTTGCACATTTTATGTTGGTAATTTTTACTCATAGTGCAACAAGTTACTTCAGTACACTTTCATTCATGCTGCGTGCAGACGGTTCTACTAATTTATTCATCTTTGACTGGTGATTCGCAGAATTGAATAGGCTGACATAGTTTTATACCTTTCCAGAGCAATTATAATACTGCGAAATTAAATTATTAATACCCGTAGAGTATTGATTTTCGACGACCACTTTTTATACCATTTTGTGTTGTTACCGTGATTGAGATTGAACGTATTTTGATAATGTAACTTTAATATGACGTATAAACCAAAACATCGGTATTCCTGCCTTTACTAATAATAGGCTTAGCTACCCGTATCAACTTAGCGATGTGCTAGCTAGCCTATAGTAAATTTGCAGCTGCCACGTATTGATTTTTTATTTTGTTTAATGTATTACCGTGAACTATAAACTAGTACAAGTAGTTTCCATTCATGAGTTATTATTATACACAAAAATACATTTCTCAGCAGTGTCGTAGCCAGAGATAAAGGAGCGCTGTATAAAAAAAATGGGAGCCCTTTTTACCCAGTTAGTTCTGAGGTACCGGTATTGTTTTTTGTTTTTTACAAATATGTACCTAAATAAAATAGCATTATGGCTCAGAAGTTTAAGCTCCCATTGTGATCTAAGATAATGCATGAACGAGCGAAGTGAGCTTAAAAACTGAAGAATCCTGACTTGGATAAGTTAAGTTAGAGAATGGAAAACCAAGCTCGAAAATTGGAGCATCCTGGCTAGGATAGGTTACATTTTCTGTGTGATTTTACTAAAATAATGCAAGAGCTTGAGAATTAAATCGCGCCTGTAGCTTGAAGCCTTTGTAAGCCATAAACAAATTACGTTATTTTTCATATTTTCATTAGGTATTCATTAAATACTTGGTCTTTTAACAATAATAATTTGAGGTCAGAGGTTGTGTATAACATTTTAAGAATCTTCGTTCGGGGTCCCCGGGCCCCATATCATTGATACGGCGCGGCGGTAGCTACACCCCTGTTTCTTAGTTAAAATGTTACAAAGACACACTAATGTTTAATACTGTAACTTTTGTCCAGTTATTAAGGCGCTGCCCTAACGTCGGACATCGTAAAACCCTTAGATTTTTGTCGCACAGTTAAGCGTACTGGGACATAATACAAGCCAAAAAACAATGAAGTATGTTGTCAAATGTTCAAAGTAAAGACTTATTCAAAAATATCTCATAAACATATCTAAATGATAAATGACTTTATTTCTGTAAGTAGGTTTGTACAAACACTTTTACACATCAATCATATTTAAAAAACTAGATGAGGTCGGCGTTTCCTATCTGACTACTCTAAGAAGAAAGGCCGAAACAAACTCAGTGGTCTTTTTTAAAGTCCAAACATAATCTTGGTCAGATCATGTGAAGACCATGTAGATTTGTGTCTGAAATGGTCTTTTGAGGTTTTCCTCAAAAGACCATTTGTGGCTTTTGCCACACAGATTGAGTGGACCTGTCCAGTTAGTGCACGCATTTGTCAGTAATCGTGCAGCTCAACTCAGAACTTAAGAGCTCAACAAAACTTAAGTACCAAAGAAAGGAGATTTGGGTAGACCACAAAAAATACTCAAACTGCCAGACCATGATTAAAATTAACTGAGAAGGAGAAAAAAAAAAACAACTATGACCCACATAGTCTTCACATACACAAAATTAAAATAATAATCATGTATTCAATATAGCCTGCATGCTACTCTCATGTACACACAAGTACGTCACACAGTGTCGTGATAAAACAATTATAAAACAGAGCTCAAAACATATATTTTTCGTCGTATAATTCTCAAAACTGAGAGTAAACTATCATGTTTTATGTACTTAATGATAATTATCGAAGCTAACTCGAAAACTACCCAAGCCAAGTTAATAAAATTTATATGAGAACACCGCGCAAGCTTCTTCTACCAAATTAAAAGAAAGAATTTTCGAAATCGGTTCACAATTGACAAAAAAATCGATGTACAAACATTAAAAAAAAAAAAACTTACATACAGACGAACATATAACCTCTTCCTTTTTTTAAAGTCGGTAATTAAGAGAATTCAATGAACTAAAGAAATACCTAAAAATTATTCCACTGAGCCGTGCATTTAATTTTTTAATTTAATTATAACTGCAAAATTACTTTTATTTTGGTCAAACGCATCGCCGTTTTGAACCTTATTTGCTGCCGCGATGTGTATTGTAAAATTAGCTTCTTACCGCGCCATAATACAGGCTTATAAAACATATCAACTTTGCCTCGGGGATGAACGCATCAGTGATGCCCCTGGCCCTGCAGTCTCGACATTAGATAGCGACAAAAATCTATCGCTAAGTCGTATCGATGTCAAATTCCTTTAACAGATCTTCAACTTTATTTCCAAAGCATAAGGTTGAAAATCTATTAAAGAAATTTGACATCTATTGGACTTAACGACCGATTTTTGTCGGTATCTATGTCGAGACTGCAGGGCCTGGTATTGCAAATGTCCACAAGCGGCGGTGACCATTTACCGGTAAGCCGCCTGCTTTTTAGCAACAATCTATTAACAGTTTATTTTTCCATTTTTCCCAGCTTTTCATCTACGAGATCAGTTACTGAATCACATGACCGAGCACCTACAGTCATATACCATGTACAACGGTGATGAAGATTATAAGCAAGGGGAGCCGATAGAAACCGATACATTTGTAAGTAGCTCATCAGTCTTTACATAGCATTTAGAAGCTGCCTCCTTTGTGCGTTTTAGGAATAATAAACTTAACTTAACTTTCATTAAATGATGTATGATCATGTTGTTCTTCTGGGCCTGGGTGGCTGTGCATAATCTGACAATGGAATATTGAGGGCCATATACGAGGAAAACTATTTCTTCGTAAGTATATGGCAATTAATATTTCAGCTAAAATAATACTTATCTATTGCTTTGTTGTAATGTAATGTAATATTTAATTTATTTCATATTATTGTTTTGTATTAATTTAGTAATTAATTTGTTATCTGGTTTAATTTCAATATGGGTGTATTCCTGAAATAAAAATGATTAGATTTTGAATTGATAATATGCAAAGGTTATAATCTATCTCGCCCGTCCATAACTATCAAAAAGGCGACAATAGGATATCTCTCTAAGATAAAGTCAAAGTCAAATCATTAATTTTAAATAGGCACATAAAAGGCACTTTTGAACGTCAAAAATAGAATTGATTCTAGTTGCCCCTTCTAAAACGTAGTTTCGTATGGAGAAGAATGGGCAAGAAACTCCACCGTCACTCTTTTAAAATGTTTTACAATATTTTGTATACATTAATTATATAATTATATGTGAAGACTATGCACCTAGAATAAAATTACTATACCATATTAGGTAAAAATAATTAAATATAAAGCAATGACAGGTAAATTAGTTGTTTTAGATACATGGCGTCCACATATTTCCAAATATTGAAAAGTAAATGATTTTGCTAAAAGTTTAACAAGTTTAATTTAGTGTGTGATAAGCCGATATATCACTTCTATTCTATTCTATTTTTTATTATGGCAAGCAAAGCCGATGTCGACTATTCTGCCAATGTCTAAAGTGAATTGGAAAAGCAAATGTGCATTATTATAAATAAAAAAATAAAAAGATAAACTACGATGATAAAGTTGAACTTAATGTAGATCTTGTGGGGTTAGTGCTGGACTGAAACAAACAAAAAGATAAAATTACATATTATAGATTATACGAGGGCTGCACTAAAAGTATCGGGAATGGAATATTTCCACTGTTCCTGTCATATTAAAATCTTTTTAATTGAAAACTCCTTGGTTTTAAAAATCGAATACCATTTATTTATTTAAAAAAAGATTCTCGGTCTTGTCACAAGGTTTTGTCAAACTTGTTTAGTCGTTGAGAAAATGGAATTGACTCGAGAAAATTCAAGAACGATGATTTATTATGACTTTCGAAGTGATTTAACACAAAAACAGTGTGTTAACCGGATGATTTCTGCATTTGGTGATGAAGCCCCATCCAAAACCACAATTTATCGCTGGTTTGCTGAATTTCAACGTGGACGTGTCAAGCTCAGTGATGATCCCCGTCAAGGTCGTCCAAAAACTGCAGTCACCCAAGAAAACGTTGATGCTGTGCGTAAGCTGATGGAGGAAGATCGACATGTGACATACCGCGAAATTCAGGCAACTTTAGACATTGGCATGAGTCAAATACAAATAATCTTGTATGAAAAATTAGGTGTAAAAAAGTTGTTTTCCCGATGGATACCGCATTCGCTCTGTGAAGAGCAAAAAGCGGCTCGCGTTACTTGGTGCGTCAGAACTCTCGAAAGAATCCACGCAGGATCCTCAAATGCTGTATACAACATCGTATCAGGTGACGAATCCTGGATATACGCGTACGAACCCGAAACAAAAAACCAGTCACGAGTTTGGGTGTTCGAAAATGAGTTAAAGCCAACAAAAATTGTTCGTTCACGGAGTGTTGCAAAAAAAATGGTGGCCACGTTTGTGTCCAAAACCGGCCATGTTACGACTATTCCTCTTGAGGGACAAAGAACGGTTAATGCAGAGTGGTATGCTAGCATTTGTTTGCCACAGGTCGTTTCTGAACTCCGTAAAGAGAACTGCAACCGCCGCATCATCCTCCATCACGACAATGCGAGTTCTCACACCGCGCACAGAACAAAAGAGTTTTTAGAGCAAGAAAACATAGAATTGTTAGACCATCCGTCGTACAGCCCCGACCTAAGCACTAATGATTTCTATACTTTCCCTAAAATAAAGAATAAATTGCGTGGACACAGATTTTCATCACCTGAAGAAGCTGTGGACGCCTACAAAACGGCTATTTTGGAGACCCCAACTTCCGTATGGAATGGTTGCTTCAATGACTGGTTCCATCGTATGGAAAAATGTGTCAAATTTCGCGGAGAATACTTCGAAAAGCAATAAATACATTTTTAAATAGTAATGTTGTGTCACTTCCTTGATTCCCGAAATTTTCAGTGCCGCCCTCGTAATTGTTAGGACATTAAATATACATAAATACCACATCCACAATACACTGAATATTTGGGGAAACAAATCATAACTTTTTGTTATTGTGGCGGATGAACCCGATATATCACTTGAATTGTTACTTACAAAAACTACTGACGTGTCAAGAACAGAACCGAAGTGCCGGAGGGCAGACGCGCAGACCTTGTAGCTGTAATTTTGTGAACTAATCTTATTACTGTAGTTATATCATCATTATTATTGCTGTTGTTTGTCATGTTCTACGATTAAGCTTTGGGTGATAATCTTTGATATCCTGTAAATGTTACTTGTTGTAGTTGCCTTGTGAATAAATACATAAATAGAACCTCCTTCGAGGTTTTTGGGAAGTCGGTAAAAAATCAGGAAATACCAATCGTATGTATTTTGTAGTTTATCTCGTCATAAAATCTTGAGAGTCAATAAACACTTGAATTTGCAAACGTTTCGAAATTATAATATTTGACCTTAGAGATGAGCTTTGTACTGGGCCACCATATCGTTTAAGATGGAGTGAAGGGCGCTGAAAATCGATAGCTTAGATAATGTTATTGTTACTTTAGTATTCAAGGAACCCGAAAACGGTTAATTTATTATAATAATACCACCTACTATTGTCGCACTGCAGGGCAAAGCCCTCTTATCATGCAGAGAAGGCACGAGCATTGATCACCACGCTTGCTCAAGACGGGTTGGTGATTTCAGACTAACATTAACTATAAGTCCAGGTTTTCTTACGATGTTTTTCCTTCACCGATGTCAGTTATGTCCAAAATAAACTCGGAAAGTACTCACAACCTCATGCATGAGAGGCGAGGCCTTGACTACTGGGCCATCATTTATTAAATACTATTTTCCAGGCAACAGACAACAGCCTCCTAATAGCACGCTCAGTCCGCGAACACAACGAGAGTCGTCCACACGAGTGTGATATCTGCCACCGACGGTTCAAGAGAAAACAGCATGTCAAGGTGCATCGCCACGTGCATGACAAGCCCGTGTTCAAGGTGTGGTGCTCCATCTGCGGAGAAGGTACGTGCAATAGTCAACTACAGGCAATAGAGTTGAGAGTTGTGTGACGTCTGCCACAGAAGGTTGAAAAGGTGATGCATTCGACCAATTGATGAAATTACCAATTTGTATTAGAAATAATAATAATTTATCATTTATTCTCTCTTCAAAAAGCTGACTTAAAGTTAACGTGTTTAAAAAATTCTCAGCTATATTCCACCTTGGTAAGAGATTGGTGCCTGATATAGGTTTTTGGAAAAAACCTGTGTTACAGGTCACCAGGCCAAATCCCAATGCAATGTTTGCTGTCCAGTCTTGTTCACCAAATTATACACACTTAACATAGAAATTGGCTTAATTCTTCTCTCGTTTCGCCACCAACTATATAAAAGATACTAAAGAAAAAAACATGAGGCAGTCCGTAGTAAAAAGAGTGACCAACCATCTGTTCGTGTTAAAACCATCATACAATCAAGATTTAACGCCAAAAATATTAACAAATTGCAGGTTTTCAAACAAATGAGCACTGCGAGGGCCACCAGTGCATGTCAACATCACTTGACATAGTTAGCACGCAGCTTGAAGAGCTTCCCACGGAATTCGAAGAACTTCCTCCGCCGCCGTCTCCGCAGGTCATCACGCGAGCGGCCAAGAAGGAAAACAAATACCCGCAGGAATTTGTAAGTGTATGCATTTTTGTTAAAAGAACTCTAACTTGTAACGAGAGCAGTGGTGGATCAGTGATAACTAATTGTGTAAATAATTTCATCACCACTGCTCTCAAAACGGTGAAGGAAAACATCGTGAGGAAACCGGCATGTCCTAAAACCAAAAATTGGAAGACATGTGACATCTACCAACCCGCACTGGCCCGTGTGGTGGATTACGGCCCACTCCCTCTCACAGAGAGGAGCCCTGTGTCCCAGCAGTGGGAACAGTATAGACTGATTACACATGATGCATATGCCAACTCTAACACCCGGTTTCGGGTACACAAATAGTCAAACATATTTCAACTCTGTGATTGGTTGACTATCAACTGCCAATCACAACAGCAATTTTTCAGGTTGCAACATTGTTACAAGTTAGACATTTATAAACTGTAATTAATGGACGCTTAAATAAACGTTATTACGTTTATTTAAACGTCCATTAATTACTGTATGACCTAAGACCTACACTGTACCAATATCTATTGCTAATTTAGATTATGGTTTTAACCATATTTTGATTTAAAAGAGTACCGTGGAGTTTCTTGCCCGTTCTTCTCCATAGATACCTACTATGCTTTGGAATGGGCTTCATCTTTCTGATAGACCAACCCCTTGACAATTCAAAGTGCCTGTAATTGGTTTATTTGAAAAAAAATATTTCAGTCGAGTTGATTATTCGACAGAGAGAGACTAAAATCACAAGTAGTAAAATGTAAATTCTCTAATACCAAAAAGTTTCGCTGTATTTAAACTGAATATTACAAACGGGGATAAACAATCACATTTTTTTTTTAAACTTTTACGGTTTCGTAATTTTTACGTTATACAGCTTTTACTTTATAATATAATCGCCTCTTAAGCCCAAAAAAAGAGCACAAGGGCCATTCTTAAACTCTTCAACCTCATTTCAGGTGGACGTAACAGAGCTAGCAGCATTAGACAGCGTACAATACGTGGAAGTGGAAGAGAAAGAGCTGCCTACCCCCCAACGAGTGTTCGTCTGCAAGTATTGCTCAAAACCGTTCAAGAGGAAAGACCATTACAAGATACATTTGCATATACATACCGGGGTCAAGTCATTCTTCTGCACTGATTGTGGGAAAGGTAAGCATTTGCAAACATTAATAACTACAGCGCCTGCTCAATTAGAGTACTAATCCAAGGTAACATACTTAAGTAGTAGAAAAAACCTTTATTCTGAAAAAACAAATTTAAGTTTTAAGTAAGTCGTTTACTGTGTGAAAATAATAAACAAACGTATGCATTTAATTTAGAAAACAAATGAATAGTATGTCGATTTTTTCAACGTCGTATTTGCTGATCTTGTAAAAGATAAAAACAATATTTCAATTATGTTGAATTGCCGCAAATGTTTCCAAAAAATATTGTGGTTTCTGAAATAATTATCAGTCCTTCAAAATGTCCCCATCAAAAACTTGCCTCATTCATTAGTATTTAAAAACGTTCCTACGTGATTATAAGTATAATCAAGCATACACAAAAATAGTACCCCAATAAAAGCCAAATCGTGTCCAGTTAATTATTAAATGATTATGTTGTTTACAGGTTTCTATCGTAAGGACCATCTGCAGAAACACATGCTGGTCCACAACAAGGTGAAACCTAAGAAAGAGATGCCTGACCTGTACCCCATCAACAAACTCCCCAGTACAGTGCCGAGGAAGAAGCAGGTCTTACCTGAGATCACTATACATGTAAGTGTGTTAGAATTATTCATTTTTAACCTACTTCAAAAAGGAGGAGGTTCTCAATTCGACTGTTGTATGCTTTTTATGTTTGTTACGCTATATCTCCGGCAATTGTAGATCGATTTCGAAAATTCGTTTTTTAATAGATAGGGCATCTATTAAAAAAAAAAATACTTTATTACTACTTTATTTTTTACTTTTTTATTTATTTAATTTTTGGCTTCGGTAGTTTTTCAGTTAGCTTCAATAATACGTATTTTTTCCACTCAGTGTATATTGTTGATGTTATAACTTTCTGTCACTGTTATTTACATAACAAGTAGTAGAATACGAATTTGTAGATACCACAACTAAAAAGTGAAAAATAATTTTAAGTAATTTCGGAAGTCGGTAGCAAAAAAACGAAAATACTAAACCAAAGACACCGACTTCGGAAATTACTTATAGTTATTATTCACTTGGTATTGTTTTTTTTTTTTGGATTTCGCTTGTTTTAAAAAATGTTTTTATTAAGCTATATTTATTTATGGTTTAAGGATCATTAACATAACAAACACTGCACGATTAATAATAATAAATTATTTAGAAACAATTCTAGCGTTGCAACAATTATAGACAAAGGCAACCACAACAAGAAAATGTAAAAACGTTAGTAAATGATGTAAAAGTAACATTTATAGAAATAACAGTTTAAATAATTAATATTAATATGAAAATTTGAGCTTTATAAAAATACTAGTCGCACAAAAAAAATTGTAGAAGTCCTACAAGACCTAAGATATATTTGAGAGAATTTAGAATATGTTAGTTTGGGACACACTTATCTCTTTTGTTGGAGAAATACGTTTCGGTTTAAAATTATTATCAAAATTATTTACAAACTACCTTTCGTCCACGTGGATGTCGGAAATCATCCCACTGGAACGTACTACCGGGATAAAAAGTATCCTACATGTTAATCCAGGTTATAAACTATTTGTGTTCCAAATTCCATCCATGCATCCATCCATCCATCCATCCTCACAAACTTTCAGATTTATAATATTAAGTAGGAAGCCAAATCGAAGCGGTAAGCTCTGATTTGGCTGAATTGGGGAAACTGTAATCCATCCATTTAGAATTTTGAGTCACAACAGAAATACGACGAGGCCAGTTATTGACAAATGGGTCGCCTCCTGTAACGAAATATTTAAATATAATTGACGAAATGTTTAAAAATTGGATTTCTATACAATTTTGCCACTAAGTTATATATGTTATATGTTATGTTATAAATACTTTTCCTAAATTGCAGGCGCCATCAAACACGAAACTCCGCGTGCCCCTGCGGATCAAAGTCCCGTATCAAATGGTGGTGTCCATGGACAACGGAGAACAACGCGCCGTCACCATAGACCCGCAGGCGTCATAATTATCAATATTTGATGATTTTGTAGATGACTGTTCTCTATTTTCATGATTGTGGTTCTAATTTTATTGGTGTATTAATTGGCGGACGGTACTTTAGGAAAAAGTCCTATTTCACAATGTGAGGATGGGCACTATTTAACAGAAAAAATAAAAATGGAATAATTTGAATAACATAAGGGGGATGCGCAAAGGTAGCCTGCGAAATTCAAATTTTCTTACGTTTTTTGCAAATCGCAGGTCACTGTCAGGTTATATGTTAATTAAAATATGATTCGCGGCTGTAACAAATATGGCTTTATAGAATTATAATCATTAGAATCAGCAATAATCCTTAAGTTAGAATTGACCTAAAATGTCATGATTTCATGAAATAGTCATTCAATATGATAATATGAACTTGAGAGATGTATTAATGATTTTTATGAGTATAATTCTATAAATAAATATTTGTTACGGACGCGAATCATATTTAGTTCAACATACAACCTGATACTGACCTGCAAATTGCAATAACCTAATAAAGTTTGAATTTCGCGGGCTACCTTGGCGCATCCCCCATAATCTGCCAATAAATTAACCGGATGTGGTGAAACGGACTAAGTACGAGAATCATTAAATGATAAATGATTTTATTTCTGTAAGTAGGTTTGAACAAACACTTACACGCCAATCATATTTTAAAACTAGATGAGGTTGGCGTTTCCTATCTGACTACTCTGAGAAGAAAGGCAGAAACAAACTCAGAGGTCACAGTCTCTTTTAAAGTCCAGACGTAATCTTGGTCAGATCAATTAAAACTAAAATTAATATTTTGGAACTGCCTAAGTGTTGATAAGAACCCAACTACATTGGCAGGTTTTTCATTTGCAATGTGATACATTCCAGTAATTCCCGCTATTTGCCTTTCGTTCCTAAAGACTATGTTGTATGAACAAATCTGATCTACTTTTATTATACTTCACGTGACATGGGCAGCAGCAAAAAATGTATACACTTTTAATAAAATTTATTTTCACATACATTTGGGGCTGTCTGCTGGTCACACTAAAGCATTAGGTATATATTTACTTGAAACTATTTTAAGTAATGATAATTTTTTATCTTGTATTATTTCATGTCTGCTCCATAGAAAATAATTCAATAATAAGTAATTAAATAGTTTTCTTTTAATTTTAAAATATATATTTGAACATTTGTTTTTTATGGAACAGCATTTATTTATGAACTTTACATTTTAAGACATTATTGTACATAGCTATTCGAAATGAATGTGGAAAGAGCGAAAGTAGGTGACAAAAGATGTTAATTAGAAACATGTTTAAAATAATTCTTACTTTTTCCTTCGAGGTGATTACATAGTCCATCTGGTAATGATTTTTCAACTTTTTCAACGACTAGCTCATATTTTTATCTTGAAAACATATCAATAAAACGCTATCTGGTGATAAAAGTCTAACAGCATAATATTGAAATACTTCCTTCCTCGCGGCAACACGAGCTGTACGAGAGTATCACACAACGACGTAGTATAGACATGAGCAAGTCAACAAGTTGGTAGGGCGACTGACTGCCGTTCTTCTTCGTATGAAACTAGTTTTAATACGCCGGCAAACTTTAACTTTCTGACCTGATCACGTCATTGACAATTTCCGAGCCTGTAGGCCTTTGAAACGCTACCTCCGCCTCCCCTAAATGCAGCGCGACATATTTATTTACGATGCGCCGCCGACCATTTCGTGGAAAATCAATGCCACAGTATAAAATATTTGCAGTTAACCAACTGAATTAGCTTTTTAAGAATCATTTTGTTTTTTTTTTTTTTTTCATTTTATGGTACAGTCATTATGGGCCCGATGATATTGATGAATATCGATGACCATCGCGACGCACCAAACGACCACGGTGATAAGTATCGACGTCTTGGAATCGGTAGTGCGAAAGTGTGTTCAAGTGAAAGAATGCCCGTTACTGTCACCCCACACTGTGTCTTCGCCGGTTTGTTATCGTTCCGAGATCGGTGTCGGTCGCTGTCTGCGACGATGTAGGTGACAATGACAATACAATGTAAAAGCGTTAAGTAGGTACTAAACGTTTGCGATTATCTGACCGCCGATATGGGGTCGGGGTTGTTATCGGCTAATGTGCCGTGTTGCAACAATCAACATAATCAGCCTATAATGTTCCCACTCCTGGGACACAGGCCTCCTCTCTGTGAGAGGGAATGGGCTGTAATCCACCACGCGGGCCCAGTGCGGGTTGGTAAATGTCACATGTCTTCAAATTTTTGGTGCTAGGACATGCCAGTTTCCTTCGCCGTTTCGAGAGCAGTGGTGATGAAATTATTTAAACAAAGTAAAGCGCCTACCTTGGTTCGAACCCACGACCTACAACTCGTAAGTCGGGGCCGATACCACTGGGCCACCACTGCTCCCAACAATCAACAATTTCAAAGGCAGAAATCTATTTTCATAGAAAACTAGCTTTTTCCTGCGGCTACGCCCGCGTGGAGGTCGGAAATTATCTCAAGAGATCATACCGGGACAAAAAGTATCCTATTTCCTAATCAACGGCATGGTGTGCCATATTATGTAATCGAAATCCGTTCAGCCGTTACGATGAAAATGTAACAAACAGACAGACATACAGAGTTACTTTCACACATCATTTGTTCGCATTTATAATATTAAATATGGAGTATATTAAATATTGCTATTGTCGACTTGTGGGTTTCGACCTCAGGACGAGCTGCTTCTCACACGGACAACTGTACGTCGCTTGCTCCCGCGTCACCAGTCCTGACTCTGTATATTTTGGCTGCTGTTACCAACACTACAAACGTAGGGTACAGGGAAATTCGATAAAATGAGGCTGTTATTTTAGTATATTATGTTGGTGTCTTACTATAGAGGTATGAGGAACAGGGTGTAAAGTTCACTCATACTCTATTGAAAAGGGAGGATCCTCCGACCAGACGGGTGTTGTGTCTGGTGGGCAACTGCCCGACGATTGATGTCGGGATGTTGTATATATGCTAGTTGCGCGGTAAACTTTGATTGCGCGATGCAGGATTTTGCGTGACGTCAGTCTGACGCGTAGCTCGCATGTGGCGTTGTAGATGCCGCTACATCACTCCCCCCCGGAGACCGGAGGTCGATAGTGGGCTGAGTCGTGTATCTTGCGATGCTTGCCAGGGCCAGGTGAGGTTCCAGTGAGTCGGAACCGGGTTCGCGGTGAGTCGGAACTGTCTGCGAAGATTCCCCAGTGAGTCGGGGTGGCGCTGCGTTATGCTCCAGTGCGTCGGATGTGGTACAGCGCCGGGTTGAGGCTGACTGCTGGCGTCGACCAGGAGAGGGTTTGAAGGCTCTGCTTGTGGACCGGCCGAGAGTGCAGTGTGCTGTGCCAAGGTTGCTGATGAGGCTGAGGGTGATGACCAGGTATGCGCGGTCGCTGCATGCTGGTGGTCAGGATACCCGTTGAAGCCGTGGGTGCTGGCTGGCTGTGTGACTCGCCGCTCGAAAGCTTGAAGGAAGTGATGATGACGTCACGCTGATGTACTTGCACGAAGGCTGCGCTAACGTTCATGTTCGGGGTCACCAGTATAGAGGTATGAGGAACAGGGTGTAAAGTTCACTCATACTCTATTGAAAAGGGAGGATCCTCCGACCAGACGGGTGTTGTGTCTGGTGGGCAACTGCCCGACGATTGATGTCGGGATGTTGTATATATGCTAGTTGCGCGGTAAACTTTGATTGCGCGATGCAGGATTTTGCGTGACGTCAGTCTGACGCGTAGCTCGCATGTGGCGTTGTAGATGCCGCTACATTACCACTTCCACGCGAGCTGAATTAAAATCCTATCTACAAAGCGAAGAGTTGAAATAAGAGTTGGAGGTATATAATGTCAAATGATGAGAGAATAAAGTAAAAAGACAAAAATAATATATACTTCGTAATATGGGAGCAGTTAATGGACATTTACATAGTGATGCCGTTAATGAGGTACCAGGGAAGTACATGCATACATACATAAAACTTACGCCTTTTTCCCATGGGGGTTAGCAGAAACTACAGAACGCCACCTGCTACAATCCTTACATACTCCTTTTGCTTCGTTTACGTTAATACATCTGGTCGTACCCGCACGCTCGCCGGTTGCAAGTAGAATAGAATAGAATATCTCTCTCTTTATTATGTACACCATAAAAATTGCAGATATAAATGTAGACATTTAGACACAAGTACTATGCTCCTGACCTTTATTATTAAGTTTATACTTGTCACGTACTTTCTTATATGCATGAGCACTGGGTCCAAATACATAGTATATTGCCATGATCTCAATGATTAAGAATTGCATATCTCTTAAAATTCTTCTACGGATTCTTTTAGTATAACATTGAATGTTCTTCGGTAATAAACTTTGATCAATATTATTGTGATTTTTTGTGTATTAATGAGGATAATTTTTTTAGTAAGTAAGTGTGTCACTAACTGTGCCATGTAAACCAAATACTCGGATTTATTGCCAGATACAAGATTTTTTTAACAGAAAATTAAAAACATACTTGCACAGCTACGTCGCGTTGTTTTAGCTACTCGGTGCCAAAAAAATTATCTACCTAATTATTTGGTCAAATATCTTTTCATTGGGTCCAATATTCTCCAAATCATGTTTTATTTATTAACATTTGCATTGTAACTGGCAATGTGATCGAAGTTAGTTGTAAGATCATCTTTCTGTAAAGTTCCTCTATTTTGTCTTTTCACAGAAAATAACGTTGTGATTCTAATCTAAGTTTAATAAATGTGACATTGGAAGTACAAAAATAAAGTATTTTGCACTCAAATTATTTTTATTATTTGACAAAAATATATATATGCTGGGGGTTGCCCAGTGGTATCCCAGTTCTCAGTATTTTCGTCAAAAATATCATGTATAAGGTAGAAAATTTTAGGATTTTAAATGGTTATACTTCGATGGTTCAAATAAAACTACAATATCAAGTAAAATGTTATATTTAAGTTAAAATACGAAAGCACGATGTCGGAAAAGGGAAGCTGGATATAATTATGTACTATTTATTATTATGAGTTGTCAAAAAATAATTGTAGGTTAGGTTACTATTATACAAACGGTTGTCCAGCGTGGGCGAAAAGCAAATGGAGGATGAGAACCCTCGAAAAAGTTCTATATCGCTATCATTCGCGTCACCTACACTGGGCAAGCGCAAAAATGCGATATCATAACAAGAAATTCTACTGTAAACAATTACTTAGACATTATACAATTCAGTAATTAATGATAAGTAAAAAAAAAACTTATTTGTTCTCATTCTTAATGTGACTGTCTCATTCTGTAGCTCTATTAGAACATGAGAACGATCCATCAAGAAAAACTCAACAAATTGCACCTTTAAAAATACAAATCCACCAAAACCAACCAATGTTACAAACGATTTTGTACTTTTAACCTTTTCAAAAATTACGAGTACTTACTAAAACATCTAAAGACTGAACGTCCATTTTACTATAAAAATATGTTTTGTTCGTACCTATGGGAATCACTACTCGTAGGTACTATGCTATCCTAATATACAAGTTATGAACAAACATTCTATGGTATATAACAGCTATATTGCATAAACATTTACTTACATAAGGTACATCGAATCACATAAACGAACTGAACACCGATATGGACATCAAACGAACAACAATAATAATAATAGAAAACAACCCTTAAAGGTGTACAACATTTAAAATTTATATTAAAACACAATAAATGTATAAAAATATACATCACAGCAGAATATATTCTTTCTAATTCAGGCTCTGAACTCATCGAACATACGCGTTTTATCTTGATATCAGTACCTCATACCATACCTGTACCGTCCCTAATGATACCACTTCATTCTCAAAGAAATGTCCTCAACGCTTTCCTTCGCAAAAACTGGCAATGTGCGAACCAACGTAAATATTATAGCTCTAACTGTTCTTACATTGAGACTTCTGAGTGTTTAAAAAGTTATTTATTTTTAATCAAAAATCACATTTCCTCAGACTTATGCCTAAAGCTTTGGTTTTCTACGAAAGTAAGGCCTGAAACTGTGTTAAGCGGACGCCCGCGCGGTTCCATACAAAAGTGCTCAGTCGCGGGGAGGCAGGCCCCGCGCCAGCGCAACAGGGCCTGACTCCGTGTGATGAAATCCATTTCGAGGGCACGCACGGGGCCCTAATAATAATAATCATATCCCCACCACCTTGTCTTTCTTTATTCTTCCCATGGTATAATAATATACTTCGCCAGGTATAGCATTCCGAGACACAGTGGTCACGTGGGTGACACAAGCCTACGTCATCACCGCTGTGTTACCAGTAGTGTGTCATAATAACTCCCCAACCGCATTTATTACCTGTGCGAATCCGATAAATCAATGAGGTTTTAACTAACAATTACGTCGGTATAAGTTTAAATTGAATTGTTTCGTTTGATTAGAAAAACAAAACGACGATTTAAATGCTTGATGTAAATTTTTTAACAGAATGGTGACAGCAAAATGTTTCCATACTTCTTGTTCTGTTGCAATAAAGTGGCAACTGGATAGTGACGTAAGCTTGTGTCACTCTCGGAGTGCCAGAACTTGTTTTTTTAGACCATGATTCTTCCTACGAACCCCACCAGTGTGTCCACGCGCGTAGACACGCGACGGGTGCCCGTTCCGGGCGCCCGCTTAACGCAGTTTCAAGCCTAACGGCTGTCCAAACACAGAGCATTTTGACAAATACTCGGAAATATGACAGATTTTCATGGCGGAACCGCTTTTCTAGGAAAACAAAGCTTTACACGCAACCGCGGACTGCCGCAGCGTGGACATTACATACACATATTTTGCAAATAACAAATGAAATCATTCAAGTTTCTAATAACAAAATAAATAAATAATTTTAATTAATTTATGTCAGATAAGTCTCCCTTTAGACGGCCCAATTTCTCATTGGTTATCACTTGATCTTGGAAACTTTTTACTAATACTTCATCAATTTATTTACAGACATGTCCATATGGGCTCTAAGGGAGGGAGCGAAGTTCAGCGAAGCTGGGTCGTCTATAGGCACTTAATAAAATTTTACTAGATCGGTAACATAAGCGTACCTTCATTCTATCCACATTACATGTGGAAGATCACTGCATCAAAATATAAAGATGTTGATCCCTATATTATTCAAAAATATGTACATTTTCTAACGCAAAATTACCGATACAGGCTTGTCTGGTTTAGGGCCGATATAAAACCCCCTGTGATCTTTTTGGCAATAAAGTTTTTATTATTATAATAATACACATTAAGAATATAATTAGGTGGTCTATTATGCACAAAATATTCGTAGATCAATGTATTTCTACTCGATATTGCTTCGAAGTGACGTTTTACTTATGATCATAGTGCCATAGTTACTGGTCTTATTAGCTACACGGTTTTAAATAAGTACAGGTCATTTTAATATATTTGTACTAAAGAGGAGAGTTGATTCTTTGCCTGTTTCTGTTAATAAACTTTTTCCTTGATTATTAAACCTGTTTTTACTCGACAATTGAATGAAACTGATGAGATGTGGCTCGATTTAAATTTGCCAGAAAAGGCCTTAACTAAAGAATAGACTTTCTAATTTAACAGGTAAGGCCATTAAAATATGCATCTTTGTGTAGAATATAAAGCAGGCCATAAAACATCAGTCATTCCACGTCATAGAAAATATTTACACTGTTCCACAATTCCACATTACCTATTTACACGAACGCTTGAATCAACTTGCCTCCACTATAGAAAAAGAAGTAAATATTTAATTTAGAAGCGAAACAGCGTATCACGTCCCGAAACTTTTGGGTTTATAGCTCGATTTTGAATGCGTCCGAAGCGTAACACACTTTCAATATTTGAAAGTAACAATATACGCCATGAATTTAGAACTGAGCCAGACCTATCCGCATTCCGCCGTAGCTCTAACCCTTTCTGTCGCTCAGAAACATCCTTCACTTGAGCGAAAAAGAAGTACCAACGGAATCGGTAAATCGACCTTCCAAGCAATCGTTATCAAACGAAAATGCAAGTCCAGGCGGATAGGTCCTGCTCAATCCTTCGAACGCTTTCGGCCAAGCTTCGCTTCTAATCAGAGCATAACTTCCTTACCTATAGCTCCACCTACAGTACCACTACTCAAGTCGAGCTGCGATGAGTGTAAGCAGATCGTTGGCGTTCTTATCGTCGGTCTGCGGTCAGGAGGGGTCGGGGGTGGGAGCAGGGACCGCGTGCGCGAGGGGGGGAGAGGTCGACGAGCTCTGTTGCGACATCTCAGCCTTCACGCGCCGCGCTATGTGCGAGCGTGTGTGCTTGCGGAGGTGGTCCTTGCGGTAGAAGCCTGGATAAAAGATGGTTGGTCTAGCTAAAGTGCTGAATTATCTAGTAAACCCGAGTCTCGGATGTAACGTAATATTAGATAATTTATTATTGTGTCTCAAGAATGTTTCATTTAGTAAACACTTGACTTTAGACTTTCGGCGAGTGTTTCCAACTAGATAGCAATATCTTCAAGTGAAGTACTTAGGGTTTTTAAGGTTGTCTAAAAAAGAGTGTGGATTTATAAAAAAATCTTGTTGATTAATTTGGCTAGCGTGGACAATGCGTCTACAATTAAATTATCTTTGTTAAACTGATGCAGTTTATGAACGAATACTCCTGGTCCCTGTTGCACCGGTTGTGTTGCACTTTATTTGAATAAATGCTATTTTATTCAACCCACCTTTCCCACACTCGTTGCACACATGCCTCTTCTCTCCCGAGTGTATGACGAAGTGCAGCGTGAGTTGCTCCTTCCTCTTGAACGCCTTCATACAGACGGAGCACACGTGCGGCCTGTCGGGGTTGTGCGACTGTTTGTGACGTGTGAGATGGTCTTTACGCTTTAGAGCCGCGTTGCAGATGTCGCATATAAACCTGGAGCAGTATAATATAAGTTATTCGATTTAGAAAAGGTTTTAGTAGAAACCAGTGACTTTATTTTTATTTTTTTGTTTTCGTGGGGCACCTTCAAAAGGCACCCGACCTCTGGGGAGGGAGGTCGGGGAGTATGGGATTTTTACCTCACTAAAACCACCCCGGTAATCATCAGCACATAGAGGGGGTCCCGGTTCCGAGGCTGACCTATGCAAGGAACCTGTATCTTCTTCGTTTGTGTGAAAGAAAAGGTTTAATAGGTGAAGGTGGACCCTTCAGACACGGTCATAGGAGAGATTTCTGTAGTCTCATGTCACCAGTAATTATATTAGTATCTACACGTTTCCTTTACATCGTGACTATACTGCTCGGCAGTTTATGGGTGGACCTGCCGGGGCGGACTAGCTCTACTTAAACTTAAGTTGTAAGTAGGTACTGTAATACCTTCTTTCCATTGTGTGTCCAACTAGATGCTGCTCCAACAGCTCTCGCTCAGGATACGCCATGTGGCATTCTGGACAGCAGTACAGGGTGCTGCCATCTGCAAACAAACATTACTTCAGTTTCAAAAATATTTCTTAAGATATGAAAATGGCTGAACTAAAAAATTATTGTTCTTTTAAACTTTTCTTCATTTTAAAACTGATAGTAACTTACTGGAGCTGCCTCAATTTATGAATGATGACAATGTTTGAGAGGAACTTAAGAATTAGAATTGTATTTGAAAAAATCATCGGGTACTGGCAACTGCACGTCAGTCCCCACACTGGATGCGAGCAGCACAAAACAGGTCGTTTTGATGATGTTTAGAGAAGGCCTACGTCCGGCCCTGTATGAACGCAGATCCTTACCTAGAGCAGTAGTCAGTCGTATCTCTCCCGGTTTCGGTCGCGGTTTCTTCTCCTTCATGGATTTCTTTTTCTTCTTCTTCTTGGACATGACGACGGTGTTAGTGTTCTGATTCACCGTCTGGTTAACTATCGTCGATGTTTGTACCACCACGCTGTTAACTGCGTTCGCTACTGGCATCTGGAACACAGAACCATTAATTAATGTTATGACTGATTAGAAAAACATTGTGATGACAGGAAAGTTATAATTAAACACAGAGTATTTCGTAGACCTGATGAAAAGGTTTTAAAACACAAAAATCATGATTTAGAATAAGATTTAATGGTTTATAGCTCCATAAGTTCCAAACAAATACCAGAACAAATTTACAGATCAGTACTCATGACTATGAATAAATTTTACTAAGAGAGCAACTCTGGAATGTGACAAGAAAAAACAGTTGTTCCTCACATTTTGATCGTGTAGGTACACACTTTGTACGGAACAGCAGATTTTTCCCGATACGAAACAAAAAAAAGATTTCAAAGTTCAAACTCACCGTAGCAATATTAGGCATAGCATTCAACGCATTAGCATTCACAGTGGCCACGATAGTGGGCTGTTCTTCTCTCTTGCTCTCCACCACAGTCGCAGGCGTGGAGTACTTTAGGAGATGGTGGAGAGGCAGTGGTAAGGCGGATAGGTAGTCAGCCACGCCACCGCCCAAGGTCTGCCACGTTGAGCTGTCTGTCACGTCACCGATGCCTGACGCACACGATACTAACGTAGTGAATGATAAGTGGTGTGAGCATGATTGATGATATATTATGATATGCAAGGAAAATGGGGGTAACAGTCAGAAGAAGTAATTGTTGGCATGGGCGCCGAATGCGTGGGTGCTCGGGGGCTCCAGCACCCACGAAAGGTAAATAGTGGGGGCGGAGCACCCATGAGCATAGAGATCAAAACTGATCAGTCAATCGGCTTTGTCCGATCTCTCTTTAAAATCATGTCACGTCGTTGGGTATAACCTTTCAAACCGGGGTGCTGTTATTGTAGAGCTCGCTTCGCTCGCTCTTGCATCGTAATTTTCTTCAATCTATATTTTATAAACTTTAATTAATTAGTAAGTTTTTAAGGGTGAAGACGGTGCCTATCTGTTCGCAGAACATGAGTTTTTTTGGAAGGATTTAGATGCGATTTTAGGGAATAAGCAGGCCATAAAAAAATAAACCCAAGTCGGGCGTGAGAATGAGCACCCACAAGGTTTTCTAAAAGTCGGCGCCCTTGATTGGTGGTGATTTCGGAATGGAGTTAATAGAGAAATAGGTATTATGCCATGTCATATGAGCTAATTGACAGTGAGAAACCGGATGAATTAATGAAAAATAGCGACATACTACAACAGACTATTAACACTGAGGTAAAAACTAAAATTAGAAACAAAAATCATTAGTTCAAATATTCAACAATATGTCTAGAAACCTAGTAACTGTGGGGTAAAATCCATTTATACCTGAACCGTACTTATAAGGCTACAACAAAGAATCATTGCGAGTTAAGAATGAGGCCACGTTAAAATAATTTCAGCAAAGCTTGTAACTAATAGGCTGTTCTATAGTTTCTGCCTGCCCCCATGGGAAAAAGGACTGAGTTTATGTATGTATGTAATAGGTTGATCTATAAGCCTATAATATCTCTGAATTCAGGCTGATAACGTGGCAGAGTAAGCCTGTTTCATAGCTTGATACTACATATAGCTATCAGATCAAAATATTGGGACAATTTTTTTATGAAACAATTTTTTGTATGTTAACCAAAATTATCCTAAGATGGTGAAACGGGCCATTGATCATTCAGGCCAAAGACACTTTGAATTCCCTCAAAAGTTTCCATAATATGTACTAGGTAAATGATGGGTTTGGTAGGTCAAATTCCAGGGTAAGTAACTTACTGATAAACTCAGCAGGCGCAGCGGTACCAATGCGGTGGTCATTGCGTCCTTCCTGCTTGATAGCTCGAGCCAAGGCTGCTGCTTCCTTTGGCTCGTGCAGCACTACTAGAAGTTGCTGTGTGCCTTGTTGTAAGGGCGCTTGCGTTACTGTAGATGAAGAAAAGGGGATGTTAGACTGTACAAAAGCAAACTGTAGGTCATGTAATGCTGGAGATCCCTAAGACGACCCACTGATCGATAGTTTCTAACATGTCTTAAAAAATCTAAGCTGGAATTTTTTATAGTGATCACGAATCAAGAATCCTTCTATGTCAAAAATGTGTTCTGTTTCAAGATTCTTCACCACAGAAGTCAGAAGAGACCAATTTTTCATCCTTTTAACCTTAAATACTAGACTTGAACTTATATTGGTAGATATCAGGTAACAATTTGTTTTATAAATAATAGTAGATGAAGTTCGTATCTACCATTGATCCCTTGATGCTGCTGCATCATAGTAGCCATAAGATCATGGTGCAATTCCTCTCGATATTCCCTCTTGTCCTGACGCTGTTCCGCCTTCAGATGCTGATGCACAGTCTCCGCCTGCACGTAGCTGGCCTGTCCACCGTACGCTATGTTGCCCAGGTTCACTGACGAAGATGATATCGTCTGGTATTTCACGCCCGTGTTCACTGTTTGGGATGAAGGACAGACAGTTAGCAGTATGAGGTTTATATTTACAGAAAAATTCAGGAATTTAAGACTGATTTGTGACCTTAGAAATTATTTGAAAATAAACCAAATTAGTAAAAGTAATTCTTGTTCACTGTGATTAATTAGCCTAAATGCTCTTTATTGGTAACAAAACACTGGCTCACCTGTATGTATGGGTGCCAGCCCAGCAAGCGACATGGTACCAGGCTGTGCACTGCTGACGACCACCACACTCTCCGCCTGCCTGAATTTAACACCATCCACGGCCACTGTTCCCGTGCCCGGAGCCACCGCAAACTGCACCCCGCCACCACTACCCGACGCATGGTAGCGCGTCTCTTGCAGCACTCCTCCAGAACTACTGCCTCCACCTTCATATCCAAACTTTGCGGCGAACTGGTGGATAGTAGGGATCGCCGCCGCCGTCGGAATGTGACCAGTGAACGGAGCAAAGTTCATCGTCGTTTACTGAATCTGAAACCGCAGCAGACATCGTAGTTATGCGAATAGTGCTACGTCAGCGGGGGTCGCAAGGTCACACGCAAGATATAAAAAAATCTGCACTCGTCCTGTGGAGCAGGTGGAGTACACGGTGCGAACCACAACAAAGTGAATCAAAGGGTGCGGCCCCAAGTAGGGCGCTCACTCAACCCCCGCCATTCTGCCTCACCCCAGTCATTTCTAACGCTTTATTTTTACCGGCCCGCCGTCTCACACCATCGATCTTGGAACGCGCACTGAGACGCCGCGACACGAGAAGACACAAAAGAGTGGAAACATAATAGAATGGTTACCTGTCTTGTGTCCAGAAAGTGGGTTTTCATTGCGTTTTAATTGTTCGTCGTTGATGAAATAAGTAAGTGGTGTATGTTCGGCATGCGCGAACAGGTTGCGCGGCGCGCGGCCGGGCGGGGCGGCTGCGCGGCGCGCGGCAGTCCCGCGGCGGACTGGGGACGGGGGCCTCGCACAGCACGAGCACAGGAACCACTCAAAGGAGTAACCCTCCATTTCAAGATCATAGCAAGTTCAGGGTCAAATGTTGGCAACGTAGTGTCTTTAGAATAATTTGTTTCGAATTAGGAGTAAAGGAAGGAAGTAGAAAACCTCAAAATAAATAAACAAAACCGATGTCTTGAGGTAAGTAACCTAGGTAGGTACTTTTCTCTTTTCTTTGTTTATAAACATGTTTAGGGACTGTAAAAATGTAAATGAGTTTGTTGTCCGCCCCATTGACTGAACATATCCAAATATTTTGGTAGAAACAGGTAAGCTGTGTTGCCGGTGTGTTTTTTATAGCGTCTCATCTTGGACAGCTGTAGTGGTGGAGAAAGCACGGTTTTGCGTCGGGTGCTGTGATGCTGCTGGAGAGACTACCTAAGTAGGTATATTTTCACTCCTCTTACTCAAAAGTGCATTATTGTAGCGTACCAGAGTGGGAATAAAATAGCATATTTTCCTCTAGGGGAAAAAGTTATTTTGACTGTTACCAACGAGCCTACAAAAACGAAAAGTCTTTATTCATAAGTACAATAATCATGAATAAACACTCGACTTATCACTGTTTCATAAAAAGAAAACATTTTATTTTTGAAAATTGTATTAATAGCAGCGATCTCTTCAGTAAAATGCGTGTTTTGCGTTGCGGCTACAGAAGAAATAAAAAAAAAATTATTTAATATTGTATTTGATTATTTTATTTTTTCGCAATGGTAGTGAAAAGTAGAGTGTAACACACGGCGATAAAAACCCATTATAACTCGGTTTCTATTTACTCCCACGCCAAAAGCTTGGGAGTAAAACTACCTCTCAGATAATGGGTCATTTTAGCCCCTTGTATAACAATCTACTATTACACTAATAAATACTGAAATGTTTTTTTACTTTCTACTGTGATTAAATCTGTGCCTAGAAGAGCACATACTGGTGCCGTAAGTAATGATTTTATTATTCATGAAGAATCAATTCTCTCACTCTAATTGACACTAATTATGAAGCAAAAAGGGGAGGCTTTCGCCCAGCAGTGGTACATAACAGAGCAGTGGTAGCCCAGTGGTAACGGCCGCGACTTACGAGTTGTAGGTCGAGGGTTCGAACCCAAGCAGGCACTTTACTTTTTGTAAATTATTTCATCACCACTACTCTCAAAACGGTGAATGACAACATCGTGAGGACACCGGCATGTCCTAGAACCAAAAATTCGAAGACATGTGACATCTACCAACCCGCGCTGGGCCCGCGTGGTGTATTACGGCCTACTCCCTCTCACAAAATGGAGGCCTGTGTCGCAGCAGTGGGAACGTTATAGGCTGATTATGATGGTGCATACATAACATAGACTCATTAAAAATGAATAATAATTATCTTCTTTAGCTATGAATCTGATAATACATTTATTTCCATGATTATTAAGAAATCTTAAATATAATATACAATCTATTACTAACGAAATCTATTATTGTATTATTATTATGTACGAGAAGTATTTAAACGAAAGAAAAGGGGAAGAACTCAGTATGGGACATCAAAAAATTCGTCCGCATCGTTGTCTGTGGGAAATGCCTAAAATGCTGGCAGCGAAGCCACGTTGTATGGTAATGCTGATTCTTTGACCTAAAAATAAGCCAGCCCTCTGGTCACGTGAAGAGCCGACCAACCGCTTGGCGATGTCCGAAATCTATGAATTATACTTTAATAATTAGTGTTTTGAGTACTTCACATATTATAAGCAGCCACATTTTTTTTGTGATCTGATGCAGGGGCTCAGATCACAAACAAAATATGGTTTAAATATGGAAGTTATTCCAATGTTTTAATTAATATTGTTATACCTAGTCATGGTTGACACTTAATTGTGCAGCACTCAATAATGTTAAAATATAATAATGGTAAACGATGCCAACTGGTTAAAGCTAGGTTCTCATTGTTGTGTAGAGGTGAATTTATGGCACCTGGGACGCGCCAGAAGGATAACGGTTTCATAAATTTATGTCCGCTTGTACTACAAATCACTGAATGCGTTTAGCGTTATTTAAAACATCTCTGTCTCTTGTCATCTTTAAACGATTGACAGAAATAGAATGATGATTTAAACTTGTTTAGCGCTAAACATCTTTAGTGGTTTGTGGTGCAAGCGGGACATGCTCAACGGGTATGGTAAGGTAAGATTCATATTCCTGTTGCTTTGTGTTGTGACGATTTGCGCTAAATGTTAGCATAAATCCATGATACGTAGGTACTCCAAGTGTGTGTGCATGTGAAATAAAGATCAGCATCATACAGCTTTCTGTTGGTTAGATGACTACTGTGAAATGAAAAACAATACTTTTCAAAATCAGTGATTTTATTCTTTAATCTTATCTTATGGTGTCTTCTTAATAAATAAAAGTTTCATACAAAAGTTTACAATTATAACTCCGGACAGAAGTTAATGGTCTATTTGCTATGTCTTAATCTTATAATACTTGCAACTAATTTCATTTAAAACCAAATAAAAAAATACGCTTCTAAATTGGTTAACTGCTAACGTTATCTTGAATGATAACAGATAAGATAAGAAGTAAAGTTTTCGACCGAAGTACGCACAATATGCCTAAAAAGATTTACAAAAAAAAAAAATGAGATTTAGAATGACGAACCGAACTAGACTACGTAACGTATATTAAATAGATACTTATAACAACAAAATGTACAAAAATACAATTTATTAATACAGAATGAGAAAACCGATGGAAGAATTAGACTACATGAATGAATTATTAAAATACTCTCGGTTTAGCTACCAAAAATAGGAAACTCTGATTTTCATAATCACCATGATATTGTTTAAAACAAAGACGGATGTCCAGAAAAGACTTGAAAAACTTAATTAATGTTCATACAGCACCTGGAACTCGCAATAGCAGCGTTCTAAGCTAAGACATACAAAACATGCCACAGTGTAGTGATGCGTTACAAAAACTTAATACTAAGTACAAAAATATAATTGGAAAATAATTTACACCTACTTTAAAGCTGACAATATTAATATCGTGTGGTGGAAAAGCCTAAATTTAAAATAATTTTATATTATGACTCGCGCACATGTGTGATACAATTACAATTTTCTTGAACGTAACAAAAGAGAACAAACTGAGTGGAGAAACAGCCAAAAATATAAACCAATAGAAGACTTAGGAAGGTTCAGAAAAGGCTCTTGTCAACATCGGAACACCACAGGCTAAAATAGAATATTATCTGTATTTTTACTATTTGATTTTAATCATAAAAATCAAAATATATTCTCCTACACACTTGCGATGAACTTAAGTCAGCTCAACAAGTCCGTTCAATTGTGTCGCTAGGATTATTAAGCGGTAGGGCGACAAGTAAACTATACACGCAAAATAGAGTGAAAACAAAATTTAAAAAATGAAAATCTATTTCCAAATGGGACGGATCGTCTTTACGAAGAACATAGGTATGTAATTATTATTTATTTTCAAGCATTATAATCCTAGCACACTTCACAACAGAACATAAATAAATATCACAATTCGATGGAAATAGAAAAAGTCTGTATACAAAATAAGCACATGAAAGGTAACGAGAATGCGACAGGAAGCGAGTAATGGTATAAATATCACAGGGACGATGATATTTACAATGATTCGTTATGACCGCTCTACGTATTTTGTTGAAATCAAACGAGAGACCAGGCCCTGCAGTCTCGACATTAGATAGCGACAAAAATCTGTCGCTAAGTTGTACCGATGTCAAATTCCTTTAATAGATTTTCAACTTTATTTCCAAAGCATAAGGTTGAAAATCTATTAAAGATATTTGACATCGATACGACTTAGCGACAGATTTTTGTCGCTATCTAATGTCGAGACTGCAGGGCCAGGCATTTGAGAACATCTTGTGTAGTATTGAATCTTCTTAAATATTTATTATGCTGTTGTTAAATAAAACATTGAAAACCTGGAATATATCTAGTAACTATGCTATGATAAGCCTTGTAATCTCCTATGGAAACTTGATCAAATCTAGTCCCTTTGATTTTGATAAGTACCCAGGGTCGTCGGTTATAGTTGAAGTTAAATAAGAAACCTATGAATATTTTCAAAATAAAATTTAATTTAAATAATAGAAAACAAACAGGTAATTTATCAAATTTAATTTAATTCGAAAACATCCATCGGTTTCTTACTAAACTTCAACTATATCCGACGACCCTGGTTACTTATCACCTTTGGTGACTGTACAATGTAGTGTAAGAATATTATCAAAGTAACAGGTATCTGGGTACATTTGATGACAAGATTTTAGGATCTATTTTCAGTAGTTGAAGATACAGACTTTTATAGGTTATGGAAACTAATAACTATATGTTCATTAATTAACAACTGGACTATACCTACCACAAATATGTACTTCTTTCGATGAATCATTTGCCGAATGGAGTCACGATTGATTTTTCATAGAGCATAATGCTCAGCGCTTTTTTTTTAGATTGTGCAGCGCGTTTCAGAATAAGAAATGTCATGTCATGGTATTTCATTATCAAAACAAATTTCGTGATATGTATCCACATTATAAAAACATTATGCTTGAAGTTTCATCACATGTCCTTTCAACAAAACTAGGCTGGTTCGAGTTTTGCATCTAACCTAATTTTCCCTTACAAAGAACGCTTGTCTTTACACGACTCTTACACTAGTCTCTTCATGGAGCTCAATATTTACCATGTTAGGTAAATTTCTATAGACTCATAACAAGGCCACGACTTCGTAGATTTGGAAATGTGGCGGTATTTGATACAAATGCGATAAAACTGGAGATTTAAAGAGAATTTGAATGTGAATTATTCAAATTAAATAAGGTGATATACTAAACGTCAAGACTCGCTACAGTTGTGATCATAAAACGTGCGAGTAGGACAGTGAATATATAGCACGTGATTTCTCAAAAATTGTATACTCAGTCTCGTGTCGTCTCGCTCCCCCGTTTCATGACCGCGATTGCGACGAACGTTGACGTATACTACAGTCAAATTATGATAAGTCTAAAACGACTTTAGTACAGGTTTTTTTAGTTGAATCCGTATCGAATATCGCAACATTTCTTAGTTTTTACATTAACTTTTTACAAACAATTTTTTAGTTATAATTCGGCAGTGCATTTTGGGCTTATATTTCAAATTACGACTGTCTTACCCTGTAATTGTTAAGTAACTGACGTATCGTTTGATGGCTCCATACAAATCACAACCAGCAACAATAATTATCGTCCTTAATTTAATCCCAATAATTTTTACACTCATGCATACATTTTTTAAATTTAGATCAAATACAGACAAAGGTCAGTGCTGTTTTTTAATTATTTTCTGGCTTGGATACGTAAATTTTGGGCGTTTGTCCTGAGTTCGGAACATGCTAGCTTAGAGTCCCGCTCCATTATCAGTTTTTAACGTAAAACCATGTCATTCTCGACAGTTTTTTAAAATCTAAACTAGTGCTTTAGTGCTACTACAGAAGCGAAACACTTTCTAAAGCTTATAACTAATGCATCTTGTCATAAAATCATACTAACAAAGCGAGCACGTCCGAACAGACAGACAAAGTTGCATACATAGCCATCGTCCTAATTATTGTCATGAGTATACTCTGCAATGACCTGAGAATCCTGAGATGGAGGAGGAGACATCACTGCACGAGCTCTTGGTGACGTCACAAATTCAGTCGACTTCATAATTGCTTTGCCACCTAAGGCCGTTGTCCACCGCCATGTCAACGGGACGAGAACGAGATGACGGCGCGGAAGTAGCGATACATACATTTACTAAGGCCGCGTGTCCACCACACGTCCGTCAACGGCACGTTACAATCGGTTTGAATAATCTCGTTTCCCGTTGACGTCCCATTGACGGTAGCGGTGGACAAACGCCGTAAAGTTGAATGCAACTTGCACGTCATAAAACGTTAAGGTCTTATTTTACTTTAAGACCGATGTGACAGTTAGATAGTTTCAATCGTAGTGAAGTTCCAATTTACTGGGTGTTTTCGTCAAAAGGGGTAATGCAATTACGAGGTTGACTGTACCATCGAGAAAGCGCGGGGGTGCGGTAGCAAGAAGTTTACTATAGATGATAGAAAACTGACTGGATACGTCCTCTAGTCTTAACATACATGCACCGCATCCCCGTACTGTCCAGGTGTGATTTAACTTGTGCGTAAGAAGATCATAGAAACCAGGAAAATACAAGTTGCTCTAGATTTAAAGCGTACATACCATTACGTACCACAACGTAGGTAACACTACATCGTATTGAATTTAGTTTGCGCATACAATACTCTCCATTGATCTTTGGGTCTGTGAAGTTAGCAGCGGGTTGGATTTGTGCATTTCAAACAGTCTTTAAGAAAAGAAGGAGGAAATGCTAATAATTGTCGTATTTTTTAAATGTATGACACCAATTTTCCGAGAATCCATTATTTTCCGAAAAAAAATGCCAGAATAAGACTTGCCGCAGCTAACTTCAGACACATCCGTGACGAGTATTGTAAACAGGACGGCAAATCAAGCTTAACATTTCCAAAATAAGCTGACCTCGTATATGCTTTCTGTACAATGAGATGTCAGATTATTCTAGAAATGTAAAGCATTTGTCATCATGCGTACGCAGATACATTAAAAACCATACTTTACTGGTTTCAATCTTCCTTATTCCTACAACCATTCACCAAGGCGTCGTGCGTTTCGTGCGTGTCGTGCACGCTATGACGTCACGAGTGTTGTGCGAGCAACGCATCGAGGGTGCTTTGTGCGTTTTCTACGGCTTGTTGCTGACTGGCGGCCAGAGAAGATACCACGTGCTGCGGGATGTTGATCTGCACTGGCATTTGGGAGTTCGAACTTGTTGGTATCTGTGGAAACAGAAATATTATGAGTAAGTTAGTAAGCAAGGTGTAGGTAATTATAATAACTGAAAAGCCGCATAGGATTAATTATCATTATGAATAACTTGTACTACTAAATTCGCGAAAAAAAAAACTGTTTATCCATACATTTTGTCGATTAATATGAACATAGACGTATCCAGGATTAGGTTTTTCTTTTTTGTTTATTTTAATTTGTTGGAAGGATTGAGGTGTGTTAAGATAGTATCTCTTAGACCTACTTGCACCGCCAATCACTTAACACGTTTAGCGGTAAATGAGTTTAAAACATGATTGTTTCTGTCAAATGTTTGAAGATTAGTGATAGAATGATGATTAAAACTCGTTTAGCGCTAAACGTGTTTAGTGATTGGCGGTGCAAGTGCGTCTCAGTAGGCAAGTGACTTGGCAGGGCCGCGACCCGACGGCTGATAATCGGCTTAACATTCCAGTTATCATAGCCTCATTGTGCGTTAATTTCCTGCAGGAAACAAATAGTTCTCCGTGTTTGTGCATTTGAGATTCAAGTTTATAAACGATACAATACATTAAAATTCCTAGTCCGAGTTTCAACGATTTCTAAAAATGCTGACGGACCTGTTTTGTTGTGATACTCCTGTAACAGTCTACTGCTAGACTCAGTATATTCAAATCCTTGCTTCGAATTTATGTTATTTCCACTTACAAAATTATCAACTTTATATTGGTGTAAATTAATTTGTTTCGAATGACTAGAACTATTGAAAAAGTTTTTTTTTTGACTTTATAGCGCAAACAGAATTGTAATTTTTTTCAATTTTATTCAGGAATAATTCACATTGTGTTTGAAATCATAAATAAATAAATAAGATCACGCTCATTAAAATTATAAAACTAACACATTCATAATACAATAAATTATAGAAAATAACAATTCAATAACATTACAAATTCAACATTCAATACAATTAAAATTTCAATACCATTACAAGCTACTACATATTAACATTACCCAGTCTCATATTAACTAATATAACAATTTTAAAATGTGGTTAAAATGTATGTGTAGGTATTAAAGTTACTAAACTAAGAATACTACCCTAGTACAGCCCCACTGCAGTTTTGGAAACTAAATTGGAAACGCAGTATAGACCTCTGAACTCATCCTCGGCCACTTTCATCCATCCAATAAATCAATCTGCTTAGCCTTTTCCAACTGATAAATTCCTATTCCAACTTATAATTTCCAATTTCCTTTCCCTTATAAATCAGGCGATACTAACGTGTATAGTAATCTCGGGCATGAGGTTGCTATTCCCGCTGGAAGGCTGCGCGGGCGCAGGCGAGCTGTCTCCGGCCGCTTCATCGCGAGCTCGCTTACTTTCGTGCGACCTTGTGTGTTTACGGAGGTGGTCTTTACGGTAGAAACCTGTAAGAAGTAAAATGTTGGTTAATATGCTGTGTTAGAATATTTATACACACAAAAATAAGCATAATAAATACAAAATGGTTCGAAGTATTTTACTTGGGTTACATAAAATAACACATCATCCAGCCGAAAGTGGTCTAATGCTGGACACAGTTCTCCCCGAAGCATCGCTACAACGACCATTCCAGAGCTTTCTGCATCCAGCGGATTCCTGTGACCATCGCCAGGTCAGGCATATGGCGTAGTATAAATAAATGAGTGAATTAACTTCATTCGAAATTAGCTTTTGATAATCATATTTATTGCCATCTTTAAGTGTCACAAAATTGTATTTATTTCTTCTCTAAAACAATGGGTATTCTAAGGAACAGGAAGTATTTTTGCTACCGATATTCAAACTATCTCGAATGACATTCACCTTAGTTTAAGGGCTTATACTACTTCAGATTACGAAAATTGTCTTAGCATGAATGGCTGTAGTTTTAACAGTACTGCAGTATTCACTTTGAAATGAATCCTACTAAAATTATAAATGTGAAAGTTTGAGAGGATGGATGGACGGATGTATGGATGTATGGATGGATGGATGGATGGATGGATGTATGGATATGGATGGATGGATGGATGGATGGATGGATGGATGGATGGATGGATGGATGGATGGATGGATGGATGGATGTATGGATATGGATGGATGGATGGATGGATGGATGGATGGATGGATGGATGGATGGATGGATGGATGTATGGATATGGATGGATGGATGGATGGATGGATGGATGGATGGATGGATGGATGGATGGATGGATGGATGGATGGATGGATGGATGGATGGATGGATGGATGGATGGATGGATGTATGGATATGGATGGATGGATGGATGGATGGATGGATGGATGGATGGATGGATGGATGGATGGATGGATGGATGGATGGATGGATGGATGGATGGATGGATGAATGGATGGATGGATGTATGTTTGTTACTCTTTCACGTAAAAACTACTGAACGTATTTAGATGGAATTTGGAACACAAATAGTTCTGAATAACCTGTAGGATACTTTTTATCCCGGTAGTACGTTTCCGTGGGATAATTTCCGACATCCACGCGGGCGAAGCCGCGGGCGAAATCTAGTATACAGTAAAGATGAAGACTACTACTAAGTACTGCCAGTTTGGAATGTGTTAAGCAAGACTGAGTTGTGCACCGTGTGCGAGAACGGTAAATAGTCAGTCGTCGAGAGCTTTCGCAGAAGAAATTCTGCAGGGGAAGGAAATTTACGGCTGCCATTTATAGATGACGGTGCCGGTGGAAAGAGCAATGTGGGAGTTAATAGAAGAGACCTTTGCCTAGCTATGGGGCAGTGTATGTATAGGTTAATTAAAAAATAAGTGATTCAATGTCCATTGTACACATCTGTGCTGGCCTCGCGATTCATGCGAAACAGTCATCAAAAAATTGCACGTCCTCGCAGCCCCGGATCTACATTTTTAAAAGGGTACAAATTATATTTTGAGGAAAACTGGCTGGTGGCTGGCCAGGCTCCAATGTTTGCCACCCTTTTTTTTTTTTTTTTTTTTTTTTGTTCCGGGGTGGAAAATCCTCATGGATGTCCCCCGCCCTGGGGGGGCGGAGGGGTCTGTCAGACTCTTACTGACTAAAAACCACCCCGGTGTTCCGTCTCACACCTACGCCGGGGGTCGCGGGAACGTACAAATCTTCCGCAACCCCCGGCCGGTGCCGGCCCGCCTCTGCGGGCCCCGTCCGGTCGAGCGGGGGGAGTGAGGTGTTTGACTCCCCCCGCGACGTCTAAGAGGGGCGCGCGTGGAACACTACGCGCCGCCACCTCGGGTAATGTTTGCCACCCGGTGCAAGTGTACCCTCTGCAGCCCTACATCCTCCCTGCGTCCTCCTTTAACAAACAGGGTATTGGTGCTCCTGCCTTAATATTGATTTGAAAAACTGTAGTCACCTACGAAAGGGTCAGGAAACACAGAAAATAATAAAGTGCGGTTTAAACACATTCATTTTTCAACATTGCAGCTCAAATCAAAATTAAAAGTCATTTATTCAAACTAGGCTGAGAATCAGCACTTTTTGTATAACGATGTGCAGGTTGAGGTGCTCGCGTCGCTTGAAGCCCTTGCGACACCCGCCGCACACGCACGTCCGCTCCAGATTGTGGCGCTCAAATATTTATATATTTTTCTTTATTTACCTTTCCCGCACTCGGTGCACATCTCAGTCTTAACGCCGGAGTGTATGACGGTGTGCAGGTTGAGGTGCTCGCGTCGCTTGAAGCCCTTGCGACACACGCCGCACACGTACGGCCGCTCCGGATTGTGGCCCAGCTTGTGGCGCTCTAAGTGCTCCTTGCGCTTTAAACTGGACAAAGGAAAAAATTACAATTAAAATAATGAATTATTCTGACAGTGTGTAAAGATAAATTGGTTAGTAAGATGCAGAGGGATGCAGCAAACTCTACATAACGAGGCGGCAAATGCAGAGACGAGATACGTAAATAACGAAAATCTACTGGTTGTTTCCAACACATATTCTCTCCTGTCGTCTCATCTCCGCTTTGGTGGAGTCCGGGCCTTACACAAAACGTTCGAGACAGATGGTGTTCGACTACGATTGCCGATTGTTTTACAAGCATTAGGCGTTTTCTCCACAGACGAGAGAATCAAGGCGATAAGTCTCGCCGTGCCAAAAAATTCAACACCACAGGGCGATATCATCGCTGCGCGTGAGTATTGCCGCGATTGTCCCAGCCGTGGACATGGCGCCTAAGATGTGCGCTAAAAACAATACCGCCGTCTCTCTTATCCCGTCATTAAACCTAAGTAGACATAATAGAAAAGTATGTAAGCAATAATGTTACTCTAATACCTATTTTAAAATAAAGTGTCAACTCACCCAGCGCCACAGATCCCACAGATGAACCGCCTCTCAATCTTATGCACGATCAGATGTATCTCCAGCTGTTCTTTTTCTGGATACGCCATCTGGCATTCAGGACAGCAGAATATCGGCGAGCCGTCGAGCGCGGTCGCGATCACAACTTGTCCAGGCTTTGGTCGCGCGGGCTTTGGCGGTTTCTTCTTGTATTTTTTCTTTTTTTTACTCTGTATCCTAAGAGTGCCATCTACAAGAAAAGAGGGTGATTAGTCACTGATAATGATTATGTTGCAATTGAGAGTCACACAGTCAGATAAGTTTAATCATTAAAAATGTAGGATATTCTGTCGCATAAGTATACATGGTTTAAGAACTTTATTTCTCAAAAAGAATTACATTCACTTATATGAAAAAAAAAAAAACTTATTTCTAATTAGAATACATTAGGCGACGCGACGATTACACAACAAAAATAGGTTAGAATAGTACAGTACTCGAAGATAGCTTAAAATTTTAAATCCGCTAAAATGTGTTTCTTTAGAGATTTTTTGAAAGTATACATGGATTTTAGATCTTTTACATTCCGAGGCAATTTGTTGTAACCTGTGCCTCCTTCATACAGAATAGTATTCCTGCCGTAGTTTGTTCTACGCGCCCGCAACGCTGTCATTTGCTTGTCTAGTTCTGTATCTGTTTTTTATTTGTGATTGTTGTAGTAGATACCGAACCTATATAGAGATACCATACCTAGGGAAGACACTTGCTATAGTTAAAGCATAATTGTATCATCGCATTGACGCCAAAGAGAGGTTGAAACACAATCAGGCTTATTTAACAAAATTTAACTATGGACTAGCGGAGTAATTGCGTAACACACTAACAGTAGGAATGGCTTCCATTTTGACAGCTCAACAACATTCATTCCGTTATTTGCGTTTTTGTGCAGACAAATTTTTCGAACATATGAAGCAATGGATTAGCAATAGGCTTCAAAATGATTCAGATTGTGATTGATAGTGTGTTACACAATTAGGGTGCGGGTTAAAGTCTTCGAAGTAAATTTTTGTATATAGAACCTTACTATGATCAAAATAGAGTTCTTGATACAAAACTAACAGTTTAGTCTTAGTACAAAAGACATTTTTTTGTAATAAAAACTTTACTTTTATCGGAATAAAGTTCGAAATACAAAAAATAGCTCGATGGAAAAACCTTGTTCTGTAATAACACCGATTCTGTTGAGATTGCTTGCTCTGTCAGCTACTATGAAAGTTGGGCAAAGCCACGTATACTATCGTAAGATGGATGAATACTGCTGGTTAACACTAAATCTTCAAGAATCTGGTAATATTTTAAGCATAAACGAAACTATTCGTTGTCAAAAATAAATCAGGGCAAAAAAAAATGCAAAAAAAAATTGAGGTGAAAAAAATATGCGAATACACAGAAAAAATATTTTTAATACATCACACATATGAGATCGCTTATATTTAGTAAAATTATTGTTCATAAAAACTGAGGCGGATACAATCCTTTCTTATAAAACTAAATACAATGTTAAAATTGTATAAATTGATTTCGAAACGTTAGTTAAAAATGTAGTATTTTTTCCTAAAACAAGCTCAATTTCAGTGCTTAATGGGCTGCGAACACGAGGCCAATTGGCGAGTCAGTTCAGTTGACAGTGCAGTCACTAACTTCGTGTGCACGTCAGTCAGCAGAATTCGCTAACTGGGCTCGTGTCCGGTGCTCTAAATAAGGTAGGTCTTGCTCGCATGACATCGCACTAAATATTTACTCAAGGACTAGCACTAGATGTATAGTTAAAAAACTTATAAAAGAAAATAAATAAATTGTTTTTGTATAAATTTCGCGCCCTTCCACTCCATTCACGCACACAAGCAAAGCATGTGTAGTAGATAAACCCATGGCATTTTAATGCTCTCTAGGTTTCAGTATCACAAGCTGAATCAAAAAAGACATTGTGTTCTTACGATGGAACGCAGAACAGTAAGAATACGTTATGTAAAGAAAAAACCATTTCGAGCTTAGGTTTCTTAACCTTATTTTTCTATTTTTAACGCTTATAATTATAAGATGGAGTTTATTTTAACATAAACACATGAAACCACTTGACTTTGATTTAACCTCCAAATGACGTCAAAAAGTAGGCAGCGTGGGAATTTTTTCGGTGCCTCCCATGATAAAAAATTCAAGTCATTTATATAATGTCAACATTAGGGATGACCATAATTTTAATGCAATCATGCGGAAAAAATATCGGTCTTTGAATCGATTCAAATTAAACGTTAAAACAGAATTCACAAAAAAAAAAACTATATCCCGAAGCCTGAATGATCGTTTATAGATATAACGCTAGCTTAAAGAAAATCCATTCTCTATAAATAATAATCATTATTATAAAATTATTCGAACTATTTTGTAACCACTAATGGTGTTGGAAACTTGCTAATATAACTGCTACTATTGATTGGTGTGATAAAGTTTAGAAAAAAACCATTTATAGTCGTGCACTACATGGTAGATAGTAAATACCTAGATCATACTATCCGTTTCCGTAGACAATACTACTAAAATCGCATTTCTAAAGACTTGTCAAAATTTTTGCACCGATAATCTTTGGGCCAACTCCTCGAAAAGGTCGCTGGATGTTCTATGCGTCCAATACAACCGTTTTTAGGATGCTGTTGCGACTGTCTCGTTTTGCAGTGCCTTAGAAATTACGGTAACCCATACCGATGGATTTCATGCCATCATCCGCGAAAAAACGGCCTCACTCCTAAAGTGCAAACCTGTTACTAACAATTTATGGATATTTCTATTTGTCCGAAATAAAAAGAATTTATTTATTTATAATTGATTATAGTTTAAAGAAGGTACTAAGTAAATGTTCGATTATGTCAATCATTCCCACCTCTAATTTCATGAGTACATCAACCAACTGTCAAGTGTTATGCTTGAAGTTTCTGTTCACAAGCAAAAAAACGTCAAATTTAGGATTTTTATTATTGTGTTATACGTGGCACAGATATCGAACTTTTCAGTCTACTTTTCGAAGTTGAATTTAGCAAATTTATTTAAAATTAATGACTACTTAGAAAACCAAAATATTTAACTTTGTGGCATAAAACTAAATCTATAAATTAAAAATATGAAATAACTTTACATACCAAATTGTATTTAGTGAGTTGTAATGCGAGCCAAAGATACATACTAGATAAGATTCTAGATTTCATTTTAAAATACAATATTAAACATCTTATGATTCAACATTTGAGTCTTTTCTTAATATACATTATTTTACGAAGGAGGTAATATTTACTGCTACATATATTTCTTTGAAATACAAAATATAATTTTAGAAATCTGTACAAAATTATTACAAATAACTAAATATAATTTTAAAAATTATGTTTATACATAGTCTCCAAATTATTATTAGGTATTAAATTCTCAATACTGTTGTATTTTTAATTGGTCAAACCTGTAATACGATAAGAAAATTATCTATAAATAACAATGTTTTGTATGGAAAAGCGTAAAAAAATAGACTAGAATAAACAAGAACATTATTTTCGTTAGAATTAAGTTTGAACATATAGGTATTCTAATTATAATAGTATACACTCACATCCCCTGCCATTTTATCCGTGTATTACATAACATTGATCAGGCAGGGGACACAGTCCTTCCATAGTTCTAGGTAACCAATCCACTATAGCCAATCAAACCCATAGCCCAATATGTTTTGTTTCCATGTTCTGCAATTATCCTGCACCAGCCGGGGGTTGGGTGCATTTCCATAGTACAAACAGGGATAATTGTTGGTTGGTGCCTCAACATTCAAAATTGTCTAAGGGGCCTCTGTGAGTTGGCTCCAGCCCCTCGTAGGCCTTCCAAACGTCCGTGATCGTCAAAATACACTCCTAAATGATAGGGTATTTGACTGCAATATTATTAAAAAAGGCAAGAATAATTGTAATTTTTACTTTTACCGAAAAAAAAAAACGATTTCTTATAATAAAAAACCTGCGGGGTAGTTGCGTAACACACTAACAGTAGGAATGGCTTTCATTTTGACAGTTCAACAACAATCATTGCGTTATTTACGTTGTTGAGCAGACAAATCTTTCGAACATATGAAGCAATAGATTATCAATAGGCTTCAAAATGATTCAGATTGTGATTGATAATGTGTTACGCAATTAGGGTGCTGGCCAAGAGTGAGTCGGGTTCGCAAAATTAGGGTTCCGTTATTCCATAGTATTTCGAACCAATCTTCAGCAAGCAGAAATGATGTACTGAAATGGCGCGAAATAATTTTATTACTATGGTGTTTCCTCTGTCTAGTATCTCTTTGTTAGTATAGCTTATCAATTTTAGAGAAATTGTATAAAAAATGGTCAAATACCCTTATCATTCATCCAAAATTCGCTTAGCTTACAATATTATCATTCGCTCACTGTAAAAATATGAGTTTACAGTCGCATCCAGTTGAACTGGAAGCTGATAGTTGTTAACTCTAATTTAAATAAAGATAGGTAAAAACAGGTGTAATTTATTTTTTATTTACTTTCATTTTAAGATGACTGATGTTTTTTTCTTTTTAATTTTTTTATGATGTAGGTATGAGCGGAGTCATCTTCACATTTTTTTTTTAATCTGTCCCACTCTTACTCTGCTGCTGCACAAATAGTGGTGAATGAATATCGATGAAATGTAATGATATGATTCTAGTACTCTCATATTATAAATGTGAAAGTTTGTGAGGATGGATGGATGGATAGATGTTTGTTACTCTTTCACGCTAAAACTACTGAACGGATTTGGATGGAATTTGGAACACAGATCCTACTAATATTATAAATGTGAAAGTTTGTGAGGATGGATGGATGTTACACTTTCACCCTAAAACTACTGAACGGATTTGGATGGAATTTGGAACACACATAGTTTATAACCTAGATTAACATGTAGGATAATTTTATCCCGGTAGTACGTTCCCCGTGGAATAATTTCCGAAATCCACGCGGGCGAAGCCGCGGGCAAAAGCTAGTCCAAAATATTTTGCTTGATTTGACATACCTACTTAAAATAAAACAAATGAAATTAATGAGTATATCCTGCCGATTGCATTTCGGTCATGGCGGTCAATCTCAACGGAGACTAGTACGTAGTCGAAGGCGAAGTACGTAGGTATACTTACCTACGTACTTCGCTTTCGCGAAGACATTATATTGCACAAGTGTGTGCGCCAACCTTTAAATATCTGCGTTCAGTACTTTCGGAAAATGGATCAATTGAAGTGGATAGAACTCACAGAATAACGTAGGACTGGAACATGTGGCGTATGTTTACTGGAGTCTTGTGTGACGTAAAAATGCCCATAAAAACGAAAGGCAAAGTCTACAAAACAACTATTAGACCAGCACTGCTGTACGGTGGCGAAGTCTGGGCGATGAAAAAGATTCACAAACAAAAACTCCACAAGACAGATGGGCAGGAAGAGTCACACTCGGAGACAAGGTGCGCAACGAACATTTTAGAGGAAGCTTCAAGGTTGCAGAAATAGCGGATAAAGTAAAAGAGTCCAGACAGAGATGGTACGGTCACGTTCTTCAACGACCAGATGACCATGTCGTGAAAAAGTGCCTTCCCATGGGTACAAAGAAGAGGGGAAGAGGAAGACCTCAAACCACATGGATGAAGAAGGTCCAAAAGGACATGAGGGAAATGGGACTTACGAAAGATGACGCACAAGATTGAAATAAATGGCATCTCATGATTGGGAAAGCCGACTGGAAAAGGCGAGGCCAAAGAAGACTCTCCGGTCCCTATCAGTATAGAGGGTTACAAACTATGATTCACAGTCTGCGCGTCAGCAGGTAGCAAACTATCGATATTTCCCAAGTCGTTGGCAAATCCCTATTGTTACTGATGTTTGTGACCAGTTGACTCAGGTAATAAAGGCTGTATATACTGGCTATAGAATAAGGTAGAAGGCGAACGGAAAAAAGTCGGCGACAATACTTCAACACAAATATCAGTCATACAAAATTTAACGGTTTAAAATCGATTACCGAGAAAAAGCGGTCGTTTGCGTTCTCGCTAACCCTGTTTTCCGTGACTTAGACCCAAATGCCCCGCCAATCACTAAACACGTTTAGCGCTAAACGAGTTTAAAACATAATAATGGTTCTATCAAATGTTTGAAGATGACAGAGATAGAATGATGTTTAAAACTCGTTTAGTGATTGGCAGTGCAAGTGGGCCTTAAGCATTACGTTTATGCTTGGGCCGCACCTGCGTCTAACTTCACGAAACTTTGCTCAATGACGCACACACTATACACTCAGATGTAGATGTTACCACTAATTATCGGTTATCGTAAGTATAGCGGTACATCAGTTTTAACTCTCTAAAAAGGGTCGGATTAGCATCCTTTTAGTTACAATAAGCATGACGGAATTGTTAGCACACATATTGAAATACGAGGCTCTAATGAGAAAATTTTCCTCATTCATCTGTTTGACAAGTTTCGTTATAATCTTGGTCAGTCAGACAATCTGTGCACAAGAGTAGTTTACAATTAAGAAATCGCTAATATGACCACTGCATTTACATGATAACTTTGAACGCCTTGGTATGCATTCCTTCGGGACGATAGGTGCAGATGCAGCCCCAGCATTTAAGAGTTTATGAAACGCGTATTAGTTTCAGTTTAAGTTAACTGAAAAACAAATCTATACCTATGTAATGTTTCCATCACACACTACCATGCATATTTTTAAGTTGTTTAATACTAATTAATCTATTTTCTGAGAGAGCAAAAGTGTTTTTGAAAAACGTTTTGCATACCCTTATTTTCTTACCCTCTTTTAGATTACGAATATAATAATTGTAACCGATTATTTTTCTATCTCGAGGGGACTGTAAAATCCGAATGCGTGCAGTTATCAATGCATTTAAAAATAATGATTGCTTTTTAAAGCTACAGAGATTGTAGAATTTTCTACATATTTGACGTTGCTGCTCCGTACCAAATTTTAATTGACATTCGTTTAAACATTCACACATTCCTAGTTTATAAGCACTTGCCAAAGGGCCTCCCTCAGGTTGCTGCCTCGACAAGGGCGGGCTTGGCGGCAACAGCAATGGCAGCGATGAGGGTAGTGATGGCGGTAGCGATGGGGGGAGCTGCGGTGGGAGCGATGGGGAGGGCGCTGGTGGGAACGATGGCAGAGGTACTGGTGGGACTGATGGGGGCAACAGTGGCCGGGACGAGGGCGAAGGCGGGACGCACGGTGCCTCACAAAAGTGCGACAGCGACCGCATTTCGGTTCTCGGTATTTTATTTGGTATTTGTGTTAGTTTATTTGTAGTCAAAAGCCTTTTGTTTTCAAAAGGGACATCTATCCCAGGTCGATTCCTCAATGATAGCGGCGGTTTTTGCTGCTGCGGCGGGGAAGACAAGCTGCACCGCTCCTTTCTAACGAGCTGTATTTCGTTCCTCGGTATTTTATTTGATATTGTTTTTGTTGGATTATTTCTAGCATTTTCCAAAGGGACATCTATCACACGTCGCTTCCTCAATGATAGCGGCGGTTTCTGGTGCTGCGGCGGGATGAGCAAGCTGCACCGCTCTTTTCTAACGAGCTGTATTTCGTTCCTCGGTATTTTATTTGATATTGTTTTTGTTGGATTATTTCTAGCATTTTCCAAAGGGACATCTATCACACGTCGCTTCCTCAATGATAGCGGCGGTTTTTGCGGCTGCGGCGGGATGAGCAAGCTGCACCGCTCCTTTCTAACGAGCTGTATTTCGTTCCTCGGTATTTTATTTGATATTGTTTTTGTTGGATTATTTCTAGCATTTTCCAAAGGGACATCTATCACACGTCGCTTCCTCAATGATAGCGGCGGTTTCTGGTGCTGCGGCGGGATGAGCAAGCTGCACCGCTCTTTTCTAACGAGCTGTATTTCGTTCCTCGGTATTTTATTTGATATTGTTTTTGTTGGATTATTTCTAGCATTTTCCAAAGGGACATCTATCACACGTCGCTTCCTCAATGATAGCGGCGGTTTTTGCGGCTGCGGCGGGATGAGCAAGCTGCACCGCTCCTTTCTAACGAGCTGTATTTCGTTCCTCGGTATTTTATTTGATATTGTTTTTGTTGGATTATTTCTAGCATTTTCCAAAGGGACATCTATCACACGTCGCTTCCTCAATGATAGCGGCGGTTTTTGGTGCTGCGGCGGTTTTTGGTGCTGCGGCAGGATGAGCAAGCTGCACCGCTCCTTTCTAACGAGCTGCATTTCGTTCCTCGGTATTTTATTTGATATTGTTTTTTTTTGATTATTTCTAGCCTTTTCCAAAGGGACATCAATCCCAGGTCGCTTCCTCAATGATAGCGGCGGTTTTTGCTGCTGCGGCGGGAAGAGCAAGATGCACCGCTCCGTTCTAACGAGCTGTGTTTCGTTCCTTGGTAATTCATTTGATATTGTTTTTGTTGGATTATTTGTAGCATTTTCCAAAGGGACATCTATCCCAGGATGCTCTCTCGAAGATAGCGGCGGTCCTGACTGCTGCGGCGTGGAGGACAAGAGGCACCGCTCCTTTTTAACGAGCTGCATTTCGTTCCTCAGTATTTTATTTGATATTGTTTTTGTTGGATTATTTGTAGCATTTTCCAAAGGGACATCTATCCCAGGATGCTCTCTCGATGATAGCGGCGGTCCTGACTGCTGCGGCGGGGAGGACAAGAGGCACCCCTCCTTTCTAATGAGAGCTATCGACTGCTTTTCAGTACTCGGTCTATTAATTGAGATAGTAGGGATATTATCTGTTAGTTCATTATTTATAGACGGCTGCGGGACCGATGCTGAGAGGACTGGCAGAAGCGACAGCGCGATGGTGGCGGGGCGGGTTGCGGGCGCCTCAGTACTCTTGTATATCAGACACTGGTCCGAACTCGCTTCAACCACTGGCGTCGAGTACGCGGCATTACAGACACCAACCGATTCCACTATTTCACTATTTGGATTTATGATCGGGGTCGAACTACTTAATATTTCTGGAGTTTCTTTATTTGGCATAAGTACTAGATGAGTATTTAAATTTGTAGGAGCTTGATATGTGGGCTTTATAACTACGACATTTATTTTAATTTGGATCAGCTTGTCATAAATTGTCATTGGGGCGTTTTCGAGGATTGTTTTGCCCGATTCCCTCTCTGAATCCGCTTTATATGGTTCGTGAGTGTAGTAGATTTGGGGTTTTGGGTTCACATCTATCGGTCTTTTTATTACTAAATGAGCAGGTATTTCATCTTCAATTGACAACTCATTTATTTCATTTTGTGTTTGTAAGTCATGTTCATGTGTGGCTGCATGCTCTTCTACATGTGTAATTACTGCATTTGGGATACAATTATCAGTTTCATTTTGTTTTAGATTTTTATTTGGATCTATTGGAAGGTTGAGATAGAGACATTGTGTTTGTAAGTCATGTTCATGTGTGGCTGCATGCTCTTCTACATGTGTAATTACTGCATTTGGGATACAATTATCAGTTTCATTTTGTTTGAGATTTTTATTTGGATCTATTGGACGGTTGAGATAGAGATATTGTGTTCGTAAGTCATGTTCATGTGTGGCTGCATGCTCTTCTACATGTGTAATTACTGCATTTGGGATACAATTATCAGTTTCATTTTGTTTTAGATTTTTATTTGGATTTATTGGCAGGTTGAGACAGAGAGATTGTGTTTGTAAGTCATGTTCATGTGTGGCTGCATGCTCTTCTACAGGTGTAATTACTGCATTTGGGATACAATTATCAGTTTCATTTTGTTTTAGATTTTTATTTCGATCTATTGGACGGTTGAGATAGAGATATTGTGTTTGTAAGTCATGTTCATGTGTGGCTGCATGCTCTTCTACATGTGTAATTACTGCCTTTGGGATACAATTATCAGTTTCATTTTGTTTTAGATTTTTATTTGGATCTATTGGAAGGTTGAGAGAGAGAGATTGTGTATGTAAGTCTTGTTCATGTGTGGCTGCATGTTTTTCTACAGATGTAATTACTGCAGTTGGGATACAATTTTTGGTTTCATTTTGTTTTAGATTTTTATTTGGATCTATTGGAAGGTTGAGAGAGAAAGATTGTATACTTTTACATGCTTTTTTTTTCCAATGTACATAATTTACTGCTTGTTCGTGTGTTGTTTTTGTTACTAGGACTTGTTCATTATTTGACTCAACGGTATCGTTTTCTAGTGGCTTAGGCGAGGAGTAAGCTTGATATGTTTCAGTCTCATTTTCTAGTGGCTTAGGCGAGGAGTAAGCTTGATATTTTTCAGTCTCATTTTCTATTGGCTTAGGCGAGGTGTAAGCTTGATATGTTTCAGTCTCATTTTGAGTATCAACGGCATGATATTCTAAAGCAGCGTGTTGGTCTTTAACAGAGTTATCAAGTTTATTCGAAACTTTTCTTGTTTTTCTCTTAGCTTTCTTTTTTCTTTTCTTTCTGGGCTCGGCTGGACATCTTGTACGTAATTTTAAATGACACAATGAGGTGTTCGCTGTGTTTGTTTCATGGACAGTATTTTTTTTACTATCTAGGGTATAATTGTTTAATTCAGCAAAAGCATAAAGGTCTTTTAGAGCCTTATCCATTGCATAAGATAAGTTTCTCATTCTTTGATTTAATTTATCTCTTTTCTTCTTTTTTAATTCATTTTTTCTTTTATTTCTAAGTTTTACGTATGAACAGACAAAAGAAAGAATTATTTGATTCTTTTGTCTGCTCATCCAAAGATTATCTTTTCTATTGTCAACCATCTCGTGACTATCCTCTTGATTATTCTCTGGAACGGTTTTATCCTCACTAACAATGGTCTCAGATTCTCCCACTGTGGTGGCATGATGTTCTTCCAAAGATTTAATACATGCTTTTTTTTTCTTATGTACGTATTCTAATGCTTCAATGGAGACGGTTTCATCAATTGTCTCATTTTGTTTTAGATTTTTAATTAGCAGACATTCTTCGCGCTGTTCCTCAACATCGATTCCTGATAAGTCACCTTCATTTATTGAATGAGGTATTATCTGATATGGTGGGCTTGAAGGATATTTTTCGACTGTTTCGTTCAGATTTTGCGTTAGAGGATATTCTGGAGTTCTTACAATATCCAACGAGTTTTGAAGTAAGTAAGGCTGACTGTTTGTATTTATTGTAATGTTAGGTTCTGGCCATGATAACACTGGCGAATGGGGAATGGGGGAACAGGGAATGGGGGAATTTTCTACAGTTTGACATGTATAGTATGATAGATGTGTCCTTGGGAAATTATCATCATCTAACACACCCACGTTTTCAAATTCAAAATTAGGCTCTAAAGAAAGATCTTTCATTCGTCTATAACTCTCATAGTAAGGATTTGCTACAATGACATCTCCATATATGTGTTGGTGTTCCTGATTTGTTATTTGAGGATATTCTTTTGGTGGTCTTACAACATCGTAAGTTGAATTATTTCCGAGGTCAGGTTCACTATTTGATTTTACCTTAAAGTCAGATTCTGGCACCGTAGGTAAGAATTCGTCGAAAGATGTATCAGTTTGGTATGTTTGATATGTCATCGGGATATTTACATTTTCTGACTCACTGATATTACTTCCAAAATTAGTCATAAGACGACTGTCTATCAGCATTTGTGGAACCTCATTTCTTGTATTTACTACTGGAGTATATATTTCTGGCGGTTCACCATTATTCGAAATGTTTGTAAAAGTATCACATCTTTGTTCTGTTCTTGTGTCAGTCTTATTTGGACACCCAATGCGATGATTAGGATAAGCTAGCGACATAAAATCATTAAAATGTTCAACAGAGGTGAACTGTAATAATTCGTTTATGTCTCGGTTGTGCAAATATAATAATGGGACCTCATCTTGTAACTGCTCGTGACGGTTTTCTGAGGTTGAGCCTACGAGTTTTCCTGAAAACACCACATAATGATGTAGGTACTCAACTTAGGGTTCATAAAACAAAAAAACCAAACAAAACAAAAAAAAAAAACAATCATTGTCTTTACTTACAGACATTTCCTGTTCCGGTTTTCTCAATGTAATTATTTATCTTCTTCGTTTTCATTTGCATGCTGATAAAATTTTAATTAAATAATTAAGTTAATGCCAATTGGTGAGTTTAATTATGTGGTAACAAAAATTTTGAAAAATGTTTTAGCCTGCCTTCGAATATAAGGCTGGCGCACTACAAAAATTCTCCATTACTTTCGTACATTTTGTATGAACCATCGCATGCTACAGAGAGTTCGCACCGCGCTTTTTTGTATTAGAGTATGATGCGCTGCGGCCCGATGTGGCTGTAATATGTGCCTGGTTTTAGTGTGCGCAAGCCTTTAACAGGTTGAGATTTCGTGATTGTGACAAAAATATTTCGCTGACATGCATTTTCGCCCAGTATGTTAGCTCATAATATTACTGAAAACAGTCGGCGATTGTACGTAGGGGTGACAAATTCTCAGGGTATGAAACCGGTCAATGTAAAGTGCTGTAAGGATCTTTTGGCGCTCAATTGACGTTGACAGGGTGGCGCTGTTGATAAACATCTGTGCGATAATTTTGTGAAATGTATTGAAAAACAAGATGGCGGCGTTAGTTCCGATTTCGGCCACGCGCCAATAAATCCAAGTACAGCTTTACAGTGGACCAGTGTGTGAGGTAGATGGCGCCGGCCTTTGTCATAATATTTACCTTCGCTAAGAACTGCTTCAGCAACGGGTTCCTCTTTCTTGTCGTCAGTGACGTCATCCATCTCTATCTGAATATCCACAGGTTCTGTTTTCTTCACATCCGTCGGGTTTAGTCGTAAAAACTGTTGCAGGGACGCCGGGAGACCTTGTGCTTGCTGTAATTACAAAATGTTTGTTAGCATTTGATTGTTACTACATAATAAGAATAATATTAATTCATCGTTTCGGGTGCATATTATCTTTTTAAGAGCATTTACATTGTCTTTACCAGTGACAATATGTATACAGGGTGTACCAGAAAGGTGTGGTCAAATTTAAGAGCGTGGTACAGACCACCAAACTGAACAATTTTGTCTATGGGACTAACATCGTAATCGCGTTTTTGCGTCAATCCGGAACAGACGTTCAGATAAACAGCCAAACGGACAAAAACTTTTTGTTACTATTTTATTATATGTATAGATTGTAGCTTACGCGGAAACAATAGAAAAGCTACACTTACTTGAATACCCGATCTTAGATTATTTTCATGTATTGTCACTTTATCAACTATCTACTTTAACATTATGGAGTCGTAAGTAGTTTATTTTTATTTTTATTGATTGTAATAGAAAGGTCCTAAATAAATTTCAGTTTCAATGGGATTTGAACTTTGTCATATATGTTTGAGATTCTAAATAGCTTTGACTAGAAGATAAGAATAGTAAGTAACCTGTGCAGGCAGTGTGCTGAGGTACTTGACCAGATCCTGCTGATGGCACTGGTTCAGCTGCCATTGCATGGTTTCGCCTACCTCCGTGCCTTGCGAGCTCTCCTCCTATGAAAAACAACATTACACATACATTTATTAAATGATAATTATTTCTGTAAGTAGGTAGGGTGTTTTATGTATGTATGTATTTGTTTTATATGTAAATGGTACACCACTGACTACCTGCATTATTGTCTCTCCTTCTCCCTTGAATCCATCCAGAGATTGTCTGTAAAAGATCGCTTTTAGCGATAAGACCGCCCATTATGTCACCCTTTGTAAAATGTCTACATTTATATAAGTAATTTTTATGGTGTACATAATAAAGAGTATTATATTCTATGTACAAACACATTTAAACGTAATTTTTTTAAATTGTCTTGAGCTCGGTGTTTCCTATCTGACTACTCCGAGAAGAAACAAAAACAAACTCAGATTAACGACATGATACAATATAGGAGAGTACTCACATCATCATTATTAGGTTCATCACACTCCTCCTTGATGATGATGTCCATTGCGCCAGAATTGTTGTTGTCAGACGTTGTATTGTTATTAAGTGTCTTGTTTTCCGGTCCGTTGATAATAATCTGCTGGTTTGGCGTTATGAACACCTGCAAAATTATGTTCAATATGAGTCTCACGTATTTGAGGGGCTCGTGGCTAAGTAATAACAGCGGCACGGGTCGATCAAAGGTTAAGTTAAGCTTGCCGAGGTCGGTCTGTGGATGGGTGATCCTCTATTAAATAATATACCCTCCCTGCCCTTCCATGCCCTGAAAAACATTCTACACCGATGGTCCCGGCTGTGGTCCAAAGATCTTTGACAGTCGTTACGGGTAGTCAGAGATCTGACAACCAATCTTAATAAGTATCGTGTTACCCAGTAACTGAGTTGAGGAGGTCAGATAGTCAGTCGCTCCATGTAAAGTAGATACTGGTACCTGCATCAGGTTAGACTGGAAGCCGACCCCAACATAATTGAGAGTCTTACTTATTAGTTGTAGTTTTGACGTGGCAGTATACTATAGGCAAATAGTGGGTATGTGTGAAAAACCTTTTTGAACAGTACAATCATTCAAGAAAATCCTAGCCAAGGTGAGGATCATTATCTACATATATAAAAATGAATCCCTATTTTCCTTGGTCACGCCATAACTTGGGAAAGAGTTTACCGATTTCATCCACCTTTTTTTTAAATAGTTTTCTAATACTTTGTAGAAGGTTCCAACGGATTTTTTTTTTTAAGAAAGTTGCGAAATTTATGCGGGTGAAACCGCTGGGCGCAGCTAATTAATATTAAAATGTTCCGATCTTCCTAACTAATTCCTTCCATAATTTACACATTTTTCGTTATGCTTACCTGATGCATATTTTGTTGCATGTGGTCCTTTTCTTGCGTCTGTTGAACTAACTGCATCTCATGTGGTAACGCGGCCAATACTTGAAGACCTGGGAATATAAAATAATGTGCCTTGTTTAGAGACCATACTGCAGCTTATGTGACTTTGTCTAGGGTTTTTTGTCATCGCAATAAAAATAGGGGATAAAAAAATATATTTTTAAATGTATGAACATAGTATGTACCATCAAACGGGCCGAATAAGAACGCAGGGGTGAATCGGAACGAAACTTTAAAAGGGATTTTAATTCTGAAATAATGTAGTCTGTGGCCTAAAAGGCCTCGGTGTTTACTGTATTATAATTAACGACTAAGTCCCTTTTAACGTTTCATTCCGATTCACCCCTGCGTTAATATTCACCCCGTTTGACGGTACCTATTTCTGGCCGATAAATTACCTTGACATGGACTTTTGAGTTTAAACCCCAGTTTTCAGAAGTAAATCATTATTGTGTTTTCAAATGTCATATCAAAATTCATGATTTAATTTTTTTTATAGTCCATCGACCACAACAGCCGATTACCTAAGACAGCTATTTTGTGTTGCACTTACTGGGTATATTTATATACCTTTAGTTTACAATGTTATCTTTAACAAATATTATAAATGCGACGGTGAGTTTATTTGTTTGTTTGTTACGCTTTCACGCTAAAACGGCTGAACGGATTTGGATGAAAGGGCAATGCCCATCACCCATACAAAGAAATGCCTAAAATGAACAACAATGAAATAAAAGCCATATTGCACTACAAATCGTAGGAAACCCAATGCAATTTCAATAATTATCAAAAAACTAGGTAGAAGCCAGTTCCAAACATTTTTGTACAATATAGGTTAAGTCAAGGTGAAGGATTAATATGCAATAATTAAACAACAAAAAAACATTTAAATTATTCATTCATCATTTAAAAAAAAAATATCATCCAGAAATGCAGGAGGATAGATATTGGATAAGTACTGGGCCCATGTTAAGTACCATACATAGTATGGGCAAAGCTACCAATGGTTCGCCGTTTAAATGATGACTACATATTTGTGAATTCTTTGGTTCATAATAATAATACAGTCCTTGAAGAGCCACACCTTTAATGAAAGAGGTACTACATGTCTGTCTCTCATATTACATCCTGGATAGAAACAATGACTTTCGAGTGTCGATTGCTCTTCCATAATTAGGTAACAAGGTGATGGATCTCATTTGAGGAACTTCTTTCTTTTTCTCATTTGAGGAATCTCTATACTTACAGCTTGTGGAGTTATCCATGCCTGTATTAAATAACGTACTTCATCATTTTGCACTGATAAGAGAATACGTCTCATCCTTGCAATATCGAGATAGCAATTAAGACAGCGTAGGTTTCTATCCATTTGTTTAAATGTACACTGGGCACTAGTCCAAAACAACAGCAGCGTTGTATCTAAAGCAGGTTCAGGTCCGTCGTCAAAAAGCCAAGTCGTCATTTAGGCGGATCCAATGTAAGTCCGTGTTCAAAAATGGGTATCGTGTGCAGAAGTATAATCAAAATCCTTAATAAATAGCCACAGTCGTTGTGAAATATCATAAAAAGCAATCCGTAATTTCGCAAAACATGAATCAAGTAATATAAAAGGTACTCTGTGTCAACTATACAAACGAAAAAATAAAAACAAATGTACTCTGTGATGAAAACCAGTAATGTCAAACTGTCAGTAAGGCAACTGACATGTGATTCATACAGCCTACGATACTTTTTCTATTTTGAAAATAATATGATTTTTAATTAATATTGACATGTATATATTATTTTAATTAGATTTAGGGTACATATAGGTCGAGTTATATTAAATTAATGATAACTGTGCACTAATTCTATAAAATAGTTCGTTAAGGATTATTCGACGATTCCTGTTTGCCTGAATGTCACTTACCCATGTCAAATAAACACTGACCTCCAATAAAAAAATAAGAATGAACTAACGGATATCAAGTTAAATATTTTAAAAATCATTATATTTTTACCCTAGATAAACAAACTTGAGAATTATTTCATTATACATAATAAATTCTAAATAGAATTATGGACTATTAGAAGTTTCTGTCCATTTCAGGCATTTTTCGGGCGTTCCCCTTTGCACATGGGTAGACCATGACCTGGAGAAGGACATAGTATACTTTTTATGGTAGTACAATCCTGTGGGATAATTTTCCTCCCTCCATGTGAGCGAAGCCGCGGCCAAAAGCTAGTATATACAAGTCACAACAACAACACAACACACACAAGTGTACATGTGTGTATGTGTAAGTTACAATTTATATCTGGAAATGAAAGATTTAATTTCATTTCATAAATGTGACAACAGATTCAGCATTCAGAAACATATGCTCTTAAGAAACCACGTCATTAATTATGATTCCCTGTTAAATCTAGCATACAACTCAGTTAAAACATTCATGTGAAAGAAATCAAAGTGATATTAAGATGGGTTCAGACCGCACCAACGAAAGCAAACGCTCGCTGGCCCTGTCTGTGCCCAGCATTCGACTCAATTTCCAACGAAGCGAAAAGAGATGGCTCGTAAACGTAGATAGAGAATTCTATAGATTTGCTTTCAGCGTATACCTTATAAGATAGTTATAATCTTTGACACTCACTCGTTAACAAAAGGGTACTATCTTATTTAGGGCTGATTTTACCAAAGTCACATATCTTTTATCTGTGGAATAAAATTGACTTCTGACAGTTCTAGTATGGAAAAACTGTCAAAAATTCAAAATTTATTCTCAGGATAAGACTTATTCTAGGTACAAAAGTTTGGTGAAATTCGCCCTTAGTCGAGTAATACTTTCTAAAGAAATCGGCGTTTTGTTGGGCCCCAGTTTTAAGCTAACACCTGGGGTCAAACAAAAAGTTGGCATACTCGAAGGAGCTGGAGAAAATATATTTGTCTTGTAGCGGTATCTACATCGCCACATGCGAGCTACACGTCACGCAAAATCCTGCATCACGCAAGCAGAGTTTACCGCGCAACTAGCATATATACCACGCCCCGACATCAAACGCCGGGCAGTTGCCCATCAGACATGACATCCGTCTGGTCGGTGGATCCTCCCTGTTCCATAGAGTATGAGTGAACTTTATACCCTGTTCCTCATACCTCTATAGTCTCGTTTACTCCTACTGCTGCTAGATCTAATAAGTGTGTCCATGTTTCATAATAATAATTATTATTATTTAATGACTTTGTCAATTTCTGTACTCTGCCAGCGCTCGTAAACAACTAACGCCCAGTAGGTAATTACAATGCGTCGAAGAGTGATGTCAAAATACTGAAAGCTTGTAGTACTGTGTGGTTGTTCGAGATATCTCTTTACTTTGGTGGAAACTGGGCCATAGAACATCAATCAATCAAGTGAGTTGCCACAAGTGCAAGTGCGTCGTACAGTCGAGTGCACAAGTGTTTGTTAGTGAACATTAACGATTCTTATGTAATGGCAACATCACCTGGTCGCAGCCTGAATGTACCTGAATGCGTAGAAAATTCACTTTTTAAAATATCTCTTGTATATTTCAACTGTTTATGGGTTTGCTGTTACAGGTTTTTGCTAAGAAAACAGTCGACAATAGTGGCTCACAAAATAAAAACAAAAGAGTTTTTTAATCTTACATAACTTTGGGATTTCTAGTCGGATTTGAAGGATAGGTATTTAAGGTACCTTTAGTCATTTTAAACGCCCCTGTAGATCCGAAAACCCACTGAACAGGACTGTTACTCAGTCTGATGGGTTACAACGTGTATGACTCGTGATCAGAGATAATAATGCCAACCTATTACTGTCCCACTGCAGGGCAAAGCCCTCTTCTCATTCAGAGAAGGCAAGAGCATTGATCACCACTCTTGCTCAAGACGGGTTGGCGATTTGAGACGTATAATAACTATAAGTCCAGGTCTCCTCACAATGTATTTCCTTCACTAATGTCAGATACAAAATATGTATAAAACATAATGGCATAATCAGCTTATAATGTTCCCACTGCTGGGACACATGCCTCCTTTCTGTGAGAGGGAGCGGGCCACTACGAGGGTCCAGTGCGGGTTGGTAGATGTCACATGTCTTCAAATTTTTGGTTCTAGAACATGCCGGTTTCCTCACTATGGTTTCCTGCACCGTTTTGAGAGCAGTGGTGGCCTAGTGGTAACGGACGCGACTTACGAGTTGTAGATCATAAGTCCGAAACCAGACAGACGCTTTACTTTGGGTAAAATATGTGTACTTTTGTAATACTTTATAAATACAAAATGTATGATAAGCTTACCTTCACCCAAGCTGCCCTGCCCAACTAGCTGTATACCACCAGTTTCATTAGTGTCCGGTGAGTAAGCAACAGTCAACACCGCTCCACCTTTAGACAAAGACATTAACTTAATATTATCACTATTTTTGGTACTGCACCTCGTTCAAAGATCACTGTGATTGGTTAATAAGTGAATGTTGCTTAGTTTGTGTAAGAGAAACTAACTTATTATTAAGCTTGAAATATCTTAATGTGTTTGTAGATGTTAATTTGCCATAAAATAGCATGTTATGAGCTATAAAGTATTAAATGCATGTTTTTGCTTATGACTAGAAATAATTTTGGTAACATGACTAAGTTTTTTCTACAGATACATACATAAACTCACGCCTTCTTCTCATGGGGGTAGGCAGAAACTACAGAACGCCACCTGCTACGATCCTTACATACTCCTTTTGCCTCGTTTACGTTCATACATCTGGTCGTACACGCACGCCGGCTGCGAGTACTACGCAACTGACCTTTCTGAAGAACATCACCAATAAGGTCACTATATGTCTTCCTAGGGCGTCCCCTCCCGGCGTTGCCATTCACATCTGCCTTGTAAATACCTTATGTTAGTCGCCCTTCATTCATCCTCTCAACATGACCAAACCATCTAAACCTACCCTTTTAAATTTTTGTCACTACATCTTCTTTTAAACCGCACCGTTACCTTATCACATCGTTCTTTAGCCTATCATTCATAGGTCATGAGTTTCATAAGCTCATAAGTTTTTTCAGTGTTTTTGTTTTTAAGATATGTGTAAGATATTTTATTTAAAAACATTATTTATAGCCTGGCGTTTCAGTACAACTTAAAGTCGACTGCACTGAGTCGTCTTTCAGAATTAAGCCTGATTCTTAATTTTCTATGTAAAGTACATACATACATAAACTCACGCCTTTTTCCCATGAGGGTAGGCAGAAACTACAACCACGAAAGCCTCCTGCTACAATCCTTACAAACTTCTATCGCTTCGTTTACGTTCATACATGTAAAGTAACATAAGAAAATAGTATAAAATGATATATTTCATACATAGTGTACCTTGTTGGTATCCCTGTATTGGTATCTGCATCTGGTACTTCGGCTGTTGCTGTGCTTGCAGCATGCTTGGACTGAGCACCTGGATCTGCACCGTTGGTTGAGGGTCACCTACGAAAATCATAGATATGGTTATATTTTCGCAGGAATTATATAATAACGACAATATTGCAATACGTATGTAGCATAATCGCCTGTGTCCCACTGCTGGGACACAGGCCTCCTCTCTGTGAGAGGCAGTGGGCCGTAATCCACCACTCGGGACCAGTGTGGGTTGCTAGATGTCACATGTCATTGAATTTTTGGTTCTAGGACATGCCGGTTTCCTCACGATGTTTTCCTTCACCGTTTTGAGAGTAGCGATGATGTTAATTTACACTAAGTAAAGCGCGCCTGTCAAGGTTCGAACCTACGACATACAACTCGTAAGTCGCAGCCGTTACCACTGGGCCACCATTGCTCTCATGCAATAATACGGTGCATTAGAAAAGTCTTCACGAGTGGTGATGCACAAAAGTTTGTCCAGCAAAACGTGGACTTAAAGCCCCATGTCCACCTTGCTGACTAACAAATATTTGTATCATGACATGAGCTAGTCTCATAGTTCATGCCAATTATGAGTTACGGACGCACAATGCATCCGCATCGAGGATCAATCTCGGCATGAAGCATGCTTTACAAGTAAGCTATTTTTATGATGCACTAGCTTCTGCTCGCGACTTCGTCCGCGTGAAATTTCTTGTTCCCCCGACCCACACCGTCGCATCGCAGCGCCTGCCCACGCTATTACTTCGTTTTCGCTTAGCGTTCTTTCTGACTTTTTTTCTTTTTGAAGTGATGTTATATAGCCTCCTTAAGCTCCTTAACCTTCCTCAAGAATTGGGCTATCAAATACCAAATGAATTTTTGGAAATCCGACTGGTCGTCCCAGAGATTACTACCTACATACAAACTTACAAATTTTACCTATTTATAATATTAGTATCGATTTTTTTACCGGTAACTAACACAAATGCCTGCCTTAAGGACGAAGCGCCAGGTAGCCCGCGAAATTAAATTTTTTTAAATGTTTTATTGCAATTTGCAGGTCAGTGTCAGGTGATTAATATATGTTTCGTGACCGCAACAAATATTTCTTTACAGAATTATAATCATTACTCCTTAAGTTAGAATAGACCTCAAGTCATGATTTCATAAAATAGTCATTCAATAGGGTAATTTGAATTAAGAGAGTTATATTGATGATTTTAATGATTATAATTCTATAAATACATATGTTTTATAGTCGCAAATCAAATTTGATCAACATACAACCTCATACAGACCCGCAAATTAAACAAAAACCTAAGGATAATTTGAATTTCGTGGGCTACCCTGACGCTTTCCCCTAACTTACAACTTTCCACGGACCTCTAGAGGTCCGAGAGTATGTATGAAGGGACCACAATTTGTTTATTATATTTTTTGTTGCTAATACATACCAGGCTTAGATCCTGCCAGTTGGATGGGCAAGGAGATCAGCTGCGGCGTCGCCTGGACACTCCCGTCCAGAGCGCGCATGTACTGCATGCCGCCGTCACCCATCGCCACGCATACCTGCAACGTACAAACATAAATAAATATGTTACATACAGCATTAACTACAGCTGTGACTTAATCAGTATTTAATTTAGTCAGCCTCAAAAAGAAGTATACATCGACAAGAATAAATTTTCTGTGTTCCAAAACAGATTAGACATTGGGTATTTAATTGTAGCCTCACATTGATACAGAATTATGGAACACAGTGTTCCATAATACTGTATCAATGTGAGGCTACTATTAAATATGAGAGATGAGGAACACACTGTTCCTTAATACTGTATCAATGTGAGGCTACAGTTAAATATGAGAGATGAGGAACACACTGTTCCTTAATACTGTATCAATGTGAGGCTACAGTTAAATATGAGAGATGAGGAACACACTGTTCCATAAAACTGTCTCAATGTGAGGTTACAATTAAATGAGTGATGAGGAACACACTGTTCCATAAAACTGTATCAATGTGAGGCTACTATTAAATATGAGAGATGAGGAACACACTGTTCCTTAATACTGTATCAATGTGAGGCTACAGTTAAATATGAGAGATGAGGAACACACTGTTCCATAAAACTGCCTCAATGTGAGGTTACAATTAAATGAGTGATGAGGAACACACTGTTCCATAAAACTGTATCAATGTGAGGCTACAATTAAATACCCAATGTGTAATATGTTTTGTGGCTGCCCATTACACATTGATACAATAATATGGAACAAGAATTGTATACTTGTAAATGAATTCTTGTCAATATAGGTATACATCTTTTTGTGGCTGACCTTTGACCTTTGTCCTGCAGTGGGACAATACAGGCTCTGGTTAGATTAAATTAGATTTCATTTTAAAGCATACTGTCACAAGCTGATGACACATAAAAGTATTCCTTTAAAAAACCTTATATTTATCTGTGGTATGACTGTACTATTTCCGTTCTTTTGTTTTTAGAACCATTTGCTCGTAGGACGATTTGCTAATAGGACAGTTTCCTAAAGTGTAATTTTGATAGAAAGTCGTTTTGCTAGTAGGACCATATGCTTTTAGGACTTTTTTATACGGAAGTAATTTTTTCACCTGCCGTGAAACTTGAAGATTAAATAATTATAATAAAAACACTGATTAGGATATGGTTTAGTAACTGCCCTGTTTAGTAACATAAGTAGGAGCTGTCACTTCTATTATAGCACTCTTACATTCTTCATCTGATGTGACATAACACCATATTATATTGATTTTTGATCAAATTTAATTAATAATATAATAACTATAATTATAATTATTTTTTTATTTTTGTAAATTATTGTTATATGTATAAAAGAAAGAAATTACCTTGCTTATTTTAACTCTGTGTCTGTCATTAATCTAAACTTATTAATATTATAAAGAGAACAGATTTGATTTTTTGTATGTGTGTTTGTTACGCTTTCACGCTTAAACGGCTGAACGGATTTGGATGAAATTTGGCACATTTGTAGACCAAAACCAGGATTTGGACATAGTATATCTCGATATTTCCACGGGGTCGAGACTTACGCGGGTGAAACCGCAGGGCGCAGCTAGTCATTAATATGCGGATAATTTGTATGCTCCGTGATAGGCTATAAAATTAGTATGATCCACAAGAGAGATAGAACTAAATTTTCAGCTAACCTGTGTGTGCTGCCATTGCATCAATTAGTCATCCTTATCACAACTATCCACCTCTCATAGTAACTACAATCTGACCGTAAAGTTCCGTTTTAATAGTCATGAACTCAATACGTATAGTTTTCTTAGAAATTGACAATCAACACGAACTCTTGCTTGGTTTTAACAAGAATAAATTAGCTTCGGGAATTTGTCTGACATCACTCAGGCGTCATTTCTGTTCTTAAATAACTCAGTTTTTTTTTTTGTGTACGTTATGTACGTTTAACTTAAGGTTCACCCTGGGCCTGGAACCAATTCTTATATTTTAATATAACATCACGCCTAAAGTGTAGGAAGAGGTATATAGTATGTACACACTTCGCCAGTTATGATTAGGTACTTCGGCCTCGTATCTACTAGGCAACATTTGATGCGCGACATGATGCACAACATGTTGCTTATCATGTTGAACAGCAACGAGGAACTTTTGCTTAGTAACGTTGTTATTATCATTGTCGTTGTTAGCCTTAGTAACTACGTCACCATTTTTTTTTAAATATGTTGTCCTAATACTAATTGTAAGAACTCATGTCGCCTGTCCTAATACACGCATCATACTCTGTAATACCTATATTATTTCTAAGATTTATACCGTATTTTACCAATTTTTTATTAATGGCGAGCCTATTGCTATCAACCGAGAACAGAACCATACTTCGGACTGCTACCGAGAAATGCCTAATAGAAACTGGCACTTTGCTCGTCTTGGTATCGAACCCCAAGCTCACTAGTCGCAATTGCGACTACTAGACCAACGAGGCAGTCCTACCCGCATTTAATGTAAAGTTCTTAAGTTCAGCATGGTGATTGCGTACCACACTAACAGCAAGAATGGCTTTCATTTTGACAGTTCAACAACATTCATTGCGTTATTGACGTTGTTGAGCATACAAATTTTTCGAACATGAGAAGCAATGGTTTAGCAATAGGCTTCAAAATGATTCAGATTCTGATTAATAGTGTGTTACGCAATTGGGTGGTCAGCAGTAGATAAGGATACGTGGAAGGAGGGAAGAGAGGCCTTTGCCCGGTTCGCCCTGCAGTGGGACACAAACGGCTAATAATAATGACAATAAATTTCTTAAAGTTTTAACGAAGTGAAACATTGATTAACACCCCTGAGAGCATCCTTTGTTTAAGTTTATGCAACAATTGAATGAATGTGTAGTTTCTAATAACGTCTATTTTACTCGGTACGACTTTCACTAGTTGCGTAATAATGATTTATAGGCATTTCTGGAGTTCAAGATATACATTATTTTTACATTTGAGTTGGTATTGAAATCAACAATGGAGGTGAAAATATTATAATATCATTAGAAACTCTATTTCAAATGACTGAGAACATATTCGTTGAAAACGAATTTCAAGCTTTTTACTAGTGAAAGTTAGTACTTACTCGAATATTATTCAAGAAGTTAGAAAATACATTCACTGAATGTACTTTATCACCTTAGTGCATCAAGTACCATGCGACTTCTCATGTTTATAGAGAAAACTAACATTTAATGCCAATAAAGAGTTTACAGCACATAATACCTATATCTAACTTTCAAACCAACACAAGAATATAAATAAAATTTTATTACTTACAAATAGGGGTTACTTTTTAACAGACTTTGTAAGACATCTCCACTATTGTATGACATACCTACATAATTATAACGTCACAACAATTGGCACCTTCGGCTTCGGTAGCACAAGAGCATAACTGCACTCTTAGTGATCTTAAAGGAGAGTCATTTTAAGATCTTGTCGCGCCAAGATAGTCAAAAAAATACACCAATATGACAAAGACACTGTTCCCCTGTGGCGGTATTAAGCTGATATTGATACGGGTCTTTGTTCCTCCGGATAAGGGACTTTTAAATTACTTTGGCATACTTAAGTAATTTTTGTTTTTTTGTCAGTTATGACCTTGTCCTACCGAAGGTGCGAACTAAGAACACTCTTTTTGGTACTCACCTTCTACCTGCCCCTTCGTAGATTTCAGTGTATAGTACATTTACTACTCAATATTATTTATTTTAGTGAATAGACACATTCTGCGGCTAATAATATCCTAATGGAAAAAACCGAAACAGACTGTCGACCCGGGGATCGAACCCAGACCACTAAGCAATCATGCTTGCGACCACACGACCAATGCGGCAGTTATAGTTAAAATAAACCAGCTTTTTTTGAAAATGTAAATAACACTTGAAGCGATACCAAGGATAGTGAACTGAGAACACTTGATACCTACGGTATGTCTACAATTCTTGGTTGTCTACTGCCCCAGGAAGAGTTCAAATAAAAATTCAGTGTTTCACTTGGTGTATTACCTGTGGCATGCCGGATCCATTGTTGGTCACATTCTGCTGTAACTTAGCGACAGGCAGCTGGCCACCAGTGGTGACATAGTGTGTGCCAGCGTTGCCCACTGCTGAGAATGTGGCGAAATTCATGTCTGTATCCTCCTCACTAGAAAATAATGACGACCGCTTTAAATATTTTTCCTTGATGCTAAAATCTATTAGGCCCATTGCCCAATGCTGGGGCAATAAAGCTGTTTATTTTAAAAGTCTAGTTTGCTTAGCTGGTGGGAATATTTGATAACATTATGCTATTGGTCTTCCAATATTGGATAGAGAGCCACATCTAGTGCTTTTAACGCAATCAATAATACAGTTTCCCACCTAACTGGGCTAGAAAAATCCAGTATTCAGAAGGTCCTTCTGCAGGAATCCACACCATCATGGACTTATATGGACATTAGCTCCTAGGCAGTAAAAAGGGAAAGTTCATGTTGTATATTGGAAATTTCTCAAGTATTCTTCTCAGGAATTTTCATAAGAAATAAATAATAATGACCACTTTTAAAGAAACACAGTAAGTTTTTTATTAATACATTAATACAGGTTTTTTAGAATATGGTGCTTTTACATTCACATCATAATACAGTTATTTCTTTCATTGTCGAGACAATGGCTTAGTAGAACATGAGAATACCAATGACCTTAATTTGGTGATATCGCAGTGGATTCGGCAATGTTTGAAGGAAGAGATTTCTTAAGAATGTCTGAATTCTGTTTTCTAAATAAGATTTTCATGAGTGAATACAAGCATTGTAATTAAGGAAATATTCCCCAACATGCATTTTACATAGCAGTCTGTTAGGGGGTCAGCAGGAAAAGTTTCATAATGATATTTATTTATATTTTGAGTTTTAAAGCCACTGCATGCCTAATTTTTTTAAATTCAGTTTGAAAATTCTTAATTTTAATAAAACTATAAAATATTTTGTAATAGAGAGTGAACATGCCAGTTAAGAAAGTTGTTTGACTCCTTATTTGTGGTATTAATGTCACAACTATACAGTGAAAGTAGGAAATGTTTTAGGTATTTAATACATTCAAAAAGCTTCTTATTGATTTTTTTAAAGGGTCATGATGATGATGGGTTGGGTTCCGTTTAGTTTATTTTTCCCCGGACTATGGCAAAATTAATTCTAATATGCAAAACATACTAAAAAACCACATCCACAATAGTTTATTGATGTAAACAAGGTAGGATTTTGATAATATCTAGCACATTAACAGTGACCGATCAGTTGCCAACATGCACTTGAATAGAATATAAATGAAAAAGTATTCATCCCCATACCAAGAGGCATCTTCTCTAGTGGGCATCTTCTGCATGTCGCACATTGTTGATAACCCTCCGCGCTTCGCCGCCGAAGCGGGAAAAAAATAAAAATAAAATTCACTGTCCCACTTGAGTCACTATGGCAACGCGTATCCCCACGTCCCAATGTCCCACCACCGCGGCGCCACTGCGCACGGGACTACACTGGGACCACGATGGTAGGGCACATACCTCTACCGACCACCAAACACGGCACTACACTAAAAATTAATTCAACCACGGTGAGAGGCGAAAGATGATCGCCAACTACTACTAATAAGAAAGTGGGTTAAAGAAAGTTTTTTATGCAGGCCTGATAGTCAACCAACGAGTTTGTTATACATACTGACAGACAATTGGCGTGTATGTGTATGTATGCACATGTAGCTCTAGCGTGATGCTCACTTTCTCTTTACTGTACTTTCACAAGACAGCGAGGTGTGGTTGTGGTTCACTAGCTGTGGGAAGCAAGCTGGTTGGGTAATCATCTTGTTAAATGTACCTACCATACTGATGTTATAGAACTAAATGTTGTATTTTATAGTTTTAATAAAAAGCGAATTTTTGCTTATACATCCCAAACCTGAAACAGTTCAATTTGTCCTAGTAATACCTTGAAACTTGAAAGTTTGCGCCGTTTACGGATATTTTGGCAATAGAAAGTTCAAATAAGGTCATACAAGTATATTGTGTCATTGACCTCATAAATTCGTGGGACGATTTTGTTTTAATCTACCTGCTTCATTCATACAATCAAAAACAATAAAAATGAATACAAAACAGTAGTAATTGTATTGTTCTGTTTTACCCTGGGTAGGTTACAGGAGGGTTAAAAAAAATCATTCATAGTTTAGGACAAACGGGACGCAACAAATATGGCCGATATCTTTCTAGTTACGCAATTACAAATAAATAAAGAATAATTTGATGCATAGCATTTATGAGGGAACCCCGCATGCTCGTGGGCGAAACCAGACAGAAATCGTAGGTTGTTCACCCCTACCAGTCCTTTTGACCGGCTGCGGCTGTGCGAGTTGCGACCATCACGCGTCGCATCCCCACCATGATGCGGGATCCCCTCCATGTGCCGTCACCAAATCACTCCCGCTCCCGGCTCCTTCCTCCACCGCCAGGAAAATCGCGAGAGGAGGGGTTGAACGCGGCCCTCGCGGCACTCTCTCGAGAGAGCGCTCAGGTGGCCACGCGCCCCGTCTAACGGTACTACGGAGTACCGCTTCCAAAATAAGGTCATGGATATTCACACGTAGTAAACAAAACGTTATTTAACACGACTTACCTTTGACATTAAATTTTCTTTTTTTCCCAGTTACTTAATTTATCACTTCAACAATGCTCAGAATGAATCCCATAATTCATTACAAACAAATAAACAAAGACGCCCCTTCTCTTTTACCATTTACTACAAATGAAATCCGCCATACTGTTTTTGTAGTGCACGAAACATAACACCAGGTGGCGCATTAATTCTATATCGTGATTGGTCAAAAATTTATCATCGATTTGACATGTGTCAATGAAATGCCATAATAAAAATTAAAATTGTTACCATGCTTCAACAATTTTAATTAAAAATTAAAAAAGGTACAATTATTTAAATAGGTACAATTAATATTAGACATAACAAATAATACAGAAAACTTAAACAAGTACCACTAAATCTAATATTAATATGGAAATTGCTGCCCACATCTCTGTATTCTCTCTAAATGCAGCTCAAATAACAGCTTATTGTCATAATAGTAGCTACTCTGGTTGGAATTCATTCCTGGCTCATAGCTTGGTCTTCGTTCTGAACCAGACGATGAACTTGGCGAAGAGATTCCATTTTCCGTATTTATTCCATTAATCTGGCTATGACTAGCATCTTGCGTTTGAGAAACATTAGAGTTTAGGTTGTTATTGATATGCAAATTATTTATCCTCTTTGACAATGGCATAAATTCACACGAATCGTCCTCGCGGGACCTTTTCCTGAAAAGGGAAACAATTATTAGTATCAAAGAATACCATAGGTTAGTTAGATATACAATTTATATTAAAAACTGGTGAAGTAAACATACCTATTCTCTGTCATAGTACGAAATACGTTATTCCCATTACTTCCAATACAAGTATTCCAATTCAAATTGGCGATTCTCCCAAAAGTCATTTGTCCACGAATTCCTGTATCTCTTCTATGAACTTTGTAAAATAATACACGTCGAATAGAAATCGTTCAATTTTTATTTCACAGGGAACAAGGAATAAAAATATGAGACGGACATAAAGTCGGAAATTCAGGTTCGTAACTTTACAATTTCAAGCATGTTGCTCAAATGTCTTACTGAAATTACCATAGGTGTGAAAGAGATAACATAAAGTCAATGTATCAAATTTGAAATCAGAATTACAAGGACAGAGCGCATGGCAGCAGCTGTTTATTTTTTTTTTCCGGTCATGTCATAAGAATCAACGTTTAGTTTTCGAAATAATTAATGTTACCTTTTGTAAATGAAATAAATACAAAATATTTTATCAGCAATAACAAATGTAGCAAATTACTAAATTAGACAAGAAGTTATTTATGTGTACTTAACGCTGAAGTTAATGATGCGATAACAAAACGCAACTAATTTTACTATATCTTCTAGAAGATGGCGCTATGTCTCACTTAGGTCCACATTCCACATAACTATCATTTTTTTTTATAGATGTCGCTATACGCTGTTTACGCCATTCAGTAAAAAAACAATAATGGATGCTACTCAAATAGAGTACATGGAGTATAGTAATAGATTGGGAAAAATAGTACATAGAGTATAGTAATAGATTGGGAAATAGAGTAAGTAATACGAAGAAATAGCTACTTGGACCTCTCTTTCAACGACTTCTCTTCAAGCCAGCTCTGCAAGTCATAGGTGTCAGTAAAAATCGAAGTACAGGTAGGTCTGCAACTAATTACCCGTTAGCGTTACCAAATAAGCAGGTACCTACCTACCTATCTACAATGTGCAATTTCTTGCAGTAACATCATACGAGTAGGTACAGTAATATATTGGGACTATTGGGAGTGACATGTTAATAGGTACCAACGGATCAACCTATAGAACATCATCAATCTTTAACTTACCTACTTAGTTCTACTTCCTGTTCTTGTTTTTAACCGACTTCAAAAAAAGGAGGAGGTTCTCAATTCGACTGTATATTTATTTTTTATTTTTTGTCTGTGTTTGCTCAGAACTTTTTTCTGGGTAAACCGATTTGGATGATTCTTTTTTTATTTGAAAGCTGGTGCTTCACATGTGGTCCCATTTAAATTTGATCAAGTAGTGACCAGTAGTTTTTGAGTTATCCTTAATAATGCGTATTTTTTCCACTTAGTTTATATTGATGATGTTATCATAATTTCCTGTCACGGTTATTTATATATCAAGTAGTGGTATACGAATGTGTGTGGGGTAGGTACCACAACTAAAAAGTGAAAAATAAAATCTTTTTTACAAAAAAACAACCGACTTCCAAAAAAAAACACTAGAAATCGTGAAAAATTACTTTAATTTCGGAAGTCGGTGGCCAAAACCGAAAATACACAACTAAAGACACATAACAAAATTTCCAGTTTTAGCTGACCTCGCATTATATCAGGCTTGTCGTACAATGAGAAGTCAGCATAAACTGGAAATGTATAGCTTGTTATGTAGTCGTGCGTACGAACGTGTTTTGTGCGCATAAAAAATTTTTGTTTGCGTAATGCGTAGCATGATCACTTCTGTCTCTACTCTACGAAGAGAATTATATTACTATTTTCTTTAATTTTGACATCGCGCCGTAGAAATCTTTCTACAATCTTTAATTTTTTTCTTCCGTTTCTATATTGGCTATGCTACGCATGCTGTTACACCGGTGCGGCGCCAGCGCGCGGTGGCGGCGGCGGGCGTTATTGAGCCAATGGTGCCGATTCTCTTGTCACAAATGGCATAAACTAGACCAAAAATCACCAAAATTTAGTTTATTCCTGTCAAACGACGATGTCCCACTCTGAAATAGACTAAAGTGACACAACTATATTTTAATTTGACAGCACTAAGATGGCACTCAGTTATTAATTTAGTGAAAATGGCAATTTTGCTATTTGACTTTGAATTCTGAATTTGACGTTTTAAACCTAAAATTTTGTTTGTAACTAAATCTGACTATTTTTAATCGCGATTAAAAAGGTGTGGAATAAAATTAGTTGTCATGAACTAAAATTCACATCAACACCTCGACTTCAGGTGCAAAAACAATAGGTACTTATCTTATTTTTCTTTATTTTTGGTTTATATCTCGAAAATGGTGTGTCCTATCGCAAAAATAATGAATATTCGACCCCCTTTATAACACCCATAAACCCTTAAAACTCAACCTGTAAGTAAGTAATAATTTTTCATATTTTCTATACAAAAAGTGAAAAATTCCATATAAAACACGTCGAGGGGGCCCCCAATGCCCGCCTCCGGCTCTAAAAAAAAAATCACGGGTTAGGGCAAACAAGTACCTACCACGTGAAGTCGCAATTGTCAATTTCGATTTTAATAGTGTCGAAAAAGTTTTTAAATTTTGAGATTGTTTTTTGCAGAAAGGCTTTAAGATTCTCTTAGACAAAAGTGAGGAATTTTAGTGATAGTTTAGTTACTTTAGTTCGGTGTACAAGAGAATCGGCACCAATAGCGCTATTAACTTGACAGGTATACCAACATGGCCGACGTCACGTGATGTTATGACTACTGCAGCATTGTAGCGACCCAATTAAAAAAAAAGCCCGGTGTGTCATTTTATCCGTATATGTAATTTTGGACGTATGTACTTCTCCTACCTATTTTATTCATCACGGCAAGCGTCGTGCGTCGTCGGTAAAAAAATAGCAATTTCCCTTCCCCTTTTGCAGATTAGATTTTTATGTCAATTATAATGTTAGTGCGATGATGAACCTATACACAAAAACACAGGGCATAGAGATTTGTTTCCGAATCGTCCTGGGCCTCCACTCCCCGTATCTTTTGTGAGAGCGTCAACTAGGCTTCGAAATTAAGAGATTAAGTTAGACGAATGGATATTCGACGTTTGGGCCACATGAATAGGGTCTAGTATGAGTCTAGACTCTGGATTGCCCCTGCTGCCCCGTGATCATGCATCACAAGTGCCATTAAAAATAGGAATGAACAAATAACTTAGCGATTGCTACCGTCTGCCCATGTGGCTTATTTCCGAGTACCTTACTTAACGTGATGATTTTCATGATCAATTGATTATACCAGCACCCTAATTACGTAACACACTATCTATCACAATCTAAATCATTTTGAAGCCTATTATTGCTAATCCGTTGCTTCATATGTTCGAAAAATTTGTCTGCTCAACAAAGTAAATAACGCAATGAATGTTGTTGAACTGTCGAAATGAAACCCATTCCTACTGTTAATATGTTACGTAATTACCCCCCTGGTTGGTAGTAGTACACTTTGCGGAGTAGGTCTTCCAAGGAAGCTTGGAATTCATCAGTAGGTGAATCATTAATTGGTAACCTAATTGTTCCACTCACTGCTGGCTAAGTATACGCTCCTTTCTTTTGTGTCATGCTGCCATCCCTGGCCCTGCAGTCTCGACATTAGATAGCGACAAAAATCTGTCGCTAAGTTGTATCGATGTCAAATTCATTTAATAGATTTTCAACCTTACGCTTTGGACATAAAGTTGAAAATCTATTGAAGGATTTTGACATCGATACGACTTAGCGACAGATTTTTGTCGCTATTCATGTCGAGACTGCAGGGCCTGGGCCGGCAGTCTCGACGTTAGATAGCGACAAAAATCTGTCGCTAAGTCGTATCGATGTCAAATTCCTTTAATAGATTTTCAACTTTATTTCAAAAGAATAAGGTTGAAAATCTATTAAAGAAATTTGACATCGATACCACTTACCGACAGATTTTTGTCGCTATTCATGTCGAGACTGCAGGGCCTGGTCTGTGCGAATCTCAAGTTCTCAACCAGTAGATTATCGTACCAAATACCTACATAATTTACTGCTCAATTTCGTGATGCTCAGTACCCCGCTTAAGTTGTAAAACGTCGAATTCACGAATAAGACACTCGTATGTTGTGTAAGTTGTTTACGATTACATTTTGTGTCAGTAAAGGGTAAAAACTTCACCGAGTCGATTTCTGGCCAAACATGGCGCGCAAAGAGGTGTCGTGTTCCCGCCTTTTTATGGCTAAAGAGAACAACGCGAGGCTGGTTGTTGTTTGTACGGTACCAGATGTCTATGTTATTACTTCGGATTAATTAATTAGATTTGTCTTATATGGTAGACTTTAAGTTAATTATGAGTGTTTGTCAGCAGTGAGAGCAGTGATGGCCCAGTGGTAACAGTAGCGATTTACGAGTTGTACGTCGTAGGTTTCAACCCTGACAGGCGCTTTACTTTGTGAAAATTATTTCATCACCCCTGCTCTCAAAACGGTGAAGGAAACATCGTGAGGAAACCGGCGCGGCGGGCGGCGTGTCCTAGAACCAAAAATTCAAAGACATGTGACATCTACCAACCCGCACTGGGCCCGCGTTGTGGATTACGGCCCACTTCCTCTCACAGAGACGAGGCCTGTGTTCCAGCAGTGGGAACAGTATAGGCTGATTATGCTATGAGCGTTTGTCAGCCCGCCAAATTCAAATTTTCTTTGGTTTATTGCATATTGCAGCTGTTCTACGTCGTATGTTGATAAAATGCGATTCGCGACTGTAGGAATGACATATTTATTAAATAATAATCATCAATTTCTTATCAAACGTCAAACTTTGGAAATTTGTTGAACCTAATTATTTTATCATTTAAATATATCATTCCTACAGTCGGGAATCGCATTTTGATCAACATACGACGTAAAACAGAGTAAAGAAAATTTGAATTTGGCGAGCTACAACTGAGAATCCACCTTAAAATAAAATATAGCAGAACGATCCAATTACCTACAAACAGTAGGTACTCTTATATCTATGGTAGGTATCTACCTACCTACGTAGGTACAGACAAACCGCATAATTACTTGATAATAAATCTAGTCTAGACTTCAAATCTGAGGCATGACATAATAAACGAATGTTGTTACAGTCGTCCAAATAATACAGTGTTAGATGGAGTTGCATGCAATTTTAGGTGCGTTCATATTTCTACTTCTACTGCATAGGTATTAACTCTTTGTTAATTAGTTCAGCGGGGTAATTGTGTAACACGTTATCAGTAGGAATGGCTGTCATCTTGACAGTTCAACAAGATTCATTGCGGTATTTACGTTGTTGAGCAGACAAATTTTTCGACCATATGAAGCAATGGATTAGCAATATCCTTCAAAATGATTCAGATTAAGATTGATAGTGTGTTACGCAATTAGCTAATGGAGAAAAACTAACAGTGCATCTTTGCACCTCGAAAGGAACCTATGCCCAAAAAATTCTTTCTCCAGTGGTTTCGGGCTGAGCGTTGACCTCAATCAGTTCAGTCGTCGCGGATTTAGCGGAACTTCTCTCCAATTTGAAGATGTCATTAAGAATCGTAAAAAAATCTGCCCTAACCGATATTAGTACCAACGTGAAATCAAACAAACGTAACAAACAGTGTGGCAAGAGGCAATTTCCCAAAATTACCAATTTTTTTAGATTTCATCTAATATTCTCCAATTCAAAAAAATTGCAGTCATGAAGATTTAATATGATTAAATAACGGCGACAGTTAGAGGTATTACGCGGGTCGATTTAAATTACAAATTAGGTATGTTGTGTCAAAATAATTGTCACCGGTTACGTTCACCTTTCGGAATGCGTGTATTAATTAAGTGTGCACAGGTGTGTGCAGGCGAATGCAACGCACACGGTCTCACACGGATATAAACTTGTCTTAAATTTAAACGAGAGAGAGCAGGCTGTAAACTTATCAAATTAACGCGGTACCGTTAGCCGGTGCCGTATAATATCACATTTTGGTGTGATGTCGTTCAGAAATCGGCAAGTCGCGTGCTCAGCCTGCGCATCGGCGCGTGAACACCGCGCTTTATCCGCTCTGCTGCATGTCGTGTGGAATTCGCCTTATATGGTAGCGCATCTGCTGTCTGCACCACACCTAAAAAATGTCTATTGTTGTTATAGGTAAAACGGGCGTGGGAAATTGTGGAGCGTAACCTATATTTTAAGCTAATGCGTATCAAACGTCGGCTCACAATACGTGACAAATTGCCCACTCAACTCAAATGCGATTAGGTGATCGATACGCCAATATTCTTAGTACCTACTGATAGGTCATTTCCTTGCAGAAAAGTGGATTCTATGAAAACAAACTTAGTGTCATGGAGTAGATCCCTGTTAATCATAGACTCGGGTTTCCCTCGCAATCCTAACTTAGTATAAATAAGATCTAAAAAGCCGAGTGAAATTCCTTTTCGTTCACGGATGCGTCTGCAAATTTTAATGCTAATTGCAACATTTGCAGCCGCAATCCGAAGGTAACTGTACTGGCTACGGATCTCGGCAAATTATATTCACATTACGTGTACGATTCACTGGTAAGCATTAAATAATAATGGCTCATTGAATTGAACAGAAACATCTATCTATTTATGAGGAAATTCATTATGACTGTGGCACCTTCAGCCTGTGATCCACCCTGCTGAGCATCCAGACTTTCTTCTTTTTTATATCTACGTCAGATAATACCAAAAGTGGTCTAGCCTATTGGTGATGTGGTCTAGTTACTGACCTCTAATATACAATGTATATTAGAGGTGTATATACAGTGTATATTAGAGGTCAGTGGAATATGAAACAACCAAGGTGTTGATCACAATATTTCTTTTATTTTTATTAGTATCTAATGAGTTCATGTAATTCGTTTTTCGAAATCCGAAATCCAAGAGAAGACAAAAAATTGGCAAGACTCTTCCGGTGATCGGAACGTCGGGATTGCTGGAACTACACGTGTGCATACTCGAACATGACTGTTTTTCATAAGCAGCCAATAAAAAAATTAAAAAAAATATCATAGCTTCCTCAGTATGGAGATGTTACTTTCTTAGAGATCCGTTGAGCTGTTCACATCGGGTACCTGTTAAAATACCTACTTTCTCTATTCATACCGTCTCCTCACTTTCACGCAGAGACGACTGTTCATTAATGAGATATAAGATTGTTCGTAAACTTTGATAATCAGATTTAATTTCCCACAATGTTGCAAAGGATTGTGTAAATCGACGGAATTAAATTTAATTTTTTATCACACGCATTGTTGAGGCGTGTGTTCTAACAATTATCATTACTATGTATAATGTTATAATAAGATATCTCTTGATCTTCAGATTCACAGGCCTATTTACAAGCATTATGAAAGTAACATGGAATGATGACACTTTCGATGAAACATCCGTTTGTAACTATACTGTGGCTATACAGGCTATAGCTAAATGTTATGGCTATGCCAAAAGGGCTACAATTTAAATGCTCACCAAAATAATTTTTAGATCCTAAGACTAAGTACCAAGTAAAATATGTTAACTTCAAATAAAATAAACCCACTCTATACCGAGGTACCTAAAGAACAACGTTTTAAGTTCCAAAATAATTATACACTCATCAGAATAATTGTGCGTGTTTTATTTACTTATATTATTTTTGCCTACCAAAATTGATAAATGCTCACCAAATCTTGTTTAAGTTGCTCACCAAAAATAAGTTTGCTTCAAAATGCAAGGGTGGGCTGGGATGCAAGAGCGAGCGAAGCGAGCTTGAGACATGGGGCACCCCGACTCGGACAGGTTAGGTAAGAAGCCTTCGTGGTTATTTTTTTTAAACCACCCAGAAGTAGGAGCCTCGCAAAGCGGGGCTCTGTCAACTACGCCTTATAAATAAAAAAGGGAAAATAGGTTCATTTCTACAATACTTTATGAAACACAATTTGGGAGCATTTATCCATTCTGGTGGACACAATTTGGTGAGTATTTCGAATTTTTTGGTAGTAAAATAGGTACTTTTCTGGTACCTAGGCGTTTAAACAAAAGGGCTCTATCCGTGCCATGTCTCTAAAACATTAATCGAGATTTACTCCCAAAGCTGAAACAAATCACATTCCGCCAGACCAATAAATTCTCTTCAGAATGTGGGCTTTTGAATGAATCATTCACTCGACCATTTCAATCGTCTGTGCGATCTGTACAAATAAAGAATGAAGGAAAGCGCGTTCCAAAGTCAAATATTTCACATTTTCATTCAACACGTTAATGTAAGTTAATTGGTTGATACACGAACACTTGGCCTAAACTCGTGGTGAGTCCGAGTTGTAACATTACTTGCGTGTGATAAACAGTGATCGATGTGAAAAAAATTGTCAATGATGTATAGCGTTCGGCGCGAAGAACGACAAAGCGTTCTACTTCTTTTTAATCCTACATTATTCAAAGGTGAATTTGAAAAAAATAAACAATTGAATGCTAGAGTGCTGGGGCACATACAGCCTTCAGTAGATTTATTTTTATTTGGATCGGAAATTCCAGAGACCTAATCAGCATACAATCATTAATCTAAGTATATGTAATCTCTATGCATAGGTACAATATGAGTTCCGGGCTAAGTAATAACAGCTTCACGGGTCGATCTAAGGTTAAGCTACGCTTGCTGAGGTCAGTCTGCGGATGGGTGACCATCTATTACATACCGAGGCTCCTCCGTGCCTCGGAAAGTATGTTAAATTGTTGGTCCCGGCTGTCAATAGATCTTTGACAGTCGTTACGAGTAGTCAGAAGCCCGAATGTCTGACTACCAATATTTCCAATGGATCTTATGTTACCCAGTAACTGGGTTGTGGAGGTCAGATAGGCAGTCGCTCCATGTAAAATACTGGTTTTCAGTATCAGAATTGCGTGACACGGTTTCAAACACAATCTGAGGGTTTTGAAAGATATTCATAATCCATTGCTTCATAGTTTTGAAAAATGCGTCTACTCAACAACGTAAATGACGCAATGAACGTGACTGAACTGTCGAAATGAAAGACATTCCGATCAATTGTTTTTATGTGTGTTACGCAATTACCCTACTGGTTAGATTGGAGGCCGTACCCAACATAGTTGGAAAAAAGGCTAGGGTGATGAATAGGTACTGATGTTGCATCAGATCTTGCCAACGCCCGCGAACCGTCTTAATAATTTTCAAGTGTTTATTGACACATCGACACTTAAACTTGGAGTGCTAAGCTAACCGAGTAAAGCCAAGTACACACTGGCGCGACGCGACAGCGTGACACAAAGGCACCGCCTGTCGCGCGACGAGCGGTGCCTTTGTGTCGCGCTGTAGCGTCGCGCTTGTTTGTGGGAGCCTTAAGGAAGGAAAGTCATAATGTGGTAAGACTTTAGCAAGCGTAAAGCCTCCCACAGACAGGCGCGACGCGACAGCGCTACACAAAGGCGCCGCTCGTCGCGCGACACGCGGTGCCTTTGTGTCGGGCGCGGGCGTCGCGTCGCGCCAGTGTTTACGAGCCTTAATACAGTAAAGATACATGGGTCATCATCAGAGATCGGATATTCGGATGCATATTTACCTAAAGTTAATTTTTAGCTCGGAAAGTATGGAAGGGGCTTCATAAAATATATTTTTTTGTAAAAGAAACCCGGGATGCCAGGTACACCGGCACCCTAATTACGTAACACACTATCTAAGTATCACAATCTGAATCATTTTGAAGCCTATTGCTAATCCATTGCTTGAGATATTCGAAAAATTTGTCTGCTCAACAACGTAAATAACGCAATGAATGTTGTTGAATTGTCAAAATGAAACCCATTCCTACTTTTAGTGTGTTACGTAATTACCCCGCGGGTTTGTAGTCGGATATAAAGCAACAGCGCAAGCAGCGTAGGTAGGAAGCAACTTCTAATAAAATATTTATTTATTTTTATTAAATTTAGTACTTTATCCTGATTGGGCGTAAATATTACCACGCTACAACAACTTTAATCACTACCTTTCGATCGCTATGATTTGGTCCGGTTTGGTCACTGAAATCTGATGTTAGCGGGATTTTTTTCAATACAAAAGCGCATTCCATATTAACCAACATCTCAACTTTAGTTGAACATGCATCCGAATATCCGATCTCTGGTCATCATCTGCCTAGACTTTTCCCAACTAAGTATGTTGGGGTTGGCTTCCAGTCTAACCGGATACAGCTGAATACCAGTATTTACATGGAGCGACTGCCTAACGTGCTTTCCGAGGCACGGAGGGTTCTCAATATGTTATGAATGCTCACCCATCCATGGACCGACCTCAGCAAGCGTAGCTTAACCTGCGATCGATCCGTGCGACTGTTATTATTTAGCCTTGAGCCCCACGAGTACGGTGAATGGGTAAATATGATTAATTTCGATAACTTCCTCGATTATCGGAAACGTAACTATACATGATATGACATCGATTTTATTTTTCGTGTAAGTACCTAATACGTAAAATTCTTTATAAAAAAATCGCTATAAATAAATGTGATGTTTTGTTGTCGGTTTATTTTACATGCACGAAGTTACTGGGGTGATGTAATTCCGCGGACGTGTGTTTTGATAATAGGTTCGTAACGTATGAAATTCAAACGCGTCCTCTGACACCAATCAAGGTCATAGAGCTACTCGGACGGAATAATAAAATGCTTAGACAACGCAACTCCTTGTTTTCGAACTACCCATAAAGCTGTTAGTATTCGAGATCTTTCATGCTTTTTTTTTTTTCAATAAATGTATTTCACAGTTTATAATTCTACCCTAAAACAATTATGTTTAAATACTTAAATATTTTGTGTTATTACAATTAAGGGGATTAGGTTGTACGCGGAAATCACACAATGTGAGATCAGCTTATACTGGAAATGTATAGCTTGATATGTAGCCGTGTGTACCTACCTAATCCCCTTAATTTTAATAACACAAAATATTTAAGTATTTAAACATAATTTTTTTATTGATTCGCGTCGCGTCTCGCGCCTGTTTGAAGGAGCCTTTACCATAATGAATACCTTTTGATTCTACATACTTACCTCACTTGCGGCACCAACCACTTTTGTTTTTATTTATAGGTTTTTTTTATTATTCGTCATTTTACAATTAAAAGGAAAACTGTAAACATAAAAATCGAATTTCAATGGAAGTACTTAAATGGCGAGCTATTAATAATGTTAAAAAAAAATCGACGGAAGGCTAAGTGAATCACTCAATCCGTGTAAGAATTAATTGAAAAATCTTTTAATTTTACATTCCTATCAATATTTAATAGAATTTATCACAATTTGTGGTATGAAAACGATTACTCGTAATAATATAATAGATTTAGTAATAACAGGAATTTAACTAATCTTGTCGTTTACTCATTTCCTTTAATGTTTGATTACAGTATCATATTATTTGTACCTACCAGTTTATTTATGAAGCAGAAAATAAAACTGCTCTGCTAAAACATTGATAACAATGGAAATTGTTCTGCATCTAATAACATAGTCAATGACGTGATGTTTAACGATTATGTAAGCGCTGGGAATTAAATTAAATAGATTACTTATTATTATACGAAAACGAAACATAGTGACTAGGTATACATATATACATACAACAGGATATTTCCCCTTCCCTTAGAACATATAGCATTCTGGGAGCAGCATGCTTCTCTTCATTGAATCCAAAGTTAGACAGGTGCTGCCTTATTCCAAAACAAGGTTAATCTTTAAACCCAGGACACCATCGAGCCATTTTTGAATTAAGAACTTTTTTCCGAAAAGGTCTATTTACAAAAACTGACGTTAAACTCGGGTCTAAGTTGAACTTTACAGTAGTCGTGATAAAGTTCAAAATACAATAACTGGCTCAAAGGTAAGGCTAGGTAGGTTCTGTAAGGCTTGGTCTTCGTTCTGTAATGAGACCGGTGTTGTTCTACAATAATGAACTGCACTTGGTCGGGTTGGTCGTCAAGCAACCAATAAAAGGTCATGACCAAAACAGTGACAATACCGCGAGAACTGTCCGAGTGTCACAATACAATTCAATCGAATCGTTCATAATGAAACAATAGTAGCCCAGCCACGCATCGATCGGGCATCCGTTAACCAAATCCATTCCGTTGGCGCTTTGAATTTAAATCGTAACGGACATGAACCGAGGCCAAAGACACTGCATGACACGTTTCGGAAGTCCTCTCCTCTCTGTCTTATCTAATTTTAGTGCGCTGTTCACTGTTGTCTGGGCCGGTTTTTTGCTAACAATTTTTAGGAGCAGTTAGTCGAAACGTCTGTTAAACTTGGCGGGAGTATGAATTTTTAGGTTTCGTTATTGTTCAAATTAGCCTCTGTAAGCTTATCCGTGAAGTGTTTTTTGAAGGCCTATAAAAAACGAACTGTTCTCGACTTTAGATAGATTAGTTACTAAGGGACGACACGATCTTCTTACATGTGTTGAATCTGTTAGATAAACGTTGGTTTTATCTTTCTGCTATCGGTCAAACCAGCCTACACTTAGACATTTTTTCTTTTACCGCCATATTTGTGTCAAGACTTTTTTATTTAGCTTGATAATGATAAGCAAAGGAAATAATTATGCCCATTTGCTTCTTTTTCCTGCTGGATTCCAATACCACCCCTTAAACGCAGCTGTGGCCATATATCATTTAAATCCAAAGTCAAGTCAATGTCAGGAGTTAGATTATTGGACGGTGATGTCATAATATGGTTCTTTCACACAGATAAAAGAATAATGTATGGTGGATTTAAAGATTTTACGCTCAAGATCCAGTTTTAAAAGGGCAATTCAATTTGAGACGTCTTCACGATTCTTTAAGGATAAGCAAGTGTGGTACACGATATAAACGCCAAAAGCGATAAAAAATTGGCGGACAAACTATAGTTCAGTCAAGTGTCAATAACGCTTGTAACGTCTAATCAATCATTAATTATACTTCTATACTAATACTAGTATACTAATAATAATATTATAAAGAAGTAAAATTTGTTTGTAAGTTTGTAAGTCTGTCAAGTAATCTCTGGAACTACCGAGCGGACTTGAAAAAATATTTTTGCATTTGATAGCCCAATTCTTGAGAAAAGCCTAGGCTATTTAACATAACGCTAGAACCCTTAGGAGATGAGCAAAAATAAAGAAAGTCAGAAACCCTTCGTCCTTTGTACTTAATACTAATATGCCGTATCTGTATCTATTTTTGTGTGTACAGAAATAATAAAATAAATAAATAAAGAACGCTAACCGAAAACGAAGTGATAGCGCGAGCAGGCCCTGCAGTCTCGACATGAATAGCAACAAAAATCTGTCGCTAAGTCGTATCGATGTCAAATTCCTTTAATAGATTTTCAACTTTATTTCCAAATCATAAGGTTGAAAATCTATTAAAGAAATTTGACATCGATTGGACTTAACGAGCGATTTTTGTCGGTATCTATGTCGAGACTGCAGGCCCAGGTGGTATGATGACACGGGCTGGATCGGGGGATCAAAAATATTCACGCGGAAGAATTCGCGGGCATAAATTAGTCTGCTATATATTCAAGAGAGGAGGTCAATCAGAGATACCTTGACCTAGCGGCTCATTGTCCCAAGAATCTAAACTCTTGGCTTCCCAAAAAGGCATCGACTAAAGATTAAGAGCTTGTGACGGAAAGCGCTAACAATTGAATATTGATCACAAGAGGACAAATAAATAATGGACCAAGGCGTTACTTTGCAGAAATACTATAACAGTCAAAATTTCAAGTCCTATGCTTATGAGAAAATTCTGCAGGTAGGCCAACCTTGCAAAAAGTAGCCGAAAATCTAATCATACGGTGTGCTTGAGTTACCTAAGTTATGATTACATAGGTACCTACTTACCGCTCGTGATACAGTTTTACGACGGGATAGGGCGAATCGGTCCAAAGACAACTAAACCATTTTTTACAATCTACCATTTCACATTCTCCAATTGTTGACCTGTCTAAATTTTATTGTCAAAATAACTTTAAACGATTTTTGTCTATCCTGCGGGGAACACACCAGTAGGAATGGCTTTCATTTTGACAGTTTATTCATTTCATTCATTGCGTTATTTACGTTGTTGAGCAGATTTTTTTTTCGAATTTATGAAGAAATGGGCTAGCAACAGGCTTCAGAATTATTCAGATTGTGATAGATAGTGTGTTACGTAATTAGGGTGCTGGGCTTATTAGAAAGTTACATTGTATGGTTATCTGATATTCATGAATAAAATAAAGATTATTATTATTACTTAATGCGAAACATTGTAGGTAATAGTAAAAACATTGTATGGCTTCACTTTAGTTTCGAAGCTGTGAAAGATGCTGATGACCGGCTGTCACCTTTTAAACAATCCTTTGGTAGTAAGATCTTCAGGGTCAATCAATCTGCCTAGCCTTTTCCAAATTATTGTAGGGTCGGCTTCCAGTCCAACCGGATGCAGCTGAAGACCAGTATTTTACATGGAGCGACTGCCTATCTGATCTCCACAATCCAGTTCTGATTACCCGTAACGACTGTCAAAGATTTACGAATGACAGCAGTAGAACCTCAGGGTATTTAGCTTAGGGCACGCCACAATTGCGGCGGTAAGACCCCTCTTTGAGGAGTGGCTTGAGAGGCGCCACGGCGTCCTCACCTTCCGCCTGACGCAGGTCCTCACCGGACATGGATGTTTCGGGAGGTTCCTGTTTCGAATAAGGCGGGAGGAAACGCCCGGGTGTTACCATTGTGTGGATCGACCGGAGGACACGGTGGAGCATACGGTGGAGGTCTGCCCGGCTTGGGCAGAGCACCGCCGTGTCCTCGTGGCGGCGATCGGCGGCGGCGACCTCTCGCGTCCGGCCCTGGTTCAGGCCATGGTACGGAGCGAGAGGGAATGGGAAGCCGTCACCTCCTTCTGCGAAGCAGTAATGCTCGCGAAGGAGGAGGCGGAGCGCGAGAGGGAGAGGCAATCTCTACGCCCTCGCGCCCCTAGCCGCCGCAGGAGGAGGAGACACCCTGGGCGTCGGGAGTCGATTGCCGACTCCCGGCCACCGTAGGCGCGGGCTTGCGGACGGCGAGCAATGGGCAGCTCGCCGTCCGGTAAGGACCAGGCCCGGGTCGACGGCGCGTCGTGTTCCACGCGCGCCTCAAAGAGATGTCAGCACCATTGACGGGGTCCGATAGGACCGATGCCTGCCGGGGTCGCGGATTGTTCGAAAGAGTTACCGTGGCCCTGGCGCACAGGCAACTGAAGGAACACGGGTGGGTTTTAGTCAGTAAGAGTCTGACACGCCCTTCCGCTCCGCCCAGAGCGGGAGACGTCATTTGATGATTTCCCACCCAAAAAAAAAAAAAAAAAAAAAAAAAAAAAAAAAAAAAAAAAAAAAAAAGGGTATTTAGCTTCAAATTGTCTCGATTAATCTTTGCCAATGGAAATTGAGCCCACGTTTCGTGTCATATTTGGGCACTCTACATATTACAAGGTGATTCGTGTAATCTTGCGTTTGTTTACGTTAGTACTTACTTGCTGATTGGTCGAGCACGTAGGCGAAAACGTTTAACCTTATAGTTTGTAATAGTGGCATATTTTTGCTAATGTTTGGTTAGTTGGCTGTACGCTTGCAAGGTTTTGGCCTACGAATATAATTCTGGTATTTCCTCCTTGCTTGACAGCGAAGTATTCTACTGTCCACACCAGATTATCTCCAGGCAAGTCCTGTCGCAAAAATAAAAGTTATTATAAAATAAAACCCAACAATGACAAAAACAAGAACTAAAATCGAAGGGTTCCGTAGTTGGGATGAATTTATCCCAAGAACAAACTTGAAATTGTAATTGATAAATATGTTCTCCCATACGTTCCAACTGCAAATGTAAGTTGGTAGACTATTACTCGTAAACTTGTAAAGCCTAGTTAGCTGTGATAATTTAAAGCTTAATATTATGCAAACGGATCCCTGAATCTAAAAATGTTTTTTACAGACCCGTAATATTTTTGAATGGCCTATCTAACGATACCCCACACCACGGGATAGACGAGAAATAATAACAAATATCCCCTCTTTAGGTGTTCAGGAGCAACCTAACAAAAAAAAATATTTCATGGTTTTATTTTAAGTACTACTTTTCGGCGTGATTAATATGTATATCCATGCCAAATTATACCTTTCTAGTACTAAGAGTCTTTGAGCTAAGCAGCAGACGGATGGACAGACGGACATGGCGAACCTATACGGGTTCCTTGTTGACTACAGAACCCTAAAAAGGTATAAACAAGACATCACAGACAGAAAAATTAAAAATCTGGAGTCACATACGTCATGTAATTAAGGCATAAAACGAACAGATTTTGCAAACCAAAGAAGTGGGTAGATATACCAAATTACCAACGTATCTACCCATTTCTTTGGTTTGCGAAAATTCAACAGTAAAATTTGGGGCTTTTGTAAGTATATCTATAATTATAGATAGCCAATATATTTTCAGAAATTACTCCTTAAAACCTTTCATTAGATACCAAAGATGATATAAAAACCTTTTTTTTCCGGCAAATCTTTTCTTCCGCTATAAGCCGCCATGTTGGCATTTTTTGTGACGTCACATAGCCTACAAGCAGCGGACGATCAAGACGCTTCCAACGATACCACATTTGTCAAATTATGATAAGTAGTTTAGAAGTTATGATGGAACAGATGAACATACATACATACCGGTCAAAATCATAACCCTCCTTTTTGCTTCGCCGTAGTTGGGTAAAAATATGGCACTAACTTACTTGTATGCGTGGGTGCAAGGCCATCTATGACGCTTAATTACATGGCACAAAAAGGGTTGATTAAAGGCTCTCACAAAAAGTCGCGAGGCGACTCTAGTAGAACACTTCATGCACATTGTTCTCTATAAGTCGCGTCGCGCCCGTTTGCGGGAGCCTTAAAGCGAGTTAACCTTGTTCATAAGCTATTTAGATGAATTTATCCTTTCATCATCGTTATCAAAAGAGTCAGGAACACAAGATCTTACACTGGGACTTTCAGTACCCTTTTCCTAACCTCTACCCACAGTTACAAAAAAGTAACAATTCATTAAAAATAAAGTCCTTCAGTGATCTTCTCTATTCTAATTTCTTTTAAACTATTCGAATTTCGAATCTCAACCACACTAATAGCTTGCTGAGTTGTCAAATGTGTATGCCACCGAAATTGGGGCTATCGCGTACCTCCGCTACTTTTCAATACTTTTGCAAATTAACAACCAGACGCCATTTTAGTTCAATGATACAGCAAAACGAATTGTTCTAAACATATTATTAGAACATGAATTTACTCGTGTTTGCAACGTTTACATTTTGGCATCAGGGATATCAGAATTCGGGGTAAACTAAACGGGGAAAACTCTGTGCATTTGTCATCTTTTATTTTGATTTTAGGTAGATACACAACACAATTATGTTCATCTACATATAGAAATATAGAATACCAAAATAAGTACATCCTTTTTGTTGTATTTTCCTCCTACATATTACCTTCATTGGATATTTGTTGAGGATATGTTTAATATACCGATTATATTTAAAATAATAACATCGGAATACCGGCCCTTTATCCTCCAAAGTCTTGTTGGTGGTGTGGTGTTCATGTTTACTGAGGTAAGTGCTGAAAGCGGAATAAAAATGAGTAAAAAAGTATTAACTTAAATATAAACCCCTTTATTCATAAGTTTTTGACATTTAAACGTCAGACATGTATTGTTAAACAGTCGCTAATCATTACTTAACTTTAAACAACGTTTATAAATAAACCCCAAAGAATTTATGTGAACAAAATTTCATTACCTTATTAGCGCACAAACCTCTTTGGACGACATATTTTTTTGGCAGCGCCATTCGTAGACAGTCGTTACGGGTGGTCGGAAGCACAAAAGTCTGATAACCAGTCTTACCAAGGGGTATCGTGTTACCGTAAATGAGTTGTGGAGGTCAGATAGGTTGTCGCTCCATGTAAAATACTGGCATTCGGTTGCATCCGGTTGGACTGGAAGCCAATCCTGGCGAAGTTAGGAAAAGGCTACGCAGATTGATCCCTGCTTTGATATTCTTGGCGTTTATCGTTCAATTTTTAAACGCGGAAATAGGAAGCATTTGAGAAAGTTTTTAATAAAGACATAAATTAACAATTTTTATTAAATGTAAATAAAATCTGTCTTCTTTTGAATCATAATTTATATGGTATTATGTAAATACACTTATAACTGCGGACGTTAACGTTTTAATCTTTCGATTCCGAAATCTGAATATTCATGGCTTCGACTAGAAAATCTTGGAGTTCTCTTGTACCGCCAGGTCAATGCCCTCTCAAACGAATTAATATAAACACGCACCTCTTCTTTCAGTACGTATTTAATTCAAGCTTAAATATTCGAACAATTAATTTTACAGTTTATGCTATATTAACTTTAATTGCAAGAGTAATTTTTATTAATTACGTACCTACCTAATTATCACACACCTGGGGGTCTACTTTAGGCACTAAATCCGCAGTTTCGGCCGATGTTACGGGCGTTGCCAACTCCGTATCACTTATGGACATAAGAATAGTTCGGAGCCCGACCTAAGAGTTAATGACACCACGATGTGACAGTAGTCCCTACTCCCGATGTGTTTTTACCTGTCCGAAAAATCGGTTGTAGGCTTCTCTCCAAAATTTCAAACAAATTTCGGACGGGTCCGTATGAAGAAAGAAAGAAAGAAGAAAGAACGGTGTTGACGGACTAAGGCCCGTATTACAGAACGTCACTCAATACTCAAGCATTACTTAAAACTAGATTCAAGCCATTTGATTGGTTGAAACTAGTTTTAAGTAATGCTTGAGTATTGAGTGACCTTCTGTTATACGGGACTTACAGACTAGGCCACCAGAGGAGTGAAACTCGATCGCTTACCAACGATAACAATTTAGTAAATACCTTAAATGGTTATGAAAATATTTAAATGTAAGTAAAACTAGGTAGTTTTACTTTCCAAAGAAACACCTTTCAGTTAATAACAATCGGGAAAAAGCCACGTTGTTCCTTCACAAATTGGGTCTCTTTGGTTGCCCTTATAACAACCCCCTGTAGAGTGTAGGTTACTGACCTTCCCTTTGAACTCATCTCATTACGAACGTTGATTAGCGTTCTCGTTCCTGAAATTATTATTTCGTCTATTTCCGGATATCTTCGCCTTCTACATAATAATTATAAAGGTGTACTTAATTGAAATAACTGATAACCTGAAAAGGGATCATTGCACTTCATCACTATAAGAACCAGGGCCGGATTTAGGGGAGGGCATCCGGGGCGACCGCCCCGGGGCCTCCACAAAAGAGGGGCCCCCACAATAGAGACTTCGAAAAAAAAAAATATTTTTAAATTCCGACGAGTAAACACTAGTAATCAACTTTTCCTTTGATATTTTTTTTCGCTGTTTTACACACGGTATGTAGGTACAACGATTAAGGTACCTTGCCCTTACTGCCCTATCTAAAAAATCCACCCTCTTTAAAAATTACTGAAAAATGCGGGGAAAAAGTTATCGTCTGTTCCACAAAATTTTTGGGGCCTACACTTTTTGGTTGCCCCGGGGCCTCCACATGCTTAAATACGGCCCTGATAAGAACAACTTACTATAATGGAAACAAGCACGAAATCGCGAAAAAAAAAATACAGCTGCTCCATAGATTTTGTTGATCTACTTACCCGTTGATGTACCTATTTTAAGTGAACACAAATTCAGGGAGAGCCGATTTTTTTTCAACATATCTTTGTTTTTTCCATAGTGAGCGTTGTCAAAAATGATGAGTGGAAACCCCTTTTTCCGGGTTTTCAGTTATTTTCAACTAGCTGCGCCCCGCGGTTTCACCCGCAGAAATCTCGATCCCGTGGGAATATCGGGATAAAAAGTATCCTATGTCCTAATCCAGGTCATAGTCTACCCATGTGCCAAATTTTATCAAAATCCGTTCAGCCGTTTTAGCATGATTGAGTAATAAACATCCAAACATCCACACTTTCACATTTATAATATTATATATTATAAGTAGGATTATTATTATATATTATATAGTAGGATTAGTAGGATTACACCTTTGTATGTAAAAGGCGAGGATATCCAAATAGAGCCAATGATAATTCGAGGAACAAGAACGCTAATTATCGTTCGTAATGAGATGATTAGCGTAGCGTACATCGAGGATGGTAGAGTACGCGCAGGATAAGTCTTCGCGCGACGTTTGACCTTTAAGGTTATCCCTGCCAGCACGTTTAATCACTTTCGGAAAAATGATGCCGATTATTTACTTTGGGAAACACGGAACACCACACACTCTTTTGACACCACACATAATTACGTAACACACTAACAGTAGGAATGGGTTTCATTTTGACAGTTCAACAACATACATTGCGTTATTTACGTGTTGAGCAAATATTTTTTTCGAACTTAAGAAGCAATGGATTAGCAATAGGCTTCAAAATTATTCAGATTGTGATAGATAGTGTGTTACGTAATTAGGGTGCTGATATAAACGTGGAGGAAGGTGGCAAACGATTATTTCCGATTTCGGCCGCGCGCAGACTTATTTAAGCGCACAATCTAATTCTTGCATTCTGTCAATTGACAGAATACTGAAGTTACTCCAGCCGCCATGACAGAATGCCCCGTTTTGACAATATTTAAAATTAAATACCGTTAAATATAAAATTAGTTTAGTTAATGTTGCTACTTTGCTGAAATATTCATATTTTGAGGGTTCTCAAAAACCGTCAACTAGCCTAGAGACTGAAGAGTAATGTTTTTCGGAAGACAGTCATCATTTCTACCATACTGTATTTATTTCCACACAAATAAATAGCATGTGTTGTTGTGCTATCAAGTGAAAATATCTGCAAGGACATAAATTTTATACGTTAAAATGCAAGTTTCAACAGACGTGCTCACTAGTTCACCTTGACACCGTTTAGCGTTTCCTTCCTCCCCGCAGTGTTCATGTTATGGTTCTAATTATACACACCTGCTCCCCAATTCCCTTGGCCACGGAATTTACACCTGGCTAATGGCTTTTCCACACGTGGCCATGTTGGTATGTCGGCAGGGATTGTATTGGATAGATATCATTTTATTTCTGCCATGTTATTATCGCTTTTCGCAATTGTCCCATTGCAGGACAAAGGCCTGCTCCTACAGTCTCGACATAAACAGCGACAAAAATCGGTCGCTAAGTTGTATCGTTGTCAAATTCCTTTAATAGATTTTCAACTTTATCTCGAAATTATAAGGTTGAAAATCTATTAAAGAAATTTGACATCGATTAGACTTACCGACCGATTTTTGTCGTTATATTTGTCGAGACTGCAGCCTGTTTTTTAAATACTGCTTTTGATCTTGAGCTGGTGTGGGCAGATCAATGTTGTCTTTAGGTATCAAGCTCGTCTTGCCATCTTCTCCTAGGTCAGCTTCGTGTTTCCTCAGGACGTGATCCGGTAATTTTTGCACCAAGTAGGTACATTATTCTATTTCGCAGATACCTACATAATGTTGGTTTATTTTATGGTAAACACACAAAACATAACTAATGATGACATGTACGTTTCGGTCTAAATAAACAACGTCGCGGTTTCTAGAAAAAGATAAATTTATTTACGACGTATTGTTGCTCCCGTTTTAAATAAATTAATTAAATTAATTCTATCCTTAAATAATATTTTGTTGTTGCTTATTCAGTCCAGGCATTTAATTTGACTAGTACCTACATGAATAATTAATATAATAACAATAATTAAGTACATAATAACATCTTCACGTTTCTCGAGCAATTAATTTAATTAGAGTCTGATTAAAATGTCCTAATTAAAACAGTAGAAACAGTAAAGATTTGTACAGTTCTTTTTGAAATATTATGTTACGCCAAGTTGCCAACATTAGGTACACATTCCTATGAGCATGCCTATGTAGACAAGCCGCCATAGCTTCCCTTATAGGCTCCTTCAAATAGTCGCGACAAGCGACGCGAATCGCACGCGACACAAACGCACCGCCTGCCGCGCGACGAGCGATGCCTTTATGTCGCGTGCGATTCGCGTCCCGTGTCCCGCCTTTATGAGTTAGAACGCTAGCATTGGCAACAAGCTCTATTATGGAATCTGCCATCTGGATATGGCCTCAAACGCCAAGGTTTAATGCTCGCTTCGTCCAAAAATGGCCTGCGGTCGATACTTGCGTTTGCGCACTCGCTAGGCCTTTTAAGGCTTCCCAGTAACCTTATACACTTGAAGCAGTGAAGGCGATCGCAAAATGGGACGGAAATTGTCTTAGAAGCTAAGCTTTATGTTTATTACTTATATCCTTGTATTTGCACATCGCTCTTGAAGGTTATGCAACGCTTGCCAAGTTCTGTCTGTGGATGAGTGACCATCCATAACATACCGAGACCCCTCTATGCCTCGGATGGTCCCGGCTGTCATTTATAGATCTTTGACAATGGTTACTGGTAGTCAGAAGCCCGAAAGTCTGACAACCAGTCTTGCCAAGGGGTATCGTGTTACCCAGTACTTGGGTTGTGGAGGTCAGATAGGCAGTCGCTCCATGTAAAATACTGGTATGAAGCTGCATCCGGTAAGACTGGAAGCCAACCTCAACATAGTTGGAAAAAGTCTAGACGGATGATGATCCTTGTATTTGCAATTCTTGCGAAGTAATTTGCCTAATAATAAATATTCTTCGCGCGTTTTCCAGCTATAAGCGAAGATGTGAATAAATTACTGCCTGTAATGTTATTTCCTGTAGGAGGTAAAGTAATTGTATTTTGATGGATCGCTGGAGGTCATTGAATTCGCTGTTAGCGTAATAAAGTTGTGTTGTTTGTCCTGGATTTTACAAGTCTGCAGTGTGATGAATCTATTTGTACACCAAATAAGTTAACAACGTTTGAGAATCACTAAACTAAAAAAATAGGTCAACGGGAAGTACCCTATAGGTTTTGATTCCCTTGCGAGTGTCAAAATATGAGTCAATATGCGACATAAACGGCCGTATCATTTGATTGTGTTAACTTAGAAGTTCGATTTTTTTCACAGTTCCAAGGGATTGCAGGCTTGGGTATTTGATTTTAATTTCAACTTGATACCACCACGCGTTCCTGGGAAAAAGGGTTTTGACAGACGGACAACGAAGTGATCCTATAAGGGTTCCGTTTTTTCCTTTTGAGGTACGGACGAAACTCTAAAAACACACATAAACACACATACCATAGCAAAAGTGTCGTGACGGTCAAAAGGTTACACTTTTTTCGGTATTACTCTCATTCGCCAAGTGTACAGAGTGTAACGTGCGATTAGGAACTTCGTTCCAATAATTATGTGAGACTACAGTTTAGAACAGTCAGAGGATTAATAATGTATATTGTCGTTGGTTGCTCGATTATTCCACGGTGTTACATCGAGTTTCTTTTCACAGTCTTCTCCCTTTCTCTCGATATTATGCATTCGCGACGTGACATCGTTTCCCTCATGAACACGCAGCTAATACCTACCTGAGGTACAAATGCATCAAATCGAACGTGAAGATATTGAATTTAAACAGCTGCACAGTGTTCTATTTATGCTATGTTTAACATTACCCAAGGTGCTCAAGTATTGCTTTGCATGTGAGCAATGAACTTGCGCGCGTCTCGCTTGCCTCGACCTTGCGCTTGCGCCGATCGGTAATAATTACTATACAGTGCATATCGCGTGATCGCTTACAAAACAAACTGCTGAAACGAATCGGTTATAAATAGCTGAAGTTACTGTGTCAGTGATTAATATTACTATGTAATCCCAGTCATCCCCAATGTACCACCTACTTGTCGTTATCTGAGGATGTGGGCCTGTGGGGAATTATGATAAGCGCCACGGATGCTGGGAGACGCCATTTGCTATATTTTTTGCCACTGGGTTTCGGTACTTTTCTATCAGTACAAAAAAAAATGTGGGTAGCTACGTGATTCCTGTTTGATAAAATTACTCTCAAGGTCAATATTACCCAATACCATTTTTAATGTTGAGTCTGGTAAGTAGCTGAGAGTTTGCTACTTACCAGACTCAACTAATTAATCTCATTTAGATCAAATATAATTTAGATCTAATAAAGCTGAAGAGTTTGTTTGTTTGAACGCGCTAACCTCTGGAACTCTCAGTCGGATTTGAAAAAATCCTTTTGCATTTGTTAACCCAATTCTTTAGAAGGTTTAAAGGCTATTTAATATCACGCTACGACCCTTAGGAGCCGAGCAAAAGAAAAAAGTCAGAAAGAACACTAAGCGAAAACGAAGTAATAGCGCGGGCGAGCGATAGGATGCGACGCGGTGGGTCGTCGGGGTCCGTTTCACTCAAGTGAAGTCGCGGACAGAAGCTAGTGTAAAATATACGCTTACAGAGTCCGCACAACACCGGTATGTAGGCATAATATTACAAGCCATATGGGTAATTACGTAACACACTAATAGTAGGAATGGGTTTCATTTTGACAGTTCAACAACATTCATTGCGTTGTTTACGTTGTTGAGCAGACAAATTTTTCGAACATATGAAGCAATGGATTAGTAATAGGCTTCAAAATGATAAAGATTGTGATAGATAGTGTTTTACGTAATTAGGGTGCAGGGCCGGCAGTCACGACATTCGATAGCGACAGTTGTCAAATTCCTTTAATAGATTTTCAACTTTATTTCCAAAGCATAAGGTTGAAAATCTATTAAAGGAATTTGACATCGATACGACTTAGCGACAGATTTTTGTCGCTATCTAATGTCGAGACTGCAGGCCCTGGTATGGCGTAGCCGACGTGGCTACGCCGCGCCGCCGCCACTGCTGCGCCATAGCCCCGCATCAGACTACGAATTTCGGGCTTAGCGGTAAACTTAGCAACTGGTAAAACTCATGGTATAATAATATACTTCGCCAGGTATAGCATTCCGAGACACAGTGGTCACGTGGGTGACACAAGCCTACGTCATCACCGCTATGTTACCAGTAGTGTGTCATAATAACTCCCCAACCGCCTTTATTACCTGTGCGAATCCGATAAATCAATGAGGTTTTAACTAACAATTACGTCGGTATAAGTTTAAATTGAATTGTTTCGTTTGATTAGAAAAACAAAACGACAATCTAAATGCTCTATTTTTTAACAAAATGGTGACTGAAAATGTTTCCATACTTCTTGTTTTGTTGCAATAAAGTGGCAACTGGATAGTGACGTAAGCTTGTGTCAATCTCGGAGTGCCAGACCTTGTTTTTTTAGACTATGGTAAAACTAAAAGTATTTAAAATCGGTAGGTACCGGAAACCGTGGAGTCAAATCTCTGGTTGGGCAAAATATCAAAATTAAACATTTATGAATTTCATATACCTACCTACTTACCTAACCAAAAAGAAAACACGTCACGTTAAAAAAATATTTTCCGGTTTTCGGGGTATCATATTATTGTTTATCGTAAAACGTAAACCTAAACCACAAATTCATTCCAATTAAAGTATCAACCACTGAACACAGTAGTAGGTAGAGGTTTGGCGTTGGCCGCCATGATCTAAATTAAAACAATACTCGTAGGCAATATGTTTATTACCCCACAAGAGGATACCACTACTCATCCTAATTAGTGCCTAGCAATAATTAATATTATTTCCTCTTACAGTACAATGAGAACTCGAACCAACTATTTCTTGTTCCAATTGCCTACCAGGATAAAATAGATGAGGCTGGAACATGCATGCAGCATCTTCTGTTACTATAGTTATCCTGTCAAGCAACCAAATGCTCAAACCCAACTGACATAAAAAAGTACAAAGATACACCGTGCAAATAGCCGTACATCGTACAAAATAAACGATCAATGACCCCCATGCTAGGAAAAACCTGTGTTTCATGACCCCCATGCTAGGAAAAATCTGTGTTTCATGACCCCCATGCTAGGAAAAACTTATGTTTCATGACCCCCATGCTAGAAAAAACTTATGTTTCATGACCCCCATGCTAGGAAAAACCTGTGTTTCAGGGGTCTTATTGCCGATGCCTTTGGGTTTAATGTGCTGTCTCTGTAATTTTCTGGTAGATAGGTAGTCAAGGAATAAATATGTTAAGCACATAAGCACCTTAAGGTTCATTTTACTTGCACTTTACTATTTTTCCGACTACGTCTTTTTCAACATCTTTATAAATAAAATTGAAATGCTGTATTCCTTGGTAGTTGCAAATTTTTCTTTTAAATCTTTCGTAATGAATCAGCAGCCTAATTACGTAACACACTATCTATCACAATCTGAACCATTTTGAAGCCTATTGCTAATCCATTGCTTCATATGTTCGAAAAAAAAATCTGCTCAACAACGTAAATAACGCAATGAATGCTGTTGAACTGTCAAAATGAAACCTATTCCTACTGTTAGTGTGTTACGTAATTACGCCGCAGGTTTTTATGGAAAGAAAAATTTTAAAAGTTTCCCGGAAAGTTTTCAAATTCGGGAAAAACTGAACGTTCTTTTTTCAATGGGATTTTGTGAACTCTAAGTACAACGGTCGAGTTGTAGTTTTGAATGAAAATGACAGTTCGAAAAGGTGACATGCGCCTGCTTCTATGTGGGAACGTAATTTGTTTGAAAACTGCTTACCGAACATTATAACCCCTTGACCGTACATACATATTGTAGAGACGTTCTGGCTTTGTTGGAGTATTCGTAGTACCTACTTTATCTATACAATATAAATAAAAGGAGAAACTGACTGATATATCAACGCACAGGCGAAGCTACAGGGCCTAGGAACGTGAAATTTTGCACACGGCTTATAATGAAGGGGAGCACTAAGTAGGGGTTATTGGAAATTTGAACCTTTAAGGGGGTGAAACGGGGGGATTTTGTTTGTATGAAAAAATCTTATTCCTTTAGTTAATAAACTTGGCTGGCACGAATACTTATCTAAGTAAATAATAAAATTAGTCTTTTTTTAACTTCCCTCTAAATGGGGATTAGAGGGTGTTAAAGTTTGTATTTATGGAGAAATTTTAACGTGTGGTCGTATTAACTCGAAACTCGGTATTTATACTTAAGACTGGAAATAAAGAATAACGTATATCAGGGTTTTTCGTAAATCTACCCCGAACGGAATGAAAAGGGTAGTAAATGTTAGACGGGGGATTTTATTGCGTGATTCATACAAATAACATAAAGGTCAAATAAGAAACGTCACATACGATTTTAATAAACTCAACCATTTTCGGGGGGATACTTTATTGTTTTTATTTATTAAAACTTCATGCACAAGTAAAAACATACTGTACAAAGGCGGACTTTTTGATTGTTTTTCCATTAAATCAACATGAAAATTGACCGGAATACTTTTAGATAAGAGGATAATCATGCATTTTCGAAAAACTACGTAATGCGTGTTCAATTTTGTAGGCGAAAATACGAAATTCACGCGGACGAATTCGCGGGCGAAGTGCTAGTTAGACAATATTTACCGAGTTGATCAAAATGTAGACCTCGACACTCCGACAGTTATCACTACCTACCTTATTGCGGTTTGGTAATTATGATAAGAGGAATACGATATTACTACGTGTGTAGATAGTAAATTGTAAGTTATTTTTAATCTGCGATAAATACCATTATGCCTTTAAAATATAGGCATTTTTGTTTAAAACAATAAACTGTTGTACCTATTTACAGTAAATATTATTAGTTCACAATAAGGATAAAGTATAAATAATGTAGTAATAAATAATAATAAATAAATGTTTCAGACATGGTTGTGTCCATTTACTAAATAAAGGTCCGTGGTTAGGTAAGTAAGACATTAATAAATAAATAAATTGTTTACAGTTTATTATTCAGATACGAGCAGCATATCGTACGAACACTACCTATCGCATTTTTTTATTATAAGGTTTAAAAAAAATATATAATTTATAATAATTAAATTATAATTTTAATTATAATTTATTATATTTTTTTATATTATAATTTTTAAATAAACATTTTTTATGATGATAGGTATAGGTATACCTATCATCATTATTCTCCTACTCTACAGGTACAAGTTCGTAGCCGACTGCAGGCAGCAGCAGGCGCGATGCGACTCTTGTAGAACAATTTCTATTAAGTTTTTATAGAAAATTTTCTATTACAGTCGCGTCGCACCTGTCACGCCCTTTCTATCCAACATAATAATATATACCTACTTACCTACCATTAGAAAAAATAAAGTTAAAAACAAAACCCAACTACGACAAAACCGCCATCTAAAGACTAAAAAGGTTTAATACAAGACATCGATGTCGATTTTTTAGGTGTTCGTAAAACTGGAGTCGTAACTGGAGACATATTAGTCCTTTGGCTTTGCCGAAGTCGGGTACAAATGGGAACTGCTCTTTATTTCCGATCAGCGGTGCTATTCTCTAAGGATACAGCATTGCGCGCAAGGCTTGTATCCTTAGAGAATAGCACCGCTGATACTCTGCGGTGATAACTTTATATTTTTTGATGACCCTAATTCAAAGGCCTCGTTGCTCTTGTGGTCGCAAAAGACACTTGAGTTTTAGGTTCTTGGGTTCGATTCCCAGGTCGGGCAACGTATTATTGGGCTTTTCCATCAGGTATTTCTCACTATAGTAGCCCCGAGTCTGGATTTGTGCCCAAGTTGATGGGAACAAGTTTGCTCCCTATTACGTGGGACTTAAACATAACTGGCGAAATGTGGGTGTAGTATAGGTACACCTCTGCCTGTCCCTTCGGGGAATATAGGCGTGATGTTATAATAATAATAATGCTGTATCTCTACGTTGACGTCGTGGTGGGGCTCGAGCGCTCCTGAAATCTAGGTCTTTACCGGTAGAGTTTACTTTGCCGAAACAGGTCTAGGGTGAGGAAACTGACCAAGAGAGATACAGAAACCCGCAGGGCAGCATGTGGCCAGCTGTTGGGCAGCAGCGACCCCACGGACCCTGTCTCCCGGGAGAAGTCTTGTTCCTCACCTCTGGCTTGCCTTTATTGGCTGGCTGGAGTGAACAATGACGAGGAACAGAGCTCCCACCTCTTTCTTGCTTTTATTGGCTGGCTTGAGTGGAGATTCGCAAGAGCAAACGTGCTCGGAGGAAGGAAGTGTTTCAGTAAGTGCTGGTAGGGATCTTGACATCTTCCGGCTCTGGGATTGTTCTGATAGGTGTGGAATACCTCTCGACTCCTCAAGCACCTCAGGAAGTGTTGCCCCCTTGTCGCTACGTCACTATGTGCTAGCGACGGTTTCCGGGATCCCATTATTGAGTGTGCAAGTCACCCCCTGCCATTTTATGCGTGTATATATAAAACATTGATCAGACAGGGGTCATAGTCCTTCAATAGTTCTAGGTAACTAGTCCACTTTAGGCACCCAAACCAATATCTTTTTCCATATCCTGCAATAGGCCAACATCAACCGGGGGTTGTCCTTGGGTACACTTGCACAGTGCATACAGGGATAATCGCCTGCTTGTGCTTCACTTCCTTTACTTATAGAATCTCACGGGCCTCTGCGAGTTGGCTTCGGCCCCTCGTATGCCTACCAAAGGTCCGGGACCCTATGGTCCTGAGATATGCGAAAAGCTAAAAAATAAATAATAATATGAAATTTGGGTCAGATAAGTGCAAGACATTACATATCATAAGAGGTAAAATCAAACCTGGCAGCTATGTATACAGTTAATGACACCGACACAATTGCAGCAATGGAACCAACAGATTTATACAAATATTTAGGATACAAACAACTTAAGGGGCTCGACCACAGAGCAATTAAACAGACACTAAATACAGAATACTGAAGGAGAGTTAACGTAGTTTGCAAAACACAACTATCAGGAAAGCGTCTTATTAAAGCCTTGAATACTATTGCCATACCAATATTGACATACTCATTCGGAGTAATAAAGTGGTCAAAAACTGACATCGAACAGTTAGAGAGAATAACGCACACAATACTCACAAAACACAAAAACCTGCACCCTAAATCTGCGATCGAACGACTCACCATCAAAAGACAGAATGTAGGGAGAAGCTAACCGACATCGATAATCTTTGGCAGAAGCAAATCACTAGACTAAAAACATTCTTCTGTTCAAAGTCTTGCACTAGTAACTTACACAAAGCTATTTCTCTAAATGATTTTAACTACACCCAACTTAACTTAAATGAACAAAATATACAAAACACAAATAACCCTGATCCACAGAACCAAAAAATTTAAAACTTGAAGAAGAAAGTCCTTCACGGTAGACACCCTCATGATTTAGAACAATCCCATATTAACATAGTGGCGTCTAATAAATGGGTTAAAATAGGAAACCTGTTCCCTGAAACAGAAGGCTTCATCATAGCTATACAAGACCAAATCATGAACACCAGAAACTATAAGATATTTATCATTAAATACCACTACAAACGATAAATGCCGCAGATGTCATATTCAATTAGAAACCATACAACATATGTATAACTGGAGCATGCACAACCCTTACACAGACAGACTTCACTGACAGACACAACCAGCACCCTAATTACGTAACACACTATCTATCACAATCTGAATCATTTTGAAGCCTATTGCTAATCCATTGCTTCATATGTTCGAAAAATTTGTCTGCTCTAAAACGTAAATAACGCAATGAATGTTGTTGAACTGTCAAAATGAAACCCATTCCTACTGTTAGTGTGTTACGTAATTACCCCGCTGGTTGCAAACATTATTCATCAAAAGTTAGCACTCAAACTTAAACTCACAGTCTCATACAAAACTCTAACACTCCTTACTACAAGTACACACCACGAACTATCCTAGAAAATGATACACACAAAATGTACTACGATCGCGCAATACTTACATATAGGACTATCCACTATAATAGACCAGACATAGCCGTACAGGATAAAATAAGAAAAATCACTTACCTTATAGACATTGCAGTTCCTAATACTCATAACCTACAAAAAACCATATCTGAAAAAATAAGTAAATATGTTGATCTTAAAGAAGAAGTCACAAGAATCTGGGGACAAGAAAAAGTGAACGTTATCCCAATAGTTCTCTCCACGACAGGCGTTATCCCCAACCATCTTCTCCGTAGCCTGAAATGAATAGATTTAGAAGAATCCGTTTATATTAACCTACAGAAAGCTGCCATCTTAAACACCTGCAGAATAGTTAGGAAGTTCATGCAGTTAGAGGAAGAAAACACACCCTCATATTAAATACACACCACAAGATGCATTTACTTGGCTTTGGCCCGTAAATGTAGGTAAAACCAGCCTAAGACCTGAGAAAGAAAAAGCACTCCCAAAAATAATTATTTATTTATTTCATAAATAATTCTAGTCCATAGTTTTACACACACATTAAAAATTATAAACTGTTTTAAATTCTAACAGATAAAAACCCAAAATAAAGTTGTGATTAATTAAATTTAAATATTCAACAACTATAGTTATATTATGTGTATGTCTAATGTCAGTCAAAGGATGAGGGCCAATCCTTGACTCCGTCCTCCAGGCTGACGCCGAAAATATTTAACGCATGACGTAACCAGCAAATAAAATTTAATTTACTGTATTATACCGTGCCCAAGAATTCACAATAATCTTGGCGATACCAACTGACGTCATCCAGTCAGCTGATAGCGTATTTTATGGAGATTATAACGCACCGTCTCATACCTGAGCTTGACGATATGAAGGAGGAAAAGTATCAATAATATTTTAAGTATTGGTTGGATATATCTGGATTTATGGATGATTGTCAATGATTAATCATTTTCTTGTAAGTGGTAAACATCATAATTAATTTGGAGAACGTAGAAATTGAGGACGAAACATTCGATAAAGATGAAAATCTCGTTTCTTGGGTAGAATAATTTGAAAAAATCCTTCCTTTTGAGATTTTTATGGTTGATCTGTCTAGACACCAGACACTAGACACCAGATGTAACCAACCACCTGTCTAAGCAGAAATACCTACGATGCAGTTTCTGACTCTTCACAATGTACTGGCTACCATCCATGCCGCACTATAAATGTGAGAGATATGTTTGTCTGGAATTCTGGATCTAGTGTAGTGTAGTCTGATATTATTTTGTTGCTGATTTTAAATATTATTTTGGAAAAGATAATGATGTTTGTAGTTAACTTCGTTGAGTATTTTTGATGTGGAGTAGAAGCCAGATGATGTTTATGGATTTATGAAAATTAATAATGTAAGATAGTAGATAGCATTCACTTGTTGAGCTTTACTTAGATTTTAAATGTGATATGACAAATTCTTTGAATTATTCAATTTAACAAGTCGTCGACCAGCAAGCATTAACCATGATTCGTAGGTACCTATTCATGTTTTCCAGTTAGTTAAAATTTAAATATTTTTTCCCTGTACTCACTGCCATGTAATTTAAACCTACATGAACATCATCAGTAGTGTTTTAAAATAAACACATAAATATCGGACAGTGTTCTAAGGAAAATGTAAATTTTCATTGTTATTTCATTTACTTACAATGTTTCCTGTTTGCCCAGAAATAACCTCATTTGTACATTAATTGTGTTTGTCGTAATTAAATATATAACGACGTGCATTTATCTAATTTGTTTGTGCTTTAAATACAATAGCTTTTACTACTGAATTGTACATAGATTAACTACTATTAACAAAAATGCGTTAATTTTCCTTGTATGATAAAATTCGAGATCTCGCTTGGCAACTAGATTAAAATGCAAATTTTTGTAGTAATATTGGCATGACTTTCCTCTAAATGATGCGTCAGGGCAGTATCCATGACGCAAGTATTAATAACTGGGCCCTTTTGAAAGTGAAAGTTGAAATACATTCGCTCCAGTAGTTTTAAGTGTCGTGGCGAAGTCCCGTCACAGAAACAGGTCACCTTATTCGTGTCAAAGGTGGACTATATTACGGACAACGGCATCTACCACCATATAATTCTGATGATTTCACAGAGTAAGTATTTCTGGCTGTAGGAATTCAATTATCTACGTTGAATTCGCCAAGCAGAATTTTTCACGTAACACATAATCATAATAGGTGCATTAGAAGTGTTTAGAGATATACTATAGTAGTTCAGATTTAGATGCCATTAACTGGCACTGAGCAGTGCAAGCCCAGTGGTATGGGCCGCGGTTTACGATTTGTACGTCGTAGGTTCGACCCCAGACAGGCGCTTTACTTTGTGTAAATTATTTTATCACCACTACACTGCTCTCAAAACGGTGAAGGAAAACATCGTGAGGAAACCGGCATGTTCGAAAACCAAAAATTCGAAGACATGTGACATTTACCAACCCGCACTGGGCCCGCGTGGTGGATTACGGTCCACTCCCTCTCACAGAGAGGAGCCCTGTGTCCCAGCAGTGGGAACATTATAGGCTGATTATGCACGTTATGCAACTGGCACATTGGACCGTAAAACGGAAGTGTGAAGTAGACATGTTCAACAATGCATGAAATAACTATTCATCCCACCAGGACATAAAATATCGCATAATTATTTATAGTTCTCAATTGAGTCGCACCTTGAGACAATAATAACCTAAACAATTTTTAATGATCTTACATTACAATATAATAATGACGTCATGATACAAATAGATGATCGAATCTGTGATCGAGACGAATCGTCACCTGATTCGATTACATGTCGACTATGATTCATGCTGTCAAACGCTTGTGAGAAATCTCTGAGTCACCGGAGGGCTACATCAAGGTTCATTCAAACAGTATGTACCTACGATACTTGATTTTAAAGTACATTTTGATTTAAATCTGACATTACTACAAGGTAATATTTAACATGGAAGGGAGGATATATCTTGTTTTCTGTATATTCTATGTATAGCCATTTTCCTTGATGAAGTCATCAGAACAATAGCAGACTCAATAAACATAAAATTAAAGTTATTTTAGGCCCTTCACGTTCCATCTCTGTTTTCGTCCACGAGAACTCAATCAAAGTAATTAATGATGATTTATTAACATGGATATTAAATTGAGTATACTTAGGTCAAGTGCAGCCCTGCGCTGCGGACATCTTAATATGTAGTTCCCTTTATTGGAAAAGGCAATACGTCTCGTAACCTTACTCGGTAAAGTAATAAATAAAACAGTGAGACCAAGGTGACTCCGAAAATGTTCCGGATTGCCAATTTGAGTATCGCTAAAAAGGTAGCGCTCGATATGTTTCGGTAATGGCCACGTATCGTACTATATTATAGGTACGTTATGTTGTTACATATTCAACGTAATTAGTTGATATGCTAAGGCTTGATTAGAATCTAATATTTTAACTGCTCTATCTTTACTAGGTACCTATTTTTATATCTTTAAGGTTCCCAACTATCTGAATATTAAAATATATAAATTTAATATTAATTCGATTAGTCAAACTTGTATTCTAAAATAAATATATGAATCTGCAATAATACGAGCTACATCAAAACACGGCAAATTATTACGATTCAGGAAAAACGGAGGGTGCAGTCGGATGAGTCATGCAACCCCATAGCGCACCCCATGCGACGTTGCACTGGCGGGGGCGAAACACGGTGGCAAGCCGCGGGGGCGGGAGCAAAATCAATACACGCAGACGACTGCACAATATTATTCTATACGTATATGTATTAGGAAATATTTAACAAGGGTGTCTCGAAGCTCTATTGATTTATGTCTACCTCTGCAGTGTCGGTTGAATATTTTACCCATTGTAATTTATAACATCCAACATTATTACTTTAACTTTGAATGAAAGTATTTACGATTAACGTACCTAATTAATTTTACGTTTTAGTCTTCCACGTGTATTCGATGTGTCATATTATCGTGGATCTGGTTTAGCTCCGAAATTGTACCACCTACGCTTCTATTCAACAACAAATAGTTTGTTTTTGTCGCTTCGCGAGTAGCTGGTCGTTTGTCGCGAACAGCAAATCCTACACGAGTAGTCGTCCACTGGCCGGTCTGGTCCAGTCACCTTCGGACGCACACATAGATTTTTTGCACCACGTCCGTGCAACCACTGTAACATCCTACCTACTAGAATAAGATATTTCTCATCTTTTACATCAGTTAGTAATGCTTTCTGCTCTTTTCATAATTATAATGAGAATATTTACAACGGTAGAGTATTAAACTAATTAAATATTTGTAGGTTAATGTTAGGCGTTTGTGGCAATTAGCGCAAAACAGCTGAATCATAGAGAAAGTACGGATAGACTGGAGAGAAATTTCAGTATTTTAAAGAAGCGTATTGGTGACCCTGAGCGAGTGTGTTGTACAGTTGTCCACTAGGAGGTGGCAGGTACGTGAGTGTTTACGTGTACAGTCACACTGCTTCAGATAACGTATAGTGCTATAAAATCGTTATCAAAGCATATCGTTATCATCAGATTGTGGATAGAACCGAGTGCGTTACCATATATGGTGACAAAAATTGAGGCAGCATCAGGCAGCTCGTGATTGGCGGAAAATAAATTGTTGCCTATAGTACGTGAACTCTGATAAGGCGCGTTTTATATAGTTTATCCTCAAGAGCCGGTTCTCATTTAGTGAGGTGTGCTTGACCGAAGCAGCACGAGTCGTACCTAGTCATTAACTTATTATTTAACAGTAAGTTTTGTTTAATTTTATTAAATTAAATTGTGGATTTTAATAATAAATAACTGCGAAGTTTTAAAACTGAAAATATAACAGCGTTTAAAGCCAGTGTTTAATATTATATTAACTACTGTGGAAACTACATGTTACATAACATTTTTACGTAATATTAGTGAAGTGTTTTTGGATTTAGTGAATTTTTACAACCTCATCAGTTTTGTGGCAAGTTGTCTACTGAATTTGAGGGCTTCTGGGTTCGAACCCCAGACCGGGCAGTGTGCTTTTGGGGTGGTTCCACCCTTATATTCTCCAATGTCCTTCAGTTTGTAAAGAAAAACAGAATTTATTCTCAATGATTTCTCAAGTGATTCTTTCTAACCTATTTAAAAAAAAGTTACAGCGGTGCCTTTCCAAAATGATTATCGTTCTTTTAGAGATAACGTGTATCAAATAATCCTTTTATCAGTGAGTTGGCACAAGGCGTGACTGTTGCGTTAGATATAAATTTACTACATAACGGTTGGCTTTTGCTAGGAACATCGTTCTTCTCAATCAGTCTATCACTCACAATAGAGGACTATCTTTCAGGAATTTCACAATCCATTCTTATTATTTCAGACTAATTCACAATGTGCGACGAGGAAGTTGCTGCGTTGGTAGTAGACAATGGCTCCGGTATGTGCAAAGCCGGGTTCGCCGGTGACGACGCACCCCGCGCCGTGTTCCCCTCCATCGTGGGCAGGCCGCGCCACCAGGGCGTCATGGTCGGCATGGGACAGAAGGACTCGTACGTAGGCGACGAGGCCCAGAGCAAGAGAGGTATCCTCACGCTCAAGTACCCCATCGAACACGGCATCGTCACCAACTGGGACGATATGGAGAAGATCTGGCACCACACCTTCTACAACGAGCTGCGTGTGGCGCCCGAGGAGCACCCCGTGCTGCTCACGGAGGCCCCCCTCAACCCCAAGGCCAACAGGTAGGTCCCGCGCCTAGCGCGCCTCTTCTGCACACACAGCCGCTTGCAGCGAGCACTGCGAGCCAAGCTCTGCGCTCTGAGCCGCGCCTGACCATGTCTTTTGTTTTGCAGAGAGAAGATGACACAGATCATGTTCGAGACCTTCAACACGCCCGCCATGTACGTCGCCATCCAGGCCGTGCTCTCGCTGTACGCGTCCGGTCGTACCACCGGTATCGTGCTGGACTCCGGCGACGGTGTCTCGCACACGGTGCCCATCTACGAGGGCTACGCGCTGCCGCACGCCATCCTGCGTCTGGACTTGGCCGGCCGCGACCTCACAGACTACCTGATGAAGATCCTCACCGAGCGTGGCTACTCGTTCACCACCACGGCCGAGCGTGAAATCGTGCGTGACATCAAGGAGAAGCTCTGCTACGTCGCGCTCGACTTCGAGCAGGAGATGGCCACCGCCGCCTCCAGCAGCTCCCTGGAGAAGTCCTACGAACTTCCCGACGGACAAGTCATCACCATCGGTAACGAACGATTCCGTTGCCCTGAGGCTCTCTTCCAGCCCTCATTCCTGGGTATGGAAGCCAACGGCATCCACGAGACCACTTACAACTCGATCATGAAGTGTGACGTCGATATCCGTAAGGACCTGTACGCCAACACAGTTCTGTCCGGAGGTACCACCATGTACCCTGGCATCGCCGACCGTATGCAGAAGGAGATCACAGCCCTGGCCCCGTCCACAATGAAGATCAAGATCATCGCGCCCCCAGAGAGGAAGTACTCCGTATGGATCGGAGGTTCCATCCTCGCTTCCCTCTCGACCTTCCAGCAGATGTGGATCTCCAAACAGGAGTACGATGAGTCTGGCCCCTCCATCGTCCACAGGAAGTGCTTCTAAGCGGCAAGTAAGACTATTCCTAATTTATGATGCCCTACACCAGGCCCCTGATTGGGCGGCTCAAATTACGCTTGTGATCTTTTATTTAAGTTCAGTATTTAAAAATAGGCTGTAAGGTATCGTAATATGCATATTACGTAATAATGAATGCGGAACATTGTCGATTCCGTATTTTTGACAAAGATTTTTATTTATTTATAATAAATCGTTACTAACCTGAACATTTTTAATAAAAGATAATTTATATACCGGTATAAATCTGCATTTTTCTTGCTTTCTATCCTTTCATCTCATTACCTACGTATTTAGCTTCTTATGTGAAAGACGGGGTACCGTTTATGATAGTCATAATGACACGAATCTGCAATTCTCGCAGACCGTCTACAGCTTTACTGGAGTTTCTAACTGCAACTGCTGGTCATTGACTGTTCCATTTTACATATTTTAGTTTATATATGCGGTACCTAACGGAACTCGACGTCCGCAACTTTATCTTCATGGGCTGCTTGATTATATAATATTTCATTATGTTACTAATCATTAATGGTATCGAATTGGGAAATATTTGGAGTATCGTAATGAAATAGCACGATAACATGGTTATCGTGACAAATTCCTTCATACAAATTAATGGTAGGTTTTATAGTGATAAGCACATTCATTACAATCGGTTCAAAGAAACATTTATCAGGTTGACGTGAGTAGATATAATACAATCAGTCCCTAGTAACTACCTAGTACCTCTACCGTCTACCTAATTGAAGTAATTAGCACTTCTAGCGAACAAAGCAATATTCGTGCAGCATTTAATATCACTAATGGAATATTGTAGGAACATGGGCGAGGCTTCGATAATTCCATTGGAACAGAGAAAACCGCACCTATTAGCTTTCAGGCTAACAGGATATTAAACCCTGAAACTACGCAGTTTGGATATTTTTTGCACTATGGGAGGATATAGGAATTCCCACAAAAATATTAAATGACCATTAATATGTAGTGGTCGACTGTTGTACCTACCTACAATGTTAGCTGTACTTAATAAAACAGTCGTTGGCTCTTGCCATTAAATGTCATGGCACTTGATACTCCACTTACAATTTGATAGGCAAATTCAAGGTTTAGATAAGCCCATGTTTATCACAAATATTCAAGCCACTTATTATCATTATTTTATAACAACTTAATAATGCCCTTCCAATGTTCAACTAGACGATTGATTACACCTACAATTTCTAACACTTAGTTACGATTACGATAAAAAATACTCGTAATATTAATGTTATGTAGGTATAGTTTCCCTTATCGATTTCTCCGAACAGGAGATATATCGATGAATTAATCTCCATACAAATTATGTTTTTAATCATTTTTTGGATTCGTTTTCTAATCTGGTTATATGATTATATCAAATATTCTTGAATCAGTTAATGATACTGGCCAAAACGGCGTTTAAAGCCGTCATTGAAATTGGGTTTTTGTTATGATTTTCGATGTTTACAAAATAGAGAGTGATGCGTCACACTCACATCACATTCGCATCCCTACGTGGGATAGCGTGTAGTTTATAATAGCTGACCTAGAGCAATGTGTAGTCGAAATCCTAAAATACACGGTTATAATTAGATGGACACACCCACCACGCGTTCGTTTCGTCTGATGCGCGATGACGTCACGGGCGCGGTTGCCGGTGCAACTGTTCGAACTTCGAAAGCTTTCTGGCGCGTCACTTGGCCCTTGGCAGCATGCGGTTGTTTCCCTTGCCAACAAAGAGTAATGGTCTCTAATGATGGTAGTAGGTAGACTACCTATATATAGGATATTGTCGGCATCAATATTGATCGAGTCGTGTACTGGGCTCGCCTTATGTTTTTTTTTTTAACCAAGACCTGCGGGGTAATTGCGTAACACACTAACAGTAGGAATGGGTGTCATTTTGACAGTTCAACAACATAAATTGCGTTATTTACATTGTTGAGAAGACAAATTTTTCAAACTATGAAGCAATGGACTAGCAATATCCGTCAAAATTATTCAGATTGTGATTGATAGTGTTTTACGCAATTAGGGTGCTGATTGTATACTTTAAACGTTCAAAGACAGAGTGAGCACATGGTATACATTGTACAGAGCATAAAATGTCCAGTTCGTGGCATTCCTATATCATTTAAACTCAAAAACGGCTTAAGTATCTTTTTCCGGAATGCCAAAAAAGGGACATAAATGTCCCTTTTTTGGCATTCCGGACGACAACAAATTAAAAAATACAGTTTTTGTTTATGTAATTGTCGTCTAGTCATTCAATTGAACAAACGTTGTAAACAAGAGACAGAATCCATGCGGATAAACCAAATGCAAATAAAAGTTGTTAAAACATACTTAATATAGGTATGAAAGCCAGAGCAAAAGCCCTGCCCGGTCCGTAGGGAGTTAGGGATGAGGGACCGATTGAACGCAGATATCAATGTGAGCGTGTGGGGGCGAATTGTCCATGGGGGTGGACTGTGGACATAATGTCATTACAATGAAACAGTGGCCTGTGCCTAAAGCTTACAGATATTAAATGTAACTTAGGTGGACAGTAATGATAGCACAGCAAAGCAGAAATCGATTTTCTATCTCTGCCGAGCGAGTACTTCAGTGGATAACGGGCTGTTTCGCCCCCGCGGCCGCGGGCTTTTAGGGTAACGAGGGTCTGACAGCAGACTTAATTGTGTATCTAGTAGTGTTTTATTTTTTTCTGTGAAATCTAGGCTGTCTGCAAAACTATTACCTAGACATGCCAGAACTGTCAACTAAGAATTTAATTATAAAACTTGTTGGTATTTTCAGAGATACCTATTACTAGTAAAACATAGCTTTTGGTGTATGCAAGTCAAAATTTTGAGACCCACCCACACACGCTCAAATATCAATATAAACTTCCTTCATGATCCAAAGAAAATATTCAATTTTGAGAAAGGTACGGTCTATTCTATCGAGGAAATCCTAAGCGAAGCCGATTCCAACCACGAAGGTATCCCATACATAAGGACGTTGCCAGGTTTCGCGTCAAATATTCACCGCATGAAATCTGCCGAAGTGCCGACACCCCTCACACACACGCTCAAAGCCCACCCCGATGCAGGCGAGGGTCAAGGGCGAGAGCGGGCGGACGATCGATCCTTTCGCCTCCCCCGCGCTCCGCGCATACCCCTCCGACGTCTACCCGACTAGACTGGTATGTGGCTCCGAACCAACTTACTAATACAACTGTTCCATTCTTTATTTTTTCTCGCATAAGGTTCGCAGCTTTGTCTTTAGTTACAGACAGTTTTGGCACATCACTAGCATCTTGAGATATTGAATTTGTCTAGAATTTAGCTGCATAAATGATTTAGGTGTACTTAATTAGATTGATGCGGGTTTTCAATATTCGACTTCGTTATCGAAATTTGATTTTCTTTGCTTGCCTAGTTCATTATATGTCAGCGTGGGCTAAGGACATAATGTTATTTTGAGGACGAAGTACCTCAGTTCAACCTCAGACCAATAAAAAAGGTTGAACAGTTGACTTGTGTTGAACCTAAAAACGATCTAGCAACTCGTATTTCAAAATGCTAACCCAGCTCTTTCTCAAACAAACTCATAAATCATTCAAAAACCAGCCTCTATTTTTATCCAGAATAGCAAAAATCCATCTCTTTGCCTTTCAGTGTCAGGTTGATAAAAAATGTCCACAAAAGGACAGCCTGTCCTGTCCGCCCTTCATCACAGACGTCCTTTTACCTTGCGACCATAGTAATGAACTTACTCAAATGAAAATATATCTTGTGCGATCGTTATAAGACTTGTTTTAGCTATTTAGGTTTCCAATGTTCATATATGGCTGGACTTCTAAATGTGGAAGTAGGCCAGTTTGCATCAGATCCCAGTCCATTGACGCGGTCATACGTGAAATGTGATCGTGGACAATTAAGTTCTGTCCTACTTACAGATGAATTGCAACTGTTACTAATAAGAGTTGATAATTACCTAGGTACACTGCGGTACATAACATACCCAGTTGCAGTTTGATTGAACTAGACATAAAATAACATTACGCCTTATTATTTCCCCGAAAGTTTAGGCAAAGGTGTACCTATAAAGTACACCCACATTTCGCCAGTTATTTTTAAGTCCCATGTAATAGGGGGCGAGCTTATTGCCGTCAACCGGGCACAAAATCAGACTCCGGGTTGCTACTGAGAAATTCCTAATGGGAAAACCCAATAACACTTTGCCTGACCTGGGAATCGAACCTAAGATCTCATGCTCAGCAGTAGTGCTTGCGACCTAGACCAATGAAGTTGAATTTCTAGAATTTCTAATGAACTGTGAAGTAGCCTGAGCATTCGAGTTTGCAAAGAAAACTTACCACTACTTGACACACACATTAATATTGATCCTGTCATGTTTCGGATTTCTATAAATTACCACACGTTTTGCAGAGATAAAAACGTCGATGTGCAAAAGACGAAACGCGGAAGAACATTTTGTTATTGTCTAAAAATGTCTAGTTATACATACGTCGTCGTATATATTTTTGCATGCTTCGCAGAAAGTTGACATGCATAACTTAATTTGGTATTCAGCTCAACCTGCTACAAATTACATAATATAGTTTTATAACTGGTCAACAAGTTGCCAAGGCAGGCGATAATCGTTAAAATATGTAACACTGCCAAAATTACAATTCTGAATACATATCGGGCAGTTTCATGTTCGTGATCGGCATTTTATTTCAATATTTATGATAGCTGATCAGAGAAAGACATTAGGTACCCTTTTTGTACATCTATCACATTATTTATTCTGCAAAACTAATATATTTAGCAGAGTTGTCGAATCAGCGAACTTTCCAATCAAATGCAAATCATCTCATCACATAATATTTAAGATGTCTTTAGTTTCTCTTAAACTATTCAATTAGGGGTTCCACTAGGCTCGATCTTAGGTTCTTTATTATTTAATATCTTTGTTAATGATTTTATTTTTCAGTCAATAATAATTATCTACTTTTAAGCTAAAATCAACGTAAAAAATAAATTACCTGAATAGATTCATAGTCAACGAATAAGGTAGGTAACTAACTTATATTTTGGAAAATCTCAAAAAATTATGAGTAGATTTTTCATTTATATCTACATTATGTAGTATCAGTCAAGGCAATAATTTTGGACCTACGTAATTATGTTCTTGAATAAAAAAGGGTGAGAGAATTTCAAAGTAATTCGCATGGCTTTTTGCAAGGATACGAACTTTAATATATAAAAGATGTTTTGTAAACTTGGCAGTCCGTAATCCAAGAGAGTAGGTTTGACTTTGGGATAACCTATTTATAAAGTCACATGTAAACAGAAAATTTGGCAAGGAATTTAGCAAAGCAAGTAACGATACTTACATAAATAAAGTAATAAAATAAAATTAGAAATGATTGGGAAAGTCAATACATTTTTCATATAAGTTTGTGATGTTGCCGACAACGCATCAGCCTATAGAGACCTACTATATCTACTTAATAAAATCTTAAATTCACTCACTGACAGGCAAATCAGTATAACGAAAGTGAGCACTGAGAATTTTTGGAAAAACATCCCCTAAAGGGGGGGTGAACGTTTGTATGAAATTTTGTAAATTTTGCCGGTGAGAAATTCTGTCGGGCAGGCGCACGGCTTGTACCTTCATAAAAGGTATACTTACGACACCTGCAACACCAAGAATTGATGTAGGTAGATCCTCGAAATCCTCTAAAATTCGTTGGATGGCGTTGGCTTGTTGTTGCCTGATTAGATTATTGACAGAGCGAGCGCGAAGCACGAGCGAACCGTCCCCGTTTCAGCTTGGGCAAAAATGCTTTCGTATGACCGGATGGCCAGCTGTTCTCCTCTACAGGTCGCATTTCTCAACAGATTCTCGTGAAATTTTGTGAGCAGGTTGAATAATTATATGGAATATTTTTGTCGATTCAGTTTTTCGACATTTTTCAAAATGGCGGAGATATGGGGTATGAAAACAAAAACAAAAACTTTTCTCAGCCATTTTACGCTCTTTGCGCGCGCTTTTTGTTTTAAAGATTTTGTTTTATGGTGGGCGGTGAACATTTATTCAGTTTTAAGCTATGCAAAGACAGACTCGCGAGGTCTACAGCTAACAGAGCCACTAGTTTATTATAAGTACCTATTAAGTATAACAAAATATTCAGGAAAACCGATGCTTAATAATTATCAGTAGGTAATACTAGTGACTCTAGTGAGTTTCCAATTAAAACAATTTATATAAAATTTGAAATTGAAATTGATAACAAGTGCAGCCAAAAACTTAATTACTAAGGCAGCAGTCTCATATGGTGTTTACCAGTCTGATCATTATCCTGTTCTGTTTGAGTGTAACTTAACTAAAATTAATCAGAAAAGTAGTAATAAAGTGCGCTGGGGTGAAAGAAACGGTGATCAAATTAATAATTATTATGAGTATTGCAATGATAAACTAAAATTGATAGATTTTCCCGATCAATGTATCGAGTGTTCTCACAAAATGTGTGATAATAAGGATCACAACTTATTAATCAATAATTTGTATTTGGAAATTGTATCTACTCTCCAAGAGGGTGCACAGTATACATATGTTGGAAGTAATCGCATTAAGAGACACAAATATGTCACAGGCTGGAACAAATATGTCAGCGACGCTCATAGGGAGGCTCGTACGTATTACCAAACGTGGCTATTGCATGGTGCTCCCACACAGGGGTCAATGTATGAGAAAATGCGCGAAACACGAACACATTTTAAAACGAAATTAAAATTTATTCAAAATAATCAACAACAAATTAAATTAGATATTTTGGCCAAAAATCATTCGAAAAAAGAGTTTTCTAAATTCTGGAAGTCCACTAACAAATTAAATACCAAGCCGAGTCTCGCTGCAGGTGTAGCGGGACTGAGTGAATCGAAAGATATTGCCAACCTTTTTCGAAAACATTTTAAGGTACAGTCTCTCTTGCAAATAGACCGGCGGGTGTTCGATGATGAGGGGAAATTGTCGGGGTCTGGTGAGCTTGCTATAACATTCACAGCTAAACAGGTGGCTACTGTTGTTAAGAAAATGACAAGAGGTAAATCGCCTGGCCACGACGGCCTTAGCATCGAACACCTGAGGCATGCGGGGCCACACTTGTATAGGGTTCTTGCTCTTCTTTTTAATTTATGTCTCAGTCACCGTTATTTGCCGCAGGACCTAATGCGTACAGTGGTGGTTCCGATTATTAAAGACAGGACAGGGGACGCCTCTGACGTGTCCAATTACAGGCCTATTTCGTTGGCCACGATAGTCGCCAAGGTCTTGGACAGTTTGCTTGATCAACAGTTGGCTAAACACGTCGAACTCCATGATGCGCAATTTGGCTTTAAATCTGGTTTATCCACGGAAAGCGCCATTCTGTGCCTCAAGCAAACTGTTCAATATTATACTTCCCGAAAAACACCTGTTTTTGCTTGTTTTTTGGATCTGTCAAAGGCGTTCGACCTGGTGTCGTACGAGGTACTATGGGATAAGTTGCGGAGTGATACAACACTACCGAATGAAGTTACATCCTTGTTTCGTTATTGGTACCACCACCAGAGGAATAGTGTCAGATGGGCGGAGGCTCAATCGGATGTGTACGAGCTGGAGTGCGGGGTGAGGCAGGGGGGGTTAAGCTCACCACGCCTCTTCAACTTGTACATAAACCAGCTAGTCGGTGAGCTTGGCAGCACCAGAGTTGGATGTCACATTGATGACGTTTGTTTGAACAATATTAGTTATGCGGATGACATGGTGCTGTTAAGCCCATCGATAGGCGCTTTGAGGAAACTGGTGGCTATTTGTGAGTCATATGCAGTGTCCCATGGGCTCAAGTACAATGTTAAAAAAACCGAACTTATTATGTTTAAGGCGAGTGCCATAAACTACTCTGATATTCCTGGTGTTTCGCTCTGTGGCACTCCTTTAGCATGGGTGACTAAATTCAAGTACTTGGGTCATTGGGTCACTGATGATCTTAAGGACAATATGGATATAGAGAGGGAGCGCAGGTCGTTGGCTGTTCGATGTAACATGCTGGTTCGAAGATTTGCACGTTGTACGAATCAAGTTAAAGTCACTCTTTTCAAAGCTTTCTGTCAATCATTCTACACGTGCAGTCTTTGGACCCGCTTTACGCAGCGGACATACAGCGATCTGCGCGTCCAATATAATAACGCGTTTAGGATACTGTTGGGGCTGTCGTGGCGTTGTAGTGCGTCCACTATGTTTGCGGAGGCGCGCACAGACGATTTTTACGCCATTATAAGAAAAAGGACCGCCTCCATAGCCGGCCGGCTACGCACCGCCACCAATAGTCTCCTGAGCGTGTTTTCAGATAGGTGGGACTCCCCTCTGCTGCGCCACTGGGTGAGGATCCATACCAATTGATATTATATTCTATTATCTCCTCCTTATTACTAACACTAGTCATTAAGTTATTTTGTTGCTACTAACACTATGGACTTACGTCTGAAATAAAGAATTTGAATTTGAATTTGAAAATATATCAATTCATCGAATTTACACATGTAAAACAAATAACAAGTGTCGTCAAGGTTCCTAAAGCAGCACATACGTGTAAATGATTCACACCATCCAAGAATACTACAAATTACGTATTCCAATACCGAAACATTTTACAATACAATGGTCTAACGCGTTTATATTCTACGCGACGCGCAAGAGTTTCCTTCGTTGAGTCATTTCTTATGAAGTTGTGATCCTGTGGAAGTAGTGCCTTTCTTATGTTTATAGGTATTGTGTAAATTTGATATTCATCGTATTAACTACAATGATCTTTATTCAGTTCTATGATTTCTTCGGTTTTATCATTTAAGTAAGTATATTTTACTAGCTTTTACCTGGATAAAAAGTATCCTAATTGTTAATCCAGGTTATAAACTATCTTTGTTCCAAATTCCATCCAAAACCGTTCAGTAGATTTTGCGTGAAAGAGTAACAAACATCCATCCATCCATCCATCCATCCATCCATCCATCCGTCCTCACAAACTTTCACATTTATAATATTTGTAGGAAGGATAGTAAGATTAGTAGAAAGTAGGACAGGATTATGTTGGATTCATGACGCCAAACTTTCGAAACAGTTATACAGGGGAATGGATGAAAAATGAAATAATATTAAAAATCAATGTATTCATACTGGTGATAAGGTTGACTAATGGGTAGTGATTATTGTTAATATAAAAACAAACACATGTGATATCCGGCGTGTGAGTCACCGACAGTTAAGTTAATAAGATAAATAAACACTGTTTCCATGATTTGTCACGTCCATAAATTCATGCAAAACTTGTTTGGTCAAATATTTAAATACTATAAAGAATTCTGAAAATGTACGCTATGCCATGCAGCCATTAAATTGTTAAAGAACATCGGTATTTTATAGCGGAAGAAATCAAATCTCTATACACGATTCAGCTCTACATAAGGTTGCAGGACTGGTTATCTCTTAGCTGCCACAGCTCATTTTAATTTAATTTAATATTTGAATTGTTTTTGTCTTTTTATTACGGATGCTTCTAACGTTCTGCATTGTTCTCACATGCATAATTTCAACATGAGTGATGTAACCAATATTTTGTAACCATATTTTGATTTTTTTTTAAGTCTCCGTGGAGTTTCTTGCTTGTTCTTCTCCATAGGTACCAACTACGTTTTGGAACGGGCAACTAGCTTCATCTTTCTGATTGACCGACCCCTTGACAATTCAAAAGTGCCTGTAATTGGTTTATTTGAAATAAATGCTTTGAGTTTGCTCGTACAACACCAATAAGTGAAAATATTCAACTAATGGAAAAATAATTTAGCCGTCTCTATGGATGAACAACCCCAACCGACCCTAACATAGTTGGAAAAGACATAGCTATGATGATGCTGGTTGAACAAATGAATATTAAAATGACAAATTAACCTAATCTAATTTACAATAGGTACCTAATTATTATATTTTGGCGATGAACACCAAAAAGCTTTTGAAAGAACGGTAACCCGCTAAAATAATCAGAGCATGTTGGAATTTTGTATGAATTTGAGAATAATTATGAACACTTGGCTGAAAACGTTGAACTTAATTTTAGTTACTGATACTTTCGCACCGAAAGAAATATCGACGATCGAGAAATTGATGAGCGAGCAGAAACTGCACAGCAGAACATCTGTCCGATGAGTTGGCGGAACAACGGAACCGACCGAGCGAAAAACCGAATCATCAATAGGTATTTACAAGATCATTTCATTGGAATTTTTGTACCTACCTTATAGAACCCTTTCACCACAGGTAACCAGAATTAGGTATTGGCAAAACCAATTCGTAAAATCTGCACTTTTTGAGAGAAGGTCCTCCTAGCGGCTACGAGTACTTTCTCAAAAATGTGCCTGGTGCACAGCCAAGGTCTAAAATATAAATATAGGCGTTCGTCAAAGTTGTCAACAAAATGGGCATTTGTCAGATTGTCTTTTATATTTGGCTTAGCTGCTTGGACACAGTACCCATTTTCTATGGCCTGTCTTTCCACAATAGGTACGAATGAAGTAGGCACTGTATTTACCACGAGCAGTTTGTTTTGGAAACATTAGCTAGCTATTGTTTGTAAACTTTTACGGGAACGATGTCACCATCAACCTCCAAGCCTATTGCAGGCTCAGAGGTTGCTAAATTCACTTCAGAAATGTGCTACTTATTAGTCATCGTCCATAACTTACAAGGAACTGAATAAGTGGACTTCGTCGAGTCAACTGTGATACATTATTGACTCATCGTCGTAGTACGCACGCATGCGGCGGCCATGACTCACAGAGTCAAACAGCATTGCCTTGCCTGACCAGCGAAGCCCGGAACAGATTAAGCGCAGTTTAATCAACGTTGTCTAAACAACTAGCGAGTAATGCCAGAGGTTAGACATCGTGAACCCCAACATAACCATTACCGTAACATTTCTATGAAACTTTCATCGAATCTTTACAATTTAAAAATAATCAGAAAGTGTTCGCTGCTGTGTTCTCACGTTTTTGTTCGGAACCGTATTGCAGTAAGAGTGCAACTGATGTTTCTTTCTAGACTTGACTAGGTAATTAGTGCATTGCTGATAGATTGAGATCACAATACGTGTAGACATGTAATTTTACAAGCGTAGATAAATGCTGCAGGCATCTACAGGTATCGCTCATCCTTTTACAAGGGGTTCACCAACGTACTAATCCATCGGAAATGAAATGGCCCTTTGTGTTGAGTCAAGCAACAACATAATGAATAGTGAACCACCCTTTTCGTTGGTGTGTCACAGCACAGATAATGTGCAGACAGTAGTGACTCCAGTGAATGATTCATTGTCGTGATATTTGTGTCTCCATGCGTCCCGCCCATTTTATATTGATAAAATAATGCTTCTTTGCTAACCGTCTAGCCGATCTCTTTGTCTCTTACAAGTACGAGTACATGTTTAGTGTAATTTCTATTTTGAATAGATCTGGGTCTGGAATTCTATATCTTAAATACGCAGCATAAGATGATGCTATTTTAATTACAAAGACAGAAGGAAGCGTGTTTCTTTATGCACCCCTTTCATAATCCCACTAGCCAAAATTTCTTTATTTCTTTGCACCTCTTTCTATTGTTAACATTTATGTCATCTCTGATCCCTTGATAAGATAACGAAGTGTATTAGGTTTAACTTCATTGGGCTTAACTTCAACGGAAAATATTTTCATGTGAAGTCTACTGTCTAGTCTAGATCATTTAATTTTTCTTGGCACAATTCCCTGGCTTATTGCTAGCTTGGCGCTACTGAGATCTGAGGTTTCTCTTTTAACGTCTCTAAGTATATACTATTTTCTTCATCTCGTTGAGCAATGAATGAAAGTAGAAGCGGATTTTTTTTCACGCTCTTCTCTTCTTTCATTTCTTTATGGGATTTTTAAGAAAGCCGTTTATTGTTTTGGTTTCTTCAGTCACTAATTTTATTTTCTTCTTTATTGTCTTTTTTAGAATAAACAGATCATTGTCTCAGGACCAGGGTTTTAGACTCGTTTCTGTTATTTCTCAGTAGCAGCTCGGAGACTGGATCTGTGACCAGTTCAGATATAATAATAGAGTCATGCTCTGTTACATCGGACCTAAACATGACTGGCAAAATGTGACACCTGTGCCCAACCCTCCGGGAATAACAAGCGTTATGTAGTTTCTGGACGGTGGCAAATATGGCAATTGAACCCTCGACCTCTGTTGTCCGTCAGTCAACGCCTTAGACCGCAAGCTACTATCACTTTCTTTGAACAGGTATTCGCAAATTGAAGACACCTTCACCTGCTTTACATAACTCCATAGGTTATTGAACTCAAGGTAGCCACAAAAAAATATAGGTAAGTTACGGTTGTCAATTTTTAAGAACTGTATCTTCATTAGTAGGTACGTAGATACTTCAAACTCCTTGATTCAAAAAATGATAAATCAGCAAGTCTTGAGGCACGTGTAAAATTACAATAGCCCCAATCCTGCACATGCTAAGATGAAGCTTCAGATTTGTGAAGCTAAATTTAAAAACTAGAGTAGTATGACATTAGTTTTTTTTTTTCTTCTTTTGGTTTTGCACAGTTTGTGCATTATTTTTACTGCTTTCTTATTATTTTTCTATTTAGTCACAATTTTTTTTTCCATTAATTATTTAGGTAGGTATATCTGATGTTTTCGCTGAGCGACTATTGCAACTCTCTGTGGAAAAACCTAACAATTTTAAAAGATAAAAAGTATTTATAACTAATTAATTCATACTTACTAATTTATAATCTGCTACTCACATAAACCAAAAACGAAAGTTATCAAAAATACGGTGATCAATCGATTGCCTACAGTGAATATCTGCTGACGTGTTTACAAACATCTAGTTAGATAAACATGCATAATTTATAATTGACAAAATTTCACTTTGAAGAAGCGGAAAATCCTGCAAATATTAGTTGGTAAGCACCTACCTTGTAAAACTGAACCATTCACACTAGGTAGGTAGCTAGTATACTTAACAATTTTGTCTGCCGTACCTACCTACATCCAATAATAATAAACGGGTTGATGCAGGTAAGTAGGTACAACCTGAGCTAGGGTCCTCAAATTCTACGTAAATACTAGCTACCAAACCAATCTTCGCTTTAAATTCTAACTTGGTTGAAATTTACGGAGTCATCAACAGGAAAATAAGAAATAATGAAGGTACCTACCTATTACGCAGAAAGGTCATTATCAATTTATGTTTAAATAAGCAAGCAAGTTCAGATCGTTAGATGTAAATTGAGATTAAAATCATTACACCAAATGCAAGCGCTACAATTTCATATTAAACGACCAACATTAATAATCGTAAAACTATTTGCAGCGTAATCGCGCATACAACCTTCTCTACTTGGTTAAGTTATTCGCCGCTTCGCAGACGGTATTGAATGGAATCGCTTTGCTACTAGACACCAACACAACCACAAAGGTTTATTTGTGTTGGAGTGCGACATGTACGTACAACGACCGTTGCCTGCCACCGTGCACCAATCAGAGCTCAGGATTTTACCCATGCCCATATATGGTAAGGCCATCGGTTGCGGCAAGCGGGGAACTTGGGCGAGTCCATTTCTGTGGAAAAAATAATACCATTCCTTTTTCGAATAGTAACAATTGCATGACTTATGTCAATTAGGCTTGTCAGTAGGAGCATTTTATAAGTCGTTTTTAATGATAACGCGGCGTAATTAGTAGGAAAATTTGGTATTCTTTAGCACCTACAGACTAGAGGTCCGTTGGGCGAGTCGATTGAGTCGCGGGGCGCCGGCGTACGGCGTATTCTAGTGAAGCAGATCGACCGACCTCCACGAGCGAGCGAGCAACAGAAAGAAACCGGCCGGCATTCATTTCTCACGGTTCGCGAACGCTGCGGTTATTGTCTCTTCTAAACGATTATTACTGGTAAGTAAACGATATTTTAATAATTATTCGGTTATCTAGGCTTTGTATGTATGGCAAATTTTCAACAAGGCACGATATTAAATATTTATTGCCTTGAGCCGAGGTGTGCGTCTACTCGTGGTTCCATGTAAAAATCAATTGTGTTATTTAGAAAAGTTTGTTACCAATAAATCTATTATGTCAGTCAGTTTGACGAGTGTGCATGACTGTCTATGCAGATAAGCGCTACTTGCTGCTTATCGGCATCTGCAGTGCCCAGTGGAACACAGCTGTCTTTTTGGAAGTGTGCCAATATGCGTTGAACTTTTGTTATCATCTATTTCGTAAGTGCGTGAGAAGGCAGAGTAAATTACTGTGCATTAGGTACTGTCTGAAGCGTCCGTCTGCTCGCTAAATGTTCAATGTGAGCGCCGTTTGAGATCTCGTCGTTATCAAGAGGAGCGCTATCAGCGGCGGGGGAGCGCGCGGGGTCGGGCGGCGCGCGCAGGCTCCTGCCGCGGAATACCATATATGGCCACGAAAACTCATGTATTGTGCCGTACTGTGCGATTGGTGGAGAAGTCGCCGCGGCGGGGTAGGGGCGCCCCGATAACCAGCCTCATTTATATACTCTGCCTGCCGCGCTCGCCGGCATTCCACGAAGTGAGCTCGAGCAGTGGTGTTGTGCAGCATTTACCGAGGCTGTGCAATAGCGAGTTAATTTATTTATTTATTAGGACTATTTAATTAAAAGTAAGTTGATACAAATGTGCAGCCTATTAATTTTTTTGTGACGTATAGTGATAAATATAGTGGCGTGAGGAAATAGTGCAATCCCATTAGTGTGTGCGGGTCAGTGACACGTCGCTAGGGTTGGGCCGCGTGACGCCGGCCGGGGGTCTGGGATAGCCGGTTGCGGTAGGGCGTGGCAGTGATCGGGCTCCAACTGACACTTAGCGATATTTGAACTTGAGCGGTTTTCAATCCAATTAGAAAGTAACTCATCTTGTGAACGACTTTCTCGCTCGGTAAGAGCAGAGCCCCGTCTTTGTGAAATGTGGTCATGCCGCGTCATGTGCCACGTTTGTTCACCGTACTGCCTCTCCATACATCTCTCGCCTTATTTGGTTCCAATTTGCGACTTCGACTGCGCCGCCCACTTAGTATTGTCCCGTGATGGTTGCGTGTGGGTCTTCTACCCACAGACTATGTAAATGGATGTGGTCTGAAACTTTAGCTACATTAGTTAGTAGTTTTAAATGTAAGTACCTACATATTTTTTTTTAAGTGAAGGTTAACAATTTTTTTTTTGTTAATTTCAGACTAATTCACAATGTGCGACGAGGAAGTTGCTGCGTTGGTAGTAGACAATGGCTCCGGTATGTGCAAAGCCGGGTTCGCCGGTGACGACGCACCCCGCGCCGTGTTCCCCTCCATCGTGGGCAGGCCGCGCCACCAGGGCGTCATGGTCGGCATGGGACAGAAGGACTCGTACGTAGGCGACGAGGCCCAGAGCAAGAGAGGTATCCTCACGCTCAAGTACCCCATCGAACACGGCATCGTCACCAACTGGGACGATATGGAGAAGATCTGGCACCACACCTTCTACAACGAGCTGCGTGTGGCGCCCGAGGAGCACCCCGTGCTGCTCACGGAGGCCCCCCTCAACCCCAAGGCCAACAGGTAGGTCCCGCGCCTAGCGCGCCTCTTCTGCACACAAAGCCGCTTGCAGCGAGCACTGCGAGCCAAGCTCTGCGCTCTGAGCCGCGCCTGATCATGTCTTTTGTTTTGCAGAGAGAAGATGACACAGATCATGTTCGAGACCTTCAACACGCCCGCCATGTACGTCGCCATCCAGGCCGTGCTCTCGCTGTACGCGTCCGGTCGTACCACCGGTATCGTGCTGGACTCCGGCGATGGTGTCTCGCACACGGTGCCCATCTACGAGGGCTACGCGCTGCCGCACGCCATCCTGCGTCTGGACTTGGCCGGCCGCGACCTCACAGACTACCTGATGAAGATCCTCACCGAGCGCGGCTACTCGTTCACCACCACGGCCGAGCGTGAAATCGTACGTGACATCAAGGAGAAGCTCTGCTACGTCGCGCTCGATTTCGAGCAGGAGATGGCCACCGCCGCCTCCAGCAGCTCCCTGGAGAAGTCCTACGAACTTCCCGACGGACAAGTCATCACCATCGGTAACGAACGATTCCGTTGCCCTGAGGCTCTCTTCCAGCCCTCATTCCTGGGTATGGAAGCTTGCGGCATCCACGAGACCACTTACAACTCTATCATGAAGTGTGACGTCGACATCCGTAAGGACTTGTACGCCAACACAGTTCTGTCCGGTGGTACCACCATGTACCCTGGCATCGCCGACCGTATGCAGAAGGAGATCACAGCCCTGGCCCCGTCCACAATGAAGATCAAGATCATCGCGCCCCCAGAGAGGAAGTACTCCGTATGGATCGGTGGATCGATCCTCGCCTCCCTCTCGACCTTCCAGCAGATGTGGATCTCGAAACAGGAGTACGACGAGTCTGGCCCCTCCATCGTGCACAGGAAGTGCTTCTAAGCGCGCCGCAACCCGCTGCCGACAGCAGCCCGCGGCCCGGCCGGTCCCGCGGCCGGCTGCTCAATTCAGGCTTGTAATCTCCGTTAATTTAATTGTACGTAAGATATTATTGTAATTAAATCGTAATAGTGACGGCAGGACGGAGCGCGGCGCCGCGGGCGCGCCTCGACCGCCGGCCTCGGTACTGCACTCGCCAAAGGATCTTTTGTAATCTCATGAATGATGATTGTATGTGCTGAAACGGATAAGACTACTTTCTTACTAGGTCATTTATAAATTATAAAAAATGAAAAAAAATACAAAAAAAAATCTGAAAAATTTACGTGCCTTTTCTTTTTCCTTTTACACACACACTACACAAATGCATGCTCGTTATCTGAGCGCAACGACCGACATTGACCCATGTATGAAAATAGAACGAACTTGGAGCAGTCGTCCAGAAATAGCCGCTAAACGGCAACCATGTTAACTAACGCTGTAGGGATGCTACACACCTAATCGCGTACACAAACGAAACATTGATAAATGGATAAAAATTCACATAACTACGAGATAAACTTGAGTGAATTACGCAGAGTCAATAAATCTAGACAAAAAATCTTAATAGCACGGAATGCTGAAGTATGAGCGAATGATACGAGTAGGTACACAGCATTTTTATCATCATACATGAATCATTTCGGTGGGTATCATAGTTATCTACCGTTATCATAGTCGTCGCAACAAAACATTAATTTCTCTAGTTGGTACCTACCTTACCTCGAAGCGAGAAAGTGGATTTCTTTGGGGCGCATTTTCTCGTCCGCATTAGGCTCATAATCAGACATCATCATCCCAAATGTTACAATAATAATCGCAGTATGTAGGCAATTATCTTTAAGGTACGAGTTCGTAGCTGACTGCAGACAGCAGCAGCAGACGACGTGTCGCTGCGACACTAGGTACTGGTTTCTATGTATTTCTATGAAAACGTGTCGCTAGCTATAAAAGGTATTTATTTCATAGAAACCAGTAGTGTCGTGGCGACACGTCGCCTGCTGCTGCTGCATGCAGTAGCTACGGAAGGTATTTCATAGAATTTCTTTGAAATACCTTTCGTACCACTACCTTACCTTCCTTTTTTTACCTTTTCGAAATACCTCAGCGCAAAATTGTATTTCCAAACCTTGCAACTTGGCTCAATTCTACAGGATTGAATTAGGTAGCAGTGGCGTAGCTAGGCCTAAAGGGGCCCTAATATGTTGGGGCCCTTAGGCCCCTTCTCGACTGCAGCGTAGCTCAATATGAGGGTATTGTTATTTTACAAAATAAATAAAATAGCTTCGTGACTCTGGAGGTTAAGCGGTCATTATATCTCTACTAAAAGATTACAAGAGCGAGCTAAAAAATTAAAGTATCTTAGCATTCATAGAAGAGCAAAAAATTTAAGCATTCTGAACCGGGATAGGTTAATTGTTATTGTGATTTTACAAAAAAACTGCAAGAGCTAATAAAGCAAGATTGAACATTTGAGCATCCTTACTCTGATAGGTTGTTCTGATATTATTACTAAATGTATGCCAGAGCTTGATATTTTGATACCGCCTGTGCTTGAAGCTATTGTGTTAGGTATTCATTCAATACTATCTATCTACTATTTATCATTAAGAATTTGAGGTTGTTGTGATTTTACGAATTTTTGCTTACTTTCGTCGGTGGGGCCCGTATCATTGATATAGCTGGTACGGCGGTAGCTACGCCCCTGTTAGGTAGGTAGGTACAGCTGATTACAGGGTCCATAACCGCACAGGTATTGTAAATTTACTTAGATTTTTATTTAGAGAATATCGATTGCGCTAGTTGGCCCTACCGTATCTAGATTTTTCGTAAAATGACCAAGCCTAGTTTAAAGTATGAGTTTTTCACAACTGCACAGTTACCTTGGAATTCTAAGGGAATCGTTTGTTAAATATTTTAACTGTTGGAATATGACACGTTATTTCATGATAGAAGCAGTTTACTTTGTTAAAAGAACTAGTTGCTACTAATAATTACCTCATTAGGATTTTTATCAGAATGCACAAAATGGTAAACATCATTAAATTACCAGATAAAGTGAACTCATTTCGAAATTGTTTGTTTATTCTTGACCAGTGCTTAGTAGGATTGATACGTCGCAGTAAGACAGACAAGTTTAGGTCAAGTAAGATCAAGAACAATATGAGTCATAGCTTTAAATACAATATTGTCGTTAACAATGACGTCACTTCATGAATTTATTCATGATAGTGTTGGTCATGGCAATCATAATCTATTTGTAATTAATCAATACCATACTCTGATATCAACATTCTAAGTTGAAGTAACTCGGTCATCATCTTTAATTAAAACAAGACAGTGTTATCTCAAAGTCGTGTCTTTGAGAATAACATAGGCATAATAATTTGTAAAATAATATGCTAGAACGACTGCAAGATCAAGTTTCTAGCATTACTTTTTGGTGATTTGGCCTAAGTTAAATGGCAGGCATAAATAAAACTGTATTTTATCATACGACTTTTATTTCGAACATCACAAATATTCCACATACATTATTAGCAGTATCGGTTAGTTAAAAACGTATTAAAAAATAACGAGATAAAACTGTGTCAAAATTCATAAAATATCATCAGGTCTAGATTTCAGTGCAACGGGTACAAATTTATTGTCATACATTACACTATGAACTTTGTACAGATAAAATACGATATATTTGAAACAGTGTTGTACTCAATTCAATAGTATTTAGGTGACATACTGTCGAATACTCAAACACAACTCAATTTTGATGCGCTCTTAAGTCACATGCTGCGTCTGTCTCTTTGAGAATGCGAAGTTAAGGGGAATCCTCAACTGTAGCCCGTTAAATACAAATTTTCTTTGGTTTTTTGAAAATTACAGCACTGTTTTACGTCGTATGTTGATCAAAATGCGATTCGCGACTGTAGAAATGATATATTTACTGAATAATAATCATCAAATTCATATGAAATCTTCTGAAAAAACAAACAACAAATGGAACAATTTCCAAAGTTTGACGATGGATATGAAATTGAGGATTATTATTCAGTAAATATATCATTCCTACAGTCGCGAATCGCATTTTGATCAACATACGACGTAAAACAGAGCTGCAATTTGCAAAAAAAAACCAAAGAAAATTTGTATCTGGCGGGCTACAGCTGAGGATTCACCATAAGTGACGTTTGAGTATTTGGCGGTTACTCAAGCATTTTATCGTCCTCTTGCAAGAAGGACAAGCAACACAATGCATAGAAACATAAACTCCGATTAATTGACATGATTGATCATTAAAAATATTTTTGGTACAACCATTGCTTTCCAAATTATTTAAGACTGAGTAACGTTATACATTGAAGAAAATTATTGTTAGTGGTAACTTTAAACTACGTAAACCTTAAGATTAAAAACAGTGACGTGTGGGGAACTACTTAAGTCTTATTTTCGAAGCAATCATTCGACATGACTATCAACTAACAGGAGAGAGATAGACGTGATTATTGGCCCTTATTACCTATACACACCATCAAATTTTATATGAAAACATAAACAACAGTAAGAAACTTAAGAAAGTAGGTGGTAGGTCATTTAACAGACTCCGTTGCTTAAGCTTAAAATAGTTGCCTGGAATCTCTTTGAAAATATTGCAATTGAAATACCTATTAAAACTTGGAGGTTCAAATAAGAAAGGACTAAATATTATATCGCTAACGGTATTTTTTATACCGTTCTAAAGTAAACACATTACACATTGACGCGAGGGTCACACCTGTGTGGCCGCCGGCGGTCTTACGAGGCAGTTACATGATAATAGGGCCATAAAAATCGTTTACAAGCAGTGCTTCTATAATATTATACACTAAATTATCTTCTAGTAAGATTCTCAAAAAATTCGCAGGGATGTTAGGCTCCTCTACTGGCTAAATTAGATTTTGAGACAAACCGTAAACACTTACATTTATATTGGCATAGAATTTATTAAATCTAAGTGGACTAGCTCCTTCACTAAGCCTATACTTGATAAAATTACGTCCGATTTAGAAACGAGATTTGACTGCTGATCAAGTATTTAATACTATTAGCTTACCAAGTTAAATTATCTTATGTATAACAATACTCCTTAATTTCTTTTTAAACTATTATTATGAGAAAAATCATGATTATTTAGTAACCATTTTTTTTACGGTCTGGGAGAGCACAAGTAGCTCTTTTTTTAAAGTATGTAAATTGTATATGAAAAGTGGATTTAAAATGTTAAATCTGTTAAAATTGACACCGCGTTTCTAAATCAACCGTTCAAATTAAAATTATAAACTAATTATGAAATAAAAACCTTAATTTATTAAAACCTTAAAAATACATTAAAAACCTACATTTATAAATAAAGTTAAAAAGTATTCAGAACAACTAAGCGTATTACGGGCATTGTGCGGTCTCGGAGATTTCATTAACGTTACGTCATTGGTCGCAAGCACACGATCTAGTTCAAAACTTAGAACATCCTTAACAAAGTCACCAACAGTTTTTGTACTATCAATATTAAGAATTTTAAAGATAAGGCCACTTTACACTACACTGAATTAACTGAATATGCCTAGGAATGATTACTATCCTCATTATTGAACACAATTTGATTGGACGAGTTTCCACTGCTTATAGTTCACACAGTTTAATTCCGTGACATCTTAGTTTCTTTAAAAACAGTTGCAGTGTGTGCTACGTCTCGCTGTCTTTGATACTGTCTTCTGTGGCCCTACGGATGTCAGAAAGCGGGTTGCCGTGTACTCTGAACCTGTACACACAGGTGTATGTTGGGTTGCCATGGTTACTTTCGACTCTCAGTTCAAAAATGTCGTAGGCGACCGGGTACTGCACTCCACCGATGTCGGTCGATTTGGGGTACTTGACTGGAAAGTACTGTATGGCGGTGCCGTTGGCATTGTACTGGTAGTCGCCGAAGAGATGAGGCTCGGCGTCCATCTCGCCGTGTAGACCCTGGAAGTGAATAGTCAGAAGAGGTGACCTGTTTATTATTTGTTGAAATTAAAATTTTATTATATTTTCCGTTTCAGTACAAAATATTTAATGAAAACAAATACTAGAGAATTATTTCTGCATTACTAACCATGATGTCTAAATGTTAGAAAATAACAAACAAAATGCAACACACAACACAACATGAATGCAAAACAGAAATGTGTGAACAAAATTATAATAGTGCAATACCTTGAGCCCAAGACAACTAATTAATTAACACATGCATTTCTAAAACTGTGAGCAAGCCAACAAAAACCATTAGTTTTAACTTATATTATTTATTTATTATACAGTGTGTAACAGAAACCCTATTGCTATCCTTAAGCACTAAAGATAATAGCTCGTATAGAATCACTATACATAGTTTCAACTCAAAATAAAATACTCTTAAGAATTGATACCAAATTTTCGGTTTCCTTGGTTTCTTTAATTCAAATCATAACAAACGTGTCACCGCACTACGTAGGTCAATAACTTTCCACGTTACTTGCCAATATCACGATAAATCGCTTCCGTAATTCTGCGCGCCTAGTACCCTAGTAGCCTACCGCAGGCGGTGTCCTTTGTCGGCGCGAATTGACGAAATAAAACATGCCGCCGCCCCGCCGCCGCACCGCCGCGCCGCCCGCCATAGCGATTGAGCGCCCGCGCAATAAAGCATGCCTACTTTACCGTGATGTAAAAATTAATGCATAATTATTTATTTACAGTTTACTCGTTAATATCAAGCCAGAAATTGCACGTAAAACCTGAGATAACAAAACTTACGTAAAAAATCTAAACAAAGTTTAGGTAGGTTAACTACTACTAACTGGTTTCATCACTTATTATTAGGTACTTATTACCGAGTAAACAGTAAAATCTTAAAGCTTTGCTTAATTTAGTTAATTGACTTACAGTTTTAAAGATGGGGTTCGATATGGTGACCTTGGTATTGTATGCACAAGGCTGCTCGCTTGTTCATGGACACCTGCACATTGCGTAGCATGTCTGGTGTTATTGTCCTGAAAGCGGCCTCAATCCGCACTTTCATTAGTTCCATGGTATCACACTGCACTGCATACACTACATTTTTTATGTACCCCCACAAAAAAAAGTCTAACGGGGTTAGGTCTGGGGATCGCGGAGGCCAAGGCACGCTTCTACTACCACGCCCAACCCACTGGGGAAAGCGCGCATCTAAATAATGGCGCACATCTCGAGCAAAGTGTGCCGGTGCACCGTCGTGTTGAAAAATTAAATTATTCCCCATCACAAGATTAACATAACTTAACACTGGCAGCACTGTGAGGACATCGTCTAATTCATTCCTCAGGAAGCTTAAATAATTTTGCCCGTTTAAGCTTTGCGGCAAGAAAACTGGTCCTACGACGACGTCTCCAATTATACCTGCCCACACGTTCAGTCGCCATTGATGTTGGAATGACGACTCTGTCGAAGCATGCGGGTTCGTGTGAGACCAAACATGTTCGTTGTGGATGTTGCTTATTCCCGCTCTCGTGAAGGATGCCTCATCGGTCCATAGCACTCTTGACCCAAAATCTGGCGAAGCTTCTAATTGGTTTCGGTACCACTCGCAAAAGGCCACGCGAGGCAAATAATCTGCCGGTATCAGCTCCTGGGTGCGACGGAAGTGGTATGGGTGCTGAACGTCATTGCTCAGCACTCGCCATACCTGCATATGGTTAGAGGCACCCAGAGCTAATGCAGCTCGACGTGTGCTAGTGCGTGGATTGAGTTCAAAATGCTCCAACACGGCATCTTCAAATTCTGGATCGGTAGTACTCGGGCGACCCTCTGAAGCAGGTGCGTGGAATGACCCAGTTTGGTACAGACGATGTACCATCCGACTAAAACATGCCAACGATGGCAGCTGTCGACGCTCAGCATCTCATCATCATTTTATTCTCAATAAAACGGCGACGGTACAGTTCTCGGGCAGCTCGCAAATTACCATTTTCTGCTCCGACACACATCATCATTTCGTAATATTCGCTATTACTTAACGACATTTTGCAAACACAACAAAAAAAAGTCAATTAGGTGTAGCCGTACTGAACTGATGCGCGTATCACAGGGATAGAAACGAGTGCACTACTAGACGGACGCGGAACAGACGTCGACTGATGAGCAAACTAGCAAAGCAATAACAATAATGCTAAATAAAGCTCCTATTCCCTGCTGGTCTGGTACCTAAATATTATTTCGTTCAATTTTGATACCTATAGGGTAGCTGTCCTATTAGTGTCCACTACTATTAAAAAATATTGTTCAAGAATTCAAGATTATTTTACATCCCAATAATAATTTCAACTAAACCCAGTTAAACTTTTAAGTAAATCTAACACACCAGAGCAAACTAATTACGTAATTCAAATTCAAAATTGATTTCATTTTTTTTGGGGTTGGAAAATCATTAATGACTCAGCTCCCGCCCTGGGCAGGGCAGAAGGAAGTGTTACGCTCTTACTGACTAAAAATCACTCTGTTCTTTCAGTTGCCTTTGCATTCCGGGGCCGCGATATCTCATTAGAAGTCTGAATTAGAAGTTGTAATTACCAGGAGTAATTAAAACTACACGGACTGCAATTGGTTCACGTACCCTTAGGCCCTAACCCATTAGGTTTACACACATTATGATGCTTACGTTGTGTGTGTAACGACGTAATCAGGGTTCTGTGAGCAAACGATTTTCAATTCGGCAATAACAATTCCTGTTACTCATGCGGTCCTAGTACTTTTATTAATTTCTTTCCACAGTTAGATGCAGTTTTAAGATTTTTTTTATTAACTTTAAAGACTAAACGTGCTCAAACCAATAAACCCCACGTACTGCACCGGCAGACCGTGAACTTCCCATAATTCTATCGGTTAGTCCTACATGTAAAATGTATGCATAGGTACGTGCTATTATTTTGTAATAAAAAAAAAAACTATTAACTTGTTGTTAATAGTTTTCGTCATAATAATTTAAAAAATTACTTTTTTTTAAATTATGAACGGAACCCACTGTGATTTTATTTGTACTAGGAGAAACATAAGTTGCGAAGAAATGAATTGAAATGATGTTTTGGGTTCAGTTGGACATAAATTGTTACTAAATCCTTTTTCTATTTTAAGTTCTAATGGCAAATAATAATATTCATTTAAGCAATTAATTCCTGGTAGGATGCACGTAAGGATTCGATTTTTATGATCATTTCAATGATACGAGCTGACGATTTTTTAAACAATTCGTTTTAATGCGATCTTCTAGCAAATCGATTCAATAGTAAGGTGAATCAAATCTCCTGGATCGTATGTGTAAAAAATAATACGATAATAGTTCATATTTGCCCAAAGTATTGTGCTGACAATCATAAACAGCGAATAGGTAGGTTTATCTATTTCAAACAAGATCAATTACATACATATGCCGACACTTTTTAACTTGTCCGCATTGTTTATATTAGCACTAAGCGAAGATTGAAACATTTGACGGTTTGATAGAAGTTCTCATTTCAAATGACATAGTTGTATTTTATAAATTAATCGCTCGGCGTCGTATTCTGTATTAGTCATTGTGATTTTAACCGACTGCATCTGTACCATCTGAATGAAATCCATTGAATTACGCCGGAAAGGTTATCAATTATTATTTATTAAAAGTTTAGACGTACACCCGTACCTGACTGGCAACTTTAAATATGTCACAAAATAAAGGTGTGTTAAATGTTGTTTTTTGAATGAATTTTTAGAAGATCGGTTCAAAAGCACGGGATTCGATCTGTGAATCGAATAGAAAATCGACTTAAAGCAAAACATCGTCAATCCTTATGTCCACCAAAATAAAAGGTTAGGAATAACTTTAGGAAAAATTTTAGTTTAGGAAATACAGGAATATTGTTTTTGAATAAGGTATTTACTGTGTTGTAGGTACGATGGTAAGATGGGTGCTGTGTGGAAGATTACTATGTAGATAATAATTATCTACAAAGTAATCTTCTACTTACAAAAGGACAACTACGTAAAAAACCAACAAGTGTGTAAATGATACGTGATAGTGCAGGCAGGTATCTAAATATTATTGCGTTAAATTTTGATACCTAGACCAATTAATTGTATTTTAGCTAGTTCACAAACATAATCAAAGTTTAGGAAAAGTTAGTAGTAATATTTTGTAAACAAAAAATAAACATGCGGAACCTTTTATTCGGAAATACCAGGAGTAAGAGGTTCATTTTTACTTACAAATAGTTCGCTGACACCGATCAGCTGACTTGGTGCTAGTGATGTCTTTATTTCAATTTTAAAAGTTCGGTTTCTGGTATCAATGTATTAAAAATTCTTATAACTTTCGAACATGTGGAGATAGGATTAAAAAACCCTTCCAATATCGTTTGGTATCATCCAAAGAAGCAGTGCCCTTGGTATGTATATACCCTTTCCGTTACACGTTGTATATTTGTTTTTCTTTTTTGGGTTAGTACCCGGTTGATGGCTATAGGTACGCCCATATCATATGTGATTATTGTGGCAAGTATTTGAAGAAATTGCAGTGCGCAATCAATGTTGGCAAGAAGTAAATTATAACTGATGACAATTGACTTTTAAGCGATGTGCGAAGAGGGCAAAATGCAAGCAAACAACACATAATTAACACAAAACATAAAGCTTAAAAGAACATTGAAAATGAGCTACCATGAGCCCAAGAATAAAGAGAGAGTTGCAAGTAAGTACTATTCAAGTATTAAGGCGAAAGCGCCAGGGTAGCCCACGAATTTCAAATTTTCTTACGTTTTTTGCAATTTAATGGTCAGAGGCAGGTTTTATATTTATCAAAATATGATTGGCGACCGTAACAAATATGTATTTGCAGAATTATAATCATTAAAATCATTAATACAACTCTCTAAGTTCAAATTACCCTATTGAATGACTATTTAATGAAATCATGAGATTTTAGATCAATTCTAAGTTAGAGAGTTGTATTAATGATTTAAATGATAATATTTCTGTAATTACCCATCTGTTACGGTCGCGAAGCATATTTTGATCAACATAAAACCTGACTCTGACCGACAAATTTAAAAAAATACTTAAGAAAATGTGAATTTGCGCGCTGCCCCCTTAACTTGAATTATTTTTCCCAGCCCGGAATCTAGATTAGTGCCCGGTCGATGGCAACAGACTCGCCCCTATGTGCGGGGGACCATTTTGTCAATTGTGATTTCATGAAACAGCGTTGCTGTGGTTTTAATGTGTTGGCAGGAAGTAGGTTAGTTTCTGCAGGTATAGTTACCGGCACGTAAGATGGCCAAAGATTTATTCGCGCATGTAAAAATGTATGAAATTGTGCGTGCGCGAACTTCCCCCACTACAAAATCTTTGGCCATCTTACGTGCCGGTAACTATAACTATTGTTACGTTTTATAGTGGCAGTGAAAAAAGAAACAAAACGAAAACAAATACCAAGTAGGGCGTAACACAGGAAAATAAACAAAATTATTTTAAAAGATTTTGTAGTAGGTAGTAGTAGTAGATAGTAACACAACGTGCAATTAAGAGGGCGCACACCGGACCACTAGCGCCACTCCTTTAAAACATATTATTTCGTGACTAAGAAGGAATTTTGAATAACGGCTCAATAAGCACCCTCTGTAAGTGTGTCTAGAATTTTCTAATACCTTTTATAAACTTTCAAATTCAGACACGAAGCAACAAAATACGATCTAGAGGAATGTGGCCGCTTTTCTTAAGATCGAATTTTGTTGTTTCGTCTCTCAATATGAAAGTTTATAAAAGGTACTAGAAGATTCTAGACACATTTACCGAGGGTGCTTATTGAGCCGTTATTCAAAATTTCTTCTCAGTCACGAGATAATATTATTTTAAAGGAGTGGCGCTAGTGGACCCGTGTGCGGCCTCTTAAGTAAGTTTATAGGGCGAAGGCTGAATTCACTTGTAATTATGACGAATGATGCGCAATGGTTGAACATAAACTAAAACTCAAGTGCATTGTCTATGTTCTACGTGAATACGTTTTTAGATCACTATCGCTGAGATAAAAGCAAGCTTATCATTACATAGAGGGCTAGAGGGTTGACGTTATAACAAAACATAAGCTTTTGATATATATGAAGGTTAAAACAAGTTCTGAATATTAATAATACCCACAATCCACATATTTAGTAACCGCAAGCCGCATGCTACTCTTATAGACTATTAAAAACAATAATGCATACGTATACGGAGAAGTTTTTCGGTGCAGACTCGATCTTGCCTTCGACTGCCAGCAGGCGCGACATATGTTCTAAGGAGAATCCTGTCACTTCTATTATAGCGTATGTTCGGACCACTGAAACAATACACAATGTGTTAGTTGTATGGTAAAGAAACCGCAGAATTACTCGGCATCATAATGTCCTAAATATAAGGGATTGTACGCTATATACAGGGTCAAATTAAATTAGCTAGCGCAACTCCGCAGACGTGATGGGAATTGACATCTAAACACGATAAAATAAAAAAGATTTGATGTTTTTTTTTGGGGTCACCGATCGCTGGTATTGTTGTTACATGAAGTATGAATTGAAAAACAAAAATATTTTATCGTGTTTAGTTATCGATACCAATCAAGTCAGAAAAGTAAAAAAAAAAAAAACTCCTTTTTTAAACTGACATTTCAAGTGCATACACTAACTACGGTCGATGACCCCACAAAAATAAACCATCATTTTAATTTCTATTTTGTTTTATCATGTTTAGATATTGATACTGTATAGCTGGTTCGGCCCACATAGTGGGTCAAGAAATGATCCTATTGCATGATTCAACGACGCCCATCTGTACACATGGTATGTGTAAAGGCGGTATTTATAAATATTAATATACCTAAGTTACACTTCCAAAATGGCAATCAAAAGTTTATGTATAAGCATGATTGTAAGTTAGTTTACTTTCTACTGTACTCGTATCGGCACGAGTTGTTGGTACGAGAATATTTAGCTCCTGCCAAAGATTAGCCTGCTTAATGTGCTGCGCATTTCGAGTGCTGAGTCCCAGCAGTGAGCTCTTTATAGGGTGATTTTGTGTGCAGAGTACGCTAGACGAACGAACTTAAATTTTCAGAAATGTTGGCTTTTTAAATCACCATAGCCTTCAGTGTCCATTCTGCAGCAAAATCTACTTACCCAGGTACCCAGGGAAGCCCTGGAAAGCCCAGCACTCGGCGGGCATGGCTCCAGGAGTGAGGGCATACCGCGGTGACGTGTACACCCACCACACCGGCAGGCCCAGGATGCTGTACTGCTTGGTCTTGATCTGGTACAGCTCTGTGCACTTTGTGGAGATCACTTGACCACCTGAAAAGTGAAGTACGAATTATAAGTGAGGTTTTATAAGTAAGTGCATTAGGCTCTCATACAGGCTTTAATGTAACATGTTTTAAATCCTGCCCAGTTTACTAATATAAGAGAAATGTATAAGAACTTTGAAAGTAACCAGCTCAGGTTATATGTATTTGTATGGAAATAAATAAAACGCGCTTATCAAAAAATGCATGTGTACGTGACATTAAACACGATAATGATGGTAGATCAAAAGCCTTCTTATTTTATAAGAATACTTTTTACAAGCGGAGTTCAAATGTAGTATCATTATTTATCTGTGTACAGTATTTTTATCTCACAAAGCGACGCGCGCTTTACTTGTGGTTACCAAGTGTACAAACACGCTGTGAATGTGTGTGTAAGCGCAGCAGCTCTCGGTACCGTCGTGCGTGCGTCGAAGTTCGTGTGTGTGCGTTATGTGCTGACGCTACTCGTCTTCACGCACACATTCACAGCGTGTTTGTACACTTGGTTACCACAACTAAGCGCCCGTCGCTTCGTGAGATAAAAATGCTATAGTTATAGTAGAAAGCGATAAGTTTAATAGATTAACTGACATTGATTACTCGGCTTAAGTTAAAATATGGCATTTGCAAGTTCTCAAAAGGAATGAACATGTTTTACCTGCAGACTCCAAAGCATAGTCAACCAATCCAGTCTTATCAGCGTCATACACATCCAGCATGCCAGCGACCACCCTCTTAATAGCCTCGATATCTGTCCCAGTATGTACTGTATGCACCTCAACCTCCCTGACATACTCCTTTATCCTTTCCACAATGATCTCCATCTGTTTACGCTCGAAGACCGCAAGGTATTCTTGAACCATCAAACGGATCCTATCCTCATCCATATCAGGCTTCCAAGTACTTATCAAACGCTCATGTATCTCCTGAGACATTGCCTGCATCTGCTCCTTCGTCACATAATCCTTGTCGAAATATTGTTTCAATTTCGCAGCCAAAGCGTCAGAATTGTCGTTTTCATTAAAAATTTGAATCAAGTTCTGCTGCAAATATTTGAGAGAGTATTGCTCGATTTGCGCTTCAAAGTTGTCGAGTCGGGAGAGTTTCTGGTCGAAGTACTTTAGGCGTGTGTCGACGTTCACCGCCCAGCCTTCTAAAGCCGCCATACGTTTGGATAAATCTGGGTCTTGTAGGATCTGTGGAGGCTTGTAAGTGTCCACTACGAGTTGCTCCGGAGGCATCGCTGGCTCACCGTAGTTATGATCTGAAACAGACAGTTCACATTAGATCCATTTGCATTACCCTCTGTCCTTCCCACATAATGCTTTAAATAAACACAGTTAATATCGAGAGCGACAGGGAAGGACAGAGTATTATAATTAATTAATATTATAGGTATTTGAACTCACCCTAAAAGTGTAGCGTCCATCGAGTACGTCCACTTTCTTATAGGTGATTTGGCCTCTATCCTTCCCCGACTTTATAATATTTAAGGTAAAACAGGGAAGAATTATATGGGAATAATAAAAATAACAACACTTATTTCTTACGAACAATATAATTAAATCAAATAAACCAATTAGTAGAACACAATTTGTAGAATAATTGTTACACCATTGAAATGCAATTGAATAAGAATTTGCTTAAAGACTAAAATAATTAAATTAATAAGAAAATCACATCAAATGTAAAGCAAACAAAGCAGGTTTTTTGTGACAGATAAATATTTGTGCTTATAATAATACAATACTTATGACGGGAGTATTGTTTCTGGTGGGGGCTATTAAGCACAGGTACTAAGTATTGCAAATAAATCCCTGTTTTAAATATATTTCTTTAATTGTAACACTGGTCAACAAATGCATCAAGCATTGTCTGTGAACACCAGAAATTAAAGCAAATTTATGCATTAAAAATATTCAAAATTATACAATAAACTTTTGAAATAGAAAACTAATTTACACACTGGCCTCATCAATCGAAACATGTAATCGTTTACTCTTTTTTTATCACAAATAAACTACTTAATAAATTTTAGCTTCTTTTTTTATTTATCAAACAAAAAATAGTTTCACAATTTTCACGTGGTCTTTCGGACACACATTTTAGCTCAATAATGTTTTTTTTTTTTTAACTTAGGCACTCTTAAACTTCTTTACGCAATCACATAATATAAATAATCAGAAATTATGACTAGGAGTTAGTCTTTTTAATTTTATCAATTTGGAAATAATATTAGCACATTTTTGTTAATACAATAATTTGTACCGAAACAGTTTAATAACTGAAATAGGCTTATTAACTAAATAAAACTCCAATGTATGGCCACGTCATGTTAATTTAGGTACATCGATATTGGTATGCTGTGCACAGTATACAACTTAAATAACTAAGAGAATCCCGAATTTAAACAAGTCCTAAAGTAAAACAGTAGAGCAACAATAGTATTTAAAACTATCATCTTAGCCTCGAGCTGATGTGGCTGACTATTAATTAAAAATACACTCAACTCAATCTTGTTATTACTTTAGGAAATAGTTTAATTCAGCAGATTGACATTTAATAAGAAAATATAATTAATAAATGAAAATATATGATCTGTATTGCGGAATGAAAACAAGTAAGTATTATATTTTACTATATTACCTCTTTATACATAGAATATTTCATATAATAGCAACAATACAATCGTAAAACAATATTTTAAATGAATGAAATTATAACATTTTAATAAATAAATTACATTTAAAATCCAATTGAATGTAAGCATGTGCACACATTGATAATAATATTTAAATTAAGTTTTTGTGTGATGAACAGAAAATAAGTAGCAATTTTAAATTTCAGGTACTGTTAAATTTCTAACATAAAAAAGTAGCTAAGAATTATAAATCTGTGATATGAAAGTCGACAATTATTATTAAATTATACTAAATTCAAATGTATGCACATCCTTCAAGACTTCAAAGCACACATTTCACAAATTATTATTATTATTATAATTATAGTTAAGTTTTAAACTTACATCTATAGTATCTACTTCCGAATACATCCTATATTATAGAATTGAACAATGTTTATGAGCATTAATGTGTTATACTATTATACGAGCCCATTTTTAAGTTAAAATAATTCATAAATTGTTTACAATTCTATTAGTGAGAGAAGTGACATTAAAGTCAAAGTATGGATACAAAAATTGAGCGCCCTATTATAACGGGTATGTAATAAGTACAGAACTTACTATGTCGTATCTACTACTTGCAGCGGTTTATCGCCCACACATTTGTCATTAGAAATGTTAAAATTTGTCAAAACCATTGTATGGCGGGACATAAGCTCCGTCCCATTGCCTGGTGAAATCAAGCGCTTTGACTGACTGTTTGGAGTTAATATAGACTGTGGTAAGAAAATCCCTTTTTTATTGTCTGGCTGCTTCATCTTTTTCTACATTAAAATACCCTTCACGAATATAATATGTACAGGACGATTAAACTCTGAAGTGCGCTACTCACTGCGCATTACCCCACCCCTCACCCCCGCTGACACGTGAATTGGTTACTGCGCAGCGACTCGCCTCATGTTCCGAGCCGCCATAAAGTTTGAATCGGACTTTAAATAGGTACGTCCTGCGCACTTAGGAGTAAGCCCTGCTAAAAATTTCGATAACTAGCTAATCTTTTAAAACTGACCACAGCCTAGGTTTTTCTTATATCGCTCTCAAACAAATAACTAATTCTGAAATGGCTGTTAATTGCGATTGAAGTTAATTTATTTTGCAGTAAGATATTTTTTGGAACCGAAATACTTTTGTGTCTACCATTATTACGACTGTGGGTGACATAAGAAAAAAATATGTTATGGCAGGGTTTACAGATGTGTCTGACAACTGTTGTACGACTCTAAAAACCTAACAATTAAAAGGTAAATGCTTTGTCAATAAGTTAATATTAAAACTGGTATATTACTAAGTCCAATAAACGTGATGCGTCTGACACATTATTTACTCATTCTAAAAACCTACGAACATTACATCAAGAACAACTGATTAAAAAAAAAATGAACCTGTAATAGATCTACGAAACAGTTGTCAGTTCATCGCCGGCGTCTTCGTCTGTTCCGAAAAATACCAACCCGCCTTAAATTCTTCACTACAAAATGCAAAAGGAAAATCGCTGCGACCAGTACAACTGTATAAAACCCCATTTCTATTAAATTCCGGAAGTAGAACAACTGGGGGGAATAGATGTCGCGTCATCCAAATAAGTCGCGCCATGCCTTCTTGACCTCGTGGAAGCAACTTTCCGCGACAACAACGACGTAGTCAGAAGCATCAGCTACTCTGTTTTGTACGATATCCCTGTACTCGATGTACGTTTTCTTCATTTCTGGTAGGTTCTCCCTTATATCCGGTAACGTGATATTAATGTCTGGCATCTTCGGGATGTTGAAGCTCGGTAGCGATATGTTCGGTAGAGATAGCTTCGGCATTTGTATCGCGGAGAACTCGGGAAGGTCTAAGCGGAAATCGGTAAAGTTTACCAGAGCGAGACGGTCCCAGTTGTCGTAAGTGTAGTGCGCTGTAAGGAATTAGTTTGTTTACCTATTTATTTACATGTTATCAGAGAAAATTATACTTTAAACCCTGCTTGCACTCTAAATCAAATAGTTTCCAGTTCCAGCCGTTCTTTTGTTAATTAATTTCAAAATATTTTATTACAGATAAACCTGTAAGGGCACTCGTGAAACGTCAGAAGCTAGGTGCACGGTTCCAATTGATCGTTTCCTAAGGAGAAGAGGCAGCAAGAAACTCCATGGTTAGTCTTTTAAAAATAATTGTCTTTAACTGTTTATAAATGTATCATAAATAAATGTTTATTATTTATTGCTAGTTTTATAGTTCTTACGTCATTTGCCTCATTGTATTTATTTATAGGACTTTTAATAAGAACAGTCTGATTATAAGGAATTTACTGTTCATTGTATTCAAGGAATTTATTTATTGCGATAACGTTTATAAGGAAAAGAATGCCTGACCACTGAGTTTCTTATGTATAAACATTGTTGTTAAATAGTGCTTAAATGGTGTTTGTTATACTTAAAACGTGACCTAATCTTTATACATCATACAGCCTAATTTTGCAATGCTGATTCCGTTTCTTATGTTACCAAGTACATAAGAGACATCAGCATTGCAAGATTAACCAAATTGTACGTAGGACTGATGTGACAGTTTGTATGGTTTGCCTTTATACAACGTTATTTTTAGAACAATGAAAATCAGCAACTATTGATAACAACAATCAAATACATGCAAGATTTGCACATGGCCTGGCTTTCAAAACTTTTAAAATTTTACTGATTCAGAACAACGGACAGAGTTCAAACAAAGGAGTTTCTTTATTTGAACCCCCATGTTTGTAAGTTCGTGATTTTTTCATGAACTTATAAATCAGTTTTGATAGGTAATTCTTTAACTAATGTAATCTACATACTTTCAGGAAGGTATTAGTATAAAATATATTAGGTTATTGTTAGTAAACCTTGTTGAATTATATTGTTTCAAATAGAAGAGCATGGGGTGGGTCGATTTTATTGCACGCCAGTGTATTTTAAGTTTTGCACTATTCTGAAAATAACGTCGTATAACCTCTAGATATATTAAATACAACTAAAGTACTTACATCCATAGCCGAGTACGGGCAGCAGTAACAGCAGGAACCACGGCCACCATCGTTTCTTAGCGACAGCCTTCTCTTGGTAGCTCTGCGCGATGTACTTCTTGTTCACGCCCACGTGGTTCGGTGACAGCTGTGAAATGTTGTATTTTTGATTACATAATCAGCCTATACCGTTCCCACTGCTGGGACACAGGCCTCCTCTCTGTGAGAGGCAGTGGGCCGTAATACACCACACGGGCCCAGTGCGGGTTGGTAGATGTATCATGTCTTCGCAATTTTGGTTCTAGGACATGCCGGTTTCCTCACGATGTTTTCCTTCACCGTTTTGAGAGCGGTGGTGATGAAATAATTTACGCAAAGTAAAGTGCCTGCCATTGAGTTCTCGTAAGTCGCGGCCGTTACCACTGGGCCACCACTGATTTTTGATTAATTGAGTAGTTTTAGTAATTTCCTGGAACGGACTAGGGTTTAGGAATAAGATGTAGTTGACTACAGTATCTTGCTGTGATACACTTTTGTTTGAGAGTAAGGCCCATTTGCACCGCCAATCACTAAACACGTTTAGCGCTAAACGAGTTTTAAACATAATTCTGTTTCAGTCAAATGTTTGAAGATGACAGAGACAGAATTATGTTTAAAATTCGTTTAACGCTAAACGTGTTTAGTGATTGGCGGTGCAAGTGGGCTTTAGAAGTAGTGGCAAATCCGGCTTATGTATCACCACAGTATTTTATCTAAAAATACATTGATAAATAATAATTCTTTCAGACCACTTTTTGAATTCAACAATGCAAAGCAAGCCAAGTTTGATAATATCCATTTCTGATATGGAAAGGACAGCGTACTACATGAAAACCAGTCCGTATGTAAAAGATAATATTATTATAGAACAGAAATCAGTTGTGATCTTTTGAAAGTTGGAATTATAGGCTGATATCAAATTCAAGCATTTTATGTTCCCAATGAAGAGGAACATTTACTCAATGGTGATAATAACTAAGTGTAAATAAAAGAAAACGTGATAATTTTCTTTGAATACTTACAGTTTCAGTGACAGTTGTAACGGTGGTTGTGACAGTGTTCTTGATCATCGTGTAGATCCACACAAAGGGGGCCGCCGCCACCGACGCGCTCCGTGATAGCAAGCTCGCTGTGAACGAAACAGTAAGGTATTACACATGGTATAATAATATACTTCGCCAGGTATAGCATTCCGAGACACAGTGGTCACGTAGGAGACACAAGCCTACGTCATCACCACTATGTTACCAGTAGTGTGTAATAATAACTCCCCAACCGCCTTTATTACCTGTGCGAATCCGATAAAAAAATAAGGTTTTAACTAACAATTAAGTTGGTATATGTTTAAATTGAATTGTTTCGTTTGATTAGAAAAACGAAACGAAAATTTAAATGCTTTATATATATTTAATAGAATGGTGACTGAAAATGTTTCCATAATTCGTGTTTTGTTGCAATAAAGTGGCAACTGGATAGTGACGTAAGCATGTGTCACTCCCGGAATGCCAGACCTTGTTTTTTTTTGACCATGGTATTACATACCTACACGACATTGTGAGTTTATCACACGTGGTTGTTCTTAAACTACTCTAGGCTGATAAAATTTTAGTTTTTCCTAATAAAATTATGTTTATAATATTAGTGTTTAGGTCGTTTTCTCGTACATTTATGAGAGTGAGCAGAAACTACAGAACAATAGAATACAACAGAACGGTAGAATAGTGTAGGGACACACACACAGTTGTGCCAAGCTATCTTGTAAGTAAGAAAAGCCAGTCCGATTAACGAGCTCGCTTGTAATAGACATAAGTACTGTGTAAAATATATTGTGATATTGTGTACCGTATCGAGACTCTTCATTTATTGGGCCCTTAACTCATCCTAAACGTTATTATTGGGTGAATAAATTTGTAATGTGAGGAACAAAACGTTTAAAAAAAAACCTCTATTACTGACGTATTAAACCTATTTTCTTTATAAATATTAATTAAAAAACGAAAAATATCGAGAATATACTGATCAAGAAAAAAAGGATTAAAGTCATAAGTCAGCGCAGTCAACTACGCCGCTTATGCCAAAATAGGCGTCGATTAAAGATCTTCTTTCTCTTGAAAATCAGTAGACACCATTTGTAGGACAAAACAGTATTTGATTTAAATAAGTTACCAAAAGCAAAAATCTTAAAAGGGTCTTTCTCGAGTACTGCATTTTACTAAGGCAGAATTACTCTACACTTTCTTCCAAAACGTTCTATTCCACAAAAAACAAAACATCAACATACCTTTCGCCGGTCTCCGATCAGTGTAAGGATAACGATGCGAGGGCCCCACGACCTTCCTCCACGTGTTCTTAGTGCTGGTGGTGATGCTGGTGATCATGGTGACGAGCAGCCTGGTGATCCACCACCGCTGTTCCGCTGCGAAAGCGCCGCCGTTCCGGTGGGGGTAGGTGCTCTCGTCATCTGAACTGTCTATTGACTGGGGATTAAAAAAAAGAACGTAAGAGGGTAACGGACATACGAAATCTAATATATAAAAATCTCGTGTCACAGTGTTTGTTATCGAACTCCTCCGAAACGACTTGACCGATTTTTATGAAATTTTTTGTGTATTTTTGGTAGGTCTGACAATAGGTCGTAAAGTATATTTCATACCACTGCGAGTGAAACTGCGAGGCGCAGCTAGTAATAAAAATAATACCAACCTATTATTGTCCCACTGAAGGGCAAAAGCTAAACTCGAAATGCTCGTGCCTTCTCTGTATCAGAAGAGGTTCTGACACAGAAAAGGCACGAGCATTGATCATCACGCTTGCTCTAGACGGGTTGGCGATTTTAGACTTAAATTAACTGACTATAAAGTCCAGGTTTCCTCACAATGTTTATAATTGGTTACAAAATGTTTAGGATTTCTACTATCGCACAAATACCTTGAATCGAAATAAAGACCTATCTTTTTTTTTTTTTGGTTGGGAAATAATCAAATGACCTCTCCCGCTCTGGGCGGAGCGGAAGGGCGTGTCAGACTCTTACTGACTAAAACCCACCCGTGTTCCTTCAGTTGCCTGTGCGCCAGGGCCACAGTAACTCTTTCGAACAATCCGCGACCCCGGCAGGCATCGGCCCTATCGGACCCCGTCAACGGTGCTGACATCTAACAAAGACCTACCTGAATATTAGTTCCGTTCATCGAATTAAAGATGTAAGATTCGGACTAAGACTAAACTTAGCATACATAGCATAATCTGCCTATAATGTTCCCACTGCTGGGACACAGGCCTCCTCTCTGCGAGAGGGAAGGGGCTATAATCTACCACGCGAGCCCAGTGCGGGTTGGTGGATGTCACATGTCTTCGAATTTTTGGTTCTAGAACATGCTGGTTTCCTCTCGATGTTTTCCTTCGCCGTTTTTACAGCAGTGGTGATGAAATGATTTACACAAAGTAAAGCGCCTGCCTGGGTTTGAACCCAGGAACTACAACTCGTAAGTCAGGGCCAATACCACTGAGCCACCACTGCTCCATCAAGGGCTAAACTTGTGAAAGCCTATTAGTGGTTTTATTCCTGGCTCCGCTTTCGCGTATAGATCTGGTAGAAACCCAGCCTTGGTGCCAGGTCTTTAATTATTGGTGAAAGTAATGGCAATAAAGCAGATCTAGCGTTCACAATAGGATGCATGACCTTTATCACGAATTATTACTGACTGTTATAGTTCATAAAATACCAATTATCTTATTTACCGGTTGTAAGTCACAACACTAATGTAATAGGTACCATCAAACGGGGTCAATAGGGATGCAGGGGTGAATCAAACTATATTATTTCAATTTTAAAATCCCTTTTAAAGTTTCGTTCCGTTTCCCCCTGCATCCCTGTTCACCCCGTTTGACGGTACATCACTACAATGGCAATAATAATAATAATTGCTTTATTGTCAGGCAACTGAAGCCGATAGATAAAATGCACAAAATAACAAACGAATACAAAATAAAACTTGTGTTAATAAATATTGCTTAAAACTATGCTAGTAGCACTTCACTTAATTAGCTAAGTGTCCTTGTGCTGTCCTGTGGTATTTGCCCGCGGAAGCGATGGAACACCACGTCCTGGGGCCAAAAAGTCTTCTTCCAAGACGACGGACAAGTAAAATGTTGAGAATGTTTACTCTATGAATATGGTTGTGATCTCGCAAGTCTCCGCCGATTTATTTCTCAAAATGTTTGTATGCAAATCAAATTACAACACACACATAATCAATCAATTATTCTTGTTGTTCGGTATGATAACAGGATAATATCAAAGATGGCTATATTGTTAGCATATAATAGCTAATAATTGACTATTAATAAAACCGAAACAATTGACTGTTATCGACTGGTTTGATGTTTCCTAATAATAAGTATGATTCATATAGTGTTGAGGTTGAGACTAAGCTTTGCATTCCAGATGCAAAGTATAATGTCTCATAGCTTACTAAACTTGGTTATTGAATTCTCCGCCGCTGACTAGTGGCTTATTCATAACCATCGAACTGAGAACATTTTCGCAGTCTTCTGTTTTAAGTAGGTAAAATTGTAATTGCTGGCTGTTCATTAAAATTTTTGTTTTGTTTACAATTTCAAATATAAATGTGGGATATCCTTGCTAGCCGAGAAGCATACAGACTCAGACGACGTCTGTACGTAATTCCAGGATACTACAGCATCCTAATTACGTAACATACTATCAATCACAATCTGAATAATTTTGAAAAATATTGCTAATCCATTGCTTCATATGTTGGCAAAATTAACAACGCAAATAACGCAATGAATGTGGTTGAACTGTCAAAATGAAAATGTTACACAATTACCCTGCAGGTGTAAAGCATAGGAAGGCACAAATGAGCACACAATCTTGCATATGTTTGCACATAGACCTGAAAATCATTACCCTCTTTTCAGCGCAGTCGGGGAGATCACAAAAGAACTATCCCTAATTAACCGTTTCCTAGCCAGTGATCATAACGATTGTTTATAATTGTCTTTAATCTGTGCTCTCAAAATAAACAGCTCACTCACCGTATACCGCCGTCGAACAGTACTGGTCGTCCAAGAAGTAGTGGCAGACAGACGGTCGACCTCATCCGCGCTGGTATTAGGGCCCTGCACCCGGAATTGAGATAAGGAACGTCGAGACATGTTCGGCATTGCCACTTGTCCGGGCGCCAGTTCGACGCGGTCCTTAGACATGGGTGAGTATGTGTAGTCCGTCTTGGGGTATTTGCTGGGGAGAAGATAAATGTGTTGTTAATCATTTGGATTTCAATGCTGATGTATAAAGACATGTGATGGGTTTAAAGCCTTTGTCTGTCTATTTGTCTGAGGCATGGTAGCGATGATGTTGTATGTATGCATTCTTGTTGCCCTCTTTTACTTAGGCCGTCTAAAGTTTTCTTTTATATCAGATGGTAAAATCGATAAATCTATTCACTAATTTAAGGTCAAAACTTTTCACTGATAGCTAATTTAGTAACTTATGAGGATAATTACAAGTGATAAAAAAAAAATGATTGACATATCTTTCGCCTCTTATCAACACATTTGCCAAGCAAAAAGGAAGCAGTAAGCATGATGAATGGATACATATATACTATTTATAACCCGTAGACATGGTTTACAATTATTACCATTTACACTGGCCAAACACTCCATCTACATTTTACGATAACCGAACAAACTATAAGACGCACACTCGAGTTGTAAAACTTGTAAATAGCACCACATGTAGGCGAGAACTGACCAATAACCGTAAAATATATAATAAAACCGTAACTCTAATAAAAGAGTCACGAAACGTATAAACAGACACATGAAGGAAATACCTCACGATTTCTGTGCACCTTAGTCCTTCATACATGATTGCTGGAGTCAGTGAGATGGAAAATTATATCACTGTGTCAATTGAAGTACAAAATTACTGACAGATGCCCGGTTTCTGCAGCCCTCAGATACTCTTAATATCTATTGATTCGATTAAAATGTCTAAGCCAAATTGTTAAACGGAGTGTTAAATGCAAATGTGTCAAGATATCAAACCAATTGCACTGAAAAGATAAACTCTTTAAGGATACTTCAGAAACGAGGCACGAGTGATTTAACAGTGAGTGTTCCTTGAGAAAACAGCGTGTATCCAAAATGCACTTATCACAGTTGGTGAGTAAAGTGAACTGCACGAGTTTGGCATCGCTTGGCATTTGCGCGCGGCGCGGCGGCGCAAAGCAAATATAGAACATAATATCTAATTTTATTGTCACCGTCCTAGCCGTGTACACAGGACACGTCATGTTGTGAGTACCTAGCCTTGTTTATTATGTGAGGGTTAATGTTTTATTAACCAATCGTGGAATTTGTTTAATAGTAAAGTAGCAACAGGTTTAATTGTAGTTTAATTAATGACTTGAGTAGTTCCAACTTTGCTGCCAGTCAAGTGTTAATCATAGACGGGAATTTATTTGTTTTTAATTTAATTTAAATCAAAATAGCAGATGATTAGTGCTTTAAAGCTACTGATTTTAAAAAACTTGCACCCGTGCCAAGCAAGGTGTTAACTAATTAAGAGTTTGGCCTGAATTGCAACTGCTATCGCCAATAGACATCACAGTGGATCAAAGAATATAAATTAATTAAAAATAATTCAATAATTTACACTGTATGTATTCAAGCCAAGTTTATGAATATATTAACGTGCTTGCTGACCTACCTTAACGTAAAAACTTCTTCCACAGTCTCCTCCACTTCCATAAAAGCCACAACATTAGTCATATTTGGTTACAATATTTAAATCAATAGTCTACAATAAATTAGTCAATAAATATTAAAACTTTGTTCAAAATCATTTCGTCCAACCAGCTCGTATTTTATCAGGCATGAATATGGCAGCTGACGGTTCCAATTTTTCGAATTTTGAAATTATTATTACAAGTACCCGCATAAAAAAGCGAAATGACGCAGTGTGTGCGTTCCAGATAGTATCTGTGTAATTGAGTAGACATTAAACATGATCATGTATAAATTCATAATGTTCCGCTGTGGTAGTTACAGAGACTGTTAACATTGAACTATTTACTTTTCTCTTCTTACATCCTTTGGCGTGATTTTCAATATCGATTCTTATCATAAGTGTGTATAGAAACACTATCTGTATGTTTTAGTACTATCGTATAGTGCACTCTTAGTGTTCGTAGTAATGCCGAAGCGCGTAAACTACATATTCAAGTAGACAACCCATAACATCACGCCTGTAATCCCCGAAAGGTTAGGCAGAGGGGTACCTATAGTAAACCCACATTCCGCCAATTATGTTTAATTCCGATGTAATAGGGGGCGAGCTTATTGTCATCAACCGGGCACAAATCAAACTCTGGCCTGCTATTGAGAAAGTTCTGATGGAAAAAACCAATAACACTTTGGCCGACCTAGGAATCGAACCCAGGACCACATGCACGGCAGAAAAATACATATTCGAAGTACATTTATGTATAATATCCTAGGGACTTTGGGTTTCAACTCATTGGAGGTAAGAAGAGGCCTTGATCAGCTCACGATAGCTTGTAAGGCCCTTAACGGTCGTATCGACTGCCCTGAACTCCATGACCTTTTCTGTCGACTATTTGTGCCCGACAAATACATCGGTCACCGTAATAATCGCCGACGCAATCTGTTCGTGCAACTGCCTTGCAAAACGGTCACCAGAGCTGAATCGCCTGTATGCCGTACTTTAAGGATGCTCAATGCACTCCTGATGGCCAACCCTGATTGTGATTTGTTTGCGGACGAATGGAGTAAAATTAAGCGCGTATGTCTGATGTTCTGTGAGAAACAGTACGCGAGGGTGTCCACTGTTCCATGTTAGTATGTAGTGAATAATTGTTTATGACACAACTGTCTGCATTGTATAGTTTTGTTTTCTATGTTAGTTAATGTAATTGGTATTGTACCGTGTTAATTAACTATAAATAAATAAATAAATAAATAATATAATATTCGCTTCAGCTGTTAACTTTTGGTATACAGGGTGGCGATTAGGTTATCCATTAAATTATACCACGTATACTACATGGTATAATACTTAGACGATAAATAAATAAAAAATTGAATGAAATCCATTCACCAAAAAAAATCTGCTGTTCCATACATTTTGTCGAGCTAAGTGTAACAAAATGCAAGGAACAGCTGTTTTTTTTTTGTGAATGGATTTCATTCAAATTAATATATATTATATTATTATTATTTCGTGGTATAATTTAATGTGATAAGGTTCGCGCCACTTTGTATTAATTCTGCGAACAAAGTCGCCTAGTTGAGCTAGGAACAATATAAATGAGGATGTTTGACTCAATCAAGGTTTAGTCCAATACTTAAATAGCTTTTCAGCGGTCTGCGAAGCTTTTTGCTCAAGCGAATCGTGACACACAAGTAATTATAGTTTTTTGTATGTACGGTCACCAAAAGAGATAAGTAACCAGGGTCGTCGAAATAGTTGAAGTTTAGTAAGAAACAGATGGGTAATTTCAAATGAAATTTAATTTGATAAATTAACCCAAAAAATGTATAATGTTCCCACTGCTGGGACACAGGCCTCCTCTCTGTGAGAAGGAGTGGGCTGTAATACACCACGCGGGCCCAGTGCGGGTTGGTAGATGTCACATATCTTCGAATTTTTGGTTCTAGGACATGCCGGTTTACTCACGATGTTTTCCTTCACCGTTTTGAGAGCAGTGGTGTTAAATTAAATACACAAAGTAAAATGCCTGCCTGGGGTCGAACTCACAAGGTACAATTCGTAAGTCGGGGCCGATACCACTGGGCTACTACTGCTCTTCTGAACTGAACTACTAACTAACTAATGAACTGTTTGTTTTCTATTCATTAAGTTAAATTTTATTAGAAAATATCCATCGGTTTCTTACTAAACTTCAACTATATCAGACGACCCTGGTTACTTATTACATTTGGTGACCGTATATTCAACAAAAGAAGTAAGTATGCTGGAGGCTAACTACAACTACTGTTTAATTAATCTATAGTGCTGTGCTGAGTGAAGAAGTCTTTGACATCGCTTGGCTAAGTGTGTATTTTGGTTTTTTTAAAGTAAATACGCATCTATCTATATATATAAAAATGAATCCCTATTTCCCTTGGTCACGTCATCACTTGAGAACGACTTTACCGATTTCATCCAACAATTTTTTTAAAGTTTTCTAATTCTTTGTAGAAGGTTCATACGGAAAAAATAAATTAAGAAAGTTGCGATGCGACGAGGTGGGTCGGGGAACAAGAAATTCCACGCGGACGAAGTCGCGGGCAGAAGCTAGTTAACAATAAATATTACCAGTGTAGTGCAATTATAGTTATAAATTTTTTACCTCTAGTCCCCTGGCATGTATAAGAACCTGACTATTTCGTTGACTGTACACAATTAAGCACTGACTTGCAAAGTTTGTCGATAGTAACAAGTCAAGCCACTGTCTAATGTGCCAAATTATTGATTGATTGACATGGCCAAAACTTGATTACTGATTTTAATTAAAATATTATAATTAATAATTATTATATTCATATATTTGCATCATAGACAATGGTTTAGTATTGACCACTCCATTTCTTGAGCTTAGTATATTTTTGTTCAACATTTAGCGGAGGCCAGCAAGTCAGAACCCAAGCGGTTTTTGTTCCGATCGTTTTCAGTTTCGATGCTGACTTTTCAAGTCATTGTCCCCTGCTGTGCAAAAGCCTCAAATTCAATTCCAAACCACTCTATCTTGTGCGATCTCTGGCCACATTTGTCTCGCAAACATGATCCAGCCGTTGGGACTTACAACTTAGGTGAGTTTGATGTGAGCTGTTTTTCTACTTCATGCTGGGGATTAGCATTATAGACAGCGCACTTAACCTAAGTTTTTACGGTGAATCTTTCACAGAATAGACCCGCATGTCTTCACAGCACCTGCGCCGCAGTCACTTCGACGGCGATATTATATCGTCTCTCAGGCGTCCACTGAGATCTTTGCCTATCTCATCATTCGAATATCTTATATTAAAATTACGTGTCACGTTGTTTGTCCGCGATGGACTCCTAAACTACTGAACCGAATTAAAATTTGATTTGCACACCGTCTGCAATTTGATCCAACTTGAAAGATAGGATAGCTTACATCTCAATTTATAGTCGCAACGTTATGTTATTGCAAATTATTTGTCTATTATTTGACAGTCACAATTATCTGTTAGCTCCAAACGATTCTAACAGATGGCGATATCTGTTGACTGGATTGAGTAAGTATTCAATAGATGGCGCTATGTTAAAAATACAAACGTTTCATATAAGCTATAATTTAATAGCATAACCACCACGTGTTGCTGAGGCTAAGGTATAACCTAAATTTATTTTGTAATAAACGAAATACAGTGAAATTCAATTGTTCTTACTTTTTCAATTTTTGGTTTCAAAAATTCTTTCACTGTTGGGAAGCTACACTATTTCCTGGTGATATAGGCTGTATTATATTATGCTTTGCTACCCGGGCGAAGCCGGGGCGGATCGCTAATTTATTTGTGGTTCACGCAACATGTCTTTGTATTCCATTATTCTCTATTAGTCGTAATTTCGGTAGTCAACCCCCTTCCAGCCATATCATTTTTCACACAGTCCATCTCCGTTTCTTTGGTCTTCACTTACTTTTATAGCCATCAAAATTCATACGCAAAACATTCCTCACGACATTTTCTTCATTGCCCATCAAACTAATAATAAAACTTTAGTTGATACTTACTTCCAGTACTCTCTTGCCATCTTGTACAGTCGCGAGGGTAGATGGTCGTTGTTAGTAGGGTTGATCTCCAGAAGCAAACTGGCGTCAGCGAGCGCCTGCTCAGCGAACGAGCTGTCTGTAGAGCATGCGCTGTACGAACTTGGACTGCCTATGCGGGTCGACCTGTAGACAAAGTGGTACTGTTAGCATGGTTCTTTGAGAAGAGCTGGTGATAATAAAGTTCATTTTGCAACGTTTTTAGTGGATTTTGGGTGGATTGATGACTTAGTGAAGATCCCGGGAATTAGCTAGATGCGAGTAACACATTACTGCCGATTTATTCTGTAAAAATCTCTCCGTAAAAACTTAGATGCCGTGAGCTTGAGGTGAGCTGTCAGTAGTGTTAATCCCTAGCATCAGGTGGAATGGCAGCTCACTTCACCTTAGTTTTCACGGTGAGATTTTTAGAGAATAGACCGGCTTGTTTTTGTGGTGATGCTTTTGAGAGATCAATATTCAGCAGTGAACGTCCTAGTTCGGTCATTTCAAATCATGCACCTGCTACAAACTAATTATTCCGAAGATTTCTCTATAAGATGTCGTTATAACGTGGAAGTGATAAATCGTGAGCAATTAAGTAGACAGCAAATAAATGAGAACTGACAGACGTGAAATTTAGAGGAAGACCTTGCGAATTCCAATGGCATTGACAGGAATCCATTTGAATTTTGTTTGTGTAGAGTCTAGAGAACTTACATAGTGAAAACCAGATTTGAAAACTCAAACTCAAAGCATTTATTTCAAATAAACCAATTACAGGCACTTTTGAATTGTCAAGGGGTCGGTCAGTCAGAAAGATGAAGCTAGTTGCCCATTCCAAAAAAGACATTTTAATATTTGATATGACATGAATAATGATACATTGTACTTATGATTTTGACAAACCGCAGTTTCCTGATTATCTATACCGGTTCCAGGCGGTTTTGATACAACGCGGTTGGGTGATTCAGTTGTGATACAATACAAATATATGTCGCAATAATTTAGTTTTTGACCTTCAAGCAAGAGTCATCCTTGTATGAATTACGTCTTATACAGGTGTTGGCTATAAATAAAGCAATGATAAGGGCAAAACCAACGCAGCATTGGACGCGTTCTAGCCAGATGATCCGGTGACCTTTAGATAGCATTTGGAACAGCGCGGTAGCTATGTAAGGAGAAAGGAATGTTTTATCGCTAACTTGCGAAGTTGCGACTGGGAAGAAAAATAATATTCCTATATACAACATTCCTAGGTAGACTTCGATATTTTTTCAATAAAGGCATCATCATATTATCATGGTTATTTTCATCGAAGAGGCTGGCAGAGATATGTAGTACTCTCTCCACATTTAGACATTAACTATGTTTTAAAATTCTTGTTATTACATAAGATTTGTAACATATGAGAAGCCTTTTGCAATTAACCGGCCACCAATAACAACTCCGGGCTGCTACCGAGAATTGAAAAAATCCAATGACGCTGACGACCGAGAGATCACATTCAAGAGGACTTAATCAACAGTTGCACAAAAACAAATCATGTAATTCTCAAAAATTACTCAAAATCAGGTACAATTTCTTGTTAACGCTCTATTACCTAGCCAAAATTAGATAATTGATCTCACAACACAGTCATTCCTCATGTTCCACCTATTACAAGTTACGTCAGTAGACGTAAATTTTTTGCGTAGCACATAAAAATGTTGGCTCAAAGCCAACTGTACCAATAGTAACGTTTGGCCCAATATTTGTTTGTTTGTTTGACAGATCCATTGATGGAAAAGCTCTTCTATGAATACAGATATTATCGTAGTTTGATGTGAAGGGAAAGGATTTGTTTGAAAATATTTCAAGGTTATGTAGAATACGTTTTTTATTATTTTGTAGTAAGTAGTAATGATTTATTTTTAGGTCAGTCAGGGGCTGATTTGTTCCATTTGTTGCTTGTGTACTTTTTGACAAGAACAAGATCGGTATAAAAATCTGGATTTAAGACGTTATTGGCTGTTTACCGAACGGGTAGGTGGGTTTATTTTCAATTTTTCCCAACATTCACCCAATTTTTTACCTTAGTCATATCCTCAGACATGTAGCAGCCTATCATACGCGATTCCCTGTTTCACGATGTGATTTTATAAGCGTGCAAGTACGTATTTATTACTAGTCTAATACGTATAGTCACGTACGTTTTCCGATTACCTGATGAGGACAAGTCGTGCGTTGCATAAATCTTACGCGGGTCATTACTTCGATAAGCATACCGAATTTTACGTAGTATACTTACGACACATTATATATAACTCTTCGTTAATGACTAATTTAAAAAAGTGTGCTGTGCCCGACATGATCCATAATTGTTTCTATTATTTTTTATTTACCACCTGTAAGTGTACATTATGGATTGCACTAAACGATTTGAGATTTGACTTTCCAATCTGTGTGCTCCCTCAAATCTGGGTGGTACTTTCCTCAAGTCATTTCAGACACTAATGTACATGATCTGACCAAGTCTGGACTTTAAAAGAGGCTGTGGTAGGCCTCTAGAGTTCATTTTTCGGTCTTTCTTCTCAGACTAGTCGGATAGGAGGAAACACCGAACTCATCTAGTTTTAAAACATAATTTATTTTTGACTTGTTTGTACCTACTTACAGAAATAAAATGATTTATCATGACTTTTATGGAAGAGAATAAGGTATGCTTAGATGGTTTGGTCATCTTGAGAGGATGAAATAAAGGCGACTAACAAAAGGTAATTATAAGGCAGATGTGAGAGGAAACGCCGGGAGGGGACACCCTAGGTCCTAGGGCCTAGGAGGACATAAGTGACCTTATTGGTGGTGTTCTTCAGAAAGGCCAGGTGCGTAGTACCCGCAACCGGCGTGCGAGTATGACCAGATGTATGAACGTAAACGAGGCAAAAGGAGTACGTAAGCATCGTAGCAGGTGGCGTTCTGTAGTTTCTGCCTACTCCCATGGGAAAAAGGCATGTGTTTATGTATGTATGGAAGCCAAACGCAAATTTCATGTGCATAAGATAGACAATCATAGAAGTTTGCAGTTTTCCTTGAATAATATTTATTGAAGCGCATTTACACAGCCGGATTGCCCTTTTAGCAAGACCGGCACCCTAATTGCGTAACACACTATCAATCACAATCTGAATCATTTTGAAGCCTATTGCTAATCCGTTGCTTCATATGTCCGAAAAATTTGTCTGCTCAACAACGTAAATAACGCAATGAATGTTGTTGAACTGTCAAAATGAAAGCCATTCTTACTGTTAGTGTGATATGCAATTAGCCCACTGATCTTAAGGTCAAGCACTTTTCGGGCTTCTGACTTCCTACCGCAACTGTTTTCTATATTTACATGATGACTAGAACTTATGGCTTGTCACTTTTCGACGCACTTAAAGCATTCCATCAAGAAAATTTTACCATGGGCCTATTAAAAGTTTTTTTTAATGACATTACAATATGATAAGCGTTTATAGTACCTTATACCAAGGTGTCCTGAATAGTGGCATGTTTACAAAGGTGTGTTTGTTATGATATGAAAGATAAGGGTAGATTAGGGCAGCCGACGCAACGGAAAAATGGAGTGTAAACATTGTTCTTGCTGGTGACCGACTGAAGCTTTCTTTTATAAATGTCGGATTGGTTTGACCGTTTGTGATGACTGAATTCAGGAGAATTTTCATAATTCTACAGTGTTCCTCAAGCTTAAGATTCTAGGTTTTGAGATCTTGAAGAATTGTAAGAGCTTGGGCTTAATAAAAGATGTAAAGTTCTGCGTTATTTTAACATCCATCAGAACAGGATATCCCAACCAAGAACAATTTTATTTTTAAAAGTTTTGTTTTGGATATAGGTATATGTTATCAATTGTCGCATAATAATTCCGCGTTATTTTAACATCCATCAGAACAGGATATCCCAACCAAGAACAATTTTATTTTTAAAAGTTTTGTTTTGGATATAGGTATATGTTATCAATTGTCGCATAATAATTCCGCGTTATTTTAACATCCATCAGAACAGGATATCCCAACCAAGAACAATTTTATTTTTAAAAGTTTTTTTTTGGATATAGGTATATGTTATCAATTGTCGCATAATAATTCCGCGTTATTTTAACATCCATCAGAACAGGATATCCCAACCAAGAACAATTTTATTTTTATAAGTTTTTTTTTGATATAGGTATATGTTATCAATTGTCGCATAATAATTCCGCGTTATTTTAACATCCATCAGAACAGGATATCCCAACCAAGAACAATTTTATTTTTAAAAGTTTTTTTTTTGAAATAGGTATATGTTATCAATTGTCGCATAATAATTCCAACCACTTCCGAAAAGCACAATATATAATTTTGTAAATGAACTTCATTATTTTGTACTTCATTAAAATCACGATGATAAGTCTCCAATGCGAATATGATGCAAAAATGAATATGATTATTATTCAGCGAACAGTATTTGCATAAGTGTATGCAAATGCATTGAAAGAGTGTGAATATATGTGACCTTGTCGGTGTTATGTCAACTTATACTTGAAACTAACGCAGACGGATGGGGTTGGTGACATTGAAAGGAATTTCAGGCGAAAATAAGGTCAGAGTGTCAGACTGATGGATCTTTGCTGTTTCAGTCAGTGATGAATGGAACAGCGCACTTCTAGCTAAGAAATACACTTTTAGATGAAAGAGATATAGGTCTATTTTTGTTGTCATATTTTTGTGGTCTCATTGGAAGAATAGGAATTTATATTAGACGAAGAAGTGTTACAGCTTCATAATCACAATTCAGGATTTTACATCAGTTTTTACAATATTAGCTAATCAATGTCATTCTCTAAACATGGCCCTCCAGTCCTAATGAACCATCTTTAATGAACGGTCCTAAAAAGGTTGCCAAAGCCAGCAAATTTGACAAACACATTGACACACATACATACAAGGACAGTAGGAGAAGAAAGGAAAGTACTCCTTTCTTCTCCTTCTACTGTCCTCCTAATCAAATCTATCTAGCCAGTATTGTCCCACCGCAGGCCAAAGGCCTACCCCTCCCTTTTACACACAATTCTGTTGTTCGTCCCGTCATCTTCACCACCCACTCGGTGTCTGTTCTGATCCCAACTTGTCTGAGGACGTTGCAGCATGTCTTCTACATGTTTCTTACGTAACATATCAATTATGTTCAAGATCAAACTATGACAAACTTACCGGTCATGAGTCACGCCGAGTGACGTGAATATGGGGCTTAGCGTGACGTCAGACAACGACGCGTACCGCTGCGAGCTCGTCGACACGCGCTCATATTGACTGTTGATTTCGTTCTGGGGACAAATCATATTGTTAATAGCAGTTCATTGTAGTCATTAAATTCTTCAGGTATAGGGTAAGCTTGTAGGCGGATGGGTTGACGGTGAGAAAATAGAGGGCGCATCCCTTTGCTGGATAGATACGGTGAAAGACGGACGGGACCGTGGTGACCATACTCAAGATGGCCGCGTGGAGAATTCATCAGTTCTGAAGACGGAAATCATTTAATACGCCAAAAGATGTCTTCTATAATATTGGTACAATCTCTGCAAGTTTTTAAAACCAAGCAACTTTTTTTTTCTGATATGCTTCTATTCTATATCTAACGTGTTTCACGTAAGTTTTATTCAATATCAAAACCTTCCTTATGTGAGTTTTGCGCGATTAATAATATTAATTTAATATCAAAGAAACAAGAATATAGATTCTAATTTATAATATGATAATTTTGCCATTCAATCAGCTTAATCCCTCAGCTTGCAAAACAAGAAGCTTCCAAGCTTATTCTCAGCTCCAAATCACCAAAAACAACATAATTATTAATTAACGTCCATCTTGTTAGTATCAGTATCCGGTTAGTACAAGGCGTTAACTGTAATGACGCGTGACATTTCCTTTTAAGCACCCTCGTCCTGCGCGTCTGGTTCCTGTATCAATTAAAACGGAATGCACCTGTCTCGTGGCAGACGAGTGTGTACAATATTGTACAGCTTGATTGTGAAGAACATCAAATACTGGGGAAAAAAACTGTTCAAACATGTCTTCGAAGTTCGAACCTAGCCAACCAACCGCAGATTACCTCGGAGAAGTTTTAGCCTACACAACAATTACGCCATTTAGACCTCTAAAAGAATGACTGGCATTCCGGAATCGATAGCAAAATTTTTGAGAGAAAACTCATTAAGAATGCAGTGGTTAGCTCATAGCGAAATCTCTCTAAGGCTGTTGGGCACTCAAAATATAATATGGAAATGGCGAAGAAAAACGTGTACTCCACTGGAAATGGCGTGTAATCACATTCGTTGCGCTTTAATGTCTGCTCCGACACAGATCAGAAAGTGGTGTTATTTAAATTATTACAGTAATCCAGTCATAGCCGATTAGCCTCCAGACGAATAATCTTCCGTATAAGATCAGGCTTCCTTATCTGGATAGCGGGAAGATTTTTATTTACCTAAGAAAAAGAATTTTCGAAATTCCATATCGAGACGAAAGACACGAGTATCAAAAATTTCATGCGGACAAAGTCACCTCACAGGAAATCTTGGTTACTTAAATAGTCTATTTACGTAAAATCTATTTTTAAATCTACGTGGTAACAAATAACCATACTTATAACAACTCAATCAAAAAAAATCTCCATCAGTCATCATCATGACATCATTGGTAACAGCAATGCAGACAAAAAGTTCACAAGTATGGAAGAGTTTGTTAAAGGCAATCCAAGCGTGGCGCTCTGTTCGTTACTGCAAGCGCTGCTAGCTCTGAATCATTCACCGGGCTTTGACATTGAATAGTTGAGCTACTAAACACGCGGAGAACCCAAAATAAATAAAAGAATCTGTATTTCTTCATCATTAGTTTTGGGTCCAAAAAGATTAAAATCGAACGGCTGGCAGATTATGACAGTTCACTCTAGATATAGGCCGCCCCAATTGCACGCTAAAAAGCTCAATAATTGATGGATGGGAGTGGTAGATGTCTTATGCATTTAATTAACGGTAAAAAACGAATCCAGGAAACAAACAACACTGATTGTAAAAGGAAAATAGCCAGTGTTAAGGAAATCGATGTTTAAACATGCATTTCAATAATAGTAAAGTTCTGATAAAACCAATACAAATATAGACGCATGCCTACTTCTGATCCATTCCAAGTAATGACCAATATCCGCCACATCAAAGCGGGCTCTGTCCGCTGGTTTCGATGCCCCAAATAGACTCCCAAACGGTTTGGTGACCATATAAGTGGCTGCGGAAGTAGACGAATAAGTAGTACAGCGGAGGAGTAAATTGAATTGCAATTCTGAACAATTGAAGGTCAATCTAGCATTGCCTGATGATTATGATGATGAAAAATATAGAGCATCAAACCTACCATCATTGTTTTACTGGCATTACTTAACGAACAGGAAAACCACCTTCATATTACCATTGTTGGAGTATTTCAATGCCTTCTGATGCCAACGATTTCAAGTTCAAAATTCTGATTTGAATCCAATAAATATTCCGGAGAGCTGAATAGCGGGCAGGTGGGGGACGTTCACACGGACAGCGGACTGAAGTGGATTCGTATTGATTGACCAGATGTTGCACATGCGCTGTGTGCATAACAAATACACACGAAATGTAAAGTATAACATATTCACTGCCGCGACGAACTTAAACCACGAATGTCCACGAATAAGCGACGCGAAGTTAGATAATTTATTCATGCACTACACTAATGTAGGCTAATCAGTCACCGACCTTAATCGTCCGAGAAAACATCTTCAACGCACACAGACCTCACCGGACTAACAACATATCGATTGATATTCTTCTATTGCGTAGTTTCACTCACCGAATCACCATAGCAACATCACAGCACCGCACCTCCCTCTACACGATCCTTGAATACTTCTAAATTAAGCACTACATCCGAAACTAGGTCAGGAATCTTAGAATCACGTTCGAAATTAGTAATTACTATCTTTGCTAAGGAACAAATGCACTGTGCTATCTGCGCGTAGCGACTGGAAGGCGCCAGATGGCTTAAAATAATAATCCCCATACGTGAAGTAAAGGCAATTCAAAAATAAACCACGCGGGGGAAGTTTGATTCCATTTATATTTGGAAGGATAATCGCTGTTTTCCTGTTTCTAGTGCTTAACGGTGGCAGGACCGGCGGCCAGTAAGCACATAGCGTTACTAAGCTCGATCAACAATAAATTATTGTGTCGCGAAATCTAGGTGTTTATCTAACGGTCATATTCATTACTTATTTCAAGAACGAATGCTGCAAATATGAAGTGTCAAACTCCTGACTGGGTGGTCGTGCTAATAGCCGCGCGCATTTCCAACCTGAATATTTAAAGTTAATAGCTAGGTAGATCTGTGTTATCACATTGTTCTTGACTTCCGTGACTGCATACTAATGTGTATCGATTCAGGTTTGTAACCACCGTTAACTATGACAATAGGATTATTTACGTTAATATTATTTACGTTAATATTATTCTACGCGACTTGTAGCGGAAGCTGCATTCAATGTGAAGAGTATAAGCAGAAGGAAAACGTCTATTACCCCAACATGTGGGCGTTTGTTAAGTTCAATTACTTGATTGTTATTTATGTTACTTTTATAATCGTTTTTCAATTAAGACAGACGGGTACTGTCCAGCTGAACATGATATGAGGTGAATGCTCTAAGCAAATAGAGATGGGATTACTTTAAAAAATAAACTGCAGATAGCGGTGCGTTCAAACGGGAATAATAATGAAGGTTAAAAGCGTTTATTGATTTATTCATCGTAAGGTCAACATACTCAAAACAAATTGAATATTTAGAATACTGATTGCATACTGCTTAATTTACATCATCGGGAGAATAAAATGGGACGTAAAAACACAAATTACTCAGTATTCGCGAACATTTTCGCTCGAAACACACGGACATGGTGAAAGACTACAGCCAAATGCCACTTCGGTTCCCATAAATACGTACGCAAGTCCTTGAAGCAACAATTACTGGTGCTTACTTAGGGTGTGACGCAAACGATCTACTAGTCGACAAAATTATAACGTTAAACTGCCTAGGCCTGTGCGTTGATTATTTTTATAAAGAGTCGAATTCTACGAGTTTTTCGCCGGATAATGATGTCAAAGTAGACTACTCAGTTTTTTCAACTCATCATCTGCCTAGCGTTTTCTCAACTATTTTCGGGGTCAGCTTGCAGTCTTACCGGATGTAGCTGAATACCAGTATTTTGCGTGAAGCGACTGCCTACAGACTTCCATAACCCAGTTACTGAGTACAACACTATACCCCTTGGTAAGACTGGTTGTCAGACTTTCGGGCTTCTGACCGTAACGACTGTCAAAGATCCACGAATGACAGCCGGGATACACAGCTTTTTTCACCTGTTGACCGAAAATGTACTACTATCATAATTTGAATAAAATACATTTTTTGTTAGGCTAAACACGCACTATTGCGGACACGCGGCTTGGACCAACGGCTTTTTGTGGTTAAGGTGTGGCTTGGTTTATTACAATGCGATTTCTCTTTGAAAGTGCCGCGCGTGTGGTTATGGCCATTCGACCACGATTTTGGGCGTACTCCCGTAGTGCAACTTCAGGTTAATTAATTTTTTTGAGTAGTTTAGACTTTATTGCATTGTATAAATATTCCGTCAATGAATGACAGACAATGCACAGCTTAGACTTACTGAAGACCAGGAGAATACTGTATCTTCCACTTAGAGCAGGGATTGCAAACTTCTATACATCTACGTGCTATTTTTCCAAATAAATATTTAATACGGCCATGACGTACCGTACCAACAAACTATCTTGGCTCAGTGACTACTGGAAAAAATACTATACACTTTCACAATAATACCTTTATTATTATTATTATTATACTGTTATAACACATGAACAAAGTGTTTTTATCATTATATCAGAGTCTAAGAAAGTGGAACGGACTTGTAAAGTACAATCAACACTATTCTAAGTTTTAAAATAATTATCACGTAAAAAATTAAGTTAGATTACAATTGCTTATTAGTCTTATAGGCTAGATTGTAATTCATTATTAAGAACCTGGTTCTTTTTAATAAAGGATAAAAAAAAAGATTATACTGTTATGTTAATATTAACAGTTTTATATTTATTTAAATGCTAATTTCAATTTATTTAAATAGCTTTTAAGACACGAAAGAGATGCATTCGTGCTATGTTCAATTTGAAGTCGACCGACAGCTGTAGGGTAGGGTGCCCCAAGTCTGCGCACTTAAGGTTTGATAAGCTGTAGAATAATTAAAAAATAATCTAGTATAATCATCTTTATTTTTATTTAGACTTACATTAATGTAGTTTAATAATTTTAATTTTAATCAAATATTTGGTAACAACTTTGGGAGTAATTAAAGAAAAAATACAAAGATGGAAATGCGCAATCTTACCACTACGGGTCCCTGGATATTGCGCACTAGGATCGTTAAGATTGCGCATAGAGAACATAAACATAAAATCAAGAATTTAACAAGAAAAAGTTATTTTAAGCACATAAATCGCACTTAAACTGTCCAATGCCAATGTAGGCTGTACATTTCTCATGCCACCATTCAGAACAAACAGAACAACCGATCCAATCTTCTGTAATCGGCTCCTTATACTCCTCATTACAACCACCGCAAGACCATTTCTTTTTTTTAGGTTGTTTCGTAGGCTTTTTGCTAACTTTTTTCATTTTTTTGTTAGGAATCTTCATCATTTTATTCTCTTCTAAAAGCTGTTGTTTGTACGGGGAACCACTAAGTATTTCAGATTTCTTATGTTTTCTCTTGTTTGCTCTCTTACTCATGACTCTGCGCAGTTTTAGGGAATAGCTCCATCTGGAATAATGAGACTCCTAACGCCATCTATTGAAAATATCGAAATTATATCACTCTCCGGCTGTATAAGTAATAATTACGCGAACGAAAACAATGACCAGATCTTTGATAGTACTTTGAACTTTTACGTAATTATAGTTTCAAATTGAGAAAAAATAACATCGAAATCAATATTTAACTTCAAACTTACCTTGCGACTACGTTTTGATAGGTTTTTGCATTTCTTTCCGGCAGCGCACTCGCTCATGGCAATGGCTCTGAACACGACTGAAGTTAGCCGCAAATGTCATGTCGCTTTCGAAATATGGGTACTGCGCAATCTTACCTCCTGCGCAAACTTGGGGCACCCTACCCTATGCCATTATTTAAAAAACAAAAATTATGAACTCTACCATCTCTGTATATTTTTGAAATTGCGGCATTTGATAGGGTGAATCAATTTCTATTTCCATGATTGACATTATCTGACATTTATCATTTTATTATTCCTTAATTTTTGTGACATTTTATGATTAATTTATTTTACTGACTTATCAATGTTTATTATTTATGATTATGATTGAAGTGCCTTTAGTAATTTAGATACGTTTTTTTTTTTTTTGTAAATTGTATATTGTAATTTGTACGCCGGGTGAAACATGTACGTACCAAATATTAATATTGACACATCCTGCATGCTTAATTAGCATGTATACGCATGTTTTGACAAATAAAATTATCTTCATCTTTAAAAAAAAAATGTAAATGACAAATTAGTAGGGTCGTTGCGCCGGTAAGCCGGCCGGGTCTGGATTTCGGCCTTTGGCACCAGGTGATGCCGTAAATTTGATTTAATAACGATTGTAATACATTTTATGGCACGAAATTAAGTTTAATACATTTTCAAATAGTTGTATTATATCTAGCAACATTATTTAATTGGGTAACCACAACACGTAACTTGTAAAAAAATGTTCAATTCAACGCCGGCTCAGGAGCTGTCGAAATGTGTGGGAACGAGCGAAAAAAATAGAGGCGCGCGTTCCACTCAAACTTAAGTTTTGTGCTGAATTTACTATGACTATCTAATAAGGTGCATATATTCCACTGTATAAATAACTTAACATCGTATTTTCACATTAATTAGTGCAATATTTTAGTGAAAAAGTTGATAAATTAGGTGGCCGGAAAGTGACTTACAAAATTCTCCAAACATCTGGTTGTCGGCCATGCGGCCGGAAAATAGCTCGCGTTCAGCCTAAATACTTTTGTCTCTTTCATTTATTTGGTTACACGCTAATATTCTTTTCTTCATTTATAATGAATCGTAACCTTATGAAGTGACTAGCTTTTAGTTTTCGGCCACCAAAGTACTGCAATTTTATCGGTTAATAATGAGACTAAAATACCCATTTCGGCAGTGGCCGAAAACTAGAGTAACACTATAATTATTATTCAGTTTTCGGCCAACTTAAAATTTTATGAACAAATAGGGCGGCCGAAAATCGAATGCCACTTTAGTTTTCGGTCATTTCATGAAATATTTAATGGCTCCTCGAAAACCTAAGGAAATAATGAAAATAATTACCAAATATTTTATTATGAGAATAACTTTAAGATGACTGATTATCCTAAAGACCCCTTAAAAACTACAGACTCATAACGCTTCTGAGCCATGTCTGTAAGCTGTTTTCGAGACTACCCTCGAACCGTCTATCGAGAAGACTTGATGACTTTCAACCTCCAGAGCAGGCAGGGTTTCAATCGGGTTACGGGACCATAGACCACATCTATCCAGTGCAGCAGGTTAAAAGACCGAAGAGTATAACCAGCCTCAGTATCTTGCTTTTGTGGACTATGAGAAAGCCTTTGACTCTGTCGAGATCTGGGCTGTGCTCGAGTCCCTGCAGCGATGCAAAGTGGACCGGCGATACATCGATGTGATGAGATGCTTGTATGACCCCGCGAATATGTCCGTTCAAGTACAGAACCGGCAGACTAAACATATCCAGCGCGCAGGAGAGTGAGACAGGGGAATGTCATATCCCCGAAACTGTTTACTGGCGCTCTGGAAGATATGTTCAAGACGTTGGACTGGAAAGGAACGAGCATAAACATAAATGGCGAGTTTATCTCACACCTACGATTCGCCGATGATATTGTCCTTTTGTGCGGAGTCACTGCAGGATCTTGATCGAATGCTGACTGACCTAGCTGTCACTTCTCGACGTGTCGGTCTTGGGATGAACATAGACAAAACCAAGGTTATGTTTAATGACCTTATTACCCCGAGACCGATTGACATTGACGGTGGCCCTCTTGAAGTTGTTCACAAATATGTTTACCTCGGGTAGAATATGCAGTTAGGTAGGAACAATTTTGAGAGGGAAGCCGATAGAAGGATTCCGCTGGGATGGGCAGCATTTGGTCAAATTCGTCAGGTCTTCTCGTCGTTCATACTACAGTGCCTAAAGACAAAAGTCTTCAACGCGTGCGGCCTACCAGTTATGACTTACGGAGTCGAAACGTGGACACTCACGGTGAGACTGGTCCACAAGTTTAAAATCGCTCAGCGAGCTATGGAGAGACCTATGCTTGGAGTCTCTCTGAAGGATAAAATCCGAAACGAAGTTATCCGCCAGAGAATCAAGGTAACCGACATAGCCCAAGCTGAAGTGGCAATGGGCTGGTCACATCTCGCAGAACCGACAATCGTTGGGGAAAACGAGTTTTAGAGTGGAGACCGCGTTTAGGCAAACGTAGTGTGGGACACCCGCCGGCCAGGTGGAGGGACGACTTGCGAAAGGCGGCTGGCAGAGACGGATGAGGAGAGCCGAATATCGGGCTCAGTAGCGTTCACTAGGAGAGGCCTACGTCCAGCAGTGGACGAATATAGGCTGATGATGACAGCTTATGATAATCAACGTTATTGTTAAAAATACCTTCAAAATAAGAAATCCGACTTTTATTTAAGTTATATTATGATTAAAAAGAGAAAAGTTATGATTAAGTATTTTAATGTAACTGTGATAGTTTTAGTTTTACTTAAAGTAAGTTTATTTCATTATTGTCAATTTTGATAAGATTAAAAAAAGCTTATGATTGTACCTGATTAATAATAATTTTATTAATGTTAATGCAAATACAAAATATAGAAAGCAATAAACGAAATTTATTATAATTATTTTACGATTTTTTAAAATTTGTACTGCCTTTCTATTCTATATAAAGTAGTGGCCGTAAACTAACATTCTAGTAGGCCGAAATTTAAAATTTGTGGCCGAAAACTAGCAATTTACCCATTATTCACATCAAAAATTATTATAAAAAAAAGTTTCATGTTTTAGCACCAATGAGTTATTAAAACGGAAACTACACTATGTAGGCTATAAATTTACTAGTTTAGTTTACTAGTTTACTCTTAGTTTATAATATTAAAGTTAACATTTCCACTCGAGCCACTAATCTTTTTATAATGTTGTTTTTATATCCTTTGGTTGTCATTGTACAAGTACTTAGAAACAGAAAATGTATTATTGTAAAAGGGCGGAGACCTGGTGTCCTGAAATACAGGCCTAGAGCCTAGTTTAGGCACCAGTCTCCCACAATATTAAAATGCTGTCTGACTCTGATACCATCTAATATGTATTTTGTAATATTGTGGTGAGAAAAAATAAATAAATAAATAAATAAATAAATAAATAAAAAATATAAATTAACATCAATAGCACTAGGCTAACATAATGGCAATATTTTTTTCTAGTGCCTTAAAGTTGACAACTCCACTAAAAGGCCGAAAACCAGCGCAACGACCCTACGACTTCGGCTGATGAAAACTAGATGACTTAGGTACCCAAATTCCTAAAATGTGGCCGTACCCAAATTATATTATTACGTGCCACCAATGGCACGCGTGCGATTGTTGCTTCGCCATCCTTGACTTAGAGGATATACCTATGCTATATTCTTCCTCTGATCGGTTTTAAACGGGGGTTTCAAGTTTTAAGAGAGAAAACGCGGGGTAAATCAATAATGAATTGATGACACAATATAAAGCATACTTCATCTCACATAAAGTTGAATAAATTACAGACGCAACAAATCTCTGAATCCCGAAATTCGACCAAGGTTACAAGAAGCGTAATTTATTTTTGAACTAAAAGCAAGTAGTGAGCGACTAGGCCTTGGTCTTACGGCCGACATAATCACTACCTTGAAACATAATTGTTTAAAAGCAGCTCATATCTAAATCTTTTAAAACTGAGGATAAAAACATTTTCAACTTCAAGTTTATTCAGACCAATGACGCTCTATATACGGAAACAGATGCCATACATGGTGATATGCTAATTGCTTGACTGCAATAAAATGCAGACGGCGGTTCGGAATTAATTAGACCTTATGTACAGTTGATACTCAGTATTATTAGCATTAAAGGAATGCAAGATGTTCGTTTTATAAAACATTTTTAGAAAACAGATTGAGATGCCAGATTCAGGACAGCAACTTATGAAACTATTAAATAAGATTTTATTAGGTTCTGAGTAATAAAAACTGGTTTAGATTCCGTCCCGTCTCTAACAATCAGTGGATCGATAGCTGTATGTTTTCGAACGTAAACACAAAACCTGAATGTGTTGACTTATCTGTGCTGTGTCTACGGATGTGGAAATGCCGGCCATGGCCGGTAGCCTAGCCCGGAGGTTTCACACCTCGTCTGTGACATCTTCTTCGGCCTATAGGTATTACCTCACTGCTGACTTGCTGAGTAAACGCTACTTTCTTTCTACATATACTTAAACTCACGCGTTCAGTCTCATTGGGGTAGCCAGAAGCTACAAAGCGCCACGTGCGATACTTACACACTCCTTTAGCTTCGTCCACATTCATACACGAGCGCCGGTTATGAGTACTAAGCGACTGACCTTTTTAACGGCTAAGGCCAAAACTAAAGATGTCTACATAACATACTTCATATACAAAAGGCCTTGACACCACGCGGTTAACGGCATAAATAAAGACCTGCGGCTGACAACAGAGCCATCTGCACTACACCATCTAAGTGCATACTCATTACTAGTGGACATCCATTATTTACATTTTCCACGCATCAACCATGAATGAGGCATTTATTCACTATCATTCTACAAATTAACATATGGTTTTGCAATATTTACCTGAACTACTTCTTTAGTATTTCCCTTCAGTCGGTCAAGGCTCTCCTCGGAGGAGTAGTCTGAAGTCCTGATGAGATGAGCTGCATTCCTGGTGACCTGACGAGTTTGGTGGACTGGTAGTGACTGAAACTCTTCTTCCACTTCTGTTATGGTTTGTGAGGTCACTGTGCTTGCTGGCTGATGTAATTGTCTGGGGAAGAAATGTGACAAGATTAAGATGTGTGTGTGAAATGTGACAAGATTAAGATGTGTGTGTGAAGAAATTTGGCATTATTATTTGGTGTGGATGGTGCCAGAGTATTGTGTGTGCGATATATTTTCGCGAATTTTAGGTCCTTTATAAAACATGAGTGGATTGCAAGAAGTAATTTTATCTTAATCTTGAATGATTGCATCTTGTTTTTATGTGGTAAGTGTGATGATTTTTGAGAATTGTAGCAACTGACGAAATATTTATTTCTGTTCACTAGGTTCTGCCCGCGGCTTCGACCGCGTAGTTGTCGAAATTTATCCCACGGGAACGTGCTACCGGGACAAAAGTAGCCTATGTCCTTCCCAAGCATGCCATCTATCTCCTTGCCAAATTTTATCGAAATCCGTTCAGTGGTTTAGGCGTGAAAAGGTAAAATACAGTACATACAATTTATTATATTCAATCAATCAATCAATCAATCGACTCAGCCTACCGCAGTCCACTGCTGGACATAGGCCTCTCCCAGGCTGCGCCACAACACCCTGTCCTCCGCCTTCCGCATCCAGTCTGTCTGACCAGTCAGTGACAGTCTGCCTGTTTATTATATTAGTATGGATTAATATAAGGATAATTGGAGCTTGCTAGCAAAATTAGTACAGAGCTACAGATGCTTTAAGTAATGTCAAAGTTGCTAAACATCTAGAGGTATTCATTTAAACAAAATGTTTAATCAACCTTGAATTCCTGTTTTGGCTACAACATGCTATTGTACAACAACTCCTTGGCACGTTGCCTATCATGATAGACAGTGATACTAATGTCATTATTTAACAATAATAAGTAACTTTACAGTGTTAATTTGTTGAGAAACAATTTGGTTAATGGTGCCAAACGTTTGATCAAACATTGGTATCTGATGGAATGTGAAAACATGTTAAATGCTTATATATTACAGGGGTATGGTCTTGTTATCATGTGAGTCACTTCCGTTTGCCAAGGTTAAAGTAATTCGTTTGCATTTGCATCTTATCAGAGGAAAGTTGGTTAATTAGTTCAATTTATTTATTTAGTTGGCAGCATTTAATTTTTAACCAACTTCAAAAAATGGAGGAGGTTCTCAATTCGACAGTTTTTTGTTTTTTATGTGTGCTATCTCAGAACTTTTTCTAGGTGAACCGATTTTGGTGATTCTTATTTATTTGAAGGCTGGTGCTTCTCATGTGATCCCATATTATTTTGATCAAGATCTGACCTGTAGTTTTTGAGTTATCCTTAATAATACGTATTTTTTCCACTAAGCAATGTTTTAATAACTTCCTGTCACTGCTATTTACATATCAAGTAGTGGTCTACAAATTTGTGTGGGGTAGGTACAACAGTTAAAGAGTAGACTTGGTTATTTACAGCAATAATTAAAACAACTTCAGAATTGGGTCCAAAGAGAAATGAAAAATGCAGAAGCTAGTTTTAACACAAATTGATAACAGTTGTTAAATTATGTCATTTACCATGATAAAAAGTATCCGGTGTTCATCCAGGTTATAAACTAACTGTATACCAAATTTCATCCAAATCCATTCAGTCTTTTTTGTGTGATTGAGTAACAAATATCCAAACATACAACTAGGATTTATAAAGTCTTACTAACTAAATTCATATACAGAATTAACCCACAAGTTTGTTTAATATAAATACAGTAACAAACATGGTTTTCAAACTTATTCTAAAATTAAGCCATGACCAAAAGTTCCGAGAACTAATGTTGTGCATAGCTCCAGCAAGGTCACCTCACACTGTGCTTCAATGACCTCACAACTATGTGGTTGTGACATCATTGTCAACAAGATTTGTCCTTTACTGGTACTTGGGCCCTAACAACCTTGCAATTGATCTGTCATAATTATAAATCTGAGACTAAGTAGGTGTCATAGTAAAGCCCTGTTTTTGTGGTAAACAACTGTTGCAGCAATTTGTTTTAGAAACATGTTGCACATACGTTGTTTGCACTGTTGCCAGCAATACATTTGCACAGCTTTGTTTACTTTTCTGATAAAAGAATGTTGATTGTTCTTTATTAATAAATATGCCTAGTCTAGCTAATAATGTCAATTCATACTTAAATTTGCTGTTGGCTGCAATTTTTTTCTGTGTGTATTTTGTATTTCAACATTTTTAATAGAAATATTCGGAATGAAAAGTAGCCTATATCCTACAGGTGCCAGGCTAACTATCTGTCAAATTTCATAATGATTAGTTCAGTGTAGGGGTGAAAAGGTAACGGACAGACAGATAAAGTAACTTTTCCATTTATATTAATAAGTAATATTAAGAAGTGTTTAACTCATCAAGAATCGTTAATGAGACACAATTGATTATCTTTTGTTTTGGCCCTATAGCGGGCCACCTCGGGTCTGACTAGGTAATAGATTAAATTAAATTAAGTAGCTCTATATTTTCTTTTAGGTCCTTAAAAATTATTCACTTTTTCCTAATTCTACCAATTTTATACTTAATTAAATTACTGATGTATAATATATTGTGTATATTTTTTGTTGGAGAATGGAGATCCTAGATAAATAAAGAAAAGTATGGAAATGGCAACTTTTGTTTACCATGAATACAAGGTTTTATGACAAAAGACTTGATTTTTCTTCACTGATAAATAAGTCCAATTGGTACACAATCTATTACTATTGTTAGTTCATAATGAATATGAAGTATGAATGAATGCACATGAAAGAAATGAGGATAATAAAGATTATATCTTTATCCTGATTTATAACCCAACTTTACCCATTATATGCTCCTAATTTAAAATGTATTTAGATAAAAATCATTAACACTAAACACTGATAACACTGTAAAACATTAGCTCATTTTCAACATACTTTAGCATTTAAAATCCTGAGAATTTGGCAGTGACATATGATTTCATCAATGAAAATAAAAAAAGTGAAACTAAGGAACGAGTTTAGCAAGAATTTTATAATATTATCTAAATTGACAGGTGTGATAAACAGGGATTACTGTCATAATCTTTGATACTTCAATAACTTAGCTCACCTCAAGATATGATATTAAAACGATAAAATTGGGCTATGAAAATTTAATTATTTTTATCTGCTTTACTTATTTCGGAGAGTAACAGCAACACACATGGCTGTTCTAAATATGAAAGGGAGGCAGCATACTCACTTAATTGGGGTGCTCCTCTTCACAGGGGTTTTGCGGCCAGACTTCTGGTGGGTGTGTTCCTCGACATCCAGGCAGTTCTCACGGTCGCAGCTCGACCGCAGGAAGGGTGTCTTCGAACGAGACCTTGACCTCAATCCGCTAACCGTCGGGTTTTCCATGCTTCAATCACTGATACTGACTTGCTGTTATCACTGCTTCTACACCATCTTCACACCTCGCTTCAGCGACCCAAGGTTGATGATCTCACCGAAATTCCACCGTTATTCAAATTACTTCACCGAATTTTTAATACACATCGATATTGCACAAGGAAATCTATTTCTGTGGCTTCATGCGATGCCGCCAAAAGTAACGTAACGAACGTCTCGGTGACTTTCAGTTACAATAATACGGATGTTCGGTTTTGAATGTCGTAAGATATTTTGTATGTTTGATATGTAACGATTTACAAATCTCGCGGAACAGTAAATTGTACACAAGCGTGCGCGTTATAATGAAATTCGTCAATTTCGTAACTTTTCACTCGCTAAACATAAACTGATGACGTCATCAAAAAAGACGTTACGGGGATGCCATTAAAAATATTGCTTGTGTAGAAATATTTTAATGGAAGAAAAGTATCTGATATTATTTTTACATAATTAAAAATAAATCTACTTACTTTCATTTGTGATTTTGTTAATTTATTATTTTTCCGAATAAGTACTGCACAGAAATAACAAGTCCAATATTCAGCATGCATCATCTATTTCATGGTGTTAAACATTCAGCGAAATACGGGTGCTGGAACGCATTTTGGAGTGGCCAGCTTTCGAATATTAAAATAGGGATGCGACAAAATAGTAGTGGAAAAAGAACTGTTATGAAAAAATACTGGCCACGTGCGTGTCGGACCACGCATAGTGAAGGGTTCGGTAATTGGGATCAATATTTACGCATGCACAATATTGTTTTTATCGACCGCAAAAATAAGTTTGAATTTCATAGTATTTTTGGAAAAACCTTGAAATACAAAGTTATTTCTGCGGTTGTAACCGAAAATAAATCCACAAAATATTGACTTAAATAGCAAAGTCACTTAAAACATCATAATCTTTTAATTATGGGATCCGCCAATATCCCACAACACAATAAAATTACAAAGTTGTATTGCACCTGGTTTAAACTCACTTTCTATGGAATTTTTACATTACATTAACAAGTACATTTTATAAGTTGGCCGACTATTACTCGTTAACTTGTACTAGGTACTTGTCAACTTATAGAGCCTGCTTAGTTGTGATAATTTTCCTTTACTTCTTTATTGGTCTAACGTTAAGGGGTCGGAAAACCGTTTATTCAGCTGTCACATAACATAATTCGAACCATTTTGTACAGTAGCCAGCAGGTCAAGCTACACGAAACTGTCAAATTTCTCGAAATGATTTTAAACCTTAAAATGTTAATAGTTAAGTTCAAAATCGAATGACAAAATCTGATAGTTTATGGTAACTTGATGTGCTGGCGACTGTACCATAAGTATCAGAATAAAATACGTTTGTATTTTACGCCTTCCTTCACTCAATTGGCTATTATGTGTTATGTTCTCTAAGTTTATATTATGATACTATTTTTTCATTTTGTTTTTGTGTTTAACTGCTGAATATATGGATAAAATCGCGACAGGTCACAGGAGTAACTAAAATTGCAGTTTTAAGTCGTATGTTAATCAAACTGCGATTCGCGACTGTAGGAATGATATATTTGCTGAATAAGAATCATCAATTTCATATCAATCGTCAAACTTTGGTTTATTCCACCTAAGAATTTTCATCTGAACAATTTGATCAACATACGACGTAAAACTGAGCTGCAATTTGCAAAAAAAAACAAAAGAAAATTTGTAATTGGCGGGCTACAGCTAAGGATCTTTCTTAAAGGGGAAATCTACAAGTCCGTAATAAGGCCTGTCGTATTGAATGGATCGGAATGCTGGGCCATTTAGAAGACGGATGAAAAAAAATGGCATGCAGCGGAGATGAGAATGTTGAGATTGATGTGTTGAGTGGCGAAAATGGATTATGTAAAAAAGGGGGAAGTTTGAAAGTGGCGCCAGACCGCCAGTAACAGAAAAGTTGAAAGGAAATCCTTTGGCTTGGTATATGATGAGGAGGGAGGAAACGCACTGGCCTAAAAGAGTGATGAATATAAATATTGATGGATAGAGAGGGAGAGGAAGGCCAAAGAAAAGATGGATGGATTGTGTGAGTATTGATATGAAAGAGAAGGGAGTGAATGATACCGTGACGGCTGACAGGGGAGAATGGAAGAAGAAAATGTGCTGCGCGAACCCCAAATAACATGGGGCAAGGGCAGGAAGATGATGATGATGATGACAGATTGTGCTATCATCATCATCAACGTCATTTCAGCCGAAAGACGTCAACTGTTGTACATAGGCCTTCCCAAGCACTGCAACTTCAACCAGTTTTGAGCTTCACGCATACAGCAGATTCTTGCGGCCTTTATAAGGTCATCGGTCTACTTTGTGGGGGGCCTTACAACGCTACGTCTTCCGGTACGTGGTCGCCACTATAGAACCTATCAAATACAAATAATTTTGTAAATGCAATTTTAAAAGTACAAACAAAATGTGTTTATTTCAAATTTCAGTACCATGAGTCTCAGAGTTAAACTGCAGACAGACAGATGTACTTGGACAAACTTCCTTGCTTTACTACGGAACCTAAAAAGAACTGATATAAATATGTAACTTTTATCCGATTCCTTTTTGACAGTTATTAAAAATAATCTGTGGTCATGTGTGTGTTGTTTTGGCGGTTGTTCACGAAAACAAGAATTCAGTGATATAAAAGTTAATTTAAAATGGATACAGGCAAAGTATTTGCTAAAATAAAAGAACTAGGGCATGTCCCTGGCAAACGCGAAGAGTTACGTGAATACTGCCAGCTCAAAATTGATCAGGTATAGCAATTAAACCAAAAAATGTAGTTTGCGTGAATCCGTATTTGAAACATGTTTTTCCTTGATTTATTTACAGATATTAAAGTTTTTACCGCGGCGTATTGTAAATAGTGACGGTGGTGACCTGTTGAATTGTATTTTAAATGGATTTCCGGATAATGCTGCTCCTTGCAAGAATAAAGTCAAGGTAAATAACAACATTTCGACTAGAACATGTCCTGACATGTTTACCATTTGTACTGCTACTATAAAAGATAATGTACTTAGTCGAGTGTACACTTACAGAAAACTGATAATGTTAGCAATGCTGCACTATGAAACCACAAAATAAACAGGATTCTTGTTTCAATCTAAAACAGTACTTATTGGTAGACTCACTCTTAAGTTTGCCATGATTCTCAACACAAAACTGACTGATGTCTCAACAATCGTTACTCTACTCAAAAACTAGCTTTTAAAAAGTGATTCATGACTGAACATTCTAAAAACAGACCGGATGTGTCAAATAATTATGATATTATAACAGTCTTGAAACTAATAAACAATTGCAGTAGGGCCTCGCTAATCCGGATAGCCAAAAAAACAATCCGGATTACCAAGGTGTCCAGATTGTGGTCTGCAATATTTTAATGTTAATAAAACACAACGTTAATCTTAAGTTTCTTTAATTAATTAATTATCAAAAAACAAGACACAATAAGTATACAAAAGTACATATGTAGGGAATCGCAAACATGTAAGAAATCTGCGCATTTAACATGAAGTTAATAAAAGTGTAAGTTTTTTTTTAAAGTCTTGAATACCCTTCTGCTTATAATTTTCCTTCATTTCAAAAGCAAGATCTTTAAGCCGACAGAGAAACATAACTTCAAATGGGCTGAAGATAGTGACTTTGATAAAAGTCACTATCTTCAGCCCATTTCGAAGCAGTGTTTAAAGCTCCCATTGCTTCTGATTTGGCAACATTTATTGGAGTGACATCTTCAACGTTTTCATCGTCATCTTGCTCATTGCCTTTGTACATTCCCACTCGCACGATCTCCTCTTCAGTTAACACTTCACATCTTTCTAACTGCCTTTCGGCACCACCAGCAGCCCATTCTTGAGCTTCTGCCTCACTTATTTGAGGGTTATTGGGGCCCCTCAATCTTTTGAACAGCACGGCTAAAGGAACATCAACTTCTGCCTCCCCCGCGAAAGCTCCCACTGTGCCGTCCCACTCACCCGTCCCACTCACCCGTCCGAATTATAGCGATCACCGAATAAGCAGGAGTCTGGATTAGCGAGGCCCTACTGTATGAATTTAGTTTGAAGATTTCTATTACTATGAACTGGTCCAAAACGTTTTAAAATTAAGACATCATCATCATTCTCCTGCTCATACCCCAATTTATTTGGGAATGGCGCAACATGTCTTTTCTTCCATACTTCTATTTTTAGTTGTCATCTCGGTTGTCACTCATTATCTAGCCATATCATCTTTCACACAGTCCATTGCTATTCAATATTACCAGGTAATAGAGATAGTTCTGCAGACGATGAGAAAAGAGTCCACCTCCCTCACTCATTGCGGTGATGTTACTAGCCGTCTATGTCTGGAGCTACCAAGGTTGCCAATAGATGACTTGGTGCGCTGGTCAAATGATAGTGTGCAGTCTATTGTACAGGATACGGATGTTAATATGATGTGAGTAGCGTTTTTCTTCTTTATGTATTTGTCGTAGTTACACACACACCCTTCGGTGAATACATGTGTGATGTGATATCACAAATGTATTCCCCCAAGGGTTACGCAGAGGTGTATCTTTTTAAATTTATCAGAATACTCGGTAGATGTATTGTTGTTTGTACTTTTTGTTCGGAACTGTTTATGTTTTTTGTTTTATTCAGTAAAGAATTTGACTGTTAGTGGCAGTATTACCTGTGTTAGCTGAAAGCTCAATGAGGGTCCATACAAGCAAATCTGTTACATTTTTACTCATCTTTTCAGTTAAGTTCTGTGTCGTCAAAAATCCACTAATAATTATATTTGCTCAAAAAAAGCAATGAATGGATTCTAATGTTGCTGAAAAACCATCTTGTAAGAAAAAACCACAGACTTTCTTAACAATGCTTTACAATTTTCTGTTTCCAGTTGGCGCGATGTCCTGCCAGAATGTATCAATGCCATATCAACACATGACTTGGTCAAACATTGTGGTTCTGAGCTGACGGGCACAGAGTACAAAGAACAGTGTGTCCACACACTGTGTCAGTGTGCCTGGACTGAGAAACAGCTTGTGCAGCTTACTGCTATGTTCAAGTTAGTATTTAAAAGTAATTTTAACAATATCGTAATGGTGCATGGGCACTACCTACCAGATCAATAAATAAATAGTGACTTTATATTTAAGATAATGCTGCTTCTTAATAAAATCAGCATTTCAAGATTGAATAAAACTTTGCTCAGAAGGGCAAATGGATGTGAGAATTGAGCTCTAGTTGACTATATTTATAATTACCAATTTTTCTGCAATAACCCAATCATATATGGACATACCTGTCCAGAATTATTATAATTATTAGCAGTACTACGTTTTTTAAATCATTGAATTACGATTAATGAACCCTATCACTTAAAAATAACCATGTTTATAAATAATAACTCGTTTCCAGAGACATGCAGCTATCACGCAATGATCACAAGCAGGTGGTAAACAAAATATGTTCTTACATCATAGACACGCCACCTGACACCCTGCCTCCATTGGTGCATCAGTTACTAAAGTAAGTTTATTAAAAAAAAAAAAACTTATTTTTATCCTAATGGAAGCTTTATAGATGGATGGATGGGAGCTTTTGCCCTCAGCTTCGCCCATGTGGGGGTCGGAATTTATCACACGGGAACGTACTACCGGGATAAAAAGTTCATAGGTCTTAACCCAGCTCATAGTCTATCCGTGTGTCTTCATTGAATTTCATTCAATTCCATTCAGCCATTCTTGGGTTACAAAGTAACAGACAGACAGACAGAGTTTATTTAGCATGTATCTATATGTCTATATATACTAATAGTAAAGCTGCAGAGTTTGTTTGTTTGAACTCGCTAATCTCTGGAACCACCAGAATGATTTAAAAAAATATTTTTGCTTCTCACAGCCCAATTCTTGAGGGAGGCTGTAGGCTATTTAACATCACGCTCGGACCTTTAGGAGCCGAGCAAAAAGAAAAAAGTCAGAAAGTTCGCAAAGCGAAAACGAAGTAATAGCGCGGACAGGCGATGCAATGCGATGGGGTGGGTCTGGGGGACGAGAAAAGAATACGCGGACGAAGTCGCGAGTAGAAGCTAGTAATATTATATTAGGAAAGAAAGAAAAAATAAACAACGAAAAATAGTTTAGTTTTTCTTTTCTTTCTCTTATATTAGTATGGACAAGGCTTCGTGCTGCGTCAAAGTGAACGTAGGCTGGACAGTGAGGGTTTCGCTGCAACGTATCATGTTCGCGGCTTTGACACAGCATCAGCAGAAGTGGGACGGCTAGATGCAATTTCGCAGCCATCACCTAACTTAGCGTCTACTATGTCGTAGCCAGCCTAAGCAAGCCCCTAGTCATCAGTTGTAAAACATAAGCGTCTGTTTTTTTAGGCCTCGCTTACAGGTCCCTTGTGTGTAAAACCGTGATATTTGAGCCTCGAGTCCAAATAAATTGAGATAAGAGCAGAAGAATGATCAGCGGCCGTACTATGACGTGTTAAAGCCATCATTGTTCCAGCGTGAAAGAGAGACGGAGCCATACATGACCGATAGCACTATCCCTTTTTCGCAATGGAACCATGATGGTATTAGCGCGTCATAGTACGGCAACAGAATCTGCGTTCTTCCAAACAATCTTCTCCTACTCTGTCCTTCTTATACTTCTGATTTTGTTCATTCTTCCTTTCGTATTCAGTCCATTCTTCTCTGGAATGCGCTTCCTCTTGATATCGGGACGGCCATCAGTCGGTATGCATTTAAGCGAAAATTGCAGAGTTATTTTCAAAATAAATAGCGTATAGTCATCTCAGTTACCTCTTTCCCTAAAATTTGTATATCCTAACTTAATATTATAAATGCGAAAGTAAGTATGTTTGTTACCTTTTCACGCCTAAACCACTGAACCGATCATCCTGAAAAAAAATACTGTTCCCGAGGAATACAACAATAATGTTCTGACGTTAGATGGTGCCACGTGTCTTACGAATCATGATTGAATTATATTATTATAGAAACTAGAAGTGTGGTAAGGGTTTAAAAAAAAAATTAAGTACCTAATACATTTTGTGAGTCTAGAGTGTCGATAAATCGGTTTTTCATCCCCCTGAATTGAATGTCAAATTCTAAATTAACGCGAGCGAAGCCGCGGGCAAAAGCTAGTATAGTATAAGTATATAATTATTATATATAATGTAGGTATATAATTATTATAGTAAACGTGTGTGTATTATAAGTTTATAACCAATTTACGTACTTGTATACCTATTTAATTTTTAATTAATTAGGTTTATTCTTTTTTTTTTCAATTATTATTTACGATTGTTAAGCAGAGCACCTGCCATCTTATCTGTACATCACCCTTGATTGACTGGTAGAGAATGCCTAAGGCATTAAGTCCGCCTTTGTACGTTAGGAGTTTAAATAAATAATAAATAATGATGATTTTGAGCCCTGAGCTGTACCTTCCATACCACAGGCTTCCCCTATTGTACAACCCTCTTGAACATCAGCTTGTATTGTTTTTAGACTATGCAAGACATATCACTTAGAGATAGTACTATCACACTTGAGCCACTACTTCAGTGTGCGTCTGTACAGCAAGTTAGAGCCTCCGCCACAAGATTCTGAATCTACTACCATGGATATTGATGACATTGGTAAGTGGAAGAAAGTAATTGATCGGAATTGTTGCCTCGAACCTGGCTTGGTCGGTATTTTGACTAAGCTAGAGTTAATCTTATATCAATATCATAGGAATAAAAAAGTTACTGTACGAAAATGCTTCTGGGGAGTAAACGTATATAACGTTAATTCGAACGATTTTGGAATCGAAAATAAAACTGTCTTGTAACATAATTTTTTGTTGTTTTAAATGCGACAACCATAATTATGAATAGTCTTCAAACTAAATCAATATTAGGTGCAAAACGAGTATAGTATTTTTATCTCACGTAGCGACGCGCGCTTTACTTATGGTAACCAAGTGTACAAAAACGATGTGAATGTGTGCGTGAAGACGAGTAGTGTGAGAATATCAGCACATAACACACACATTCACACACATACACACAGAGAGCTGCTGCGCTTACACACACATTCACAGCGTGTTTGTACACTTGGTAACCACAAGTAAAGCGCGTCGTGTCGCTTCGTGATATAAAAATACTGTATTTCCAATAAAAAAATCGTTAGAATTTGTATTATGTTTATTGCGCGCGTTCGTGCTAGGCCTACAGTTTGTAGGTTTCTTTCTAGAAGAATAGCCAGCCACCATCTGCGGCCTTTACTTGTACCCCCCAGCGTAAAGATTACAACGCTAGTGGGTCTGGAATCGTACTGAATTCATGGTTCAGTTTGCGCGTCGACGTCCCTTATATCTATTGTATGTCTACTCATTTAATCACAAAAATTCTCCCCCAGTCCCTCACAGTCCAGCCGAACTTAGCCGCTGCCTATCGACTTGCATCTACCACATCTCGCAAGGCGCGGCCGACCCCGAGCTGGTCCGGAAACACGTTAAGTCCTGGCCTAAAACACAGCTGTTGAGGGCCCCCTTCATCATAGACCTGGCTCTAGCCATGTCTGATAAGGGAGCTGATTTTAGAACAGTGTGTTTGGATGTAAGTATCATCGTCAGAGATCGGATATTCGGATGCATATTTAACTAAAGTTAATTTTTAGCTATGAAAGTATGGAAGCGACTTCTTAAAATATTTCTATTGTATAAAAATCAAATGTATATTTATTTAAAATTAATGTTTAACTCCCGATTCAAATATGTATATGTAGGGTGTAAGAGGAAAAGTGGTATGTGTTAGTTAAAACAAAAACATTTTTTTAAAATAAAATTAGGTACTATATCCTAATTGGCCGTAAATATTACCTCGGCTACAACAGCTTTAATCACTACCTTTCGATCGCTATGATTTGGTCCGGTTTGGTCACTGAAATCTGACGTGAGCGGGATGTTTTCGATACAAAAACGTATTCCATATTAGTCAACATCTCGACTTTAGGTGAATATGCATCCGAATATCCGATCTCTGATCATTATCATTCAGCCGAAAGATTTCCCTTTTAATGTCTATGCCTTCCCTAAGCATTGCGAAAACGACCGGTCTTTTTTTATTGCTTAATAGGCCTGCTCTTGATCTTGATTTCGCCTGATGGAAACCGAGGATGAGGTCTACGGATGTGGTACTTCGCGCATCCAGCGGATTCCCACTACCTTCATCAGGTTATTAGTCGACTTTGTGAACCTCCTTGCTCCAGACTCCGGGCTAATACTGAGAAGTTCCCGATGGAAAAAAAAATCAACACTTTGTTTGACCCGCATATCAAACTTAGGAGTCACGCTTACTACCACTAGAGTAGACATTATTTTGTCATATTATTATTTTATTAATATTTATGCACATTTTATGCTTCATGACCATTCAATGACACACACATGACATAATATGAACAAAGTGTTTATGTATTTATATCAGACTCTAAGAAAGTGGATTGGACTTGTGTAAAGCAGAAATGTACTCTATTCTTAGTTAAAAAATTACGTTAGGTTAAAATTGCTTATTGGTCTTATAGGCTACATTGTAATTAATTATTATGAGTGGGAGTCCAGCCTCTGGCTTTAGGCTCTACCTTTACCCAACAAATTCACCATGCTGGGTGACACCTTCTTCCGGCTCGCTGCTTGTCTGCGTCTGGGCGCTCCTTGCGTGGCTCTGCATCGCTGCCAATGCGGTGAAACTGTCGACTGTTTCGGACACCGTGGCCTATCCTGCAGTAGGAGCGCAGGCCGGAAAGCACGACACGCCAGCATTAATGATCCTCCGTGCATCATCCGTTGTGCTCTTGTCACCGCCGGCGTGCCAGCTGTTCTGGAACCCAATGGCTTGGTTCGCGATGATGGGAAGAGACCAGACGGAATGACCATAATGCCCTGGAATTTAGGTCGGCCTTTGGTGTGGGATTAGGATGCAACATGAGTCGACACCCTTGCGCCATTCCATCTTCAAGGCACGGCAGGCTGTTCTCACGGCTGTTCTTGGCTGCTTAAACGGCGCAAATATTCCAATTTTATTGGAATTTATATGTTCGAGCCATTTGGGGTTGAAACTAGGGCTATGGGGTCCGAGTGCCCACTTAGTTTTCGAGACATTGCCAAGCGTTTGATCGACTCTTCACGTGACCAAAGGGCTGGCCTATTTTTTGACCAACGAATCAGCATCGCCATACAATGTGGCAATGCTGCCAGCCTTTTGGGCACTTTTTTTTTCTGTTGACAACGATGCGAACGAATTTTTTGATGCCCTATGATTCCTTCCCCTCCCTTTTTATATACTTGTACATATTATTATTTTAAGACTGTTAGCTTTTAAATTACATAACATAAAATAAACTGTAATCTAAAACTTTATACCCGACGACTGTAGACCCGGCAGCAAAGACAGGGTTCTGTTTTTCAAGCAGGTCAAGCAGGCAACTGCTGACTGCAGTTGGTGGCATCAAAAACTGGCGAGATAGGACTAAAATAACTGCCACGAACTGTATGGAGACTACGTGAACAGTGAGCTTGTTCTTCTTCTTAGCGTGTCGATGGCAATCTAAATGGATTCGGACCAGAATTCGGCTACGTGTTTGGCGCCATCACTAGCGTCCATAGTTCCTGTAATGTACAGACGACAGGACACACAGGACAGGATATTAAGTGTCCCATCGTTTGTGGAACAGCGCCGCATTTACACTCCCAGGTGGAGTTGTCTATGAATCTCTATCTATCTGTGTAGGTTTGGAAAAATTTAGTTGCAGTCGGTTTTTTTTGGGAACGAAGTTCCTTATCGCACGGTACGGACTTGGCGGATGGGAGCTAGGCGAAAAAAGTGTTATAATTTTCCGTCACGAGTTAACGTCACGACCCTTACTTTATTTATTAGTTTGTTTGGTTGAACGCGCTAATTAATCTCAAGAACTACTGGTTGGAATTGAAAAAATCTTTTCCGTCACGAGTTTCCGTCACGACCCTTTCTTTATTTATTTATTGGTTTGGTTGAACGCGCTAATCTCAGGAACTACTGGTTGGAATTGAAAAAATCTTTTTGTGTTGGATCGTCAATTTATCGAAGAAGGTTTTAGGCTATATAAGATCACGCTACGACCAATAGGAGCGGAGCATAAATGAAAAGTTTTGCAAAAACAGGAAAAAGTTATTCCTTTTGAGAGCTTCCGTTGCGTGCTCTGCGTAAACGGTTAAAGTAACGCAAAAATCATGTATGACGGTATTGTTCCCCTTAAAGTCCCTTTTATGGTAATCAAATTTGTTCTATGGATGTTCTAAATATAATACGAAAGGAACTTCGTTCCAACCGAGTATTCCACGGCACTCACGCATTTTTTTAAAATAAATGATTTAAAAATATTGATTCCAATATAAAACAAAATATTACAGGTAATAAAATCAGCGATAGAACAGCGTGCTATGGATAACTTGCGAGCTAAAGAGTCGGCGTGGGTGCGAGCAGTCATGCCGCCTGATGTCGATGTGGTCTGCGTGCTCAAGCTTATCACTACTGAGAGGTAATCTACATTTTATTTATTTATGTAAAATAGGTACGCTAACAGTCTTACCAAGGAGGTATCGCATTACCCAGTAACTGGGTTGTGGAGGTCAGATAGGCAGTCGGTGTATGGAATATACTGGTATTCAGCTGCATCCGGTAAGACTGGAAGCCGACCACAACATAGTTGGGAGAAGGGTAGGCAGATGGTGATGATGAGGTACGCTAACAGTATCTACAGCTTACATCTATACATATAGTAAAATAGAAACGAAGAATGTTTATCTGTTTGTCTATATGTGTGTTCCGGATTGGCGCAAAAACGGCTGAACGGATTTGGATGAAATTTTGCACACAGATAGTTTATAAGCTGAATTAACACATAGGGTACTTTTTATATCGGTAGTACGTTCCCGTAGGATATTTTCCGAGATCCACGATAATTAACAGTTAACAGGTATAAGTTCTTATGTATAGACCAATGACAGGTGTACATTCACATACTTAATTAACGCAAAATCTTCTAAAAATTTAAGAAATAAGAATTTAAAAACATAAAAGCTCAAATATCAATATACAAAATAAGCTAACATTATGCCTGTATTACGATGGTTTGGGCAGAGGTTTATATCTCATTTCTTGAGCTGTGTTTAAGTCCTATGAGATATGGCGTGAGTCTATTGCCCAGTTAATGAACCGGGCACACATCCAGACGGCGGGTCGTTGCTGGAGTAGATACTTCGAATTGAAGAAAAAAAATACGCGCCTAACTATTACTCCAACGAGTAAGTTCTGTTCAACATGCAGTTTCCCTAGTTAATCAACTAAAATTCTTTGTTCCAGTGCCAACCACCGCCAACTAACAGTAGTCGGCTTAATCCACCTAGCCTTCCTTCTACTCTCCGTATCTCGTCTAAAACCAGTTGCCCCAACATGTTGGTCGCATGGCAAGTTAATACTGGTGCGACTCAGCAAGTCACAGCCCGAGACAGCCGGGCACATACTGAGCCAGCTAGCTGACAGACTGTGTAGCGACACTACGCAGAGGCAGTATGCAGGTGCAGTGACACATATATTTAGTTATAAGTTAAAATTGGTGCGCCTCAGCAAGGCACAGTCCGAGACAGCCAGGCACATACTGCGTCAGCTAGCTGACAGACTGTGTAGCGACACTACGCAGAGGCAGTATGCAGGTGCAGTGACACATATGTTTAGATATAAGTTAATACTGGTGCGCCTCAGCAAGGCACAATCCGAGACAGCCGGGCACATACTGAGCCAGCTAGCTGACAGACTGTGTAGCGACACTACGCAGAGGCAGTATGCAGGTGCAGTGACACATATATTTAGTTATAAGTTAAAATTGGTGCGCCTCAGCAAGGCACAGTCCGAGACAGCCGGGCACATACTGCGTCAGCTAGCTGACAGACTGTGTAGCGACACTACGCAGAGGCAGTATGCAGGTGCAGTGACACATATGTTTAGATATAAGTTAATACTGGTGCGCCTCAGCAAGGCACAATCCGAGACAGCCGGGCACATACTGAGCCAGCTAGCTGACAGACTGTGTAGCGACACTACGCAGAGGCAGTATGCAGGTGCAGTGACACATATATTTAGTTATAAGTTAAAATTGGTGCGCCTCAGCAAGGCACAGTCCGAGACAGCCGGGCACATACTGCGTCAGCTAGCTGACAGACTGTGTAGCGACACTACGCAGAGGCAGTATGCAGGTGCAGTGACACATATGTTTAGATATAAGTTAATACTGGTGCGCCTCAGCAAGGCACAATCCGAGACAGCCGGGCACATACTGAGCCAGCTAGCTGACAGACTGTGTAGCGACACTACGCAGAGGCAGTATGCAGGTGCAGTGACACATATGTTTAGATATAAGTTAATACTGGTGCGCCTCAGCAAGGCACAATCCGAGACAGCCGGGCACATACTGAGCCAGCTAGCTGACAGACTGTGTAGCGACACTACGCAGAGGCAGTATGCAGGTGCAGTGACACATATGTTTAGATATAAGTTAATACTGGTGCGCCTCAGCAAGGCACAATCCGAGACAGCCGGGCACATACTGAGCCAGCTAGCTGACAGACTGTGTAGCGACACTACGCAGAGGCAGTATGCAGGTGCAGTGACACATATATTTAGTTATAAGTTAAAATTGGTGCGCCTCAGCAAGGCACAGTCCGAGACAGCCGGGCACATACTGCGTCAGCTAGCTGACAGACTGTGTAGCGACACTACGCAGAGGCAGTATGCAGGTGCAGTGACACATATGTTTAGATATAAGTTAATACTGGTGCGCCTCAGCAAGGCACAATCCGAGACAGCCGGGCACATACTGAGCCAGCTAGCTGACAGACTGTGTAGCGACACTACGCAGACGCAGTATGCAGGTGCAGTGACACATATGTTTAGTTATAAGGTAATACTGGTTCAACTCAGCAATGCACAGTCCGAGACAGCCGGGCACATACTGCGTCAGTTAACTGACAGACTGTGTAGCGACACTACGCAGAAACAGTATGCACGTAGTGCGACGTAAGCTTAGATATTACTTAAAAGTTCATTTCGATGTCAATATTATAATATGGTACCACCAAGCCCATGGTCTGGTGGAGCTCGAAGTCGTGTCACGGAACTCTTGAATGGCTACTATAAATTATCCTATCTACACAGTTTCACCTAATAAGCAGTTCATCTTTTTAGTGCAATAATTAAAAGTTAAAGCGTATTTTTAACTAGGTTAGTTATACAGGGTGGCAGGGATATCGACGCGCAACTTGTCTCCATGATTCTGAATCCGGCTCCGTTGAAATTTTTAGTCGGTTATAAAAATAAAAAATCTGTTTCATACATTTTGACTGTGTAGGTCAGTAGTCAAAAATCTGCTGTTTCATAGCAAAGTGCAATACTTTTCTATGAAACAGCAGATCATTTTTTATAACTTGCGAAAAAAAATCCTCTAGAGGGTCTAGAATCATGTGCTGAATTCATGGTTACAGTTTGCACGTCGATGTCTGTGTCACACTGTATTATTTTAGGGCTTGTGTTTAAACGCCTACCAGAAAAGTACCTATTTTACTACCAAAAAATTCGAAATACTCACCAAATTGTTTCCACCAGAATGGATAAATGCTCACCAAATGGTGTTTCATAAAGTATTGTAGAAATTAACCTTTTTTCCTTTTTTATTTATAAGGCGTAGTCGACGGAGCCCCGCATTGCGGGGCTCTTACTTCTGGGTGGTTAAAAAAAAAAAAACCACGAAAGGGATCTAATCCTTCTAACCTAACCTGTCCGAGTCGGGGTGCCCCAAGTCCCGAGCTCGCGAGTGGGTTTATTTTATTTGAAGTTAACATATTTTACTTGGTACTTAGTCTTAGAGTCTAAAAAATATTTGGTGAGCATTTAAATTGTAGCCTTATTTTACCTATCCACATTACAATACATTTTTTACAGACTGCCTATACGTGCTATGCAAGTTGACCCCGGTGTCAGTAGAACGTTGCACTCAACTGGGCGCCATCTTGGAGAACTGCCAGCCTTCCCCCACAGACTACAAGGCGGCTGCGTCAGTCCTGGATGCTGTGCATCCACTCCTCAACTTCAGTACTAGGACTAGGGATACCCTTGTTATGGTGTGCAGGAAAGGACTTTATTCCAGGTGCGTAAGAAAGAGAATGAACCTTTCTTTCCAGATGTGGTATAGTTGCCGATACCAATAGTAGTGCTTACATTTAAATTGAAATTAAGTTTATGGCGGATGCACAATTTTGCATGTCTTAATTGGTAGAACATAGGGTGTGCATTCAGTCAAGATCTTGCATTGAATTTATATGTACTGTGTTCAGCAATAAATATTTTATATAACATCTCTCATTCACAGGGACTCCCAACACCGCTGCTTAGCCTTATCCGGCTTCCTATCAGTACTACGTAACGTGCGCGTGAGTGGATCCAACGTAAGCAGTAGTCAGTCGTACAGCGAGCAGTACAGCGCGCACTCTTACCTCACTCAGCTCACCGTAGACCTGCACGCTACGCAACAGGGGAACGTGTATGTTTAAAATGGTTTTGTTAATAAAATATCGAGCTTCAAGCCGTGTGCTCGATAGGATTTACTATCGGCAAAAATGACGAACTTCCATACAAACTTTCATGCCCTGTTTAGTGCTCACCCGCGTTTAATAAGGAACTCTTGCGCAAAATTTCATGCTTCTAGACCCAGCGGTTTAGGCTGAGCTTTACCTGTCAGTGAATTTAAGATTTGTATGAAGTAGTTTGCCCTTTTTATGGACTTAGAGAGAGAGATAGAAAAACATAATCAGCCTATAATGTTCCCACTGCTGGGACACAGGCCTCCTCTATTCAAAAGGGAGTGGGATGTAATCTACCATGCCGGCCCAGTGCAGGTTGGTAGCCAAATGGAACGTCCAAAGAGTGTAAGCACGAAGGCAACTTAACCGTGTTTGGCAACGATGCGTACGACTGTTAGTGCGCAGTATTCTTTGTCAGAATTATTGAGTTAAACGAGTTCGTTTATCGCGTGGAATTTAAATCTAATATATAAAAAATCTCATGTCACGGTGTTTGTTATGAAAAATTGAACTCCTCCGAAACGACTTGACCGATTTTTATGAATTTTTCGTGTATATTTGGTAGGTCTCAGAATAGTTCGTTAACTATATTTCATACCACTGCGGGTGAAACGGCGGGGCGCAGCTAGTGTTACTATATTTTATGATAATAAATAATGAGTAATTTTTGAGCATAAACTGATGTCATGATTTTATTAAGACAGGCCGGGCTTTTGAGTTTTTTGTGAAGGTACCACCATTTCTTACGCATTCATATACTCAATTATTTTTTATTATTTTGGCAGTGTAACTTCGCGTGTTCGTAACGAGGCGATGTGTATGGAGGTAGTATCTATATTGCGACGTTGTCTCGTACAAGATGCACTCGTCAAACAGCTGCTTTATACCAGTAAGTTATTTTATTGTCTTTTTATTACTTAACCCTTAGATATTCGCGTTAATATTTATTGCTTGCAGAGGTTCAAAATGAACAGTTTTACGAAAAAATAAAAACAAATGTGTAGCGGTATTTACATCGCCACATGCGAGCTACACGTCACACTAACGTCACGCAAAATCCTGCATCGCGCAAGCGGAGTTTACCGCGCAACTAGCATATACAACGTCCCGACATCAAACGTCGGGCAGTTGCCCACAAGACACGACACCCGTCTGGTCGGAGGATCCTCCCTTTTCAATGGAGGTATGAGTGAACTTTACACCCTGTTCCTCATACCTCAATAAATGCATTCGAATTGATTTCTATTATTATCATTTTACACAAAAATCTTTACTGTGAAAAAAGCTACGATCCATTTTTGGCCTTTTTCAGTGCGAACATTGCAATGGTCTGTCTGCACCTCGCGTTGCGTCACTAAAAAGTAACACCGGGTTAGTTAACCCGACTTTATTGTTTTTTGAGTTGGGAACATTGCAGTTCAATCGACGAAACATAAAATAGAATTACAATGTCTGTGCCCTGATATTTCATCCAATCAAAAATTAATGAACGAATAATGAACGGAAATTGTATACCCATCGCTTTTACACTACCTTACGATACGTAATACTTTGTTGTCTTTGAATTTTATAACATATCATTTAATTTTAATCGTATTGTATGTGGTTTCCATGGAGATTTAGTTTATTGATTGACGAAAAGGTCAGATAAGGAAAAATATGTTTTAAGTTTCTTTTATAATTTGTATTTATTTTATATGAAATTAGAGGGAATTCTCACTTACTATAACGCCGAACAATATAAAATACATAATAAGTTATCAGCGCGCAGCGGTACCTCATAACGTCAATTTATTTTGACATTATCAACACTAACCCAGAGTTTAGCGACTTAACTCTCTCACATCGGTGGGTTAAATATTTATAAGTTTAACTCTAGGGGTACCTCTAACGCTTGGTGGCGAACGATGAATTTTTTGATTAACCCTGAGTTAGCTGTTAACTTCGAGTTATTTAAGATAACCCATGAACGCGCAAGTGGACCTTAGGATGCTGTAAATCATTATTTTAATATTTTATTAAATAATAAGGCCTATTCCTGTCCTTTTTACAAGCTTTATTAATTATTTTTTTAAACATATAATTATTAGGGGAAATACAGACGTGATTTTATGTTGTGTTTATTATAGAATTACACGGTTGTGCGAAAGATAAGCAGTTTCTTCATGAATCTATTTTGGAGTTATTATACGAACACTTGAGCAAGTACCTACCGGAGGGCGACGGAACGGCCTCCCTTCTCATCAATAAATGTGTGCAGATTAATGGAGTTACTGCTGTTTTAATTGTGAGTATACCAAAACAACTTAACTAGTAAACTAGACTGCGATCGATCGATACACATCGCGCGACCCTTCAAATCTATCCAATGAGTTGCATGACAGCTGGATTACGTTCATCGATCGATAATTGATTATGTTTTGAGGTGGTCAATATCGATCGCTATCTGGTTGCATCTTAAAATCATTTGCGCATTGCGTCCGATTCGAATCCGAGAAATGTCGATCCGAAGTACTGTATGGTCTGTTCCAAAAGTATGTGATGAAAATGTAATTAAATGGGTCAGAAAACGTATCTGTGAATGTAAATTTGTAGTGCCACTTACAAATTTAGTGCTTTGATTTGATTATTTGAATATCTAAACCCGAAATTCAGTTTTTAATTCACCATAAGGTGAATTAGAAACAATTGAGGTTTATTTTATAACTTAAATTTTTATTTTACGATTTTTCAGTTGCAATTTAATAATGTTATCAAACAATAATAATGGTTGGAAAAAGTGGTGAGATATAAAGTTGAAACCTAAGTACAGATGAATGTGTACTAATTTCCTTTAGCGAGTGATTAACCTTAGCGGGGTTTGCTCACACTTATTAGATTATAGAGGTATGAGGAACATGGTTTAAAATTTCATTCATTCTCTATGGAAAAGGGAGGAGCCTCCGACCAGACGGGCGTCGTGTCTGGTGGGCAACTGCCCGACGTTTGATGTTGGGACGTTATATATATGTTAGTTGCGCGGTAAACTCTGCTTGCGCGATGCAGGATTTTGCGTGACGTCAGTGTGACGCGTACCTCGCATGTGGTGTTGTAGATGCCGCTACAAGATACTTTTGGAACAGACTATAGTTCTAAGTGCATGAGGGGGTTGAGTAGTAGATCCAAATTCTGTCCGTCCGAATTTAGAACATTTCCAATTAGGATTGATTTTGAATCCGATTCCGGATCAGATGCAGTGCGTAAGCTCTCAAGCAACTTACAATATAGCACACATCGGTGTGTGAATGTTGGTTTAGAAGTCAACAACATGATTATGATGCAGTTCCGTTATTTACTCTTTTAACTCATCCTCTCGTTCCTTATAAATTACCAGGAGCCCATAGCTCAGCTGCTTTACGCCGTAGCCCAATTCCTGCAGCCTTGTGAGGAGGAGGATCTAGAAGACATCCTGGCCAGTCAATCAGTGGAGACCGGAAACGCTTACTTGAAGAGTAAGCTCTCCAGAGTCATGCAGCAGTTATGTGATAATGAACAGTTTGTCAATATTGATATGGTGAGTTTTTGTATTTTATGTTTCGAAATATACAGACAACAGGACACGCTGGACACGATATTTGTGCCCCATTGTTTGTCTTTTTGTTTGAAGAGGAACATACAGAATCTGGTTCAAAATCAACTTTTATCGCATGATGTAAGTGGTGATCAATGCTCGTGTCTTCTCTGTATAAGAAGAGGCTTTTGCCCAGCAGTGGGACCATAATAGGCTGGTATTATTATATCTCACACGAGATGCTAAACCAAATGCGTTGTTTATTTTATTCTGTTACAAAAATATTTAAAAAAATACTTATTATTTAGAATTCGTCATATTTTATTTATTTATTTATTTAGCCTCTGTCGCAAATAAAACTTTTCATATAAAATAAAAACTAAGTTCTTTTGTAATAGGTAAATAAAGTTGGTTGACCTAACTGCAAATAAATATACTCATTACAGGAAGACCCTGGACTCACAGACTTAACACCAGAATCGAAAGCGAAATGCCTCAATGTACAACAGACCTTGCAATGCTATGAAACGTTAATAGCTCATACGATACTGCAGTGGAATCCAAGTAGTGAGACAGCAGCCAACAAGGTTTATACGTTGTTTAAAGCGTGCAATCAACTGTTGGAGCAGACGAAGGTGTTTAGAATTAATTATTATAAGTAATTTAAAAAAAACATAGCTTGAAATTATACCTGAGTTTACACCCACATTTCGCCAGTCATTCTGAAGTCCCATGTAATAGGTAGCGAGCCTATGCCAAACAAAAATAGTGTAAAATATTAAATGGGTGAGATGGGGTTACTAATCACGAATATTAACAACTTACAACTATTGGACCAAATTTGAATTAGTTCCTTACATTTAAATCGGGAAGGTTTTGCTTTTCTTTTTTTTATTTGTTGTTGTTGGTCGTGCGGACTGGTTGTATTCCAGCCTAAGGGTGCTTGCACAAAGAAACGGGTTCCCTGTAAAGACAAGTCGGTCCAATCGGTGCGGGTAGTCCCGTGTTAACTTATGCGCTCACTCATAAAGCAACAGTTAAAATTTGTAACCGTTTCTTTCCGAAGATCAACTTGCAGGGATCTGTACCGGTAGTCGGGCCCAAAATCCCGCCACTTTATGCAAGCACCCTAACACACAGTCAAGGTGAAATACAGTACAATTATTTTCTTATTGTCCCTCGGGAATCATCGCATTTTCGAATAGAAACGAATGCTTATTTCTATGTCCATCAATTTTTAGATTTGTCGTGTATAATACTTTGAATTCAGAATTAAGTACTTTATTGTTGTTTTGTTTTGATGTAACAACAATAAAGTACTTAGTTCTGAATTCGTCCGATTGTTCCCAAGGGACATTAAGAAAATAGTTGTACTGTACTTAATTTTCTTTAAAATGTTTTTACATTTTTTTCCACTATGTTTTAGTTACCATCAAAAGCAACCAAGAAAGGCAACAAGTCTTTAAACGAGACACGCGAGACGTTAAAGTCACAGAAGAGTCAGAAGTCGCAAAAGGACAAAGGCAAGGCGCCCGTGAAGCTGTCCAACTTGGTCAGGGACAAGACAGGCCCGTTCAAACCGCTGCCTTGTGTGTGGGATACCAAGTTCTGCGTGAGGGTCATTGACCTGTTGTATAGGTAGGTCAAATGCAAGTTACTGCTACATAATTTGACTTTTGCAACAGTTTTGCACATTTTATTATCCAACATCGTCATATATTCTTCCTCGGTTGCCTCGTTGGTATACAGGTCGGAGGCGCGGCTGCTTAACTTGAGGTCCTAAGTTCTATCCCCAAGTCGCGCTAAGTTTTATTGGATTTTTTAATTAGGAATTTCTCTGTAGCTGATTGAAGTCTAGGTTGATGATAAAAGGCTCGCCCCTTAGGAGTTAACACACCTGGCGAAAACTGGGTTATCTATACACCTCTGCCTTACACTTAAGAGGGCGCACAATGGTCCACTAGCGCCACTCCTTTAAAAAAGATATTGTCGCGTGACTGAGAAGTAATTATGAATAACGGCTTGTAAGAACCCTCGGTAAGTGTGTCTAGAATTTTCTAATACCTTTTATAATGTTTCATATTGAAATACGAAGCAACAAAATACGATCTAGAGGAATCTGGCCGCTTTTCTTTAGATCCGATTTTGTTGTTTCGTGTCTCAATATGAAACTTTATAAAAGGTATTAGAAAATTCTAGACACACGTAGCGAGGGTCCTTACAAGCCGTTATTCATAATTCCTTCTCAGTCATGAGATAATATTACGTAGGCGCGGGCTTGCGGACGGCGAGCAATGGGCAGCTCGCTGTCCGGTAAAGACCAGGCCCGGGTCGACGGCGCGTGGTGTTCCACGCGCGCCTCAAAGAGATGTCAGCAACATTGACGGGGTCCGATAGGGCCGATGCTTGCTGGGGTCGCGGATTGTTCGAAAGAGTTACCGTGATCCTGGCGCACAGGCAACTGAAGGAACACGGGTGGGTTTTAGTCAGTAAGAGTCTGACACGCCCTTCCGCTCCGCCCAGAGCGGGAGAAGTCATTTGATGACTTCACGCCCAAAAAAAAAGTAACGAGATCATAATATTTTTTTAAAGGAGTGGCGCTAGTGGACCGTTGTACGCCCTCTTAAGGAAATACAGGTGTGATGTTATGTTTTGTTATTTCTAACACTATTTGCGAATTTCCAACAGTGAGAACGTGACATGGTCTTCCCTCGAACAACGTAATCAAATCCGAGCTCGCCGCGACGTCCACTCCTGGGCCTTACGATGCGTTCACTCAGTACTTCTCAGCGATCATCTTGACAAGAAGGCAGTCGCCACCCACGTGGTCAGCATAGCCACCGTCATATACAACAGATGTGTTTGTAGGTAAGTAGTGCACTCTTTGCAAATCTCGAGCACGCGTCATGTGAACTTTACTGACATTGACATAAGGTTTAAATTACAATGATTGTCGTGCACTCGTGATAATCGTATGCAACATCTACTACCTGTAGGTACAAAAAATACAATAAAGTTTTGTTGAAAAGAAATTAAACAAATTCTCTGCAACCCATTTGAAAACAATGAGGGCTACCGCGCTTGAGTTCGTCGCTAGAGGCGCTAATATAGAGTAAGGTCTCTCGATGTCAAAATATGCACTGAACGTTCACTGTTTGCGGGATTTTTATCAGGATTTTAACGAATGATTTATAATTGTTGTAATGGTTGTGCCATTCCCGATTAATTATGGCTTAAGATTTTAAGTAAAAAGTTAGGATCTAATTTGGTAGCACTTCAAGGAAGAATAAGATTTGTCTGCTACATGCTTGTCAATTTTAGGAACATTATAATCTAAATATTCATTTGAAGTTTTAAAATGTAATGAAATAAACATAATATGAATATATGGGTACTTAAACATATCCAAAACATCAAATAAAAGTACTGCAACAGGACCTTACTCGCCAGTGGTGTGAACTAGTGAGCACAAAAACGGTAGCCCCCATTAAGACTGCAGTCAATAAATAGGTATTACTTTTGACTATCAAATCTTTTGTTACAATTTTTTGCAAACAGTCCCTCACACTATTATTTCGTTTATTCGAAATTGAACCCTAATCGCATGGCAACAGGTTTCAACATATGTGCGAGTTCGACGATCAGACGACGCTGGCGTGTTTGGAAGTGTTCAAGACGTGCCTCACGTTGTTGTTCTCGCCTCTCTACTCGCTCAGGATGGACAGTTTCTTGTTGGCTATAAGTGAGTACCATGACAGCATATGAACACCAAATTCTTACTTAAGAAATAGCAAAATAGTAACTCATATCGCTCCTTTGGAGAAACAACGACGTAAATGTATTTTTTCCCAAATTGAGTTGTCGATATATATTATGCTTGAAAAAAAAATTCAGAGGAGCAGAGGCGTGAAATATTTAATATGATTTTGGGATTTATCAACATTTCAGAACGAGACGGTAAAAGATTACAAAAAAAAAACGACTTTGAATCACTCTCCTGTAAAATTTTAAAAGCAGTAGTTACGTCGATGTTTCTCCAAATGAGCGTTATAAAATATGTTTCATAAAGTCTCCCAATCATATTCTTGACAGTATGTCGAAAATAAGTGCACCACAGGAAGGAAATTTTAAGATAATCTGGGTTATTCTACCATACATGGAATAAAACCCTTCAAGCCACTTATAGTGCCACAAACTTATCTGACCCGGTGGTGGTGGCGCTGTCAGTAAACTAAAAATGTCAGACCTTGTCACTTTGCATAGTGATTTCGTTAGTTCCATGGTATAATAATATACTTCGCCAGGTATAGCATTCCGAGACACAGTGGTCACGTGGGAGACACAAGCCTACGTCATCACCGCGGTGTGACCAGTAGTGTGTAATAATAATTTCCCAACCGCCTTTATTACCTGTGCGAATCCGATAAAACAATGAGGTTTTAACTAAGAATTACGTTGGTATATGTTTAAATTGAACCGTTTCGTTTGATTAGAAAAACGAAACGACAATTTAAATGCTTTATATATATTTTTTAACAGAGTGGTGACAGAACATTTTTCCATAATTCGTGTTTTGTTGCAATAAAGTGGCAACTTAAAGTGGCCACGTAAGCATGTGTCACTCCCGGAATACGAGACCTTGTTTTTTTAGACCACGGTTAGTTCCAATTAAAGCCACCGGGCCAGATAAGATAAAGATAAAGATAATTTTATTTTGCAAATATAGGTAACAGTAAATGATGACAAATAATATAAAAGTTCAGCCATATTTTACCACATACGTATGCAAAAGATTTAAAACATTCAACTTATAACTAAATAATTAAATACAATTTTAAAATATTACACAATGAACGAAGTACAAAAAATAATATATATATATACACTAGCGTAAAAAATGCTGCACTTTACAGAAAGATCTATGTCACATGTCAAGATTGCCAAACTATTCTATATTGTCAGAAAAAAACGTGCAGCTGGGGAGCTTGTTGCGCCACTTCTTTCCACCTAAAATACTAGGAAGTGGTTAACGGCTTACGTTTTTCAAAAAGTGCTGTTTCTCAGTCTAATTTGAATATAGTATATTTTTTTGTTAATCACCGTTATATCAAACTTTTTTCCTCTAGCTGAAAGCAACGACGGTACATCAGGAGCAGAATGCCTGGCGAATATTCTAGAAACTATCCACATTGCGTTTGAGCACATTGAAGAGGACAGCATACCGGACGAAAGAGACGTTATTGTCAAGAAACAGTTGGCAGTGCTCATACAAATCGCTTCTTTGTTGTTAGAGACGCCTGTAGCTTCTTGTCCGCAGAAGACCAGGGTAAGTTTCTTTTATAAATGTTGCTTGAAGTTAAGGCATGGTTAAACGTCAAAAAAATTATGGTAAAGTAAGTTAATCATTACTTAACTTTAAGCAATGTTTATAAATAAATCCCTTGTACGGTGTTATTTCTTCTTCGCATGTGGTGCTGTGCTTTCGTAGATTACGCTGATTCTTAAGAATTAGCGAAAGCTATGGAAGCACAACGCAAGTCATTCCAGGCATCCCTTACATGATGAAGTTTTTGCATACGATTCCTGCGGTTACATTAGGACTGAGGTTTGCACAGAAACACAAAAACTTATATTTTGCTGTGAAAACTATGATGCGTCATAATTATATTAAACTGTTATTAGATATTTATAACCACATTTTGCATGCCATTTTAAAATGATATATATTTTCTTTGTATAATTTACAAGTTCGCTAATTAATAATGCCGTGTTTTCCCCAGCCCGCTAGTGTGGGCGATTATAAACCGGACCCGACCTGTTTTAGTTACTAAGGTACTAACATAGGCTATTTTGTTACTGACGCTATAGACTATTGTTAGTAGTCTGAATAAATAAATATAATAATATAATTTATATTATGAACAACATTGTGGGTTAATGCTGTGGATGTATTAAGTTGATAAGCCTTTATATAAATAAACTTATGTATTTCAGATACTAGTGAAATTCGAAGAATACATCCGAAATAGCAAGCAAGACTGCCTCTCCCTGATAGGACCGGTTCTGACGTCATACTATAGCGAGCAACAGGAGGCGACGCTTCTAGACGAGTTACTCGCTAAACTGTCCTGTGCGCTCGGCAGGATTGATGTAAGTCAAGGACAATGTCCCCAAAACTAAGTTTCCACTACCTACTAACTAGGGGCCTACACTCTAAGCACGATGTCCGTAGTTTCGGCTGAAGTTACGGATGTTTCCTAATCCGTATCTCTTTCGAATATAACATCAGTCCGGGGCCCGAATATTTTTTTTTATGACAAAACTATTTGACACGCAGATGTGAGTGGAAATCCCGGGAGGGGACGCCCTAGGAAGAAATATAGTGACCTTATTGGTGATGTTCTTCAGAAAGGTCAGCTGCGTAGTACTCGCAACCGGCGTGCGTGTACGACCAGATGTATGAACGTAAACGAGGCAAAAGGATATGTAAGGATCGTGGCAGGTGGCGTTCTGTAGTTTCTGCTTACCCCCATGGGAAGAAGGCGTGACTTTATGTATCTATGTACGATTTGACAGTTGTCCTTATTCCCGACGTGTTTTTGCCCGTCCGAAATAATTAATTAATCGGGAGTAGAGTTCGCTCCTAAGTATCGAACTCCTTTCGGACGGGCCCTTACTTTGTTGACGGACTTAGAGAGTAGGTCCCCAGATTTGAATGAGAAACCATCAACAAATGCGCGGTGACACTGGTTACTCGCACTGCTGGTATCCAGCGTCCTCAATCTATCGGGCATTCGACATCGACGAATAATTCAGTTTGACCATGGATCATTGTAAAGAGGTCCATGCATACATATCATTACACTAGCTGATGCCCGCGACTTCGTCTACGATCCAGGATGAAAAGCAGCCTATGTCCTTCTCCAGGTTATGGTCTACCCATGTGCCAAATTTCATCCAAATTCCTTCAGCCGTTTTTGCGTGAAAGCGTAACAAACAAACATACAAAAAATTGGAACTTAATCTGATAATAAAAATCGCAGATTTATCGATCTCTACAGAAGCCATAGTCACTAAGTCACTTTACCAATTGGCTGTAGCTTTTACCATATCTTTTTTCTACATTTACTCAGTCTCCAGTTCCTCTTTTTAGGAGGAAGACACTTCAGCAGGCGAAGACACCAACTACTTCACCACAATAGACTCTCGTACAGGCCACGGTGTACTTACAGCCGTATGCGCACATCTTTCCACCAGAGCCAAGAGTGTGGAGCATCTGATGGGCAGGGCGCGGGACCTCACTACTGCTGTGAGCACTGCCGCGCATGCCGCTCAGCAGAGGATTGAGAGAGGTATGAACTACTTCATGGCACCAGAGCCAAGAGTGTGGAGCATCTGATGGGCAGGGCGCGGGACCTCACTACTGCTGTGAGCACTGCCGCGCATGCCGCTCAGCAGAGGATTGAGAGAGGTATGAACTACTTCATGGCACCAGAGCCAAGAGTGTGGAGCATCTGATGGGCAGGGCGCGGGACCTCACTACTGCTGTGAGCACTGCCGCGCATGCCGCTCAGCAGAGGATTGAGAGAGGTATGAACTACTTCATGGCACCAGAGCCAAGAGTGTGGAGCATCTGATGGGCGGGGCGCGGGACCTCACTACTGCTGTGAGCACTGCCGCGCATGCCGCTCAGCAGAGGATTGAGAGAGGTATGAACTACTTCATGGCACCAGAGCCAAGAGTGTGGAGCATCTGATGGGCGGGGCGCGGGACCTCACTACTGCTGTGAGCATGGCCGCGCATGCCGCTCAGCAGAGGATTGAGAGAGGTATGAACTACTTCATGGCACCAGAGCCAAGAGTGTGGAGCATCTGATGGGCAGGGCGCGGGACCTCACTACTGCTGTGAGCATGGCCGCGCATGCCGCTCAGCAGAGGATTGAGAGAGGTATGAACTACTTCATGGCACCAGAGCCAAGAGTGTGGAGCATCTGATGGGCGGGGCGCGGGACCTCACTACTGCTGTGAGCACTGCCGCGCATGCCGCTCAGCAGAGGATTGAGAGAGGTATGAACTACTTCATGGCACCAGAGCCAAGAGTGTGGAGCATCTGATGGGCGGGGCGCGGGACCTCACTACTGCTGTGAGCACTGCCGCGCATGCCGCTCAGCAGAGGGTTGAGAGAGGTATGAACTACTTCATGGCACCAGAGCCAAGAGTGTGGAGCATCTGATGGGCGGGGCGCGGGACCTCACTACTGCTGTGAGCATGGCCGCGCATGCCGCTCAGCAGAGGATTGAGAGAGGTATGAACTACTTCATGGCACCAGAGCCAAGAGTGTGGAGCATCTGATGGGCAGGGCGCGGGACCTCACTACTGCTGTGAGCATGGCCGCGCATGCCGCTCAGCAGAGGATTGAGAGAGGTATGAACTACTTCATGGCACCAGAGCCAAGAGTGTGGAGCATCTGATGGGCGGGGCGCGGGACCTCACTACTGCTGTGAGCACTGCCGCGCATGCCGCTCAGCAGAGGATTGAGAGAGGTATGAACTACTTCATGGCACCAGAGCCAAGAGTGTGGAGCATCTGATGGGCGGGGCGCGGGACCTCACTACTGCTGTGAGCACTGCCGCGCATGCCGCTCAGCAGAGGATTGAGAGAGGTATGAACTACTTCATGGCACCAGAGCCAAGAGTGTGGAGCATCTGATGGGCGGGGCGCGGGACCTCACTACTGCTGTGAGCACTGCCGCGCATGCCGCTCAGCAGAGGATTGAGAGAGGTATGAACTACTTCATGGCACCAGAGCCAAGAGTGTGGAGCATCTGATGGGCGGGGCGCGGGACCTCACTACTGCTGTGAGCATGGCCGCGCATGCCGCTCAGCAGTGGATTGAGAGAGGTATGAATTACTTCATGGCACCAGTGCCAAGAGTGTGGAGCATCTGATGGGCAGGGCGCGGGACCTCACTACTGCTGTGAGCACTGCCAGATAAATTCTCTAAATGACTGCGAAAACCGCAACAAAATCCGTAGTTTAGAAGAACAGGCACGAAAAACGACTTTATACTTTGTAAAACTATGTATAGATGTCTTGTGCATTGTAAACCTGCCTCCCTCATAAAAAAATCGATTATTTTTCAGAAGTAACCGAAGTATACAAGTCCCTGATAGTCCAACTATGTCAGTTAACAACCTGGACGTCTGGCTGCTGCAAGCTTCGCTGTTGTGTCGGCGGCGGCAGTGAGCGAGTGATGGCGAGCGCAGTGCGACTGTACTCGCTGCTGGCCGCGCTCGCCAAGCAGCTCGACGCCGGCATGGCGCAGCAAGTGCGGTAAGACACTAGTAGACTGCTTTAAAATTAACAATATACCCGTAAAAACAAACATGGTCGTGTAGCGACATCTATACGACTACATAAGTATTTCGTACGGCATCTATTATAATTGTTGTACGCAACTTGTGAGTCAGTGGTCAAACTGTAGTCATTGTCTATCCATGAAGTTTCTAACTGGCGGTATAGGTGTCGCTACAGTACTATTATCTGGATGAAGCGCAATCTTTTCCCAATCCCTACCAGCACCCTAATTGCTTAACACACTATCAGTCACAATCTGAATCATTTTGAAGGATATTGCTAATCCATTGCTTCATATGTTTGAAGAATTAGTCTGCTCGACAACGTAAATAACACAATGAATGTTGTTGATTTGTCAAAATTTAAAGCCATTTCTACTGTTTGTGTGTTACCAAATAACTCCGCAGGGTGGCACTGACCCTGAAATGTGTGGATAAACCCATATACGGTGTATGGTGCGAGTACCGAATTGTTACCTGTCCGTCGTCATGCAATAAGACTTTTGGCCGCAGGACGTGGTGTTCCGTCGCTTCCGTGGACAAGTACCACAAGGCAGCTCAAGGACAAGCTAGTGTAATGCTAACATAGTTTTAAGCTATTTTTAACACAAGTTTTGTTTATACTTTATATATGTTAGTTTGTAAGGTATGTGTCTATGGGCCATTTTGCCTGAAATAAATGTTTTATTATATATTATTGTATCAAAATTTTACTTTTCTCTTCCCCAGTTTCGAGCGCCTTCTAAAACTGAGTGGCAAGAAGCTATCAACAGTGATGGACAACTTAATAACGTACTTAGAAGCATCACAGCAACAACAGAACGCTAGCAAAGTACTGCGGGAGACCAAGCTCATACCGCGCCTCGTTTTGGAAGCTGAGCAGTTCAGCAAGCGAGTCATATTGCTAGCTAATAAGGCTAAGGTAATTAATTTATGAAGGTAATTAGTAGTAGTAGGTTGCCAATATCACAGAAATGGTGCTCTGACACAGTGAGGCGGGGTCACGGCAGGCCACGTAGGAGATGGCGGGACGAGCTGGACTGGTTCCGTCCAAACTGGAAGAGGGACGCGCGGGCTCGCGACAGATGGAAGGAGTGGGGGGAGGCCTTTGCCAGGAGAGGGACAGCGCAAGCTAGTAAAAAAAGAAATTAGACAGACATGGGGACTGCCGACAGAAGTGAAAACCGCAAAATGTACACAAGTCGCTGCGCGTCGCCAGGGTTCCCTATCAATTTGAATAAAATTTTAAGACATAATATAACATTGGCATAACGAAATTCAGCATAATGACATTACGCATAAATGTTTTGCCATAATCTAACCTAACCTAACCTAACCATTGCATTATGCCAAAGTATTATTATGCCACAGTATCATTAAGGTAATAAAAGTTATGCGAAAACGTTAAAGTGCCTTAAAGTGTTATGCCAAGAGACAGGATACCCGTCGTCAGTCTGGCGCAACATGTCACGTTAGCATGTCTGTGATGCGTACCCATAAATTTTGCCTTTACCAAAAATCGCTCAAAGGGGCTAAAGAAGTTCACTAAATACGCCATCATTAAACACGGTTAGCGCTAAACGAGTTTTAAACAACATTCTTTCTCGGTCATCTTCTAACACTTGACAGAAACAGAATTATGTTTAATACTCGTTTAACTAAACGTGTTTAGTGATTGCCGGTGCAAGTGGGCTTTAGTTTCTAGCGGTCTTATTACAATACAAAACAAGGTTTTCTTTTAGCCACGGTTTAAACCATCGGGCCTGTTTTTGAAATAAGAACCTGACATAAATCGAAATCCAGTTCCTTTTACAAAACTGACAACTTAGTCCGGTCTTAGGTTGTCAAATTTGTATTAAGAACTTTACTAAAGTCGGCATAACATTCGAAATACAAAAACTGGCTCGAAGGTTTAGGCTCGCGCGAAAGTTAAAGTGGGTGATAGACGGGCGAGCAAGTACGCGTACTTATGGCTCGACGACCTTTTTCGCTCGTGTGTCACCGTAAGTACGCGTACTTTAAAACCGCCGAGTAAGTTCGTCGGCGATCCAACCGGTTTGAAATCTTACTCGTAGCTCGTCTTGGCTCGTACGTGTGGCAGCACTGCGAGCCGCGAGCCGCCATTTTGTTTCGCCAGTCCGTGGACGCGCACGCTTGTTTAAATTGCAATTTTTGTTAATTTTGATTCAGAAATTTCTCAAAATGTGTGATTTTCGAACTTATTCGCATGAACTGCTAACCGAATTTATAGAAGCTTTCCGAAATAACCCTTGTCTTTGGAAAATTAGAAGCAACGACTACAAAGACAAAAATATGAAGCTTCAAGCATACAATAATTTATTAGAAATTATACGGAAGGTAGAAAGAGATGCTACGATTGAGAACGTCAAGAAAAAAATTAATTCATTAAGGGCTGGGTTCCGAAAAGAACATAAAAAAGTGCAAGATAGCAAGAAGACAGGTTCAGGAACTGACCAGGTATACGTGCCAAAATTATGGTATTACAGTCAGCTTGAATTTCTCAAAGATCAAGGCCAAGGTAAGTTTAATTATTTATTAAAGAATTTCTCTATACACTATTATATTATACGTGCGTATTCTTTGTTATGCCTGTGCCTAAATTAGGTAGGTACCTAAAATAGAGTACCTATTATAGCACTTTGTTTCATTACAATAATGACATTGTGATGTTGAACATTCAAACCAAAAGTAAATTTAGAGGGTTTTTATTTAATTACAGGTGAACAATCAACTGACAATATAGACGACAGCGAACAGGAGACAGCTAATGATAATGAAAATACATTTGATGCTGAACATAGTGAAAATGATACCCAGGTAAAAATACTATTATTATATCATTCTTTGTTGCCATGACACTGCACCACTAGTATTAAAGTAGGTTTCATACTTTTCTCTGATAATTTTTGCATTTTGAGTGGGGTTACGACTATGTGTTTGTTGTAGTGACTGTAATTCTCCATTTTGTGGTCTCAGCCCCAATTCAATAGTTCCATTTTCGTGATTTTCACTATCAAAGTGCTGATGTGGACTGTAAGCTTGTCTTACTTTTTTCCTTAAAAAATTGTGCAAAACACAACATGCCAAAACTATTTTGTTAATATTGTGCACACTGGTATTTATAGGCGATCGAAAAATGTGGAATCTTGCCGCCAGAATTCCAAAAACATTTTCTATGATTCTTCTAGCCCTGCATACTCTATAATTGTATATCCTCTTACTTGAGCTAGCCTGTGATTGCCTTTGTGGGTACGGTTTCATAAAATCTGTCCTCAAAGCAAAAGCCTCGTCGCCAATAAATACATAAGGCAATTCTTCTGAATGTCCGCTTGGTTTTCTGGGGCTAGGAAGATTTAAGCGCTTGGAATTCAATCTTTGAAAGAATGTAGTTTTTTGTAATACACCTCCATCAGAAATACGTCCATTTGTTCCAATATCTACATAAATAAATTCATAATTTGCATTTGCAATTCCCATAAGTACAATACTGTGATACCCTTTATAATTAAAAAAATGTGAGCCGGCTCCGGCAGGAGGGACTATAGCTACATGTTTCCCATCGACGGCTCCTAAACAATTTGGAAATTGCCATGTACGCTCAAACTCTTCAGCAATTGCTAGCCATTCTTCTTCTGAACTCGGGAACTGTAACAAAAAACCCATAATTCAGTATAAATGATATCATTTTTATTTAAAGAGTACCATTTGCAACGTGTCATCACCTGCGACACCTGCAACATCTGTTGCTTCATCTGCACGTCGTAAGCGACACGGCAATGCCGCCATTGAAGACACAATATCGTTAATAGGTAAAAGATTACAAAACCCAGATGATGAATATGATGCTATAGGAAAAAATGTCGCAATTAAACTCCGCAACATGACTGCTATTCAACAAGGCATAGCTGAAAAGCTCATCAATGAAGTTATTTTTTTGGGACGGTTTGAAAAATTAACATTCAATACAAGTATACATAATCCAGTTCCAGTCCAGGTACCCCAAAGACCATTGATACACATGCCAGCTGTTCCAGTCCAGCTGCAAGAAACACAAGCATATAACTTGACACAAGACTCGCAAACTATTAGTATCCCGGACACCCTGGTTGAATATTTAAACTTTAATAATAATAACTAAAAATAAATAAAATAGTACGTTACATTTGTATATGTTCAAGAGTAAATTTATTTGTTAAGCATTAATGTTAATGTGCCATTGCAAAATAAAGTCTGATTATTTGTACTGAGTTATTTTATTTATAAAGTATGTAATGTAATAAATGATACATACCTTCAAATATGTTTTCAGTGCAGAGTAGATTGCGTCACATGTCTCAGGAATTATGTACCCCAATGACTGTCTTGATATCGCTGACGAATACATTACATCTTTATATGTTCCACCAGTTATCAAAAATCGTAATGTTGCACTTAAACGTTCATGCGGTGAAATAGCTTCTCTCATGCAAGTATCCTGTTTAGCTATAATTGGTGTGACTAAACACAAAAGTTCTTCATACACAGGCTCAGGCATTCTGAAATAATTCTGGAAATCTTCCTTCTCTTCACGTAACTCTCTTACTAAATTCACATGTGATAAACGCTCTCTTTTTGTAAGCCAGTTCTTAACCCACACTTTTCGCCTTCGTCTATTGTTTTTAGTTTTTGAAATGTAATACGATATAATTCCTAAATAACACAAAGCTTCTTCAGTGGACGACATCGCGATACGGTATGAGTAAGTTGGCGTGTGTATCGCCGACGTCGAGCCAAGTAAGTTCGCGATCTTTAAAACCGCAGACTTTAAGTTCGTACGTCTATCACCCCCTTTAGATCGTGTTGTAATAAGACGGTAGGAGTTCAACACACCAGAATTGCCTTGTAATTCCAGATGTCTTTAGGCGGCGTAGACCATATCATCAGATGAGTCCACTGGTTGTTTTCCAGTAAAAACATTTAAAAAAAAAACATAAATGGGAAGACTGAAACATTATTTGCTAAAAATATTATTATTACAGTAATCAATTTTCTTTATTTTATTACAGTTGAATTGGCAGCAGTATCTGTCCCTGGGTACGGCGCGCGACTTCAGAATTAAAGGGCCAGTGTTACAAGAAGTACTCAACGCTAGAGAGCAAGCCAATGAGACCAGAAACGAAGGTACTTTATCATAACATAACTTAACATTAGGCCTGTTTTCACCGAAACGGGTTAGGCAGAGATGTATCTATGGTACACCTAGATTTCACCAGTTATGTTTAAGTCTAATGTAATTGGGGGCGAGCCTATTGCCATCAACCGGGCACAAATCTAGACTCTGGGCTGCTACTGAGCAATTCCTGATGGAAAATCCATTAACACTTTAGCCCGACCTGGGAATCGAGCCCTTTTGTTTGCTTTGGAAATCATCAAATGACCTCTCCCGCTCTGGGTGGAGCGGAAGGGCGTGTCAGACTCTTACTGACTAAAACCCACCCGTGTTCCTTCAGTTGCCTGTGCGCCAGGGCCACGGTAACTCTTTCCAACAATCGCTTGCGACCCCGGCGTGGGAATCGAACCCAGGCCATGCAGTCTCGACATTGGATAGCGACAAAAATCTGTCGCTTAGTCGTAACGATGTCAAATTCCTTTAATAGATTTTCAACTTTATTTCGAAAGCATAAGGTTGAAAATCTATTAAAGAAATTTGACATCGATACGACTTAGCGACAGATTTTTGTCGCTATTCATGTCGAGACTGCATTGCCAGGACCTCAAGCTCAGCAGTAGTGCTAGCGACCGGTAGACCAAATAGGCAGTTGTTTATCATACTATGGTTATACATTGTTATACTTGTTTAATATGATCAGTGTTTAAGACGATTTGGAATTTAGAATTGTGGGGTAGTTGCGTAAAACACTAACAGCAGGAATACCTTTCATTTTGACAGTTCAACAACATTCATTGCGTTAATTACGTTGTTGAACAGACAAATATTTCGTACGTATGAAGCAATGGATTAGCAGTAGGCTTCAAAATGATTCAGATTGTGATAGATAGTGCGTTACGCAATTAGGTTGCAGGAGGGACAAAGTCTACACCCGTTTTAAATTACTAATGACTTTGCGACGTTTAATATGCAGCCAATTTTAAATTGCATTCCATTATTCACTTGGTAATCAAAATCAATTATTTTAAGTAAGTATTTATTTAAACTAGGCTGAGAATCAGCACTTTTCGAACGTCAAAATTACATAAGACAGTCCCCCAAAAACGCCCGTCCTTCACCACTTCCTAGTGCTTTCGCTGGGGAGAAGAAGTGGCGCAACAAACTCCCCAGCAACACAGCTGTCTGTTTAGTTAGAAAAAAAAAAACTTGATTCTATACAATAGTGTGCAAAGTAATTAACATTACGAAACACCATTTTTTTACTAAGGGTCCTTTTTACGATTTCTGGGAAGGCACGAAAATGGAATATACTTTTGACGAAATTACCATTAATGTTCTTTTTTATTTATTTAGGTAGGTTTGCATGTATGACCGCTTACATTTTTCATGTTAAATAAACGACGATGCGGTCGACGGTAAAGGATGTTTTCCTAGAAAATAACTCGCCTTTGCACACCTTCGAAATTCTTATAATTTACTAGCTGCGCCCCGCGGTTTCACCCGCATAAGTCTCCATTCCGTGGGAGAGGTATGAAATATACCAAACCAAATATTCATAAAAAAAATCATAAAAATCGGTCGAGCCGTTTCGGAGGAGTGCGACCACAAACAACGCCACACGTATAGCAAAATAATGTACGGTGTGTTAAACAAACACTAAAGTCTGTCAATGCAAATGCAAGGTACAAGTATTCAGAAAATGTCAAGATAATGCAAGGAATGTCAATGAATGTTCAACGGATATGAATCTAAATAAAATGTTGTCTGACTCAAATCACGTCTAACACTAATTTCCATTCATCTCTAACTTCTTGCAGTTCCGCTATCTTGTCAAACTAAATTGTTAGATTTTTTGTCAGTGGGGTAAGTTTCATATCTTGTTGGCCACTGGGTGTTATTAATGTCATGACTAGCATCAATGTGTAACAAACCAAACTCTTCCATGTAAGGTTTTTAGATCTGTTGCGCCTGTTTTTCGTTAGTTTGTCATTGTCAGTGCGGTTTTCTTCAGCTTCTACCATTGGTACTAGTTTTGTAACCGGTCGTTTAGTTTCTCCCTTTGCAGTTTGTAATGTTAGGCAGATTATTTACCACTCTTGTCATGACTTATGCTTCCGCTGTAAACTGGAAGTCGTTGTGTACCGACTTGCAGAATAACTGGACCTTTCCTTTAATCCTATTGGATAAAGTGTGTCGTGGCCTTTCTTCTCAGAGTAGTCAGATAGAAAACACCGACCTCATCTAGTTTAAAAAATATGATTGACGTGTAAAAGCGCTTGTACAAACCTACTTACAGAAATAAAATCATTTATCATTTAACATGACACGAGATTGTTATATACTATATATAGAAGATTTGTATACTTTACACTTTCAACCAAATGTCATCGACTCATCGTCCTGAATCACCTTCATCGTACTTATATCCTTGTTAAGAATTTAGGTAAATAAGCAAACATACTTTGATTATTGACTAAGTACATACGACTACCTATACCACATAAGTGCAACTTCACAGAATTGATTTTATTGTGTCTTCGTGACATTAGGAGAGGCACACGGTAGATATGACTACAAACAGTGGTGCTAATGACCGCGTCATATAAATTTGTTTCATCCGATCAGTGGCTTTAAGAGGACTACGATTCGTTCCAGCATCCCAATTTCGTAACACACTTTATTTTACAATCTGAGGGGTTTTGAAAGAAATTCCTAATCCATTTATTTATTTATTTAACCATTGTACACATATAAATAGACAGGAAGAAAGGAACAGAAAAATTCTTACAAAGGTGAAAAAAAAGAAGGAAGGAAGGTGGTGGGAGGTTTAATTTTTTCATGTTTGAAAAATTCGTTTGCTCGACAACGTAATGAATGTTGTCGAATTGTCAAAATGAAATGTGTGTTCCCATCCATCCCATGGTTGAAGATGATCGCATTCACAAATTGTCTCTCGAGCAAAATCGAAAATATTTATTTTTTACGTTGACCGTACAAAAGTTATGACAAGTCAAAATGTTGGTGCACGATATTAATTTGCCTTTCCTTAAATCACGATAAAGTAATCCACCCCTCCATGAGGATATTGTCATCTACGCTACGGTCACCATTAGGTTACAGTCACCTAAAGCTCAAATATATTTTCCCAGATGAAGCAGACATCGACGCTGCAAGTGTTGTAACAGAAATAGTTGAGCAGATAGCGAGCGACCCTGAAATTGAGGAGGAAGAGAGCGATGAAGAACCTTCTAGAAGGAAGCGGAGAAGAGTCTCGTAAATTGTTACATTATAAATATATTGATGATGTTATGTTATGTAATTCATTGATAAATATGTTAATTGAAAAATTTTCGTTTTAATTCTTCGTGTATCTACAATGCCTTTCATATTTTTATCTGAGAAAACTGGTTATATCTTATAATTTACTAGCGACCCGCCCTGGCTTTGCCCGGGTAGCATTTAATTTATACTTCAGTCTAAGTAACACGTGACCGGCTATGCTAACACCAAAAACTGAAAAAGTAAGAACAATTGAATTTCACTGTATTTCGTTTATTAAAAAATAAATATAGGTTATACCTTAGTCTCAGCAACACGTGGTGGTTATGCTATTAAATTGTAGCTTATATGAAATGTTTGTATTTTTAACATAGCGCCATCTATTAAATACTTTCTCAATCCAGTCAAAAGATATCGCCATCTGTTAGAATCGTTTGGAGCTAAAAGATAATTGTGACTGTCAAATAATCAAAGCAAATAATAGACAAATAATTTGCAATAAAATAATATTGCGACAATAAATTGAGATGTAAGTTATCCTATCTTTCAAGTTGGATCAAATTGCATACAGTGTGCAAATCAAATTAAAATCGGTTCAGTAGTTTAGGAGTCCATCGCGGACAAACAACGTGACACGTAATTTTATATATATAAAGATAAATATAGTAGGATAGGGTTGCTGCAATAGACTTGTAATAAAGCTGTCTCCACCCCCACTTGCAACTTGTCACGTCACGTCGCCAACGAAACTTCCAACATAGTGTAATTTTTTTTTTTTATGTGACTTCAACCAGCTATCATTCCAAACTCTCTTAGAAAATCACGTTTTGCCGAACATACCTATTTACGACGCCGACTCTCTACCAACACTGCAACTTAGTTACAAAAGTTCGGACAAACCAGAAATCAGCATGTTTGAGCCGATCCGCTGGCTGTCGGTTTCATCAAAGGATTTATGTGAACTTTTTTTCAGTGTGTGTTGAGAATAAGAGCCTTAACTTTCATTGGAACTTGGAATCCCTTTTTTGAGTTTCCCGCAAATATCATAAAAACTTGACATCCTAGGTAAAAAATTATCAAATGTTCACGCCATCTCTCCTTATATTACACCCTGTGGGATGTTAATCTACAAATTAATGGATGACCTTGAATTGACCTTTGCCAAAAATTGTTTGATTCACAGGCTAATAATTGTGTAACATAATTTTTGACTGATCTACTCCACCTACGCACATTGCACATGATTAAATGAATTCATAACTTAGGTACTTACTATTTAAACCCTACCTAAAAATATGTTCTCCACTAAAGGTGTTAATTAGTAAATGATCACGGACCACGTTCTTTAACCTAACTTGATAAGTGGAATGTAAGTACCTAAATCAATATCTAACTACATGTAGGTTATTTTTTACCGTGTTTCTCCATGATTCCTAATATTTACGTCACGTTGTGCATAGTTAGCTAGTAACTAATCCATCCATCGACACTGGCCACTAATTAGTGTATTTTCCTAAAATTAATTACACTGATGCATCGATATTTCAGCCACAACGTAGAAACTATGCGGTAGTTCGAAACTTTATCAATAGCGGCTCAACAGAGTATGAAACTATTTAATTGTTGTATTGTATATATGTAAGGGATATTCCTGCATTCTAGAATAATAATTAACGTACCTTCAAACGGGGTGAATAGGGACGCAGCCTGCGTCCCGATTCACCCCTGTGTCACGCAGGGGTGAATCGGGACGAAACTTTAGTAGGGATTTTATCATTGCAATAATATAGTTTGTTGCCAAGAAGGACTCTAATGTGTTTACTGTACTATAATCTACGACTAAGTCCCCTTGTTGGCAACAAACTATATTATTTAAATGTTAAAATTCCTATTAAAGTTTCGTCCCGATTCACCCCTGCGTCCCTTTTCACCCCGTTTGACGGTACTTAATTTATTGAAAAAACCAGGGTATTCATCGTACCAGTAGGTAGTTTAGTTCTATTGTTTCAAATGAAGTGAAAAGCTGAGGAGTTTGTTCCTCGATATCCTGTGTCTATATAGGGTTTGCGTCTCGTGTAAAGTCAGAGAAATAAGCAAATGGACTACCAACTTAAATTGTCCGTATATTCAAATCATAACTGACGTTCTTTGATAGTTGCTCGAAATGGCTACTTATGCTATACCGTGGCAAGTTGACGTAAGGTTTTCCCTGACCTACAGAGGACTCACCATTGAATCCTTTGATATCGTACCTACTATGCAATTTCCTGCGCTGCAAAGCGATGATCCTTAATACAACTTTATTGTGCCAAACGAGCAGATGCTCAGGCTTGAAGGTCGCGATCTAAATACATCGGCCCTATAGACGATAGGGGCGATGTATTTGGATCGCGACCTTCAAGCCTGAGCATCTGCTCATCATGACTTTGGCTGAGTTTGAAACAAATCGGTTAATCCCTATGGTTTAATGGTTTAACCAACATAATGATCGTAAATGGGTAAAGCCATACCTAAATACTCTTCAACAAATCTACGGGAATCCCCGAACTGGCAAACAACAGTCTCGAGTATGCTATTTTTCCAGAATTGGAACAATTAAAATGTGTCACAAACATACCTAGCGGTGATGTTTGGGTAGGTATCTACTCAACAATACAGCTGAAAAACATTTCTAGTAAAAAGTCCAGTGACGCTGCTTTCCTGAAATAACATCATTATTACTACCGCAACCGCAGAAGACAATATAATTTTATTAATAATAATTAATAAGTAGGTACCTAACAACCGCAGTACATATTCGCGATCATTGCCGTCATTCGTAGGTAATTTGTGGTTACGAGTTTATTGAGTAATAGTAATTAATAAGTGACTTGATGGATTGAATCACTGATCAGTAGGCATTTTAAGTAGGTACTCATTAGATGTAGCTTCAATTATTCTGCCTTTAACATCCAGCTAAAGTTAGTAAAATGTACTAGGTAGGTACCTACATACTATGATGCATGCCTGCCTACCTATTAAAACGTCGGTAAGTCTAATGATCGTTTTAAGTGAATAGCATTGCTCATAGCGAGTATATTTCGTCGAAACGACAGGACGACATGGGGGAAATTATTAGCGGGCCCCGATTCCGATGAAACCACAATTGCAGTGTTGCGTAAATTCCGTAAAACGACCACATCCTGCATAATTAAAGTGAAAAGCGATAGCTTCAATTTTGCTATAAAATAGTACGTAAGTACCTATCGTTAAAAAACAATGGCATGTTGGAAAGTACGCGCGATAATTGTGTGTAACACACTATCAGTAGCAATCGCTTTCATTTTGACAGTTCAACAACATTCATTGCGTTATTTACGTTGTTGAGCTGACAAATTTTTCGAACATATCAAGCAATGGATTAGCCGGATTAGCAATATCCTTCAAAATGATTCAGATTGTGACTGATAGTGTGTTACGCAATAGGGTGCAGGACAGTAGTTTATGAAAATTAGATGATTCGGATGTATTAAACTATTGACCGGCCCACGACAAATGTTTTCGTGCCCGTGCCGCCCCAGCCTGTCGTTTTATTATTAAATATGACTGAGAACTATGTTCGTTTTTTATTTCATTGCACGACCCTATTCGTCGTAGGTATTTATTTGTCAATTTATGAGCTGGGTGCTGGGGGCACGGCAATTGATATAAAACCAAGCGGTCAATGGGTTAAATACCTACCTACTTAACTAGAAAAAGCTGGACAAAGTAATGATTTCCCTGTGGGTAGGTATAGTAAAACTGCGACACTTGCTTTTAAATTAAAATTCCCCAGTGAACCAATATCGATGAAAACTGGTAAAACATACGAAAAACAAACAAACATATAACAGGAAAAACGTTTCCAATTAGCTTTTTTATACCTTGTTTCTGCAACAGAGCAATTAGGTACATGCGGGGGAGAGCGCACCCGGCTGCATAATGCCAGACTGTATAATAGGTCTTTACCTATGAAATTGCCGTTTTGTATGAAAAAATTTAAACGAATTTTTTTCATGAATTTTTTATTTGTATTAATCGAAGTAATCACCCATGCAATCAATGCATCTTTGCCATCGCAGTGGCAGTTTATTGATGCCCTTCTTAAAGAAATCAGCTGGACGGGAGGCAACAAATTCTTCAAAGGCATTTTGTACTGCCTCTCGGGTATTAAATTTTTTTCCCGCCAAGAAGTTATCCAAATTCTGGAAAAAGTAGTAGTCTGTAGGCGCAAGGTCTGGTGAGTAGGGCGGATGACGGAGAGCTTCCAACCCCAGTTCTTGCAACTTGGAGACCGTCTGCTGTGCAGTATGAGGTCGCGCGTTGTCGTGCAGGAGCAGCGGAGACGAGCGATTGACCAATGCTGGTTGGAGATGCGCCAGCTTCTCCATCATTGTGTTCAGTTCTTCACAGTACACATCTGCAGTAATGCTCACCCCGTTTGGTAAGAAGCTGTGATGAATCACACCGGCGCTAGACCACCAAACAGTGACCATCACTTTTCTAGGGGTAAGTTTTCGTTTAGGGCATTGTTTAGGTGCTGAACCAGGATCCAACCAACTTGCTGAGCGCTTACGGTTATCAAACAGAATCCATTTTTCATCGCAGGTAACAATGCGGTTCAAAATTCCTTCATTTGTGTGTCTGTTGAGCAGTGCAAGGCACGTCTCGACGCGTACTTCGCGCTGGCGATCATTGAGTTCGTGGGGCACCCATTTGTCAAGCTTTTTTACCTTGCCAATTTGACGCAAATGGACCAATATTGTTTTGACGCTAACGTCGAAAGCTGCTGCTAATTCAGCCGTAGATTGTGTATCATCAGCTTCCACAATCGCCTTTAATTCGTCATTGTCGACCAAAGTCTTCGGACGACCGCGAGGTTCATTTTTCAGGTCGAAATTTCCAGAACGGAAGCGAGCAAACCAATAACAGGTGGTGCGTTGGTTTGTAGAGTTAGCTCCGTAAACGTCGTTGATGTTGCGTGCCGCTTGTGCCGCGTTGCTGCCACGACGGTACTCATATTCCATAATTACTCGAATTTTTAACGTATCCATTATGACGAAAAAGATTGAAATGCGATGAAAATGTAACACTAATCAATAAAGAAATGACTACTTTTAGAAAAAAAAATCCATGTTTTTAAAATAAAATTAATTTGAAATTAGAATTCATAGCCAAACAAAAATTATTTTGATTTGAAATGGCCAGTACTGCAGAACGGCAATTTCATAGGTAAAGACCTAATATTACCACCACTTACCACAGACATCCATATCGTAGCTGAGCCTGTAGCCTTAAATTCCCCTATTAGTAATCATAATGTTAACCTTTCGATCCAGCCTGTCCCCACTTACTGCCCTCTCTCAGTAACGCCCTAAGCCGAGGTCCGTACCCCACAGGGGGTGCCCTTAGCGTGCGGTCATTTAAATATAAGTTTTAGTATTAAATTTCGCTCCTGGCTGGAGGCTTTTTGAGTAAAATCATTAAGGCACCCATAGGACAGTTCGGTTAAGTAGCCAAGACCTCAGTGGTCAAAAGTACGAGCAGCCAATTCCAAAAAAAAAAAAAAAGAAAGACATCCATTAAGTCTGTGTTGGACCGCTTGGTGCTCGTTACATTATAGAGCAATAGTTATTTGTGCAACAAGAGAGCAGAGTCGTTTTTTGCTGCGAGTGCTGATTTTGAATCCTGAGTGTGGCGAGGGATTCAAAGGCACGAGATGCAAAAAACTTTGCTCTCGTGTAACACACATAACTTTTCACTTCAGCAGCGAGAACACTTTAGGAGATAAAATAATAAACAGGAATAGTTAGATTGAAATAACTATTCATTGTGAATCAAAATAATTAATATTGTAGGTAGAGGTACCAATTCAATAAAATGGAACATTTTAAAAGTTAAAAGTAAAATTACTGCAATTCTGCAAATTAAAAGTAACCCGCTCTTTTATTTAAATTAAGGCGTGTTCGGAAATAGCACCCATGATATTTTATTATTCAAAATATATTACGTAACATTATTGAAACTAGAAATAAATATGTACATGTTAAATATCAGTTTTATTTGCAGTAAATACTTATTTTCTTTTAAATACAACAAAAAGTTAAAAATTCAATAAATTACATTAAAAGACATAATTATCTTTTTGCAAAATTTCTTTAGTTAGCACGAAATTCCGAACGTGTTTGTCTTTGAGGTCGAATTCAAAATCGGAACTTCGAAAGGGCTGGTCTCTGTCTCTCTCTCTTTCTAATGGTGGGAAAGAGATAGAGTGTGAATGTTTCGAATTGTATGATTAACCCGAAGCTGAATAAGATATTCGCGGCTTTCTGAAAAAAATAATTAAAAAGTTACTTGGTCTCACTCAGTGAGCAAAATCGCATTTTGCTCACTGATTTCAGGCAGCAAAATCTACATGTTTGAGCTACTGAAGTGAAAAATGTATTTCAACACAGACATTCTCTGTATTAGTATACATTTTGGTCATTTCTAAAGCAAATTACGTACGAGTGCAGAGCAAAGGATTTGGCAGGGTAGTGAAACACACAATACCGTAAAGGCGGGTTACTTTAGCTATTTTTTTCAAATCATTTTCGAATTTGTTCTGTAGTTTGTATTGATATTATCTTTTTAGTGTTCTTATACGTTATAAAGAAGCTCAAGGATGTAATCAACAAGATGCGAAGTGAATTTTGAAAATATGAAAAGTGTTTTTTTTTATTTTTTTTATTAAAGTTTGGGCCAAAGTTGTTCTTAGGAAAGGGTTACTTTAACCCCATGAACTTTATCGGTGAAAAATCGCACTTGCAGCTATCAGTGGCCAAAGAAACCATCAAGGGCGGTAAGATTGAATATCCGGGAGAAGTTTAATGTAAGAAAAAACTTCGAAATAAATTAAAATACGATGTAAAATCAACATTTTATATTTCAAAAAGATTTACAGTAAGAAAATATCTCAAAAAATGTTAGGAAGGCAACAAACTTTCAAAAATTACAATAATATTATCATATACGGGTTTAACGTAACGATCTTAGATTTAATATGTAACCTTCGTAAACATATTTTAATTTTCAGTCTAATAAAATTATAATTTCAGTCTTAAGTAGGTATGAGAATCAACGTTTACAACAGGTACTAAGTAGCATAATCTAATCTAATACTTCACTCACTCATTCATTTCTGGAACAGAGAAAGAACCCTTTTTTTCAAATTTAGGAGGTCCAATCTTACACACTATAAGGTTCCAACTATAAAGCTGTTCATCTTTAATCGCGGGCCACCGCCAGTATGTCTTACCTCTTTTCATACATGTTATAAAGGCTCCTTCCTCGGATACTGATAAGACTTGACCTGGGTATTTGCGTGAATTCCAAGTTACTAGAACATGGTCGCCTACAACAAGGTCTAGATCAAGTTGAGGACGTGAAGCTCCACGAAAAGCTGGTGGCTCTAACGTATCCTGCTTTAACTTTTCGATTTGACGTACGGGCGAGACCCGCAAGTCTTTGTCTCGACAACCTTCTACATCCACCTGCATTGTCTCTCCCAGATGAAGAGCAGAATGGTCTCTATTATTCTTTCCAACGGCATCTTCAACTTGCAGTTTCGATTTAGGTTCAAAGACCGGTAAATCTAGAATTTTCTCTCTTTCACTACATTTTTCTTCACCGATCTGTACATCCTCTATGGATTGAAGGGGAGTGAAGTCTTTAAAACCATCAAGTAGCTGTTGCTCTACATCTCTTAATTGAAGAACAGGAGAGTCACAGTCCTCTACTACTTCACTCTCATGCTCGATCTGGGCTATTATGACATCTCGCTGAAAAACAGGTGAATGGAGTAAAAATCCGTCTCGAAATGCAGGTGCATCAGCATCACTAATCTGACTCACATAGTTGGCCAGAAGAACATCATCCTCAGAGTCATAAGGCATTATGTGGTCTTCAGTGGAAGAAGCTAGACTGATGGTCCTGTCACTGCAGCTTGAAGATAAAGAAACGTTGCGTTGTCTTCGTTTTGTTGCCCTTTTCTTTTCTTTTATAGTTTTTGCCTGCTGTAAACCCGATGGACCTGCTTCTGCAAGGTCAGTAGCACAGATTGATTTTCCAGGTGGTACATTAAGTTTCTTTTTCCTAATTGTTTTCTGTTCTGGGCACGCCTCAGCTCGGCTCTGTACTAATGTTTGCATAAAAGAGTTTCCGATAAGAGCTGCGTTTATAATTCGATCCTGTTTGGGCAATCTAGCTAATGGTTCCTCTTTATCTACGGGGTGTATGCCTGTCTTTCTGAAACCAGCAATCAAATTCGCCTTGGTCTCGGTCAAAGAATCCAAAGCGGTTTTTAATAGTCGTGGAAACTGATCCTTAGGTGTAGTCGACAGTTTCCTACCCAGTTGACTGTTCTTCCATTGAAGTAATACTTGCCGCCACTTGCACTTCAAAGGTCGAAAATATGCCACGTCTAGGGGCTGAAGTATATGTGTTGCGTTGGGTGGCAAGCAAATAAAACTAACATTGTGCTTCTCACACTCCTTCAAAACTGTTTTGTTAATATGTGAAGCAAGGTTGTCTCCAATCACCACTTTTCTTCCATTTTTCTTCTTAAGAAGTGGCATAAGATGATTGAGAAACCAGTCTTCAAATGTTGCGCTGTCCATCCATCCGCTCTTTGTTCTATTGTATCGAGCGCCTTCGGGACCATTTTCAGTCCAAGTTGACCAGAGATGATCCGACTTATAAACGACGAACGGTGGAACTACTTCCCCAGCGGCGTTGCCACAGAACATGACAGTAAAATTAACTTTTGTAGCGTTTATTATTGTTTCAGGATATTTTGTTCCTCTTCTGCATAATATAGTCTTTTTTCCTGGGTCATCACAAAGGTTGCTTTCATCGTAGTTGAATATGTTTTCGGGTGGAACGCTTTCTAGTTCTTTGTCGATGTTTTCTATAAAATTGGAAATAACTTCTTCCGACACTTGAGCTCGAACTCTTTTAATATTGTTAGCAAGTCGCCGTGAAAGAGATTGATGTCGTGAAAGAAAAGAAGCCAACCAGTCTTTACCAGGAATGTTGTCCTTAAAAAATTTCACAACTCTTCCCTGGGATGCAAGGTAATTTTTTATTATAATTTTTAGGTCCAATGCTGTCAGAGGAAACCCATATTCCGAAAGCGCTGTTATGTGAGCTTCAAACGCCTTTTCTTCCTCTTCAGTAAATATAGTAGGTTTACCTGGTTTGTTAGGGTGCTTCCGGGTTAATTTGTTTTTCAAAGTGCTGCGAGGAATGTTAAACAACTCTGCAGCCGCTCTTTGTGTGAGCACTTTTGATTGGATTGCATCCAGACATTTTTTTTAATCTGCCTGGGTGTAGTCGACATATCGACGACTGCCAGGCTTTCGTCTGTACACGGATGGCATCAGGAATGTAGCTCTTTAATTTAGTTCTGTAACAAATTGATCAAAAATGTAAAGTTCTTCGCTAATAAACTTCGCAGGGCTACTTTGGCCCGCAGGTCCAAAGTTACCCGAAAAGGCGGTCAATGTATACCGATTTTCTAGATCTGTTATTTAAGTCTCAAAACATAACTAAATGGTATTTAAAAAACAATTGCCATACTCCTACATACATGCCTAAGAAAATAAATAACAATCCAATTGGAAAACTTACCAAAATACAGCATTACACATCAAAGTTTGCAGCAGAAAAAAACACCGGTGTTAGTGTCAAAACTTCAAATGGCGCGAACACGTAGCGACGTGCACTTGAGTCGATAAAACAGTTCCACAAGAATGCGTCTCCTATCGCCATCTATTAGTTACCGAAGGAACTACGACGTTTAGTTGTGTGGTCGCGACACGGTGGGCAGTTCAAACATTTTCTCAATTTGGGCCAAAGTTATGCCCTAGGATCAAAGTAACCCGCCTCTACGGTATGTAAAAAGATATAAAACACAATTGTAACGGCACAATGTTTATTTTTTAGAAATAAATGAAATAGGTTCAGTAATGAGTTTTTCTAACGGCTAATTATTTTTCCGGCGACTAACAACTTAAAGGGCGACTAACTATTCGCTACTACAAATCATAGACGAGGTACTATAAATAATGATAGGGCGACTAATATTAACAGTGGGATAGGATGCAACAGCGAGCGAAGCGAGCTCGGGATTTGGGGCACCTCGACTCGGACAGGTTAGGTTAGAAGGGGATGGTGGGGTCTGGAAGACCCCGCCATTCCCTGTTTAGAATTTTTTGTAACGCTTTTCTACTGTAGAATTCGAATAATTGAATGTTTGACGCGGAAGCGCCTGATAATTTTATAATAACAACGAATCAATGCGTAAAATGCTACCGTCTCACGAATTTGCTCGCTCAGACTTTTCAGGCGGTTCTTGAAGAATGGTACACACAGCTACATTATCAAGCTATACATTTCCAGTATAAGCTGATCTCGCATTGTTACAGGATTTCCGTACAATGAGAGGTCAGCTTATACTGGAAATGTATAGCTTGCTATGTAGCCGTGTGTACCAAAGTAATGTGCCTCGTTGGAAAAATCGTTCGGTTGGAATATTCATGTAAAGCAGCATAAAAATATGGAATTAATAGGTACCTACTATCTATCAAATATTCCAGGTAATCTAATAAATAGGCAGGTATGGCTAGCTGTAATATTAGTCGAAACGTGCGCCGAAACCATTGGTTCTAGGAATTATTTTCGATATAATGTTTCGAAAACACGGCAATCACTCAACACCCGTATTCTGCTCATAAAGGACATACTTACATTACCTACGCTACTTGTACGGGAAATAACAGGGCGTGCGTAAATCAATACCAGAAACAGTGGGTATTTTTTTAATTGTTTCAAAACCCCGTGACGAAATCGTTTTCGTGTCTGTATACCCAGCAGGACCCTGCGTTAAATCCGATTGAAAGTTAAATGTTAACGTGCGTAGTATTTAGTACCTTCCGAATCGTATAAGTAAAAAAATAGTACCTTAATTGTTACAGCGACATCTTAAATTATTTTCCAGCAGGACCCTCCGCTGTTTGAAGGTCTATAGACAAATCTTATATGGTCCCGTTTAGTGGTGTATTAGTACCTTAAAAATACCTTAGTTTAATTTTAAAATAATTATTATTTAATGAGGAATGCACCTGCAAAACTTTTATCAAGCCAGCAGGACCCTATTTTGTTTTGAGGCTTTCAGTCCAGACAGTCATATTTCTTATAAGCATGTTATTAATACTTTTCAAATAACCTTACGTTTAATTGAAAAAGTTTGTATTTTAGCTGAAAATTTGTTTTAAAACTTTTAGTACTTTTTCAGCGAACAAACATTTCATTTGGTCCAAGTATGAGCTTTCACAGCTTTTAGTAGGTATGGTGGTGTTAATCAAAGAAAGAAAGAAAGTATAAAGAAACAAAGTGTATCTACCCACATCATTTAATAATAAACTGTTATGATATGATCTGTGTATTTAACATCGGTAAACAATTAGAAATAATAATAAACCAAATCAAATCAAAATCATTTATTTCCATACTTAAAATACATAATTTAATCTGGAATCTCCTTCTCAGCAGAGGTCTACATGTGTTAGGTTAGGTTAACCGGGTACTTTTTTAGCATCTAAGTACCCACAATTTCAATATTATTTATGAACCACAATAATAATAGTATCCATGTTTTTTTTTATGTGGGTACTTGTCTCTATGCTATACTAACCGGATAATATGGAAAATTGATGATTATGGTTAAATTATAATTATTAAATACTTACCAAATTTATTATTTTACATACTTACCAAATATATTAAATCGCATAGGTATACATCCACACACACTTTACTTGCAAACACATACCTACACATCCCTCAACACCATTAGTTTCCTCAAAACTCACCCATTCCAAAACTAACAAAGCGCTTTACTTGCTAACGTACGATACACTCTACCCACTTCCAAAATTATCATATTTTTTTTTAATGTTGCTAGCGATTGGTTGTTTTGAAATTATCATAATTACTGTATTATGCTAGATTCTTATATTCTAATAACCGGCTATTACTGAAAGTTACAATGTTACTTATTACAGTTTTGTGTAAGAGGGAATGAAGAGTGGAATCCTCCTAACACAAGTAGACCTCTGCTTAAAAAGAGATTCAAGATGAAATTATGTAATTCTTAATAAGTATTGAAATAAATGATTTTGATTTGATTTGGTTTATTATTATTTCTAATTGTTTACCGATGTTAAATACACAGATCATATCATAACAGTTTATTATTAAATGATGTGGGTAGATACACTTTGTTTCTTTATACTTTCTTTCTTTCTTTGATTAACACCACCATACCTACTAAAAGCTGTGAAAGCTCATACTTGGACCAAACGAAATGTTTGTTCGCTGAAAAAGTACTAAAAGTTTTAAAACAAATTTTCAGCTAAAATACAAACTTTTTCAATTAAACGTAAGGTTATTTGAAAAGTACTAATAAAATGCTTATAAGAAATATGACTGTCTGGACTGAAAGCCTCAAAACAAAATAGGGTCCTGCTGGCTTGATAAAAGTTTTGCAGGTGCATTCCTCATTAAATAATAATTATTTTAAAATTAAACTAAGGTATTTTTAAGGTACTAATACACCACTAAACGGGACCATATAAGATTTGTCTATAGACCTTCAAACAGCGGAGGGTCCTGCTGGAAAATAATTTAAGATTTCGCTGTAACAATTAAGGTACTATTTTTTTACTTATACGATTCGGAAGGTACTAAATACTACGCACGTTAACATTTAACTTTCAATCGGATTTAAAGCAGGGTCCTGCTGGGTATACAGACACATCGTTTTCAACCATTTTTAACCGACTTCAAACAAGGAGGAGGTTCTCAATTCGACTGTATATTTATTTTTGATGTGTGTTAGCTCAGAACTTTTTTCTGGGAGAACCGATTTGGATGATTCTTTTTTATTTGAAAGCTGGTGCTTCACATGTGGTCCCATTTAAATTTGATCAAGTTCTGACCAGTCGTTTTTTAGTTATCCTTAATACTGCGTATTTTTTCCACTTAGTTTCTATTGATGATGTTTTAATAATTTCCTGTCACGGTTATTTACATATCAAGTAGTGGTATACGAATGTGTGTGGGGTAGGTACCACAACTAAAAAGTGAAAAAAAAAAAACTTTTGCAAAAAAAACAACCGACTTCCAAAAAAAAAACACTTCAAAACGTGAAAAATAACTGGCTTATGTTGTAAGTTTTAAGCTATTGCATAGCTTTTATCGCGGGCTTTGAGCGCGGCGACCGAATCAAGAAATTCCGTAACGAAAATAAAACCTAACACCCCCCACTCCGCCTACCATGTAGCTCGGCCGAGCGTTCGCTTAACGTGTATGTATATGGTACGACTGTACTTGAATTAATATCAAAGAAAAAAAAATACTGCATAAATAAATAAAAAAAATATAATTGCATAAGTTGATAAAAAATGCTATGCAATAGCTTTACCGCGGCAGTCCCCGAGTGCCACACGTGTTTTTTTTTTTAACTGGCTTATTTTGTATCGGCAATACAAAACAAAATAAGCTTGTTAAAATGGTTATTTGCCAAAAGCACACATTTTAACGGAATCTTATGCTCGTTTATTTAATGTATTTGTTCTAAAGATGTGACAAACAAGTTAGAATGGTAAATCGGAATTCCGATTTAGCGCACGTAGGTAGGTACCCATAACCAAAGATTAAAACTGAACCAACAATGAGTAACGATCCGAAAGTGGTTCAGCACCAAAATGGAACCTTTGTCATCGCCAAGAACGAACGACAATCGCGTGTCTTAAATCATCGCACGATGACACAAATGTTTCGTCAACACGTTCATTTGAAACCCGGCCAACGCCAAACCCACCGAGGAATTGAAACATCTTCTGTAATGATTAATAATCTCATTAATTTCTCAGCTACAGTTTTATTGTGTCCTCCCAATTTCGATTCTCGGAACTCGACAATTTGAATAGTTAAATTTTTTCTAAGTCTTGTAATAAAACTCACTCGTCGCGACGATTTTCCCTGAAATATTGAGAAAAACATGTCTAGTGTTAATCCTAGACGTGGGAATGTCATAGAATAAATTCGAAATGCGTCGAATTTGGAGGCACTGATTTAGATTTTCCTACGCGAAATGTGTTTGGTGAAGATATGTGTAAACAAAGTTTATTCATGTTCGAATGATTACAAAATACTTACAACTGTGGAATTTTAGAATATCTGTATGTACCTGGTAGAACCCTTTTTCTTTTTTTCTGGTTGGGATATCATCAAATGACCTCACCTGGTAAATAAGCTAATTGAGATACTCATCAAATCAGTCAAACAAATTGGCCAGTGTGAACTGGCCTGGCCAATTTGACTTGGCTTGGGTGTGTAGTTGTGTATCCAAGATTCGTCAGAGTTATCTGACGAATCGTGGATACACAACTATACAGATTCACTTTCAAATTAGATCTTTCGTTTCGTAATCGAAATATTGATAAATTTGGCAAATACTATTTCAATAATATGTTCATTGATTACCGCAGCCAAATCACTGAAACAGATGTTCTCGGTAACCCCTTATAGTGTATAGGTACCTCAATATTACACGTGGATCACCGATTTTTCCGCTGGTGAAACGCACACAATGGCTACAAACATTGTGTGCGTTTCACCAGCGGAAAAATCGGCCTTATCGAGGCAACACACGTTACCCAATCAATGCATTGAGAGGGATATGTACTCGTATTCAACTATTGAGAGATTTGTATGGGTATTAATTTGATCTCGGCTCCTGTTAATAGTCGTCATTGTAGCGTAAGCCGGCCGTGGGTCGGGAGCTACGCCGACAGCTGCGAACACTGTTCCGCGAATGAGGGGTGCTGCCCGGAATATTGAGTGGGTCGAGTTCAAATCAACAAATGAGCTCTGTGTGGATATGCGGGTATATCCTATAACATGGTTTATTCTTGGTACACGTTGAACCTGAAATTGGGGTGGAATTTGTAAGAGAAACGGTTACATTAGGTACAAAAAAAAATGTTTTGCAAGCAGGCTCACGGTCGACTTGATTGAAAGTGTACTGCACCAAACAGCCTTAAGAGGGAAGATAATTTGAAATCATGTTACCTACTGTGCTTATTGTAGTACTCAATGTAGGTATGTAAGTAGATTACATAGCGGGTCCCTGATTGACAATCCTTTTTCTAAGAAGTAATTGGGTATTAAAACCTATAGGGTGTAACTGTAGGGCAAAGTGGAAAAAGCTTATTCGAATAACCTCGGTTTTTTTTCTAGATGTTTAAACACAGGTTCATTAAGTGTGTCTGCTAAGTCTTCTTAGAATGTTGATCAGCCAACATTCTGAGAAGAGATAAATAATTAATTTCAATTTCAGCTTTAGCTTCAGATTAACTAAGAGTCTTCTTGGTAAGCGAGTTTCCCAGAAATCCTAGGGCTCTCTTGTACCACTATATTATGCTATAACTTTCAGAATCCAATACTTGTTAATATAATTGCGATTGAATTGGTTTAAAATAATTTAATAAAAGTATACAGTACACGTAACACACATTCACACGAGGAGACCAAAACAATATAAAATGTACTCTGTGGACCAAAATAAAACCAGTTTTCAACGTCGACGCAACCAATCACACATTTCTATGGCGGTTCTTTATTTTATTTTTTTCTTGTGGCTTCGCACGGTCTGTGCATTCAGCCCTTCAGCCAATGTCACGTTTAGTTTCTTTAGTACGAAGAAAACAAAGTTAGGGAAACGAAAATATTATAATTAAAAATTATAATGGGATTTAGGATAGGACGGTTAAATCTATAGGATCAGTATTAATTACAGTGTTATCATTTTGACTAATAAGCTAAATACAATGACAAAAAAATACAACATCATATTATTTAAAGTAATGAATGAGATTATGCATTTATATTCTATGGCGTTTCTCACACGACCAGTCACAGAGTACATATTATATAGCGACCAGGCTCTCAGAAAATGATTGTCTATTGAACGTAAAAAGATACTATTTGCCCAAAATGATCTACGTTTACTTTTTATATCGATTTTTTACAATTGTTTTCACACTGACGCTTACTGCTGAGGTTCTGCAAAATGCGATAGGTTTTCATACATTTTGATTAGTTTTTGCCATGTTTTCGCTTACAGCATCAATAAAATTCAAAATTTGCGGCGCAAAAATGATTTCCACAGATTACTAAAATCGTTTCATCTAGGTGTTGGGTTCAGAGTCACTGACTTTTGTCTTTTTTATTCTGATTTGACGTTGGTAACATAAATAAATTACTTAGATTTGGGTAAGACTTTGGTAGTAAAATGATTTTATTTTCGCATACAATCCTGGCATTGCGATACTATATACTACACATCATGAAAATATGGTACAAATGGTCTATTAAAATTATGCTACGAAATCCAACGCTGCACACGGCGGAATTTGTCGAGAAATAGTGGTCAACGGCAACGCAACCAGTCACCAGTCACGTCACCAGTCTCGCTGTACATAGGTGCGACTGGCAGTGCAGGTCGCTCGGTCGTTGCCAACGCAATTTTTCATAAAATTGGCGCGTTATCGTGTACCTATCACGAATGATGAAATGAAAAAAAAAGAAAAAAAAGAAAGAAAATACATTTATTTGCGGTAAACATGACGCAAAGAAAAAACACACAAATACAAAAAATAACGAGTTAATAAAAGTTTAGTTAGTTAGTAAGTTTAGTTTAGTTGAGTTAGTAAAATAATGACTAAAATGTGTATAACTTGAGTCGGGCCATGTACGTACGAGTACCAGTTGAATCGCAGTTCGGAACGTCAGTTGCCAACAACAACAAGTTTAGGTTGAATTGCCGTCACCATTGTGGGCTTAGTTGCTCCAAGAAAGGCAGGTTTTCGCTATACAACTCGAGGTAGATGGCGCTAGTTGACATTGATGATTTGCTTGAAAACTTTTTGCTGCTATAGATACCTCGGGTGCACAAGGATCTTTTGGCGCCTGAGTTGCAGTGACAGGAGGGCGTTGTTGGTAAACGTTTTATTTTTCTGGGGGCTTCGAAAGTAAACATTTATTTTGTGAACGAAATTGTATTGAAAACCATGATGGCAGTATTAGTTCCGATTTTGGTCACGCGCCATAGATCCTTGTATAATTTTATTAATGCAATCAATAACACCTAGTTATACGTGCATGCTGTGGTCTCCGCTGTAATTGAAGGAACACACGTAAAATAACCGTTTTTAGTATTATGATTTGTATTGCATGTGTATCCTTTGTTGGAGATACCAAATAAATAAATCCTAATGTACCTAATTAATAAGTAGGTATTTAATAAGACGTAGTACCTCAGAGTGAAGGAACGCCAAGTGCGCTTGGGTTCCGTTCCGTACCTCCAAAAAGGCTCTAAAGATCGGATTATAATAATGCTAAACTGTATTTTAATTAACTTGCTTGTGTTCTGTAAAATCGATTGACGCGAGTATTGGCAGGAGGTATACATATTTACCGTTTCATTTGGAATGAACGCGTTTCAAATTAGGACTCGTAATCCATGAGTTGCGGGTACAATGTGTCCACAAACCCGCACGTATTTGCTGGATCCAAATAATCCAGATCAACCAAATAATCCATCCACTTTCTACTTACCTACTTACCCTGCGTTTGGTACGTTAGCAAACGACCAAAACGTTGTTGTGTTTAGAGTTCGAGAATTTGAGCTATCCTCCCATCCCTATGCAATAATAATTTTTTAATAATAATAATTTTTAATTTTTATTACGAGGATTATGGAATTTATATATGGAGGGATTATTTTGTAACTTTTTAAATATTAAATATTATGTAAAATTCAAACACAATGTACATTGTTTATGAATAAATGAATAAAAAATAAATAAATAAATAGTAGTGGTAGAATGGACGGTTGGTACGCTGTATTAATAAACTTTTATTGCTAAATAGGTGACCGCCCGTGCGTGTGTTGTTTTACTTACCACGAAACACAGCAGTTAATATGAAATGCTAACAATTATTGTGGTACTAAGAACTGAAACTGTTTGTGTTATCAGTTTCAAAGTTGATGTCGGTCATGTCGGGTGCGTTCCACGAATTCGTTTGTTTTCGCTATAAAATAATTATGTTATTTTGATTACTTACCGTCATATTGTTCGAGTAATGATGCAAAATATTTGGATGAATTTGGGATTTAATAGGAATTGTAATTTAGTAAGCAATAGTTTAGGTACGTAAGTAATGAATCTTCCAATAATTAATTATTATTTATTTATTGCCCGGCCGTGTAAAGTATTGATACGAAAATAACTTTATTTTGGATATTCGACCTACTTTATTTTACGTCGAGTAGAAACTCTTTTGCTTTCAAAATAGAAGAAGACTGGTATGACTAAAACTTCTATCAGAAAAAAAAGGAATTTTGAAAAATTTGAATACGAGAAAGTCACGTCAGATCGAGTCTATATAACCCATCCAAAATCACTGTCACAAGTCACTTAGTAATCATACTTCAAACTCTCAACATACAGTATTAAAAAAAATATAAAAATCTTCAAAAAAAGTGAAAATATTCAACAAGCTCTCCTTCCTCTGCCGTACTTTTGCCTGCGACGGTTGCGTTTCGTTGAGCAGTACTCAAAGCGTCAAGATGCCTTGCCACCCGTGCGGATCGTGTTGCAGCCCCTGCTGTAGCCCGTGCTACTCGTGTTGTTCCCCGTGCTGCGGCGGCTGCTGCTACGGAGGTTGCTGTTGAAGCAACCGGCTGCGGGCCCGAGCGGGCGCTGCCACAGAGGCCATTCGTGATGACGCAGCGTGGCACAAGCTTAGCGCCCATGCTCCGTTCAGAGCAACGCTCCTCGTGCTGCCTGTGGCCGCGAGTACAACGTCGAGCAGGCGTGAGCCTAGCTCCGCCGAGCGCAAAGCTAGGGCCTCCCTGAGCTCGGGAGGTCCCTACACTGCAACTGGACTCCACCACGGTGCCTGCCGACGGACTTCGAGTGATATCCACTGGTTAACCACAGCGCCGCAGTCATGAACAGTGTTTTAATGTATGGATTTTGTATAAATATACGTTCAGGTCACAATTATGCTTGCCTTTTAATGTCTTCGTGTACCTCAATAGTCTCCCTCGCTCACTACACCACTTCACTACACTCCACTCTGCCCGCACTCCCCAAATCATCCTTGGTGATAAATTGGCATGGTTCGCTTGTACACTACATGCACTACAAATTATCATTGTAGTGCACTACGATACACCACACGCACGCTCTGCACGCACTCTGATGGGTCACTCTGCACGCACTCTGATGGGTCACTCTGCACGCACTCTGATGGGTCACTCTGCACGCACTCTGATGGGTCACTCTGCACGCACTCTGATTGGGTCACTCTGCACGCACTCTGATTGGGTCACTCTGCACGCACTCTGATTGGGTCACTCTGCACGCACTCTGATTGGGTCACTCTGCACGCACTCTGATTGGGTCACTCTGCACGCACTCTGATTGGGTCACTCTGCACGCACTCTGATTGGGTCACTCTGCACGCACTCTGATTGGGTCACTCTGCACGCACTCTGATTGGGTCACTCTGCACGCACTCTGATTGGGTCACTCTGCACGCACTCTGATTGGGTCACTCTGCACGCACTCTGATTGGGTCACTCTGCACGCACTCTGATGGGTCACTCTGCACGCACTGATGGGTCACTCTGCACGCACTCTGATGGGTCACTCTGCACGCACTCTGATGGGTCACTCTGCACGCACTCTGATGGGTCACTCTGCATGGGTCACTCTGCACGCACTGATGGGTCACTCTGCACGCACTCTGATATGGGTCACTCTGCACGCACTCGGATGGGTCACTCTGCACGCACTCGGATGGGTCACTCTGCACGCACTCGGGATCTTATCGGCACTTGTGTTCGCACTCGCTCGGTCTGCGTGTCCTGCCGCAGAGCCACTCGGCACTCGGCACTGTTTGCACTAGATTCTTTCTCAATCTGAACTTGGTTTGCACTCGTGAGGCGTCGCCCACGGCGACTTTTTGTAGCGATGCAGTGGCGATGCTGTCGCGCATGTGTATTGATACAACCGCGATGCTGTCGCTGGCTGCGGTACCCCTTCGCCCAGATTCTGTATCGCTACTGTCGCGATGCTGTCGCGGTCGCGATGCAAACGCGATTCAGCATCGACAAAGGACGACCACGGCGACTTTCACACTTTTACATATTCCCCAGCACCCGTCCCTTCGTTCCCCCGATGTCATCAGAAACGGTCGCGCGTTTACATCGATAGTCGCGATGCTGTCGCATGTCGCATCGTTTCTGTCGCACGTTGCAAACGCGACTAACGCGGTGCAGAAGCGCGTTTACAAAACGTGCGGCAACATCGCTACAAGTTGCCGTTGGCGATCTGCACCTCAGCACGCACTCTCGATCCCTCTGCATTCTGCACTCTGATCGCGCACTCTCTCTGTATGTCGCATCGTTGTCACGTTGCGACGTCGTATCACGATGCGATGTGGTGTCGTGAAAATCTAGGTGCATCGTAAAAATTCACGACACGACGTCGCACCGTGCCGCGATGCACGGCATGCCAACCTGTCCTAAAAACTAATGTACGTGGGCCAAAACATACACACGATACGACGTAGCGAGTGAGACAGGGCGATACCACTTCACCGAAACTTCATAGCAGTCCTAGAAGGCATCGTGAAAAGTTTAAATTGGGACTATTGCGGTATTATCATCAATGGTGTCTACCTGTCCCACTTAAGAGCTTGTCCAGAAAGGGCGAATTCGCCGCGATTCTCGTGCAGTGCGTTGGGAGGTGGTTGACAAGTAGTATCTTGGCCATATTCTTTCATTTGCAAAGAGCATCAACTAACAGAGGTATTGAGAAGAATACAGCTTGACATTCTGAAATCTGTCTGAAGTCTCGCCTTTATAATCAGTGTGTTCTGCCCACCATGACTTGCGGTGCTTAGCCGTGGACGCTCACGCAGGACGCTGTGTGCAGGGAAGAGTTGCACAGAGAGCCATGTAGCGTTCAATGATTGCCATAGGGCTATTTATTACGAGTTATGGAACTTAAGAAGTTGGGCAGGACACCTGGCTAGGCGTAGTGATGACAGGTGGAGTAAGGCAGTGAACTAGTGGCATCCAAGGACTGGAAGACACGAAGTGTCGGTCATCCGGCGGCGAGATGGGCGGACGACATTGTTGCCATTACGGGTAGAACCTGGATGAGCCTGGTACGGGAGCGTCGGGATTGGTACAAGAAAGGAGAGGCGTATGCAGTGGGTGAAGTCGGGCTGAGAATGATGATGAAGTAGTTTTTACGACACGATGGCTTGCCGTGCATCATACCACAATGCGACGTCGTGTCGTGTGTATCGTGTGTATGTGTTTTGGCCCAATCGGCACTCTGTTCGGACTCTCTCAATCGGCACTGTCTGCAGTCTTTAATCTGCACTCTATTCGCACTCTCGATCACTCTGGTGGCACTCTCGACCTTTCTGCGCTCTGTGCTCGTTGTTCGCTTCGCGTTCGTTCAACCACTCTGCTGTTCGCACCATCGATCACTCTGCACTCTGTATGCACTCTAGATCACTACGCACTCTGGAGAGCTCTGTGCACTCTCAATCACTCTGCACTTTGTTAGCACTCTCGACAACTCTTCTTCTGTTCGCCCCATCAATTACTCTGTACGCAATTTGTTTCAATCTAGCTGGCCCCCGTGAGCCACAGCAACCAAGCCGGTGTAGAAAAGGTGCGAGTTTACTTACACGCTTCGCTACACGATTACTTTAAAAACAACATTCACTTTTCATAACTTTTATTTAACAATAATATCCACATGTGATTTGATGTCATTGTACTCTGTTATGAAGCCGAGCAGACCGATGGCCGCCAGCAGCGTGAACATCAGCAGGGACGCCACTATCTGAACGTTCTCCTTCAACACACAGGTCTCGCTTGGCCAGTCTGCTGGTACCTGCAACCAAATATTTATTGTTATGTTTTGCAAGAAACAAACTTTGTTCGACGACAATACTTTCCGCCTCGCTGCTTCCCTGCGACTAGGAGCTTCTTTTTGTTCTCCTCATCGCTGTCACTGTGGCGAAGTTGACGACTGCCTCGGTCATCACGGCATGTCTTGCAGCAGAGTGCGGGCCCCTTAGCGCGGCACGTGAACACTAATGACATCATCCGACGAGCTCTTGTCACCGTCGGCGTTCCAGCTGTATTAGAACCTAATGGCTTGGCAGGCGACGATGGCAAGAGACCGGACGGCATGTCTTTACTTCTATGGAAGGTGGGCAGGCCTTTAGTGTGGGACGCAACATGTGTTGATACTCTTGCGCCAGCCCATCGTCCTGGCTCGGCGTGCTGTGCTGGAGCTGCTGGTGCGATTGCGGAAAACCTCAAGCGCCAAAAGTATCTTATTACCTTATCAGTAACTAAATTTTCGAGCCGTTTGGTGTTGAAATTCTCGGGCCGGGGGGGGTCCGAGTGCCCATGTTTTCTTCAAAGAAATCTCCAAACGCCTGTTTGACATTTACCGTGATTCAAGTGCTGGCTTTTACTTTGACCAGAGGCTAACTAAGCATTGCCATACAACGTGGCAATGCCGCCAGTCTCTTGGGTACATTACCAGTCGACAGCGATGCGGAGGAATTTTTCGACACCATAATTTAGTTTGTTAATAGTTTTAATCAGGTTTTTATGTTATTATATTATCATTGTAAATACTGTAATTTCATATTTGTAAATACGAATAAATATTCCATTAAAAATAATAATCCATACAAAATAAATAAATAAAGAGAAACAGATTATTTGTATAGGAGTTCTAAAACAATGTGATTTTATGAAGACTACATGCAGGGAACCCTTTCAGACCATCTGCCTAGGCAAAATGTTTTCTCAAATAAGTATGTTGGGGTTAGCTTTCAGTTTAACCGGATTCAGTTGAATACCAGAATTACATGGAGCGAAGTCGCCTATCTAACCTTCACAACCCAGTTAGTAACAGGACACCCAAAACTGGTTGACAGACTTGCGGGGTTCTGATTATCAGCAATGACTGTCAAAGAGCTACCAATGACAGCCGGGACCAACGGCTTAACGTTCTTTCTGAGGCACGGAGGCCATCATTATTTCCATAAAGCGAAGTGTGGGACGGCCCCAGTTAGATGGACCGGCGAACTTAAAAAGGCGGAAAGCGGAGGAGACAGGCTATAGTGGCGCAGCTTGAGAGAGACCTATGTCCAGCAGTGGATTGCTATAGGCTGAGTCAATAGTTGATTGATTTAACAAAATAATTGCCTGACTAGCAGGAAAGTCCGCAGCAAGGTCCCGGCAAGGGGCCACAAGGACCACAGCCCCCGGTCGAGGGACTGCAACCACACGAGTACAGGCAGTAGCCGCCGCTGTGAGGTCCACCGACGAATCCACCATAATATACTGGCATCGTAGGAAACTTTTTGAAAAATAAATTTTTGCCTAGAAAATAAATTCCTGGGAAAATTTTGAAACAATTTTGCGTGTCCGTGAGAAGCGGTAGGTCATTCAGATTCCTTCTGTTGAACGTTGACAGGTGACAGGGCAATGCGGAGCGCATTCGAATTCCGAATGATTATCAAAAAAAAAAAAACGGGCGGTGTATGTAGTTTTTTTATAATGTCATTGCATGCGTTACTAATTGCTCTTTGGATGTTGCTGACTAAGGGTGCTTGCATAAAGAAGCGGGTTTTCGGGCCCGACTCCCGGTACAGATCGGTGCAGGTTGATCTTTGAAAAGAAACGGTTACATGCTTTACCTGTTTCTTTATGTTCTTTATGTGTGAGCGCATAAGTTAACACAGGACTATTTCACCCGCACCGATCGGTATCGACTTGTCTGTGCCGGGAACCCGCTTCTTTATGAAAGCACCCTAAGAGTTTATTTGGACCAAGGCTTAAAGGGTTGAGATCCTCACTCGGCTTAATATAGCGATCATGCTAATGATGAGGAGGGATATGTTGGAGTTTACATGCAATGCATCACAGAGCATAATCTCTATACACCGTTGCTACGGAGTTTTTTCCTAACAGTCCTGTCACATTCCTGTATGTCGATTGTATGTGTAACATCTATTAAATAACTATATAATGTGCGTCCGTTTTCTCATTAGCACCGTATACTGTACCTAACTAGGTACCAAATGTCGACCAATTTAATGCATCTCAGTCGTGCATCTCACTCATGATGCCACTTTCCACGATGGTCAAGCGAATGATCTGACGCGCCACTCTGTTTTAAATGTTTGCTTCGCGCTCGCTCGGTCAATTGACCGAGCGAGCGCGAAGCGTCTCCGTTTCAGCTTGGGCAAAAATGCTTTCGATGTCTGGATCTCCGGCGGGTGGCTGTTGTTCTCTACAGGTCGCATTTCTCAAACGATTCTCGTGAAATTTTGTGAGCAGGTGCGATAATTATATGGATTGACGATTCAATTTTTCGATCTTTTTTAAAATGGCGGAGATATGGGGGTTGACAACGTAAAAAAAAACATATTTCAGCCATTTCGCACTCTTTGCGCGCGCTTTGTGTTTTAAGGTGAACATTTATTTAGTTTTAAGTTATCCAAAGACAGACTCGCGAGGTCTACAGCTCATAGAGCCACTAATAGTGGTTGGTAACAGTCTCTGTGTTAAGTGTAGTACAGGTTGGAAAGTAGAAACCGGAGGGAAAGTACCTCAAATATTGATGTTACCAACTTTTACTCCAAGGAAAAGATTGACTTTTTTCAAAAGTGAGTAAAACTGCATTTAAACAATTTTTAAAGTCGCTTTTTTGTACCAGACTGCTTTTGATTATATTAAATTTGTGTATTTATGCATGTAGAAACCCGGCGTTTTAACTAGGCTAATTACAAAAAAGCGAGGTACAACAAACGCAGGTGACCATGAACAGGTTGAAAATGTTCCAATAGTAGGTATCCAATTCAGCTCATAACGGAGTTTTCAGAAAAGGCCAAAACTCTCAATTATCATCATACTTGTTTAGATGTGCAGATATAGTTACGGACTCTCTACAAAAGCCACAACCGAACGAAATTAGCATTTCTAAATAATAAAACTGAAACTGTAACTTAAAAGTAATAAAACTCATTGAAATATTAATTTAAATGAGTTTTATTACTTTTATTATTTTTAAGCAACCCTTAAAACTACTGTGCTCAATTACTTTTACAACCGCTGTGGCATGGGGTCTATTGTAACAGTCACATGCGCTGATTTCAAACGAGCAAATTCTGGAAGTCTGCGGGGTAATTGCGTAACACACTAACAATTTGCAATGCCTTTCAATTTCATAATTCGACAACTTTCATTAAGTTGTCGAATTATGAATTGAAAGGCATTGCAAATTGATTGTTTGAAAAATCTTTCAAATATATGAAGCAATGGAATAGGAATTTCCTAAATAATCCTTTGGATTGTGAAAGAAAGTGTGATACGCAATTGGGATGTTGTTTTGCCCATGCTTCTGATTTTAATATCTTTTATAAAGCTATTATGATTCTGTAAAGCAACAATGGCAGCGCTATGGGGGATCAACAGTTTTTTTACAACCGTGTAGGTACTCAGTCTACCTTACATGCAAGACGACATTATAACGAACCCAGAACCCAATAGAACTGGCCGGTGAGAAACGTCATCCAAATAACAGAACACAAATGTCATAATACGTCAAAATTTTCAGTCTACAGTCTGCTGCAACGAGAAAAATACAAAAAAACGTAAAAATACGAAAATCTAAAAAGTAAAAAATTACAAACAACAATTTTATAATAAAAATGCCGTACCAGCACGGATGCTATAGGAACTTCGAACATGGAACGTTTGCGAGGTGTCCAGGGGGATGTGACCCGCCCATGTCGCGGTGCTGCTGTGCGCCCTGTGTGCAAGGATGCTGTTGCTGCCCCACGGGACCATGCTGCAATTGCCATAGCGCCGAACGACGATACTGTTGCTGTTAACACCGCGAGACTGTGCTGTTTTGTAATAAAATCGTGAAAAGTCGTGAAAAACAACATTTGTGTTTCTTGATAAGTTAAGATTTTCACATATAGGACCCCAGACCTTAACATAGGATACGACGATACTACACTAATCTGTGTGTCGTCAGTCCCACTCATAAAAGATCGTCCAGATTGGCCTCATCGACTAAGGCAGAGTGTGTACCTGTATGAGTGTACCTATTAGTACACCCACATTTTTCCAGTTACTTTAAGCAAGTCCCATGTAATACGATATGGGGCGAGCCTATTGCCACAAACAATAAAAAAAAATGGTATCAGAAAAATCTTAATAGAGCTGCTCAACCTGGGAATCGAACCCAGAACCTCGTGCTCTGTTGAGCAGAAACAGCGCTTGCGAAATAATTTTATCAGATATATAGTACTTACTAATTCAATGCAGAGAGATCCGTGTTCTCCCTTTTAAAGTCTCTTTTAAACAGGCACGACATGTGACGCAAATCGCACGCGACACAAAGGCACCGCTCGTCGCGTGACAGGCGGTGCCTTGGTGTCGCGTCGGTTTGAAAGATCCTTAATACCATTATTTTTCTAAGTACGTTCACTGGTAATGCAAAAGAAACTTTGCGTCGGACGCGTAAAGTTTGTTTCTATTTACAATTTGAAAAACAGCATTAACGCATTAGATTGATTCTACTGATATTACAAATAATTATGAATTTTTGTGAAGATGTTTGTTACTCGATTAATTCTCCTTGATAAAAGTTAGAAACTATACATAAATCGAGTGAGTGTGAGGCCACACGGTCGTTGGGCTATGATTTCAACGCACTGAGGCCCCAATTACATTATCAATTAATTTTCATATAAATATGATTTCTTGTCTGTCACATTTTATTATCATAGTTAAATAATGCTGTTATAGAGGTATGAGGTAAGGGGGGTAAAGTTCACTCATACTCTATGGAAAAGGGAAGATCCTCCGACCAGACGGGTGTCGTGTCTGGTGGGCAACTGCTCGACGTTTGATCTCGGGATGTTGTGTAGATGCTAGTTGCGCGGTAAACTCTGCTTGCGCGATGCAGGATTTTGCGTGACGTCAGTGCGACGTGCAGCTCGCATGTGGCAATGCAGATACCGCTACACTGTTCTTCATTTTTACATATTACACTTATGATCATATAAAGGTCATACTTAATCAAGATGGATAACGATTTAGCCGTGTTATCTGTTGCTATGAGTTAATTTTATTGGGTAGCAAGACGATCAGGGAAAGGAGTCCATTGTAACACCTTACTCGAAGAACTTAGAATTTATGATGATAAAAAGTCTTGCAAAATATTATCTCCGGATGGATGAAGTTGTGTTTAACTATATATTGTCAAAGGTGGGTAAGTAATATATGATATAATTACAAAATCTCTAATATTTATAAGATATAATAATTGAATCTAAAATTTTGTTTGATATAATGATCAGTTAATATAATAAACCATTGATATAATTTTAAAATAACTAATATTTATAAGCATAACACCTGAACGTGAACGCAGAGCGCTGGCGGTCCGGGGTAATATGTTGGCTCACACGTTTGCTCGTTACTCAGCTGAAGTCAAGTTAGCGCTATTCAAAGCATATTGCCAATCTTTCTACTCCAGCAGCTTGTGGGTTAATTATACTCAAAGGGCATACAGCGCTCTGCGGGTACAATACAATAATGTCTTTAGGATGTTATTGCGGCTGCCGCGGTTCTGCAGTGCGTCCGCGATGTTTGCCGAAGCGCGTACGGATGACTTTTACGCAATAAGACGCAAGCGCGTGTCGTCGCTCTTGGGCAGAGTACGCGGCAGCAGCAACGACATTCTGAGGATAGTTTCGGGTAATTATCAGTGCCTGATACACTCGCTCTGGTTAAGCATCGTGGTTGGGACGGTAAAATAAAATTGTTAAATTGTTATTTATATTTAAATTCTGTAAGTACCTACTAACATAGTTTATAAGCTCCGGTTGTTACTAACCATAATGGATCATATTATCTGACAAATAAATAAATAATTATTATAACATACATTGAATATAAAATCGTTTGATATACTTACCACTCAAAAGATATAAAACCTATTTAGTCTAATATGATAAAAACGCCTAGTTTAAAAAAAAAATTAAAGTAAATAATGAAAGTAATAGTAGTAGTAGTTAATAATTCAAAGTTATATTTTTTTATTTTTTTGTAGTTGCTATAATAGTTACCTGAGTAGATTACCTAGTAACTGATTACGACCTGCCAAGATAACTCTACGGAGTCCCGCCTCACGACGCTCCTATTTCTGGATGGTTATAAAAATAATATCACGAAGGCTTAAGGCAGGAGCTCCGCTCCGCTTCGCTCCCATCTTGGCCTTCTAACCTAACCGGATTGCTCTGAATCGGGGAGTTAACCATAATGATGGTATCAATATATATTTTAAACGATAGACTTAATGATTTTCCATTAAATAAACGTTATATCCAATAACGATATATGAAATAAGTTTTAGAGAATAAATGTTATATGTAAAGAAATTATATCAACAGTTGGTATATCTCACGTTTATTATAAGTATCTTGTGAACGTTATTGAAATGAAAATTATACCAAATAACTTTATATAATATGAGACGCACCCGTCAAAGGTAGCACCCATAATTTTAAAGCTAGAAACTCAAATTACATGCCGAATTAGTGCAAAATATGCATTTACGTAACCCTGAAATATCTAGCTACTGGAGAATCATTTTCCAGCTTACAATTTCTAACCAGAATTCCTCAATATGGCTTTCAAATTCTTTCATTTTGATGCCATTATTGTGATTAGACGAATATGACCATATTTGTACGCTTGCTGTCAAATAGGATCCCTTAACTATGATCATAGAAAATATGAATCATACGTATGAAGTTATTATACCGTCATAGGTTCTGCATATAAAAATGGCTCATACATCTCTGATCTTATTTCTATGATAGTTTACTAAGAGCCTGAGTGCCACACGGGCAATGCGGTTTCGCAAAGTAACGCCGCTTACTACAACGTCGCAGCGTCTCGGTGTTGGGTGTGTCAGTCTTTTCGTACCAACAACACTGCGCTCCGCTGCGATGTCGCTCGATGCTCGGCGTTGCACCGCAACATCCCTCCCCGCTTCGTATCTCTACTCCCCTTGTCTGTTGAGCGTGCGTTGCGTCGCCGCACGTCGTCTCAATGCTCCGTGTGGCATGTCACTGTGGTTTGTATGTAGGATGACGTAGCGTCACCGTATTATAGCGTCACCGCTCAGGCATCGCAACGCGCCGGCGATGCATCGTGTAGCTTCGCTCTTACGAGTCCTATGTCCTGAATGAACACATATCTACTTACGGTATTTTTTTTTATCCCGGTAGGTAGCACATTACCGTCAGATATATTTTTTAAATTACTTTATTTCGTGGGCATAACCGCGGGCAAAACTCAACTTCCATGAAAGACGATATTGGTGCCGATTCTCTTGTAGGTACACCGGACTAAACTATCACTAAAATCCCTCACTTTTGGCTATGAGAATCTTATAGCTGTTCTGCAAAAATATCTCTAAATTTAAAAATAACTTGGATGCAACTAAAATTTAATTTGACAATCGCAACTCCGCGGACCATGTGGAGTCACGATTGTCAAATAAAATTTAGTTTGCCATACCCCGTGATTTTTTTTTTTGAGTTGGAGTCGCGTATGGGAAGGCAGCCTGATTTATATGGAATTGTTTACAAAATATGAAAAATTATTACTTACATCTACATGTAGGTAATCATTTTTCATATTTTGTTTCAGAGTTTTAGGGGCTTTCATAATGGGGTCGTAACGGGGTCGAAATTTTCATTACTTTTGCGATAGGTAAAATAAAAGTAAAAAAAAAGATACGGTACGAGTACTGTTTTTGCACCTGAAGTCGAGGTGTCGTGGTGAATTTTAGTTCATGACAACTAATTTCATTCCACACCTTTCTAATTACGATTAAAAATAGTCAGATTTAGTTAGACAACCAAAATTTTTGGTGAAAAATGTCAAATTCAGAATAGCAAAATTGCCATTTTCACTAAATTACTAACTCAGTGCTGTCAAACTAAAATATAGTTAAGTTGTGTCTCTTTAGTCTATTTCAGAATTGGAAATCGGCGTTTGACACGAATAAACAAAGTTTTAGTGATTTTTAGTCTAGTTTAGAGAATTTTGTGACAAGAGAATCGGCACCATTATGACGAATCCAAAAGGAAGTCACCCAAAAAAGAAAAGACAAATGTCATAACACGTCAAATTCCCACACAAATTCCAACGCAAAATCCTCAATCCAATAATCTGCGGTGACGAAAAAATACACAAAAACAGGATATCTAAAAAGAAAAAGCAATAAACAACCACATTTTTAATAATCATGACACCCCGGTTAGGGTACGACGACAATTATGAACCTGAAATTTTTAAGAAGTGTGGAGCTGGAGTTGGAGGTGGATGTCAGTGTGGGCAAGGCCAACCCAAGATAAAGTGCTTCTGGCCACCCTATGGGCAGGGATGCTGCTGTTGCCCCGCGCCTTGTTGCCTGTTGTGAAAAGTCACCTAACCCTTCACAAAAGCACCAGGTCGTCCCGCAGAGATCACAGAATTCACAGACAAATTTATCCAAAAGACAATGATGATAATCGCTTACTGGTGAGTGACAACAGGCAAAGACAAGCGTACATCCAGGAACATATACTCACCTACGGCGAGGAGTATTAGAACTCGAACTCAAAAGCAATTACAGGCACTTTTGAATTGTCAAGGAGTCAGCCAGTCACAAAGATAAGGTTGCCTATTCCAAAGCGTAGTAGTTTCCTATTGTGCATACATCCATCTGCCCACTGCTGGCCTTCAATAGTTTAAATCTGTTTTAATGATGCATGTGTCGATGTTCATTGAAGCACAGCCGGACAAACTACTTTCCTACTAATCCGTGTGCATCATATTATAATAACGCATGGTTTTTACAAAAAGTCTGCATCATTTTCACTAGAGCTGGCAAGTTCGACCGACGAACCAAGATGAGACAGGCATCATTCATGATAATAATAGGTACTTTTATATGAGATAAGACATCGCTGTATCTGTACAGGAGATTACAAGTTACTGCAGGACAAGGAAAAGTGACTGCACCTGCATAAAAATAGACCAAGCCCTACCAAGATTTTGAAGATTACCTACCTACCACATGAGACCCAAAATGTCACGGTTATTAGAAATGTACAAAAATAAACCGTAACTCTGTATGGGGGCGATGTTCGTGGAACACGACCCCTCGCCATGGCATTCTGTGGAAACGGTACCCGCATCTATAAAACAAAACCCGCTGTATCCTGACCTACGATAATATTATGTAATAAATAAACCCGAGCTCAACATAAAATGGTTATTGTCTTTTGTAGATAATGGGGAAAAATTGAGGATTCGCCGAAACAGTTCAAAGACCGCGTGGACACGCAATTTACTAGAAACGGTGTGAGACACAATGAACAGTGCAGCGTTGTCATTGGGAAAACTTAATTCATTATTTCCTCGACTTTGGCCCCTATTCCACAAACCTACTTAGGTGTGACAATAGCTACTGAACTTAGGCTAACAACTCCATGATCAACTGTTGTAATATATGGCATATCCCTTTGTTAAATTGGCCTGTAAATGCCCATGGCTGTTGGTCAACTGATAGAAGAATCAATGTAAAGTAGGTATATATCTAGCAGTAGCCGTTTGATCCCGGATAACAATAACACTGCTGAAATAATTTTCAACAAGCTTACAGTTAAAGAGTCTTAATTACGAAAATTATTATGATTTTTATGTGGTAGGTAATAATAAAATAGAAAAGCGAGGAATAACTGATAAACTCATGAATGAAAAGCAATTTTGTAGCTACCGGGGTCGCCAGACTATACGCGAGCATATATGAACATACCTAGGTTGCGGGCTGATACTATAAGTTTACTTCAGACAATATTTATTACGTTCACGACGGATGCTGCGGCATCGGGATCATATTTATCGATTCTGAAAACTCGATTAATCACTGAGAATGAATTCTCGGAATGATTCCGAGTCGATATCAGACGAAGTTCATAACGATTTACGTGATCATAATCACGGGAATACTTTATTTTTTATGAGTTTTCGACATCCAAGAACTAACTTTACGATTTCTACGTAAAAACATTAAATGCGTAATGAGTGTAATGAATGACTGTTGAATACACGCGAAATCCATTAAAAGAGAAGTCGAGTGACGAAATATATTTTATCGCGGGTACATCGCTCGGCACTTCCGGTCGCCATTATCTGATGTGGACGTTGAACAAAATGACCGTACTTCCGTTCTCGCGCACCTAGACGTCTGACGCTCAAGAGAAAATTGTAGGTGTTAAATTCACAGTTTTATTTATAGTATGTAGTAGGTATCATTTATTATTTCAGTATATTTTCAAAGTGTGCTAGCTCCTAAATGTCTTCAGCTGTACGGTACCTACATCTGTAATCTGCAGATGTGAGAACTAATCTTGCCTTCAGCGCCATTCAAAACGTCTAAACAGCGTCTAGGTATATGAGCTACGCTGGCCTAGGTGAATAAAAGACGAGAAAAAAGAAAACGTGGTCGTGGGACCTCCGTGAGCTGCCGGGGTCGCGGATTGTTCGAAAGAGTTACCGTGGCCCTGGCGCACAGGCAACTGAAGGGACACAGGTGAGTCTTAGTCAGTAAGAGTCTGACACGCTCTTCCGCTCCGCCCAGAGCGGGAGAGGTCATTTGATGATTACAAGCCCAAAAAAAAAAAAAAGGGACCCCCCTCAGGGACGTTCGTCGTGACTATTTCTACAAGTCAACTCCTACCGCAAGCCGTGTTATAGAACTTCGTTCCAAAACCACAGTCACCCCACTCTCCAAACCATCAACGTACCGTCATCAATCAAGCATGCAGACACACCGATATATCACAGAAATATTAATTCTAGCTTGCTATCCCTCTAGTAATCCCCTGAGAACAAGTCCAACACTTAAACCTACCCTTTTTTTTTGGTTGCGAAATCATCAAATGACTTCTCCCGCTCTGGGCGGAGCGGAAGGGCGTGTCAGACTTTTACTGAACAAAACCCACCCGTGTTCCTTCAGTGTCCTGTGCGCCAGGGCCACGGTAACTCTTTCAAACAATCCGCGACCCCGGCAGGACTTAAGCCTACCCTTAACAGCCGAGTTTCCAGCAGTTTCGCCGGTTTGTCTGATGAAGAGGCTTCCTGTGAGGCCAAACCAAATCAATAAACATCTCATCTTTCTACTCCTAATATGTTTTTCTTCGACACGTGGCTGCAAGGCACGTGTCGTGGCGTAGCCAATGCCAGGTGCTTTTTTACGAAGTGTCCAGGTAGTTAATTTCTTTCACATTTAAATTAATAGAATTCCACTGGAGACTGGATAAAATATTATCTACTCAGAATAATGTTTACCTAGATGTTGTACAAAGTTTAAAAAAAAAAAGTTAGTGTAAGAGTAGATAAGACAGATTCATTTATTTACAGTACTGCACATTTGGGACACCACTATTGACGTTAAACTTTAACAGCAGCCGCACGGCCTGTATCTCCAGCTGTAGGTGCCGAAAGGCCGGCCACAAGGGCCCCTGCATACACCTCCACAGGGGCCGCAGAAAGGGGCGGGGTACGCGAGGCCGGCCACTTGGCAGTTGCAGGGACAGCCGCAGCAGCAGGGGCCGCCTCCACAGTAGCCTCGGCAGCCGCCGCAACATCCACCGCAGCCCCCGCAGCATCTCCCGCAGCCACCGCAGCAACCCCCGCAGCCCCCGCAACCGCCGCAACCGCCGCAACCGCCGCAGCCACCGCAACCGCCGCAGCCGCCGCAAGATCCACAACCTCCGCAACACATGATGTAAAAGTTTCAGAAAAAATGTTTTGAAAATGGATTTTTTATTAAAATAGTTTTCACAATTTTTACAATTTTTTAAGGTTTATTAGATTTTATAATAAACTTAAAATAGTCTGGTCTATTTTATTAATTTTGACGTATGTTTGTTTATTTTTATGTCAACACAGAGCAAGTGCGAGAAGTCTAGATGATTTCTAACAGCCAGTATGCAATCGTAACTCGGTTGCATAGAAACTCTGTGTTTACAAATTCTGAGAATTTCATGTGCGATAGAGAGAAATCAAATTATTCGCATTCCTGAAAATAGTCGAAATATAGCTTGAGAAGAGAATTTAATAACTGCTAAAAAATATTAATACAAAGTTAGGTACTTTACGCTCTTTACCTTGCCAAATAAGTTTTCAAAGGTATAGAACTGCGCCGGATTCCACGCTGAACAAAGCTTCTGATCTCCATTTCCTGGTTTTATGGTGTTGTACAAATTCTAGTTGTTTTAACACAACAACTAGGCGAATTTGTAAATATAATAAATTGTTAAATTGATTTGTAAATGTAATTAATTATTAAATTAATACAAGACAATAATATAAAATAAAATTAATTAATTTAATATTACATTACATTATATTACAAAGATAAGTATTATTTTAGCATTTTTATTTTTTTTACTATACATCCATAATATTATTTGGGTGATATGTTTGTTTCAGTGATTTCATGTTACGTTTCACTATGTGTACCCACCACTGTACATTTTTGTCATCTGGCGAAAGATAAAACTGCCAAGGAGTTTTTCTACTTCTAGAAGATAAACATTATTGTCTAATTTTGAAACTCGAAATTCACACATAAAAAAGTACCCTGTGATTCACAAACCATACGTCATTTTACAAAAAAAAAACTGCTGTAATCCACTGATCAGCAAAGAAAAACATTAAAAAAATACAAAATTCATCCTTTTATAGTAAAATTTGGTAAGTATTTATATAAGTACGTTTCCTTATTGAAAAAGACAATTAATATGGTTTTAGGTTAAGAAAGGAAGACTCCGAGAGGGTTATTGTGAAAATTATTGATTTTTATTTTTCTGGGCCCTCTTAAGGCGCTCCCTCACCGGGCATTGGCCTGTACTTTTATTCGAGCATTACATCAATAAGTGAGGAAGACCAATGTAATGGATTACCATTACCTCGGTTCTCCTCGATTTGGATCAAATCGAATCATGGATTGTTACATTACAGGTAAAATGTTCCCGGTGAGGGATCACCTTTATGTAATACAGTAACTTAGAAGCATTCTTGTGGTTGTCGATAAGATCTTGCGTAGCTAAAATACTGTAGCCAATCAACGATACATTTTGCAATACAAATCACATGGTATAATAATATACTTCGCCAGGTATAGCACTCCGAGACACAGTGGTCACGTGGGAGACACAAGCCAACGTCATCACCGCTGTGTTACCAGTAGTGTGTAATAATAACTCCCCAACTGCCTTTATTACCTGTGCGAATCCGATAAAACAATGAGGTTTTAACTAACAATAACGTTGGTATATGTTTAAACTGAATTGTTTCGTTTGATTAGAAAAACGAAACGACGATTTAAATGCTTTATATATATTTTTTAACACAATGGTGACTGAAAATGTTTCCATAATTCGTGTTTTGTTGCAATAAAGTTGCAACTGGATAGTGACGTAAGCATGTGTCACTCCCGGAATGCCAGACCTTGTTTTTTTAGACCATGATTTTATCCAACTGTCTCGCCGAATTGATAACATCAAGGTCAGTTATCATTGTTGGCAGCACGTGGCTTGTCGTTTTATCATGTAGGTACTCCGTGAATAAAACCTAATTCGACAAATCAATCTGAAAGACAGGTCTTTTTACGGAAGGGTTTGAGCCATGCTGGACACAGTCAATTTGGTCCTTAAGGTGACTTTTTAAGCGTCATGGCTGTATCTGTTCAGATCGCAAGCAACCAAGATAGTTGCGATAAGGTTAAGCTAATGATGACTGGAAAAGGCGAAGACGAAGACATTACACATGTCTGTAGCTTGTTGTATCCTAATCTACCATACAAAACTATCTTGATGGCATGTCATGTGGGCCTTGAGAGAGGTTAATGTTAATAAAGAGAGTTGCATTACTATTTTTATTGTATTTTACCCTGATTGAAGGTCTATTTTTCCAGATAAAATTTCGCGATGCCTGTCCGGAATTGCTGCGTAGGTTGCCAGGGCCCGATGTCAGGGCCGTGCTGCGGGGGTCCATGTGGCCGCCGCATAGACTGCGGCTCTGGGCCCTGCTGCGTCCATGCATGTGGTGCGTGCTGCTCTCCGTGCTGCGGCGGGATTGGCTGTTTACATGGGTGAGAATACACATACAATTAATGCAGTTGGATAGCTTCAAATTTGAGAAAAAAACGCCATGCCCAAACATTTCAATAATAAAAATTATATAATAATAGTCTGTGTTGATCTCTATTTCATTAAAAGAGTAACAAGACCAACGTTTTGGATATGGCAGGTATTACTTACGCTTTCTTGCAATGGGACGATGATTATTAGGCGCTGTTAGACGTCCACAATTCCAAAGCTGTCGTTTTATTAATTATTTATTATGACGGTCTCGACAGTCGAGCCCGACACCTATACTCACACAAATGTAAAGTGGGTCCTCACCGCGCGCGCCGTAGCGACACAGCAGTCTCATTTGAATCCATAATCTTTCTTCTAGTGCCCGACCCGGCATGGCAGGCTCATACTTCAGCTGCGGTCACGGCTGCATCGGCGGCTGCACTAGCGGCTTGTGTGCGTCATGTTGCGGCCCCTGCTGCGGCTAACCCGGCTCTAAAAAAATTGTTACATTTGTTGTGAACTTTGGTGCCTTTCATCCGGTTTAGTAAACTGTTGCGTTGATTTGGTTGTTTATTTAGTAATCTGGCTAACATCTTTACGAAACATAACGGCCTGTATTCCAGTTTAAACGAATAAAAATTCCCATTTCACTAGCTATTATAAACTAATTTAAGCACTATCCCACATGCAGGCCGCTACTGATAATTAACAAATACATAACACCAGGACCGCAATTTCAGAAGTCACGGTTCCGATCTTTAGAGCAAAGAAGACACAATGTGAGGACACATAAAATAACATCACGATTGTTCTAAGAGAATAAGAGACAATTTGCTGGGATGACTTGCACAACCTTCGAGGTCGTGTGAGTCATCAACTTAAGGGCTAAGGCCCGTCCTGGTCGGGTATATTATTGATTTAATACCTTCAAGCACACAAATGTACAGAGGCGATGCCTTGAGCGCCAGCCTTGCTCTCATCCTGTAGACTGGTCAATGTCTACACCATGTCTACACCACAGCATGGGTTATATTCATGTTACTCGGTCAATGAGGTCATATGTATAAGAGTATGCTTAGATGGTGTGGTCATGTTGAGAGGATGAATGAAAGGCGACTAACAAAAGTTTACAAGGCAAATGTGAGTGGAAACGTCGGAAGAGAACGCCCTAGGAGGACATATACTGACCTTATTGGTGATGTTCTTCAGAAAGGTCAGGTGCGTAGTACTCGCAACCGGCGTGCGTGTATGTATGCATTATGTAGTTTCTTCCTACCCCTGCCATGGGAAGAAGGCTTGTGTTTATGTATGGATGTAAATTAGACCATGGAGACACGAGCAGTAGAAGTAGTCTGATGTACGGGCGGTTGCGTTAGTTTGGAAAAGTAATTTTACACCGGTTGAAAATCATACCATAGTTGTTCCTTTGTGCATAAGGTATCTGTCCGTTCACTGCTCCAGTATTGGATTGTTCAAAGTTCGAGCACGCCAAAAGCAAAAAAAAAACTTATAATAAAAGTCATTTCATACCGCCCTAAAACCTCATGGGAAGATTTTTGGGATCACCTTAACCCAAAAAAAATAGCCGAAAAGTTCCGAATTAGCCCTGATGTTTCATCACAACAATCGTTTTCATTTACGTGACTGACATAATTATATTCCCCCACTTCCATGCATCTGACTATTTTTTTTGGGTTGAAGATGATAGAATAGAATAGAATAGAATACTCTTTATTATGTACACCACAAAAATTACAGATATAAATGTAGACATTTTACACAGGGTGACACAATGGGCGGTCTTATCGCTAAAAGCGATGAGCGATGATCCTAAAAACCGGCCCCAAAAGTTTTTGGCGCGGTATGAAATTACTTTTATAACTTTTTTTACAACTTTGACTTGCTGTAACTCTGGATTCCCCCTTGGGTGCAGCGACTGACGCCCACATGAATAGTTTTTGAATGTTAAACAACTACTACAAATTACATTTATCTATACATCTATATCTATACATCTTGTATACATATAAATAAAATTGAAGTGTCTGTTTGTAATGTCATAATAACAGATTTTCACTAAATGCATATGAAAGTATATACGGGACTTATAACAAAATACCAATTTAAAAAAAAAATAATGTCTGTGTCTGTTTGTTCCGGGTAATCTTCGAAACGGCTAGACCGATTTTGACGAGACTTTCACTGGCATATAGCTGATGTTATAAGGAGTAACATAGGCTACTTTTTGTACCGACACACGGTCCCGGTGGATAATTTCCGACATCCACGGGGGCGAAGCCGCGGGCAGCAGCTAGTTCAGTATAAAATTGGTCGCAATACTCGAGCCTCCCCCCTACTATTAGTAACTAAGAACAACTGGTTGTTCTTGACTTCCGACAGCAAAATACTTGCACCATTGCATTATTTCATCTAGATTTTTCTAGTCTTGGAAACTTGGGATCTAATTATATATATTTCCAGTCCCGTTGGGATCATAACACGATACTAGGTACTGGTTGCCAGGATCGGGCTAGCCCTGTCTCTGCCTGCAGTAGTGAGGGCTATGCTGGCAGAGACAGAGAATTGGACGGAAGTAGCCTCCTTCTGTGAGACCGTGATGGTCAAGAAGGAGGCCGCCGAGCGGGATCGGGAGAGGGCTGATCCTGCTCGGAGAAGGAGGCGTCGGGGAGACTTGGCGCCTAATACGCCGAAACCCGCTTACCAATCAAGGTAGGTGGACCTTTGGGGTCGCAGGCGCACAGAGTTTGGACTCTGTCCGCCCATCGAGTGACTCCAGGAAAGACGGCGGCACAGTGGTCACGTGCTGCCGCACATAACGAGGCTCAGGGGAGGCCCCTTTACAGACTCCCCAGGGATGTGCTTTACAGGCGTTGCACAGGGTGGGGGGGGGGGGTCCGGATTTGGTATTTTAAGAGGAACCGGGACCTCTATGTGCTGATGGTGATCACCGGGGTGGTTTTAGTGAGGTAAAAATCCCACACTCCCCGACCTCCCTCCCCAGAGGTCGGGTACTTTTTGAAGGTTTCTCAACGAAAACAAAAAAAAACAAAAGGGACTGGTTCACAACTCATAATCTCAGTTCCAGCTTGACTAGGAAAGTCTAGAAGCTAGCGATTTCTACTTCGTACACATGGGCCACGGCTTTTTTTTTTTTGTTTGGGAATTCATCAAATGACCTCTCCCGCTCTGGGCGGAGCGGAAGGGCGTGTCAGACTCTTACTGACTAAAACCCACCCGTGTTCCTTCAGTTGCCTGTGCGCCAGGGCCACGGTAACTCTTTCGAACAATCCGCGACCCCGGCAGGCATCGGTCCTATGGTGGCCGGGAGTCGGCAATCGACTCGCGACGCCCAGGTTGTCTCCTCCTCCTGCGGCGGCTAGGGGCGCGAGGGCGCAGAGATTGCCTCTCCCTTTCGCGCTCCGCCTCCTCCTTCGCGAGCATTACTGCTTCGCAGAAGGAGGTGACGGCTTCCCATTCCCTCTCGCTCCGTACCATGGCCTGAACCAGGGTATAACGCGAGAGGTCGCCGCCGCCGATCGCCGCCACGAGGACACGGCGGTGTTCCGCCCAAGCAGGGCAGACCTCCAACGTATGCTCCACCGTGTCCTCCGGTCGATCCACACAATGGTAACACCCGCGCGTTTCCTCCCGCCTTATTCGAAACAGGAACCTCCCGAAACAGCCATGTCCGGTGAGGACCTGCGTCAGGTGGAAGGTGAGGACGCCGTGGCGCCTCTCAAGCCACTCCTCAAAGAGGGGACTTACCGCCGCAATTGTGGCGTGCCCTAGATGGCCCATGGCTAACTTTTCAAAGAGATTTAACAAAGTGGCCCTCACACCACACGCACATCATATCCAGCTATACATTTCCGGTTTATGCTGATCTCGCATTTTATAGGATTTCCGTACAACGGTCGCCGCGTTTTGAAGGTGGAGGAGATGAGTTCTAGAGGACTTCGAAATATTAACCAATCCTTCTTCAAACTTTTCGCAGAAAAAATATAACGTAAACAGTACCAGAATTGTGTCACACACTTTCAATCACAATCCGAAGGATTTCGAAAGAAATTCCTAAACCATTGCTTCGCAGGATAAAAAAAATCGTCTGCTCAACAACTTCAATAACGCAATAAATGTTGTTATTTATTATTATTTATTTATTTTATCAATTACAATTTCCTTACATTTTTAAACGAAGTACACGATTAGAACTCTGGGGTCTGTCTTAGCATGCCATGGCCTGAGAGTTGATCAACGCGCTATTAACAGTTAAGTTATAATCGAGTTGATGTAATGTTCTTCCAGCTTGAACTGTCAAAACGTACGGCATTGCCATTATGTGTTACGCATTTACCCCAAAGGTAATTATTTATTATACTGTTACAGACTATCTAATCTCATAAGCAAGGTCTGGCCAATACTTCTTATCGAAAATACAAGGTGCAGTTTTGAACCTGCAAAACATTTCAGGAGGTTGTTATGAGACTCGTAACTAATCACATAACAATACGATACCAAGTCAATAATCAATAATACTTTTTATTTTCGATTTTTCAATTTTATTGTTTTTCAGAATAACCCTCTTAATAACCCTCTTCAAAAATACAGAATCACCCATTGCGATGTATCGCGCGTCATGTCACTGTGTGCGTGAATGCGATGACCAGTGACGACATGCGACAGTCTGTACGAGGCTCCGCCCACATTACTACGGAACACTACGAAACGAACGCGGCGCGTACGTTGAACTAAAATGGCGGTCGTTGCTTTGGTTACACCGCGGGGACTACCCGCGATGCGAAATCACAATTTACCTACATTATTGTTTACATTTCGCTAAATAATAACTCATTTTTAAGCATCATTACAATGCGAAAATCTTCATCATCTGCCGAGCCTGTTCCCAACTATGTTAGGGTCGGCTTTCAGTCTAACTGTATGCAGCTCATTACATGGAGTGCCAGTGAATCACGTAGGGCGACTGCGTATCAGACCTCACCAAACCAGTTACTTGATAACACGATACCCATTTGTTAGACTAATTGTCAGACTTTCTGGCTTGTGACTAGTCGTACCAACTACCATACGGCAGGGCTGTAAGGTCGTTGACCCGTACCGACCCGTGTGGTACCTAACGACTGTCCGAGAGCTACAAATCAATTCGAACCAAAGGCTTTAATTAAGTGCTTACCGAAACACGGGATTTCAATGATGTCCTAGATAAATTTAAAAAGTACTTACATTATTATGAATTTAAAAAATAACACAGTGGTACTTGCTCAGTTGTGAACCCGCAACCTCAGGTATGAGAGGAGAACGCCTTAACCACTGGGCTATAACGATAAATAATAATAAGTAGGAAGTAGATACAACTGCACGAAAGTTCACGTTGGTGTCGTTAGTTACCTATCAGCTGATGAATAAAATGATAGGCGGAGATAAATAAACCTTACATAGCACGTAAGCAGTTCCTGTTGCACAATTGTGAAACTATGATCGCGAGCGCGTGCGCGGGATTTAGGTAGGCACCTAATAATAATAATAAGGCATGTAGGTACTCGGCGCAGTCGGCGCGCTCTGTAGGTAAATTCAGCCCCAAGGACGGTTTTCGTTTTAATCTGTAGATTAAATTGGTTGATTTAAGATTTTGCTACCTACTTTTTAACGAGCTGAGGACCGACAAAAATACCTACCGATAATTTGTGCTAGTAAAGTAGGTACTCATGTGTTAGGGATTTTAAGTGATTCATTTTGTCTGATAGGTATTTTTGGCGTAGTTAAAAATTTTAAATCAACTTATTTACAGTAATCAAGTTGATTTAGCTAACATCGTATTTACAAATTATTGTCTATGTACAAATAAATAAATTACCTACTTATGTTACCTGGAGGTATTGTTCAGTTTCCACCGTCACACTCGGTTTCGTCTGTGTACACCAATCTTTTAACGTCTCCCCACAGATAAAAGTCCAGGGGCGTGAGGTCCGGAGAACGCGGAGGCCAAGCCTCTGGACCACCGCGACCAATCCAGTTGGTGCCAAACCTGTCACTCAAGTACTCACGTACTTGCCGACCGTAGTGAGGACGTGCACCGTCCTGCTGGAAGTACATGTTGCGATACACTGCCAGGGGAACTTCATCCAACATCTCCTCGACGACGTATTGCAACATCTCCAGATATGTGGCACTAGTGAGGTGACCATCGATAAAATGGGGTCCAAGCAATTGGTCTCCTATTATGCCAGCCCACACATTTAAGCTGAACCTCACATTAAAAGAATGCCTCTGAGTCACGTGCGGGTTGTGTTCGCGGTGAGCCCACCAGTGTTCGTTATGAACATTGTAGCCGCCACACTGTGGAGTGGTGCACTCCAAACCGTCGACCAGCCTCCCGCGTGCTTGCCCGTGGCTCTCGCCGGAAGAATTCCAGGATATCTTCCTACAAGGCGATAGACAGGCCTTCGTTGCCGCGACCTTCAGCATGCTGGGGAACGTCGAACTGCCGATGATCGCGCAGTCTCTGCGTAGCAGCCAGCATTACCCTGTGTGAGGGACGTTGCCGATTGGGGAATAACTCCGCGAACATTTCGATGGCTCGAGATACATTGTCTCCACTGATGGCATACAAGCGGACCATCTCCACCAACTCTACATTGGAGTGTTGATCCGTCATTTTTACAACTAGGTAGTAGGTACCTATCGCGACCGTTAATCGAAGGCGCACTTGCGGGGCGGAATTTGCAAGCGTATGCACACGCCGGCGACATCAATTACACTAATAAATTGACCCGATGTATGTGCTTGCGATGGCCGCGGGGGCGTGGCTAGTGGGAGAGGGAGCGGGCGGTGGTTGGTGCTTTGGATTTATGAAAGAAATTTCGGTTGCGTTTGTTTGTGTGTGTGTGAAAGCGCAGTTTAAGGACACGTACAGATTGGCCGCGTTATAAAAAGGGGAGTTTACACTTACCGGATTCCATAAATAAGAATAAAATGAAAAAAAAAATACCTGCCCATTTTATTGTTGATTCGGGTCGAGAATCACTAACATAATTACCTCCTAAAATTTTTTGCAGATCCAAAACTGCACCTTGTATAATTAGTAATTACTCTGCGTGGGTAGCTTAATTCTTCCGTGTATGCCTCCGTGATCCATTTACGGAGAAATGAGGACATAATCAAGGAAATTGATTTACCTCTAACGAAAATATATCAGCGACGTAATCTGAAGCTATGTGTGGGTAGCAAGTTAGTTACTTTAGTGGAAGCTATTAAAACAATTCCCATACAAAAAAATCTATCTTAACAGATAACACCTACACTTTTTCTGGGATAAGTAGGTATTTTTATAAACAGGTTTTCATCACAAGGGATATTAGTGTGGGAGGAGTTTTCGGAAATACAAGCCCCCACTGAAATTATTTTCCGCTTTCCGGGAAAACGAGGATTAAGTATGTAGAATTCTGTCTGTTATTGCCTGTATTCCTGGAAGAGGTAAGCCGTAGAGATATAGAGCCATTGTGTGTAATAATGGTACACCCACATATCGCTAGCTAGTTACATAGTGCCGGCCGCATTTTGGACGTATTTTCGTACGAATTACGAACGTACGAATGTGTTCATACGAACGTAGCGCGCACATTGGATGCGTGTAGGACAACTCCCACCCAGTTTGCGCGCTCCCATAGTACATCATTAAGGTCGGAATTGATCGTGCGTGTTCGTACGTGTTGTTCGTCTGTGTTCGTCCGAGTCAAATTCGTACGAAAACGTGTCCAAAGTGCGGCCGGCCTAAGGCTCCCACAGACCGGCGCGACGCGAACATGCGACGCGACTCTAGAAGACCAATTTCCATGAAGTTTTTATAGAAATTGTTCTATTAGAGTCGCGTCGCGTCTGTCTGCCAGAGCTTTAACACCGCAGTAACGGTCGTTATGAAAAAATGATGGTACCGGGGTTTGACTTAACGGTGACAAAAAAACGCTCTTTAGGGAAACACACCAAGTTACTTTCATATGTAACGTTTCAGTGACGCCATTCAACGGTAAATAGCGGTCGCAATGTGGCGGGCAACGGAGTCTTATGAAACCCTAGCTTTAGTCCATCGTTTATGTTTTATTCAAATGGCTTATAACTTGTTGTTATTAACAGGCATAGATCCAGATATGAGACTACGTCAAAGCTGCGACAATAACCGGTGAGCTACTATTTCTTGGATGAGGGAGTATTTCAAATAAAAAAATGGATGTCGGAAATATAATAGCTAATCAATTCTGGTTCTAGCTACGTTTTTGAAGATACCGTCAAACGGGGTGAATAGGAACGCAGGGGTGAATCGGAAATCGGTGGCTGCGATCTCTCGCGTCCGTCCCTGGTCCAGGCCATGGTACGGAGCGAGAGGGCATGGGAAGCCGTCACCTTCTGTGAAGCTGTAATGTTCGCGAAGGAGAAGGCGGAGCGCGTGAGGGCGAGGTAATCGTTGCGTCCTCACTCTCCTAGTTGCCGCAGGGGGAGACACCCTTGCCTCGTCGGCCACTTGTGCAGAGAAGGGCCGGACCTGGACGAGAGCCAGTTCGGTTTCAGGCATGGGCGCTCCACCATACACGCTATATCGCGGGTGAGAGTCCTGGCGGAGGAAACGGTTTCCCGGGGTGGGGTGGTGGTGGCGGTGTCCTTGGACATCTCCAACGCCTTCAACACCCTGCCCTGGAGTTCTATTCGAGAGGCACTGCGTTATCATCGGGTGCCTCTCTACCTCCGCCGCATCGTTGGGGCTTATTTGGCGGAGAGGTGTGTCACCTACGTGGGACGCGATGGCGTCAACCAGCGCCACATGTCGTGCGGTGTTCCACAGGGTTCGGACCTGGGCCCGCTCCTGTGGAACATCGGGTACGACTGGGTGCTGAGGGGCGAACTCCAACCGGGCGTCGACCTGACGTGCTACGCTGACGACACGCTGGTCACGGCCCGGGGGAGTTCGTACAGGGAGGCAGCGTTGCTGACGACGGCTGCGGTCTCACAGACGGTGAGCCGCATACGGCGCCTCGGCCTGGAGGTGGCCCTCAACAAGTCGGAGGCCATGGTGTTTCATGGTCCTCGGCGGGCGCCACCATCCGGATCCCACATTGTGGTGGGGGGGGTTCGAATCGCTGTCGAGCCCACCATGAAGTACCTGGGGTTGGTGCACGACAGTCGGTGGGATTTCGGCCCCCACTTCCGGCAGCTGGCGCCCAAGTTGTTGGGCGCGGCTGGGGCACTGTCAACGCTGCTTCCCAATCTGGGGGGCCCGAGCGCCGCTTGTAGGCGGCTCTACGTGGGGATCGTGCGATCGATGGCCCTTTACGCCCGATCTGGGCGGCTGACCTGACGGCAGGCAGCATCTCTGTTCTGCGAAAGCCGCAGAGAGCGATGGCCGTCAGAGTCATCAGGGGTTATCCCACGATCTCCTACGAGGCGGCTTGTGCACTGGCCGGATCCCCGCCGTGGGACCTGGAGGCGAAGGTGCTCGCGTCACTGTACCGGTGGCGCGAGGAAGCGCGGGCGCGGGGCGAGCGACCGATGCTGCGACAAATGGAGCAGCGTCGGTCGCAGCTCCGCGAGGTCCTTGTGGCGGAATGGCGGGACAGGCTCTCACGCCCTACCGCCGGCCTCGTCACCATCGAGGCGGTCCGGCCGGTGCTCGACCACTTGCTCGGGAGGAGGCACGGCTCCCTGTCGTTTCGGGTGACGCAGGTGCTCTCGGGGCACGGTTGCTTCGGGAAGTACCTGTGTCGCATAAACAGGGAGCCGGACGCCCGGTGTCACCACTGCGTCGACTGCCGGGAGGACACGGCGCGGCATACGCTGGCAGAGTGTGCCGCTTGGGAGGAGCCGTGCCGTGCCCTCATCTCAGGAGTAGGCAGTGACCTCTCGCTGCCGGCCATTGTGATTGCGATGGTCGGCGGCGAGGAGTCCTGGGACGCGGTGGTATCCTTCTGCGAAACAGTCATCTCGCAGAAGGAGGCTGCGGAAAGGGAGCGAGAGATCTCATCCTCTCACCCGGACCGCAGCAGGCGCACCGGGCGTCGGCGGAGGGCGGACAACGCCCTCTTCCAGCCCCCCTAAAGGGGTCCAGGGGCGACGGACTCGGGGACGTCCGTCACCCCCCATACATCAAGACCCGAGGTGGCGGCGCGTAGTGTTCCACACGCGCCCCTCTTAGACGTCGCGGGGGGAGTCAAACACCTCACTCCCCCCGCTCGACCGGACGGGGCCCGCAGAGGCGGGCCGGCACCGGCCGGGGGTTGCGGAAGATTTGTACGTTCCCGCGACCCCCGGCGTAGGTGTGAGACGGAACACCGGGGTGGTTTTTAGTCTGTAATAGTCTGACAGACCCCTCCGACCCCCAGGGCGGGGGACATCCATGAGTATTTTCCACCCCGGAACAAAAAAAAAAAAAAAGGGGGATACAGCCTTGGCGTCGGGAATCGATAGCCGATTCTCGGCCACCGTAGGCGCGGGCTTGCGAACGCGAGCTTTGGATGGTTCGCCGTCCGATAAGGACCTGACCCTGGTCGACGGCGCGTTGTGTTCCACGCGCGCCTCAAAGACATTTCAGCACTAATTGACGGGGTCCAATAGGGCCAATGCCTGCCAGGGTCGCGGATTGTTCGAAAGAGTTACCGTGGCCCTGCGCACAGGCAACTAAAGGAACACGGGTGGGTTTTAGGCAGTAAAATTCTGGCACGCCCTAGCTCCACCCAGAGCGGAAGAAGTTATTTGAAGATTTCAGAACCAAAAAAAAAATGGGGTGAATCGGAACGAAACTTTAAAAGGGATTTTAACATTGAAATAATATAATTTGTTGCCAACAAGGGCACTTTATCCTACAGTTAACACAATGTTCATAAACCTGATTATGAACATTTTAAAACAAAATTTGCCAAATTAGTCCAGCAGTTCTGAACTGATGATTGAACCTCAAAGCGAGTCCTTTTTGGTAACAAACTATATTATTTCAATGTTAAAATCCCTTACAAAGTTTCGTTCCGATTCTCCCCTGCGTTCCTATTCACCCAGTTTGACGGTACTGCAATAGGCCTTCTTGAATTATTATTATTACGCTTTGACTTGGATTAGGTTCTTGGGGGTTTTTAAAATGGAATAAAAGACATGTATTTCTTCAACAACAATATATTGTTATTTCTCTATTTATCTTAGTTCACTTTCGACCAGACGAATCACAGCGACAACCACGTGGCGCGCTCATCCTGAACACCGGTTGGTCAGTTACAACCCGAGTCCAGGAAAATTTGCGGCCTTTTTAATTTTTAAACAACACCGGACATCATGGGCATCACCAGGTTTTGTTGAGCTATCACAACAAGCTCGTTCGCGCGACGAGCTATGTGCTATTTAGCAGTTAGGTGAGTTAAATCCGGTCTGATTTCGGCTGCACGGACCACAAGGGCCACAGCATGGCCCACAGCATGGCCCACAGGGGCCACAACATCCACAAACGGGCTTACTACAGGGTATACAAGTTCTACATGGTCCATTTGATGCAGAACAACAGGGGCCACAACCGGGCCCACAAGATCCACAACAGGAGCCATACGATCCACAACAGGAGCCACAAGATCCACAACAGGGGTCACACGATCCACAACAGGAGCCACAAGACCCGCAACAGGGGCCACAGCAAGCCATTTTTTGTTTATTAAAAAATACCTCAAACGTATATGTTTACCACGAGGAAGTCTGAATCTTGGTAAATTATTTTTCACACAGTAATTTTATACCAATATGGTGTAATTTTTCAAGTTTTATTCAAAGTTTTTTAGTTTTTATATTTTTTTTGTGTCTTGTATATATTTTTTTGATAAAATGAGCTCCGCCTTGTTATGTCATTCGGCGGAATATTTTTGAATTTACATTTTTTTACTTTATTAACATCTATGCATTGTAGGACAACTTAAGTGCAGGTATTGCAAGAAGATTTTACTTTAAAAATGTTTCCTTTTCTAATTATTTTCCGCTGTCTTCTCAAGAGATCTTTTAATAAAAATCTTCAAGAACTATACATGGTACAAATCACAATTTTACTAGTTCATGAATATGGTTTAATACAATAAAATGACCGGTAGAGCAATAATGTAGCATTTATTGCCATGTAAATTGCCTCCTTGACAACATAACTATCCAAATTGGTACTTTCTAAGTTCTTCCACGTAAGCTGCACAAAGTGTGTAATGATGAGGGTAGACAATCAGTTAAAGCTGTTTACAAACGCAGCAGTTGGGTAACGGGCGTACAATCGAAACGCGCGGCAAATTGCCACGATTACCCCCATCCGGCGCGCTTACATAGAACCGTTGCGTTGCGTCTCGGTCGGTGCGGCCACTACGCACAGCTCTGCAGCCGAAACACAGGAGTGTGCAACAGTTTGGAAATTGATAAGTTAATTTATTGAAGTTTTATTATAAAGATAATCTAAAAGTGAGAAACTCTATAGGCTTGAACTGTAACTGTAGCTGTACAATGATTTAGGCTCGTACAGGACTTTTTGTTGTTATTTTAGTTTCACATTTTTTTATTTAGTTTTTTTTTATGTGTGTGTTTAGTTTAGTTTGTGATAATCCTGTGCGAGTTACAATACATATTTTTTCACTCCGCAAGAAGTTATGAACAACCGAATTCGTTTTCTTCTTTATGGAGTATGGAGCTCCTTAAAAAACTACCTGTTTAGATAAGTTTTGATACGCATGTTTTGTTAAAAATACTCGTAATAAAAAGCGAGTGCATTTAGCTTGTCTCCAACCTCTGCTTCTGCTCATCAACATCTAGGTATATCGGGTATATTATCAAGTTCAAGTGTGGCTTGGTTATCAACTAGACCCAAAAGACTGGGGTTGGAAGTTGATCGACAATAGATTGGAACCAGTCCAGACTTTACTTCCACCTGCGCCAGAGAAACTCCTCAAAACAATTTTTTGCAACTGTAAAAAGGTTTGTAGTGCTAAAAGCGGCTGCAAAAAAGTTGGATTGTTTTGTTCACTTGCATGTACTAGATAATATGTCAAGGCCAGTCATGCTCCAATGTTGAATCACCAACAGCACAGGATTCGAATGATATCAACGAGGAGACATGTGATGCATCGCTATTGAGGCAATTTACGTGCACCCAGCAAGAAGAAGAATAAGAAGATGGAGAAGGAGAAAAACAGGGACCGGATGAACGAGAAGAAGAACAAGAAGAAGAGGAAGCAGAAGTATTAGACGATTATGATTCTGACGAATAATTTTCCCCAGTTTTTTAAAAGTTACACCGCTTTAATTATTTTTAATACTACTTTTTTTTTATTATTCAATATTTTTCAATTAAACAGGATCAGTAGTTAGAGACCGTGGAATAGGCCTACCGTGGAGACAACATTAAAAAAACGCACAAGTACACTACCTCGCAGTTGGGGTGAATCGTGTACATATTATGAAAAATACAACTTTTTCAACTATTTGAACCGTGTTATCTCAGAAAGGGTGACTCTTAGGAAAAAAAGTATTGCACATTTTTTATAGATAATTTTATGTTCTACAATTTTTTCTCAAGTATTTTTTTGATAAAACTACCATTTTGCAAAAAAATGCTAAATACCCGTTTTTGTGACCTTTGACCTTGAATAAAAAACAATCCAGGTACGGGATGGATGGGGACTTTTCAGATTTCACATATGATGGTGTTCCCAACATTCGTACCAATTTTCAGCTCTATGCGAATTATTGTAACCTTGGATGTCTATTTTGACCGGACTAACATAGTAAATTTGAAGTCGGTTTTCGTGTATGTCTGTGTAACAGATTTTGATGCGTTTTCAACATCATTCAGAGAATTGATTCCGGAAGGTTTAGGTGTGTGTACCTACAATACATTTAACTTAGACTAGCTTTTGCCCGCGGCTTTGCCTGCGTGTAGGTCGGCAGTTATTCCACGGAAACGTACGTAGTTTTAAAGGCTCCTTCAAACAGATGCGACACGCGACGTGAATCGCAGCCGACACAAAGCACCGCTCGTCGCGCGAGAGGCGGTGCCTTTGTGTCGTGTGCGATTCGCGTCGCGTGTCGCGCCTCTTTGAAGGAGCCTAAAGAGAAATAATTCCGTTATACATTGTTTTCATATAACTCTATTGGTTTACGCGGCGCACGCCAAATAAAGCTCTCAGTCGGCATGATTTTTTCCGAAATCTTCAACAATCATCGTCATATTTCAGCCAATTTACAAAGAAACTTAATGAATTACACCTTAACCTTCCTGGTGAATCACTCCGTTTATTGGTAAAAACCGTATGAAAATCCGTTCGGTAGTTTTTGAGTTTATTTCGTTCAGACATATAATGTAGTGATGCAATATAGAAATCTTCATGTTTTGCCAAGTCGTTAAAACCGAAGCAGGTCGCTAGTAGCTAATAAAGTGAAAACTAAAGTAAAATGATCTATACGTCATGTTCGTGAACGGGCGCCGTCAGTGGGGACTGGTCATCTCTTGGCTGCCACGGCTTATTTTAATTTAATATTGGAATTGTTGTCGTCTCTTTATTACGGACGCTTTTAACGTTCTGCATCGTTCTCACATGCATAATTTCAACATGAATGATGTAACCAATAATTTGTAACCATATTTTGATTTAAAAGAGTGTCCATGGAGTTTCTTGCCCGTTCTTCTCCATAGGTACCTACTACGCTTTGGAATGGGCAACTAGCTTCATCTTTCTGACTGACCGACCCCTTGACAATTCAAAAGTGCCTGTAATTGGTTTATTTGAAATAAATGCTTTGAGTTTGAGTTTGAGTTTGAATACCTAATGTTCTTGGCCCCTGACGCACTTAAGTCACATCCGTAGGTAAGAGCACCTTCCCACGACAAATTGTAGGAAGTGCGACCCAAATACACGACACGACAGCTTTCAAAGTAACAGCCGCGACGAGCGAGGGTGTGCACCCATCTGAATATTTCTAGTGAATTTGTTTTACGCGTAATTTACTTTAGAGGCGGTCACGGTTAGCAGCTGGGCATTTTGACGGTGAAAGATAAAATAAAAAAAAAATAATGAACCATTTAATACATGGCTCAAACTGTTATTATGAATTCAGCATGATTCTATATGATTCTATATCCCCCAGCGTAGAAAATTTTCGATTAAAAGTTTCATACAAAAGTGCAATATCTACCTACACGGTCACAATTAATGGAACAGTTGTATTTTTTTGTCAATAAACGACGAAACATTTCATCAATCATGTACTGAATTCATGGTAACAGTATGCGCGTCGATATGGGATCATATCCCGTATTTTACATAGAAGTGGACGGCACTGAAAAGGAGAAACAGAATAGGACGATGACTAGACCCTAATTACGTAACACACTATCTATCATAATCTGAATCATTTTGAAGCCTATTGCTAATCCATTGTTCCATATGTTCGAAAAATTGGTCTGATCAACAACGTAAATAACGCAATGAATGTTGTTGAACTGTCAAAATGAAAGCCATTCCTACTGTTAGTGTTACGTAATTACCCCGCTGGTTACAACTCAAATGACAAAACAAATACACAGATGGGTACTTTATGGCACCGATTGGGTCAGTCATAAGAATAAAATTTATATTATAAACATTACATCTTAAATTGAAGGAAATCATGATATAAATTTTTGTCTTTTGGAAATAAATCTAACGTTTCCTTTGAGCAAAAATTCGTCAATGTCAATAATTAGGGTAGGTATAAGTACTTTCAATCCAGCACCCGAAAGGATACTGAGCAAAATACACCCAGCTCCGCCAGCGATATATTAAATATGACTCGAAACACCTAACAAAAATAAAAATAAATAATTACGACGCATTCAAAAGTAACCCCGAGGTCATTACATAAAACTGTGTACGTACCTAAACTGACTAAAATATTTTTACTAGTAGGTACAGTTATTTAATATTATTATTGACTATAATAACGTGAGTCTTAGCAATAGATATGGGCCAGAGACACGGCATAGGCTGGCCGACCATAAAATCTCTTGCGCTAAAATTAAATTGCGTTAAAATCATCGAGGTTGTCGTCATAGAGTCTCCACTCCGGCCAGTGCTTGTCCGCCTGTTACGCAGGTCGGATATGAGCTCGATGAAAGCGATGTCCAAAATATATATGAAATGAAATAAATGTGGCAGTACATGATGCTCCTGCCGCTCCATATCACGTAGATGTACCAGCACCACATCAAGAGGATGCACCAATGTTAGATGCCCCTGATATTGATAATACAACAATTGTATTACCGGATTTTTCTCGACCACCGAATTCAGCAAGAACATGTATGGTTTCAGGATGTCAACGACACTCACTTCATCGAATTCCAGAAAAACAAAAAATTCGTTTGATGCAAGTTTACAATTACTACATTCCAGAATTCGCAAGGATTTGTGAAATACATCTGCAATCGAATGACTGGGAAGGAATGACGAGCGCGTCAAACGTGATGCATACTTTTAATGCTGATCAAGTGACCGACATAATAAATATGATGAAAAAAGCTGCCGAAAACGCATCGCGGTTAGATTTGGAAAACATAGAACAATTTGACGAAGACGAACTATGCTACTTCACGGGTCGAACGCGTGACGAATTCTTAATAACTATGGAACTGATTCCCTCACTATCCACAACTTGCAATCAGCCAAATACTGCTCTTGGAATAATGTTAGCAAAACTGAAAACGGGAGAACCTAACGAAAGGTTATCGTTGTTATTTCACATGAGTCGGAGAAGATTAGAACGGCTAATGAAGTGCGCCCGTGATGCTCTGTTCCGAGACATTTGGGTTGGGATAATATTACGAGAGAACAAATAGCTCAGCGGAATCTGCAAGTTCCGAACGCACTATTTGGAAATGCTGATGCGGTCATTGCCGATAGGAAAGCCATAATTATATGTGATGGGACATATATATATATTTATAAAAGTTCGAATTTTTTATTCCAAGTTAAAACCTATAGTCCCCACAAATACAGCAATTTATTAAAACCGTTTATGTTTGTGTGTTCGGATGGCTATATAATTGAGGTCACCGGTCCACATGGTGCTAAAAAGTCAGATGCATCAATAATGCAAGATATAATAAATAACGAAGACCATCCATTTCACTGGCAGTTCAGGCCACATGATATTTTCATTTTGGATGGAGGATTTAGAGACGCCGTTCCAGACCTTAAAGCGTTAGGTTATGATGTGTATATGCCACATACCGCTAATAGTGGGAAAACACAGCTGACAACATCACAAGCAAACGAATCCAGAAAAGTCACGCTTAGTCGATGGGTCGTTGAAGTAGTTAATGGCCGTTTTAAACGTGGCTTCAAACTGTTTCGCCAAGAATATTTCCACAGTGCAATGCCACACATGTTCCAAGACTTTCGAATTGCTGCTGCATTAAAAAAATGTTTTCATGTGCCTCTCACCGATAATAAGCATGCGGTCGAGATAATAGAAAGAATAAATGAAAGACAAGACATGCAAAACATTTTAGGTGAATTCGTCATAAGACGCCGCATGAACAGACAACGAGTACCATTCCAAGAAATGAGCGCCGATTTTCCTGGTTTAGAAACATTTCCTTCACTCACCCAAAGGGAACTGATTATTTTTGCTCTGGGTACATACCAACTAAAATTGGCAAAAAGTTATTATAGTGAGCATATTCGGGGGACGGGCACTTCAATATATCGCTTTACCGAGAACCCGAACAACTCTTTACCGAGCTCAATAATATTGGCATTGAAGGAACAAACCTGTGGCTCATGAGAGCAAAGATACATTCCAGGTACACTAGGTCGAAGTTTTATTACACATATGTGATAATAAACGATGATGAGAGTGGATTAAATGCACTAAAGCATTATTATTGCTCATGCAAAACAGGGAACCGAACCTTGGGTTGCTGCGCCCACGTTATGGTTGTAGTATGGTTTTTGAGCCTGGCAAGATATGAAGAGAACATCCACAGACCGGCTCTCTTCTTGGACTCAATAATAATAGATCATGATGATAATTAACCACCGTTTAATTTAATAATGCTCAGTAAGTTAAACCTATTCAACTTAAAATATATAGAGAACCCTCGGACAGATTTGATGCACATTGGCACAGAGAAACATGCATGTGATACCTTCCAAACAAGAGTAGTCTAAGCTGTGGCGGACGTGGGTGTGCCGTCCTAACATTTTTGCCCACTATCCTTTGTGTAACACACTATCAATTACAATTTCAATCATTTGAAGAATATTGCTAATCCATTGCTTCATATGTTCGGAAAATTTGTCTGTTCAGCAATGTAAATAACACAACCCAACAAGGTGTGAACTGCTACCCTGCGGGGTAATTGCATAACACACAGTAACAGTAGGAATGGCTTTCATTTTGACAGTTCAATAACATTCATTGCGTTGTTTACATTGTTGAGCAGACAAATTTTTCGAACATATTTATTTATTTATTTATCACAACAACAATTTTTTTACTTTTTTTTACATATGAAGCCATTTATTCGCAATATCCTCCAAAATGATTCAGATTGTGATTGATAGTGTGTTACGCGATTAGGGTGCTATTTAATGAAAATTACTACAACGTAGAGAGGTAATGTTCTCTCTTTTCAAGTGTTCTATGGGAAACTAATTAGGATGTTGTTATAAAAGGGCCTAAAGTGCTAAAGGCGACCGCCCATCGTACTCTTTCGGAAACATTAAGTACCTACTTAGAATTATTTAACTTAGAGACTGCCTAGTAGTTGCAAATGCTACTGCGGAGAGTGCTTGCATGAGAGAGCTCCTGGGTTCGATTCGGGGTAAGTTTTGTTAGGTTTTATTATCAGGAATTTCTCAGTAGCAGCTCGGAGTCTGGATTTGTGCCCGGTTGATGGTTATATAGGCTATTATATCGGATTTAGACATAACTGGCGAAATGTGGGTGTACTGGAGGTACACGTCTGCCTAATTTCTTCTGAAAACAACAGTAGGTATTACTATACAGGGTCAAATTAAATTTGCTAGCGAAACTCTGCAGACGTGTTGGATATCGATGTGTAAACACGATAAAAAACAAGAAAAAAGCTTTGATGTATTTTTCTTAGGGGTCAACGACCGTTGGTAGACTTGTTACTTGAAGTATAAGGTGAGAAAATCTGTTTTCTTTTGTTTTATCGTGTTGAGATATCGATACCAATCGCGTTTGTGAAGTTTATACAAAAAAAAACAGATTTTTGTAAACTGATATTACAATAGTGTCTACACTAACTGCAGTTGTTGACTCTACTTTTTTATTTGTTTTCGATATGTCTGCGGAGTTTTGCTAGCTAATTTAATTTGACCCTGTATAGGACCTTTGCAGCACAGTTACTCGACTGTTTGTATTAAATGTGTCTCAGCTTACTACAGAAATGTTAACGGGGCAATGAATATTAAAGGCGTAGCGTCGGAAGTCGGAACCACGTGTAAGTGACGCGTTCCGTATATTAATTTAATAATTATAACTGTGAATGAGCATGTGCTTGTCGGCTTGTAGGTACTTCCGCTTCTAAAGATGGACATAAGTACAACTGTGCAAGTTTTATAAAATGTTTTAGTCGACTTTACACGTGACCAGAGGGCTGGCCTATTTTTCGGCCAAAGAATCAGCATCGCTATACAACGTGGCAATGCTGCCAGCCTTTTGGGCGCTTTTCCTGTTGACAGCGATGCGGACGAATTTTTGATGCTCTATGATTATTTACTCTACTTTTTTATGTAAGGATATGTACATATTATTATTAGGTATTTGTAAGTAAATATTATCTTGTTTGAAAATCGAAACCAAATTAATTTGTTGCATAATTAAAAAAAGTCTTGATTAATTAAAATAAAAAGTTTTACAAATGATAAAATAATTTTATTAAACACTAAAAAACTAGGGGGCTTGACGTCAGGATTTATTGTTTGATCAAGTTAAAGTTTAAAGCCCGCTTGCACTTTAAATCGTTCAACACGTTTAGCGCTAAACGAATTACAAACATCGTTATTTCAACATATTTCTGTCAATCGTTTGAAGATGACAGAGACAGAATGATGTTTTAAACACGTTTATCGCTAAATATATTTAGACCCACTTGCACCGCCAATCATTAAACAAGTTTAGCGTTAAACGAGTTTTAAACATCTGTCACATGTCATGTTCATGTTGTTGTCATGTCATGTTTTAATCATTTGACAGAATCAGAATTATGTTTTAAATTCGTTTAGCGCTAAATGTGTTTGGTGATTAGCGGTGCAAGTGGGTCTTACTGATTTGTGGCGAACGGCCTAAAATAATGAATTGTTAGATACGAGTACCTTGAAAATCTTTCCGAGTGGTCTATGTATGGCAATAGGCTCCTGGGGAAATGTGGGTGTATTATACAACCTCACCTAACCTTTCAGGGATTACAGGCGTTCTATCTATGTACTTATACAGTTTACATGGTAGGAAATATAGGCACGACAAATATTCGGCTTTCCATTTTCTCAATTCCATCCTAGCATTACTTCGCTCCGAGATTTTGCTAGTCTTCTTACGTTGACATAATTCGGTGTATTTTCGAGAGCTCTAAAGTTACTTTGTTACATATATATGTGCACCGCAAAAAACTTGACTACCTCGCAGTATTCCACTTTTAACATTCCTAGAAAATCCTCGTGAAATTCTGAGGAAACACTTTGATTTACTCCGGTTTAGAAATTTTCTAAATATAATTATCTCAACAACTATTTTACAAGGAGTTAAGAAACGGGACTAAAAATATTTTGGTGTACGCATTTCGTTTTGGTGTTATTAAAGTACATAACGATACGCACAGACCTGCGGGGTAATTGCGTAACACAATAACAATGGCTTTAATTTTGACAGTTCAACAGAGAACAGTGGAGAGTGGAGAGTTCAGTGGACTGCGCATTCACTTGACATCTAGCAATGTATTATTATGTACTGTGTTGAGCAATAAACATTTGAATTTGAATTTGAATTTGTTATTTACGTTATTGAGCAGACAAATTTTTTGAACATATAATGCAATGGATTAGCAATAGGCTTCAAAATGGTTTAGATTGTGATAGATAGTGTGTTATGCGATTAAAGTGCTGGGAAGCATGGCACAAAAGTGGGGAGGCCTAAGCAGGGGGTGCAACAAGGCTGCCAATGATGATCATGATGATGCAAGTAACGATAGCTTTTTAGCAATAATAATATACACAGCAATGTAAGCGACAATGTACAGTCACGAGCACTAATATATATACACTTAGCTAAATTTAAAAGCGATTTTCTCGTGGAACCATTGATTGCAACTTTGAGATAAGACCTGTTTCATAAAAGTATAGGTTTCAAAATACTATGTTCGTAATAAAATAAAATTACAATCAATACAGTAGAAGAAAATCACATTTAGAAGTTGCTAAGTGTATACATATTAGTGCTTGTGATTGTACATCCGCTACTGATTCCCCCGGGGTCTAGGCTGCGACCTTAAAAAGCGAAACGGAAGGATCCATGAGTTAAGGCACCTACAAACAGGCGCGACACGCGACGCGAAACGGACGCGACACAAAGGCACCGCCTGTCATGCAATGCGCGGTGCCTTTGTGTCGCATGCGATTCGCGTCGCGTGTCGCGCTTGTTAGTAAGGAGACTTTATTTATTCTGTTTATCCACCCTGAGATGGATTCGTGGAATTGTCAACCCTGGCTTAGAGTGGATTGAGTGGATTCACTCTCGGACATACCTATGTCCGAGAGAAAATCCACTCAATCCACTCTAGGTATCTGCGTATCCACTTTTTTAAATTCATTTTTATTTATGGAGGTTTTAATCATAAACTGATTATGCCACCCTCATCGAAACAAACAGTTACTTCTTATAATCTTAATCCTATTTTTGCTAACTTATACAAGCATCTTGCACCCTTTGATAATGGGGACGCAAAGGTGGACAAACGGAATAATTCGTATCTATACACTCAACGATCAACCGAATCCTTCGTACGAACGTGGATCCACGCGAGACACAATGGCTTTTTAATTGTATCGGTAATTACGGCATTCAACCGGTTAAATCAAGTAAAGGCACCGTAGATAGCGACCACATAAAAAAGAGTATTATAATAATGTACAGGTTGTTTGGAAGCTGGGTGCAAAGCCTTAAGGGGGTGAAAGTTTACACCATTTAGAGCATTTTGAGCCATACATTTCTTGATGAAGTCGGTTTTATTTTTATTTTTGACTGCTATATCTAGGTTTTTTTAGGTAAAGGTATAGTAGTTCAAAATAAAAATAAACAGACTTCGTCTCAGACATGTATGGCTCAAAATTCTCTAAATGATGTCAACTATCAGTCCTTAAAGCTTTGCACCCAGCTTCCAAACAGCCTGTATATTATTATAATGCTTCTTTTATGTACCTACATCATAAAAAAAGTACAAATAAGTATAAAAATTTAGAAATTGCACCACACGGTAGGTTTTATTTTTATTTTTGACTGCTATTTTTAGGTAAAGGTATAGCAGTTAAAAATAAAAAATAAACAGACTTCGTCTCAGACATGTATGGCTCAAAATTCTCTAAATGGTGTCAACGATCACCCCCTTAAGGCTTTGCACCCAGCTTCCAAACACCCTGTATATTATAATAATACTCTTTTTTTATGTACCTACACCATAAAAAGTACAGATAAGTATAAAAATGTAGAAACCGCACTGTACCGTGGGGTCGAACACTCCTAGAACAGTAAAAAACTGTTGACAAACTACGCAAAACAGAACCTAATAGCCGAGTAATAACGTTGTAACAGCCATAGGTAAGGCCTAATATGGTTCGGCCCTTATTACCCAGGGGTGTGCAATCAAGCGAGAATGCAATTTGAAATGGTTAAGTAAACGACGCGGACGGACGGACGCCAAGACGGATTGTTTCGCGGAAACAGTGACAGAACATTAACTATAATTAATTAATTGATTAACACTCCGACACTTTGACACTGAGAGTTATTGGAACTGTTTATGTTGATTCGAAATTGTTTTTCTGTGTAAATAATTTTCTTTTCGCCACACAGTTTAAAGGCGCAAATCGCACGCGAGACAAAGGCACTGCTAGTCGCGCGACTGCAGTGTCTTTGTGTCGCGTCGCATGTCGCGCTTGTTTGTAAGAGCCTTAATTATTTTTTTATAGATATGATTTGATTCTGGCTGCGAATTCAAACCAAATACATATTAATGTTTATGAATTTAAGTTATTAATATAACATGACATCATATCCTCAGCCTGTAATCCCCGAAGGGTTAGGCAGAGGTGTACCTATAGTACACCCAAATTTCGCCAGAGTTTAACTCTACTCCCAAGACGGCGAGCCTATTGTCATCAACCAGGTACAAATCCAGAGTCCGGACTGCTACTGAGAAATTCCTGATGGAAAAACCCAATAACACTTTGCCCGACCTGGGAATTGAACCCTTCTCCTCATGCTCAGCAGTAGTACTTGTGCTTATGGGAATTACGGTCTACTATACTTAATTACAGGCAAGCACCATTTTTTGTCATTTTCCTATCGGACTGAATTAATTAATTATTGTACCTCGTCTTAACAATTATTTCTAGTTTTATTTTCACGCAAGTCTTTGTCTTGATAAGAAGAAATGAATGAAAGAAGATTCGTTAGGTACTAGGAAAAAATCACTTTGAAGTATTACCCAAATACCAAGTAAGCAATAAAGACTAACTTATTTAGTCTAGTCTATTAAATGAATTTACTTTGATTAGGTACTTAGAATTTTATAAGTATTTAGAAATAGTTTCGCAGATACCTTGTAGATGTTAGGCGCGACACGCGACGCAAATCGCGCGCGACGAGCGGCGCCTTTGTATCGCGCTATCGCGCCGCGCCTGTTTGCGGGAGCCTTTATTAGTATATTATTACCTGCGTTTCTCCTTCAGGTGAATCCTCAGCTGTAACCCGCCAAATTAGTTTTTTGCAAATTGCAGCTCTGTTTTACGTCGTACGTTGATCAAAATGCTATTCGCGACTGTAGGAATGATATATTATAATGTATTATTATTATATATTTGTATTATTAGGTCTTTACCTATGAAATTGCCGTTCTGCAGTACTGGCCATTTCAAATCAAAATAATTTTTGTTTGGCTATGAATTCTAATTTCAAATTAATTTTATTTTAAAAACATGGATTTTTTTTTCTAAAAGTAGTCATTTCTTTATTGATTAGTGTTACATTTTCATCGCATTTCAATCTTTTTCGTCATCATGGATACGTTAAAAATTCGAGTAATTATGGAATATGAGTACCGTCGTGGCAGCAACGCGGCACAAGCGGCACGCAACATCAACGACGTTTACGGAGCTAACTCTACAAACCAACGCACCACCTGTTATTGGTTTGCTCGCTTCCGTTCTGGAAATTTCGACCTGAAAAATGAACCTCGCGGTCGTCCGAAGACTTTGGTCGACAATGACGAATTAAAGGCGATTGTGGAAGCTGATGATACACAATCTACGGCTGAATTAGCAGCAGCTTTCGACGTTAGCGTCAAAACAATATTGGTCCATTTGCGTCAAATTGGCAAGGTAAAAAAGCTTGACAAATGGGTGCCCCACGAACTCAATGATCGCCAGCGCGAAGTACGCGTCGAGACGTGCCTTGCACTGCTCAACAGACACACAAATGAAGGACTTTTGAACCGCATTGTTACCTGCGATGAAAAATGGATTCTGTTTGATAACCGTAAGCGCTCAGCAAGTTGGTTGGATCCTGGTTCAGCACCTAAACAATGCCCTAAACGAAAACTTACCCCTAGAAAAGTGATGGTCACTGTTTGGTGGTCTAGCGCCGGTGTGATTCATCACAGCTTCTTACCAAACGGGGTGAGCATTACTGCAGATGTGTACTGTGAAGAACTGAACACAATGATGGAGAAGCTGGCGCATCTCCAACCAGCATTGGTCAATCGCTCGTCTCCGCTGCTCCTGCACGACAACGCGCGACCTCATACTGCACAGCAGACGGTCTCCAAGTTGCAAGAACTGGGGTTGGAAGCTCTCCGTCATCCGCCCTACTCACCAGACCTTGCGCCTACAGACTACTACTTTTTCCAGAATTTGGATAACTTCTTGGCGGGAAAAAAATTTAATACCCGAGAGGCAGTACAAAATGCCTTTGAAGAATTTGTTGCCTCCCGTCCAGCTGATTTCTTTAAGAAGGGCATCAATAAACTGCCACTGCGATGGCAAAGATGCATTGATTGCATGGGTGATTACTTCGATTAATACAAATAAAAAATTCATGAAAAAAATTCGTTTAAATTTTTTCATACAAAACGGCAATTTCATAGGTAAAGACCTATTATTATTATATATTTGTATTATTATTATATTATTATTATATATTATAATGTATTCACTGAATAATAATGATCAATTTCATATCAATCGTCACACTTTGGAAATTTGTTCCACCTAAGAATTTTCATATGAAATATTCTGACAAATACTTAGGTGGAACAAATTTCCAAAATTTGACGATACTGCTCTTAACTACGAAAGAAAAGTCTACTTAAACAAAAACATAAAATAAAGAAAATGTTTCAGAGCGACATCGCTATTTGTTGATACATTGCAGGAAATCGTGACGCCGTGACGCGCAGCACGACGTCACAGGCCCTAAAATAACTCGCGCCTACGTGTGACGAGATGTCACATGCTAACAACAATGATTCACAACTACGTACAGAAAAACTTACGCAAAATACTAACACACGCATCTAATTGCGTCGCATTGGCCGGCGCCCGCGCCGCCGCCGACGCGAGAAGCGAGTTAGCGATCAAAATAAAACAGTTAATTGAATTTCCGAGAAAATCTATTTATGTTTACAGGCATCTCATATACATCTCCATTTTATTTACGGCTTCTGCGCCCTTGAAATTTATCTGAGCATTCGAATATTTCGAATGCGGCACAAACATGAATTGATCATCGGCGTTGGGACAATAGCTAATTAAAAGTAACAAAGGAAGAAGGCGTTTATGAAGTCGGTGCACGTTTCTCAATGAGATAACGTGTGTCGCCTGCCAATTGTATGGACACCTATGAACTCTAATTTTGACAGTTAATGGCCAGTGTATCATTGTACTGCATCAGACGCAGCAGTAGGTGCGCAATAACATAACGATTTTTATGGACCGGTACGACTCGATTCTCGTAATCGATATGTTTTGAACAGTCAATTCAACTGAAATCGTCATAACACGTCTTGTTTTCTTTGAATATTTGGCTGCTGTCGAGTTGTTGTTTGCTACATAATTTAGTGATGATTTTTTCGTGTGGTCATCAGATAGAATTAGGCCAGCTCGTTCCTATAATTACGGGCCATTCACAAAAGATCCTTGAATTCCCAAAGCTGCGGAAGCCGAGTTGCTAGAAATGATTTTATAACGAAACATGAAGTGATGTATTGGATTATTAATATATTATTATTATTGGTATATATAAGGAAATTATTTCGAAGATTCCAAATCAAATGAGCATTTCATTACAAAGCGTTCTATAGAAACCGCAAAAAAAAGACTCGTTTGAAGAACGGAAGAACGTTGTGCCTACGCTTGTCCTTTATGATTCCACTCTACTTATTGGATGTCACCATCAACGTTAAAGTTATTAACAATCCTCTTCATATTTTTCCTTTGCCTTTTATATCGTCCGTTTCCGACATTATCGTAATTGATTTCCGGGACTTATAATTCCCTCCACAGTCTAAACAAAAAACATTTTGCCTAGAACCAACGTTTGCGAATGATATCTAGTAATGGTCCAGCGAGCGTGAGACCATTACAATATAATGTCTGGAAATCGTTACCTGATGCATGTTATCACATTTTTGTTGAGGTAAATGGAAATATAGAATATTCAAGTTAACGTCTTCATCGTATTGTGGTGTAAAAACAAACATTCATAGCGGTTGGGCTCGATAAGAAATGCAGAAGGCGAACGATTGACAACTGAATAAGATGAAATTAACTCTTTGCAGATCTGTTGAGATAAAAACTTACATTGTTTTTGTTGAGAATAAAAAATACCTTTCATAATGAGTCACATATCAGGTACTTAGTTATAAGTACCAGATATACTGGATAGCATTTAGACATTATATACGGATAATATTTTTCACAGCAGACTTTCCACCCTATAAGCGGACTTTGCGTGGGCGTCGTTCGGCTATCTTTTACCTATTCATTTGAACCTCAATAATATCATGGATCTAAGGATCGGACCCTCAAAGGACTGTACAATACCTACATTTCAAAATCTGTAACAGGTTTTTTCAATACACATGATATGATGATGGCTCTGGTAATTGGCATAGAGAACGTGGCAGCAAATTAAACGCCACGACATTTTGCATGTTAGTGGATATTCTGTAGCCCACGTTTGTCGTGGTTGTCGGGTGTGAGTTGTACCAGGAAGGCGCAGCTGGGTCGGCATTGTGCGGCCAGCGTTGTTCCGCGAACACGCGCATCGACGCAGGCGCAGGCTTTCTATAGCGGGCGTGCAGAGAAAAGGCAACGTGCGCCATACTTGTTTTGTTTCCTCTTCGAGAAATGAAACATGTGTGGCGACCAATTGTATGGTTTATTAAAAAATAGTATATATGCCATATGGTTAATTAGATGAGATCTTACACGTGAAATGCGCCGCGTATTTCACGTGTAAAATCCCATGTAACCTCGACCTGCGTCTGACAGAGTTCGTGGTCTTACTTCTAGTATTAATATATATATATATATATATATATACATATATGAATGACACACTGAGCATCGATTTGTAAACTCCTAATTAACATATCAATGAGAATTTTAATAGAATCATCCAAAATGTGTCCTAAAAAAATCCCTCGGCCACTCCTCACCGTCCCGACTACACCACCACGGGCGGTATATGTCGAGTGCAATCTGCGCGTACAGCTGGCTTGCCGCCGGCCCGCGCGTATTCCTCGACATTTATAATGTGCACGAATGTTACCGAGAACATCAGTAAATAATTTATCAAGCTTAATGTATATTTCAATCTCGCCGGAATTGTTAAGAGCATTTCCATATCTGCGTGTTTCATCTTTAGAAAGTTGTGTTTTCTTGTATTTCCTTATTTGTTTGTCCTACTTGGATATATTCAGGGTATTGCGTCAGTTTAATATCGTCATCTTCTACAATGACATTAATTATGTTATTAATGGTCAATACGTAGACGGTAAAAAGTAGCACTTCTTCGAATACTATTTGTTTTCCTGCTCCATCAATTTCCTCATAATTTTCTATTACCTACAGTCCATTTCTGGGCATTGTCCCACCAAAGGGGAGGTACAATGTATCAGGTGCCTATCATATTGGGTTTGTATGTGTTAGTGCACACTGCTGCTTTTTCTAGGTTAAGGTCTTTCGGTAGGTGACTTGAATAATCATCCCGCCTTTACGGCTTCCCGCCGGCATGCGGCATCCCGGCTACGGTAGTATATGTGAAACTTTTTATTAATATTAAGATCTTAATGTACCATTTACTGAGAAATAAATTATATCTTATCTTATCTTACAAAGCTTTTTAGTAAAAGGCATGATGATTCAAGGGTACTTTTGGGAAAAATTGAGGTCGTGTTATTTCCAATAATATTCCTCTCAGCCTTTCTCTATTAATGTTGTTCATATTAGTGCCAGTTCAACGGAAATATAACCAGAATAGATTGTATTGTCAGAAGGCAGTACCTTTACGCATCCCTTGGCACCTCTTGGAAAGCTTATAAAAGAGATCTAACATCTGTCGGCCGCCTACGTTCGGCCTACGCAGAAACTCTTCAATACCACCCTTATTTAGTTTAATTTCAGTATTTAATATAATTTATCCCGCAGATATCATTTTAATAAATGATAAATGATTTTATTTCTGTAAGTAGGTTTGTACATCCACTTTTACACGTCAATCATGTTTTTTAAACTAGATGAGGTCGGCGTTTCCTATCTGACTGACTGAATAGAAGTTCATATCGTAGTTAAAACCACAATTTTAACTTATTTCATAAATTTATGTACATTTTAAAAACAGTTTTCGAAAATGAACGAGGCAAATATTATCTCTAAAAGCAATGTACCCATTTAGTAGAATTATCTGCTTTATACGTTTCTCTGCTTAGTGTCTGCCTGCTGCCCATGAAAATCTAAGTGAAAATAAGTAGGTGATAGTTTACATTTTCACGAAATTATGTGGCAATCGTATACATAACTATACTATCTATTTTAATAATAAAGCTGAAGAGTTTGTTTGTTTGTTTGAACGCGCTTATTACTAGAACTACAAGTCGGATTTAAACAAATCTTTTTGCATTTGATAGCCCAATTCTTGAGTAAGGCTATAGGCTATTTAACGTCGCGGTAGAACCCTTAGGAGCCGACGAAAAAGAAAAAATAGACAGAAATAACGCTAAGCGAAAACGAAGTAATAGCGCGGGCGGGCGATGCGATGCGACGCAGTGGGTTGGGGGTCAAGCGCGGCCGCCATTTCACGTGGACGAAGTCGCGGGCAGAAGCTGGTATGACATAATTGCCACAAAAATGGCCAATTTTTTACATACGTTGATACGAATCTTATCTATACACCTTTTTAAAAAACGGTTAAACTTAAAATGTCTAATATATTCTGATACTTTTGGTAGTCTATGTGTAGTCTATTGGTAGTCTAAAGGCTCCTTCAAACAGGCGAACACGCGAGGCGAATCGCATGCGACTCAAGGGCACCGCGGGTCGTGCAACGAGCGGTGCCGCTAAATAGCGCGCGATTCGCGTCGCGCGTCGCGCCTGTTTGAAAGAGCCTTAACAGTGTTGTTTTAGCCCACGCACAATGGTCCACTTGAAGGACAAAGTGCGGAAACCAAAATCCTAACGAAGAAGAACGGTGTTGCACTGTTATTTTATACGAAAATTAATTAAAAATCGAACGTTGTACAGAAACTTCGATATGACTAGCGCTTGGCCAGTCACAAGAGTGGTTTTCATTTTGCAAGTTATTTATTCGTGTGGTAATATTTTAAATTAAATTCTTATACCTTACAGCTTTTTCGAGGCACCATTCTCGCAATATAACTTTGCGACTTTTCAGAACAAGCGAAATTAGTTTTTCAAGTTCGAAGTTTATTCAAAATTAAATTGTTCGCAAACATTTTCTTACACAATTTATTTCTTGCCTAACTTGGTCGATATCGCCCTAAAGGCGCCGGCCGACAGGCAACACGCGACAGCGCGACTCGACTCTGTAGTAGAACTATTTCTATTAAAACACCATGGAAATTGATCTACCAGAATTGCGTCGTACCGTCGCGTCGCGCCTTTCTGCGGGAGCCTGAACTTAGTCGTGCGTGCGGCACAGCTCATAACAAAAACAATGTATATTCACAAGGGATCGTGTCAAAATGATAGATAGCATAGAATGAGATGGATGGCAACTTTGCCATCTATTATGGGAACGCAACACTACAATCATTAAGATAGAACTTTATTAGGCCCACATGGTCCACGTACGCCGATCTAGACGCGTCGGACTCCACACATTTTAAAAGGCAACTAGGCTTTTAGAGCTCCACGCCATGCGACGCAACGCGCGTTAATTTTGTTAGTTTTAAATGCTCCTTTCTTTTAATTTTTACTCTTTGTATTTCCTGTGCGTGTCCCAAATAAAATATTTTTCTTTATTTCTTTCTTTGTACGCAACGCCGACCCTGCGATCTCAGATATTCGTTGGATGGTGGCGGGGGTAACCCACGCGTCTGACTGCCTGTGCGTAGTGTAGTTCTACGTTTAATCTAGTGTCACACCGGTCCGTTATGACATTGTTGCCGCAAATACAGGATGGGCCCCTCTACTCTCAAAATCCGTCAACGAAGATACAGGTCCGTTTGAAAGTAGTTCTATACTTTTTAATGAAACCTACTCCCGAATAATTAACTTTTTCGGACGGGCAAATACACATCGGGAGTAAGGACAACTCTCAAATCGTGTTGTCATCCATTCTTAGTTCGAGCACCGAAGTAATCTTATGTCCGTAGGTGATAAGGAGTATGAAACGCCCGTAACTTCGGCTGAAACTGCGGAAATACTGCATTGAGAGTAGACCCCCAGAATTTGGCGTGTTTCGATGGCCGTCCGGCCGCGGCAATGTTACGACGCCAGTAGGGACGCGAGCGTTATTACCTACACCACAGTAGCACGATATGACAGAATGTGCGTTCTATCTTTGTTGTGACACGACCTTTATCATTATCCCTATTCGTCATACATACTGAATTTTATGCTGGCTTTACACGCTTGCTAAATCTTAGCAAGCGGCAACAAGCACAGGCGTGTGAACCAGTGTGAACCGTATTTGGCTTGGCTTGCGTGTGCTTGGAGAAGTTTGTCGCCGATCTGCGGGGTAATTGCGTAACACACTAACAGTAGGAACGGCTTTCATTTTGACAGTTCAACAACATTCATTGCGTTATTTACGTTGTTGAGCAGACAAATTTTTCCAACATATGAAGCAATAGGCTTCAAAATTATTCAGATTGTGATAGATAGTGTTACGCAATTAGGGTGCCGGTCGGGTGTCGGTTTTTGACCACAAATCAAAGGGCGTTTGCGACAAGCGTTTGCGATGTGTTCACACGTTTGTGCGCGTTTAGTATCGTTTTGTGATATGATCCAAAACGGATACTTTGAACAAGTAGTGAAGGCTTTGGAATGAATCACCAGATGCTAAAAATCGTAGTGTTATAGCAAGACGATATTTAGCTGGCATAACTTCTCTGAAGTCTGTATCTTCCTTGGAAATCATGGGTGATATTTTGTTCAGCAAAAACTCGAAATCAGCGTAGTTCATACGGCAGAAGTTATTGAACTCTCCAGACGGTTCATAACAGTTCATTAAATTTGTTTTCCATAAATTGTCTGTAACAAAACAGCATCATACTGTAACTATATTGTAGGATTAAGAATACATAACCTTAATAATAAATTAATACGAATATACATAAAAATAATTTTAATATTATTGCCAGATTTCACACCTTATCACCAGAATAAAAAATCTAAAAAATTAAAATTTCATTGATTTTCTAATATACGGCCTGGATTTTTTGACTATACCTGCACAAGTAGGATGACTACCATAGAAACGGGTTTTGTCGACGGAAGAATAAACAAAATTACAGATTGTTGCCAGACTTCTAAAGAAATTTTCCTATAATCTGACGTCAACGAATCAACCAAACGCAATAGCCGAAACAAGTTCGGTCTCGGCACTCTCGGCCATGCTTGCCTGTTTGAAGTTACGCATTCATAAGCAATATGTCATTGTAAAAATGTTAATGATCCCCAAATGCGGGCCTAGCGTTTGTATTGCCTTGACGTTTGTGGACGCTTGCTGAGACTTGACAAGCTGTAAACTTACCAATAAAGTGCCTTGTTTGCAATAGGGTCGTTGCCCACTATTACATGGGACTTAAACATAACTGGCCAAATGTGGGTGACAATAGGGTTTATCTTGCCTAACCTTTTGGGGATTATAGGCGCGATGTTATGTCATTATTGTTCTAATGGTTGCAAAGTGGGAGTCTGGACAGAGAGGTTCCTTTCAGGGCCTGCAGTCTCGACATTAGATAGCGACAAAAATCTGTCGCTAACTCGTAACGTTGTCAAATTCCTTTAATAGATTTTCGACTTTATTTCCAAAGCATAAGGTTGAAAATCTATTAAAGAAATTTGATATCGATTGGACTTAACGACCGATTTATGTCGCTATCTATGTCGAGACCGCAGGGTCTGGGCTCGATCCCCAGACAGTGTTATTCGGTTTTTCCATCAGGTACGAATTTCTCAGTAGCAGCCCGGTTTCTGGATTTGTGCCCGGTTGATAATAAGTTCGTCCCTAGCTATTCTATCTGCCTAGCTTTTTCCCACACATGTTGGGGTCGGATTCCAGTCTAACCGGATGCAGGTTAATTCTAGTATTTTACTTTGAGCGACTGCCTATCTGACCTCCACAACCCAGTTACTGGGTAACACGATACCCCTTGGTAAGGCTGGTTGTCAGACTTTTGGGCGATAGACTACGTGTCAGACTACGATTAGGTTCAACATGCAATGTATTTCACACGCGTGCGTTTTTTTTCATTTACCAACACGTGTGCGGAAATAAAAATTGCCACAGATAACTATATCTATACTAAGTCCAAATTGGTTCAATGCCTATAGTCAGCGGTGATTTTTTTTTTATATCTCGGCAAAGAGATATGCGTCTTTACGGCGTTATTATTTTTTTAGTATTTAAATTACATAATGTTTATAAATCGAATATCATCAAAAACCATGAGAATTACAAAAAAAAAATACGTTTATGAACAAATTAACATTTATTTGTGTTCTAAACTCAAAAATATTTGAATTTTAAATTTTTCGTATTTAGGCTGTTTAGCGGCTTTTATACCTTTGCCTTTCCTTTAACCTGCGAAAGTAAAGCGCGGGAAAAAAAGCAAATTCAATCTTATTTAATTGTGTTATTTGCGAAAAAAACATTTTTCGTTCTTTTATTTTATTTCTTCAAAAGTGTATTGAAAAATGTCGTTTGATACACGTGGACATTTATTATTGCAGTTCTCGGCTCCATGACACCCTCGCCTACGGCTCGTGTGTGTATTCCGCCTCGAATGTAATAACAAATTTTCTCCACTTGTATCAAAATGTACTATTTTTAAAACCACAAGATATCTGTGTTCAAAATATCTGGAGGAAAAGTAATAACGCCATAATCACGTACGAACGTTTGTATGGGGATTATGACGGGTTGGCCGCTCTTAAACATAAGTTCTATAAAAAACTTTTTACAAAAAACAACCGACTTCCAAAAAAAAACCCACTCAAAAACGTAAAAAATTACTTTAATTTTGGAAGTCGGTGACTTTAGTTTTGTATTTTCGTTTTTGGCCACCGACTTCCAAAATTAAAGTTATTTTTCACGTTTTTTTTGTGTTTGTTTGGAAGTCGGTTGTTTTTTGTAAAAAAGTTTTTATTTTTCACTTTTTAGTTGTGGTACCTACCCCACACAAATTCGTATACCACTACTTGATATGTAAATAACAGTGACAGGAAATTATTATAACATCATCAATATAAACTAAGTGGAAAAAATACGACAAGGCTCAAGAAAATAGGTGGCTCATTCAGATGTCAATGTATACGCTTTTATAATAAACTTCCAAGCCACGTTCAAGATCTAAGCCTTAATAAATTCAAATCATTCATTAAACGTAAGTTGTGCCAGAAAGCCTTTTATACCATTAAAGATTATATTGAGGACAAAAAGGCTTGGGATTGAGTTGCTCCAATTTTTTTTGCATACTGAATGTTTTTTTTTTGTTATTTTTATTTTTGCTATTTTTTTAATTTGTATTTTACATAAACTTTGACATTTGATAATTATTACATATAGAATGACATGACAATTTACTTTCTGAAGTATAACTTTATTATCAAATTATTGTAAATGTGAGGACTATGTGCGTCAGTATTTTTCTTTTTTTTTTCACTTTCTCAGGTAGTTTCAATGATGATCTGGCAGTTTGAGTGCTTTATGCGGCCTACCCAAATGTCCTTTCTTTGGTATTGTTCGTCTAATGGTTGAGCTCCTTAAGTTCTGAGTTGAGCTTCACGATTACTGACAAATGCGTGCACTGACTGGACAGGTCCACTCAAATCTGTATGGTTCTTTCCTTAAAAGACCATTTCAGACACCAATCTTACATGGTCCTCAAATGATCTGACCAAGATTATTTCAGGATTTTTTATACCTGTTGACATTGATGAATTTTTATAAATATATTGACATGAATATTTACTTTGTAAAATAGTATATTATTTTAATTATTGTGAATGTGAAGACTATGTAGATCATTGTTTTTTTTTTTTCTTTCTTGATTAGTTTTAATCAAAGTCTGGCAGTTTGAGTAATTAATGCGGCCTACCCAAATGTCCTTTCTTTGGTATTGTTCGTCGAATCGTTGAGCTCCTTAAGTTTTGAGTTGAGCTGCACGATTACTGACAAATGCGTGCACTGACTGGACAGGTCCACTCATTCTGTGTGGTATTTTTTCCTCAAAATTACCATTTCAGACTCAAATCTACATGGTCTTCACATGATCTGACCAAGATTATGTCTGGACTTTAAAAGAGACTGTGACCTCTGAGTTTGTTTCGGCCTTTCTTCTCAGAGTAGTCAGATAGGAAACGCCGACCTCATCTAGTTTTAAAATATGATTGACGTGTAAAAGTGTTTGTACAAACCTACTTACAGAAATAAAATCATTTATCATTTATCATTTACGCAGTATTAAGGATAACTCAAAAACTTCTGGTCAGAACTTGATCAAATTTAAATGAGACCACATGTGAAGCACCAGCTTTCAAATAAAAAAAGAACCATCCAAATCGGTTCACTCAGAAAAAAGTTCTGAGCTAACACAACTAAAAAAAAACATACAGTCGAATTGAGAACCTCCTCCTTTTTTTGAAGTCGGTTAAAAACATAACAGTAGCTAATATGTTATGACACCATCTTTATCATTTTCCCTATTAGTCATAATTAAAGTAGCTGATAATAAATTATATTAGTGATTGTGTAAAAAATGTCGATTATCTATGCGATATTGCGTCATGTTATTAAGTTAGTTGACGCATTAGAAATAATTATAAATATTTTTTATGATATTTTATAGGCTAGAGTTCCGTTAGATCCTTTAAGACTGGTTTTCAACGGATTTTTTGTTACCAAAATATTCTAGCTGTGGGTAGGTACTGCTGGTAGCGAACATTTTTTTTGTTGTGGTCCTATCGAAACAGACAGTCCGCTCCATGATGTAATTGAGCATTGATTGCCACGCTTGCTCAATAATAACATTTTCCATTTTTGGTGCTATAATCTTTAAGCGATTCTGCTTAAGTAGGTATTATAATGTTTCCAAATGAAAAAATCATAACCACGCTTGTTGTTTCGCTGCTAAAAAGGGAACACTTTGTTAGGTATATGTAGGACTAGCTTTTGCACGCGGCTTCGCCCGCGGATGGTGGATGTCGGAAATTATCCCACAGGAACGTACTACCGGGATAAAAAGTACCTATCCTACATGTTAATCCAGGTTATAAACTATCTGTGTTCCAAATTCCATCCAAATCCGTTCAGTAGTTTTTGCGTGAAAGAGTAACAAACATCCATCCATCCATCCATCCTCACAAACGTTCACATTTATAATACTAGATTTTGCCCGCGACTTCGCCCACATGTAGGTCGGAACTTATCCCACGGGAACGTACTACCGGGATAAAAAGTATCCTACGTGTTAATCCAGGTTATAAAATATCTGCGTTCCAAATTCCATCCAAATCCGTTCAGTCGTTTTTGCGTGAAAGAGTAACAAACATCCATCCATCCATCTTCACAAACTTTTACATTTATAATATTATAAAGTAGGATAGGATTAGTAGGATTTATTTTTAGATAGTCCCAACGTCTTTAAAATCACATCCATCCACGCAAATCAAAGATCTCTTTGACGCTATCTTCACCGACTCACAATACAAGCCAATTACGCGACATTACGTAGTCGAGAGTAAAGAAATCCCACACAGAATTATTATAATTACGTATATCCTTATAAATACGAACTTCGGTTTCCCAATTACGGTAGTTGGGCGATTAGAGAAACCCACGTTTTTATTAGATGCTTTAGATTCATGATGATGTGCCTCATACGTGCTACAAACTCAGCCACACGACCACGACCAAAATGTTGCCAGCCACAAAACTTTATGTCAACGTATAAGTAGTTACATTCCGCACCTTAATAATCGAATAAAAAGTTTAAGGGGGATGCGCTCAGGTAGTCCGCGAAATTCAAAAATACTTACGTTTTTGCAATTTGCAGGTCACTGTCAGGTTGTATGTTGATTAAAATATGATTCGCGGCCGTAACAAATATGGTTTTACAGAATTGTAGTCATTAGAATCAGCAATACTTGTTGTTACTTATTATTCCACTATGGAATTGCGTAATTTCATTATTTTGTTCGTCGACGGCAACTAAAACCTATGAAGTGAGAACTCTTTTGTCGAGCTGTACTTTAAATAAAGAAACTTGTCTTTTTGATGGTAATAGATTTCATAATCAAAAAAAAAAATGTTGATGTTCCAAATTCAATTCACATTATGCACCAGCGGGTAATAATGAAATCCTAAGGCTGCCATAATATTATTATACTCTTTGGCTTTTATAATGACTTGCTTTAGGTTAGGTTTTAATTACATTTAATTTGACATTAACGAGCAGGTGGTGTGAAAATTAAATACGAAATACTTAAGTTACATGTATAGGTACTACCGTGGTATTCACACGTAGGACAACCGCTCCGTTGCGAATGTGTGGTGAATAGTGACGACCTCGTGGTCACTCACGCAATCACTATCTGTAATTAGATGCAAGCAGCTGACCACATCGTGACCACCGGTGACTATCATGTAGCACCTTTAATGACAAACAGTTACTAAACGAAAATATAAAATGTTACACAGGACGTTAAATAAAAAAAATGCACGACATTTTTGCAATAGAACTTATGTTATAATGTAAATAAATACCCATCATTATGACCTCAAAAGATGGCTCAAAGCACCATAATCCTAAATTCTATTGCAAAAAGCCGTATATTTCTTTTTATTTAAGCTCCTGTGTAAAATTTATATTTTCGTTTAGTAACGGTTTGTCTTTAAAGGTGCGATGTGTTTTGACTCTTTGTGATTATCAAAACGCGTTTCAAGCAGCTGCAAAGACACCATTCAAACTGGCCACTCGCCGGTGACATTTCTGTCGCTGTGGTGTGGTTGTGGGCTAGCCTAAAGTAGCTGTTGGCTCGTCTGACCAGACCCTAATTGCACCAGTGACGGCATAAAAACAATGTTGAGTTTCTTCTCCGCGGTATTCCTAGCCTTTTTCCCGTTGCGGTTAATAATTTAATTAAAGATTAATTACACATTACTTAATTGTATTTCTGCATGTGTAAAAACGAACTGGGTCTGTAGCTTAGAGTTTCCTATGACGCAATTCTAAAATTACTTCTGTAGAAACGTTTTTTATTTATTTTGTGCTAGTTTCCTTCCTTGTAAGTACAGTTACAAACGGTCATAAGGGATTGTTAAGTGAACCAACGTGTAACATAACATAAAATCACGCCGGTAATCGCCGAAGGGTTAGGCAGTGGTGTACTTCAGTAGCGAAGGGTCAATTTTTGTAAGAGGTAAGCCGGAGTACATATCTTTAATGTGATTATATTATTTGTCTATAGAATACTGACTGTACCATTTTTCAAAGGGAAGTCGGTAGGAATCGAGTTTTATGGAACCTTCGCCACTGGTGTACTTTATAGTACCACCCACATTCCGCCAGTTATGTTAAAAGTCCCATATTAGGTGTTAATTTCCCGTAAAGGGGATGAGCATGTTTTTGAACGCAGGACGATATTCATAATTGTATACTTGCATTGCTTTATGTAGGACTGTCGGATGTCGGAAAATATCCCACGGGAACGTACTGATGGGATTAAACGTATCATATAATTATGTTAATCCAGGTTATAAGCTATCTGTGTGCCAAATTTCATCCAAATCCGTTTAGCCGTTAAAGCATGAAACGGAACAGCCAGACAGACAGAAGTGAGTTGCCGAACGCTAAACACGCTGCACAGGGTTCCAGATAAAACTAGATTTTTTTCACGATCACTTATTTCGTAAGCAACAAAGGGCGAATTTCACCAATGAAACTGAACGCTTGGAACATACTATCTAAACCCGAGTTCAAGAGCTGTCAATGTCAAAATTGTTATAGAATATTGAAAGGCGCGCACTTGATGCAACACAAAGGTACCGCTCTTCGCGCGACAGGCGGTGCCGGTGTAGCGTGCGATTCGCGCCGCGTGTCGCGTCTGTTTGACGGAGCCTTTAGAAGCTTGATCGCGTTCTAGCCTCAAGTCTCGCCGACCTATTCAAGTAGATTATACCCTCTTGCTATCTATAGGTACCCCCGCTCTGATCGCCAATGAGACATGATTACCAATTTCCTCAATTGGCTCCAGCGAATTGTGGGAATCATCAGTTCATATACATTTCCCGTTTTAGCTGACCTCGCATTGTGTAGGCTTTTCGTACAATGCGAACTCAATTTATACTGGAAATGTATAGCTTGATAGGTAGTCGTGCGTACATCATAACATCCATGTCAGCTCTATTTCATTTCTTCTATTTTTAATATAAATTAGCCCTCATCTCATAATCTTATGCCTTCAAAACCCTTGGATTGTGATTTAAAGTCTGTTACGCAATTAGGGTTCCGGTTTCCTGGATCTAGTGCATCCTCAATGCTGATAATGTTTAAATGATAAATGATTTTATTTCTGTAAGTAGGTTTGTACAAACACTTTTACACGTCAATCATATTTTAAAACTAGATGAGGTCGGCGTTTCCTATCTGAGTACTCTGAGAAGAAAGGCCGAAACAAACTCAGAGGTCACAGTCTCTTTTAAAGTCCAGACATAATCTTTGTCAGATCATGTGAAGACCATGTAGATTTGAGTCTGAAATGGTCTTTTGAGGAAAAAATATCACACAGAATGAGTGGACCTGTCCAGTCAGTGCACGCATTTGTCAGTAATCGTGCAGCTCAACTCAAAACTTAAGGAGCTCAACAATTCGACGAACAATACCAAAGAAAGGACATTTGGGTAGGCCGCATAAATGAGGTATTCCATGAAGCACACCCAAACGAAGCACACCCAGACGAAGCACACCTAAAGTATTCCACTTAGCACACCCGTAGGTGGGCTTCAAATAAAAATTTAAAATAATTAATTTCCTATTCCACGAAGCACACCTACGAATATCACTCGCATAGTGCGGGGACTAAGAAATAAAAATGTCGATAGGAGAAAATATTTATTATTTAAAAGACTAACTTAAATTTCTAACATCTTTCAGTTTCATTATAATAATGTGACACAATATTTGTAATCTTACTATTTAAAATCACAGATTGTTTCATAATTATCTTTCCAAAAAAAATATTATTTTTTATTTTTTAACTATTTTTCTATTATTTTCCTTTTTTGTGTTCTTAATAAAATCACAGATTGTGTCATAATCATGCAATAAAAACTTGGACAAATATCAAAAACATTGTAAATATAGTTTTCCATAGAGATCTATGTTGAAGTTTTCTTATACCTGTTGAGTGGATAATAAAAATACTCTACTTTAATATAAACAATCACAGATTCTTTCATAATTACAATAAAAAATTGGACAAATATCAAAAACATTGGAAATATAGTTTTCTATAGAGATCTATACATAATTAATAGATGGGTTAAAATTTCTACTACTTGGACCTGCCATCGGCTCCATTATTTTGTTTGAATAAATTGCACGAAAAACAGAAAAAATAACAATAACAAGACCGGCGCACAATTGTATACACTCAGCCCGTGATGTCGCGATAGTGTAATGAGAACTAAGCATGTAAACAAGTTCCGGAAACGCTCGGCTAAATTCGGGTTGGCTCGGGAATTCAGTGGCGGGCGCACGCGTTGACTATTAGCCCATCATGTATACGTCTTATCTATGGGATTTATATATGAACACTATGAAAATGACAAGTATTGTATCACATTATTATAATGAAACAGAAAGATGTTAGATATTTACGTTAGTCTTTTAAATAATAAATATTTTCTCCTATCGACATTTTTATTTCTTAGTCCCCGCACTATGCGAGAGATATTCGTAGGTGTGCTTCGTGGAATAGGAAATTAATTATTTTAAATTTTTATTTGAAGCCCACCTACGGGTGTGCTAAGTGGAATACTTTAGGTGTGCTTCGTCTGGGTGTGCTTCGTTTGGGTGTGCTTCATGGAATACCTCGCATAAATTACTCAAACTGCCAGACCATGTTAATGTTATTACGTCGATAGGTATACAGAGTGGCGATAAGGTTATCACATTAAATAGTACAGCGGTTATTACAAGTTGTTATCAGTCTGTTAAAATAATAAAATAATCTATTTGACTAAAATAGAAAGCTGAATTTTTCAAATAAAATAAATAGCGCAAAAATTGGCACGAAATAAACCACCCTTGATAAAGGCACTAGACACACGCGGGGCGATGGTATACTTATCAACAATTCAACATAAACTATATGGTATTATTATATTACCAAATAATCACAAATAAAGTTTAATGTTGAAAACACAACAACAAAACACTGTTGTTGTTGGTTGTTGTTTCTGTTGGTTGTTGTTGTTTTTATTCAAACGAAAAATAAGATCCCACGGCTAGAATGTTAATTGTTATTAATTATTTTAATTGTATATGTTTAAAATAAGTAATGTAGGTAGAATACCTGGTTTTAATTAATGAGATAATGTAATCTAATCGCCACACTGTTTAATAGGATATGAATATCTACATCTTTTATTTATTTATTTTATTATTTATATACACACACACTGTAAAATAGATAGGTACAAACACGGCATATTAGTATTGAGTAGAAAGGTACTGCTTATTTCTTAACAAATTTCTTCCATCAGACCTGCGAAAGGAAAATTAAAAAGAAATGTAGACAATAGTGTGTGAGAATAAAATAATGTCTTTTAGTGTTTTTGCTTCAGTTAAGTCTCCATAATAAATTGTCATGTTCCAACTTTTTTCCTAGCCACCTACTATATTACCTACAGGAAAACTAGCGAAGTTCCACATAAAGTTAACGACTTCCCAGAGTACCTAAACTTCCCAGAAGTGGGTAACTTTAAGAGATAGGCAAGTACTATGAATGCGTTTAAAGTCAGCCAGTAATGCAGAAAGATTCAAGAATCTGTCAGCCTGGCGTGAATTAATACGAAGTACCAAAAACGAAGGATTTGAATAAAGGCTCGCGCTAACGGGCGCGACGCGACAGCTCAACACAAAGGCACCGCTCGTCGCGCGACACACGGTGCCTTTGTGTCGTGCTGTGGCGTCGCGCCAGTGTGCACAAGCCTTAAAGCGATACATACGTACCTACATAAACTTACGTGGAGGGACAGTAATTAAACTGTCCCATTGAAAATAGGTAGCTAACTTTTTTCTTTTTTATTTGAATTTGCTCTTGACTCTGTACCTACTGCAAATCAAGCACCTCAAGTTTATTTTATAGAAAAACTAGTTTGAAACTATTTAGTCCAGAAATAGACTGACAAGTAGAGTGTAAGTGGCAATTTCTTTCTATTCATACTCATAAGTCATAACATTGGATAAAAACACCACTCGTGTGTCATGGCTGCTGAATTCACAATTCAGATCTCAGAGTAATAATGTGTTCCACGCGCGCCTCAAAGAGATGTCAGCACCATTGACGGATACGACGGACAGGGTCCGATAGGGCCGATGCCTGCCGGGGTCGCGGATTGTTCGAAAGAGTTACCGTGGCCCTGGCGCACAGGCAACTGGAGGAACACGGGTGGGTTTTAGTCAGTAAGAGTCTGACACGCCCTCCCGCTCCGCCCAGAGCGGGAGAAGACATTTGATGATTTTCCACCCAAAAAAAAAAAAGAGTAATAATGTGATTTCCACAAACAATAGATAACAGTCATTAGAAACATTAGGTACAAAACATCAATTAGTAATGTTAAGTATGTGTATTTAATTGAACCTTTAATAATTCTCATTTTGCTTTGCTAAAAATATTATTGAACACTCTAATATAATGATTGCACCTCTTTTTGTTAACCTCATTTAATTCCAATTTTGAACTCCCAAAAATATTAAATAGTCAAGTTACTACGACCAATTTGGACGTAGCGCTCGCCGGTCGCAAACCTAACCTACCCTAACCCATTTGTTCGAGGTGCCCTAGCTTGGTTACTGCGACCTATTGCGCTCGCGCGTGGTTGGTCACAGTTAAAACCTAACCTTACCCATTTGGTCGAAGTACCCTAGCTTAGTTAGTACGACCAACTGTGAGAAAAGGCCAGACACTTAAAAAGAGGCTCAATCATTAAAAAAAACTGTGCATCATTAGAAGCACAAAAAGTTTTTAGAGGGTCATTAATTTAAAAAAGCTTCCATCAGTAGAAGGTCAATAATTTTTTAGAGGATCAGTTAAATATTTCCCATTATAAATTTTCCTAGTCATCTCGAATTGTTACTAATTTTATTAGTAGGTACTAATGTAACATAACATAACAAAATATTATTCATTCCACGAACTGCTTTAAATACAAAACATGTCCACAATAATATCATAAATGTTGAATCACGGTTATTTCACACAACAATACTGTCTCGTTTGAATATCATATGCGTTTTATGACGTAAAGTTTGTAAACAATGTAGGATACTTTACCTAAATGAAAACTAAGTTATCTGTAGTAAGTTATACTGAAGTATAGTGTACACACGGCTACATACAAGTTTATTGGTAATAGGTCGGCAATCTATTAAGGGGATGTAGGGGAGGTCATTTGTAACCAAATGACCCCTGATGACCCTTAAGGCTCCCACAGAGAGGCGCGACGCGACACGCGCGATCCGCGTCGCGTGTCGCGCCTGTTTGTAGGAGCCTTTATGCAAATGTCAACCATTTTCGAGTAATTATAACCCTGTTTTTCCAGTATAAGCTGCACCCTAATTACGTAACACACTATCTATCACAATCTGATTCATTTTGAAGCCTGTTGCTAATCCATTGCTTCGTATGTGTGAAAAATTTGTCTTCTCAGCAACGTAAATAACGCAATGAATGTGGTTGAACTGTCAAAATGAAACCCATTCCTACTGTTAGTGTGTTACGTAATTACCCCGCTGATCTCGCATTGTGTAGGATTTCCGTACAATGAGAGCTGTCAGTTTATACTGGAAATGTATAGCTTGATATGTAGCCGTGTGTACCGAATGTAGTATAGTGTGAATGTGGATGGCTATAAGGGTGGAGAAAGACTAAAGAAACCATGGATGGACTGTGTGAAAGATGATTTGACTAGAAAGGGGGTGACTACCAAGATGACGACTAATTGAGAAGTATGGAAGAAAAAGACATTTTACGCCGATTACAAGTAAAGGCTCGTACACCCTGGCGCGACGCGACGCCCGACACAAAGGCACCGCCTGTCGCGCGATGAGCGGCGCCTTTGTGAAGCCTGTCGCGTCGCGCCTGTCTGTGGGAGCCATAATTGGGATAAGGACAGGAGCGTAACGATGAGGAACCGCATGACGACATATCAAGCAATACATTTCCAGTATAAGCTGACTTCTCATTGTACGAAAAGCCTATACTATGCGAGGTCAGCCAAAACTGTAAATGTATAGCTTGATTTGTAGCCGTGTGTATCTAAGGCCCTGCCACAAACGCGCGACGTGAACGTAACGTAAATTCCAACGATTTTTTAATCGTAAATACAACTATCCTAGATAGCTTTTTCGTAAAAAAATTGCGATAAGCACAATTTAGTATCATAGATAGTAAAAAACAATCCAAATAGTCCTCCAGACCGGATTTCGGCTATGGCAGCGGTCAACCTCAGCGGAGACTAGCCATCTACGCGGGAGATATTGTAGTGCGCAAGTCTGTGCGCAGACACAGGTGCACTTTCTCTTCCCTCACTCTCATAGTCCGATGGGAAGGCGATCCGACACGACCGTAGAGAGATCAGGCGCAGAACCAACGGCTTAACGTGCTTTACCATAGATAGTACATTAGATATGAATAAGTCTTAAAACTAAGTAAATATTATGTGCGGAACGAGTAAGTAGTAGGTAGGTACTTTAAATTTTAAAATCGTTCGAATTTACGTTACGTTTCCTGAGCGCGTTCGTGCTAGGCCCATCACTAGGCGCAGGAGTCTGAGGGCCTAGAGACTAGACAAATGGCATTGGCTTCGGAGCGATTCTATTTCTACAATCGCTAACGCTTTCGCTAATGTTTACATCATACGAATCGAAAACTAGCGATAACGCTTGTCAAAAAGTGCCACTTGGCTACGCATCTCTGTGGAAGTAATCGTTCGACGCTGTCGATTTGTTTCATAGAATTGAATGATGTTAACACTGTCAACAATTGTCTCGCAAATTTCTATTCGTTGAACTATGATCACGTGAAATTTTTATAGCGTATGTCGACCCCTTACATTTTTTGGCTTTTCTACTAGCGTCATCGCTAATCGAATGTTACTTTGTCTAGGCCCTCTGTACTCTAAATCCAAACTAAAGCGAGGTATTTTGTTGCGTTATTTACGTTGTTGGACAGACGAATTTTACAAACATATGAATCAATGGATTAGCAATTTCCTTCAAAATCTTTCGGGTTGTGATTGAAACTCTAGTTGACTGTCAAAAGACGTGTGTATGTTGCAAGCATTTGAAATAGCTTTCTCCTGTTCTATGACCTTCGGTTTTTCCTCCAAGGCTAAAAGCTATTCATTGCAGGAAAAACCGTTTAATTATTTTGTTTTCCTAGGTAAAATTACTCGTTTAGGAATTCTTAGAAGTATGAAAATATCCGTCGCGTCGGTTTGCTAGAGTTAATTAATTAATTTATTAAAGTAATTTAGAGAAATACCTAATAGGCGAAACCATAGAAATATAAAAAACAGGGGGAAAACCAATATAACTTGGACTTGGCCTGGAATTCGAACCCAGGACCCCACTTTTAGCAGTCGCTGTGTTTCTCTATAACAGCCTAGAGTTTGGAAGTTGGCGGTGTGATAGCCCTGTGCCTCGGAGAGCACGTTAAGCCTTTGGTCCTGCGCCTGCGGGTTATTTGCGTAACACACTAACAGTAGCAATGGCTTTCACTTTGGCAGTTCAACAACATTCATTGCGTTATTTACGTTGTAGTGCAGACAAATTTTTCGAACATATGAAGCAATGGATTAGCAATAGGCTTCAATATGATTCAGATTGTGTTAGATAGTGTGTTACGTAATTAGGGTGCAGGAAATCGACGGCGGCCACTAGATCAAGGAGGCAGATATTAGGCAATTAAACAATAGATATCGCCTCAAATAGTCGCTGCAACAACGAAATAAAATAAAGTAATTTAAATGAAAATACTAGCTTCTGCCCGCGGCTTCGCCCACGTAGATGTCGGAAATTATCCGGAGGGAACGTGCTACCGGGACAAAAAGTAGCCTATGTCCTTCCTCAGGATGCCATCTATCTCCTTGCCAAATTTCCTCGAAGTATGTTCAGTGGTTTAGGCGTGAAAAGGTAACATACAGACAGTTACTTTCTAATTTATAACACTAGCTGTTGTCCGCAACTTCGTCTGCGATCCAGGATGAAAAGTAGCCTATATTCTTACCTTGGTCATGGTCTATCTGTGTGCCAAATTTCATCCAAATCCGTTCAGTAGTTTTTGCGTGAAAGAGTAATTAACCTTTTCACCGCCACGGACTTCAATAGAAGTTCAGCTGCCTTGAAATTTTAATTAGATTTACATGTTTTAATGGCACGTACTACGCCTTTAAAACAAAATCAATTTCTAAAGGACTCACATACTAAGGACACTAAGGGATTAGTGAGGATAATCGATTCGAAAACCATAAGAAATAAGGCATTGTTAGGTTAGGAGGGTTAGTATTTTTGTCTATGTATCTGTACTATAGAGCTATGAGGAACAGGGTGTAAAGCTCACTCACACCTCCATAGAAAAGGGAGGATCCTCCGACCAGACGGGTGTTGTGTCTGGTGGGCAACTGCCCAACGATTGATGTCGGGACGTTGTATATATGCTAGTTGCGCGGTAAACTCTGTTTGCGCGATGCAGGATCTTGCGTGACGTCATTGTGACGTGTAGCTCGCATGTGGCGATTGTAGATGCCGCTACAATACTATCTATAGGTGTTGTAAAATTGTCTGCAAAAGTCGACCTTATGTTGTGCAGGCTGGTAGTAAAATAACTCTGGTTATATTCAAACAGTCAAGCGAGTTTGAAATGTGTTTCAAATTATTCGAATTAGTTTTTTGTTTGGAAAAACGAGTGAAAAGATAGGCGCGTCGATGTAAACATGAATGTTCAGAATAAACATAATAATTAATTTATAACGTGTTTTCCCCCTGCTACGTCCTAATCGTCACTAGAGTACTTGCTTATCTTTATCTAAGTATAGTAATGTAAAGAACTTACCCCGCGGGGTAATTGCGTAACACACTAACGGTAGGAATAGCTTTCATTTTGACAGTTCAACAATATTCATTGCGTTATTTACGATGTCGAGCAGACAATTTTTTCAAACATATGAAGCAATGGATTAGCAATAGGTTTCAAAAAGATTCAGATTGTGGTTGATAGTGTGTTACGCATTTAGGGGGCTGGTCACACATATGCGCAAAAACGCTCGTTCGAGGTTTGTGTCACATCAAAATGTGCGTCAAAAACCGACACGGCTTGGAAAACCGTGAATGTGGTAAAAACTGTGCATTATTCATTTGCGAATGTCGTCCTACACTTGCGGGTTCGCGGATTCGTGCGAATATGAGTGACCGGCATTACACTTAAACTATCAAAACGTTCTTCTCGTGAAATAACGATTGCAACCATCATTGGGAAAAGACCTATTTTCATATTAGTATGTGCTCGAGCATACTATATTCGTAATACTTTAAAATTTCTATAAATTCTTTAGGAGAAAACCTACTTTGAATCTTGCGCAAGTGTAAGGTTTTTATGCTCGTGACTGTACCTATGTTATTAATAATGTGTCACACAGAATAACTGTACTTCCTGAATCAGATGAATAAGGAAACAAATTATTTCCTTATTTATGCACACAATGTTTTCCTTGAGATTTAATAAGCATTACAATAATTAATAACCAGGAAATTTGCAAGACGGAAGACGACACTGATGAAATAAATTGGATTTTGTCCGGTGTACTCATCATGACCCAAGTTAACCCCACACTCTGTTTAACCCTCCGAGGAATACAGGCGTTATGTTATGTTTTGTTGGTTCTCATTATCATCCATAATTGACAGGTTGACTTCACCTACTGCTGCGCATAGACCTCTCTTTGCTTGTGACAATCCACACGCTCCTGAGCCAGCCTCGTCCAGCATTTACTCGCGATGGAAACAATGTCATCTGCCTATCTTACCTAAACTTTCTATTTGAAGAAATTCCTAATGGGGAAACCATAGAAATATAAAAAAACAGGGGGAAACCCAATAACACTTGGACTTGGCCATTTTTAAGCTATTGCATAGATTTTATCGCGGGCTTTGAGCGCGGCGACCGAATCAAGAAATTCCGTAACGAAAATAAAACTTAACACCCCCCACTCCGCCTACCATGTAGCTCGGCCGAGCGTTCGCTTAACGTGTATGTATATGGTACGACTGTACTTGAATTAATATCAAAGAAAAAAAAATACTGCATAAATAAAAAATAAATAAATAATTATAATTGCATAAGTTGATAAAAAATGCTATGCAATAGCTTTACCGCGGCAGTCCCCGAGTGCCACACGTGTTTTTTTTTTGGTTGGGTTATCATCAAAAGACCTCTCCCTCTCTGGACGGAGCGGAAGGGCGTGTCAGACTCTTACTGACTAAAGCCCACCCGTGCTCCTTCAGTTGCCTGTGCGCCAGGCAGGGCCGGCAGGCATTGGCCCTTTCGAACCCCGTCAATGATGCTGACATCTCTTTGAGGCGCGCGTGGGACACGACGCGCCGTTGACCCGGGCCTGGTCCTTACCGGACGGCGAGCTGACTTGGACTTGGCCTGGAATTGGAACCGTGGGGTCCTGCCCCACGTTTAGCAGTCAGGCAGCCGCTGTGCTTCTCTATATCAGCCTAGAGTTTAGAAGTTGGCTGTGTGATAGCCCCGTGCCTCGGAGAGCACGTTAAGCCGTTGGTCCTGCTCCTGCGGGTTATTTGCTTAACACACTAACAGTAGCGATGGCTTTCATTTTGACAGTTCATTAACATTCATTGTGTTATTTACGTTGTTGGGCAGACAAATGTTTTGAACATATGAAGGAATAGATAAGCAATTAGCCATATCCTTCAAAATTATTCAGATTGTGATTGAAAGTCTGTTACGCAATTAGGGTGCTGATCTCTCTCCGGTCGTGTTGGATTGCCGTCCATGGGACTATGAGAGTGAGGGAAGAGAGATTGCACCTGTATCTGCGTCTGCGCACACACTTGTGCACTATAACATCTCCCGCGTAGATGGCCAGTCTTCGCTGAAATTGACTATTATTACAACTTACTTGTAATATTCCATTGAAAAATTACAAAATTATGCTCAAAACAATGTTACACTAATTTAATAACAATATTACTCCGAATCATTCAAAACAAATCAGTTTTAAGGTATAATTGGTATCAGATCTATTTCAAATTTTATTTCAATAATAATCTAAAGACTAAGGTTTTCGTGAACTGTGAAAACAACAAATTGTTAAGTAATTTCATATCTTTTTTTTTAGGTTTAAGAATAACTTTATTTCTTATAAAGAATTGCATACATAATTCACTTACTGAGAAACAATATCTAAAACTAAGATTAATAATTAGAGCGCACAGATGTACGTATATAAAATAACAAAACAAAATAGCAAAAAAGGAAAAAAATGAGGGTAAACAGATAACATAAACTTGATCGTAAGTTAACCAAGCACGCCTGCCGGGGCTGCGGATTGTTCGAAAGAGTTACCGTGGCCCTGGCGCACAGGCAACTGAAGGAACACGGGTGGGTTTTAGTGAGTAAGACTCTGACACGCCCTTCCGCTCCGCCCAGAGCGGGAGAGGTCATTTGATGACTTCCCAACCAAAAAAAAAAAAAGTTAGCCAACCACAACATGGATGTATGAATTTGATTTTTACTGGATGTTCTTTCTAATAATAATCTTAGTAAAGCCTTCACTGATACTATAAAAACCCCATAAGTATTGACAGACAGACGTCTGAACGCGATAAACTCAAAAACTACCGAACTGATTTTCATACGGTTTTCACCAATGGACGGAGTGATTCATGAGCAAGGTTCAATATAATTCATTAAGGTTTTGTGTAAATTGGCTGAAATATAACGATGATTGTTGAAGATGTAGGAAAAAACCATGCCGACTGAGAGCGTTATTGGCGTGCGCCGCGTAAACCAATAGAGTTATCTGTTATATGAAAACAATGTATAAATGGGATGTTTTCCGGCATCCACGTATCCGCGGGCAAAAGCTAGTATCTAATAAAGAAATGTCGATGTTTTGTCAAGCAGGGTCGGGTCGCTAGGTACGGAGCGAGAGGGAATGGGAAGCCGTCACCTCCTTCTGTGAAGCAGTAATGCTCGCGAAGGAGGAGGCGGAACGCGTGAGGGTGAGGCAATCGGTGCCCCTAGTCGCCGCAGGAGGAGACATCCTGGGCGTTGGGAATCGATAGCCGATTCCCGGCCACCGCAGGCGCGGGCCTGCGGACGGCGAGCAATGGGCAGCTCGCCGTCCGGTAAGGACCAGCACCCTAATTACGTAACACACTATCTATCACAATCTGAATCATTTTGAAGCCTATTGCTAATCCATTGCTTCATATGTTCGAAAAAATTATCTGCTCAACAATGTAAATAACGCAATGAATGTTATTGAACTGTCATAATGAAACCCATTCCTACTGATAGTGTGTTACGTAATTACCCCGCAGGCCCGGGTCGACGGTGCGTCGTGTTCCACGCGCGCCTCAAACAGATGTCAGCACCATTGACGGGGTCCGATAGGGCCGATGTCTGCCGGGGTCACGGATTGTTCGAAAGAGTTACCGTGGCCCTGGCGCACAGGCATCTGAAGGAACACGGAAGGGTTTAATAAGTAAGAGTCTGACACGCCCTTCCGCTCCGCCCAGAGCGGGAGAGGTCATTTGATGAACTGCACGCAAAAAAAAAAAAGTATAATAATAAGTTTAAAACAAAGTCGCTTTTCGCGTCTATATCTGTGTGACCGATAAGATCTTTTATACTACACAATCGATTTTAATGCAATTTTCACAATCATTTAGAGATATTATTCTGGAAGGTTTATGTGTATAATACATTAATATTAAACTAACATATAATAAAGAAACCTCGAAATTTTGTCAAGTTGTAAAAACCGTGCGAAGCAGGGGCGGGTCGCTAGTAGGGCATGTAATATCGGAAGGTTTTCAACTCCGATACTGATTTCCGATATTAGATCTCAATATCGGAATTCCGATATTAATATCGGAATTTCGTTATTTCGTTAGAAATTGCACATTTTATTTATAAATTGCACAAATTCGGTATGAGGTTGGATTTAGTACAATAAAAAACATTTTTAAATAGTATTCTTTAATTTGGTTCAAAAATTGGTTGTTTATTAAGTATGTCTACTGTATTTATTAAATCACATATTTCTCATTATTTCCCTATACTTATTACTAATTAACCTACCTGACTCAGAATCAACAAAACTTCTCATAATTTAAAACATGCAAGCAAAATTAACAATTGGGAACAATAATTACTAGAAATATTTGTTTATCATATATCTCATTATGCTATCACTATGCTTATTACTAATTAAACTAAGTACCGAACTCAGAATTAACAAAACTTCTTATAATTCATGAGCGTTATGGTTTTCACTGTTTCACATTTGACTTCGGCATGTTCAAGAACCAGTTTCGCAATAGTATTTGGCGTTTTCGGTAAGTCGTATCCACTTTTTTTGAAGAGTTGCCGGAGATCTTGACTTTCAGAAAATAATCTGAAACTAGCACCATTTAAAGGGGCTTTACCGAGAAACAACAGCTTCCACTGATTCTGAAGACCTGAAGTATTCAGTCATTAGCTTCCGTTTCTTGAGCTTTGTCGTCTGCTCTTGTGATGTTGATGTGCTTGGAGTACTCTCCGATGAAGGGGGTCCAACTGCATTGTTTGAGTGCACAGTTCGTAAACGTGTGTGCAAGCCCGTAGTAAACCCACCAGTAGTTTTTAGTTCTTTTATACGTTTCTGGCACTTCGCGGTTTGGCCTTAGTTTTCCGGTTTATTTAATAAATTATTATTCGTGTTAATTCGTGAAATAAAATTGTAAACAGAAGTTATCTTTTTACAATTTTATTTCACGAAATGTAAATAGAGAAACCATCTTTTTACGATCCAATACAAACTAGCAACCTAAAAGTCTATGAACGAAAGAATCACTTTCGGCGGTTTTTGTTTTATTTTGAGCTAGCACCTAGCACAATTATAAAACCATTTAAACACTGATATTTCTATTGAATTGGAAAACAACAATTAGATAATAATTTGTAATTACATATTTTAAAGCGACATTGCATGTAGCCACATAAAATACAAACACGTCCTAACTTATACAGTCCACGAGCGCAACTGATTGACAGGATATTTTGTTCGTTTGTGCGAATAAGCAAGACGTACACGCGCAGGTAATGAGTGAGCGAGACAGACAACTAACACTATTAAAGCTCTTGTATCGCATGATTAGCGAGCTGGGCCGACAGTCTCGACATTAGATAGCGACAAAAATCTGTCGCTAAGTCGTATCGATGTCAAATTCCATTAATAGATTTTCAACTTTATTTCCAAAGCATAAGGTTGAAAATCTATTAAAGGAATTTGACAAGGATACGACTTAACGACCGATTTTGTCGCTATCTATGTCGAGACTGCAGGGCCTGGCAACAGGAATACGGTTAAGCTCGCTATCGCGCTCGGCGCTACACAAGGAGCTAAAATATAGGTTTAGTTTAAAACTCAATTTTTTGTTTTTCTGATTCCGATATTGGATCACTCAGTATCGGAATTGTAATATCGGAACTTGCGTTCCGAGATTCCGATATTGCGATATTCCGAGATTCCGAGATTCATGCCCTAGTCGCTAGTAAATAGTGTTAAACAAAGTCGGTTTCTGTGTGACCGATAAGATCTTTTATAATGGATTTTGAAGTTGTTTTCACCATAATTTAGAGAATTTATTCCGGAAGGATTATGTGCAGTAGCACAAAAATCTCGATAATTTGACTTGATTAGTAAATAAATAAACAGTAATGGATATGTTTGCTGAATTTCTATAAGAGCAATCCCCCGGTAACCAAAGCAACGAGTCGTTATCGAGAATTACCGAACGTAAATTCAACGGGTAATTTGTGCGTGTTTGTGCTGCACGGATAGATCGCATCTCCACGCTGTTTATAAAGGAAAGGGGAAAAGTATTTCTGATAGGAATCTGTTAAGTTGGAAAGCTAAGTAGAAGGTACGACAAAAGTCGATTAACACATTCGAGTTTTTCGAACGAAGTACCTTTACGCGGCTTGCGGTAGGAGTGACTGGTAGAAATCGTCACGTAAGTCAAAAGCGTTATGCTCCCTCCGTGTGACTTTCTTTCTCTTTGTCTCTTTCTATTATAGATGAGTGTGTGTGTGTGTGTGTGCGAGTATCGCGTAAGGAACTTCGTTCCTGGGGGCGTACTCTCTAAGTCCGTAAACAAAGATATTGGCCCGTCCGAAAGTCGACCGATATTAAGAAGTGAACCCGACCTACTCCAGATTAATTAACTTTTCGGACAGGCAAAAACTCATCGGTAGTAAGGACAACTGTCAAATCGTGTTGTCATTGATTTTTAGCTCAGGCCTCGGACTAATCTTATGTTCGTAAGTGATACGGACTTCGTGCTTAGGGAGTAGGCTTCCTGACGGAGGTCCTTCGACCGTACACGTTTTTTTAATCAAGTGGCCCGCGGGGTAATTACGTTACACACTAACAGTAGGAATGGGTTTCATTTTGACAGTTCAACAACATTCATTGCGTTATGTACGTTGTTGAGCAGACAAATTCTCCGAACTTATGAAGCAACGGATTAGCAATAGGCTTCAAAATGATTCAGATTGTGATAGATAGTGTGTTACGCAATTAGGGTGCTGGTCTAGTTTTGTTACGAAGTTACTGGAATCACCGAAGAGGTCGGATAATAGTAGACACTGGCTGGTGACAGTCACTCTAGCAGAGCGTCGCATCGATGGTGGAACTTCTGGCACAATCCTGATGATATTAAAGCTGCTGAACCACTAATACGATGACCACTTCTAGTAAATATTATCCGCTCCGATAAGCTAAATATTTAATTTCGGAATTAAAATCGGAGCAGAAGTATAATTAAAAGAATTTGAACTATTATTTATTATTACACACCACACACACATACTATTTAGAATAAGTAATAATCAATAGTGTAATCCGTCTTTTTTCTGCTTTTATCTATACACGCGGTAGTGTGTCAAGCCAAGTTTAAAGAAACAGGAACTGGAGACGACAACAGCCGTGTGTTATATAATTATATTACACGAACCATTTGGAGACTCTTTTGACCCCTTATTTATATAATTTACCGTATTTGTGTACGAGTGCATAATCCGAAATAAATTTAACTGCTTCTGAAGGGGTGGAGACCTGGCGTCCTGAAATACTGGCCTAACGCCTGGCTTAGTATTGTCTTGATCATTTGAAAATGTACTTATATATATATGAGAGAAAGAAAGAAAAATAGGTTTATTTGTCACTGAAACAAAATAAAAACTAAAAAGAATATTAAAAAAATATCTAATCAATACCTAAATCTTATCTTATCTGAAATGATGAATATATGAAATGCTGAAATACAATGTTCCGAATAATTTTGTGTCAATTTAGATAATGTGTAAAAGTAGAAATATTGACTTTTGTCACTTACTATACGTAAGTATTAAGAGGCTTACAACAGCTAAAGCGCGGTCACTGTCGGACTGCATAGAAAAGAAAGAGAAGCGCGATGACACAACGCTGGTAATTTATTGCAAAATATGAAGCAATTATCTATTTACAAAAAATCATATTGATTGGATTAAAAAATTAAAACACTATTACGTTAGTAAGTTGCTTGTAGAATAATCTGACAAAAAATCAGAATGATTTAATTCATAGTAGTATGGTTTTTAATCGTTAAAAGAAATTTTTTGAGGTATCTTCGTGATTTTTTCTTTCGTATCAAATTAGTTGTATTATGTTTTCAACACACTATCTAATTAGCAAATATCCTAAAGAAAGACATATATTTTTCTGATTTTTTTTACCGCAGTTGATCATATACTTTTTGGCATTATAAAACTTACGTTTAGGTCCTGTAGTCTCCTTAAGTTCCAGAAGATTCTGCATTCACGATGCTCAGCTACAATGGCTTTTGAGTCAGGTAAACAAAGCTTTTATTTCTATTCAAGTTAACTCAGGGCTTGGACCACCATCATTCAATACCACTATTCAGTCTATAATGAATACGAAAACTATTAAACTCAACTTTAGTGAGTTTTGAGTTCTACAATGAACCCCTATTGTAATAATAAATTCAATTTCTAGTAGATAGTAATGACATAACTACATGGTTACATTACATTACATGTTTCATGTAAAATCAGGGTATTCAGCTGCATCGGGTAAGACTGGAAGCTGACCCCAAACATAGTTAGAAAAAGGCTAGGCAGATTGATTGTTGCATTACGTGGCCTTGATCAAATATGTTATATATAAATACTAGTAGGTATAGGAAACACCTACATCCTTATTCCGTAACAATCTGAATCATATGAAGCTAATTAAAGCTTGCTTCATATGTTCGAAAAAGTCTGCTCAACAACGTCAATAACGCAATGAATGTTGTGGAACTGTCAAAATGAAAGCTATTGCTATTGTTCATGTGTTAAGCAATTACCTCGCTGGATTGTAGGACTAGGATCCTACATAAAAGTAACACTCCTTTTTTAGGCAGTCGTGTAATAAGCTTTACATAAAATAGTAGATACCTACTGAAAAACTAATACATAACTCACCAAAAACAGTAATACTCGTAATATCAATATCATCCTTTCACAAATATTAGCCTAGGTCGGTACATTTTTTTTTAAAGGTTATTCATATAAAACGTTTTTTCATGTAAGCTTTATACGATCATACGATGCAATGCAATGCATATGAGCAACTTTGCATGAAGCCACCACAATTTTATTGAACACGGATCCAATATGGCCGCCATATTCTTAAAGAGGCCCAAGCTCTTCAGCGTTATTGAAAGGCAGAAAGTTATTCGATTGTTCGTATTTATCTGAAACTACTCAAACTAGTGACCCGGCCCTGCACGGATTTTACGACTTGAGAAAACTTCGTTATAAACCCTTCCGGAATAAATTCTCTAAATGATGGTGAAACCGCATTAAGAGCGGCCAACCTGTCATACTTTTCATACAAATGCTGGTACGTGATTATGGTGTTGTAACACATCTTTCATTGAAATTTTTGAACTAATAGGTATCTTTTGCACTTCATCTAGGTTTCTATGCAAGTAAAAATATAAAATTTGGAGAAACAAATTCAGTATAAGCCTACAAAAATCTTCTTTTTTGCACAAATTTTACCTGAACTTTGGCCGTTCATAATGTACTCATAAATTGTAAAAGTAAAGGAAACATCTTCATAGAAACCTCGCACATGTAATGGAGATTCTAAATGTTAACATTTTTTTCCAAAAACATATAAGGCTTTTTCAAAAACACGTATTTCCTGGAACAAGTTTTGTGAAATCTTTGCGCGCCAATTTTCGTTCGATGTTATCGCGTTCTCACTCTTGCTTCTTTTTCAAACATTGCGTTGGATGAAACAACAAGCTTTTCAATCATACTCGCGTTGACGATAGACGGACCGGTAAGGGCCCTCTTAAAGGGAAACCCGTCAGGGTAGCCCGCGAAATTCAAATTTTCTTACGTTTTTTGCAATTTGCAGGTCAGTATCAGGTTGTATGTTGATTTAAATATGATTCGCGGCCGCAACAAATATGTATTTGTAGAATTATAATCACAAACATCATTAATATATCTCGGCATTATTCCGTTTTAATATTGCAAAAGCCATTGGAACTTTTTCCAGGCTTAAGTAATAATAATACTTACATATAATTATGGTGAATACTTGGGTCCGATTTATTTTATTAAGATTATTTTATTAAAATTATTTTTATTTGTATTCTTAATTATGTGTTGTGTTTATGAAATTGTAAGTATAATTTTAATAATACATTTTGCATGCCTGAATTGGTATAACACAGTAGACTGCGCATTCACTTGACATCTGGAAATGTGTGATTATGTACTGTGTTGAGCAATAAACTTCTGAATTTGAGGCATTGAAGCATCTCTTTACTTGTCGGCTAGTATATTCTTTAAAACACAAATCATGGCTTGTGTTACAAATTCCAACAACCTCGCAGCTACGAGTATGTTGCAATATTCCGGGTAGGTAAGCAAGCACTCGCTGTCTCGTTAAAAAGTTTCAAACGAATAAAGTTTGATTCACCGTATTTTTGGTTCATTTCCAAAGGGTTTTCAGAGGAAAAGCTTGTATTTACAAACACTTGTTTATTTATATTTACATATGATTAAATTATTCCACCGACAAGTAAAACAAAAGGCCTTTAGTTATTATTCTAAGGGCTGATTTTTCAATCGCCAGATAACTTTTATCTGAAGAATAAAAATGGCGGTTTGACATATTTTCTATACAAAAAACTGTCACACTGTCATATTTATTCCTCAGATAAAAATTATCTGACGATTGAAAAAGCAGCCCTAAAAATACCGAAGCTATGAATAAATAAATGAAGCTCTACACTATGATTTGAAAATACTGACACCGACCTTTTTTGTTGGTTAAAAAACACTTACTCTTTCCTTAAAAATCATCATTAGTATTACATTTAGTTGCCTTGCTCTTGTTTCATATTTATTATTGTATATATATGGAGATAAGTATATGTTTAATGTATGTCTGTAAAATATCGCTTTTAGCGATAAGATCGCCCATTGTGTCATCCTATGTATTTCTACATTTATATCTGTAATTTTTATAGTGTACATAATACCTAAAGAGTATTCTATTCTAGTCTATACCGACAATCAAAGAGGAAATAAAAAGCTATATAAAGTCATATAAAGAAATAAACTCGCCACCCAAATAACCTGGCAAACCAAGTAATGGCTAAAAAAGGAATACGCAGGTTTAACACAAAATACTACAGGATTTCATCGGACAAACTTAACTTGATGCTTTTTAAGTACCTACTAGGGTATGTTATAGGATATATACCAAGCAAGACATCTAAAGGCTCGTACACACTGGCGCGACGCGACGCCCGACACAAAGGCACCGCGTGTCGCGCGACGAGCGGCGCCTTTGTGTAGCGCTGTTTCGTCGCGCTTGTTTGTGGGAGCCTTAATACGTCATAAAAACTACTGAATTTCCTACATAGTTACAGATTGTAAGAAAAAGTAGACAAAATAATGTTATTATTTTAAGGTCATATTACGACGGTTTAGTATCAATCCTATCCCACTAGTATTATAAATGTGAAAGTTTGTTACTCTTGCACGCAAAAACTACTGAATGGATTTGGATGGAATTTGGAACACAGATAGTTTATAACCTGGATTAACATTTAGGATACTTTTTACCCCGGTAGTACGTTCCCGTGGGATATTTTCCGACCTCCGCGTGGGCGATGCCGCGGGCAAAAGCTAGTTTGAAATAATTTAACTAACATTTGAACAGAAATGTTTCCCCAAAAAAGCTTTTTATAGGACTGCTCTTTTACTATTACTAACATTTACCTAAGTACTAAATGATGATGTTTTATGCATTTATTAGGACCTGCATGCACCGGCTTCATTAAAAAAGGCTAGTAACTAGGGATGAGCCAATATTCGTTTCACATTTGGTTTAACCGAACTTCGGTATTCGGTTCAAATGCCGAACATTCGATACAAGAAAATATGAAAGTAGAGTTATTTGGTTTAAACTTGAACTGTTATGACTAAAATAATAAAACTACACTAGTAAAATAAAATCATAAGCATTTATTTACCATAAATAAATGCTTATGCACCTAATGATAAATGATTTTATTTCTGTAAGTAGGTTTGTACAAACACTTTTACACGTCAATCATATTTTAAAACTAGATGAGGTCGGCGTTTCCTATCTGACTTGAGCTTGCTTTTAATGGTTTTGCTTGATGTTTGTTAAATATAATAATTAAATGTAAATGTTCTAAACATTATCAAAATGTTGACATCTAAACATTGAAATAATCAGAGCCGAAAATCACTCTTTTTAATTTTTATAAAAGTGTTAATGAAATATTTATTACCGTACTGGTTCATCCATAACCTGCTTTATGGTGAAAAAACACCAAGGATTGTGCGTTATCTGGCAGGACGCAGGAACCTTTTTGTTCGTATACATTTCCTGGTAATAAAATAATAACCGAAATTCGGCCAAACTTTTTATTTTCACCGAATTTCCAACCGAAGTTTGTATTCGGTTCGAAAACCACATTTGGCCCATCCCTACTAGTAACACATTAAATGTATTCAACCTTCGTAGCAGGCCGTTGGCTGTATGATGTAATTCCGCTGCCCGTCCATTCACTAAACTTTATGAATGTAGGTACGTCGCGATAAGATCTCTGTTCTTGTTTCTCTAGAATTCTACAAAATTATGATGTGGACGCTGAGATCGCGTCGTTAAGGTGTGTTTAGATGACACTAGCTACATTATTTTGGAATTGTCATTTTAAGGGGAACTCGTGTTATTTTTATAATGCCCTAGCACATTGTTAATTCCTGAATAAAGTCCTTCGAAAATCAGCCAGCACAAGCCTTGGAAGTATTTTATGACAATTTGCATTGTCACTTTGCCAGCCATGTATTTGTCCTCAAAATAAAAAAAAACACGTCAAAACAATATTATACTCGTACCTAGGTCTGTTATTTATTTCACAAACCCTTGTTTTTAAGTTCTTTTGAACGCGAAAAATCGAGAACTAAGAATCAGGAAATAGTAATATTTTCAGCTATCCTCTAGTGTAAACCCGAGTTTACACAGATGTAGAATACATTTGGAAAGTATTTCTAGTAAAACTTGTATAACTGGCCATAATATAAAACAGGTACCTATAACTTAAATTAGCTGGTAAATATATCTTTATGTTTTGCAATAAACTCTTTAAAAGTGTGATAAATCTCATTGAAGAACATGTTTTTTGTTTATCAAGATACATAGGTACAGTTGCTTTGCATAACCATCTCGCGATTAGTTTACTGAAAGAAAATAGGTCCTACCTACATACTTTTAAACTCTGATTCGGACTTTCACAAAAACATACATAATTAATTAATTACTTTAACTATAAGAGTTTTTTTATTTAGTAGTAGAGATCTACGTTTTGGAATGGGCAACTAGCTTCAACTTTCTAACTGACCGACTCTTTGACAATTCAAAATTGCCTGTAAATGGTTTAATTGAAATAAATGCTTTGAGTTTGTACAGTCGCCAGAAGGTCAAGCTACACGAAACTGTCAAATTTCTCCAAACGATTTTAAACCTTAAAATGTTGCTGGTTAAGTTCAAAATCGAATGAGAAAATCTGACAGTTTGTGGTATTTCGATATGCTGGCGAATGTTCATAGATTTTACAATATTTAACACAACTGACTATTTAGACTAGGTACGAGTATTAAATAAAAGGACTACCTAACTATACAAATAAAGAAATACAAAAACAAAATGACACTTAGGCGTCCAAGTACTCTTCCGCATCGCTGTCATCCGGAAACGTGCTCAGAAGACTGATTATAAAAGTTTTGAATAACACTTACACATAACATCACGCGTCTAATCTCCAAAGGGTTACGCAGAGATGTACCTATAGTAGGTAAACATACCGGGTGACAGGAGCATCGACGCGCAAACGGTAACCATGAATTCAGCACATGATTCTAAATACCCTAGTGTAGAAATTTAGAGTTGGTGATCAAAAAAAAAAAAAACTGCTGTTTTATAGAAAAGTCGAAAACCTATGCGGTCAAAATGTATGGAGCAGCAATTTTTTTTTTTTTAATTTGCCGACGAAAATTACAACGCAGGGGCTCCAGAAGCATGTACTGAATCCATGGTAACAGGTTGTTCTGCCGGGGCTGCGGATCGTTCGAAAGAGTTACCGTGGCCCTGGCGCACAGGCAACTGAAGGAACACGGGCGGGTTTTAGCCAGTAAGAGTCTGACACGCCCTTCCGCTCCGCCCAGAGCGGGAGACGTCATTTGATGATTTCCCATCCAAAAAAAAAAAAAAATATGGTAACACGTTGTGAGTCGATGTCCCTACCAACCTGTACACATATGTGTAGATAGGAATATGTGTAGTAAGATGCATTACATACTTTACCTTACCTAACATTCACACTTTTCACCCTATTGATTAAGGTGAAAAGTGTGAATAAGCTTTTCTCTTATCAGCCTTCAATAAATAAATAAAATAAAATAAAATTCATTTATTTCAGATAACATAATCCATAATAATACAATTAAAACTTCCGAAAATTAAAATAAAATAAAGCCATTAAAACAATTCAAACTGATGAGATAAAAAATAAATTTAAATTAAAACATTCGAAATTAAAATAAGTTACAATTTAAAATAAAATAATATAAAATCAATTCAAAATTTAAAGATAAAAAAACAACAACACCACAACAAACATTCAATGGGAGAAACCCTACAAAAACAAGCCACAGTCTAACTAATTGACATAAGCCCTGAGTCCATAAAATACTGAAGAGAGTAGTACAAGTATATACCATCACGGTCAAAAGTGCTCTACAGTCACGAGCATAAATATGTATACACTTGGCTAAATTCAAAAGCGATTTTCTCCTTAATTTTTAAATGAAATTTGATGTTGTTACGAACATAATATTTTCGAACCCATAGGTTTATGTAACATGTCGTATTTCAACATTACTTTCGTTATTTCACAAAAAAATCGCTATTGAAAGTTGCCAAGTGTTGACATATTGGTGCTCGTGTACAATGTATACTATGTATAGATACAAACATAGTTTGCAATGAGTTCGAACGCGAGCGTACGGGCCACGTCTCTTTGTGCCGGGCATGCAAACTCGTGCCGGGCATGCAAACTCGTCCTGAAAGAAACCGCAGCCTACAACCACATGAGTAGGTAATCGAGTACGGTATGGAGTACCGTGTGTTTCAGAGGTCGAACTAGGAATTCATAAACGACAACTTTTCAATATTTGTAAATATGTGAGCACCATGTATCGATCACATAATTAATTTACCTGTTGTCATTGCATTATATTTAATTATTTTTACCTATTGTGGTATAGTAATTTTATTCTAGGTGCATCGTCCTCACATATAATTATGTAATTAATTTATACCGACATAATATTGTTAAACATTTTAAAAGAGTAACGGTGGAGTTTCAAGCCCATTCTTCTCCATACGAAACTACCTTTTGGAAGGGGCAACTAGAATCAATTCTATTTTCTTGTAAATTTTGACGTTCAAAAGTGCCTTTTATGTGCCTGTTTGAAATAAATGGAACTTTGACTTTGATAATAGAATAGAAAAGTTTTATTTCAGACAGGAATCCATAGGGTTAGTAACAATTTTACTTAACTTCTAATGTTATTAGGTTACAGACACAGATCAACATACTACAATTAAAAATCAGCGTGGAGCTGCATCCACCTCCGCAACATCGGGGAATCCCACCGATCTGCAAATACACTGAGAATACTGTTGGTGCTGCCGCGAACACGGGTCATCCATCAGGGATGCACATCTATTCCTAATAATGGCGACAAAACCATTATTATTAGTATCCAAACATCCCTGACGCAGTACAACGCCACGGCAGCCGCAGCAGCACTCTCAGTGTATTATTATATAAGAACGAACCAAAAACAAATAAAAACAATAATAATAATAAAAACCGAACCGATACCGATATTATGTTAATATTGAGAACTTCCAAAAAGTTTTTCTATGGCTGACGAAGTGAAAGAGACAGAAGTCGTTTAAAATGGAGTGATTGAGCATTTGGCTCAAGCCAAATGCTCAATCACCTAATTTTATACTACTTATTCAAATGATCTGAACGGTTTCCATTACCTAATTGAGAGCTGAGCACGTTAACAGTTGTCAAAGTCAATTGGATGAATTTCGACCATTTCAAATTATCGGAAAACGTAAAAGATACCCGACAAATATATTATATTCTTAATGAAAAGATAGAGAGTGACTTGAACGAGAGATTGTTAAAGGTATACTAATTATTACGGTATGGCATAATTTAAACATTTTAATAGCGTTGTTTTTAGCATTTGAAGAAAATCGGTAAAATATGATTAAAGGCTCCCGCAGACAGGCGCGACGCGACAACGCTACACAAAGGCGCCGCTCGTCGCGCTACACGCGGTGCTTTTATGTCGGGCGTCGCGTCGCGCCAGTTTGTACGAGCCTTAATACCTGCTATTGTCTGGATAAAAATAACATAAACCGAATACCTATATCTATTGGATTTTACATATCCGGAACAATACCTAGGTATGTCATCATCCCCTGCCTCGCCTTTTCCCAACAATATTGGGGGTTGGCTTCCAGTCTAACCGAATGCAGCTGAATAACTAAGCTTAACCGTCCGTCGAACCGTGCGGTTAAAATGGATTCTTAATAACCGCTTCTTGGCTAAAATGTCGGCTGTAAAGGATCTTCAGTGGATGGAAAATATTCCAAGAATGCCTTTGCCGGAGATTGCAGCGAGGAAAACCATTTAGGACCCTAACTAATTGAGAGCCATTACTGACGTGTTCTCTACCTACAGAATATAGGTACCTAATCGGCAAGAGGTCAACGGTTTGTGGTTACAGGTACTTCCGTACTTTAATTAACCACTTAATGAGGGAGGACTCTATGAGTCTAGATACTATACAACGAAAGAATGAAAGAATAAAGGCTCCCGCAGACAGGCGCAACGCGAATCTTGTAGAAAAATTTCCATGAAGTTTTCATAAGATACTATACAAGGAAAGAATGAAAGAATAAAGGCTCCCGTAGACAGGCGCAACGCGACTCTTGTAGAATAATTTCCATCAATTTTTTTCATAAAAACTATTCTACTAGAGTCGCGTCGCGCCTGTTTGTGGGAGCCTTAACGTTTACATTTACAAAGGTACAGTCACGAGCAAAAATACTTCAAACTGACACAAGATGCCTAGAAAAGCGATTCTGTCCTAAAGTTCTGAAAGAAATTTTGAGGTGTTACGGACGGTGTTTTCAAATCATACTAAATACTAGCTGTTGCTCGCGGCTTCACCCACGTAGATGTCGGAAGTTATCCCTCGGGAACGTGCTACCGGGACAAAAAGTAGCCTATGGTACTCCTTATAACATCAGCTATCCGCCAGTGAAAGTCCTGTTAAAACCGGTCCAGCCGTTTCGGAGATTAGCCGGAACAAACAGACCGACAGAAAAAAAAATTGTTATTTTGTTATTTTATAATAACAAAATAACAATTTAAACAACAAGTTTATACTTTCACATGAATTTAGTAAAAAGCTGTTATTTTGACATTACAAACAGACACTTCAATTTGATTTATTTGTATAGATGATCAAATAGGTCTTTTCTCAAAGTTGTAATCGTTATTTCACGAATAAATTGATTTTGAATTCTGCGTATTTGTAAGGTATCTGCTCGTGACTACTTATATGTAATAATTTTGTAACTTCTGCGAATGAATCGCACTTTTTGCGCATAGATTGAAATCTTACCTAGATAAATCTATCAAATCTTTGATGGATCTAAGCAATTATCACTTTATACTGGAGACATTGTACAATCACCAGCACATCAAGTTAGCACAAACTGTCAGATTTTCTCATTCGATTTTGAACTTAAATACCAATATTTTAAGGTTTAAAATCGTTTGGAGATATTTGACAGTTTCATGTAGCTTGACCTGTTAGCGACTGTACCTAAATGATTTAATAGATATTTGTCAAGATCTTGTCTTCATCCGTTTTGTAGACGGAAAGTCTGACAAAACATACCTACATCCTAGTAATGACTCGTGAGAAACACTTCATTATTAAATGGTAGGTAGATAGTATAGGTACAATATGCATTCCTATTAAATATTACATCAACTTCTGCAATCCAATTGATTTTCAACTTTAGCACCACGGTTTAAGGTTGGTATTGACATGGTTGGATCTCGTAATGATGATAATTTTTACCGCGAATTCGTACTGGATCATCTTCTATGGAATTGATGTAGGAAAGTTAAATTATTTCCATCCGTGTTAATTCTGGTTTTAGCTGGAAATTTGTAATACTTAGGTACCAACATCATTATTAAATTCGCTTCTGTAACAATGATTGTTCACAAAATATAAGTAGGTATTGTATTATTATAATTTTTAATTGGAAATTAACTGTGAGTTCGTGAATGATTTTAATGAGCTCAATTCTGTTACGAACTTCGTTAGAAATTCCTAATGATGAGTTGTTCTCACAAATCTTATTATCTATTTCTTAGAAGAATCCATTTGTAATACTCGTACCTAATGATATAGATGCGCAATAATGGCCACCTCAAACAATTTTTTATACTTACAAGTTCAAATTTAATTATCTGGTGAAACTTCACAGACCTGCACCCTAATTACGTAACACACTATCAATCACAATCTGAATCATTTTTAAGCCTGCTAATCCATTGCTTCCTATTTTCGAAAAATTTGTCTGTTAAACGACGTAAATAACGCAATGAATGTTGTTGAACTGTCAAAATGAAAGCCATTCCTACTGTTAGTGAATTACGCAATTACCGCGCTGAAGTTTGATGATCTTAATGATCAGAATTCTAATAAGCGCGTTAATTATCTATGGGAACAGCACCCCAATAGCGTTACACATTTGATCCATTGCTTCATATGTTTGAAAAATTCGTCTGCTCGACAACGTTACTAAGGCAATGAATGTTGTCGAATTGCCAAAATGACAAGCATTCCTATCGTTAGTGTGTTACGCAATTACCGCTGCACAGTGTTGTTTTTGCCTCGAAAAACGGACATCCTCTTTTTATCAACTTATCCGATAGAGCAGGTTATTTTAAGAGTAAGAGTAAAATACCCGTGTGCCAATTTTACACCAAACACGAGTAAAAAAATGTTTAATTTATTTTTAAACTTTTCTAAATTAATTAATTACAAAAACACTACGCATTATTTTACCCTTTTCTTTATTATGTGTAATAAAACTATATAAAAGCTATTTAAAAAAAATACAAAAGAGTACTAACTAGTACAGATGTAAAGAAATATGCTTTTTTTGTGTTTTTAGATTTTGATTTTTCATGGTTGTATCTTTGCTTAGTTGGATTCAATATTTATTGTAAATCATACTCAGATCCCAACCAATCACTAAAAAAATAAACACATCCATATCTCGCGGTATCTAGGAGTAATTCACTTCTAAAGTTTTTTCTGATAATTTTGATTTTAGGGTCATCACTTCACAAAAAATAATAATTTTTGTTTATAGGTTTAAATTTTATGTTGGATTCAATTTAACATAGAATAATACTTATCTACGTATACATATTACCACCCACTCTCATAAATTTTACAAATAATGTTCCTATATATTTTTATTATTTTTACATCGAACTAAACATACAACTAAAGTAAAGTAATTATTTCTAATGTTTTTTCATGCTTTATTGCATGTCAAGCCAAGTTCAGAGATAAACAGGGTGAAGCACACCTTACTCGAACTATTTCGAGCTACTTTCCACCACCTAAATCTATTAGACCTATGAAAATATCTCTAAATTTAAAAATAATTTTGACGCAATTAAAATTTAATTTGACAATCGCGACTCCACGTGGTACTTGTTTGCCCTAGCCCGTGATTTTTTTTTAATGCCGGAGGCGCGCATTGGGGCAGCCTCGACGTGTTTTATATGGAATTTTCCACTTTTTGTATGGAAAATATGAAAAATAATAACCTACATGTAAAGTTTTAGGGGTGTATTTGTTTCGTAGAGGGGTTCGAAATTTTCATCAGTTTTGCGATAGGACACACTATTTTCGAGATATAAGCAAAATATAAGAAAAAAGAGATACATTACTGTTTTTGCACCTGCAGGCGTTAAAAAAAGGCGTAGCATGACGCTTTCTATTTCTTGGAAGACAAGACATAGCTATTTCCATACAAAGTGACATTTCGTTTCTCTATTTTTGACATCGCACCGAAAAATCCTTCTAAAATCCGTAATTTTGTCTTTTGTTTTACCGATCGTTGTCTAGGTCTTTTTATATGTAGACTATTTCAGAAGAAAGTTTTCTATCCCCAACGTCAAAATCACACTGACAACTGTCAGTTGTCTAAGGTAGTGAAGACAATTTGATTTTGTAATCGCCATGCTAAAGACAGTAGAAAACTTTTTACTCGACGGCCGCAAAGTATAAAAATGGAATGGAAAAATGGAATTTTTCACTTTTTGTATGGAAAATGTGAAAAAGTATTACCTACATGTTTAGATTTAGGGGTTTAAGGGTTTCATAAAGGGGGTCGAAATTTTCATTATTTTTGCGATCGGACACACCATTTTCGAGATATAAGCAAAATAAAAGAAAAACGTGAATAAACTACTGAATTTCGTAAAAGTGCAGTTGACTCTTTCTACTTTGCTGCCGTCGTACTGTCTTCACGGATCGTCATTTTTGTCTATTCTTCCGTCGACAAAACCCGTTTCTATAATGGTCATGCTACGCGTGCTGAAGTCGAGGTGTTGTTGAATTTTAGTTCATGACAACTAATTTTATTCCACACCTTTTATTCGCGATTAAAAATAGTCAGATATAGTTAGGTAACCAAAATTATAGGTGATAAATGTCAAATTCAGAATAGCAAAATTGCCACTTTCACTAAATTACTAACTCAGTGCCATCTTAGTGATGTCAAACTTATAGTTAAGTTGTGTCACTTTAGTCTACTTCAGAATGGGAAATCGTCGTTTGACAGGAATAAACAAAATTTTTGTGATTTTTAGTCTAGTTTAGAGAATTTTGTGACAAGAGAATCGGCACCATTAGTAAACTAATAAATATCCAAACAAATATCTAAAAGGCAAAAAAATTGTACATTTATAAAACTAGTAGGATTACTAGCATTATAATTCTGTTTATTCATTTTAATTTAATTTGTTTTTAATTATTTATAAAATAATATAAAAATAGTTGGATTTATCATTAACAATGTGAAAATCAATGATATTGTAACATCTTTCAGATAACCATGTTATTATGTCCTTTATTTATTTTTAAACATATGATTTTACATTTTAAACATTTCTTAAAAATAAATACATATAAACAATTAAAAAATATTAAAAAATAGTAGCCCATCGGTATCGGGAACAGGGCCCCATTATCATGTTGTTGTTTTTTTTTCAATAATAAAACATTTTTTTAAATACGACTTGTGTCAACCCTAGCGCCAAAATTTCAGAATCCTGTAAATTCTAGATACCATAAGATATGGATATGATATTTTAAATAGGTACTTCTTAGTGCTAAAGCAACAGCTTGTCTTGATATTGAATCCAGATTCCATGAAATAAGCCCATAAAAAAATAAAATCGATAATATGTAAAATTTGATGTTACTCACTTCCGGTTAACGATAAAAATTTAGAGTTTGCTTGATAATTTACTTAATATAAAGCATCAAGTAATTGCAATCAAAGATATAACAAAAACCGATTGGATCTAAAGTTATTGCGATTTCTATGGTTTTTATGGAAACCATAGAAAAAAAATGAAAAAAATTATATCTCCAGATTGGGGCAAAATTGTCACTCGGGTGTTCTAGTCTTGCTTTTAAAATGACCTGTTTTATCGGATAAGCTAATAAAATGGGGATGTCCGTTTTTTGAAGCAAAAGCAATACTGTGCGCTGGCCTGTAAAAAACTTGAGACGAAATTCCTTTAATTTATTAAATATTTATTACAATACATCTTATAATATAAATAATGAGAAACTGGAACACGTAGGTACCTAATTGAGTAGAACACAAGAGCGAATAAAAATGTTATTGGAAAATATTACTTGAGGTTAGACAGTCGCTAGCAGGTCAAGCTACACGAACCTGTCAAATTCGTCCAAACGATTTTAAACCTTAAATTAATAAAAAAGGTTAAGCTCAAAATCGAATAAGAAAATCTGACAGTCTGTGGTAACTTGATGTGCTAGCGACTGTACAATCATGAACGAACAAAAAAATACCGACAGAACTCTGTTATGACAGAACTGAGTCCCGTTTATGTGTGAGTTTTGCTGTTTGCGCGCGTCAAGGCTCCCACAAACAGGCGCGACGCGACATGCAACAGCGCGACGCGACTCTATTCGAACAATTTATATGAAAACTTCATTTCCATGAAGTTTTCATATAAATTGTTCTAATAGAGTCGCGTCGCGCTGTCGCCTCGCACCTGTCTGCAGGAGCCTTAATAGACGACCGTCGCGACGCGCGGCGGCGTCGGCCAACTAATATGTGAATGTGTGCGTACAGCAGCCTGTAGGTACAGCGAGCGGGCCGACTTGATTGACACAGTTTTTTGTTAGCGAATATCTATCCGACTTTTTTTGTTCGTTCAAGCGTACAATGAATTACAAGAAATATTGCGTATCAAACAGACAATACTTCATCCTCTCAGACTCTTGATATAAACCTAACAATTTCTTTGAACTCCACTACATTCCAAAAAGCGATCCCGTCTATTGTCACAATAAATACCTACCTAATAACAACAATCTGCCTAGCATTTTCCCAACTATGTTGGGGGGTCGGCTTCCAGTCTAACCGGATGCAGCTGAATACCAGTACTTTACATGGAGCGACTGCCTATCTGACCTCCACAACCCAGTTACTGGGCAACACGATACCCCTTGGTAAGACCTACCAACAGTCACAAGAAATCATACCGACCTATTCTTATCAACCTTACCGACTGTCGTCAGTGGCAGACGTGTTTTTTTTGTTATTTTATTTTGCTCAATTATATAAAGCAATAACTTGTGCAATATTAACTAGTAATGTGTTAAAAATAAGGACTAAAGTGGAGTGAACTGTTTTGGTGGAAATAATACGCGAGCGTGACATCGCGTCGTCCGAGAACGCCGAGGTAGGCTCTTCCTCACCTGGAGGGAAAGAGACGGGCTGCGAAAAAGTCATAATTCGTCTCTGTCGCGCCGCTGTGAGCCGCGAAGTGCTCGGTTTGATCATCAAAATTTGAATGATTGTTCGCGATACCTACTAATAAAAATGTCGAACAATTGTGGCGCTTGTGCTTCACCCATAATTGATGATTACTTGGAATGTGCCAATGATAAATGCATGAAGAGGTATGATATAGCCTGTCTCGAAATAAATAAAGATGCGTTTAAGGCGTACACCCAGACATATATAAAGAAATGGTTATGTCCGGAATGTATCTGTGCTAAGCCAAAAATACGCAACAGTGAAACCCCGGTCCGCATTAATATACCAAACCCTAATGCCATCACACCGGTAAACAATGTAAGCAGTCAGCGCGGAAGTCGGACTCAGTATTCACCCATAACTATGGATTCTGATGCCCTACTACTCCAAGAATTGAGAGAATTTAAAGCTGACATGATAGCTCGTATGGACAGTCAGGCAAATGCGATATCGCTTCTACTTAATCAATATTCCCAAACAAAAACTGAGTTGGCCAACATAATTAAAATGATGGGGGTACTCGAAGAAAAAGTAGAAGCTCAGTTAACTATACTAACTCAGTACAATCAAACCCACGAAATAGCAGCTGATGTTCCCGAAAATCCTCCCTCTCCATCTTCTTTTGCCGAGGTCGTAAGTCAACAGAATAATGCTATCGCTTCCAAAAAATCGCTTCATACCTACATCAAAACTCAAAAGGTAAACAAATGTGGAGCCACGAAATCTGCCGAAATTTTACCAGAAAAAGCTTCGTGTAGTACTAGCTCACTGGTGACTACTGAACTACCAAACGATGAAGAAGAGAAGATCGAATCAGGATGGGTGACTGTTCAAAACAAAAAAAAAACAAATAACAGGCAACCTAAAGAGGTCAGAGTGGGTACAAATACAGAGTTGAAGGCGATTCAAGTTAGTGATCGTAAAAAATATCTACACGTTTGGCGATTGCATCCGGATACCACTCTTGAAGCAGTAGCCGATCACGTGAAAAATGTATGTGGACTAGATGTTCAAATAAAGGTGGACAAAATCAAACACAAAATCGTGAGAGATTATTCGTCGTTTGTTGTTGGAGTACCAGAAAAGTGTTTTGGTAAGTTGAACCAGGCCGAAATCTGGCCAATGAATGTAGAATTCAGTGAGTGGATATGGTTTCGGAACTCAAATAGAACAAAATCAAGCATATTATAGCCATAACAGCAACATTGAAATGTATTATCAAAATGCAAGAGGTCTTCGTACAAAATTAGAAATCTTTAGAAATAACATATTATCATTTAATTCAGACTTATACGCTATAACGGAATCAGGCTGCAATGAATCCATTCAAGACGCAGAAATTATCCCTCAAGGATATAAAATAATACGTTGTGATCGAGTGGATGGGCGTAAGCAGGGTGGAGCGTTTCTCGTGGCCACACACCGCTTCGAGCTGCGACAGGTACTTGTCTCGGACGCGTCGATAGACGCCTGCGTGTTTGAAATTGTTTGTGCAACGGTTCATCTAAAGAATAGATTTTTGTTTTTATGTTGCGTTGTTTATATTCCTCCAGGGAGTTCGGAGAATGATTATATGATTTTGTTTAGGGTAATAGAAAATATGTGTAATAGATATAAACAAATGATAGTTATTGGAGATTTTAATTTACATTCTTGTCCGGTAAATATTAGCAATTATTATGAATGCTTTATGTCATATTGCGAGTTCACTCAGGGTAACATGGTACCAAATGTCTTAGGCCGACACCTGGATTTGGTTCTGAGTACGGGTTTTAGCGGAGAAGTGTCAGTGGTGATGGCGGGCGAGGCGCTCGTTCCTGTCGACCCGTACCACCCGCCACTAGCGGTGTGCGTGCGCCCCGCGCCCTCAGCCCCCGCGCTTTCCCCGCCTTCGCCCGCTGCCGAATCCCGTTTTGACAGCGCGTGCAATAGCAGACCGCAGTGGAATTTTTATAAAGCAGATTATCAATTATTGTATTCGATGTTAACTTCTGCTGACTGGAGTGCAATGTATGAAATGCATGACTTGGAAGACATTTTAAATATATTTTATGTGAAATTAGGCCGTATTTTAGACGAATGTGTACCAAGGAAAAAGTTTACCCAGGAAAACTCACGTTATGTGTATCCCGAATGGTACACCGCAGAAATTATTAAAGAGATCAAAATTAAAGCAAAACTTCACAAACTGTTTAAAAACTCAAAACGTGATTGTGATTACGAAGAATACGCTATATGTAGGGCCCGGATAAAAAAGTCTATAGAAATTGCTCACAGAAACCATAAAAGTAAAATTCAAAATCAGTTCGCTAAAGATCCAAAATCATTCTGGCAATATATTAGATCAAAAAAAAGTAGAGTGAATAGGCAAAGTATTATAAAAGATGGGCAAAATCTCACTGATGAGCAGTGTGCTAGGGAATTCGCAGATTTTTTTGAGTCGGTATACAGTCAGGAACCACCGCAACTAGACGTTCAGGCGGCGATGGCAGAGTTCGGCAGTGCTACCAGTGCTCGGGTACATATAGAGACCTTGAGTCTCAAAGATGTGCAGGATGCGCTGGCGAACCTCAAGCCAAAACGATCATCTGGCCCTGACGGTATACCAGCATTTCTCTTTAGAGATTGTGCTAGAGTTTTAGCAAACCCGCTGCATTACATATATAACACGTGCTTAAAGCAATCCATGTTCCCGGATCAGTGGAAGACGACACGTGTCGTTCCAGTACCCAAGGGTAAAGCAGGTCCAGATGTCAGCGGTTATAGACCAGTCGCAGTGTTGTCGACGCCGGCAAAAGTTTTTGAAGCCGCTATTCAACGCTGCATACAGGGGCAAGTACGGGCGCAACTGTCGGACGCGCAGCACGGCTTTCGGCCCGGACGCAGCACTTCCACCAACCTGCTTAACTTCATGGCACAGGTTATACCGGCAGTCGACGCTGGAGTACAGGTAGACGCGGCGTACTTTGATTTTAAAAAAGCCTTCGACACCGTGGACAATGATGTCTTATTAAGAAAGCTGGCAGATATAGGATGTACGCCGCACTTGCTGCAGTTCTTTGTCAGCTATATGAGAGACCGTAAACAGTACGTTGACTACAATGGGTACGAGTCGAGGCCGTACTTCACCAGGTCCGGAGTAAGCCAGGGCAGCAATTTGGGGCCTCTTGAATTTATCATAATGATAAACAGTTTGCCGGAGGTCGTCAGACATGGCTCATGTTTATTGTTCGCAGATGACCTCAAGTTGCTGCTCGAGGTAAGGGATGAGTCAGACTGTGAGCGACTCCAGGGTGACATTGATAGAGTGGTGAAATGGAGCCATGACAATAAGCTGTACTTCAACGTGTCCAAATGCTCGGTAATATCCTTTGGTCGTGCGCGCACCCCTATCCGCTATGAGTACAAAGCAGAGGCGATACCCATGCAGCGAGTAACGCAGGTGCGGGATCTAGGGGTATATCTCACTCCAGATCTTACGTTTCGCGAGCATGTCATTAAGATATGCAAGAAAGCGTACAGAAACCTCGGCTTTGTACTAAGGCAGTCACAGGGGTTCACTAATATTACGACTATAAGGGTGTTATACGACACTCTAGTCAGGAGTCACTTGGAGTATGGTGCGGTCGTATGGGCTCCACATGAAGCCAAGTACTCTATCATGGTGGAGCGCATACAGAACAAGTTCACGCGTCACTTGTACTTTAGACTGTACGGGGTTTATCCATTGTACCCGCTGATGTACCCCACCCTGTTTGTACTGGGCATGGTCGGGTACAATGAGTTAAGGGTGCGACGACAGTTTACTCTTGTCGTCTATTTAATTAAACTACTCCGGGGCAAGGAGCACAATCCGGGCGTGCTTCAGTGCTTGCGGTTGTCTGTTCCGGACCGCTACGTGTGGAGGCGGCGGCGCCCGCCACTGCTGGCTGTGCCAACTGCCCGAACCAACCTGCTGGCCAAAGCACCTCTCACGCGAGCAATTCGTACTGTTAACGGAATTCAGAATAGGTTGGACATTTTTTCGTGTTACTTTAGTGAACTTGCAAAAGTAAGTTTATATATAATATGTTACGAAAGCAACAATTAGTGTAATTTTATGTTTATTGTTTATGAATATTACATTGTTATAATTATAATGTTGTATTGTATTAGTTATAAGTAATTTGGTGTTAATGTATTGTGTAGTTATTTGTAATTGTTAGTAATAGTGTTATTTAAAATAGTTAATATTATAAGCAGGCTTAGCTATCGCATTAGGTTTCTAAACCTGTAATGATAGTTTAAGAGTTTTTAAATAAATAAATAAATAAATAAATAAATAACATTAGTAAGTAACTAGGTAAATAAAATAACAAACTATTTCACAAATGAACACAATTTTTTTATAATAAAACATCGTCCATGAGTCCGTGATGTGATTCCAGGTAAAAGCAATGACAATTAAATTAGTTTTGCAAAAAACTCAGACGAAAACGTCGAAAAACAATTAATAAAATGAGTCCACAAAAAGTCGAGTATGTTTTTTAGTTATTATTATCCGTCTTGGTATGTCGTAAGTAAATTCGAAGTAAAAGAAAAAAAGTTAAAATGCGGTCGATATCACGTTTCTCTGAAATGATATCGGACGTTATTAAAATTAATTCTGGTAAGTCGGAAAGGTATTTTGTAGAACGTTATAATAATGATATTTCCATACTTAAAAAGGTATGCAATTATGTATAGTAAAGAAAATGTAGTGACAAAAATTTTAAAGACTATGCATAGCTGGATTGGTCATGTTGAGAGGATGAATGAAAGGCGCCTAGCTAAAGGTATTTACAAGGCAGATGTGAGTTGAAACGCCGTTTGAAGACGCTCTAGAAGGACATATACCTAGCGACCTTATTGGTGATGTTCTTCAGAAAGGTCAGGTGCGTAGTACTTGCAACCGGCGGCGTGGTATCTGATCAGATGTATGAACGTAAACGAAGCAAAAGGAGTATGTAAGGATCGTAGCAGATGGCGTTCTGTGGTTTCTGCCTACCCCCATCGGAAGAAACCGCGAGTTTATGTAAGTATGTGTATGTATGTTAAAAAGATATTACGTTTTGTTTGGCATTCCGTTGCAGTTTTTCAGCAATAATTTCAGTGACGTCTGTCGTTATGCTGTGTGACGCATTGGATCGATTCCTGAAAGTCTCTGCTTTGATTTCAGTTCGTAATAATGTATGGATGGTTATTAGTTATCAGGTAGGTACGTAGTTGGGTAATTACCATAACCACAGTAGACACATAAGGAACTAAAGCTATAACAAAGGTTATATACTTGTTCGCGCATTACCCATTGTCTGTATGTAGGTACACCTGGGTACATAGCCGACGAACCAGTCACCGTGCGTAATGTTGAATGCAGGGTAATGATTGTTCAAAAGAGTTACCGTGGCCCTGGCGCACAGGCAACTGAAGGAACACGGGTGGGTTTTAATCAGTAAGAGTCTGACACGCCCTTCCGCTCCGCCCAGAGCGGGAGAGGTCATTTGATGAATTGCCACGGAAAAAACAAAAAATATTGGTAATAGCTTAGTTAGGTACCTACTCATATTTTACCTATTATAATTTTAATCAACCAGAAAATTTCCAATAAAAATCCTACAAAACGCTTTGGACTTCGAACGCTTAAGGTGGATCCTCAGCTGAAGCCCCCCAAATTTAAATTTTCTTTGGTTTTTTGCAAATTGCAGCTCTGTTTTACGTCGTATTTTGATCAAAATGCGATTCGCGACTGTAGGAATGATAAATTTATTGAATAATAATGATCAATTTCATATTGACAATCGTCGAACTTTGGAAATTTGTTCCAGCTAAGAATTTTCGAAAAAATCTTTATTTATTTAACCATTTATGTACACACATATATAAACAGACAAGAAGAAGGGAACAGAAAAATACGTACAAAGGTGATGCTTATTTCTAAAGCAATCTCTTCCAGCATACCTGCGATAGGAGAGTATATTCAAGAGATATAGACAACGTGCGTAAGAGTAGAAGGGAAAACAAAATACATAAAATCTTAAATAATTTTCCATTTTAAATATAAACATACAATATGAGAATATACTTACATACATACATACTTCTAAAATAAATATCACTAAAATATATAAAAATATAATGAAATTAAAGGAACAATATAATATAATTAATTAGGTGATATAATAGTTAATTAATTAATTATGTTATAATTATTAGGTGGAACAAATAAATATATCAATCCAAGTTTTATCAGTCCAAGTAGAAGTCGCAGATCTAACTGATTTCGTGGATATCTCAAGTTCGGTGAATCTTTAAACTTATCTATAATTTATTTTTTTACTATTATACTTACATTTCTTCTTACAGGTGAGAACCCAATACAACAATGTAGTCACGAGACATCACCTAAAAACCAAGGCGAGGTTGAAGTAATTTTTAACATGATTAAAATCTCTGTAAATCTAGCCAAATGAAAAACTTGAGCAATAAGTTTTTTTTAGGAATATTGAACATGCGGTCAAGCGCTGTGTGAAGACAGAAACGTGAATTATAATAATTATAAAAATGAAAAAGAAAAAAAATATGACTAATTAAAAACATTTCCATTTTGTATGACACCACAAACAAAATATTTTTAAACTGTCTTTTTGACTGCCAGGGTTCAAATTTATACCTGTCGATTAACGTGAATGATTAACAAGTCCCAAGTAACGAGTCTGAGTATCGGCACTTGTATCCTACAGAACAATAAATTCATGCTGCTGTTCTTACAAACTCAAACTCAAAGCATTTATTTCAATTAAACCATTTACAGGCACTTTTGAATTGTCAAAGAGTCGGTCAGTTAGTCAGAAAGTTGAAGCTAGTTGCCCATTCCAAAATGTAGATCTCTATGGAGAAGAACAGGCAAGAAACTCCAAGGACACTCTTTTTAAATCAAGATATTACAAAATCCTGGGTACATTATTCTTGTTGCTTCTATATGCGAGAACAATGAAAAAGGAAATATATTAAGAAACAATTCAAAATATAAGATTAATAATAAAAATAAGCCGTGGCAGTTAAGAGATGACCAGTCTCAACTGACGGCGCCCGTTCACGAACATGACGCGTGGATCAGCACCATCCAGCTCAACCATTTTGTAGGGAACCGAATGATCTAACACACGCGCCACCAACAATGAGACATTTAAGAGAGCATGACAGCTTTTATAACCCCCCATTTATAATTAAAAACTGTTTTAGCACTTACCACCATCATGATTCATGAATGCATGAATATTTTCATTTCAATATCCGCAATGGAATAACACTTCCCGGAGATTTTATTAACATTTTATGTTAAATCTAGAAAGTTAGGTATTACAAATGTAAATGAGGCATTGCATGATAAGCAGAGACGACGCCGACGACGAGATGACGCCTGTTAAGCAGAGCACCTGCCATCTTATCTCTACACCACCCTTGGTTGACTGGTAGAGAATGCCTAAGGTATAAAGGCCGCCTTTGTATGTTATTGGGTGCGAGAAGTTTAAATAAATAAATAAATATACTTGAATACCTATCCATATATGATGTAATCTAGTGACATCCATATCGCGACTAGGGCATGAATCTCGGAATCTCGGAATATTGCAATATCGGAATCTCGGAACGCAAGTTCCGATATTACAATTCCGATACTGAGTGATCCAATATCGGAATCAGAAAAACAAAAAATTTAGTTTTAAACTAAACCTATATTTTACCTACTTGTGTAGCGCCGAGCGCGATAGCGAGCTTAACCGTATTCCTGTTGCCAGGCCTTGCAGTCTCGACATAGATAGCGACAAAATCGGTCGTTAAGTCGTATCGTTGTCAAATTCCTTTAATAGATAAATAAAGTTGAAAATCTATTAAAGGAATTTGACATCGATACGACTTAGCGACATATTTTTGTCGCTATCTAATGTCGAGACTGTCGGCCCAGCTCGCTAATCATGCGATACAAGAGCTTTAATAGTGTTAGTTGTCTGTCTCGCTCACTCATTACCTGCGCGTGTACGTCTTGCTTATTCGCACAAACGAACAAAATATCCTGTCAATCAGTTGCGCTTGTGGACTGTATAAGTTAAGACGTGTTTGTATTTTATGTGGCTACATGCAATGTCGCTTTAAAATATGTAAGTACAAATTATTATCTAATTGTTGTTTTCCAATTCAATAGAAATATCAGTGTTTAAATGATTTTATAATTGTGCTAGGTGCTAGCTCAAAATAAAACAAAAACCGCCGAAAGTGATTCTTTCGTTCGTAGACTTTTAGGTTGCTAGTTTGTATTGGATCGTAAAAAGATGGTTTCTCCATTTACATTTCGTGAAATAAAATTGTTAAAAGATAACTTCTGTTTACAATTTTATTTCACGAATTAACACGAATAATAATTTATTAAATAAAGCGGAAAACTAAGGCCAAACCGCGAAGTGCCAGATATGTATAAAAAAACTAAACACTACTGGTGGGTTTACTACGGGCTTGCACACGCGTTTACGAACTGTGCACTCAAACACTGCAGTTGGACCCCCTTCATCGGAGAGTACTCCAAGCACATCAACATCACAAGAGCAGACGACAAAGCTCAAGAAACGGAAGCTAATGACTGAATACTTCAGGTCTTCAGAATCAGTGGAAGCTGTTGTTTCTCGAATGACCGCTTTAAATGGTGCTACTTTCAGATTATTTTCTGAAAGTCAAGATCTCCGGCAACTCTTCAAAAAAAGTGGATACGACTTACCGAAAACGCCAAATACTATTGCGAAACTGGTTCTTGAACATGCCGAAGTCAAATGTGAAACAGTGAAAACCATAACGCTCATGAATTATAAGAAGTTTTGTTGATTCTGAGTCAGGTAGTTTAATTAGTAATAAGTATAGGAAAATAATGAGAAATATGCGATTTAATAAATACAGTAGACATACTTAATAAACAACCAATTTTTTAACCAAATTAAAGAATACTATTTAAAAATGTTTTTTATTGTACTAAATCCAACCTCATACCGAATTTGTGCAATTTATAAATAAAATGTGCAATTTCTAACGAAATAACGAAATTCCGATATTAATATCGGAATTCCGATATTGAGATCTAATATCGGAAATCACTATCGGAGTTGAAAACCTTCCGATATTACATGCCCTAATCGCGACCCCTTCGTGCCTCGGAACGCACGTTAAACGGTTGGTCTCGGCTGTAATTTGTAGATCTTTAGACCCGAAAGTCTGACAACCAGTCTTAATAAGGGGCATGGGCGCCTGCAAGTTTATTTTCAGGGGGTGCATCTTCAGCTCTACAAATCGAGCTCGATCATTTTTGCACTTAGGTATGTTAGGTTATTGTTTGTCCATTCAAACAAGGAGTAATTTTGTCAACTTATGCAGATACAAATAAGAGAATGTAGGATTCAAGAGCGAGCAAAGCGTGCTCGATAATGGTAGCACCCCGCCTAAGGTCAATTAGATTTTCGGAAATAGGAGTTCGGTACTTTGTTGACTAATGCACAAAATCTTTATAATTGAGAGATTGCAGAATGCAAGAGCGAGCGGAGCGAGCTCGAAAATTGTTAAAACCTCGTCTCGAATAGGTTAAGTTCTCTATTATTGTATTAGGTGTTTTCGGATATTGTTTTAGTTTTTAATATTTTTACACCTACAATTTATTTTGAAGCCAGGACGGTGTAAGTGCACCCCCTTACACCTCGCTCCCGGCGCCCATGCTAAGGGGTATCGTATTACCCAGTAACTGGGTTGTGGAGATCAGACCGGCAGTCGCTCCATGTAAAATAGGTATTCAGCTGCATCCGGTTAGACTGCTAGCCGACTTTAACATAGTTGGGAAAAAGCTAGGCATATGATGATGATCTGATGTAATCTAGTATCTACCTGAACGTTCGCGGAAGGCGGTTATTATTACTAGAGTTATAATGCGGTCACTGGTTATAATTATGGGCTATAATGATAGCAACACATGTATCATACCTACTTTGCATACATGTATGTGTTGTTGTAAACATTATAAGCAAATTCTACGTGATAATTATAGTAATTTGAACATTGCGAGATCCGCAACGTAGTTCTAATTCTACGAAACATACATTACCTAAGCCTGATAATTATTTTTAGAAAAGGGGGGAGGGGGGGTCATATTTCAGCGGCATACCGTCCACTGCTGAAAAAGGACCTCCCGCTGAAATAGCTGCTTTTTCTACCTAGAATATTTAGGCTAAACCTAACTTTAATGAGTCATAAAACGCCATTGATGGAAACGTACTCAGCCTTACCAATACCTCCTAATTACCTCTTCGCATTTCAGTAGGCAGTTAGGGACATGTGTATTCTATATTATATATATATTTATTTTATTTTTAGCCTATTTTGTCCCACTGCAGCTCAAAGGTCTCCCTTTCTCCTTTCCACTCCTCTCGGTCTTGAGCTAGTGTGGACCAATCCTGTCTGTAGGCGTCAAGAACGTCCCGCCATCTTCTCCTGTGTATTCTATAACTTTAAGCAAAACATTACTGGCATATTCAGTCACCAAATCGGACAAGGAACCGGGGTCGTCGGAAATAGTTGATGTTTAGTAATAAACTGATGGATGTTTTCGAATGAAACTTAATTTGATAAATGAACTGTTTGTTTTCTATTAATTAATTTAAATTTTATTCGAAAACATCCATCAGTTTCTTACAAAACTTCAACTACATCCGACGACCCTGGTTACTTATCCCTTTTGGTGACCGTACATGTACGTAAATTGTTTGAAACCCCACATTAGTTATAAAGTCGAAGCATTAACTCTTTGAGTCCCGAGGTCGCGAACTCGCGATATCGAACAAGACACAATAGATAATCATTGTGTCTCATTAAGAGTGATTTTAGAGGTTAATAAGTCAACCCTACTCTACCCTAGTATAAGAACGTATGCGTTCTTATTTCCTCCAGATGGAATATACTTGTAGTTTCACAAATAAAAACACAAATCACTCTGCTAATATTAAATTTATTAATCAACTTCAGTTAATATTTCACACTTGTACACGTACACGACATTAATCATCGACCTCACAAGTCGACAGTCCACCCGATAGTGTGCTCCTGCGGCAATCTCTGTCTAAGGTATCATTCTGACAACCGGAAGTCAGCAGTTCAATATTTATTACAGATAATATTTAAAACATTATGTTGACAGGAAGTCAAATCAGAGTTTGTTAGAACATTTGATATTATTAAATGACAACAGGTACACAGGAAGTCAATGCACGCTAACAGCTCGGCCATCTGACATTCGGTTACGTCCTCGTACCGAACAAAAATGTATGATAGAAAAAACAAACAAAAACAACAATCTCTGCTATAAAGATTAGTAACACTCATTTAATTCATGTAAGACAAATAATTCTAAACAATTATAAATGACACAGGCTCAATTCAAAGAATACATAAAATAATCAGATTTCATTTGAAAATATAACTATAAATAGTTATTGATTAGTAATATACCTACTGATAATAACATAATTCATTCAAGGTTTACAAAATTTAAGGATACATAAAATGTATGTATAAAAAAAAAAAAAAAAAAAAAAACTAATCATTATCACATTCAATATGCGCTACATCTGTCTCATTTGAAACCCCACTGTTCCCCTCGTCTGAACTACTTGCTAAATCAGTACTAAGATTAAGCCAAGGCCGCAATTTATCTCTAGCTACAATAGTTTCGTATTTATGATTATGTTTTCTAGTAATGGGTGTATCTTCTACTAAGAAACGGTCATTGGGGAGTGTTTTAACAATACGATAGGGTCCTTGATATTTTGCTACTAATTTCTTAGATTTACCATCGTTTTTATTAATTTCCCTTTCTATCCTTACTAAATCTCCTTCTTTATAAATGGTTTGATTAGTTATTTTCCTATTTTTATTAAAACGTTTTCTATCTTTTTCTTGTTGTTTTCTTATAAGTTCTCCTGATTTTTCGCGCATTTCAGCTATTTTGTCTACTAAATTATTATCTGACGTATCAATAATAATATCACTTAAAATAGACTCTGAAACATTCATAACCTTAAATCCGAAAAGTAGCTCTGAGGGACTTTTTTGTGTAGTTTTATGTTTTGTGGTATTAATCCCTATTTGTATATCTGGCACATATTCATCCCAAGTCCTATCATCTTTGCCATGAGTCTTAGTGGAAAGGGCATCTAAAATCGTTCTGTTAAATCTCTCAACTTGGCCATTAGCCCTTGGCGTTGCAACAGCATTCAGAATATGCTTAATACCAGTCTCTTTAATAAACTTACTAAAGATGTTACTTGTAAAACATGAACCTCTATCGGTTATCAATCGTATGGGAGCACCAAAATAACTGATATGTTCCCTTATAACTCGAACAGTTGTGGTTGCTTTAGTATTCCTAACTGGTGTGATATTTGTATATTTCGTAAAGCCATCAACAATAACAAGTAAGTAACAATTGCCACGTTTACTACGTACAAACGGTCCTAAGTGGTCCGCATGTATCGTATGAAACGGTTTTTCCACTTTTGGTATAGGATGAAGTTCACCTTCATGGGGACCACCAGGTACTTTGTGATGCGCGCACTCAAGGCAAGCGGCAACATACTTTTTTACGAAACGTCGCATCTTTGGGAACCAAAATGAATCCCTAATCCGAGCTAACGTTTTATCGAATCCAAAATGACCAATGTCATCGTGGTTTTTCTTAAGAATTTGCCATCGAACTGCTTTTGGGACGGCCCATCGAAGACCGTTCTCTAATATGCGATAAACGCGACCATTCTTGATTTTAAAATTATTATGGACTTCGACAATTTTATCAATTTCTGGATTGGTCAATATATTTTTAATAGACATTATTTCATCGTCTATGGATTGGGCGGTACTTAACCAATTATCTGTTTCAATATTGAGGATATCAAAGATGTGGCTTTCTGGAATAGGGGGTTCGATGGGATGTCGACTCAGAGCATCAACGTGCATCATTTTACTTCCCGATCTGTATTCGATATCGCAATCATATTCCTGTATTTGTATCCACCAGCGAGCTATTCGAGGGATAAGATCTAAGAGCTGGAAAATTTGAAACTGCATTGATCTTTCTAGCACCAGGACGGACACCATCAGGGCCAATTTCGAATCCTAAAAAATCTATATTTCTGTAAAAGAAGTGACATTTACTTAGCTTTAAGGTTAAACCTCCCTCTCGAAATAACTGCAAAACTTGACGAAGTCGGGAAAGACCTTTTTCAAAGCTATGCGCAGGAACTAATATGTCATCCATATATATGACAGCAAACTTTATCTTTGCGTCAGCTAGGATTTTGTTTATTGTTCGCTGGAAAACTGACGGAGCGTTAACTAGGCCGAACGGCATTCGCAAATATTCAAATTGACCATGCGGCGTCACGAATGCAGTTTTAGTTCTAGACTGCTCGGAGATCGGTATCTGATAGTAACCAGAAGCAAGGTCTAATGATATAAAATACTCATGACCAGCCAACAGATCAATTTGATCGTCTATGCGAGGAATAGGGTAGTGGTCCTTTATTGTTTTACGATTGAGTGCTCTGTAATCGACGCAAAGACGTTTTTCACCAGTCTTCTTCTTGACTAACACTATTGGACTTGCATAAGGGGATGATGACTCTTTAATAATGTTAGCATCCAGCATTTCTTGGACCATATCTCGGACTAGTGTTCTCTCAGAATAGGACATTCGATAAGGGCGATAAGCAACAGGTTCAGAATCCTTAAGTTTAATTTCCATCTCGCTCACAGTTGTATAACCAAGATCTTTAAGATTTTTAGAAAAACATTCTTTATATTCACTTATCACGGATTTTAAATTATTGAGTTCTGTATCAGTTAAAGAGTCACCATAATTAATAGAATCATTGTCTTCGATATCGGCAATGGTTAATTGAAATACGCGGTTAACATTATTCAGAGGTATGGCGCGAGCAATTAAAATATCTTGTTTGAATGCGATGGTATTTAATGTTAAATTTTGTACTAGTAATCTACCTACACCGTTCATCAAGGTGTATTCTCCAGGCAAAAGATAAAATTCCGATCCTATTCTTCCCCTCACAGAACCATTTATAAAAATCTGACCAGTAAAAACCCCATCTGAATGAACTGGTATAGACTTCATTTCATGACTGGAAACATCAGTTTCCTCAGAAATCATCAGAAACACTTTATTCGTCCTTTGAAATATAAGACGAGATGGTGTCTTAGTTATTATAATACCAGGAAGCTCGGTAAAAGAGTGACCCAAAAGCATTGGATATTTCAAAACAGAGTCATCCACTACAAGAATATCAACGGTTTCCCTAATTCCCTGAATATCTATAGTCGCCCGAACTTTACCTACCGGCTGCACTAAATTATTACCTAGTCCTTTCATTAGGGGTAAATCACAATGGTCTAAATGTAAATTAAAATCTTTTGCTTCAGTTTGTCGCATTATCGAACATTCACTACCAAGATCAACGTAACAAGAGATGGGAAAATCATTCAGTTTTGCAGTAACAATATATTTATCATTTGGGTCGTAGATTTTCGGACTACTGATGCGGGTGGTACAGTCCACCTTTAGAACCTGTTTTTCTTGCCCTGCTCCGACGGGTTTAGAATTTTCGCGACTCCTTTGCATGATATTGGGACAATTAGCCGTGACGTGTCCGATCTTATGACAATTATTGCATTTTTCGATAGGTTTAGGACATTTAAAGCTGGGATGACCTTCTACACCACAATTAAAGCATCTAATTGGTGGTCTAATTACCGTTGAATTCAATTTATTATCTGATTGATTTGTTTTCTCTGATTGTAACCCTAAAATTTTCTTATTATCATTTCTACTCTTTAAGTTATTGCCATTGTTTTCTCTTGCCTGACCCACTTTAACAGATTTCAGGTATCTAAAGACTTGCTCAGGTGTATCATATTGTGCTGCTTGAGCTCCTACTTTAATGGCCCTATCTTCTATGCCGTATAGTATGCAATCTACTGCCTTTTTTCCCGTTATCTGACATCTATGTAACAAGTTAAGCTTAGAGTAATAGTACTGTTCTAAAGGTTCCCCATATTTAGCCCTCAATGTAAGCATCTCCGTCAATAACTCTGCGTAATTTTCTCTACATGGAAACGATTGAAAAAGTTTCGTCTTCCATTCTGACCAGGTAAATTTTACGCTAGGTAGACTCTGATACCATGATTTGGCTAAACCAGTGAGCTTCGGAAGTGCATAGTGAATGATTTCCCGTTCTTCTAATTCATATATGTCTGCGCATTCCTCGACTTTATTGATCCAATTTAAAATACTCTGATTTTTGGACATGGGGTCAAATTCTGGAATAACATTACTCATATTGGCCAATTTATGACTGCCTGATTTCGAAAACCCCTTAAGCGCATCAATAAATTGCAAAAACATATTATGATTCGAATTCTCATACCCGGTTGTTCCTTGCGCCTGATGACTGTGATGACTACTGCTCCTCGAACGAATTTCATCACGTGACCTGCTTCTCGAACGCCTTTCATTGCGTGACCTGCTTCTGGAACGCCTTTCATTCCGTGATCTGCTCGATCTCGCTCGGTCGGGTATATTTCGTGATGAAGTATAGCTTCTCAATGGTCCCCTCAATTCATCCTCAGTGTAATCCAAATTATGCATTGGTCTTATGTCCAATTCCCTGTTTCTAGAGCGTCGCTCAAGCTCACCGCTCATCATATCATTTGTACGTTTACTGGAAAACCTCGGCCGCCGCTCAAGCTCATCGGCACGGGGCTCACCAGCAAACGCACGGCTTGTACTCGGCTGTCGCTCAAGCTCACCAGCACGAGACTCGCCAAAAATCAATTGGTTCCCACCCGGTCGTTGCTCAAGCTCATCGACACGGGGCTCACCAGCTAACGCACGGCTTGTACTCGGCTGTCGCTCAAGCTCACCAGCACGAGACTCGCCAAAAATCAATTGGTTCCCACCCGGCCGTTGCTCAAGCTCATCGACACGGGGGTTTCCTCTCATTCTAAGAATCTCACCGTCATTGCATCTACGTCGGTTCAGTCTCTCAACTTCACTTCCTTGTCGACCTCGCTTTGGTCCATATGGTAGAATAGGGCTACCAGGTTCCGAATTATTTGTATCCATTTTGGTTCTGAATCTCAAAGTAAGCGTTACTATCATCATTCATAACGAACATTTAAAATAATGGTATTAAATATCTCCAAAATGATTCAAAAATATTTTTATTATAGTTGGTGAAACACAACACGTTAATTAAAATGAGGAAAAGGGACCCAGATTATTACCTACTGTGTTTAGAAAGAAAGACATTATCATATCTACAGTAGGAGTAAAAATAAATAGCAGTGCACTAGTACTGGTAGGTACTGGCACCGAATCTGAGCAACGAACGAAAAGCGAATAATTTGACATGTTATAAACAAGGTATTTTTTTTTTTTTTTCAAACAATACTATTACCGATTTATAACAAAATAAAGTAAATTTCTTTGCAGAACAGGGTCAACATTAAAATTGTAAATCCATAATAAATAGTAATAAAACAAAGTCGCTTTATGTAACTTCTTTCTTCGTAAAACGGAAGTAATTTGAAAATATCATAAATAATTAACTATAGTTAACACTAAACACAGTACCAAGTAATTTATTTTTTTGCGTTACTTACGTTTTCTTAGATGACACAGAAGCGTATTTTGCGTTCATCCCACTTCTGAACTATAAGAACGTATGCGTTCTTATTTCCTCCAGATGGAATATACTTGTAGTTTCACAAATAAAAACACAAATCACTCTGCTAATATTAAATTTATTAATCAACTTCAGTTAATATTTCACACTTGTACACGTACACGACATTAATCATCGACCTCACAAGTCGACAGTCCACCCGATAGTGTGCTCCTGCGGCAATCTCTGTCTAAGGTATCATTCTGACAACCGGAAGTCAGCAGTTCAATATTTATTACAGATAATATTTAAAACATTATGTTGACAGGAAGTCAAATCAGAGTTTGTTAGAACATTTGATATTATTAAATGACAACAGGTACACAGGAAGTCAATGCACGCTAACACTAGGTATGTTGAAAGTGTTGGTAAAAGCATCCCAAATGACCCGACCACCAATCCATTAGCAATCCCCGAGTGATCCCTTTTATAATGGAGCTACGGGCCGTCATAATGAGAAGGATCATTACCGCCGCAAATTAGCATAGACTGTTTTCTCGTGTCACAACTCACGATCGACAATATATATATGTAGGTGAAACGCCACGTGAAACTGAACATATTTTGAATTTAGGCCCACTTGCACCGCCAATCACTAAACACATTTAGTGCTAACCAAGCTTTAGTGTTTAAAACATATTCACTTTTTGTCAAATGTTTGAAGATGACAGAGACAAAATGATGTTTAAAACTCGTTTAGCGCTAAACGTGTTTAATGATTGGCGCTGCAATTGCGTCTTAGTACTTTGACAAATTAATGGGCATGGTTTGCAAAGTTTCTCTCTACATGTACATGCATGCTCATGCCAAAATAATAGCCATAGCGACTAGCAACAGCTATTCGTATATAAGAGTGAGTATGTAAGTATCGTGTTTAAAAGGCGAAAATGCCAATGAAGGTCGCGTAATTCCAAGTTTCTTAGGTTTTTTGCAATCTGTAGGTTAGTATTAGGTTGTATGTTGATCCGACTGCCGGCCACCGTAGGCGCGGGCTTGCTGACGGCGAGCAATGGGCAGCTCGCCGTCCGGCAAGGACCAGGCCCGGGTCGACGGCGTGTTGTGTTCCACGCGCGGCGGAAAGAGTTGTCAGCATAATTGACGGGGTCCGATAGGGCCGATGCCTGCCGGGGTCGCGGATTGTTCGAAAGAGTTACCGTGGCCCTGGCGCACAGGCAACTGAAGGAACACGGGTGGGTTTTAGCCAGTAAGAGTCTGACACGCCCTTCCGCTCTACCCAGAGCGGGAAAGGTCATTTGATGAATTCCAACCCAAAAAGAAAAATAGTTGTATGTAGATCGAAATGCGATCTGCGATAGTAACAAATATGTATTTACAGAATTATAATCATCAAAGTCATTATTACAACTCTCTAAGTTGAAATTACCTTAATGAATGACTATGCAAAATAAAGATATTCTATTCATTCTATTTTATATCATGAAATCATGATATTTGACGCCAATCCTAACATGGAGAGTTGTAATGATGATTCTAATGATTTATAATTCTGAGAAGACATGCTACGCTAACCACAAATAAAAGTATACTCGAAATGATATCACAGCTGGTAGATATGTAGGTAAAGGATTTGAAGAAGAAGACTGCGTCGTGAATCCGAATAAATTAAGATAAAGGCAGAAAAATGCCGATAAATTTACAAAAAAAAAATTACTCATATCCTATACTCGTGTTAAGGATAGAAGAATTATTCATATCAATGGCGACAACGAACGCCATCCATCACCTATAAAACCTATGAATAAAAATCGTATTTCTTAATAACAATAGTTACAACGTTGTAGTTAACGATACGTTTTACGATGACGCCGACAGACGACTGGTTATGTAATGAATTATTAATGGAACATAGTATTATGTCATGTTGGTCTGCCGTGTCGAGTCGATACTTGATGGCGGATATAAAGGCGTGAGAGTGGTGATGAATATGATAATCATGTCCTGTTCCTAGTTATTTGCAAGTGTTGCCTGTGATTACGTTCACAGTGCGCGGTGTTGGTTGTACCTACTGATTACGATTTTGACATTATAGGTACTGCTGGCTGGGATGATAGTCAGCTGCGGGGTAATTACGTAACACACTAACAGTAGGAATGGGTTTCATTTTGACAGTTTAACAAAATTTATTGCGTTATTTACGTCGTTGAGCAGATAAAATTTTCGAACACATGAAGCAATGGATTAGCAATAGGTTTCAAAATGATTCAGATTGTGATAGATAGTATGTTACGTAATTAGGGTGCTGGGTTAGGAATTTAGGATATAAGATACTTAATATCCTGGCCCTGCAGTCTCGACATTAGATAGCGACAAAAATCTGTCGCTAAGTCGTATCGATGTCGAATTCCTTTAATAGATTTTCAAGTTTATTTCCAAAGTATAAGGTTGAAAATCTATTAAAGGAATTTGACATCGATAAGACTTAACGACCGATTTTTGTCGCTATCTATGTCGAGACTGTCGGCCCTGGGCCGGCAGTCTCGACATAGATATAGACATAGATACCGACAAAAATCGGTCGTTAAGTCCAATCGATGTCAAATTTCTTTAATAGATTTTCAACCTTATACTTTCGAAATAAAGTTGAAAATCTATTTAAAGGAATTTGACATCGATACGACTTAGCGACATATTTTTGCCGCTATCTAATGTCGAGACTGTCGGCCCTGGTAGTACGTTCCCGTGGATGATTTTCCGACATACAATATGTGGACGAAGCCGCGGGCAAAAGCTACTAGTACTGTATAAAATGATCTGTGGCTTGCCGATCTCAACATTCTTCTTCTGCCTGCGCCTTTGTCCTATGTAACTCGGGGTCGGAGCAAAATCATTCACTCCCTTTTCATTCATATCATCCCTCACACAGTCCAACCCTTCCTACAAACCAAACTAGTAAATCGTTGAAGTATGAACTTGAATTATGCACAATTTTTAAAATATCTTACCAGAGTGAACGTGCTCTACGGCTTACGCCACGGCATACGCAAGCTTGAATCAAAACAGTCCATAATACCAACTGGCACAGAACAGGAATTCCGTCACTGGAATTCCTGTTTTGCGTCAGCAGTAACGACGAATTCAAACCACCAAGTAACCGAATACCATTGAATACTTTTAGGTACATTTTCAAATTATCATCAACTAAAAAGTAACTATACGAGAACGTACAAAAACGTAAAAAAAAAATCAAGTTAATTATCGAAATAATTACACACAAAAAACATTATATTATTACGAGCGCCGCGGCGGATTCTTAATTGACCATAACTATTTTTTTGTTCCGTTGGTGGTAATAAAATTATAATCAGCTATATAAAATATACCGCCGTCGGTTTGTCTGTAAAAACATAATGCGGTAAGGTTAGAAGGTTATGGGAATTTTTATTACCTATTTGATTCCAAATACTTATGAGTGGTCTGCACTTAGGGACTGAAGGCAGTATAAAGAAAGAAAGCAAGAAAGAAAATATTTACACGCACAGGAAATACAAACATTAAAATAAAAAATAAAAAAGGACCATTTAAAACGAACAAAATTAACTTATTATCATCAATAAACAAGTAAAAAATAAAAGACCTGTGCGAGGCTAAAAGGGCTTCTATCTCAGCATAATGCTGCGATATTTAAAAAAATAAATACTGGTAATGTAAATGGTAACTGGTAATGCTGGTATTCTGATAGGCCCGCTGTGAAGAAATTAGTTAGAACAGAACTGGCAGAATGTGCGTGTTCAACCTACAGGCAATTAGGCAACATCTGCCTAGCCCTTCGAGGAAAACTGGCGTGACATTATGACAACTATGTCAAACAACTTTGCCAGCGGTGCGCGGTGGGTGGAAAGTAAATGGGCATATTTCAAAATAAAATCCAAGCCTACTTGAAAGCTACCCACGCAAATATTTGACATGATAAAGAGTTTTAATAAAAATACCAGAAACACATAAATGTGTGGGTCGGGAATTTATTCGAGAGATATTATTCACTTCGCACGATATCGTGGGCAGGTATTCTAACAATTCAAATTATTTTTTTTATACAAAATAAAAAAAAAATTGACTAAAAAAACACAATACAAAGTGAAAAATAACTCGAATTTCGGAAGTCGGTTCTTTGGGTTTGTATTTTCGTTTTTTGCCAACCACTTCCGAAATTAAAGTTATTTTTCAGTTTCTAGTGTTTTTTTTGTAAAAATGTTTTTATTTTTCACTGTTTAGTTGTAGTACCTACCCCAGACAAATTCGTATACCATTACTTGCTATGTAAATAACAGTAACAAGAACATCATTGATATACACTAAGTGAAAAAAATACGTATTATTGAAGATAACTGAAAAACTACCCAAGCAAAGTTAATACAATTTATATGGGACCACCCCTCAGCAATACCCTATCCATCACAAAAATAATTTTCGAAATCGATCCACAATTACCGGAGATATCGCGTAACAAACATACAAAAAAAATATACAGACGAATTGAGAACCTCCGCCGTTTTGAAGGCGGTTAAAAACACATTTCTCAATAAACAAAACCACGGGAAAGGTTCAGTATTAAACCAGTTTCTTGAACATGACTGTCATATCCAGACCGGATGCTAATGCTTCGCAACGGCAAGCTCTTCTGCGAATTTGATTGGCCAATCAAAAAGGCTCTGAAAAGGTTTCGTCGAAACAAAATATTATAATAATATATTTCGTTCTAAAATGAATAGCGTTTATTTCTGCGTATCACAAATGATTGGAAGTTCCAGGAGTTGTAACGTTTAATATTATTTATCATGTTTTATGTGTATATTTTTTTAACAGTGAAGTGAATTCTAGTTTTATTCGTCCCTTACCCGCTTTGTAGGTGCTCATCCATAATGGATATTATTCGTCATGAATTTGTAGTCTGAGATCGCTGGGCACTACGACCGCTATGCAAATCCAGATTTCTTAGTATAATTTAACTTTCAACAACCATGAAGAACTTATTCAACTTTTCATAAATTGAACACTGCACAGTGCACAGTCCAAGTCACAGTAAATTAGGTATAATATTGCCACTGATTCTTTCATACTAATTTTTATATTCATGAAAACATTTTTTTTATTACCTAACGGTTTTTCACAAACTGCTTAAAAGTTCAGAGACACATATAATTTATTACCTACTATTGAATAGTTCGATGAATTTGGTGAAAAGTGTTTAAGGAAGACGGTGGTCGATCATTCGTCCCACCTTTCAGAAAGTAACGGTTCACAAGTTAACGTATACAGTCCTCAAAGAAAGTTACGATGAAAACCATTCAAGTGTAATCAAGTGTTCGAATAAGGAAAGAAGCAAATAGGATTATACTTAAGTACTTACATATATTTATTTGAAATTTTCCTCTTAACAACATTATCGATCAACGTAACATGAGCTTCATCGTAGACAGGGAGGTAAAATTAAAGATAATATAAGATAACTAGCTTTTGCCCGCGACTTCGCCTGCGTGGTGGTCGGTTATCCCACGGGAACGTACTACCCGGATAAAAAGTATCCTACGTCCAAACCTATACCGCGTGTGCAAAATTTTATCGAAATCCGTTCAGCGGTTTACGGCGTGCAAAGGAAACAGGAAGACAGAGCTATTTTTAGTGTATTGACCGCTGTATTTTGGGTGCCTATCTAAACTACAGGAGTGTGCAGCTGCCCATGCTTCCTCAGTTACCATCTTCGGTTCCTACTAAGAGAAATACCTATCCAGTACTTTTGACGCCAAACAATGTAAAATAAAATAATTTCACTCTTATAGTCTAAAAACCATCGTACTCAAGTACGATGGTTTTTAGACTATAAGAGTGAAATTATTTATACATTATGGCGGTTATAAAAGTTCCAGAAATTGCGTGCGCACACGTAAATATGAACATGCGATTCCAGCGGTGTCTTGATGCGAAGTGTTCTTCGTAGAAATATGTCGTTTCTCAATCCTTTTGGGAGAGGAAGGACGGTTATGGGAAACGACCGAAATGGTCTCACAGTGACAATCTTAAACATTTTATAGATTAATTAATTCAAATTCATTATTCTATACACCACCATCAAGACCATATCAAGACGCCACTGGAATCGCATATTCGTTTTTACGTGTGCGCACGCAATTTCTGGAACTTTAATAACCTCCATAATGTAGGGCAGCTAATACTGCAACCTATTAACTTCGAGTGCACATTAATCGTGACTGAAGTGCAGTGATCTCGTGCCGAAGAAAACACCGACCAATGAAGCCACGTGGAGCCAGCTAGCTAAGCGCCCCACACCAGTATTCCAGGTCAGTCCTTACTCCCGTCCTCAGCGACGAATGCTCTCTTCGAACGCTTAACTTAATTAGTACAAGTAACAATATTAGCACTAGATAATTAACCCTCCAAGTACTTATTAGAAACCAGAATCATACAGTTTATTATTATCGTATACATTTTTTATATCATTATTGAAAGTTGAGACTGGAATTCGAAGTGCAAAAAATATCATCCGTCAATCTGAGGGATGTTATTTTGCACATCGATTTTCTACAACCTTACATTTTTTATTAAAGATTCAACGAACCAACGGAAAATTCTACAGAGACCTATATACTGGGTGGCCGGTGTTGAGGATCAATATCCGCACATCTTTGTCGTTTCTAAACGAAACAATTTTTTATAATATAATCTGTGGTGTGTGCGACGTGCGTGCTGTATTGGCTGTAATTTATATAATAAGAATATATAAATGGGAATTAAACTAAGAATAAATAAATAAGTAAATAAATAAATAACAGCAGGGACAGCGAGGCGCAAATTGTAACCATAAATTCACTACATTATTCTAGACCCCTAGCGGTAGACATTTTTCGTCGGTACAATTTAAAAAGAAAACAGCTGTTTCATAGAAAAGTGCAATACCTACGCGGTCAAAATGTAGGACAGCGCCATTTAAAAAAAAAACAGACGTAAAGTTTCAACGCAGGGGGCTCAGAATCGTACTGAATCCATGGTAACTGGTTGCTAGTCGTTGCCACCCTGTATATAAAAGTGCATTTGCTTGCCAGCAGCTTTCCATAGTTTCCAATTTCGCAACAAACCTTTGATTTTCAGGTTACACAAAACAAATACATATCCCTCTATACAATGTATTAACGGGTTGCTACTGCCCTAGGCTGATTAATGCTTTCAATCAAATTGAACGGCCATCAAATGCAATCTCTTTGATTACCGCTCGACACCGACTGGTTTGTAATTAGTTTAATCGATTCAGTAATAACATTGAGGATGATCATTTACGTGGAATATCGTTATATTTAATTGTGGAAGTGATATGTTTGAGTGATTTTATGAATGCATTTGTTAATGTGTTTTGATTTTCTGGGGCTCTGCTTTTATAATACCTCGTATTGAAACCTGGCCACTTACGAGTAATAGGTAAAGTGTGTTCATCGAATTGCAAGAGCAAGGTGGCCAGTTAACAGCACCCTAATTGCGTAACACACTATCAATCAGAATCTGAATCATTTTGAAGGATATAGCTAATCCATTGCTTCATATGTTCAAAAAAATGGTCTGCTCAACAACGTTAATAACGCAATGAGTGTTGTTGAACTGTCAAAATGAAAGCCGTTACGCAATTACCCCGCAGGTCCATTTCGTGAAGTTAGTCGTTCGTCTAATGTTTCTTTCAGTAAATTAAGCCAATAAAAAAATAAGCTTTCAGTAAAATAATTAGACCTTAGCGCCAGCCGCGGCTTCCACTTGCCCGAAATCATATTGGCAAAAAAATATCTGTAAAATAAATCCACATTTCATGGATATCAAAAATATTTTTCTGTATTACTTATATATCAATTTAAAGTTCTTCGCTTCTAAAAAAAACACCCGATGAAGTCTGAAATCGCCAATCCACCATCAGCAACCGTGGTGATCAATGTTTCTTCTCTGTATCGAGTAGTGGCCTTGTAGTGGGACAATAATAGGTATTTTTTAGGGTTCCATACCCAAAGGATAAAACAGGACCCTATTACTAAGATTCCGCTGTCCGTCTGTCACCAGGCTGTATCTCATGAACCGTGATAGTTAGACAGTTGAAATTTTCACAGATGATGTATTTCAGTTGCCGCTATAACAACAAATACTAAAAATCAGAATAAAATAAATATTTAAGGGGGCTCCCATACAACAGACATGATTTTTTTGCCGTTTATATAGATAATGGTACGGAACCCTTCGTGCGCGAGTCCGACTCGCACTTGGCCGGTTTTTGTTTTCATTAATACTATTTTATAATACTGGGTAATCGAATAAAAACATGCCATTAAAGTAACCACGTTACTGATAATGGTTAATCTACTTTTTCATGGAAAAATTACTCTGAAGTTTTTTTCCCGAAATTATTGAAACATCTGAAAATCATTTCAAATTTAAACCTATTCTCTACTGCGCCAATTTACTTTTGCTTTGTTTACACGAGGTGCAAAATACTTCACAAATTCATGCTTGTTAAATTTTGTACTCGCAACGTGTTGTATTGGCTGCTCCAAACAATGGCTTTCGTTAGCAATTCCACCTGTGCATAAAAAAAGCAATCAAAAATATTTCGAATTCAATATTTATTTTTTATTTTTTTTATTTGTGCGGCATGCAGTAGTGTTTGCACTGTGCTCAGCGTCGGCGTTCGTGCATGCATGACCGAATTTCACGCACGATGTACGTTGCGTGAACGTATCGTATACAATGTTGACGTGTCACCACTGCGCCACGTTACAGAGGCGCTCGTTACACTTAAAATCAAAATCAAAATATTTTATTCCACATAAACCAACATGGGCACTTATGAAACGTCAGAAGCTAGGCGCACGGTTCCAATTGGTTGTTTCCTATGGAGAAGAGCCGGCAAGAAACTCCACGGTTACTCTTTTAAAAATAAAGGGCTTTTACAATGTTTCAAATTACAGTGTTGATAATGGGAGGACAGTGACACTCATGCTGATTGAGAGTTTGGTACGTCAATTTACTGCTTCGATTGACGGTCTATACAAGGAATCAATAGAACAGCTGCTTTAGCATGTATTGGCATACAGAGTGGCGATTAGATTATCACATTCAATTATACCACGTATACTAACGACATGGTATATTTAGGCGATATACAAAATTTGAATGAAATCCATTCACAAAAAAAAAACTGCTGTTCCATACATTTTGTCGAGCTACGTGTAACAAAATGTAAGGAATAGCAGATTTTTTTTGTGAGTGGATTTCATTCAAATTTTATATATCGTCTAAGTATAGGTACTATGTAGTATACGTGGTATAATTTAATGTGGTAACCTAATCGCCACTCTGTGGCACTATGGGGTTTATTCATAAACGTTGCTTAAGGTTAAGTAATGATTAGCGACTGTTTAACCATACATTTTTGACGTTTAAACGTCACTTAAGTTTAAGTAACGTTTATAAATAAACCCCTATATGTTAGGCATATACCTAGGGACACACTAAGCACAATTTCCATGGAACTCACTAATGTCTGTTTAATACGAAGGTCATAAAAAGCCTTGCAATATATACACAAATAAGTTGGAAATTCGCGATCGATGCCAAATCCTATCTACCTACCTATACCTACGCTCAATGTCGCAAGAATATCAAATTTCCAGCTATACATCACAATGAGAATTAAATCACCGATTTCCAAAGTGCTCGGTTACCATAGTAACAAGGAATCAATAAGGTAGACTCTCGACTTCCAATGAAAATTATAGGTATTATTTTAGATGAATGAACTAAGCTATCAAGATCGGAGATACGATCCGTATTTTTTTGGTAAATTGATGAAATGAAATGAAATTGTATATAGGTACTGTAAATAGGATATCGGAATCACTTTTACAAGTCATATTAAAAAAAATAACAAATAAGCTGAGAATAAATGGCAAAACAAACTCAAGGGCCCAAGTCTCTTTTAAAGCCCTGACATAATTTTGATCAGATTATGGTATAATAATATACTTCGCCAGGTATAGCATTCCGAGACACAGTGGTCACGTGGGTGACACAAGGCTACGTCATCACCGCTGTGTTACCAGAAGTGTGTAATAATAACTCCCCAACCGCCTTTATTACCTGTGCGAATCCGATAAAACGATGAGGATTTAATTAACAATTACATTAGTATATGTTTAAATTGAATTGTTTCGTTTGATTAGAAAAACGAAACGACAATTTGAATGCTTTATATATATTTTTCAACAGAATGGTGACTGAAAATATTTCCATAATTCATGTTTTGTTGCAATAAAGTGGCAACTGGATAGTGACGTAAGCATGTGTCACTCTCGGAGTGCCAGACCTTGTTTTTTTAGACCATGGGTCAGATCATGTGAGGACTAAGTATGTAGACAGCTAGTTTCCTCTTTTCATATCTTTCTTGTCTATTACCTTCACTTTGTATCCGTTACGGCAAAGGAATTGATGTTATTCCATAAGTACGAATTGTTGCCTTTTTTAAAATATCTTTCACGGTTACCTTTGATCCCTTATACTGATTTAAGGTGTGTAGAATCCTGTTGATTCCGTATTAAGTTGAATATTTCACTTCATTGGCTCACTACCACACCCAGCTCTATCGTGCAGACTGCTTCACTTTGTCTGTTTCCCGCCATTCCTCGTGACTGACAGATGTCATTAGTGACAGCAGCGAGCACTCTTGTGTGAATGAGACAGTGTTTACATATCCATTAAATAGATACACTACAAGGTGTATTTGTGTCTTTTTCTTGTCTCGTAACTATATGTCCCCGAAGGGTTAAGCACATTTCGCCAGTTATGTTTAGGTCCCATGTAATAGGAGGGAGCCTATTGGCTTACACCGGGCTGCTACAGCGAAATTCCTGATGGAAAACCCCAACAACATGCTCATGTCGCAGTAAAAATAATAGCCTGTTACAAATCTCGTACCGGGGCCAGCTGTCCAGTGTAAGCCTCTTGGGTCTCATCCATCGGCCTCCAAGGCTATTTAAATTCACCCCAATTAGAACCTGTTTGTGTGCTATGCTATAATTGGAAGTCCTGCAATAATGCCATGGGCTGATCTGTTCAGGAAACGGATGTTACAAGAATGTCACCGTTGCCTTGTAAAGAAAGATTCATACGAAGATGACGACATCGCTACGTCATTTCTGAGAATAACCACTGAACGAACATGTACTTTTGTGGCACTGTACAGTCAGGGAATTAATTGTTTATAAAATTAACACACTACGCCAATTTGCTGTCCTTTCATGCAACTGTCAAAGCATAACGGTTGTGATTTGAATATATGGACAATTTAAGTTGGTAGTCACTTGGCTAAACAATTAACTTGCCTGACCTTACATTGTAAAAGAACATATAAATAAAATACATCGAAGGTTACCTTAAACCCCCCTTTAGGGGATGAGAAGCTACAAGTTGATGCATGTTAGGTTTAAACGGTCACTACAAGGTGAAATTGTAGTGACTGATTTGGACAAAGAAATGTGAAATAAATCTATTTCGGTAGCGGTACACACATTACAGTCACGAGCGTGAACACAACCTTACATTTACGCTAGATTCAAAAGCGATTTTCTCCTAAAGTAATGAAAGATATTTTATGGTGTTACGAACATAGTATTAATAAACCACACTATTATTATGTAAAAGGGCTTTGCTCAAAGCTGCAACTTTTTTGTCACTAATAAACGTTTTTGAATGTTGCGTAACTGTAAGGTATTTATGCTCGTGACTGTACATATAGCTCGGTAACAAGTCCAGTTTGCCCAATTAGGATAAGCCTATAAAGATAAATTGCCATCGGGCACAAATCCAATTAATTGGGTTTCGAAATGTATTTGTCCCCCCCGGGTTCCCACAGTTAATATACACTCGCGGTCAAATAATACGGGTTGATAACGAAAATTCCTGTAACTTGCATATTCATTATAGTACATGCATGATACTAACTTTATATTTACAGAGAATTTTAATATCGTATGAAATAAAACCTTAAATGATTTACAACGTAATTAAAAAAGTTAAAATTTTAAATACCTCGAATTTGGAAATACATTCAATTCGCAGTTGTTTTACTTTTGTTTGATTTTTCACTTTTGATTTCAATCTATCAAATCAAAATGATAAAAGGCGGTCATTGTCGTCTTTCACCTTTATTATTGAATTACTATAATGTCGCTAACACCAGAAGAATGTACACGTTTCGTCACTATGTTAGAAGAAGGCAGAAGTCAGCGAAGTACAGCAAGAACAATAGGCGTGTCACTTTATACAGTGCAGCGACTCGTCCAACGTTTCCGAGAAACTGGGCAGAACATAAGAAGACCATGCTCCGAAATCGGCACCTCACGGCAGTTGAAGTAACAAATCAACTTCGGGAGACCCGTAGAGACGACGTAAGCGAGCGGCTCTTTGAAGCTAATTTGACCCCACATCGACCCACAAATGGTCCAAAACTTGAAAAGGGAATATCGGGTAGCAAGGTTACGTTAACCCCGCAAACACGCACAATGGGGAGACGAAGAATGGGCAAGAGTAATGTTTATGACGAATCCAGATTTATGCTGTATGCACATAATGGGCGGCGAAGAGTCTACCGACGGCCAGGGGAACGTTTTATTCCAGCTTGTTTTGAGGAAAAAGTGCCGTTTGGCAGTGGATCTGTTATGGTTTGGGCTAAAATCTCTTCGGAGGATCCAACCGTGAGTGCAAGATACGTGGAAGAAATTCTTAATGAGCATGTCGGCCCATATTTAATTAATATGGGGGAAAATTCAATATTCATGCATGACAACGCCAGGCCACATACAGCCAAAGTAGTAAATGAGTATTTTCAGGACGTTGGCATCAATCGCATGGACTGGCCTGCGAGAACCCCAGACCTGAATCCAATTGAACACGCTTGAGATGAGCTTGAGAGGTGTGTAAGAAATCGAAACCCCGCCCTAGCTATACTGCGAGACCTGAAACATGCGTTAGTGGAAGAATGGACCCGATATCCCGCAACATCACTTAAGAATCTTAATAAACAGCATGCCCAATCGCGTGGCAGCTGTGATAAGAGCCCGTGGAGGCAATACAAAGTATTAATTTTGTTTTAAAGTTCGTTTTTGTGTTGTATGTGAGGTAGGTACCAACCATTATTTTTTCAACATAAAAATGATTGATTATTGTTTTTTTTATGTAATTTTGGCAATTAAACTAATAACGTTCCCAACATTTGGTGATATTTTATTAACTGGTAAATTATCTACAACATACAGTTTCATTTATGCCGCTAGCTCTATTATTTTAAGAGTAATTTTAGTTTTTTATACTGACCCGTATTCTTTGTCCGCGAGTGTAGTTTATGATTCGGATTATTCAGGAAACATACCCTGCGGAAACAGAAATAAAATGTGGATTGAATTTTGCAGTCGTATTTTCAACTACTTGGGCGCGCGGCTTTGCTCATGTGTAGGTATTCTTTTGGCATGGGAAGAAGGTGAATCAATATGTTCGAAAGGAATTAGCCTCTACAACAAGGCCAGCCAAACCCAGGCACGCAGGCCACCAAGTGGCTCGCCAAGGCATTTGAATTTGCCCGCCAGCACTTCGGTCGGTAGCACGGATATCTATGGTCGGTAGGCTAGCCGGCACGCGTTGTCACCGCTTCCACCTGATTGGTCGTTTGAAACGAAAACATGCCCGCCCGCCCGATCGCAACCGATCCGCGTCGTTCGGGTATTGTCGCTATTTCTACGTACCATTTGAATGTTCGGGTGCATTGGACTACTAATCAATTTGATAACAATTTGTTAAAGTAAAGTAAATCATATTTTGTGTTTTTTGTGTATAACAGTGGTGGTGGCCCGGCGCCGCCACAGTCGAAGAAATTTTGCTCACCTGGAAAATCTATTAGCCAGCCTTGCTCTACAACATCAGTTGATTTTGTAAATTTTAATTAATAGCTACTTTTGATAGTTGATACTTATTTTATGCATAACGAATGAAATTAGTTGAAATTCATGATCTCTCCTGAGTCCTGAAAGTTAAAATCGTTCAAATTCAAGAATAACTCTTTTACCTCTTTGAGAACTTGACTAGCCATTTGAAGAACAAAAGTGAGATAGGTCATCCTCTACCTATCCTTTTTCCAGTTATGTTGGGCTCGGCTTCCAGTCTTACCGGATGCAGCTGCATACCAGGGAGCGAAAGACGCAAGTAATAATGAAAAAGTTTTCGTTCAGAATACTTTTATCATCAGCGTCAAACGCTTACTGCTGAACAGTGCACATGACCCTTCGCAGGTCACCCAAATGAATTCCCTAGAACACCATACTTGGCCAACTGATTGAGGAACACACAATAAGTTACTAGAACTAGATGAAATTTTTCCTCAAAACAAGACATACGCCTGGTTTTTGAATTGAGAATTTGAAGTTGAGAACGCCAATATATTTAATCGAACCTCTAATAATTCCCATTTTACTTTCCTTAAAATATTATTGAACAATCTAATATAATGATAGCAACTGTTTTTGTGAACCTCAAATAATTCCTACCTCGGGGACCAACTTGGATGCAGCGTAGCGGTCGCCGGCCGCTGCCGCGGCACCGCTCGCTTCGCTCGCTAAGCGCGAGCGCGGTTTGTCATGGTTCTAACCTAACCTTACACATTTGTTACCGAAATGGTCTTAGTAACTAAGCTAGGGTGGGGTGCCCTAGCTTAGTTACTGCGACCAATTCGGTTAGACATGGGGTTGGTCACAGTTCTAACCTAACCCGTTTAGTCGGGGTACCCATAGCTTAGTTAATGCGCTGCGACCAACTCTGAGAAAAGACTAGAAAGTTAAAAAGAGTCTCATTTATTTTAAAAAGTGTGCATCAGTAGAAGTCAAAAAAGTTTTTACAGGTTCATTAACAAAAAAAGCGTAGGTATCATTAGAAGGTCAATCAGTTTTTAGAGGATCAGTTAAATATTTCCCGTTGAGAACTTGTTGAGCATTTCTTAAGTTAAAAGACCGCGATTCAATTTATTTTTTGCAAAAAACGTTTTCAAACAATCAATTTCGCGGTTTACATTGCGAAGGAACCATCTTAAGTAGTGCTAAAGTAAGAAAAGAAAGAAAAAGAATTGTTTGTTTTGCACAAAGAAGTAGTTTGATAAGTTATGTTATAATTATTGTTAATTCAGAAGTCGGCACCCTAATTGCGTAACACACTTTTAATTACAATCCGAGGGTTTTAAAGGAAATTCCTAATCCATTGCTTCATAGGTTCGAAAAATTCGTCTGCACAATAACGTAATGTAACGCAATGAACGTGGCTGAACTGTCAAAATTAAAGAAATTGTGATCAATTGACATTTTATGTTGTTACGCCATTACCCTACGGGTCCTGCGGAAACCTTTCGTCGCGAAAGCACAGACACTACCTACACGAGCTAGTCAAAAGAGGATAAAAGTGATCAATTGACGTTCAAAAGTGCCTTTTATGTGCCTATTTGAAATAAATGATTTGACTTTGACTTTGACTGTGATACATCATTACATTTATTACGTACGTATTCTCGCATACGTATACAATAATATACTTGGAGGTCATCCCCTTCAGCGTTCGGAATGTTATTGAATCTTTTTTCTTCGCTATTCAATTCGTAATACAATATTCTTTCAATTTTGATAGAAATGTCTGGTAATAAGGTTTCTTTGATTTGATTATAGAGCAAGACTTAATCGTTTTTTTTTTCATACGAAAATGGATCGTTCATTCGTAAATAAATCGAATAAAAAGTTTGAAAAGAATCTGAAGACGATTATATACCATGAAACGATTTGAAAAGATGAGTAGGACTGTATGTTGACTTTGCTTCTATATTTGCGACGACCCACGTATTGATCACTCTATACGACGACATGCTTCAGAAATTGGCGCCAATTAACGTTCGTTGGTCTTTGCTAAACTGGGTGTATACTTCAAACTAACGAACACTGGCAAATAGTGTATTTTCACAAACATGCTAGGAAATTTGAGCATTATTGACAACCTTCTTCGAGATAAATCTAAAATGCTGTAAGTAGGTCAAATAGGTGCGAGCAGGCGGCCGACAATGTTAGTATGAAAATCCATATCGGTCGTGTTTAGCGGCCGCATAAATGACTATGAAAACTCATAACTGTCATGTAATTTAAAAATGGAATGAACTTTTTACTTTTTACTTCACATGGCAACCAAGGAGGTTACTTATCAAAGATTTTATTTAAATTTAAATTTGTTTTGTAATTACGGCAAGTAAAATAAAAACAAATGAACATATTGGCGCGTGAAAAGATCGTTGTTCGTCATTAATTCTGGAATTTATAATTAATCGTAGGTATAGTACTTTTCTCAAATAATGCGCGGAAATTCAAACTAAGCAATAGTTTGATTTTCCGCGCATTATTTGAGAAAAGTATTAGACAAACCTTGGCCACAACCAGGCATTGATGGACTCATCTCTTTTCACGTTCGTCCATAAATGCCCGTTTTGCAGGCCGAGGCAGTAATGTAGGTTATAAATAATATGACATAAAATCATGCCTGTATTCCTCGAGGTGTTAGGATATGTAGTAATGTACTATATATTTATGTATATAAGTATACGTATTGAATAATATAATGTAGATAAATATTATAGATATTAATGTGTAGGTATTATAAGTTTATAACCTATTTTTGTACATGTGTCCCTATTTTATTTATAATTAATTATGTTACTTTTTAATATTTTATTATTATTATTATCTCATCTCAAACAGAGCACATGTCATATTATCTCTTCACCACCCTTGGTTAGAAGTTTTAGGTAGAGAATGCCTAAGGCATTTTAAGTCCGCCTTTGTACTTTATTGTGTGCGAGAAGTTTAAATAAATAATTAGTGGCGAACCGGGCGGTTCGCCCGTAATGTTGGGCTTAATAATCCGATCCAGCCTGTCCCTCGCTGCCCTCCCCCAGCGACGCCCTGAGCCGAGATCCGTACCCCACAGAGGGTGCCCTTAGCGTATAGTCGCTTCGTTTTTAAGTTTTGCCCTGGCTGGAGGCCTTAATTTGTTGAGGCACCTACAGGCAAGCCCGGTTAAGCAGCCGACAACCTCCTTGGTCGACCTGCGAGATGCCACTTATAGAAATATAAAAATACTTGTAGGGCTTGGTTGACTAGTTCGATTGGTGACTAAACGTGTCTACCTCACCGAGACGGATACATATTTTTATAGTTTTTCTATCTTACGAAGCGACGCGTGCTTTACTTGTGTTTACCAAGTGTACAAACACGCTGTGAATGTGTGTGTAAGCGTAGGAGCTCTCGGTACCGTCTGAGACAATGGCGAAGTCGGAGATATGTGTGTGTGTGTGTGAGTTATGTGCAGACGCTACTCGTCCTCACGCACACTTTCAAAACGTGTTTGTACACTTAGATACCACAAGTAAAGCTCGCGTCGCTTCGTGTGATAAAAGTACGTTAGAATCCGTCGCTGTATAAGTACATTCCGCAGAATGTTTTGGACAGCAATATAATAACGTTCGTGTAAATTGGCTTTACCACACACTATGATTAGATTCGCGTATTCCACGAAATCGTAGATATGTACATGTCCTATCCTAATTATATGTAATTCGCAGTAAATGCGAAACAGCACGCGCAAAACTGATATAGCTTAACAACAAATTTTATTATTTTAATAAAACGAAGCAAGTTAGTATTTCGTTGAAAAACGGTCAATATTAATAAAATTGAATTCTATAATACCTGTGTGAAGTTGTGAACTTTCCGAGAAGTGCATTACCAGACTTTTATCTACAAAGCCGATTTCTGTGAAGAAGCGGTTAATAAACTGTCAATGTCAACCAGAGTAACCTTGACAGGAATTCTGAGAGCACTATCAGTTTGATTTTATCCATCTTGACCTGCGGCTCTCAAAGTTTCGTCGACGTTACGAACGAGACAGAGGGGCGCTGAAATACTGGATTGTCAGCAGACGGCTTCTGACCACGTTGTTGATAATTCAGCGAGATTATGATATTAATAATTGTAGGTATATTAATAGATACTGACTATTTTGTACAAGGAGAATTCTTAAAACACTCAAAATGAAAAAAAAAAACTAGGATTAAAAATTATTCTTCTTCTTAATTCAGATAACAATCTTCTGTATAATTTTGCTAACGAGACTCCACAATTATAAGAGCTTTTCTCTGAACTCATCTACGCACGCCTTCCAAGTTCCATCCCACGATGCTGACGTCGTTTAATTAACGAATTCCGAAAACTGATACATTGACGCGTTTGATTAAACGGCATCACTGGAAGCGCCAGTAATTTGCGATTATACTGGAAGCTACTGTTACGGGCTCTCGGAAACTCGAGGAAGATTGAATTTGTCTGCGATGTATTATGTGATCGATATTATGGCAATGGAAGATACATGTGCTCGTGTAGGTATTAGTAGGATAGAAAGAAAGAAAAATAGGAAAAAATTATTGGTGGGGGTATAGGTGGGATTTCTCGCTACCTATTTGTTAAGATGCAATAAAATTCATGCCGGCTTTCGATTAAAAGTTACAGTTCGCGTAAAAGTTTATGAGCTCTCGGAAGTTGCAGCGAGTGGCTGCGCAGTATGCATAATATACACTTGGGAGCAAATAAATCGAGCCACTTCCTTTTTCACGCATTATGGTAATTATTTTTGGTATTAAGGAACGCATCGATTCGAAACATATATCGCCTAAAAGGGTATTTAATAACCTTTACAATGAGGGTAGTTAGTTGTCAAAATTTCATTTTTATTAAAGTTTAAAGGGTAGAATAAAATTATCGCATTTAATTTGCTTATGACATTTTTATTGTACTCTGTTAAGAAAAGATTAAATTTGAGGTTTTTGTTAATCATACCCATATTACTTGTTATTGTTGTCTTTATCTGTGTCTGTGTAATCAAAATAACCTGATAAAATGGATACTACACCGACGGAAGCTGCCCAAGTTGTAGCTTTACTTGAGGTTGGACACGGACAACGTGAAGTGGCACGCAGACTTCATTTGAGTCGTTCAAAGGTACAGCGGGTATACCGCAGGTATCTGGAGACTGGTGCTTTTGTTCGGCGACCTGGAACTGGCCGACTACGGGCAACAACAGAACGTGACGACCGCTTTATTGCAACCAATTCGTTGCGCGACCGTGGACTTAATGCTGTTCAGCTACAGCAAGCGTTACGTGACGTTCGAGGAGTCGCAATCAGTAGGTGGACAGTGAGACGAAGACTAAAAGAACGAAATTTAACATCACACAAACCAGCAACTGGCCCAAAATTGACTGTAGCTCATCGCCGATCTCGCTTGGAGTTTGCTCGAGAACACATTAATTGGACGTTAGAAGACTGGAGGTCAGTTTTGTTTTCTGACGAGTCAAGAATCTGTCTTTTTAGCAATGACGGGAGAAACCGAGTGTATAGACGTCCTGGTGAAAGATTTGCCCAATGTTGCATTCGAGAAACGGTGAGTTTTGGTGGTGGTTCTTGTATGGTGTGGGGAGGAATTTCTCTAGACGGAAAAACGGAACTTGTCTTCGTCGACCCCGCCAACGATGGCAGTGGTAGACGTGGATTAACAGCTGACCGATACATAACTGACATTCTTGAAAACCACGTAATGCCGTATGCTGGTTTTGTCGGAGAAAATTTCTTGTTTATGCATGACAATGCGAGACCTCATACCGCGCAGATCGTTACGGAATACTTGTCTGCGATCGGGATTCAACAAATGGTATGGCCAGCACGAAGTCCCGATTTGAACCCGATCGAACACCTATGGGACGAGCTAAAACGGAGAGTCCGAGCCAGGGTTCCCGCTGTTTCATCCATTCCCGAGCTTAAAGTCGCTGTGCTTGAAGAGTGGGAGAACATACCACAATATGTCATCGTAACGCTGATCAGATCGATGACTAATAGGCTACAAGAATGTATCAGGGCCCGGGGGGGTAATACCAGTTATTAAGAATATTTTTTTTGCAATAATTTTGTTTTTTATTGTTTTTATGGACTGTTTTAGCCCTACTAAATTTTCTATCAAAATTACCATTTTTCTTGCAGAGCCAATAATTTATCATTCAATAAGATTATTATTCAATAATTTACCCTCATTGTAAAGGTTATTAACTAAACTTTTAGGCGATATATAGTTCGAATTGATACGTTCCATATTACCAAAAATATTTACCATTTTACGTGAAAAAAGGTAGTGGCTCGATTTATTTGCTCCCAAGTGTAGGTGTCCGAGGGAACTCTCTCACTCTCACTCAACTGTACCATGCGCGGTTTCGTTCTCGGGCCTACGTTCAGAGGGGTCGTAAAGTTTTGTTCGAACTGTAATTGGAGGCCTAATTATAAAGGCCTACTACTCCTAATGATGAAGGCCTGCTAAAATGAGGTTATGAAAAATCACGTGTATTTGACATTGATTTCTCTGCTGCATATTATAAATATCAACGTCAACCACATTGTTGGGGCCTGGGGAACACCAGGATGTGGTTCATATCGCATTTTTGCACCTGTGTATGTAACTAATAAAACACACATTGGTGTAGGATCAGTAGTGCTATTCTGTAAATATCTCACATGAAAACTTAGGTGAAGTGAGCTGTCAACTACCTCTAGTTTAGGGTTGGTAATGTTTAAAACGTTTGTTTAAAACACTGGGTAAAATACAAACCCGTTTAAAACTTGTTCCTAAACATTATGTTTTAAACACGTTTAAAACATATAAAAAAGATATATTTCATACAGTTAATAATGGTTGAACTTTTCAAAAGTTATTGTTGGCAACTGCATAATTTTGTGGTGGAAATTGCAAAATAGATCCGGCGATGCTAGAACTCACAAACCAGTTATATACAGCCACTGCGTCTTCTGCCGGAATCGAAAGAATAGTTTCGACTTTTGGGTTGGTGCACTCTAAATTACGCAACAGACTTGGCACTGAAAAAAAAACAGCAAAACTAGTCAAAATTACGATTAATTATGAGGGCGCTTAATCCAGGTAGGGGCTCATCCGTGAACGTGGTCGAGGACTGAACAATTTTATTTTATATAGCTTCTGCCCGCGACTACGTCCGCGTGAAACTTCTTGTTCCCCCGACCCACCCGTCGCATCGCGTCGCCTGCCCGCGCTATTACTTCGTTTTCGCTTAGTGTTCTCTCTGACTTTTTTCTCGGCTCCTAGGGTCCTAGCGTGATTTTAAATAGCCTATAGCCCTCCTCAAGAATTGGGATATCAAATGCAAAAATATTTTTCATGGTAAGGTGGTTCCAGAGATTACCCTTAAATACAAACTTTCAAACAAACAAATTTTATCTCTTTATAATAATATTTAACTTTACATTACAATACTCAATAAATAATACATTATGATATACTATTAATATTCGCGTATTATCAAGGTTGATTTGATTGTAGAATGTTAAAGATTAATATTAATGACTAATACAGAGTTTATGTGTAAGTAGTAAATAAAAATTAAAAACGTCATCATCACTTGATTTCAGTTCTACCTCCCACCTTAAGTATGAAACAATTCAGTTATTAAAAGTGTTTAAAACAATGTTAGAACGTGTTTAAAACAATTTTTAAAACATGTGTAAAAGAGGTCAATTAAAACGGGTACGTATTAAAATCCCGAAATTTCATAATAACTATGACTGAAATACCGACGTCCAAAACAACGAAATTCAAAATAACGAAAGTTTTAAATGCCGATAGCCGTTATATCGAAACATAAAATACCGATGTCCATATGCCCGAAAGGATGAAACCCCGAATGGACGATATACCGATGGATGAAATCACAAAGAGCGGCGACGTAGTTCCCGCGATTACTCATAGATGGTACTACAACACAGTTATGACGTTTACGTACTCTGTGGTTTTGTGTTTGATTTACTGGAGATTGTGTATATGTCGATTGGATGATTTGCTAATTCGAATTTTCGCGAGAATCCTGGGGATATTGCGAAAACACGGATAATTAGCCAATGGTAAAAACATTTCTGCGAGCAACTTGGAAGTAGGGCTCGCCGGCCGCTGCCGCGGCACCGCTCGCTACGCTCGCTCGGCTCGCGCGCGGTTGGTCACAGTTTTAACCTAACCTAACCTATTTCACCCAATTCATAATTACGAATCATACAATCTGCCGCAGAAATGTTTTTACCATTAGCTAATTATCCACTCGCAGGCAAATTGTATGATTCATCATTTTGAATTGAGTGAAATAGGTTAGGTTAGGTTAAAACTGTGACCAACCACGCGCGAGCCGAGCGAGCGTAGCGAGCGGTGCCGCGGCAGCGGCCGGCGAGCGCTACTTCCAAATATCAAATATCTTAAAAAATCATTAGATAATTTAATTCGTAATAAAGTGTTCTTTTTTTGCCTAATTATACGTATGATTATCATTTAAACTTTTGTTTTAATTATATGTTATTGGTCCTCCTTTTTGTTGGTGGTTGCTCCTTTTTTGTCATAGTCTTACAGATTTTCGGCTTTGGGATGTAATTTCGGGATTTTGAACATCGGGATATGGAACTTCGGAATTTGAAGCTTCGGTATATGGATCCTCGGGATCTTAAGCTTTCGGGCAAATGAACTTTCGGGTTTTAAAACTTTCGACCAAACAATCATTCGGCGTTTAAGTTTTCGGGATTTCATCCATAGGTATTTTAAAATACGGTCTTTTAAATTTCGGTATTGTAATACGTACCCATTAAAACATTTACGTACGCACGACGACATATCAGGCTATACATTTCCAGTATAAGCTAACTTCTCATTGTACTAAAAGCCTATATGTACATGTTTAAAATCATGTGTACACACGACGACATAACAAAACGATATGTATACGAAATGTATAATTTTGTTATATATACGCATTTGATATCGATACTCATCACGTCTGTGAAGTTTCACTAGCTAATTTAATTTGACTTTGTAAATGAACTCAAGAAACTTATACTGGGTACACACGAAGACATATCAAGCTATGCATTTCCAGTATTAGCCAACCTCGCATAGTATAGGCTTTTCGTACAATGAGAAGTCAGCTTATACTGGAAATGTATAGCTTGATATGTCGTCGTGCGTTCCTATCAGTAATATTATGACGAACCCAAACCGATTTAACGCCTTAAGAGCGGCCAACCCGTCATACTTTTCATACAAACGCTCGTACGTCATTATAGCGTTGTAACACATCTTTCATTAATTTTTTTGAACTAATAGGTATCTTGTGCACTTTATCTAGGTTTCTATGTAAGCAAACAATCTTAATTTGGAGAAACAAATTTAGTATAAGCCTCCAAAAATCTGCTTTTTTGCACAAATTTACCTGAACTTTGGCCGTTCATAATGTACTCATAAATTGTAAAAATAAAGAAAACATCTTCATAGAAACCTTTTACATGTAATGGAAATTCTAAATAACAAATATTTTTTCCAAAAAAATTTAAGGCTTTTTCAAAAACACGTATTTCCTGGAACAAGTTTTGTGAAATCTCCGCGCGTCAATTTCTTTCGATGTAATCGCGTTCTCTCTTCTTCTTGTTTCTTTTTCTAACATTGCGTTGGATGAAACAACAAGCTTTTCAATCATGGTTGCTTTGACGATAGACGGACCGGGAAGGGCCCTCTTAAAGGATTTGTTTTATGTCAAAAGTGGTTTATGTGAAAATCCTGCTGAAAGATTTTCTCTTCGAATAAAAAATTCTGACCAGAGTACTTTGAGAGCCTCTGGCCTGATAATAAAACATGTTTTTATGTGATAATACGCAGAATTACTTTTTTCTGTTCACTTCCTAGTATTGATATCTGTTATCGTACGTTAGAATCGCCTGTACTAGATACACATGAGTTCTATCCATGTAGGTATGCCCTATATTCACATCATTTGCGTAATATTTCGTAAGTATCTAAGTAAGTACTTAATTCGGTTTTTTAGCACCTTAAAGTATTTTATTACTTTCTTACAATCTTATTTTTTTTTTCTGAAATAGCATTATTTTTAATGTAAATTTAGAAATGTTCCATATCCGCTTGTGCAAGGTCCGAATAAGAAGAAATAATAAATAGCACTAAAACCCGTATTACACTTCACAACGTTTAGGGCCCTATATTTAGGTAATGTTTTTATTAATGAATCCCCCCTCCCCCTTTCTTTTATTACACCATCCCGATTTAGGGAAAGGGTCCCTGAATATAGCGTAGTGTAATAAATAAGGCTTTTTGTCTGAACGAAAACGGTTAATCTAGGTATACAAGGTCAAATGTATTGACAATTTAACAAAAAAAAAAAAAGATTTTCTTGACTGATAATTTCAAGTACCTAACTATTTACAGCTTTTTACGAGGTCAACGGCCACTCGTAGTGTAATAACTTAAAATAAAGAGTTTAGAAAACCTGTTTTCTTTTGTTTTTTTCTCGATACGCATTTGATATCGATACCCATCACGTCTGTGAAGTTTCTCTAGCTAATTTAATTTGACTTTGTAAATGAAATCAAGAAACTCATACTTGGTACACACGAAGACATATCAAGCTATACATTTCCAGTTTTAGCTGACCTCGCATTGTGTAACCCTTCGTACAATGAGAAGTCAGCTTATACTGGAATACCCCGTCGCTTGAGGCAGTTAAGAAGGGACGGGGTTGCGTGGCAGCACGGTTCGGGGAGATTGTTGTGGTAGGGGTATACTTCTCCCCGAGCCGAACTCTCGCCGAGTTCCACAACTCCCTTGCGGAGTTGAGAGTCGTCGTCGTCGGGTACCATACCCTGCCCGTGCTCGTACTCGGGGACTTCAATGCCAAGAACACGGCTTGGGGTTCCCGGTACACGGACACACGGGGCAGGATGGTGGAGGACTGGGCTCTGGAGACAGGCCTGGTCGTCCTAAACCGGGGTTCTGTCCCCACGTGTGTACGGATGCGGGGCGAGTCAGTGGTGGACATCTCGTTCGCCAGCCCCGCTCTGTCACCGCGTGTCATTGACTGGCGCGTCATGGAGGGGGTGGAGACGTACTCCGACCACCGGTACATCCGGTTTGACGTCTCCGCCCAGACCTCGAGCGCGCTGGTCCGACAGGCCCCGAGTGGTCCGCGGTGGGCGCTGAAGAAGCTGGACCGGGAGCTCCTCCTGGAAGCCTCGATCGTGCAGGCCTGGGTGTCACCACCGGACAGGCCTGCAGACATCAACGTCGAGGCGGAGTGGTTCCGGGAGGCCATGTCCGAGATTTGTGACGTGGCAATGCCCCGGGTCCAGCCCGGACGTGCCTGGCGCCAGGTGTACTGGTGGTCGCCGGAATTAACGTCTCTGCGCGAGGCGTGCGTTGCCGCGCGACGCCTGTACACCAGGCACCGCAGGCTCCGTATCCGCCCTTCGGATACGGAAGCCATTCAGGCGGAGCTGTACGAGGGTTACAGAGCGGCAAAGACCGCCCTCCGAGCGGAGATCCTGCGGGCCAGGGGACTGGCCCGTGAGGAGTCGCTGGGGACTCTGAACAGGGACCCGTGGGGGCGCCCATATAAGGTGGTGCGGGAGAAACTCCGCCCATGGGCTCCCCCGCTGACGCAGAGTCTCCGGCCCCAGCTCGTGGAGGGCGTGGTGAGCGCTTTGTTCCCTTCGCGGGGGGAGCATACTCCCCCGCCCATGGCTCCGCCTCCTGCGGTGCCAACTGCGGACCACATGACCGACGATGACGACGTTGCTCCTGAGGTGACCGAGGTAGAGTTGAGAGCGGCGGTACGTAGGCTGAGTGCCAAAAATACCGCCCCAGGACCCGACGGCTTACCGGGAAAAGCCTGGGTCCTGGCCTCGGAGGCTCTCGGGCCTCGACTAAGAGGGCTCCTAAGCGCATGCTTGGAGGAGGGCCAGTTCCCACTTCGTTGGAAGACGGGGAAACTGGTCCTCATTAAGAAACCGGGGCGCCCGGCGGACTCTCCGTCCGCTTACCGGCCCATCGTGCTGCTCGACGAGGTGGGCAAGCTCTTTGAAAGAGTCATTGCAGACCGCCTCGTCGGGCAGCTGGTGCGGGTGGGGCCGGATTTGGCGGACAGCCAGTTTGGTTTCCGCAGGGGGCGCTCCACGGTGGATGCCATCATGCGCGTACGAGCCCTCACGACGGGGGATGCTGTGGCCCGGGGTGGGGTCGTCTTGGCGGTGTCTCTAGACATCGCCAATGCCTTCAATACCCTGCCCTGGAGTTGCATCCGGGAGGCATTCCGGTATCACCGGATGCCGACCTATCTCTGTCGTGTAGTCGAGGCCTATTTGGCGGATAGAGCAATTATCTACCCCGGTCACCAGGGAGAATGGAACCGGCGAGAGATGTCGTGCGGTGTCCCACAGGGATCGGTCCTGGGGCCGCATCTGTGGGACATCGGGTACGACTGGGTGCTGCGCGCCGACCTCCCTAGCGGCGTCAGCGTGGTGTGCTACGCTGACGACACGCTAGTCCTGGCGCAGGGGAGGTCGCACCAGGCGGCGGCCGAATTGATGACACGCGGGGTTGCGACAGTCGTCGAGAGGATCCGGCAATTGGGACTCGAGGTGGCCTTGCACAAGTCCGAGGCCATGTGTTTTCATGGTCCTCGGAACGCGCCACTGTCGGGTTCCGAAATAACGGTAGGAGGGGTTCACATCGGCGTCGAGTCGACGATGAAGTACCTGGGACTCGTCCTCGACAGCCGGTGGAACTTCGTGGAGCATTTCCGACGTTTGGCTCCCAGACTGCAGCGGGCCGGGGCTGCTTTGAAGCGGCTCTTGCCCAACCTGGGGGGGCCAAACGCCTCCTGCCGGAGGCTCTACGCGGGGGTCGTGCGGTCCATGGCCCTTTACGGGGCACCGGTGTGGGCGCGTTCCTTGAGGCTCCGGCCAGCCCGCCGGTTGAACGCGTCCCAAAGGGTCATGGCCATCCGGATGGTACGGGGATACCGCACGGTCTCCTGCGAGGCGGCGAGCCTCCTTGCCGGATTGCCGCCATGGGATCTGGAGGCAAAGGTCCTCGCGCACGTTTGGGAGTGGCGCGAGGAGGCGAAACGCCGGGGCGTAACTCCGCTGCCGCGAGAAATCACGGCACAGCGGACAGAGCTCCGGCGGGATCTCATGGCGGCATGGAGAGTGCGACTGTCGCAACCCAGCGCAGGGCACGCCACAATTGCGGCGGTAAGACCCCTCTTTGAGGAGTGGCTTGAGAGGCGCCACGGCGTCCTCACCTTCCGCCTGACGCAGGTCCTCACCGGACATGGCTGTTTCGGGAGGTTCCTGTTTCGGATAAGGCGGGAGGAAACGCCCGGGTGTTACCATTGTGTGGATCGACCGGAGGACACGGTGGAGCATACGGTGGAGGTCTGCCCGGCTTGGGCGGAGCACCGCCGTGTCCTCGTGGCGGCGATCGGCGGCGGCGACCTCTCGCGTCCGGCCCTGGTTCAGGCCATGGTACGGAGCGAGAGGGAATGGGAAGCCGTCACCTCCTTCTGCGAAGCAGTAATGCTCGCGAAGGAGGAGGCGGAGCGCGAGAGGGAGAGGCAATCTCTACGCCCTCGCGCCCCTAGCCGCCGCAGGAGGAGGAGACACCCTGGGCGTCGGGAGTCGATTGCCGACTCCCGGCCACCGTAGGCGCGGGCTTGCGGACGGCGAGCAATGGGCAGCTCGCCGTCCGGTAAGGACCAGGCCCGGGTCGACGGCGCGTCGTGTTCCACGCGCGCCTCAAAGAGATGTCAGCAAAATAGACGGGGTCCGATAGGACCGATGCCTGCCGGGGCTGCGGATTGTTCGAAAGAGTTACCGTGGCCCTGGCGCACAGGCAACTGAAGGAACACGGGTGGGTTTTAGTCAGTAAGAGTCTGACACACCCTTCCGCTCCGCCCAGAGCGGGAGACGTCATTTGATGATTTCCCACCCGAAAAAAAAAAAAAAAAAAAAAAAAAGCTTATACTGGAAATGTATAGCTTGATATGTAGTCTACGCGTACTATGAATATACTGATATACGGGATGGTAATTTAGTCAGCTGCATCCGTGAAAGAGGTGATTTGACACGTCATTCTAAACAACTTTCGCTATGAAACTCATACACGAATTGTAAAAAATTTAAATAAACTTTTCACACGTGCATCAAAATAGTCTGGCTACGGTTGTATTTGTTTAGGAATAAGTTGCTTTTCAACATATCGCATAAGAGTTTCGTAGCGAAAGTTCTTTAAAATGACGGGTAGAATCACTCCCTTGATGAGATGTAGGGACTAAATCGCCACCCTTTATAGTAATTCCCACGTTATTCTCAAATACTTCCTTCCTAAATCAAATGTGGGAATTAAACGAATACTTCTGTAGTGGGTCATTGTTTTTTATTTTCTTCTCAATTAGGTTTAATCATGGTCAGGCAGTTTGAGTAATTTATGCGGCCTACACAAATATCCTTTCTTTGGTATTTTCGTCGAATCGTTGAGCTCCTTAAGTTTTGAGTCGAGCTGCACGATTACTGACAAATGCGTGCACTGACTAGCCAGGTCCACTCATTCTGTGTGGTTTTTCTTCAAAAGACCATTTCAGACACAAATCTACATGGTCTTCACATGATCTGACCAAGATTATGTCTGGACTTTAAAAGAGACTGTGACCTCTGAGTTTGTTTCGGCCTTTCTTCTCAGAGTAGTCAGATAGGAAACGCCGACCTCAACTAGTTTTAAAATATGGTTGACGTGTAAAAGTGTTTGTACAAACCTATTTACAGAAATAAAATCATTTATCATTTACGTTGCCGATGCCACGATCTAGCATTCCTTTTGCAGTCACGGATTCAAGTTGAGTCCGATAGAATTACCATTACGAGCTTCAAAGGCTTGAATCTGAGTCCGCAGCTAAAGACCGATTGAATTCGAGCCTCAAAGGCTGGGATCCCAGTCCGTAGCTAAAGTCCGATTGAGTGCGAGCCTCGAAGGCTTGGATCCGAGTCCGTAGCTAAACTCCGATTGAATACGAGCCTCAAAGGCTTGGATCCGAGTCCGTAGCTAAAGTCCGATTGAATACGAGCCTCAAAGGCTTAACTGGTCTCGGATTACTTAAGGCAGGATACTGGCCTCAAAGGTACAAAGGCTTTAGTAGTTCCGGCTTAGATTTTACCAATATTATAAAAGAAGATTTGAATTTTGTATGTTTATTTGTTACGCTTTCACGCTAAAACGGCTGAACAGATTTCTATGAAATTTGGCACATGGCTAGACTATGACCTGGATTAGGATATTAAATACTTTTTATCGCAATATTCTTACGGGATCGAGACTTATGCGGGTGAAACCACGGGACGCAGCTAGTCTATAGAATATTTAATTAAAAGAGAAAGAGACTACATGTAGAATGCTTAGAAAAGGACACAGGTGTAGATTGTTTCTTAGGTGGGTTGTTGCTATATTAGGCTAGAATCACAATAGTGCTAGCTGAATTAGTAAATAATAATGGGCCTGTGTCGCCTGAAATAAATGGTATTATTATTATTTATTTTCAAGCTTTTCGCATATCTCGGGACCATGAGGTCCCGGACCTTTGGTAGGCTACGAGGGGCCGAAGCCAACTCGCAGAGGCCCGTTAGAATCTATAAGTAAAGGAAATGAAGCACAAGCCGGCGATTATCCCTGTATGCACTGTGCAAGTGCACCCAAGGACAATCCCCAGTTGATGTTGGACTATGGGTTTGGGTGCCTAGAGTGTACTAGTTACCTAGAACTATGGAAGGACTATGACCCCTGCCTGATCAATGTTTTATATATACACGGATAAAATGGCACGGGGTGACTTGCACACTCAATAATGGGCCCCCGGAAACCATCGCTAGCACATAGTGACGTAGCGACTAAGGGGCAAAACTTCTTGAGGTGCTTGAGGAGTGGAGAGGTATTCCACGGCTATCAGAATAATCCCAGAGCCCGGAAGATGTCAAGATCCCTACCAGTACTTACTGAAATACTTCCTTTCTCCGAGCACGTTTGCTCTTGCGAATCTCCTCCCAAGACAGCCAATAAAGGCAAGAAAGAGGTGGGAGCTCTGTTCCTTGTCATTGTTCACTCCAGCCGGCCAATAAAGGCAAGCCAGAGGTGAGGAACAAGATTTCTCCCGGGAGATAGGGTCTGTGGGGTCGCTACTGCCCAACAGCTCGCCACATGCTGCCCTGCGGGTTTCTGTATCTCTCTTGGTCTGGCCCCTGACCCTAGACCTGTTTCGGCAAAGTAAACTCTACCAGTACAGACCTAGACTTCAAGAGCACGCAAACCCCATCACGACGTCAACGTAAAGATACAGCGGTAGAGTTATTATTATTATTGTTTTTATATGTTAACATAGCTCGGGCTCATGAGATCCCGGTCCTTTGAAAGGCGTACGAGGGGCCGAAGCCAACTCGCAGAGGCCCCTTGGACAATTTTAAATGGAATGAGGCACCAACCGCCGATTATCCCTGTATGCACTGTGCAAGAGCACCCAAGGACAATCCCCGGTTGATATTGGACTATTGCTGGATATGGAAACAAAAATAATTATTGAACTATGGGTTTCTGTGGCTAAAATGGACTGGTTACCAAGAACTATGGAACGGCTATGGCTCCTGCCTGACCAATGTTTTATATATAAAATACACGGATAAAATGGCAGGGGGTGACTTGCACACTCAATAATGGGCCCCCGGAAACCGTCGCTAGCACATAATGACGTAGCGACAAGGGGGCAACACTTCCTGAGGTGCTTAAGGAGTGGAGAGGTATTCCACGGCTATCAGAACAATCCCAGAGCCCGGAAGATGGTCAAGATCCCTACCAGCTCTTACTGAAATACTTCCTTCCTCCGAGCACGTTTGCTCTTGCGAATCTCCACTCAAGCCAGCCAATAAAGGCAAGAAAGAGGTAAGAGCTCTGTTCCTCGTCATTGTTCACTCCAGCCGGCCAATAAAGGCAAGCCAGAGGTGAGGAACAAGTCTTCTCCCGGGAGACAGGGTCCGTGGGGTCGCTACTGCCCAACAGCTCGCCACATGCTGCCCTGCGGGTTCCTGTATCTCTCTTGGTCTGGCTCCTCACCCTAGACCTGTTTCAGCAAAGTAAACTCTACTGGTACAGACCTAGAGTTCAGGAGCGCGCAAGCCCCACCACGACGTCAACATAGTGATACGACGGTGGGGTTATTATTATTATGTATTGTACTTTTTACTCTTACTTAAAAGAACACAATAATCGTCATCATAATCCTTTTTAAGAACATAGGTAATTTTTGTAAAAACGACATACACGGACATCCTATTTGCCTGAGGTACCTACCTACTTAGTAACATAACACATAACATCACGCTTCGGTTCCCCGAAGTGTTACGAAGAGATGCAGCTGTAGTACACCTACATTTCGCCAGTTATGTTTAAGTCCCATGTAATAGGGAGCGAGCCTTTTGCCATCAACCGGGCACAAATTCAGACTCCGGGCTGCTACTGAGAAATCCCAGATAGAAAATCTATGATATAATAATATACTTCGCCAGATAGCATTCCGAGACACAGTGATCACGTGGGAGACACAAGCCCACGTCATCACCGCTGTGTTACCAGTAGTGTGTTATAATAACTCCCCAACCGCCTTTGTTACCTGTGCGAATCCGATAAAACAATGAGGTTTTAACTAACAATTACGTTGGTATATGTTTAAATTGATTTGTTTCGTTTGATTACAAAAACGAAACGACAATTTAAATGCTTTATACACATTTTCAGTCACCATTCTGTTAAAAAATATATAAATATTTTTTAATAGAATGGTGACTGAAAATGTTTCCATAATTCGTATTGTGTTGTAATAAAGTGGCAACTGGATAGTGACGTAAGCATGTGTCACACCCGGAATGCCAGACCTTGTTTTTTAGACCATGGAAATAACACTTTGCCCGACCTGGAACCTATTTAGTAATCATCATCAACTTAGCCTTAACACATTCCCAAGAAAAGAAAACATTGCCTTTCAACAATACACAGTCATTGTCAAACAATATTAATGCTCTAACCAACAATGGCGCGGATTCGTAATCAATTTTCGCCGTATGAAGCCTTCTAACTTCTCATCGACGCCATGTCATGTCAGCCAGTCATGTTAGCTGGAAACTCACGCGCTACTGTTCGGAGAATATTCAAGGTAAAGATTTTATGATATTTAATAATTTTTTTGTTAGTGACAATTTAATAATAATTATACTACAAATATTAATAATTATACTATAATTTGCATGTCAGTTTTAATGAAATTTAATTTAAATGTCTAGTCAGTTTTAATAAAATTTAATTTGAATGTCTGTTCAGTTTTAATGATTTTATTTTAATTTTAATGATTGTTTTGAATTTTGATGTATTTTATTTTAATGATGTAATGAATTTTATGTATTTGTGATTTATATATTGGGATTTGGTGCCTTAGTAAATAAATTACATAATTATTATGTAATTTCTCATTTATTGGATAAGTACTAGCTTTTGCCTGCGTCTTCGCCCGCGGGGATGTCAGAAAATATCCCACGAGAACGTACGACCGGTATTAAAAGTACCCTATGTAACACATAGGGTACTTTTCCAGGCTGTAAACTATAGTATGTGCGAAATTTCATCAAAATCCGATCAGTCGCTTTTGCGCCAACACGGAACATACATCCAAACAAACAAACGGGCAAAATATCTAAAATCTTATTTTCGGCATCAGACTCGTTCCCCGACCTCGAACCAATTAGATACTTTTTTTTTTCAAAATTATTTAACGTACAGTTTTGACTTCGTTACTATTTTATATATAGTAGATTCTGCCCGCGGCTTCGCCCGCGTGGATCTCGGAAATTATCCCATGGAAACTTGCTACGTGGACAAAAAGTAGCCTATGTCCTTCGCCAGGATACCATCTGTCTCCGTGCCAAATTTATCGGAATCCGTTCAGTGGTTTAGGCGTGAAAAGATAACATACAGACAGAGTTACTTTCGAATTTATTATATTAGTATGGAAATGTATACCGTGTAACGAGTTTCTTTTACTTAGAACACACTTCGTTCCCGCGAAAACATGAAATTGGTTTTCGAATATTTTCTTTGTATGGTTTAGAAGAAAATTGTTCTTGAATTTGGTTTATTTATTCCGTGCCTATTCTACTACTTTACGAATGTTCTTCAACTGCGAATTGTTCACCTCGAAATAGGTAAGTAGGTGGGGATATTATCATTTTCCAAGTACGGTAATCCATTTTCCTTATATCGAATTATTCAGATAGAAAAATCCTTGTTTAATCTCGAGATTTCCGTGTTGTTCAAAGAAAGCCCACCCCTCCCCTTACTTCCCGTCCGTTTCTAACAAAGTTTTATATCTCTTTATAACAACTAACTGCGCCATTCTGTCTGAAAAGCGCGATAAAGCACGAAGCGAAAGATACGAACTAATGCAAATACCTGGGGGCCTACTACCTAAGCACGAACTCCGTAGTTTCGGCCGAAGTCATGGGCGCTTCCTACTTCTTATCACTTACGTAGTTCAGATAAGTCCGGGGCGCGAACAAAAAATTTACGACAACACAATTTCGCAGTGGTCTTACTCCCATGTGTTTAAGCCCATCCGAAAAAAGTATTTAATCGGGAGTGGCATTTACTTCTAAATATATCGAACTACTTTCGAACAGGCCCGTATCTCCGTTGATGGACTGAAAGAGTAGGCCCCCAAGTGCGAGGAAGTGTTTCCACGATTCGGTCCACAAGCCGTGAGGCGGGCAGAACTATATGGTGGTAGGTGTGTTTTGCGAACGTGATGTTTATAAAGCAATATCTTCCTGCTGATAATACCTACACAAATCAGTCTATAATGTTCCCACTTCTTGTACTCAGACTCAGGCCCTGTGAGAGGTATGGTAAAATATGATGACGAAGATTGCTTTTGTTTCCGACAAAATTGCAGTTCTAAACTCAAGTTTCACTTCAAGGACACAGACACACACACAGACCCAGTGAGCAAACAAATCTACCTAAATCACATTTGCAGGAGGTTTCTTGTCTAAGTCGGTCAACGAAGATACGGGCCCGTCCGACAGTTGTTGAACCGTCAAAACAAGTGTCAAATTCAATCTGCCGGACGGGCAAAAACACATCTGCATTAGGGACAACTATGACAATTGACAAATTGTGTTGTCATTCATTCTTAGTTCGGGCCCGGAACTTATCTTACCTGCGTAAGCGATTCGGAGTTGCAAACGCCCGTAACTCCGGCCGATATAACTCCTTATCCTACTTTCCTACGCCGTATCACCTACTGATATCAAATTACTTCCGGGCCCGAACTAAGAAATGATGGCAACACGATTTGACAGTTGTCCTTACTCCCGAAGTGTTGTTACCCGTGCGAAAGAAATAATTAATCGGGAGCCTACTCCCGATTAATTAATTTTACGTGGGTTTTGTTACGTTACGTATTTTCAGTAGTTCGATACATCGAAATGAACCCTAGTTCTTTCCGATGTATCGAACTACTTTTGGTCGGGCCCGTATCTTCGTTGACGGACTTTCAGAGTAGGCCCCAGACACAAGAACGAGAATTTATACAGTTCGAAACGTTTAAAGGCTCCTTCAAACAGGCGCGCGCGACACAAAGGGACCGACAGTCGTGCGACGAGCGGTGCCTTTGTGTCGCGTGCGATTCGCGTTGCGTGTTGTGCCTGTTTGAAGGACTCTTAAAGGCCCGTGAACACAGGCGCGACGCTACAGCGCGACACAAAGGCACCGCGTGTCGCGCGACGAGCGGTACCTTTGTGTCGTGCTGTCGCGTCGCGCCTGTTGGCGGGAGCCTTAATACGTGATGGCCGTTTTCACTAATGCCAAAGCTACGGTTTCCTAGAAGAGAGGCGACCGCCACGTAACGGCCGCAGTGGCCGCTATCAGGAAAATGATGGCAGCGGGGTTTGACTTTACGGTGTCAAAAAACGCTCTCTAGAGAAACGCAACAAATTACTTTCATAAATAACATTTCACATGACATGACATGTTCAGCATATAATGTTCCCACTGGTGGGACACAGGCCTCCTGTCGGTGAAAGGGAGTGGGCCGTAATCCACCACGCAGGCCCAGTGCGACTTGGTGGATGTTACATGTCTTCGAATTTTTGGTTGTAAGACATTCTCACGATGTTTTCACACACTCACAGACTTTCGTCACGATGTTTTCCTTCACCGTTTTGAGAGCAGTGGTGATGAAATTAAATACACAAACTAAAGTACCTGCTTGGGTTCGACACCCCTGGGCCACCACTGCTCTCAGTGCAGTGAGTGCAAGAGCAGTGGTGGCCCAGTGACGTCAGTCGACGGGAAATTGTAAACGCTATGTGGCGGTAACCGCTCTTCTAGGAAACCGTATAGGTTTAGCGATAAATAAATTAACGCCTAAATAAAAGCGTGGAGTTGGATTTTCAACTTTCGGCGCTGAGCCGAGCGCAGCCGAATCCGGCAGCGTCCTGCTATTTAGTGTTAGTGAAAACGAGCATAAATGTTTAAAACAAAAGCAATAATAATAAAGTCGACTAAAACGTCCTTAATTTCTTAAAGAGCCTTAATCACACTGTAGTAGAGCACTGAACATTATGCTAATAAGTTCCGCAAATGCCTATGTCTGACTCAATCAATACGTTGCCTCCTGTTAAGAAATAAAAGAAGTTGAAATGTGTGAACAACTTCGAAGAAAAATGTAAGTATTTGGGGCAAAGGATATTAGTCATTCAGGTATTTTGTTCTATAACTTTTTTATATACAGTTTAGTGATGCACAAGTGGAAATAAACGGCCTCAGGTATTACAAAATAAGATTTATCTTTAGTCCGCGGTTTAAACCATCGAATAATTTTTTAATTTCAAACTTTATTCCTACAATCTTATAGTTCTAAATACAAAAATTGACTTTAAACCCGAGTCAAAGTTGTCAATTTTGTATTAAGAACTTTATAACTGACGGAAAAAGGTACGAAATACAAAAAGGCCCGGGCTAAAGTTAGATATCGTGTTGTAATAAGATTACGGTTCCTTTAGGCCGCGTACACACCGAAGCGTATCTAGGCGGCCGCCGACCACGACTGTGAAAATATATGAAAAACAAAGCACAGTCAAGGCTGACGTTGTTTCTTCATGTATTTTGTACTGGACGCTCACAATCGGTGGCTGACTATACCTACGCCTTAGTGTGAACCTTAGTATGTGGCCTTATACTATACCTACGCTTTGTGTGAACCTTAGTGTGTGGCCTTATGCTATACCTACGCCTTAGTGTGAACCTTAGTATGTGGCCTTATACTACACTTACGCCTTAGTGCTAACCTTAGTGTGTGGCCTTATACTATACCTACGCCTTAATGTGAACCTTAGTATGTGGCCTTATACTATACTTACGCCTTAGTGCTAACCTTAGTGTGTGGCCTTATACTATACCTACGCTTTGTGTGAACCTTAGTGTGTGGCCTTATAATCTGCCTAGAGACAACATTTCTGAGATAATGCTTAGAAAATTTCGGTGAATTTTCTTCAAGGCTTGGAAATTACGAAAAATATCACTAGACAAAACATAAATAAGGTTTATTAACAAACCTCGGGCCCAGTAAAAGGTCTATACACAAGAAATTCGATTTGGGATAGGTTGGAAGTGGTAACTCTCCATTCCAAATAGAATTTCCAACGTAGATAGAAAGCTACGCCAGAAAACAGCTTTTCTTCCGTCGTTCGTTTTTTTGTTAGGTTATTACATATTTTATTTAAGTAAAAACAACTTCGTATGACACCATGTTACTCGACCATTCATCGAACGAACTTTCTCAGTCACGTAACTCACAGAACTATTTATGTGAGCTATTTACAACTCAATTATTTTCTACTTACTCTCATATTTCAGGAAAGATTACGTATTATAATATACTAGCGACTCGCCCCTGCTTGACACGGTTTTTACAACTTGACGGCTCATGGAGACTTCTTTATTATACGAGTATGTACTAGGCATGGGCAAAGTGTATCATTTTTGTGATTAGAACATTTGCATCTGGATCACTGATGTGATCCGAAACACTGATATGTTTCATTTGGATCATTTGGCTCATCGGCTCAAAGGATATAAAATACAGAATGTTACTTATACACTTACGAACGATAACTTGTTATTGCAAGCAATTTATGCAAAAAACGAACGTATAGTATTAAATTGTATATGGCTTAGTTGTAATTTTTACGTACATGGATAACGACAATGAAACACTGAGAGTGATACACAACTCATTTGGGATCTCTTTCTGACTTGTATAGATTGTAATATCTCACCCGCTCACTCGCGACTCGCGAGTCAGTAGTAACTCAGTGTGTCAGTCTCTCAGTGTCCCTCTCTCGCTCATTGCTCAGTCGTCTCGCAAGCGACGCGTCACGCGGAAAGAGCACAGAGCAAAATAATGTTTCAGATCCAAATGATCCGTTTGAAACGTTGTTACTGAACCAATCTTTTGAATCACTTCAATGATCCGGATCAGTGAGTCGGTTCCGTAAAGAATTACACACGCCTAGTATGTACGTTTAATATCAATGTAGCTACACATAAGCCTTCCGGAATAAATTCTCTAAATGATGGTGAACACCGCATCAAAATGTGTAAGTAGTGTAGAAGAACAAAACACGAGAAGAAAGAAGAAAGAAAATACATTTAAAAAGCGACTTTAATTTATAATAATTATGGTATATATAAGTAAGTATAGATTGCACTTCATTATTCTTATAATTCCCTTGCAACCCACTAACTAAAAACAAGAGGGTGGCTTACAGGGTTCGCACGTCAAGGTATTTTCCCATGGCTCCGCCTCTTGCGGTGCCCGATGCGGACCACACTGACGACGACGACGATGCTCCGGAAGTGACCGAGGTAGAGTTGAGTGTGGCGGTACGTAGGCTGAGTGCCAAAAATACCGCCCCAGGACCCGACGGCTTACCTGGAAAAGCCTGGGTCCTGGCCTTGGAAGCCTCCTCCTCGGGATTCGACTAAGAGGGCTCCTAAGCGCATGCTTGGAGGAGGGTCAGTTCCCACTTCGTTGGAAGACGGGGAAACAGGTCCTCATTAAGAAACCGGGGCGCCCAGCGGACTCTCCGTCCGCTTACCGGCCCATCATACTGCTCGACGAGGTGGGCAAGCTCTTTGAAAGAGTAATTGCAGACCGCCTCGTCGGGCGGCTGGTGCAGGTGGGGCTGGATTTGGTGGAGAGCCAGTTTGGTTTCCGCACCTCACGCCCCCAGTCGCAGCGGGAGGAGACACTCTGGGCGTCGGGAGTCGATTGCCGACTCCCGGCCACCGTAGGCGCGGGCTTGCAGACGGTGAGCAATGGGCAGCTCGCCGTCCGGTAAGGACCAGGCCCGGGACGACGGCGCGTCGTGTCCCACGTGCGCCTCAAAGAGATGTCAGCGTAATTGACGGGGTCCGATAGGGCCGATGCCTGCCAGGGTCGCGGATTGTTTGAAAGAGTTATCGTGGCTCTGCCGCACAGGCAACTGAAGGAACACGGGTCGGATTTAGTCAGTAAGAGTCTGACACGCTCTTGCGCTCCGCCCAGAGCGGGAGAGGTCATTTGATGATATCCCAACCAAAAAAAAGGGTGTTTTCCCAAAATTTTAGGGATTTTTTAGAAAAAGGAAATAGCATTAGCCTTTTTTATTTATGGAATAGTCAGAAAAAATATGATTGATATTTATGATTTTAAGAAATATCAAAACAAAAAAGGTCAATGTCCGTTCCACTGGCGTTCTAGAGATTTGATCACTGTCATGAGTCCTTTATTTTTAAATCGCAATCAATCGCTTTGATTTCCGAGTAATAATCAATGATATCGATTATTTAACTTTGTTTTAGATTAATTTATTGTTAAAAAAAAACTTATAAATTAATAATTGTAATCGAACATCGTAGGGGAAATCCAAAAGCAGAGGGTAGAAACGTGGCTTATTACATGCTTCAATACCCGTATCCATAGCAACGCCAGTTCAAGGAAATAACACGCTAAGATTAACAGGATATGAAGGCAGCAGGAAATTGAAAAAGCCCTGTCACATCCGCTAGCGGATATTGGTTCCTACGCGATTTATTTATATTTGTATTTGAATTAATTGTACTTCCACAAACAAAAATCAAAGATACATTCTAAGAAGCTGTGTTTTTATATACATGTGTACATAATTACAGGTATAGTGCAGGGATCGACAACTTGCGGCTCGCGAGCCACATGCGGCTCTTTAGATGTGAAACTGCGGCTCTTTGGTTCCATACGCAAATATTATTTATTTTTATACCATATATGTATATATTATCTAATTTGTTGTGAAGTAACACTACATAGATATGAATAAATAGATGTTTTTGTGATGAATAAAAAGATTAGTTTTGTTTATCAAAAAAACTTTATTTATGCAAGTACTATTTATTGGTGGCCAAATAATTTTTTGTGGCTCTTTAAAAACTTTGAAATTTTGTAAATTGTAATTTTTGACTCTTCCGACTCAAAAGGTTGTCGACCCTTGGTATAGTGGGTTAGGAGTTGGATCTAGGCTTTGTGACTTTAAATTTATTTGTACATAGGTATCTAGTTATTTCTTGTATGTACACGTATGAGTACATGTAGGTACTAATCGCCAGTATACATCTTTAGTAAGTAAAGATGTAGGAAAAAAACGTGACAATGCCCGAATATATCGTAATTAAATACTTTGCCCCGAAACGAATTACCAGCAGTTTTCAGCGGGGTTGAAAATAACAAACAGTGTTTTAAGGCTCGTACACACTAGCTCCACGCGACGCCCGACACAAAGGCACCGCGTGTCGCGTGACGAGCGGCGCCTTTGTGTAGCGCTGTCGCGTCGCGCCTGTCTGTGGAAGCCTTTAATTCTGGAATCTTACTGGATTTCAAAACCAAAAAAAAAAATATAAGAACTGAGTACCTATTCGTAGCTAATGCATGTTTTACAATGAATAAGGGATGGGTCATTGACGTTTTTTTTTGTTATAGTAGGTAATTTAACTGTTAATCATCAATGATCAACAGGTTAAAAATGCTGTTAAATTATTAACAGGTTTTGAATGTTCAATCGGTATCGTTTGGAAGTATTCGTTTCGCATACTAGTTGATTCTCAGAAATTAACAAAATTTTTGTGAAATAATCCGTTGAGCCGTTGACGTAAATTAACAGTTTATATTTTCAATTGTTTTTTTTTAACTGACCAAAATAATGACTACTTGTGCGTTGACGTAAATTAACAGCTAAGATTTTGAAACTCCTTTTTTTTTCTACAATTACCTCGTTGACGAAAGAAAAGTCGTTAAATGTACCTATGAATACAATAAAGAATTTGAATTTGTTTTTTTTTTTTACTGTTTATTGCTTCAACGACCACCTCTAATTAAGTATAGTACAACAAGCTAATATTGTTAAAGTAAATAAAAATAGAAAAAAGGAAATAGAATTCATACAAGAATTATCAAAATAACGAGTGTAATAAAAATAAAAACGTGACGTGGGGTGGAACCGTTTGGAACGAAGTTCCTTTCGCTTTTCACACTTTTGATACGTAACAAAAGTGTCGTGACCGTCAAAATATACCTTTTTCCGTCTAGCTCTCATTTGCCAAGTGTGCAGAGTATTACGTGCAAATTAGGAACTACGTTCCAAAAAAATCTTCAGGTCGTAACATACCTAATGTTCACATTACAATCTGTTTTTCAGCATAGTGCTTACGTAACAAAAATCACAGAGAATAAAAATCTCGGAGTTCTTTTGATTCTCGCATTCATTAGGCTAGCGAGAATTCGAAATAAGTTCTGCATAGTTACTGACAAAAAACAATTTAATAAAGGCGTACCATATATGGAAAGCTTTTCAATATTTTCTGTGAATTCGGCTCGCGACCTCACTGCTCACTCCTCTGCTCCTCACTGCTTGAGGAGCTTGTTGAGGGATGACGGCTCTATTCCAGGATTCCAGGTCTGAATCAGCAGAGCCCTCCCGAAACTGAAAAAAAAGAAACGAAATAAAAACACTGGAAAGATGAGAGTAGACTGTTGAAATGGTTGTATTTATTGATTTAGCTTTTAAAAAGATCGGTTGTAATTTAGGACCACCAAATGCCGCTTCAAAATTCGACTGGAATCACTAGTTATGTGTAAAAATCATTTACACAATATCTTTCGCATAAATTCTTAAAACACGCAGTATATGGTATCACAGCTATACATTTTCTTCTAACTTCAAAAATTCTGTAAGCGCAGAAAAACAGCTAAATACATACATACATCAAAAAAAGTTTGCAATCGCAAAGTTTTTAATAAAAAAGTTTTCGATTTTTCAAACTAATCAATTTGAAAAATCGAAATCTTTTTTGTTACGGTACACTATATTATAATTTCTTCTTCTTTTTAGGTTCTTCAAATTCAATTGTTTTTCCATATAAAAAGAAATTTAATCCAAGCTTACGCTTATTCAGAAATCTGACTTAATCAGTTTTAACGGCTTATAATATTTTTTCAAGGAAAGTTGTTATTGATAAAATGCCTAGAGGATTATAACTTTGAGGGATGAAGAATATTCCACGAGAGCAATAGCACGCAGTGTTGCTGAATCCCAATCCTGTGTCATGGCCACTTTGCAGAGGTACCACGGCATGGATAATTTAGCTGACCGACCCCGCAGTGGTCGCCCGACTGTTCTGACTGCTGCTCAGAAGCGCTATATCAGATTGCTGGCAGCCCGTGACCCAACAATCAACGCCACTAAAATAAAAGCAGAAGTGCGGGCCGCCTCTGGACTTGAAGTTAGTACTCAGACCATTCGGAATTGCTTACACCAAGCTGGACTACGAGCACGGAGGTCTTAGCGAGCATGTCTGAATTCACGGTAATGTCAGCGACGGAGATTGCAGTGGGCTAGGCACCGGCAAAATGAAGAAAATGAGGAGGAAAACATTTGGCAAAACTGTCTCTTCGTTGACGAATCGCGAATCAGTACTCATCCAGATAACCAACGTGTCCGTGTCTGGAGAAGACCTGGAGACTCTGAAAAGCAAAGAACTGTCACTGGAACCGTTCAGCAAGGCGGGAAAACGGTGTCCTTTTGGGGTGGAATTATTATTGGAGCTAGCATGCCTTTGATCCCGTATCGAGGCTCCATGACGGCAGATAGGTACAAAACAGTTGCTATTGATGGAATTGTCAGACCATTCTGAGTAAACCATGGGCACCAATTCGTACTGGTCGATGATAATGCGCCCGCACATCGAGCTCAACGAGTCAATGCTGCTCTCCGAGAATACGACATCACAAGGTTAGACTGGCCTGCCGGCTCGGCTGACTTAAACCCAATAGAGCACGCGTGGGATGCTCTTAAGCGAGCTGTCTGGAACCGTCAGCCACATCCCCAGACAGTTCCAAAGATCAAGGAAGCGGCTATTCAAGAATGGGACAGGCTACCGCAAGAAATGCTGGATAACTTGATTCTCAGCATGCCCAGAAGGATCTCCACATGTGTGCGAGCCAGGAGAGGAGTTATATTGTATTAAATAAAAACCTATTAATAAATTGTTGTATAAGTTTGGTTACAAGATCTTTTTCTTACCATCAAATTACTGTTACAATTACATTAAGATTAAATTACTTAATTTTTGTTATTAAAAAACAAAAAAAAGTTTTATTTTTTAATTTCAAACAGTGTATTTCTATTTAAAAAAGTTAAAACGTAAACACTTTTTCTTGATAAAGTGAAATTTAAAAAATATATTAGCTTTTGCAAGTGATCACAAACTTTTTTCGATGTCTGTATACCTAATCATTTTAGGAAAAGTTACAGTAAACAAATTTTATATTATTATAATGTAGACAGAACATAATTATTAACTAATTTTCGTTCTAAGACCGCAATTTAGCTGTTTTAGGCCCACTTGCACCGCCAATCACAAAACATGTCTAGCGATAAACGAGTTTAAAACATAATTCTCTTTGTGTCAAATGTTTGAAGATGACAGAGACAGAATGATGTTTAAAACTCGTTTAGCGCTAAACCTTTAGTGATTTGCGGTGCAAATGGGTCTTAGTAGGTAAACAAACAGCTGAAGCGTAATAATTAAACGATTTCAAATTCTCTGTGAATTTATAATGCGAAGGGTAAACTAAGGGGACTTGAAAATTAGTTTTTTATATATTATATATTTTTGATATATATATAATTAGATGATTTGTTAAACTGTGGATTAGTAAAGGAGCTTGTTTTTAGCTTTACGTTAACGATTCTAATAAGGAAGAAACAAAATGACACAGTTATTCTCGGGGACAAGGTAATCATCAAGGTCATCAGGGGTCGCATATATTTGTCACTGTCATTCAATGCATTTATCAGCCGTACGATACAAAGTTCCGAGAAACGCTATAATTATTATAAAACATAATACTGTGTTTATTTATTTTCATACAAAGATTATATCATTTAATTTTAAATGTCAGATTACGTAATTAGGCGGTTCATATATTCGGAATGTTGATAACATAGTTTTTAAATGTGAAAGGTAAGTTTGCTTTGTACAATAATGTTATGCCTGCATTCCCCGAAAGATTAAGCATAGGAGCACCCACATTTGAAATTCCATGTATTAGGGGGCGATACTTTAACTGGGTACGAATCCTGATTCGGGGCTGCTACTGAGAGATTCCTGATGGAAAAACTCAAATGGCACTTTGCTTTGAATTGAGGTCAAACTTAGAACCCTAGGAGAACAGTGGTGGCCCAGTAGTAGCGGTCCGAACCCAGGCAGGCGCTTTACTTTGCGTAATTTATTTCATCACAACTGGTCTCAACACGAAGAAGACACGTGACATCTACCAACCTGCACTGGGCCCGCGTGGTGGATTACGCCGGTGTCCCAGCAGTAAGAACATTATAAGCTGATTATGCTTATACTAACCATACTAGGACCCTAGAATACAGCTGATGAATCATGGCCGGTCTGAACTTAGGCTCTCCGAACTTTCTCGCATGTTCTCTCACTGACAGTCGCCTCATGTCACCATTTGGCTCCAAAAAAATGTTATTGCGCAGCATTCTGCGCTATGTTCGGATCGGTTATGACTCATGTGCATCAGCCGTATTGTACGAGGCAGTCAAATCATTTGTTCGCTTTGAATTCGTGTGTGGCATACTTTTCGAACGAATTTGTAAATAATTATAATCTGCATAGGCCGACGGAATAATTACTAGTTCCGATAGATTCATGAATAACAGACGAATATTCATATAAAACTAATTTACATTCGAATACATACATATTAAATCCTTTTCATGTTAACGCATGATTTTCACGTAGGTCTACACACATGCAGACTCGAAATGGTAAATAAAACCATGCTGCATGCATTTTGTTTAAGCGGGATCATAAAACGTGTAGTGTACAAAATTGCTCCAATCATCACCTACATAAATCAGTGTCTTGAAGAAGGGATTTTCCCGACATACTTGAAAGCTACTGTAGTTACACCAATATTAAAAAAAAAACACGGCCGATGTACGATGTTATAGACCTATCGCTCTCATTCCAATAATGGCTGAAATATTTGAAAGAGATATAATAATCTTAGAGATTATTTCGAAAAAAATAAAATATTAATAGAAAATTAAGTTGGATTCAGAAAAGGGAAATCGGTTAATACAGCTACGAGTACGCATCAGTTTTTAGAAAAAATATAACGGAACTAGATAAAAAAAACAGGTCACAGCCCTATACATGGACATGACAAAAGCTTTTGATTATGTTGACCATGGAGTACTACTACATAAACTAGAAATATACGGAGTTCGAGGTAAAGCACTAGAAATAATTAAACCCTATCTCAGTAATAGAATACAATTCACTGAAATAACACAATTATGTCCATGCACAAAAACAGAAATTAAATATACATCGAGTCCAGGATCTATAAAATAAAGTATACCTCAGGAGTCGATAATAGGACCAATACTATTTCTCATTTATATAAATGATTTACCTAACGCTATTCGGCACCCTATGGTTTTATTTGCAGATGACAGTACGGCCCTTTTCACAAATTATTTGAGTACAATAATGCTACTGTATCTGAGGTTACGAGTACGAAATTTCTAGGTATCTATATAGATTCTAATATGTCATGGAAAACACATGTAGATAGTGTATTTAGCAAATTAAATCAATTCTCTTATGCCCTTTACATGCTCCAGAAAGTATCTAACCAAACCACACTACTTACCGCTTATCATGCCTAGTGGGGTTCACTCTATCTTATGGGATAATATATTGGGGATACTCAACTGATAATGAAATTGCGTTCAAGACACAAAAAAAGTGCATTTGATCAATATGTGGAATACACCAAACGGATTCATGTAAACCTCATTTCATAAACCTCCAGATATATATCCTCCCTGCTCTATATATCTACGAGGCCTCAATTTTAGTTAAATCTAACATCAGTAGCTATGACACATTAACAAGTAGTAGACTTAAAAATATACTCCGCAATAAAACACCCCACACTGCAGTATATGTATAGAAATAGTATTTTTTGTATGGGCATAAAAATATATAATTGACATTAAGAACCTACATCCAATTGGTATTTTTAAAAAGAAGCTAACAGACTTCCTGATTAAAAAGGCATATTACCCGATAAAAGAATTCCACGAGAAAAATGATTATTTAATATTAAAATGATTGTGATACTTATAAAGGTTCGTACACATTGACGCGACGCGACACCCGACACAAAGGCACCGCACGCACGTCGCGCGACGGGCGGCGCCTTTGTGTAGCGCTGTCGCGTTGCGCCTGTCTGTGGGAGCCTTAATGTGATATAAATTATAATAATAGTATGATATAATATAAAATGTATGAATAATTAATTAATATAATATAAAAAACCTACCTTCTGACGTTTCATAAGTGCCCATGTAGGTTTATGTAAAATAAAATATGTATATATATTTTTGTAATTTTAATGGACTGTCCTTATTGCATCTTATTATCCATCGAGACATTGCTTCAATGATGAACGCTGAGGAGGTACTGGATATCTTCGGCAGCAGTGGAGTAACTACTAAGGTACTAGTGGTGCGGTCAGTTCCGTTGTCAGCCGGAGGTCTGTCAAGCCAACAAGGCACCGGTCTAGAGCCTCAGTCGGCGAGAGGATTAGAGGATACCATATTAGCTTAAAAGGAAGTGCAGTCTAAGGAGCCTGTTATCGTATATTATTTACCTAATACTATGAATGGTCAAAACAAAATCCAACCAAACCAATCTGAGGGGGGGTGCTCAAATTTTCAAGTTCGCTTCACTCGCTTCTGCAGCCAGGTTCCCTTAATTCTTAAACTTTACTACTTAAGTCGACTTAGTTACACTTATTTTTATAGAAATAGCCGAAATAAAATGTAGGCTCTCCGAAGCAGGGTGCTAAAATTTGTGAGCTCGCTTCGTTCGCTGTTGCTGCCTTGTTTTTAAATTGACAAAGTAACTTCTATTTCTCTATGTACCTATGATCAAAAGAAAATCTATCCTATACTAGGCGGCGGTGTGCTAAAATTGTATTATTTTTTGTAGGTTATCTAAAATGTCAATCAATACTATGGGGATCACTTCTTACTGCCGTGTGCCTCTCAGAAATAAATCCTGGATCTGCTCTTGATTTTACTTACCTGTAGTTTCGAGTAAATGGATCAATATCCAATCCAATTGAATTCCTGATCGGGATAACGCGATAAGAATTGCATTTAGTATCTCATTTTCAGCGACAGCCGGCGTTGACGTAATGACGTCAACCGATGCAGCTTAAAATGAGATACAAAATGCAAATCTTTTATCAATTATATTTTTACAATTATTGTTACATTTAATAGACCGTACGGTACCTAATATGAGACTAAAAATATACCTATAAACAAAACTTACAACGTTATCTCTAAGTTACCATGACGTCACGCACCGTGATCGCTAATAACACCATGTTATGGCGTCAGTAAAGTAACGCTCAAAGCTAAAAAAGACAACTACAGGCTACATTTACTAATAGACAGGAGGATGGCATTATTCAGGATACAACCGCGAACTCTGTTACAGATCATCCGTAGGTAAGCATTAGCCTCGAGCTAGATAATAATGATAAAGCTGAACGAGTAGGTAGGTAAACCGGTGAAAATACAGAACAACTTGGTAAACCGTTTGACGGTAGAATTTAAGGAAAACATTATTTCTATTTGAACAGGCTCTTTAGATAATTGAATTGAAGAAGAAAGACAGCAAAAGTAAATTAAAATCAGAGAAACACTTTGAAGAGAGCATAGATTAATATTAAACTATATGCGAAATAACAATCTTATCGCCACCGCAATTAAATTAATCTACAGTTTGTTTTAACTTAATTAAAGATATAATCAACAATCATAAAATAGAGATTTGGCTTTCCTCGGAATTCATTATCACAGTCAATAAAGAGAACAAGATTGAATGGACCATTCCGAGAACGTGCTATTATGATAAGATATAGTATATATATATACCAGTAATACCAAGTATTATGCCAATATATTGACACTTCTCAGAAACGATATCCTCATGTTAATGGACGAGTTTCTCTTTCGATTAGACGTCCAATTTGGACATAAAAACGAATATTCATTATGTACTCAATTACGTCACGAGATACTGATACGTTATTTAGTTTATTTTCGTTCCAAGAAATAATAATATCTGAAGATTGTGCAGATGAATTTAAATATTTTATGGATTGGTTAAGCATTAAATATGTATTCCAATGATAATATTTTCTTTCTTTTATTGCGTCTTTCGTTTTAGCACAAGCTACACACTGTCATCATCGTCATTATGTAAGACGTCCACTCCTGACCATAGATCTTGACTATACAAATATTACCATTATTGTTTGATCAGAAAACAGTCATAACAATAGTTTTCAACTTTTCAAGTTTGCCTCTACCTTTTCCTGATTTACCAGCCTACATTATTTGGCTCAGCCGATGTCGGTCTATGAAACCTAGCTTCGAATCTCAATGATTTTCAGCAATCGGAAAGACATCACTCTTTTATCGCAGATTTCATAACATAATTATATTACACCACTGATTACATCATACGTTTGTATTGTAGGTACCTACCTAAGCATGTAATGTGGACCGATGATGTCGTCATTTTGTTAGCACGCCGCGCCGTCTATCCTTCCTCCTGATGCAATGACGTAGGCAACAACCGTATCTTAATATTATAGGTATTGTTAGTAGGTAAAATATGTAAATCAAACATGTGACGCCACCACACCGAGTCTAACAGTCGATTACTCATCACTACCTCCGTAATTTAAGAAAATCTCAACGGTAAAATGAATGACGTCGGAATGGATTTAGGCGCGTTAAAGCTAGAGTTTCCTAAGACTGCAGAGTAAGCAAGCTGAAGTAGGCTGGCCATGTTTGTCGAAGGACTGATGACCGGTGGAGTAGATGTCTAGATGAGTCTTGGAGCGGAGATCACGTATCGGCAAGCGTAGTATGAGACGCAACTATTTTTTTTTTTTTCTGCTTGGGATGTCTTCATATGGACCTTTCCCGCTCTGAGCGGAGCGGAAGGGCGTGTCAGACTCTTACTGACTTAAACCCACCCGTGTTCCTTCAGTTGCCTGTGCGCCAGGGCCACGGCAACTCTTTCGAACAATCCGCGACCCCGGCAGGCATCAGCCCTTTCGGACCCCGTCAATGATGCTGACATCTCTTTGCGCGTGGAACACGACGCGACGTCGACCTGGGCCTGGTCCTTACCGGACGGCGAGCTGCCCATGACTCGTCGTCGACAAGGCCGCCCCTACGGTGGCCGGGAGTCGGCAATCGACTCCCGACGCCCAAGGTGTCTCCTCCTGCGGTGACTAGTGGCGTGAGTGTACAAAGATTGCCTCTCCCTCACGTGCTCCGCCTCTTCCTTCGCAAGCATTACTGCTTCGTAGAAGGAGGTGACGGCTTCCCATTCCCTCTCGCTCCGTACCATGGCCTGAACCATGGTCGGACGCGAGAGATCGCCGCCGTCGTTCGCCGCCACGAGGACACGGCGGTGTTCCGCCCAAGCCGGGCAGACTTCCACCGTATGCTCCACCGTGTCCTCCGGTCGATCCACACAATGATAACCCCCGGACGTTTCCTCCCGCCTTATCCGGAACAGGAACCTCCCGAAACAGCCATGTCCGGTCAGGACCTGCGTCAGGCGGAAGGGTAGGACGCCGTGGCGCCTCTCAAGCCACTCCTCAAAGAGGGGCCTTACCGCCGCAATCGTGGCGTGCGCTACGTGCAGAGCGGAAGAAGTCATTTGATGATTTCCCAACCAAAAAAATAAAAATAAAGGGTGTTGTGGCGCAGCCTGGGAGAGACCGATGTCCAGCGGTGGACAGACATACGCTTGATTGATGGAAGTCATACCCCGGTCCCATATTTCTTGTGACGGCTGTCACTGCGGCCGTTATATGACGGTTTCCTAGAAAGGAAACCGTAGCATAAGACGGAAATCTGTCTTTCCTCATGCCGTGAGGAAAATGTAGGGAAAAACCAAAGAAGCGACGTTTAGATTGTGTGAAAGATGATATTTCCAGAAAGAGGATGATGCCATGATGGCGAATAGATAAAAGAAATGATGCAGCGCCGAACCAAAAAAAAAATGAATTTAGACCATGGTAACAAGAATGAAAAATACCGTACCTATACTCATTCTTTGTTTTTACCCGACTGCAAAGAAAGGGTTATGTTTTTCGCGTGTATCTGGTATGTATGTAATACTCTTTTTGTTGGTTCAATAACGAAATAAGAAGTCGACCCTGAATACAATTTTTACCAGTTGGTTGAAAGCTAAATGGTATATTGCTCCACACATCATGAATTTCATTCGAAAAGCAATTTACTTTTATAACTGTTACAGTTTTTTTCATTGACAACATCTATTATAATAACTTAATTTATTTACTTATTCAAATACAGTGATATGAATCTTGATTCTTTAATTTTGATAGATTAGTGTAGGTAGATTGGTGCCATTTTATCAAAAGCGTATAAATGCACGTCACAGTTCATGGAAAAGTGACTAAGTAAAGATTATCTTTGTGATAAATCATTTTGAAACAGATTGTTTAACACATCCTTAATGACCGCTGCAGAGAGCGGGGTAATTGCTTTACAAACACAAAATGGCATTCGACCGCAATGCCTTTAATTTTGACAGTACAGCTACGTTCATTGCGTATTTATTTTGTTGAGCAGTCAAAATTAAAAGAAAAAAACAAACAATACAAAAAACAAAATCTAAACAACATTAAGAACCAAACAAATAATTAACATTTAGAACTAGGTATAGTGTATTTATTTTATTTCTTATTATTTTGTTATTTTTAATTTTCGTATGATGCACTGGTTGACGTCATCACGGCAACGCCGGCTGTCGCTGAAAACCAGCGCTGTAGCTCTCTGTCTTGCATAGGGTCGTAGCATTATGCTGTGCGATTGCCGTTTTGCATGGATGTGACGCAAATTTTCCTCCAACTCGGTCTTTTTTGTATTTGTGTGTTTTTCTATGCGTCATGTTTACCGCAAATAAACGTATTTTCTTTCTTTCTTTCTATCTTCTTAAATTTTTGAAACGTTTGAAGCAATGGATGTCAAATTGAAAGGCATTACGATCGATTGCCATTTTAAGTGCGTAACGCTATTACCCCACTGCACTGTTTGGTATAACTACGAGGCATGAAGTCTGCAAGTCATCGCGTCAGATTGAAAGCACAAATCGCAAAAAGCGCTGAACGGATTTTATTCTAGTCTTATTTCGGATAGATTGATTGTCGGAGAGGGATTTGGTGTTTAATCATGTCATGCATGTTACGAGGCTCCTCTTACGTTTAAAACCTTTTGCTGGACATTTGAAGCTGTGGATCTGACCACACCTGGAGACATTAGTAATCTTAGCGACTGCGACTGAGAACGTTTTGATTCTGACTTCGGATTTTCTTGATTACGACGTGCATATTTGGAGACCTGGCCCTGCAGTCTCGGCATTAGATAGCGACAAAAATCTGTCGCTAAGTCGTATCGATGTCAAATTCCTTTAATAGATTTTCAACTTTATTTCCAAAGCATAAGGATTTTTGCAATTTGAAGGTCAATGTCAGGTTGTATTTTGATTAAAATACGATTCGTGACCGTAACAAATATGGTTTTACGGAATTATAATCATTAAAATCAGCAATATAACTCCGTAAGTTAGAATTGGCGTCAAACGTCATAATTTCATGAAATAGTCATTCAATACAGTAATATGAAGTTAGAGAGATGTATTGCTGATTCTTATGATTATAATTCTGTAAAGCCATATTTGTTGCGGTCGCGAATCATATTTTAATCAAAATACAACCTGACAGTAACCTGCAAATTGCAAAAAACGTAAGAAAAATTGAATTTCGCGGGCTACCCTGAAGGTTCCGGCTTAAATCAATCGTTTGACTTTGACTAATCGGGACGCCAACGCCACCAGGTGGCGCTCGACAGAGTCTATAACATAACGCTTTGACTTTGACCAGAATTTGTTGTTGGCGGCAGTGAACACGTTTAGAAACTGTCGCGCGTTCCGTATATTAGTGTCGTGTACGTCATTGTGTGATTCGCTACTGTGACTAATTAGTTCCTAAATTATAGTTTGATTTGAACTGCAAACGGTTTTTCTATTGCGCAATAACCAATACTTCCCATAGTACGCCCACAGTAGTTAAGATATGGCTGATAATAACGAGATAGACGCACCTTCTCCGTCATATACATTACTATAAGGTGTGAATATCATTGAAGTGGGGCTCGTGGCAAAATAATAACAGCTACACGGGTCGATCGAAGGTTCAGCTACACTTGCCGCGGTCGGTTCGTGGATGGGTCACCATTCATTACATATCACGGGGTACCGGCTACCATTCGTAGATCTTTCACAGTCGTCAGAGGCTGCATTGCAGCTAAATACCAGTAATTTTCATGGAGCGACTGCGTATCCGTCCTCCACAACCAGTTACTGGGAAACACGATACCCTATGGAAAGACTGGTTGTCAGACTTACGGGCTTCTGACTACTCGTAACGACTGTCAGATCTACAAATGACAGCTGGGACCAATGGATTAGCGTGCTTTCCGAGGCACGGAGGGGCCTCGGTATGTACCTAATGGATGGGCACCCATTCACGGACCGACCTCGACGACCTTGCTTAACCTATGCTATATGTTGCTTGATATATGAAAATATGTTATACATATGAAATTGTAATAATAGGTCAGCTGTCGCGCTATACTACCCGCGCATAGATGAAATGGGTATTGTAAAAGTTGTCTGCAAAAGTCGCCCTTATGTTGTGCAGGCTGGCAGTAAAATAATTCTAGTTAAGGCTCCCACAGACAGGCGCGACGCGACAGCGCTACACAAAGGTGCCGCTCGTCGCGCAACACGCAGTGCCTTTGTGTCGGGCGTCGCGTCGCGCCAGTCTGTATATAAAACGTATTACCGTCAAACGGCGTGATTAGGGATGCAGGGGTGAATTGAGATGAAACTTTGAAAGGGATTTAACATTGAAATAATTTTGTTTGTTGCCAAGAAGGACACTTAATCATTAATTATAACACAGTATACACATTTAGAGTCCATTTTGGCAACAAACTATATTATTTCAATGTTAAAATCCCTTTTAAAGTTTCGTTCCGATTCACCCCTGCATCCCTATTCACCCCGTTTGACGGTATCTAAATATAACGCCTTTCCTTACTACGTCCGCGTCACGCGTCGTTATTAAAGTAAGTATTCATCCTAATTGACACAATCCCTGAGTAGGTAATCTTTCGTTCTGTTGTAGTTAAAACGCTTTGACGCCATCGCCCCCCTCGTTTAGGAACCTCCCTTTGTCAAGCGAGACACATCACGCTATAAGTATAGAAATATATAAAAGGCCTGACAAGAAATCCAATAAACTTTCAGATTTACCATCTGTACATTTCGTGGTACTCACCAAGCTATATATTTCCAGTATAAGCTGATCTCGCATTGTGTAGGATTTCCTTGCAATGAGAGGTCAGCTTATACTGGATATATTTTTTACTGTTTTTTTTTTTTTTTGACGTACGGTAACGAGATACCTACAAGATATCTTCAGTATGTTTTTCGTAAAATTCCTAACGCAATCATGTTTTCTTCGAATTTTCTTGAAGATAAATGAGATACGAAACAAGGTACCTTTAGAAAACGTTTTTAAAAGATACGTAGATTATTGAAGAAAAATATCGTTATTTTATCGTGAGAAACCATGTACAGTCGGGAAAATTAATTGTTAAGCAAATTGATACCCTACGTCAATTTGCCGTTGGGGGTGCCCTTAGCGTGTAGTTGCAGTTTTTAAGTTTTTTAAGCCCTGGCTGGAGGCCTTAATTTATTAAAGCACCCATAGGTAAGCCCGGTTAAGCAGCCGACAACCTCCTAGGTTGACCTGCGAGATGCCACTTAAAAAGATAAGTCGGCTTACGTTTTATTGAATGTTTCCAATAGTTTGGGAGAGCAGTAACTGCTTATCTATTCTTTTTATGATAAATTAAAGTCACATTTCGTGTGTGTCTGTGTGACTACGTTGTTCTTCTAAACTATGCAAAGGATTTTGATAGGGTTGTCACTATTATTTAGAAATTTATCCCGGTAGGGTTATGTGTATAATAATAATATTATACTTACATATAATAAAATTAATCTCCATGATATGTCAAGTCGTAAAAACCGTGCGAAGCAGGGGCACGCCGCTAGTTATATTATGTTATAATTTACATAACTGTTATGTAAATTAGGTTTAAAAATAACGACTTTATTTTAATTACACAAACATTTGGAGGAAGGAAAAATAATCGTTCATTAACAAAAAAATGTTAACGTTCGATTATAATTGAGGAAAAACATTTGCTCAAAAAGTCCAAAATACTTTGCAAAGGCCAGGGTTATAGCTGTACAAAAACTAGAAAAACAAAATACAACAACACACACGCACACGCGCACGCGCACACGCGCACACGCATACGCACACGCACACGCACACGCACACGCACACGCACACACACACACACACACACACACACAACACTACACTACCCCCTAACAATATCTTTCCACTTTGTCATAATTGCATATCTATTTATTATTTATATATTATATATTTTAGTGATAATTATTTTAGAAGTATGTATGTATGTAAGTATATTCTCATATTGTATGTTTATATTTAAATTGGAAAATTGTTTTAGATTTTATGTATTTTGTTTTCCCTTCTACTCTTACACACGTTGTCTACATCTCTTTAATATACTCTCCTATCGCAGGTATGCTTGTTGGAAACATTGAATTGTCTATTTCTTTTTAAGATAGTTTTCTTATCTGTGCCATTGTTTTATAAAAAAACTATATATTATCTATAGCTCTCTCTCTCGAATAAACTACGAAGCTGAGCACACGCATTTTTCATATGAAAATCCTCAAATTCCTCCAACACGAAGAATACGCCAGGAAATCACCTAATCCGGTCTTCTACAATGCTGGAAGAGATTTCTTTAGAAATAAGCATCACCTTTGTACGTATTTTTCTGTTCCTTTCTTCTTGTCTGTTTATTTATATGTGTACATAAATGGTTAAAGAAATAAACAAAAAAACGACTCATCATTATACTTTTACACGATTCCACGATTAAATTTTTCCACGTGTATGGTTCTAGATGAAAGGAAAATATAATGGAGGTAAGTGCAGTTTCACCGGCCATTTATTTGCGGATCATGTGTGAGAGATGAGAGTGTCAAGAACAATAGGGGATGAAACTATTATATCCAATCCTATTTTCTATTCCATTAGGCGTTAAGGGGATTTCTATAGGCGACACCCATTGATAACCCATCAGCCTGTCTGCAACCTTATTATAAAATGAAAGACGTAGGACGTGATGTCGACGGGACGTCGTAGGAGGTGTAGACGTCCTAATCTTCTAAATAATAAAAATGAAATGCTGTTCGTTGGTAAGCACATCACTTGAGAACGGCTTGACAGATTTGGATAATTTTTCTTTTAAAATATTCCTTTAGTCCGAAGTAGGTTGTATGGGAAGAAAAATTGGAAAAGATTCCCGGATTTATTTCAAATTCGGACAAAACTGAACGTCCGTTTTTCTATGAAATTTGGACAGGACAACGTCTGTCGGGTCAGCGTGTAGCTCATAAATTTCAGTACAATTTTGAAGGAATTTTCATTACGAGAGTTATGTATGTATGTAGGTATATTCTAATTCCTGTAATAACTAAATATTGAGTAAATAGACGCGACTGCCAAATAACAATAAAATCCAACGCAATACAATACGGGCAATATTTCTTAGAACTTTAAGCATTGTCCGTTCAATATGGAATCATGCCAAACGTTCGCCAAACCACATTTATTGTCCCTCGAATCAAGGTGCTTCTGCTTACACCATAAAAAAGACATTTATATATTTTACATACAATATGCCTTACACAACAACAGACTGGTTGTAGGTAGTTTTAGAGTAGGTACTTGCGCCACGTGTATAGCTTTGTTACCAAGAAGCCATTTGAAAGTTTGCCATACCGGCTATCAAATGTCCTACCCTCACCATCATTATCAGCCTACAGCAGTCGACTGCTGGACATAGACCTCTCCTATTGCACGTCATAACTCGATTCTCGGCAACTCTCATCCAGCTGCTACCAGCCACCGTGCGAAGATCGTCACTCCACGTAGCCTGAGGACGCCCTACCTTAAGTTCGCCGATTCGCGGTCTCCACTTAAGAACACGTCAACCTCTATGGTCATCGGTTGATGTCCTACCCTACAGCAAACTATCATGGGAGGAAAAGAGAGACCAGAGACTAGAGCTATCATACAATTGTAATTTTTTTGATGTGGAAGACATCAAAGGCAAGAGGAATGACCACGGCGATCAAGTCTGCGATACCCATACATTGAAATTCTGAATTTACATCTCTTGGGAAATTAGCATAATATCAGGGATTTCACGAATCCATTTGTCAAAATACGATTGATGACATATCGAATATTTATTTCAATCGATTACCTACTCGTACTAAACTATTTTGACATGACTGGTTCATATTGGTTTTCTTTTGATCACACAGAAATAGCAGCTCACTGCTTTCTGACGGCGTTTCTTCTATCGATTCAATATAATATTTTATTTAGGTAACAGCGATTTAATTCCTATACAAAACAAAATAAAGCTATGCTAGCAAACTTTATAAAGGGGAGATAACAAAGACTTTTCTTCTTACAACTTAGATCTTAGGTCGTCTTTCAGAGCAGCTGGCGGACCGTACGTAAATACAACAAAATAAATACTATGTCCGGAATAAAGGGGTATTTCGAATACAAAAGGGGTTTTCAGGGTTCTGTGTAGAAGGATTAAGGTCACTAGTAAGAAATGGGATTTTCATATAAAGGAGGTTTTCAGTACTTTCATGGTATTCTATCTATATGCTTTAGACTGGGCTGGTCAAAGCTAAATCTCCATAACCAGATAGTTCCCAGGTATGGTCCAGCATGAAAAATAAAGCTCAATGTCGATGAATATGACCCTCGGATTCAGTAAGGGTATTTTCACAAACGATATACCTATTTAAGAGGGCGCGCACTGGTCCACTAGAACCACTTCTTTAAAAAAATATTATCTCGTGACAGAATATTTTTATAGATAATTTTTTTTTAAGGAGTGGCGCTAGTGGACCGGTGTGCGCCCTCTTAACGTTGCTTTTACTATCCAAGAGCGATGTGATGGATGCGGTGGATAAGGTTGGTGGTATGAGTGAGCCCAGAAGATGCCTGTTCACTCTTGCTTTGAAAGCGGACGCGTTGTTGCTGCACCTATATATCAATATCAGATACAAAATATTTATTCATGCAACTGTTGTATAATAAGGGGTATTAAAACACGAAGGTGGGTTTTTCACACGCTGCGAAGCCGAGTTTAACAATAGTATCACATGAGTGTTTTAATACCTAATTATGTACAGTTGCCATACAAGACTTTATCTATACACATGGTATGAATTCTCTATAAATGGTTCTGAAACCATAGGGTTGTTGTAGTGTTTTCTCGAAATAATTGGTTAGAAATGTCCTTTGCTTCATTAGAAATATCTGGTGGTGTGTTATCAAAGCTTGTATCACTCATTTTTGTAAACAATAAAGTGAAAAAAATTGGAATACTAATATCGAACAAAAATGGCGGGATACATTTAATTACGGCGCTGCCTGTGGCAGTGAAACGCGCGTGCATGACATTGTTCTTTTTTCGAAAAAGAGTTGCTTATTGAAATTTTGTACAACATTATAACACTCGTTTGGATGACATCATGGTTATTATGACACTGTTTGTTTTAATGTTGGCAATAAGCTAACTGTTTCCGAAACTTGTATAGAGGATTTATAGCATAGGTGTAGATAAAACCATGGTATACTAATATACTTAGCCAGGTATAGCATTCCGAGACTCAGCGGTCACGTGGGTGACACAAGCCTACGTCATCACCGCTTTGTTACCAGTAGTGTGTAATAATAACTCCCCAATCGCCTCTATTACCTGTGCGAATCCGATAAAACGATGAGGTTTTAATTAACAATTACGCTGGTATATGTTTAAATTGAAATGTTTCGTTTGATTAGAAAAACGAAAAGACACTTTAAATGCTTTATATATATTTTTTAACAGAATGGTGACTGAAAATGTTTCCATAATTCGTGTTTTGTTGCAGTAAACTGGCAACTGGATAGTGACGTAGGCATGTGTCACTCCCGGAGTGCCAGACCTTGTTTTTTTAGACCATGGATAAAACATAATATTTTATAGGTACCTACGCCTTATAAGTCACTAAATGTTTATTTCCATTCCTGAATTCCAATAAAAACTAGAGAAGATGACGTAGTAGGGATTTCGGCGACACGAAAGAAAACCGGTCAGTCATCATTATCTACTCAAACCGCAAATCGTAGCAGTGCTATTGTTTATTAACACCGGGAAGTTGCTAAGCCGATAGCGTAAAGGCTCCTACAAACAGGCGCGACACGCGACGCGAATCGCGCGCGATACAAAGGCACCAGTCGTGGCGCGACGAGCGGCGCCTTTGTGTCGCACTGTCACGTCACGCCTGTCTGTGGGAGCCTTAAAAACATGTCACGCAACACAATACTCCTGATAACGGAGAACCGACTAGTAAAACCACAATATGCTTCTCACAAAATCCATTTCCACAGCGCCATCTACCGGAATGTTCACGGTCTTCAGTTAAAGACTTAATTATTCCATTTTCTGCAAATAGTTTAGTGTCACTACCTTGTAATTGCAATTTTTAGCGTGTATTACAAGCGGCGCTGATTCCCCGAAACACGGCACATTCGAACGGGCAGTAATTACGAGTCGTACCTCAGAGAGGCCGCCAGTCTTACTGCGAACTGCAGGTAATTAGACCCTTCATTACCGCGCTACTCGGAACACTGATGGTAAGAAAAAGAGTTAATTCACTCAACCGGCTAACTATTTAGTTTCGTACTTCCGACGAATCGTTGGTGACCGTTTATCTATCGGCGCTTAAATCCTTGGTTCCAGTGGGTGCACGTCTCCCTCAAGTCATTAGTCATACTTGGTAACAAAGCGTAGGTACATTATTCATTTTATGAAGACGTACGGCTAATATTCTTGTATGATAGGAATGTTGGATCATTTCAGTGTTATTGTTGTGTTAAAGTATGAAATAAATACGTCTGAATACCAGGAATTATCGACGGTAAATGTTTTTGAAATCACGGCAACATGAAACATTTTACTCGTTTTTTTTTAAGTTTTGCTGTGAAGGCTCCCACAGACCGGCGCGATGCGACAGCGCGACACAAGGCAGCGCTCATCGCGCGACGTGCGGTGCCTTTGTGACGCGCACGATTCGCGTCGCGTGTCCTGTCTGTTTGTAGGAGCCTTAATAGTCCTCTATTTGCACATATTTCTTTAAACTTACAAAGTAACTTGTTGCTCTTGTTTTCACAGCTATATTACAAATCTTGATGAACGTCATAGAGATGTGAAGAGACGTGAATAACAAAATCATTTCACAAGGGCACATCTAGACATGAATAATTTATTTCTTTTACCTTATTTTCTTTCTACGGACTAAGGTTTACGATACCAAGAAAGGTTTTTCCATTTAATAAGGTTTTCTCAGAGCAAAAGAAAAATCTGACCTTGTTTCCGTTCTGATGGATTCGAGTTTTGATAAAAAAAATCCTTTATTAGTAAATATAGGTACTTACCTCTCGACAAGTCGGCAAAAGGTTTACAAAAATAATACATATTTATAGCGAAGTAGAGTATTGTATCTCTTGGTAATTTGTGTAGTAAGCAAATAAACCACTTAGTACAGGCACCTACTTCATGTAAATTATCGCCAGGATGTAAACGAATGGAAATTGCGTTGCTATCAACATCGTTTTTAGTCTAAGCGCATGCAAAAATAGAAATTTGCATAGCAACAAACGTAAAACCAGAAATCTTAGTAATTTGATAAACACCTTGAAAACATGATAAATATAAAACTGTGTAAATTTTTCTTTCTCGAAATATTTCGTTATAAATAAACTTGTTAGGTTAGTAGTATCCGGTCTTAGCTCTAGAATTTGGCGAGATATGCATCCGACCTGATGCACTATCAAATTCTCATTGCTTAACCTAACCCAAAAACAGTAATTTCGGGTAAAATAAAGCTTTTTCATTTTAAATCTGTTATGTAAACAAACACCTCACTCATTTTAAAATGGCCCATATTCTATTGGATGCTTGCATTCCGGAACCGCTTCAATTAGCTTCTGCATCCCGTCCAAAGTTACAGATGAAGTGAAAAGGATGTGCTATTCTATAATATAGTTTCGCAACCAGTAACCAGGGGTTCTACTCTCTAAACACGAAATCCGTAGCTTCGGACGAAATTACGGGCGCTTCCCACTCTGTTTCAACTATGGACATAAGATTAGTTTGGGGCCCGACCTAAGAATGAATGACAACACGATGTGACAGTTATCCCTACTCCGGCGGGCTAATTACGTAATACACTACAGTAGGAATGGGTTTCATTTTGACAGTTCAACAACATTCACACACAACACAATTATTACATATAGAATGATATGACAATTTACTTTCTGAAGTATAACATTATTATCAAATTATTGTGAATGTGAGGACTATGTGCGTCAGCTTTTTTTTTTTTTTCGCTTTCTCAGGTAGTTTCAATGATGATCTGGCAGTTTGAGTGGTTTATGCGGCCTACCCAAATGTCCTTTCTTTGGTATTGTTCGTCTAATGGTTGAGCTCCTAAGTTCTGAGTTGAGCTTCACAATTACTGACAAATGCTTGCACTGACTGGACAGGTCCACTCAAATCTGTATGGTTCTTTCCTTAAAAGACCATTTCAGACACCAATCTTACATGGTCCTCAAATGATCTGACCAAGATTATTTCAGGATTTTTTATACCTGTTGACATTGATGAATTTTTATAAATATATTGACATGAATATTTACTTTGTAAAATAGTATATTATTTTAATTATTGTGAATGTAAAGACTATGTAGATCATTGTTTTATTTTTTTCTTTCTTGATTAGTTTTAATCATAGTCTGGCAGTTTGAGTAATTTATGCGGCCTACCCAAATGTCCTTTCTTTGGTATTGTTCGTCGAATCGTTGAGCTCCTTAAGTTTTGAGTTGAGCTGCACGATTACTGACAAATGCGTGCACTGACTGGACAGGTCCACTCATTCTGTGTGGTATTTTTTCCTCAAAAGACCATTTCAGACTCAAATCTACATGGTCTTCACATGATCTGACCAAGATTATGTCTGGACTTTAAAAGAGACTGTAACCTCTGAGTTTGTTTCGCCCTTTCTTCTCAGAGTAGTCAGATAGGAAACGCCGACCTCATCTAGTTTTAAAATATGATTGACGTGTAAAAGTGTTTGTACAAACCTACTTACAGAAATAAAATCATTTATCATTTATCATTCATTGCGTTATTTACGTTGATCAGCAGATTTTTTCGGACATATGAAGTAATGGATTAGTAATAGGTTTCAAAATGATTCAGATTGTGATAGATAGTGTGTTACGTAATTAGGGTGCCGGTGTGTTTTTATCTGGCCGAAAAACATAATCAATCGGCTCTATTCTCATCCAAGAGCTAATACCATTTGGTATTAGTTTATTTCCGAATTTATTTTCTATTCCCAACGAGTACCACATTTTAAAACCAATACCAAAACAAGTTTGAAGAAATCAGATACAGTCAGGTTCAGTAAAATTAAAATGCTTTTAGTGACGAACTAAGTTTCCGAAAACATAATAAATGTTCCCGAAAATCCTAAACCTAGACGGTCGACGTCAGTGGCATCCCGAGGTTCGGTTGGTTAGGTTCCTTTAAGCCCTTTAGACAGAAATAGGAGCCCCGCGAAGCGGGGCTCCGTCGACCAGCTTATTAAGCCTAACCCTATATTTAGATTACCCTAGATTTCGCTAAAACGCAATTTAAATAAAACTTTGTGTAGCTGAGTGTACAAAAAGTCACGCTTTGGTATTCGTTAGTAATAGATTTTTTATTTAAAAAAATGTGGTACTCGTTGGGAATAGAAAATAAATCCGGAAATAAACTAATACCAAATGGTATTAGCTGTTGGTATTGGATGGGAATAGATCATCAATCGGGTGTAGGGTTCACTCCAAACAATCAAACCACTTTCAGACGGACCCATATCTTCGTCGACGGAGTTAGAGTAGGCCCCCAGTTACGAACAAATTAATTAACAAGCCCTATATTCTACACACGATGACACGAAACTAACGCGATCCATCTACACAATTATTCTCTCCATTATCGATCGTCGAAATCTGGCTACTATCAGAACTAGGTTCGTACACATGCCCCGTGGGAGTAGCTACGAATGGAAATTTCCAATATAGGTCTGTTGAAATATGAGGAATTCAGCTCCCGAGAAATTGCATATTTATATCCTTGGTTTTTCTCTAACAGATGGTAAGTCGGCAGTATTTACCCAACTTAATTCATCCATTCAGTAATTCCCTATAGGTATATGTATCACGCGAGCGAGTTCATGAATAGCATTTTCCTTAATCGGATATGTAATAAAGTTCCATAAATACATTTTAAAGTGCCATTAATGTATTTAAACATCTTAAAACATCTATGCCCACATTAGGTAAAGCGTTAGTCAAATTCTTTTATTGGGTTGGGTTTTCCCAGATTATTCAGTCTTTAAAGTAGAGGGACGCCCCACATTCAGCACCCTAATTACGTAACACACTATCTATCACAATCTGAATCATTTTGAAGGCTATTGCTAATCCATTACTTCATATGTCCGAAAAATTTGTTTACTCAACATTGTAAATAACGCAATGAATGTTGTTGAACTGTCAAAATGAAACCCATTCCTACTGTTAGTATGTTACGTAATTACCCCGCAGTTTAGAATAGAAAAGAATAATTTTATTTTTGCAAATATGGGTAGATGATACATCAATAGGTGTTAGTATAGTACAAAGATCAGCCATATTTTGCCATTCGTACGTACGTCGTCGTCTGTTTTTTTGAATTGACTCAGTAACTTCATATGATTATTAATAGAATATTAATGTTCATACTATATTGTTATAGCAGACACTCATTCATTACCATCACTGAAAATACAGTTTTTCGAACACAATATTCGGAGCGTCTTTTCAGTTGACTAAGTCCTTACAAATGAGGTCTCCTTTTCGCCTTTCTGAGCCTATTCATATTTGATCATTCAACTTGTTTCACTGAAAGACAAAAAGTCTTTTAAGAGAAAGCATTAATTAATTATTTAGAGTGTTTAGTTATTCTTGTTACAGAACAGAGCAAACTATAATTGGTCGCTGGTTACAAACGGAGTGCGGGGTTTATTAGTTGTTGACTATTGTTGTATCAAAATAAACTACGACTAAACCAGTGTCTAACAATAAGTTATTTAATTTTACTAGAGAGAAATTTCTTGAACGCTACACAATAAGACTATTGAACTTGAAATTCATTAAAGACTAGAGATTTTCGAGACCATTTACTGAATTTAAATACTGAGTTGGAACATTGAAATCGTGTCACTCAAACGTGGTCGTTGTTGGATTTATGGATTCGGTTGGATGACTCCGCTTTTCTACTTTGCATAACAAAGTTTTTTTCTGCAGCTAGCGATATTTTTAGTTCCATGCACAAAAGAAGCGGAAAGAATTATCATAAAACGTTAATTTTTAACGATCACATCTACAAAAAGTTTTAATTTTTTGGAAATCCTGAAAAGGTCATTCGCTATTTTACACGTCGCTGTTAGAAATGCGAAGAGAAAGAATTTAATAAACTTATCTCACTGTTTCTTTTTGAAATAATTATGTTTTATATTTCTGAGAACAAATAGTGGCAAATCGATTTTGCTCCAACAGAAATGTTTTCTTATTTCTATTTTGATACTCAATACTCAATTCAATTCTTTATTGCATTCCATATGTATTCATCAATTTTAATTATTAGGTCTTTTAAAGGAAGCCTGTGGGTTTCTACCAGATTTCAACACATCACATACATCATCATTTTACTTAGCACATTCATTCATTAATTTTCTTTAAATAAGGCAGATTTTTAATAAATATTTTTCATGGAAGAAATAGGAAGTCGATGAAAAATTGGCGATACCACTTTCCGCGTATTTGGAAGGGATATTTTCTGTCCTTAACGAACCGAACATACCTATTGTAAGCGGTTTTGTCGAGTTAAGTATTACGAAGTTCAATCGTTGCGCCCTCACAGACCTAGCCGCCGCAGGAAGAGACGCCCTGAGCATCGGGAGTCGATACCCGACTCCCGGCCACCGTAGGCGCGGGCATGCGGACGGCGAGCAATACGCAGCTCGCCGTCCGGTAAGGACCCAGGCCCGGGTCGACGGCGCGTCGTGTTCCAAGCGCGGCTCAAAGAGATGACAGCCACATTGACGGGTTCCGATAGGGCCGATTCCTGTCGGGATCACGGATTGTTCGATAGTTACCGTGGCTCTGGCGCAGAGGCAACTGAAGGAATACGGGTGGGTTTTAGTCAATAACAGTCTGACACGCCCTTCCGCTCCGCCCAAAGCGGGTGAAGTCATTTGCTGACTTCCCTTCCACAAAAAAAAAAAAAAACATATTACGAAGTTCAGGAATATACTTCTGTCTTATCACAAAAAGTTGTAGGAACTTAAATCTGCCTCTAAAGTTTTTCTTTTCCCACAAACCATACCACTCAAAAGAAAACCGTTTTCCATCACGTTCCCCGAGATTGTTTACAATCTCCATATCCTAGAAAGTGTGGGCTTCTTAAGAAATTCCATAACACAAGACTACAATTAGCTTCTAGAACCGGTGGTTACTCGATAGTATAGAGTAATGGCTGGTTACCAAGTAATGTTTCACTGCAATAAGTTGCAATTTCTGCTCGACTAATAACTAGCTTTTTTATGACGATAATTTATCAGAACTATTTTCATGTAGTGAGAAAGATAATTATAATGTAGTGGATACAACAGTTGCATGTTTCTGGAATGTGTTCCGAGAGCTGTAGGAAAACTGTGTAAGTAAATGATGGGCCGTCAAGCTGTTATTTAACTGAAATATTTGATAGTATGTTTGTGTGAACATGGTGAAGACCCCTCTTTGAGGAGTGGCTTGAGAGGCGCCACGGCGTCCTCACCTTCCGCCTGACGCAGGTCCTCACCGGACATGGATGTTTCGGGAGGTTCCTGTTTCGAATAAGGCGGGAGGAAACGCCCGGGTGTTACCATTGTGTGGATCGACCGGAGGACACGGTGGAGCATACGGTGGAGGTCTGCCCGGCTTGGGCGGAGCACCGCCGTGTCCTCGTGGCGGCGATCGGCGGCGGCGACCTCTCGCGTCCGGCCCTGGTTCAGGCCATGGTACGGAGCGAGAGGGAATGGGAAGCCGTCACCTCCTTCTGCGAAGCAGTAATGCTCGCGAAGGAGGAGGCGGAGCGCGAGAGGGAGAGGCAATCTCTACGCCCTCGCGCCCCTAGCCGCCGCAGGAGGAGGAGACACCCTGGGCGTCGGGAGTCGATTGCCGACTCCCGGCCACCGTAGGCGCGGGCTTGCGGACGGCGAGCAATGGGCAGCTCGCCGTCCGGTAAGGACCAGGCCCGGGTCGACGGCGCGTCGTGTTCCACGCGCGCCTCAAAGAGATGTCAGCAAATTTGACGGGGTCCGATAGGACCGATGCCTGCCGGGGCTGCGGATTGTTCGAAAGAGTTACCGTGGCCCTGGCGCACAGGCAACTGAAGGAACACGGGTGGGTTTTAGTCAGTAAGAGTCTGACACGCCCTTCCGCTCCGCCCAGAGCGGGAGACGTCATTTGATGATTTCCCACCCAAAAAAAAAAAAAAAAAAAAAAAAAAACTGTTGCCATCACGTTAATTGTTAATCATGTTGCTGATCTATTCCGTAAAAATCTCACCGTGTTAACTTTAGTGAAGTGAGCTGTCATTTCACGATGCTAGGGAATGACAGTTCCTGCCGGGGTCGCGGATTGTTTGAAAGAGTTACCGTGGCCCTGGCGCACAGGCAACTTAAGGAACACGGGTGGGTTTTAGTCAGTAAGAGTCTGACACGCCCTTCCGCTCCGCCCAGAGCGGGAGAGGTCATTTGACGATTTCCCACAAAAAAAAAATGGAATGACAGTTCACTTCAAGGTCACTTCACCTATGTTTTTACGGTGAAATTTTTCACAGAATAGTTCGGCTGATAACTGAATGACGATTAATCAAGTTTGATTCAATACGTTTCTACAACAGCTATTCTAAGCCCCCTAAAGAATTGATTACCGACGTATTTACCTAACACATCTGCTTTAGGTATAGGTAACTAACTTTGCTTCTTGCTAAAATATATAGGTACTCCGTTAAATAAGTGTAAGTACCGTCAAACGGGGTGAATGGGGATGCAGGGGTGAATCGGAACAAAACTTTAAAAGGGATTTTAACATTGAAATAATATGGTTTGTTGCCAACAAGGGCATTTAATCGTTAATTTATAATACAGTAAACACATTAGAGTCCTTTTTGGCAACAAATCAAATTATTTCAAAAATCCCTTTTAAAGTTTCGTCTCATTTCACCCCTGCATTCCTATTCACCCCGTTTGACGGTAACAATTTTTTTTTTTTGGGTGGGATGTCATCAAATGACTTCTCCCGCTCTAGGCGCAGCGGAAGGGTGTGTCAGAATCTTACTGACTAAAACCCACTCGTGGTCCTTTAGTTGAAGATTTCATTTGACCTTAATAATACTACAAAGAATACCTTTAAGATAACATCACACCTTTATTCCCCCAATACGTATATGTGTCTTCAAAATCATTTTGTAATCGGCGGCAAGCTACCTAGAAGAAAGTACTCCAAATATAGAAGAAAGAAGTCTCCAGTGGTTTTATTCCTCGCTAACCCAGCACACAAACAAGGCTGTAGACCACATTTAATGGTCCTTACTACTTCAAAGTGTAAAATGAATCATACTGATTTACTCATTAAGTGCCAAATGTTCCGGTCCATATTCGGCAGGAGGTAGCGCTTAAAAGATCAGTCGATGAGCCAAACCACAAATAACAATAGGAATATTTGTCAAACATGGTATTGTGACGTCACGTTTGACGAAGAGATTGTCAACTCCAACACAATCATGCAGTATGTAAAAGTCCATAGCCTCATAAGTAGGTAGGTATCTGGAAGTGCAACTACACAATACACGTTTGTAATTGAACATTACACAACTGGGCATTATTACAGAGACACACTCCAATAAACAGAGCTCTTACGTAATGTAGGCAGATAATGATCAGTATTTCGGTAGATATAGCGTCTCAATATAAACTCCCACCGGTGTAACGTATCAACATAATATCTAATCCCACGATACCAGAGACATCTGAAGCTAAATCCATGATTATTAAATACATATCGATACAGACAATTTGATTTACCTCCGACGTGATGAACGGCTGAACACGGATTAGATTATAACAGATTACAGACACCCTGCAATAACAAGTATGTAACTATGCAGCATGGAAGTATTCAGCTCTGCTGTGACCCAATTGGAACGCTACCAGATCAAACATTACGGCCGGTTAAGTGATTCCCAAGAATTTCTCGGATAAACATACTGACGTTACGAAATTCAGTATCTCAAATTTTTGCTAGTCATAAAAAAACCTGTTTATTGTGCAAACACGACACGAGTTCGTAACTATGTCGATGTGATTTCAAGAAACCATCTATTAATTTTTCTTTAATTCTCAGAAGTACTTATTTCATAGATTTCCTAGAACACTGAAGTAAACAAACAGATAATTTTTTCCTATACATATATTAGTAGTGAAATTAATTATGGAATCCGCCCTGCGCCATGGCGATGGCGTGACGAACAGAATTCTTGGTAGAAATATGACTCCATATAAGAATTAACAGGGGAAAAGAACGTAGATACACAGTACATGGACTTCCGTTGTAAACAAGACGTGCTACAATTGTACCTATGTTTTTATGTAACAACTAGAAAATTTCCTGAAGACGAGAGAATTATTGATTGCACTTCATTATTAAAAGTAAAGACTGCGTTTCCTTCCTAAAGAATTTTGGGCCTTAAAAAAGAAAGCAAAGCCCGTGTGCTTGCAAAAGAGCCATAACCATAGATTAATAAGTAAATACTCCTGCGACAAAACGCAACGTGTTGGATATGCAATCAGCGGGGTAATTACGTAACACACTAACGATAGGAATGGGTTTCATTGTAACAGTTCAACAACATTCATTGCGTTATTTACGTTGTTGAGCAGACAAATTTTTCGAACATACGAAGCAATGGATTAGCAATAGGCTTCAGAATGATTCGGATTGTGATAGATAACGTGTTACGTAATTAGGGTACAGGTCTCCTGCGGGGTCATTGCGTAACACACAATAGGAATGACTTTCATTTTGACAGTTCATCAACATTCATTGCGTTATTTACGTTGTTGAGCAGACAAATCTTTCGAACATATGAAGCAATGGATTAGCAATAGGCTTCAAAATTATTCAGATTGTGATTGATAGTGTGTTACGCAATTAGGGTGCAGGTCGTATGTGCTTCGTGAAATTAAAAGCGCACGAAACGCTGCCCGGTATTGAGTAAATTTATTTTTTATTTTCAGTTAGTTACCCAATGTAGAATCGAAAACGGCGATATTCAGCGAACAAAGTCCATTATTAAAATTTTCATTTCACTGGCTTTATTGGGACGGATATATTTTTGGAATAACCCAGTTGTATACGTTCAATAATGAATGTCCAACAATAATGACAGAGAAAAGCTGCGAAAATATCTACAAAAAAAATCTGGTAATTGAATTCACCGTGATGACTTCGATAAATACTTAACGAAAATTATTTTTCGATGAAAGGCTGATTACTTATTTAAAGCATAGGTTAGCATAATCAGCCTATAACGTTCCCACTGCTAGGACGCAGGCCTCCTCTCTAAGAGAGGGAGTGGGCCATAATCCATCACGCGAGCCCAGTGTGGGTTGCCGGATGTCACGTGTTTTAAAATTTTTGGTTCTAGGACATGACGGTTTCTGCACGATGTTTTCCTTCACCGTTTTGAGAGCAGTGGTGATCAATTTAAATACACAAAGTAAAGTGCCTGCCGGAGTTCGAACTCACGACCTACAACTTGTAAGTCAGGGCCGACACCACTTATTTACCTATTTGAAAACCTTGAATGTGTCACATTTAAGCAAACAAGACAAGAGTTTTTGATAAGAGAAAACAGTTCATGCCACGCCCATTTATAGGCTGAATTTATTGTCGACAATATTGAATCAATGATTCAATAACTTAATTTTCATTTATACTTTCTTTTTCATTTTCTTTTCTGTTAATTAACTACAGTAAACTAGCACAAAGTCTCACTTCAAACTTTTAAGGCTCGTATACACTGGCGAGACGCGACGCCCGACACAAAGGCACCGCGTGTCGCGCGACGAGCGGCGCCTTTGTGTAGCGCTGTCGCGTCGCGCTTGTCTGTGGGAGCCTTTATTCCCCGAAACTCCCTCTTTTTCCAGTTATGTCAGGCATTAGTCGTATAATGAGTATATTGCCATTATTTGGGATCAAATCCAGCGTCCGTCTACTAAGAACTTCCTTTATACAAATTCACAGCTGAGAAATATTATCAATAAATATTGAACCAAAGGCAATGGCAGAACCAGCTAGACATTAGGTAAACAGAAGGGTTCTATCCAGTCAGATAGAACGTCAGGTCCAGGACCTTATTTAAGCATGTGGAGGCCCCGGGGCAACCAAAAAGTGTAGACCCCAAATATTTTGTGGAACAGACGATAACTTTTATTGCCGCATTTTTCAATAATTTTTAAAGAGGGTGGATTTTTTAGATAGGGCAGTAAGGGCAAGGTACCTTAATCGTTGTACCTACACACCGTGTGTAAAACAGCGAAAAATAATATCAAAGGAAAAGTTGTTTACTAGTGTTTACTCGTCGGAACTTGAAAGATTTTTTTTTCCGAAGTCTCTATTGTGGGGGCCCCTCTTTTGTGGAGGCCCCGGGGCGGTCGCCCCGGATGCCCTCCCCTAAATCCGGCCCTGGTCAGGTCAGTGCCGGTTGCCTGCCCTGCCCAGCCCCTTGGTTACTCAGGCGTTACGACCCACCCCTACACTCTGAAGTTATTGATACTTTCCAAGAAAATCTTCGCTAAGTGTTGCTTGTAACGCTATAAAATTACAGTGTTAACCTATTTTCTGGGTCGTTATTTTATAGGGTATTTATGTACTTATTATGTTTATTACTTATACTATTGTGTTTTTAACTGTTGTTATAATTTTATTCCCTTGTGTTGCCAGTTTAATGAAATTTAAAGCGAATGTGTGATACGGAATTGTAACAAAAACATAAGTTTAAGTTATATTAACATCAATACAAATTAATTAACCTACTTACGCTTGATACTATTCTACTTTTTATAAAATATGCAGCACGTTTTATACATATGTAGTTTCCCTAGTCTATTCACAACAAACCTGAACGAGGAAATATTGCAATTGCAGGAAGTGCACGTGCCCCCACAAAATACAAACAAATAATTCTAAGTAACCATTGAATCATTACAAAACTACTCTATACAGCATCATGTTGTCATTATTAAAAACCATAACGTAATACACGCATCATACAAGAGTTGCGCAGACGCAACGCAGCTGCCTGTCGCGCGCCGGTAATTTCGTTAATGCTATTTTAATCGGCATGTAATTGGCCCTCATTGGGGACACGGAACATGGCAAGAGACAAATTATACCAATTCTCGGTAATTCGGTAAAAACACTTCAGCATAAACAATTAATTTGTTATGATACAGCTGTACCACGCGGTTCGAAGCAATCGAGGTAGATCATCGGAAAATTAGCTGACACGAAAAAAACGTATAATGCATTCATAGAAACTGGGTTTCCTATAAATGCATTACTAGCCTTCATTACTTACATTGTTACTACATGTAATTAACTAAATACACGAAGTATAAAATTGCTTGCAGGAATTACAAAATACTTATGAAATAAATGTATTGCGGGGACAAAAATAGAGTTATTAGCCGTTCTTTTATTTTATTTTCCGACTTAGGTATAGGCATTAAAAACGTATTGAAATGGAAACCAAGGTCATTGAAGTTGGTTTATCGCAGAAGTGCTCTGAAAAAACAGTGAATGCGAAATAATAGCGTTGTAAACCGGCTTCGCTGCGCTACAAAAAAATCCGTTGATAACACATTTTGAAACTGTAGTTTTATCCTCCATATAAGTAGGTTGTATTACATTTGTTTACCTCTCTACCTGAAACTACTAGTGAGTTTTACCTTTTTATTTATTCAAGGTCAGACTATATTGCATAACTGTTATTTGTACTTTTATTCTGCCCAATATTGAGTTGAATCAACTTCCGTTAAGGCAGACAGGCGCGACACGACTGTTGCGGTATCTACATCGCCACATGCGAGCTACACGTCACACTGACGTCACCCAAAATCCTGCATCGCGCAAACAGAGTTTACCGCGTAACTAGCGTATAGGTATACAACGTCCCGACATCAAAACGTCGGGCAGTTGCCCACCAGACACAACACCTGCCTGGTCGGAGGATCCTCCCTTTTCCATAGAGAATTAGTGAACTTTACACCCTGTTCCTCATACCTCTATACGACTCTTGTAGAACAATTTTCATGAAGTTTTCATAGAAATTGTCCTAATTGGCCTTTAACGCCTAAATCTAATATTTTTCAAACAATTTGAAAGGTTAGTAAACAGTTAATTAACTTTATAGTTTTCTGCTATTTGGAATGGGTTTAACAGATCAATGGCTATAGGTACACTGAAGTCCGATTCAAATCCCCGTGGAATTCGATAAGACAGTTCCAAATAGATGAACTATCCATTTGGAACTGTCTTATCGAATTTTAATTACTATCTGTCCTTACAATACTAACGGATCTGTGAACTGGTGTGGTGTGTAAACTGGGAAGTACGGTAGAAGAAAAGAGAAGCCTATGCTCTGCAGTGGGTGTACCGGTTAAAATGATGATATCTTCACATTATTTGACATTATATAGGTACCTCTAATTCTTATTTCAACTCTTTACTTATGGCTTTTGTAAACAAGATTTTAATTCAGATTTGTTACAGTTGTAATGGCAATCATGTCATTTGGTTTAAATAGGCTTTTATTTTTATATAGATTCTTCTATATTTTGTGAATGTGAGAACGTTGTAGGCCTATTTTTTTTTTGGGTTGGAAATCATCAAATGACCTCTCCCGCTCTGGGCGGAGCGGAAGGGCGTGTCAGACTCTTACTGACTAAAACCCACCCGTGTTCCTTCAGTTGCCTGTGCGCCAGGGCCACGGTAACTCTTTCGAACAATCCGCAGCCCCGGCAGGCATCGGTCCTATCGGACCCCGTCAATTTTGCTGACATCTCTTTGAGGCGCGCGTGGAACACGACGCGCCATCGACCCGGGCCTGGTCCTTACCGGACGGCGAGCTGCCCATTTCTCGCCGTCCGCAAGCCCGCGCCTAAGGTGGCCGGCAGTCGGCAATCGAGTCCCGATGCCCAGGGTGTCTCCTGCGACGACTGGGGGCATAAGGGCGCAACAATTGCCTCACTTGTAGACTGTAGATTAGTAGAGGTTTTTTTTCTTAATATTTTGGTGATTGTCTGTTACTTGTTGACAGGCCTACACTGTTCTCCCATTATCAACACTGTAATATCCACACTGTAATTTTAAACGTTGTAAAAGTCCCTTATTTTTAAAAGAGTAACCGTGGAGTTTCTTGCCGGCTCTTCTACATAGGAAACAACCAATTGGGACCGTGCACCTAGCTTCTGACGTTTCATAAGTGCCTATGTTGGTTTATGTGAAATAAAATATTTTGATTTTGATATAATTAAGCGATGAACAGCACTTTTCTTATTGTGTCCATACAGCGATAGACATCATACTACGCTCTATGCATCCTCTCATCTAAAAAACACATACGAACGAAGAAAATTAATAAAAAGCTTGTAAAAACAACCACACAAACTTTAGGAAAACTTTTACTCGAACTGTTATTTAAATAAATTTAATTTTCCTATTCTCTGATGAAAATATTCACTCTGCGACGCGACACAAAGGCGCGATGCGCGTCGCGTGTCGCGCCTATTTGAAGGAGTCTTTACTCCCTAACGAGCCACAGCCACTTTATAAGTACTTCGTCCTGCTGGGAAGTGGTGCCCGCTAAGCCCGCATAAATTTTAATTTCGCGTTCATAACAAAGGTAGGTATCTAACTTCGCGTATATTTTATGCTATAACTTGGTTACCGAATGCTTTACCTAGTACAATAGGTACAACAACATCATTATAATGACAGTGTTTTTTTAATGCAATTAAAATATCGTTGTTTTAATTTACCTATACTCGTTTGTTGTGAAATTTGGCAAATTTTAATTGGTAAATGTATTTAAATTACTATAAGGTATGCATATCATTGAAGTGGGGCTCGTGGCTAAATAATAATAGCCGCACAGGTCGATCGAAGGTTAAGCTAAGCTTGCCGCGGTCGTTTCACGGATGGGTGACCATCCATTACATATAGAGACCACTCCGTGCCTCGAAAAGCGCGTTAAGCCGTTGGTCCCAGCTGCCATTCGTAGATCTCTGACAGTCGTTATGGGTAGTCAGAAGCGCAAAAAGTCTGACAACCAGTCTTAATTACCAATAATAGTGTCACCCATAACTGGGTAATGGAGGTCAGATAGGCAGTCGCTCCATGTAAAATACTGGTATTCAGCTGCATCCGGTTAGACTGGAAGCCGACCCCAAAATAGTTGGGAAAACGCTAGGCAGATTGAAGGTGTGCATATCTCAGGGCCGGCAGTCTCGACATAGATAGCGACAAAAAACGGTCATTAAGTCTAATCGATGTCTAATTTCTATAATAGATTTCAACCTTATGCCTTCGATATAAAGTTGAAAATCTATTAAAGGAATTTGACATCGATACGACTTAGCGGCTGATTTTTGTCGCTATCTAATGTCGAGACTGCCGGCCCTGGTTACTTTTTAGTGTACAAATTAAATTATTTATTTATTTCAGACGGAATCTAAATTTATTTGTTAATAACAATTTATTTAACTGGTTTCAGTAGGATTCTCAACAAATAATAAGGACTCACTTGCTCACACCTGCCAACAGTCTAATGGCTTTTGATGTCAACCACCTATCCACTGAAAGTTTGCTTTATACGTAAGTAGCGGGAAGAATCAACAAAGCACGTAAGTATAAGTGCAAGAAAAGGCAAAAAGCTATCATGTAAAGAAGCACAAAAATAATTAAAATATCAGCATAAAAGCTACAAAGCCAAAACCTCCTAGAAAAGCACCAGGCAGGTATTTTTTTGGATGCCTGTTTTTGCCTTAATAAATTAATGCCCCCAGCCAGGGTTTAAAAAAAACTTACGAACTAGGCGACTACACGCTAAGGGCACCCGCTGTGGGGTACGGACTTCGGCTTAAGGCCTCGCTGGGGGAGGGCAGCAAGGAATAGGCTAGATCGGAGTTATAGGACCAGGCAAGCAAGCATACAACTACTTATATACAAGCAAGTTTGAGATGGTTACGCGAGAAGTTCCAGTTTGTTGTTTCCGTCACTCGACCGACGCTCCTCTAGGCAAGTCGGAGATTAACTTCCCGCTTCACGTCAGCTCACTATCATTCGGACTGGAGTGCTCGTTCCACCGAGGATCTATTCTGCGAGCCTCGTGAATTGCAGTCCAATTTCTGCGAAAATCTAGATGCCACAATAAAGCTCATTACAATTGCAAAACTTGTAAGAATTAAAAAAGTACGCGATAAACGAACCAGCATTAATGTAAAAACTGGACAGCCGAACAACTGGTCTCACAATTAACTTGTTGTCTCAAGTCTATTTGTATTCGATCAATGTCTACTATGAATTAATGAAATAAATTAGCGAATTCGTCTGCAGCCGCCGTCGTTCATACGTCGACGGTTTCATTGTTTATAATGTTGGTAACTAACAAGTTGTATAGATTATAAACAGGCTAAAGTTTATAGGAGTCAAGTGTGAGAGGTATCGTATACCTAGGTTCCTAAGATCCGAATAAATAATATCTAATTAATTGATTAAAAACTGCCAAAACAAAGGTAGGATACTAAATCCTTGTTATCACCTGTAGAAGGAACAAGAATAATGTACCCAGGATTTTGTAATATCTTGATTTAACAGTGTCCCTTGGAGTTTCTTGTCCGTTCTTCTCCATAGAGATCTACGTTTTGGAATGGGTAACTAGTCGGGTAAAGAGTCAGTCAGTTAGTCAGAAAGTTAAAGCTTTAACTTTCTGACTAACTGACCGACTCTTTGACAATTCAAAAGTGCCCGTAAATGGTTAAATTGAAATAAATGCTTTGAGTTTGAGTTTGAATCATAATAAGTTTTTGCATTAGGTACCTACCCAACCCAGGTTTAGGTTTCATTTTGTACTAGCTTCTGTCCGCGGCTTTGCCCACGTGGATGTCGGAAATTATCCCATGGGAACGTGCTACCGGGACACAAAAGTATCCTATGTCCTAATCCAGGTTATGGCCGATCCGTATACCTATCACCCATATCCATTTAGCCGTTAAAGCGTGAATAGGCAACAGACAAACAGACAGATAGTAAATGCAAATAATCTTTTTTAGCGTTCCGTACAGTGTGCCGATGAGACCCTATTACTAGGTCTCCGCTCTCCGTCCGTCCGTCCGTCTGTCTGTCAGCGGGAAGTATCTCACGAACCGTAATAGGTAGACAGTTGAAATTTTCACAATGTCTAAGTATTTCTATTGCCGCTACAACAACAAATGATATAATAGGTTTAATGCTTTACTGGGTGATACCACATTCCGGCTCGCTACATGTTTGCGTCTAGGCGCTTCTTGCGGGGCTCCAAATCGCTGTCAATGCGGTGAAGCAGTCGACCGCCTCGGACACCATGGCCTATCCTGCAGCAAGAGCGCTGGTCGGATGGCACGTCATGCCAGCATTAATGACATCATCCGTCGAGCTCTTGTCACCGCCGCGGTGCCAGCTGTTTTAGAACCCAATGGCTTGGCACGTGACGATGGGAAGAGGGCAGATGGAATGACCATATTGCCTTGGAAGAAGGATAAGCCTTTGGTGTGGGATGCAACTTGTGTCGACACCCTCGCGCCGTCCCATCTTCCTAGCACGGCGGGCTGTGCTGGAGCGGGTGCTGCAGTAGCAGAAAACCTCGAACGGCGAAAGTATATCAACCTTATTGGGAGCTATATGTCTGAGCCGTTTGGAGTTGAAACACTAGGGCCTTGGAGTCACAGTGCTAATCAAATATTTCGGGACATCGCCAAGCGGTTGGTCGACTCTTCACGCGACCAGAGGCCTGGCCTATTTTTAGCCTAAAGAATCAGCATTGCCATCCTACGTGGCAATGCTGCCAATCTTTTGGGCACTTATCCCATTGACAGCGATGCGGACGAATTTTTTGATGCCCTATGAGCTCTTTACTTTTATTTTTTATTTATACACTTGTAAATAGTAGGTATTTATATTTTAGTTTTAGCTTGTATATTGTAATCTATATTAAACTTAGAGATTTGTATTAATAACATAAAATAAATTAATTCAAATATTTAAAAAAAAAATGCTGTAATGGAAAAAATATTGTTTAAGACCACGCTACCGATTTGGGGCAACCTGTAAAGCTAGTTGTGTTGGGAATAATGAATAAATAAATAAAAAAATATAAAGTAAAAAATTAAAGTCCTTTAATTTTTAACTTTATTTTATAATCATACAAGAACAAAGTTTTAAAAATATAGTGTTAAATAACGTACGGTGGTACGGAACCCTTCGTGTGCGAGTCCGACTCGTAGTTGACCGGTTTATTTTTATAAACGGATTTTTATGATCCTAAATGTCTAACTTAAAAATAATATTATCACCATTAAATTTAAATACTCTAGCGTCACCATTTATCACGTAATACCTAAAAATTAGCTATGTTATTTTATAACTTTAAATTGTAATAGTTTGAAGCGGGTGAACCGATTTAAATTAAATACATACTAATATAAATATTAGCTCAAAATCCGGATTCTAACTATATTTCTAATTCCTTAAATCTTTTAAAAAGAGGTACACAATTTTTTTAATGATCATGTGAATTTTTAAATCATCCCCTATTCTACCCCCTTGGGGGATGATTGTACAAAAACGCTGAAACCCATAATTCTGCATATCTTAACAAAAGAATATATTTTGAATTTTCATATACCTAACTTAAGAAATGCTAAGTTTCTCATACAAACTTTCATCCCCTATATCACCTCCTTTATCATTATTTTTGAGACAAAAAATAGTCTATGTCCCTCTCCAGGATGCCATATATTTCCTTGCAAAATTTTATCGAAAGCCGTTCAGTGGTTTAGGCGTGAAAAGGTAACATACAGACAGACATAGTTAATTTCGAATTTATAATACGAAGTTTGTATTTTTAAACAACAAACATGTAATAAATACCTTTCAATTTCAAAGAGAATTTTCATATGTATTTATAAATCGTCCTAATAACGTACAAAATTCATTGGAAATGTTAATGAAGGTAATTATAGGCCACTACGCGGAATTCAAAATATAGACCGTAATACGAGTATCCATTTCATACCCGATAATATTATATTGAAAAGCAATTTTTTTTCCTCATTTGATCCTAAAATCGTTAACTAACAACCAAATATTACGTAGAACAGCCCCTGCAGTCTCGACATTAGACAGCGACAAAAATCGGTCGCTAAGTCGTATCGTTGTCAAATTCCTTTAATAGATTTTCAACTTTATTTCGAAAGCATAAAGTTGAAAATCTATTAAAGAAATTTGACATCGATTAGACTTAACGACCGATTTTTGTCGTTATATTTGTCGAGACTGCAGGGCCTGGGCCAGGTTATACGTAGTACAGTGTAATATTAGGTAATAGCAATTTAGGCATTCTAATCATAACCAATGGATTGGCCAAGCCATCGATATCGAATGCCAGATACAGTACGATTCAAACTTAATGGCGGCTCGGAACATGAGGCGAGTCGCTGCGCAGTAACCCAATTTACGTGTCAGCAGGGGTGATAGGTGAGGTACTGCGCAGCGAATAGCGCACTACACAGCTGCCATTAAGTTTGAATCGTGGTCAGGTCATATCTCGTCTCCTCTACATGGATGACTTGAAACTCTTTGCCCCCAACAAATTGCAACTGATGGAGCTACTGAAGGTAACTGAAACTTTCAGTAGCGCCATCAGGATGGAATTTGGTGTGGACAAATGTGCAATCATGCATGTAAAGCGAGGTGAGAGTATGGAATCTGAGGGAATTCAACTTTCGGATTTCATACACCTTAGATCCCTCTCCTCATCCGAAAGCTATAAGTATTTAGGTATGTCGGAAGCGTTAGGCATCAAACGCTGCTGACATGAAGCAATCGTTGAAGGAGCGCTTCTTTGGTTGCCTGAAGAAAGTATTAATTAGTCTTCTTTCAGGCGGAAACAAGGTGCGCGCCTTCAACAGTTTTGAACAGCAACAACTCTTTCGGCATACTCAAATGGACTCAGACTGAACTCGACGCCCTAGATAGGAGGGTCCGTACACTGCTGACCGCAAACCGGATGCATCACCCACGATCATCGGTGATGAGACTATACATACCGCAGAAGTGCGGGGGTCGAAGCTTTTTAAATGCAAAGACCCTCCACAACCGCGAAGTGTGCAGTCTCAGGGAATATTTTTTAAAAGCCGAAGTGGGTATGCACCGTGATGTGGTAGCAGTGGACAAGGGACTCACCCCGCTCTCCATGGCTAAAGAGAACTGGAGCAAACCTGTGGTACTTACTACAGATGACCGCAAGGAAGTATGGCAAAGCAAGGAGCTTCACGGACGATTCTATCGGGCTCTTCATGAGCCCGGTGTAGATTTCTTAACGTCCGTATCCTGGCTACGTTTTGGTGACCTTTTCAGGGAAACAGAAGGTTTCGTCTGTGCAATTATGGACGAAGTTATCTTGACGAATAACTACCGGAGACATATTATGAAAGATGGGACGGTTGACGTGTGTCGGGCATGCCATCGTCCGGGTGAGTCCATCAGACATATTATCTCTGGTTGTTCTCGTCTAGCTAACGGCGAGTACTTGCACAGGCATAACCAAGTTGCCAGGATTATTCACCAGCAACTTGCTTTGAAATATAAACTGGTGGATTCTGAGGTACCGTACTACAAGTTTGTGCCCGACCCAGTTCTTGAAAATGACTATATCACGTTGTACTGGGATCGGTCTATCATTACTGACAGGACTATTGTCGCCAATAAGCCTGATATAGTGGTGATAGATCGAGTAGCGCGTCGCACAATGATTATCGATATTACCATTCCGCATGACGAGAACCTCGTGAAAGCTGAGAAAGAGAAACAAATTAAATATCTCGACTTAGCACACGAGGTTGTTGACATGTGGAATGTTAGCTCGGCTATCGTTGTGCCGATTGTCGTATCGGCCAATGGCCTGATGGCCGAAAGCCTCGACCAGCATCTCTCGAGGCTCTCATTAGGCGATTGGATCAAGGGTCTGATCCAGAAGGCAGTACTCCTCGATACGGCTCGCATTGTGAGGAGGTTCCTGTCTCTGGAGCCCTGACCGCCGGTAGCTTGGACCCTGTTCCCGATACCGGTGGGCCACTTTTTCTTATATTTTTAAATGTTTTTATATTTTTTATATTCTAATATTTAAAAACATAATTTATATGTATATAATGAAATAAAGGAAATAATAATATATCTTTATTTTTCTCTCTTCACAAAAGTTCACATATATTTTATAAACAGAGACAAGCGTTTCGACAACAATTCAATATAATATGATCCTGTGTGAGAGACTGGCGTCCATTCGACAACAATACAATATGATCCCATGTGACAGACTGGCGTCCATACTAGGATATTCGGTGTGACGGATCACCAACTCTCACCACGAATTAAATCTAATTAATTATTCTGATTGCCAAATTAATGAGAAAATCGCCGAGATAAACTGGCTGATGAGGAATTTAACCACACCAGCGAAGAGTTGTACAAAGCGGAAAGAGCGGAGGGAGGCCTTCACTCAACAGTGGGAATAAAAATATTACACCAAAGGTTTCCCTGCCTTCTGTACGGATTCCTAATAAAAAAAAGGTTTTATTGTATTAAATGACATTGCGTCTTCATCGTAATTCATGTCGGGTACGTCACATTACTACAAATGCCAGTGAGTTAACTATAAAACATGTTCCTATGACCTTTGATATATTCGACCTCAACTCTTCGACACTTTTCAAAACACTTACCTAACGACAAAAAGGTGTAGGTAAAAGCTTAGGGTAGATAATATAAAAAAAAATGAATTTGGAAGACTACCATAATAAATTATTTTTTCTCTGAAACAGCCACACATACTGGTGACAAGCTGAATACAGAAGCTGTTGATTAGTATTCTATCGTTTTCCCAACTAATTAACGCCATGGGTTAATTTAAAAATTCGTTAATTACAGTATACTTGACTCGCATACTAGAATAGAATAGAATAGAATATTTATTTGTTCAGAATGTAGGTATTTACAATAAGGTGGTTATAATAATATTAAAGAGTCCTTGTACATTCTACCATTTTGGCATGCAAAAACATTGATGCAGTTCATCATCAAAAAAAAACATTGAAACACAACTAAAATGTATCAGCTAGGAAATCCGATAAGGAGTAGTAACATTTATTCAATAGTAGTAAAGTTAGTTCCTCTTTTAAAGTAGTTGCTGGTTCCTCTTTTATGGAATTAGGAATGTGGTTAAAAATAGCCGGCGCCATACCAAAAACACTTTTCCTGAACAAAGCAGTCCATACATTTTATTACATACTGCATACTGTTTTAATTACATAAGCATTAATAGCAACATGTCCTATTTACGTAGGTTTATTGAAAAAGCTACATTGAATTTCATTATACATCACAATTTATTAATAACTAGTACTTAGCCCGTGATTTTGTCCGCGGGGATTTCGTACTTTCCTCTACAAAAATTTACAGACCCTCCACCTTTGAAAGGTAGTTGTCGAAAATTAATGTTTACAACCTTGTGTCATTTGTCGAGATAATTAAGTATTCGGGCCAATTTTTTAGTTTATAGATCAACGGAATAAGATTTTTCAAATAAACTATGTCCTCCTTTTTCACCACGACAGGCCTTGTTTTTAACCGACTTCAAAAAAAGGAGGACGTTCTCAATTCGACAGTATTTTTTTTAATGTGTCTTAGCTCATAACTTTTTTTCTGGATGAACCGATTTGGATGATTCTTTTTTATTTGAAAGCTGGTGCTTCACATGTGGCATCACATTTAAATTTGGTCAAGTACTGACCAGTAGTTTTTGAGTTATCTTTCATAATGCGTATTTTTCCACTTTGTTTATATTGATTATGTAATAATAATTTCCTGTCACGGTTATTTGCATATCAAGTAGTGATATACGAATGTGTGTGGGGTAGGTACCACAAATGAAAAACAAAAATTTACAAAAAAACAACAGACTTCCAAAAAAAAAACGTGAAAAATAACTTTAATTTCGGAAGTCGGTGGCCAAAAACGAAAATACACAACCAAAGACACCGACTTCCGAAATTAAAATTACTTTTCTCGTTTTTTTGTGTTTTTTTTTTGGAAGTCGGTTGTTTTTTTGTAAAAAAGTTATTTTTGAAAGCGTTTGGTACGTTTCCATTGTATGACTTAAACATTATTTACACCCATTTTCGAATTCACTGAAGCTAGCAGTAAATTCCACCACTTAACTTTATTACCCTTTTTCTATCTCGTTAGTAGTTAATTTTTGAAAAACCCCGAAACATGTACTTGCTTTTTTATTTATTTATTGTTTTAAGTATAAGGACCATTAAACGGGGTGAATAGGGAGGCAGGGGTGAATCGAGACGAAACTTTAAATGGGATTTTAACATTAAAATAATATAGTTAGTTGCCAAAAAGGACTCTTAATGTGTTTACTGTATTATAATTAACGATTAAGTGCTCTTGTTGGCAACAAACTATACCATTTCAATGTTCAAATCCCTTCTAGAGTTTTTGCCTGTTTCACCCCTGCATATATATTCACCCCTATTGACGGAAGGCGCGTAACAATTTTTCCTTACTAAATTTTTCTTCACTAACTTTGTAACCCCCTAAATCCTCTGTGAGGGGCTGGTTTATAAAACTAAAAGTGTCAACCTATATTATTTATTGAGGCAACTATTGCTATGTTTCAAGTTTATTACCCAAAGGAATGAGTTTTCATATAAACTGTATTCCCTCTTTTTGCAAAATTCCACCCCTATGTGGCGGTGGGTGATAGGCGTGGAATTTTGAAACATCGTTTGGGATATTTCCGTAACTTGACTCAAAGATTATTTATACAAATTTTTGAGTTAATCAAGCCATTCAGTAAAATCCTCCCCTTAAAAATTTAATTACCCCTTTTTCGCGCTTCTGGGGTCGATTTTCATAAAAACCCCTTCTTAGTGCTCTCCTACATTACAAAATTTCTAATTCCTAGTCCTAGAAGTTTCGGCTGTGCGTTGATATATCAATCAGTCAATCGGTAATCATTTTATTTTTTACGTGTAAGGTATATATAGAAGTAAACAATGCAAATTAATTGCGAACATCTATGATCAAATAACTATAGCACATTTAGATAGACAAATGAACTTTAACCTTTCTGTATCTATCGCATGAATAATCCCCTCCGTGCTTTATTCACTATGACGAAACACGCAATACTCCGCAAGGGGACTCCCGCTGACAACATTGCTGACTGGCTAATCTGGCGCGAGCAAACATAAAAAAAAATACAAAGACTATAAGGGTAGACACAATCATAATCCAGTGAGCAGTGGTGGCCCAGTGGTAGCGGCCCCGACTTACGAGTTGTAGGTCGTGGGTTCGAACCCAGGCAGGCGCTTTACTTTGTGTAAATAATTTCATCACAACTGCTCTCAAAAACAATGAAGGAAAACATCGTGAGGAAACCGGCTTGTCTTAGAACCAAAAATTTGAAGACATGTGCCATCTACCGACCCGCACTGACCCGCGTGGTAGATGACAGTCCACTCCCTCTCGAAGAGAGGAGGCCTGTGTCCCAGCAGTGGGAACATTACAGGATTATGCTTAAGCTTATGCAATCATAATCCGAGCGGAATACCGCGGTGGAATTTCGACCACGACATTCAGCTTCATAGCAGAAAATGTTCCAAAAGTCTAACCGGGCAGACAAAACGTGCGTTTGTTACTTTAGAACAGAATAGAATAGAATAGAATAGGTCTTTATTTGCTTAGAATATAGGTACATAAAAATAAGTTGTTAAATTATATAATAGGATCCATGTACATTCTGCCTTAATACAGCATGCAAATGTAATACAAAGTAGAGAATAATAAAGACATTACAAAAAAATATTATCATTTCAGAAATCCTGCACAGAATAATAACATTTATCTACAAGTAATTCTGTAAAAGGTTTTTAAAATTGTTGCAACGATAATTTTTTAATTTGATCAGGTATTTTATTAAAGATTACAGGAGCCATACAAATCACATTTCTTTTTAATAAGCTAGTTTTAAATACGCCCGTGCATAACAGATTCTGGTATTGAGATATCATAGCTGTACTTAGCTACGACCAACTGAAGTCTGATGAAAATCCAATGCGTTTTTCCCAGATATAGATAGACCATATCTGTGGTTTTTCCGCTCCACTGTCTCTAGCTTGAATAACAAATCCTACATATAAAAAGACATCGTCACTAGGGCAATCCAATCGCTTAATCAGATTACATGTCCGCGATAAGGACTACTGTTTCCCAGGTAAAATAAAAACAATTTATCTTTTCCTGCTAGCAGTAGCGAAGGTATTTATTGATTTCGAAATTCATCGAAGCGATAACATCGTATACTATTGTACTATGCATGTTACGATGTAATTAGTTGGAGAACATTATCTAATCTCGGCCTATTTACATAAATGTAAATAACGAGAAACAATAACAGTGCTCGGTTGGATTTTGAGAATTGTATTAGTTACAAGGATTGAGCGTGATTCTAAGTTGTAAACTGCTTGAATTAGGGTACCTACAGTCTTTGTTATCTTTGCACAGAACTGTAATATTAACTTATTTTCTGTGCTTGTGTAAAAAGTAAAGGGTATTTGATCTATATAGACCGCCGTTGTACCTTGAATACTAATGGCTATGGATTTGTGGCCGGTTGACTGCAATACGCTCGCCCCCTAATTCATGAGCACGACCCCCTCTGTCTTATCTTCAAGGAATACAGACGTGACAATATTATCATAAGTTGTGTTATGTAAATGCGCTGTATTAAATTTGGGTGTACAATAAAGCATATTATATCTGTCTCTATATCTAGCTTGTGATGTTGCAATTATTTTGCCTTTAGGCATGCGCTAAAAGCACAATATTCCACAGGCCTCTTTTAGTCCGACCCTTGTTGGCGTTTCAGGGCACCACTTAATCTTTCATAAGTCTTACATGCCCAGCTACAATAAAACCAGGTTACACCTACATTTCGCGTCCATCCATTCATTAATAGGGCCAAAGAAGTTCGTAAACTAATTTTCCTTTTCTTTCAGTTGGTTTTTCATTGCTGAGGAAAGTGAGTTGGATTTTGACGGTTTTCATTTGGCCTCGTTATTCATTACATAAAAGATTATTAATATTGTAGACTGCATGCATCATTCATTGTTTTACAATTTCAGTATTTAGGCAAGTCTCAGGAAATCTAGTCACTATTTACCGGGGGATCCATGACACATTACACATCGTCTGACTCAAATCATCAGATTAATTATGATTACTCAAAGATAATGACTTTTCACGAAGGTGATATCGCTTATTGATATCGCGCTGGCGCCAAATTAAGTATATTAACCAAACAATGCGTTATAATACTTCAGTATCTACAAATTCGTCGTATTGTGATAACGGCTTTTTCGCGAAACCACGAAGCAATCAAATGGCTAAAGTGTCCTGTTGATTTATGTGGAAAGATTAGGTTTAATTGCGCGTAGGCTTTAATCTTTTATTTTTAATATTTTACTTTTAAAAGATATCTTTTGTTTATTTTCAGGCAACCGGCCGCTTATTCTTTTTTTTACACATAATTTCAAAGAAATTGTAACAATATTACCTACAACGACCGCTTTTGGACTAAGGCTAGCTCAACCCAGTATTGAGGGCTCTAACAGCAAACTTCAGTGCTATAGAGAAATTTTGCATATAACGACAGTAGGTAAATAAGTGCACTTAAGTCTATCTTCAATATACTTCAATTCTTATTTCTGCTAGTCACCTCACGTGAGCGTTTAAGTATCTGCTGAAGTGGTACTTATAGGTACATCTTCCCTGACCATTGGCTTCGAGAGTTCTCCTTACTTCTTTAGAAAATAGAGCAAACATACTGCAACAAAATGCAAATTAGGCGCCATTTCACAGTACTGGCACAGAACCTACCGTGAACGCGGGCACATTTTTCCTAAAATATTACATAACTTGGTGTTTGGCTATGTGCCAAGCGACACGTGCTTTCGCTATAAAGTCCGAATTCCCCGAGTTCGTATTAGCTAGGCAGACAATCCGCACGTACGGTAAACAAATGTTAAGCGACTAGGATTCACCATCGCAGGGTGCCGTGATGCTGGGACTTTCCAATTACGTATACTGTCGTACGTGTAGACCAGGGAAATACACAGATATATAGGTAAACTTGTCTTATTCAAAGTCAAATCATTTATTTCAAACAGGCACATAAAAGGCACTTTTGAACGTCAAAATTTACAAAAAAATTGAATTGATTCTAGTTGCCCCTTCCCAAAGGTAGTTTCGTATGGAGAAGAATGGGCCAGAAACTCCACCGTTACTCTTTTAAAATGTTTTACAATATTATGTAGGTTCACATTAATTATATGTGAAGACGATGCACCTAAAATAAAATTACTATACCACCTTAGGTAAAAAGAATTAAATATAATGCAAAGACAGGTAAATTAGATATGTGATAGATACATGGTGCTCACATATTTCCAAATATTGAAAAGTAGATGATTTTTCCAAAATTTTAACAAGTAATCATATTGCTCATAAGACGTTGTTACTTACGGACTTAAGCCTCCTCTATGTATAGACAGTTCTAATTATTAATTCTAAAGGGATTGATGGATAATTATGCTTTGAAGATAATATAAATAATCTTCTGTTGCTACCCTACTAAAGTCGTGAGACATAACCCTGTTTAGAAAATTTGCCTGCGAAATTCAACATATCTTAACGACATAACAAACATACGAAACAACATGTGGAAATTTTAATTTTGCGATTTTGTAATAGAGTTTCACACATTTTCAACTTAAAATTCTCCATTCAGGAACCGTGTGGTTCTAGTTTATTAATGTTTTCTCAGGAGTTTGTTTCGGGTTTCATGATTTGAACTCAAACCAACACTCGAGTTTACTTACCCGAAACATACATGGCACTCGGGACTTCGGAAGTAAGACCGCAAACCTTCGTAAACTTGATACTTAGAGGATTACGAAGTAATATTTAGGGTAATGGTCTCTAATTGTCTCTAGGAATGGATTGCTTAGTAATTACCTTACTAGGCTAGCTGATACTATGAAACAGTGCCCAGTGTAACACGTTGCAAAATAACAACGGAGGAAGAAAAATAAAGACACACACATCTACATGTAAGGCACGTTCTAAGTAGATTGCTAGCTTGTCGCAGCCGCGCACCACTGCGTTTTAAACTGAATTTTCCTTTCTCTCACTACTTTTACGACTTCCACGAAGATAAGAAGCTGACATGCTTTTGTTTCTATAACCAAAACAACAGGAAAATGGTTGGAGTATAATTTAGTATCTATTTCGTTCCTGTATTTTAGTGTTTTGTCTTTATCCACAGATAAACATTACTAATAAATTAAGCAATTGAATATATTAATAAACAGGACAAACGTAGGTATTATAATAATAATAATAAATAAATAAATAATAAAAAGTTTATTTCGGAGACTAAGTACAACAAGTAAAACGATGATAGCTGCAAAAGTATAAACTGTAGCGCAGCTAACAACGCAGGTATCTATATATTATTTATTAAAATATCAAAACAGCTAGTTTTTTAGAATAGAATACTCTTTATTATGTACACCATAAAAATTACAGATACCTATAAATGTAGATATTTTACACAGGGTAACACAATGGGCTTTGGTTTGGTTTTTTTTGGGTGTTGGGCATTGGTGTTTAGTTACACGAATATTTATAAGCCCCAGTAAATCATTTTAGAGATTTTCCTCATGGAAAAACTCAATGACCGTCTCGGGGATCAAATTCAGGGCCATACTATCAATCTTAGCTATTTATTTAAATGTTTACCTAGGAATAGAATAGCTACGCTAAAGTTAGCAATAAACTAGACAAGTTTGACAGATGCTGTAGATAACTAGAAGTCATAAACCGGGTTAAGTTGTTGCCGACACACAGTTTCTGAGAAAAATCCGTCGACCGTGTAAAATGTATACTTTCGTCTTTCTTCCGAACGATCGTCAAGATAAAATTAGCGGATTGGCCGCTGTGTAAACAAAAACATGGTTTTCCCGTGATCGTTCTGCTATTAACGTGTTGAAAGTGAACTAACTGCGCATTTTGACGATTTGTTTCATTTGGGAAATTCTCGCTGGAAATATTCTTCGAAATGCTTTTCATTTTTCACGTTCCTGTTCGAACGTTGTTTGTTTTAAATTGCTCTGTCTACGATAATACCGTCTTTATACAGGTTATTAATATGTATTTATGTATTCTAATGGTGTAGGTAAACATACGTTTGAATGGTATATGAATGCGAATCATGCAGATGTTTTTGTTAGGTTACATGACACGAGTTGGCTTCTTAACAAATTACTAAATGGTACATTTAGACGCAAATGATGTCTAATAAACTAAACGCTTACTGTCTACTTATAAAGCAATATAGGTAACGTTTCTGAGAATCCATCAATTTACAAGATACCCACATGGGTAGTCAATTTAATAAAGACTTTTTCTACTGTAGGTTCGTTTTAATTATCATAAGAAAAGCGCATGGTTAAGTAATAACAGCCGCAGGGGTCGACCGATCAGGTTAAGCTACGCTTGCCGCGGTTGGTCCGTGGATGGGCGACCATCTTAAGGTGTACAGAGGCCTCAAAGACCTTGTGCATGTGAGCGGAGCTAAACGCACTACTCCCACACGCACGTAACGCGCGGCAGGGTGGCGCACTACACCAAAACGATGACCAGAGAATATGCAGGGGCGCAGAGCAGCTCACTTAGGTCAGCATTCTTGCCTACGATTCCGAATGATATTGGTATAGCTAGATACAAGTTACGCAAATATTTTATTACTGGTACTTTTTTTTTTTCATGAACCTATGTGGTCTAAAGTAAGATAAGAAAATATATTTTCATACCACCTGCTCGACAATGTCAAATTATATGTCGTGCAAACCTAACCTAAAGTAAGTCATTAAAGCCCTGGGGTCTAGTCGGGCATTAATATTGTACTGAATTTCATTAAGACCCGCTGGTCATTAATGTGATTTGAATTTGGAACATTGGAACCTCAATTAAAAATAGCATACAAATATTTTCCATAGTGCATACTAATTCCATGCATTTACCATTGAGACATGCACTAAAAGTTTTGACCAGTGTAGCAGTCTTAGACCTACCTTTTGTGTAAAAAAGTAAAATCAATGAAAAAATTTAAAATCTTATTTTAGTTAAATTGTTACAACATCAGCGGGGTAATTACGTAACACACTAACAGTAGGAATGGGTTTCATTTTGACAGTTCAACAACATTCGTTGCGTTATTTACGTTGTTGAGCAGACAATTTTTTCGAACATATGAAGCAATGGATTAGCAATCGGCTTCAAAATGATTCAGATTATGATAGATAGTGTGTTACGTAATTAGGGTGCTGGTCTAGCATGATTTTTTCATAGATTTTACTCAATGCTGGTAGCACAGATAATAGGTCTATAATTAGAGGGATCACGCTTAATACCTTATTTGAAAATTGGTACTTCTTTACTATGTTTCATTAAATCAGGAAACGTACCTCTGTCTAAACATTAATTAAATAAAAAAAATTGTTTTGGTAAATATTTTTTTAAGGCAAAAGTATTAGCCATACGAAATAATCCTGTTACAATATGATTAACATGAATCTATAACAAAAATATGTTTCGTTTCAAATGTTCTAACCAAGCCGTTAATGAGAAGTAGGCTTTATAAAGTGACCGTGTTACGGTACTAAACGGGAGTAAGAGCCTTAAGAAGCATACACCAAAAGCTCTTAACTTTATGATCCGAGCCATTATTGACGAAATATGGCGACGTTCGGTGCACACACACAAACACACGTGCACGACATCTGTCCACGACGGACATTCAACGACAAAAGTTCAATTAATAATGTAGGTCATTCACATGTCATGTCAGCGTAATAACGATGAATGAGTTATGCAATCACATAAACCAGAAGCTCAATTTACGTTATTGGTCCGATTTTATCGTGTCGTCAACGAAACTGAAACGTTAAACCAATTTGTTTTAACCTTTAACGAAATTGGATTGTTTTGATTTAAAATTGGTTACAAGCTGTCTCCATTACATACAAATTCGTAATGCAAATACCCTTTTACCGGCCTGCGACAGTTTCTAGATAATAAGTAATACGGAAAATAATCGGTATTTAGATTAAGGAACACTTTTAATTACTGCTAATCGTATTTAATAGTGGTAAGATAGTTTTGGTTTCAAATTAATTTCATGGGCTGCTGAAGAATATACAAATTTGGAAAATTTTGGCCAACAATATTTAAATGTATGTACATGAACAGTTTTGTCGCCGTCTATACATACCGTGAAGAGCACTCGTTCGTAGAAGTGTGGCGCATGTCACACGCATTGCCTTTCGAGGAATGCTCGATTATCTCCAGCATTATTGATTACTTGCCCTACTCGGGAGACGAAATCACCCATTGTTACTAACATCACAATAAAGATATTATATATTTCTTAGTCATCATATTTCTCTATAGATATTTCTCATCATAGATCTCTACCACCAGACATAGCAGCAGATATAACAGATGTCGCTATTCTTACAAATAAATAATGTGACACTAAAGGACTGTAAAAAAGTTTGAATGTAGACTTGATAAAAGCATTTCGTCAATGTTACCAAAATAGTAGTCGCATATTTAGGAAGCATTAAATTTAGCATACAGCATATAAATAAAATAACAGTTCCATTTACATCATGTGAACATGATGTAAATAAATGGATCTGCTATTTTATTTCTTACTAAAAGCAATACTATTATTTATGATGCATCACATAGGTACGTAGTTTTTGGCATATATTTATATTGTAAATGGCATCCGCAAATACCGTTAGTTGGCAGTTGGAAAGCAACCCCAACGTTGCGAACCTACTGCATGGTTCAAACAATCAATTCAATTTTCAATGGTTTCCCAAATGTTTTAGTTTTTGCTTGATTACTAAACCGTCTGATAGTTTTTGGTTAAAAATATCTTATAATAGGCTTACTTATAATCTGTTAAGTAAATATATTTAAAACGATATGTAATGGAATGCAACACTCACTATGTAAATGCAACCATCTATTTTGTCTCCAAGTTCTGTTTCTGCGTTTCTAAGTAACCCTAATGTACAAGAGTGCTATCTATTTTTCGAGAAATGTGAAAATATTCCTATTGTCATCGATAATGAAATATAAATGCCTCCGGTAACAGTTTTCAAAGAGGTCGATAACACTTCAATTCATTCAAAATCTACCTGTATTCATACTGAAGTAGGTGTATGGGTGTGTTTGTCGACAAAAAATAGACCAAGAAGTGAATGAACTTTCCAACGTTTATTACCACCATGTCTGGTGGTGGTAGGGGGCCGAGCTCACACTTTGATTGATGGATAGATAGATACTATAAGTTACCTAATTTAACATCGTGCGCCGGTCATCGGGGTCAACAGTACCTGGTGCACGTCTTAACGTTAAAGTCACGAGCTTTCACAGCGGAGCCAGCCGGTGCCGGCTCGCAAGCCTTGGACGGAAGACCATAAGTTTTATAAATTAGTGACAATGCCTTGAGTTATTTCGTGGAAGTGCCAAGGTTGGTAGTTCTGGGAAGTGGCAGCTCGTCGGCAAGTACGTTCGAAGCGAGCCCGCTCGGTCTCGGTCGCACATTCACATGCCGGTCCCCCCGCCGCGCCGAGCCGCGCTCTGCCCGCCACGCGTGTTTACCTCACTCGCTTCGGTGCGCGCCGCGTGCCGGCTCCGCCGCTCGCTCAGTACGCTTTTGTACACGAAAGAGGATTGTCACGCCGAGGCAACCCACCTCGCCGAACTTTCACCTCCCGCCGCGATATCGTTATCTGTGATAAACACCGACCGTTGAGTGAAATTGAATGTGCGCGTACTTAGAAAGCGTTTCTGTCGAGGCACGCGGACGGACTGCCGTCAGCGACGTCGATTTCTGCAAATTAATTTCTCCAGTGCAGTCGGTTTCTACGAAACTGCTTATAAAGAGTTTTACTGAGAAACGAAACGGCCATAAAGTGGATTTGAGGAAATATAAGTAATTACAAGTGGGCCTTTGTGTTTCCGTGTTTGTTGTCAGCTAAGGCGTTTACATTGGATCCCCACCAACCACGAACACCTCCAATGGTGGTCAAACTACCAGGTGAGAACTTCGAAAGTGGTGAACCAAGCGGTTCTTCACAGTAATTAACAGATTAATCATTTTTGCCTTCAATGCTATTCATAAACGGTACGTCAGCACGAAAGTAAATTTGCTTAAGACTGCAAAACACATGTACAGACCACACAAAATATAAAACGGCGCCAGCTGTTATCATTATCACATAGGCTTCGGGGTCAATGCGTTCTCAATGATAAAAGCGTAGATTATATTAATGAATGACGTAATCCCTTGCCATTTAAAAACAAATGATCATTTAGTTTGTGCCGTTTTGTTTCTTTATTGAAACTGTATCTCTATTGCAGAAATAATGATGTCGTCAACATAGTCTTAATAATAATTAAGACTAGTTGACGACATCATTATTTCTATATCGAATTATAAAGATTTGAATTCCCTAAGTGTTTTTTGTATTATTAGTTACTAATTATGCAAAATGTAGCGATGTGTTACTTATTCCTGTTTTTGGTAAGAAAATCAAACTACCCACATTCTTGTTGTTCTAGAGAAATGATCGTGTTTGCAACTAGGTTAGGAATTCAATCTATCTTAATTACAGCGATGTAATACCCACGTAACGTTATGCAGTAGGAAATGATTTAAATAAAATGATGTTTATGCACAAGCGTGCTGACTGTGTTAATGACACCTCGGCAGACGGCGAATCGCTTCATTCGAAAACAATTATCGTGCTAGCACGCTACGATATAACGTTTCCTTAGAATTAACGATCAAGTCATAAATTGTTTGAGAGAGTTATTGCAGATTTTACATACTTACAATACGTAACATGCCATGCAACTTATCTAAGATCCGAATAGCCAACTAAATTATTTCCAGTTTTTTATTGAAAAACAATTTCACGATTGTATCTGACAGCACCAATTAACTATCAATCAGCATAAAGACGAAGGCAGTTTAAATTATTTCTTGGAATTTATAATTTTTCGTAACCGAATTTGCTAATTGCCTTCTAAGAAACTCATTAGGAGTAAAACATAGAAGGTTAGATTGGCGCCCGACAGTTTGTTTACGCTGGATACTTTCCATGTTGGTACTGTTGGTAGGTATATATGCCTATTTCCACACGCACATACCACTTCACCACTCACCCACTTGGTAACGACCTCGCCAGTCCCAAGATTATTGACAGCACTTAGTTCAAATCAATGTTATTGTTAACAATCCCATTGTCCACACTTTACCGGGAACATCATGCTGTTAAATCGTTTACAGGGAATCGTCGCGGCCTTTGTTTATCCTCAAAGGGAGACAATGTATTTTTTGTTGCTATTTTAAAGCTAAAACGAGCCGAGTCTATTGTTACCGGTTAATGTACTATGACGATGATATGATTCGTAGAAACCTTGTAGAAACACTTCAATTGTCAGTGATTGAGAGTCATGGAAAAAAATATTGATTACGATACTGTTTAGGATGTTTGACGTCGATTAATGTTGTTTTGATCGTAATTGTTGTCATTAATTTGCAATAATAACAATTCAACAACATCCGTAGTTTCTTACGCACACAGCCCTGCGTCAAAAAAGTTCAGAGGGTAACTCCGCACTAAAGGCATTAAATTATCTTTTATGTACGAAATAGGAAAGTTGTGGTTAAAGAAGGCCCGATATTTGTCTGTGTACACCGATGCTATGAGATCTTCTGTGAGCAGTCTAGTAGATACGAATCTTTACCGTATAATAATGTATGATTAAAAACGAAGCTCAACTGCGTAATTCAGAACGAAGAGCAGAGATACTAGCATTGCATAAGTAGAACTTGCATTCGTTAGTTGTATTGATAATGGCGATGCTAATATTTCATTACTATGTTGGGCGCCAAAATAGACCTAACCTAGAGCTTAAACAGATTGTTTAAAACGAAACTCCGCTATGCAATTGCAATACAGAGCGAAGAGCAAAGAAAATGACAGTTTGAAAGAAATTACTACTTTCGTAAGTTGTATCTATAATGGGAATAGACACTAAACTTCACAAAACTGCGAGACATAATATACACATATATAGACATACATATCGCTTGCCCGCAAGAATACTGTATTAACTCTAAAAACGTACTTTTTAAGGAGAAGCGATTAAAGTTTTTAACTAAAAATATTGTGGTATATCCATAAGATAAACAGATATTTTAAATTATTAATATGTATTAGTATATACTCTATAATTATCCCTAAAGACATTACTCTATTTACCAGTATTTTTAGTCGAACTGTATTATTAAGTCAGTTAGTGCCAAATTTTGACATGATACTGTATTCTTCCGGACAAGCGATATATCTACATAGAATATTTTAAGGCTCCCACAGACAGGCGCGACGCGACAGCGCTACACAAAGGCGCCGCTAGTTGCGTGACACACGGGTCCTTTGTGTCGGACGTCGCGTCGCGCCAGTGTGTAGTACCTACGAGCCTTTACTCAAACCACCGCAACTATTGGTTTTGAAATTTAATGCGACAATTTATTAAAGTCAGATTTACTGATGGACATGTTTTTCTCAGATAAACGTAAAAGCAAGACACCCTAATTTGGATAATAGCGCTCTAGTTTTGTGTTCTATCCTTCAAGAGGAAGTATGTAAATTAATCCATTATTTTATTCCACGTTTCCTTTACTGCGCACTGCGTTCATTAAAACATTATGTTCGATACAATTTTTAGTACTATTGTTATTGTTTGTAGAGCGGTTGTTTCTAGTGTGTAATGTGTACAATAACACTTTTTGTTCATCTGCATATTTGAATACATATATGTAAAAAATAATTTAATGACTGTATTAATTTAATTAACAAAGACATCCCAAGCCTAGGAAAATCGGCCACTGTCAAAATGAAACCTTTTCCTACTGGTAGTGTGAATTACCCCGCAGTACGTAAACTCTTAGCAAAGGCACGCAATATAAGTGTACCGGATTCGAAGGAAATGTTAACAATTTGCAGTTGAAATCCATTAACGTCGCTACATAGAAAAACGCTTTTCCTATTAACTTGGGAATTAAGAAACGCTTCTTATCGCGACGCAAAAAGATGAAATTTTTATTTTGTCCAATTAATACTGGCTTAAGACTGTCGGCAAATAAACTTTATAATACAGAACACAGTACAGTATACAGTTTACATTAGTTCTTTCCAGTCAGGTAATCTTGACTAATTTGGCGTGAAAGCAGCGTAAGAGGATCCTTCGATCATCGCTTACACCCGAAAAGTTATCACCAATCGTGGTCATCAATGTTCTTTTCTTGTCCATTTCTCGTAAATGAGACAATTACTGCAAATACGGCTTAGGAAACAAAATAAAATGTTTTTGTAAGTACATACTTGCTTGCGTATTTGCATAAGTAATTTCCGTGGATACGCTCGCTTCTAGTTACGAATACATTTTCTTGAACCAACCGTCGAACTCGTACATTGTTAGTTTCCCAGAACTTATCAATATTAAATGCCGTACTTAAATCTGATTTCTGAAATATGATAACCGCTATCGTAATTCTAGCTTCACCAGTGCTTAGAAATAGCATTTATTTACATAAAATGGAATTTAAGTTGTTGTAGTAAAAAAGTTATGCGCCCAAACTAGTAATATAACTTGTAGATAATGAGAACATTAAGGTATGTACTTTGTCAGTAGCTAGCTATGTATTCGTCTTATGTATGACCAAGTGCTCTTAAACAAATTTGTAAACATTAGTCGTCCACTTACGTCAATAGATTGGGTGTACGAGTAGCTTGCTACAGTTTACATGATATGAAAAAGAGAAAATGTTGTTTTACTTGGGAGTGTAACTACTAGGAAAATGTGAGTTCTCTCGAATCGGCGGGCGGACGGAACAAGGTGGGATGGCTGCGCGGGCGCAGGTATGCGTGTTCTCAGAACGCGCCGCGTCCGTTTTTGCTCCTTTTTCGATTCGAGTTTACCGAGAATCGAATGGCCCGGTGGCGGGCCTACTCGGAACTCGTAATTAATCCTTGGAAGCCTCCGACCCAAGGGTTGTTATGAGAAATCGCCAGCATTATGACTTCATTTTTTTTATTTATTTTTTGCATTGTCTCATTTTGAAAATTGTATACGGGTTATTGTTCGCCGAAGGACCGACAATGCACAACATTATGCACGGCTATTAAATTTTATGCAGTGTTCGCCTCTGACCTCAGGTTCTCTGGAAACTTCAAAGTTATTGATGCGTTTCCAAGAAACATTTATTTATGCATTATTTACATGATAATCAAGAACGTATCAAAGAATCCACTAGAAACTTTAATTGCACAGGTTGTCTTGCATCATGGAACTGCTCACAGAAAATATGGATGTTTCTAAATTTTCCGTGAAGCAAGATGGTTGCGAAAGTCAACATTGCAAACTTATTAGTGAATTCAGTATACTTTAGAAAAATGAGCATCTGCATAATGCAAGATCCTACTGTGATAAAGAAACCAGAAAACTGGAAAGCACACAAGAGCTTGCGTGGAGAAAGTCATTGCACGGTTGGCGAAACTACACATTTAATATTTATTTGGCGAAAAGAAAGACATACCTAATAACGATAGTTTCATTAAGACAACATAAGCAACAGAAACTAGAGTATAAAATAAAATCATGTTCTTTTTTGGACCACCAGGATTCAAGAACTATTAACTCCGTATCCAATTTGCTTTGCACCGTGGGCATCTCATGTTTTGTTGGGCTAGGACTGAACAAGCAAAACGAAGGAAAAGATATAGTCGCTTTCCCAGAAGAGCGGCTACTTTAAATTTCAATGGCGGACTACTGCGAACCCGCTCGACAGTTTCGTCTAACGAACTGATTGAAATACTGCTTTGATCTGTACCTCGGCCACACAAAATCAGCCTCTATATTGTGCATATTTAAAGTGTAATGTTGAATATATCGTAGGGCCCGATTTAATTTGCCGATTCGTCTTTGAGATGGCTTCGTTCGTCCTTGCGTTGGTTTTTCAAAATTTTGGGGAAATTCATGCAAATAAAAAACTCGCTTCACTTTTTGCCTTCATAAAATATAAAGTGATTGCAAAATATTTGGTCCAATCGTAACTCTTTATTTTAAAGTTTTATCCGAATGCAACTTGTAGCGTACACTAATTAACTTTGCGCTGGTAGCAACAGATATGTCGATAAACTTCTGTAAATAAGGTGAAGGCAAACGATTAGGTCACCTCTAAGGCTACTCCTATTCAGTTTATCGTTATACATGCATTACAGTGTAGACACGTCAACATACCTATTCTAAAGGTGCTCCTACAACATAATACGTAATTACATTTACAAGTTTTGTCCCACTTTTTATACATAGGAATATGCAGCGATGGTATGTCAGCGTATGTATGTATAATCAATCACAGCTATATCTATTTCCATCAGAATTCAAGTCACAAAATCGAAGTTCAGTTCAAACGAAATGAAACGTCAAAGAAGGAAAGTTCGTAACGCCTAAACCTGTTTTACAAGTTCACAGTTGTAGGAAATCCCTTTCACTCGGAAACGGGTCTGGGCTCGGGATAAAAATAGACACTCTCATTTACAGATTACACAACGTCTAATTGACTGCCCATAAATCGGAGCTCCTATATAGGATCACGTATAACGGAACGCATCTATTTTAAAAATCGAAACTTCCACGGGTCGACGTTCCTGGAACCGCGGCGCAGCGTCGAACCGAGCGACCGGTCGGCGAAGTTCTCGGAACACGCGAAGGTTGCTCAGCTAAACTCTTACATTGAATCCAAATGGTTATTGCCAAAGTCTTTTATGTGATGTCGGACGAGCGTCAGTGATGCATTAGAGCTTTTATAGCGCGCCATCAATTGCGAGATTTAGGCCAATACAATCATTTTGGAGCTCGAAATCACTTAAGACCATGAAAAAGAATCTTGATGCACGTTTCGCGTTTATCTCGAATCGTGGGCTGACTTTCTACATAGGGTCATTAAGGAATTCCTCGAGTGTTGGTCGACGGAACCGTGAGTGTTGATGGAGATCAGCTGTCGCCCGTGCGCTCGTTGGCGCCGCCGGTCTCTTGTCTCAATGTCAAAGGCCAGGAGCGCGGATAGAATTGCCTTATCGTGCACTGAATGTGTTTTTGTCATTTCAAACCCTTTTACACGACACAATAAGTTTTCTTTATTCCACTCATTCTTATGCTCACGTCCTACTTTTCCTTTCACATATCAATCTTTATGACCAGTTTTGTTTATCTCACTAAAATGTTAAAGATGAACGTCCATATGTCTCTCGTCAGGGAGCACTTCAAACCGTACGTTTTCAATATCAGCTGTTACCAAAAATATGTATAATGTTGCAGCGTTATTTATAGCCGCCAGAGGCTTCCGAGAGCTTCGTGTGTAAACACAGTTGATATAACGAGCTACGGATTTTTACTATATTATTCAATACTTATGAAGAATCCAGATACACAAGGATCAGCTGAATGAAACCTCTTTACAAATGTTAATTAAGTAGGTACTTCCCGTGTTAATGGTACAACAATCATTCACAGAATCACAGCTGAATAATGAATAATGTAAAATCGCTGGAACAATGAAAACCGAGCAGAAGAACATTATTTCCGACCGTCAAGTTTCTTTTTGCCAAAAAGTGAAGCGTTGGAAAATGCTCGCGTACAAAGGCGACGGAAATAATGTTTTGCCAAGGAATCGTATTTCTCTGAATACTTCTTTATAATGTATGCGATAAGCTTAGTAATCCTACAATGCTTCTACTATACCTTAGACAAATTAAAGATATACGATGATCAATATTGAAAACACTTGTCAATATAAAGAAACAAATGAATTGAGTATTTGCTTTGTAAAGTATTATATTATTTTAATTATTGTGAATGTGAGGACTATGTGGGTCATTGCTTTCTTTTTCTTAGTTAATTTTAATCATGATCTGGCAATTTCAGTAATTTATGCGGCCTACCCAATGTCCTTTCTTTGGTATCGTTCGTCGAATCATTGAGCTCCTAAAATTCTGAGTTGAGCTGCACGATTACTAACAAATACGTGCACTGACTGGACAGGTCCACTTAATCTGTGTGGTTCTTTCCAGAAAAGACCATTTCAGACACCAATCTTCTCACAGGTCTTCACATGATCTGACCAAGATTATGTCTGGACTTTAAAGAGAGTGACCTCTAAATTTGTCTCGGCCTTTCTTCTCAGAGTAGTCAGATAGGAAACGTCGACCTTAACTAGTTTTAAAAATATGATTGACGTGTAAAATTGTTTGTACAAACTTACTTACAAAAATAAAATCATTTATCATTGATTAATATCAATTATTATTATGCGATGATTGTCTCGTTTTAAAGAATAAAACGTAAGTAGTTTTTCGTATCTGGATGTGTGACCGCCTTGTTCTTCGCAACGCATTTTGATACGGTTTTCACAGTCATTTAGATAATATATTTCCGAAGTTTTATCTGTGTAATACATTAATATTAAACTTAAATATATTAAAGAAATCTCGATGTTTCGACAAGTCGTAAAAACCGTGTGAAGCAGGGGCGTGTCGCTAGGTAAATATAATTAATAGTAGACAGTCTCCTTTCAAAACTTTATTTAATTTTTATCAGATTTTAGTAATGACTATTCAACATGTGCCTATCCTTATCCCAACTATGGTAATTTTTATCAGATTTTAGTAATGACTATTCAACATGTGCCTATCCTTATCCCAACTATGGTGGGGTCTGTTTCCAGTCTAACCGGATGTAGCTGAATACCAGTATTTTACATGGAGTGACTGCCTATTTGACCTCCACAACCCAGTTAATGGGTAATACAATATCCCTTGGTAAGACTGGTTGTCAGGCTTTCGGGCTTCTGATTACCCGTAACGACTGTCAAAGATCCACGAATGACAGCCCAGACCAACAGCTTAACGTACTTTCCGAGGCATGGAGGGGTCTTGGTATGAAAAGATGGTCACTCATCCACGGACCAACCGCGGCAAGCGGAGCTTAACCTGAGCGATCGACCCGGCTCTGAAATTATATTAAAACACTTGTAAGCTCCAATATAATTTCCATGTGAAGCAGGTTCCAACGTCGTAAAACTCTGACAGCTTTAATTTCAATAATAATAGATGAATAGAGAAATATGAGGGTAATAAATAACAGACATAACCGTACATTTTACCGTTAGGGCTATTGAAATATAAACTAAAAGCGGTCATTTTACAGAGTCAATTAGCAGTAAATAACGTTTGTAAGCGTCTTACCTAGGCACCGGAGCTGGGAACAAGATCTTCTAGTTATTATGTTTCTTCTAAAGATAAGAAAGTTTATGTACGTTGTTTTGAAACTTGAAATGTGTCGCACAAAGGCATTTTAATATTTATTACTGACCAGTTCTCGCCTAGGCGGTATTTCAGGACTATGTGAAATGACAGAATGGAAACCTATTGAAGAAGAAATAATAAAGGATAGAAGATTATATAGGAATAATATCATTCTACCTACATTGATTGAAATAATTATATCAGATGCAGAGCTAAGTTATCTAATAACCTTTAGCGTGTTTAAGAAGAATTTTAAGATTGCAAATGGTCTAGTTTAATTTGTTTCTTAGTAAGTAATGTTACTAGGTAGTGCTAATGCTAGTGGTAATGTTAGTAGCTAATGGCTTGGCACGCGACGATGGCAAGAGACCGGACGGCATGTCTTTATTTCCATGGAAGGTGGGTAGGCCTTTAGTGTGGGACGCAACGTGTGTCGATACTCTTGCGCCATCCCATCTTCCTGGCTCGACGTGCTGTGCTAGCACTGCTGCTGCGGTTACCGAAAACCTCAAGCAGCGAAAGTATAATAACCCTATATATTTTCGAGCCGTTTGGGGTTGAAACTCTCGGGACGTGGGGTCCGAGTGCTCATGGTTTGTTCGACGAAATCTCCAAACGGCTGGTTGACACTTCCCGTGACCCAAGGGCTGGCTTTTACCTTGGCCAGAGGCTAAGCATTGCCATACAACGTGGCAATGCCGCCAGTCTCTTGGGTACATTACCAGTCGACAGCGATGCGGAGGAATTTTTCGACTCCATATTTTAGTTTGTTAATAGGTTTGTTAGTTAATTTAGTATAAGAAGTTTATCCAAAACCAATTAAATCGAAAGCCAGAAGAAAATAACAGAACACCCTCTGATATTTGCATCTTGAGTTTTTCTACTTGAAGAGTATCTCAAGAGTCCAGGACTCCAGGTATCAAGGAACAAAATAGTTTTCAATTTATTATTTCTTATAAAAGTTATAAAGGCTCGTGCACACGGCCGCGACGCGACAGCGCTACACAAAGGCGCCACTCGTAGCGCGACGAGCGGTGCCTTTTTGACGCGCACGATTCGCGTCGCATGTCGCGCCTGTTTGCGGGAGCCTTAAAGCAGCAATCGAAAATTAATGGCGAGATGAGCTGAGAATAATGAGATGAGATGATTAAATATTAGCTGGACGCTCCAGATGATCGGAATATGAAAAGAAATGCTTTGAAATGCAGTTTATAATGGGTATAATATGTCTCTTGTTTATTTGTGACTTTGAATAAGTTTTTATATTACTATCACTTTACCTGTTGGACTAAATTTGCAGACAAACACTACTCAATAAATATGTAGATAGGTGTTTATTTATAGTACCTTGTCTGCTGTTCTTGTCGCGTCGCGTCACCGTGTTTCAGTCTGTACGAATTAAAATAATTACATATAAACATGCCTCTGCATGATTCCATCGTGTTCTGAGAAAGTATTTATACTTTATATTACAAGGTCGAAGTATAAATAAAATGAAGAACACTCGCACGCCAACCTTACCCCCGCGATGACTCAGTTTTACCTGTATGGACGAGGGCTAGGTTATTTCTAGAGAACGACGATAATTTGTTCTGACACGCCCGTTCCTAGTATTGTTACCAAATTGCCAACGCTATTCTCTATTTCTTAACAAGCTCCTCGTGGTAAATTGGGAAACGTGACGTGTGATGTAAATATTCATGACAGTTCAGAATCCTGGAGATACAAACGTTTGATTGTTGGCAAAATTGAGGAATTCAAAAAAAGAGAACGCGCTGCGATCACAGTTAGCGGTTCCAATGCACGTTGTGCATGATGTCGACAGGAAGTTAGTTCACACCATTCTTTATCACTTCATCACACTGTGACAATATTTTATCTTTACACATTCAGAGTTCGTCTCATGGGTTCATGATATAGGTACGACTCCCAAAGAGAAATTCTCATACTACCAGTATATCTGCTATGAATAGGTACCCTATTATCAATCCGTCACGAAAAAACCGACAACGAGTTTTCTGTAAGCCCGAGATTATTTAGTATGCCGTCTCGTATTTCTAATGCATAGATACGTTTTTGATTTATTATTCGTTATTATAATTAATCACGTTTATTTCTTTTGTTATGCAAAGTCGTAGAGTTTCTGTTAATGAACTCATAACTTGTAAATTATGAGGCTAAAGTAAAAGTGTGTCGATCGTTATCCAACTATTCAACATCCAGTGTCGTTTATTACAAGCCAACTATTTCCGGATTGCAGCAATATTCCAGAATCGAATGCTGCGCAACGTTATGCTCGCTATCTTTAGAACACCCAGCAGCAGAAATCATTTATGACCTAATGGCTATATTACGATTCGAAACCAACATTTCAAATAGTAACCCTTTATCTTCAACGTCAGTACTATCACCACAACTTCATTCATAATGTGAATGCTTTAATTAAATTAATTAATGTGTGTCAGACTGATAGCGTTACGAATTTCCTGCAAGCGTCCAGTCACGTTTTTATTTACGTTTGACTTTGACATGCACGCCTGCGCCGACAAATGAAGTTTATACATGTTTGTTTTGAATACGTCACAGCGGGTTGGTACAACAAATAGGTAGTAACAACAATTGGTCGGGAATGTCACTTGATGAGCTGTTGAAAATTATGATGAATGATGAATGATGGATGAAATCATGTTCATTCTCGTGAATCAAGAATGCTACGCCTCTATACGCAGAGAGTAGGAACATAATAACATGTGTCTACTATCTAATGTTTATATTTTACATTATGCATTACAAATTGTTGCTGAACGTTTCTGTGGAAAGAGTTGTACAAATAATATTTTTCGGTATGCACTCGTTCCATCGTCAACCACACCCATCCCTTTCAACCAGGCAAGATCGAGGTCAAACGTCATTTTAGTAGACGAAATTCACGAAATTAATTAATTTGGGAATCATTGAAACGAATTATATTCGTAGGGACGCAGGCCCAAGTTCAATAGAGACTTTCTGTTATTGTCGTTACCAAAAAAAAAAGACCGCGCGTGCGTTTTGGACATTTTTGTTCACTGTTTGTGAGACAGGGATAAATGTGATTTCAAAAATAGAGTTCTTATTGTTGGATTATTCCACTTTGCCTCACCATTCATAATGTGAATACCACCAGTGGGACAAAGTGGACTGTTCACGATGTTGGCATCCACTGTGTCGACTAATTGATTTTGGTATGGAGCAAATTACACTTGCATGAACTATGAGTTCACATTTGCCAGGAATGGCACGAAAGGTTTTGAACCGCAAAAACTTTCTGTACTTTTATCACACAGACCTGACCAGATATATCAATGAAGTCTTTTTAGTATTTAAAACAAAATGATAATTGTGAGATATTGGCACTAAAATTATCCAATATGGTTTATTTTGTGCACGGACCCTTAAATTATATTTTCTCGGATTTTGAAACCATATTCTGGAACAGTCAATGGACAGTTCCAGAATATGGACTAATGAGTCTACTTTGGTTTCCTTGTCCAATTCAGTGTCCTTGACCTCAGTTTGTCAAAACTACCTTTCAAGAAGTGAGTAATCAATGAGGTACCTATCTACAATATTACAAAATAATACCAGGATTTAGTCTAATATCAGCGCAGAATAATTACAAAATATATTTTAATAGCCCTCTGTGCTGAATGTCAAACGAGTTTTAACTTTGAGCCTGAAAAAATACTTGGTTGTGTTGTAACTCCAATACCTAATGCCTTTGGTAGGTACCTACTTAGTATTTCCGAGTAGCTGAAACTTCTCGTATTCTGCCTATTCTCAAGTAAGTTATAATATATTAGTACATTAGCTAGTAGGTAACTTAACCAGTGTTAATGATGCATTGCAATATTAGGATTAACAGTAACTTCGTTAACTTAATATCACTTATTCTTGTTATACATTATACAAACGCAACACCCCTCCACACATAAACACTGATACGCATAATTATTTAAAAATAACTGTTCACTTTTAATGCCTGTAATATTCTCAAAAGCTCGTTTCTTCTAAATGAACGTAGGCCCCTACTTAATATTCCAGAGAAACTTAAGGGTCTCACGGGAAATCAGTATTACTGCGCAACACGTAGGTAACCTTCTAATAACATTATAATAAAATTACACTTTTATATTTTACATGCAATTAGGAACTTGTAAACAAGACTTATAATATTCTTTCTCATACCTACTTGTAGCGTAAAATTATGAGCGTAAACCAACCCGGGGCCATAGAACAAATGAATCATCTGACTTAAGCGTAACATTAATCATTGCTTTTTCAACGTAATAGCAGATAAAGAAAATTATAATTATATTACTTCACACATGCAAATGTATCTACCTACACACCTACATATCTACCTACATTGATATTGTAGACAGCGGTTCTAAGAAAGATACCGTCACACAAGTGAGAATTTCAAGAATACCTCTTAGTAACAATACAAAGTAAAGGCTACAAGAAGTGGGTTCCCGGAGACAAAGTATGAATGTCCTTTGAGCTTGGGATAATAGCCACAAAGGAGTTTATGGATCTATTCGATGAACGTAGGCGCACAAATAAAAAAGGTTACACAGAGAGCAACTTCTAGGTGTCCATATAAAGAATAATATTTACTTTTATGTAATGTTATTACTTCGAATATCGAATAGGAATTTCAATGAAAATCGAATTTTTTGACGTAAGTATATAAGTAATTTCCACGAAGGTTTTCATTGCAATTGAGTTCTGAAAAGAAAAGTTAATAGCCGCAGTTTACGCACGGTACGTCAAACACTTTTGATAGATCTACATATTAATATTTACCAATTGTTTTTATGACTAACCGTATTATTTTCTGACTTAAACGTGGAGGGAATCGCGGGCATCTTTTTATGAAAATTTGTATCCGTCCACGTGGTGTCGTTGTGGTACGTAAAAATGAAATGCTGTTAGTTGGTGAGCGCATCATTTCAGAACGGTTGGACCGATTTGACAAATTTTGGTTCTAAAATGTTCGTAATAAGTCAGAATCTGGATTTTACGGGAAAAAAGTAGCCAGGAAAATAGGAAAATTCTGGAAAACTGAAAGTGCATTTTCTATTGGAATTTTGTATGAATTATTGAAATTTGGACAGGACAACGTCTGTCGGATCAGCTAGTATAAGTTATAAATCTTGAATACTAATATTTCTTATATCCAGTAAATACTGAAATCGTAGAGGCTACGACTTGCATTTTGGACCAGATAATACTTCGGATACTTAAGAGGCTTACCAGAGCTAAAGCGCGGTCACTGTCGGACTGCATAGAAAAGAAAGAGATGCGTGATGACACAACGCTGGTAATTTATTGCAAAATATGAAGCAATTATCAATTTACGAAAAATCTATTGATTGGATTAAAAAATTAAAAAACTATTACGTTAGTATGTTGCTTGTAGAATAATCTGACAAAAAACCAGAATGATTTAATGCATAGTAGTATGGTTTTTAATCGTTATAAGAAATTTTTAGAGGTATCTTTGTGATTTTTTTCTATCGTATCAAATTAGTTGTATTATGTTTTCAACACACTATCTAATTAGCAAATATCCTGAAGAATATCATATATTTTTCTGATTTTGTTTACTGCAGTGGATCATATACTTTTAGGCATTATAAAACTTACGTTTAGGTCCTGTAGTCCCCTTAAGTGACTTTCAATATTCCACATAAAGGTCAATTTTTTTTTTCTATTTTGTCTATTTTTTTTTAATGTTTCGTTTTGTTTGTGTAGAATAAACATCTTTTCAATTTTTTTTCTTTCTTTTCCTATTAAAATATTTGGAAAATCGTTTCTATTGAATGTTGATATAATGAATTACTTGCGACTTAAAATGCAAGGGATATTACTGCAAATAATGTCTGCTGGTATTCAAACAATAAACTTAGTGCTCTCCAGCTCTACACTGTAAAAAATATCACCATTAAATTAATACTTTTACTTTCCACACGAGATGATCAACTCTTGGGTGATATGAATATTAACAACATGGTGCTGTTATTTCTAGTTAATTACATAACTGTATGGTTTAACAGTTAAACACGATAGCAAATATGTATTATAAAATCTCTCATTGGAATTACTAATCTATAACCGACAATTATCTTTTTAAAAGTACCGTAGGTGCATCTTTGTAAAGACAGCTACATTCATAAATTAATTAATCAGAATCAGAAATGTTTATTTGCAAGAAAATACATACGTTTGTATGTATTTTACAGGGAAAGATCTTATATCCCAAAAGACATTTGACACAGGCAAGCAAGCGTGCAAATTATTTACTTACATTTATTTATGTCATTATTATCATGCAATTAATATTATTATTACCATTATTATAAATTAATTATTAATTATTATTATTAATTATTAATTATTAACATAAATTTTTAAGTTCCATAAATTCCTTAATGCTATAGAAACAACTATTCTGTAGCAACTCCGTCAATAAAAAAAAATTAACCTACCTTTCGCACATTATATATTATATGGAGAGGAGGATTCAGAACATCATTCAATATTTCAGTACAGCACCCTAATTACGTAACACACTATCTATCACAATCTGAATCATTTTGAAACCTATTGTTAATCTATTGCTTCATACGTTCGAAAAATTTGTCTGCTTAACGTAAATATCGCAATGAATGTTGTAGAACTATCAAAATGAAACCCATTCCTACTATTTGGTGTGTTACGCAATTACCCCGCAGATGTAAAGACTTCTTATTAAAAGACACATCAAAATTTGCATAATCACTTACTTATTATAATAAATAAATTATAATATTTCCATGGAATCCTCGCTCTGTTTGTTTATTTGCGACGTATATACAATAACTAGTAGAGATGTTTACGACATGTTTTTCCTAGAACAACTTATTATGGCACGAACCCACATGAACCCATACAATAGCGCGACGCTGAATACGTAACCCTTTAATGTAAAGCTATTGTCTCTATTTACAAAGCGTGAATTTCACAAATCTATACAGGGTCTAATCAAATTAGCTAGCGAAACTCCGCAGACAGAAATTAATATCAGGTTTTTGTTTACACTTCACAGGCGCGATTAATATCGTTATCTAAACACGATAAAACAAAAGAAAAGAGATTTTCTCAACTCAAACTTCAAGTAACAAAACTACCAGCAGTCGTTGACCCCCAAAAAATACTTTTTTTTTTTTTGTTTTATCGCGCTGAGATATCAATACTCATCACGTCTGTACAGTTTCGCTAACAATTTAATTTGACCCAGTATTTTATGTGCATTTTCTAATAAATAGTTTATGTTCTTCATCATTATTTCAGGCTTGTTATTCTCAATTAACAATTAAGTAGGTACTTTAAAATCAGAGACGGGTAATAATAATAATAACAAATTAGAAAAACATTTCAGTTTCACTAAAACAAGCAGCAATTTTTCCAAACTTTAAATGAGGGCTCTTAAATCTTTTATAAAAATGTTTCTGATATTTTTGTAATTGAAAACAAGCTTGGAAAAACTTGCTCCATCATCTAGTTATTACTGAAAGTCGAATACAATGAGAATTTCTAATGTTTATTTGGAAATGCCGCGGCTGAGCGAACACTGAATAATATCGGCGAGTATTATAGCTAACTAGAAGCCACACACATATATCGTCTTCTGTTCCTAGAAATATAACAATTACATGGCTAAACAACCATAAAATTAAGCGTATTACTGAGTTGGCACAAGCGCCACGTTTAATTTTAAAATTCCACAACAAAGTAGATTCGATATTTCTTTCGTAATGGTAGGCTATTTGCATTTTTATTGTTATTTGTTATCGGTAATTATCACAAGACTAGGTAGCAGGTCACCTATAAATAGTAAACTTTAAACTGTTAAAGTTATCATTTTAAGTGGGGAGTAACGTGACATACCTATAATTAAAAGTAGTTTAGTGGACGTCGATAAATGTTCAGAAAATACTAAAATTATAATACTTATGTACTATTCAACCTAAAACAAGGTAATTAACGGTCAGCGACCAAGTTCATAAATAATTTCATCGTGATGGCCACGGCCTGAAGGTTACCGCTTTACGGGCACGAGGTTGTGAGTTCGAACTAAAGTGACCTTTCGATTTCATACCAATATGCTTTCTAAATTCATTTTACACGTCATGGATTGACGATGGGTGAGTACGGAGGGCTACCACCAACTCATAAAGCAAGATCATTTTAAACTTACTTCAGTGTGAGAAAGAGATGGACCTATACGTCCTGTAAGGTCCATCTCTTTCCCAGACCGAAATAAAAAAATAAAAAATGGAAAATCCAAAAGCACGCACGCCTCGTAATCTCATTAAATTCTATAAAAAATAACAAAAAACGAACCAAATGTCCAGCCGTATTTTATATTAGTAATTACAATTAAACTATATTAAATTAGACCGTGATTTTCGAAAGGACTTAGTTTTCGATAAAACAAGTGTTTCAAAAAAAAAAATGAACTCGATTAGTTAAGTTTCTCGGGAGTTATCGTGACCACTCTAGGATCCATACATACAGACATACGGACGTCTGCAGAGTAATTTTTTTAAACATTTTTTTCATTATTTTAAATAGCAAAATGTCTTTTAAAAATAACATTGGTGTTTGAAATAGTGTTTTTTCTTGACGTCTGTGTGTGTGTATATTATTCTACAAGTGCGATATGAAGTAAATAGAGACATTTTTAGCTCAAGGAATTACTTGTTCTTTGTAAGGCGAGAGTAGAACACTACCTCACGCGCTTCGCTTATGAGGCGTGCAGTAATTGCTGCTATAAGAGGTAGTGGTAGGTCCCCAGGACTTGTAATGTCCAAAATCGCCACCCGCATTGAGCAAAACTCGTGATCAATGCTCAATCCTTCTCTCAATAAGCAGGATTTCTCATTTTGAGGTACTTAGGTATTGTAAAGGTTGCCTGCAAAAGTCGACCTTATGTTGTGCAGACTGGCAGTAAAATAACTCTGGTTATATTCGAACAGTCAAGCTAATTAGGCTTTTGTTTGAAAAAAAAAACCTGTGAAAAAAATTGGCGCGTTGGTGTAAACACGAACGCTTGAAATAAACATAATAATTAATTATTATTATAACATTATTCCCCTCCTACGCCGCCGCCGTAGTTATTATAGTACCTAACCTATTTGAAATAATTGCTCGTCTGTTGGATAAATGCTTTGCTTCGGTTGCTTGGTCTTATCCAGGAAACTACCGTGGTATAAAATATATAACAGATTCTATGAAGACGTTTAAAAGCGTATAGTTTTGGATTTCTCGGGACTCGTAATTTGCAATGCTGATTGCAGCACAGACGTACCGAAATTTCCCGGAAGTCGGGGCATGTGACCGGCTTGAATAGGCGTAGTTCTGCGAAAGCCGATCAATAATATCCAAAACTTTCTATCAATAACCAACGAGGCGGAACTGTTACTTTTTTCCGAATCCATCCATCTGGAATTCTGGATCTATACACATACTTCATTGAGCAATACCGTTATCTTTAACTGGGTAGTATGAACGTATCGTATCGCAAAGTTAACCGGTACCGCACATGAGTGATAAAGCATTATCGGTATGAATTCTGCGAATATGTTTATTCAGCCCAACTCTTCGCGTCTAATAAAGAAGTACCGAGAACAACGGTATTCACTGTGAAATTGAAATCGGAGTGTGCCAGACAAGTTCTACGAAACGGCATGACCTCCCTAAATAAATACACTTGGTTCAGTTTTTCGTTCTGAAATGTCGGTAAGTCACCTTTGTCACATTTCAAAGAAACCTTTTCTAACGGCAAGCTTTGAATTCTGAAGTAGAAGATGTGCAGCAGTAAGTGAGCGTATTTGAAATATTACATAGACATGTAAGATTTGATCTGTAAATGAACCTCTTCCTCTTAAATCCTGAACCCTCTTCATCTCACATTATTATAGCATGTGTTTAACTCACGAATAAGTAAGGGAAAGCAAAAACAGTGCTACCCGCATTCCTGACAATACTTTAGAATAATAATAGCGAGTATCATACTTAACCGTTACCATCTGCATCCACTACACTACATAAAGTCGTTAATCCCACGGGAACAACGAAAAGCCGTCTAATTGCGCTAAACTGTATAAAATAAATCATCTTTAAGTATAAATTGGGGGCCTATGCTTATTCAATGGGCGACAGCTGCGCGACGAGTGCGCGTTCGCGCCAATGACAGCCGGCAGATGGTTGTGAAAGCTGCGCAGACGCAGGTAAGGGATTCCGAGAACGCCGAATATAATCGCACTACGAGGAACTCGCTCTCTATGGCACGTTCGAATGCGAATCGAACACCTGCGCGCGACCATGCTGAGGCCTTTATACTCGCAACGCTTTTTATTGTTACACCCTGTCCAAACGTTGAAGAGGATGTTAATTGTAACGAAAATGCATTGTTAGACGTACTCCTTTGTTAAAGTACGGGGGGATTGAATCAGCTATAAACTGTGCTTTTGCTGCGATGTGCGATTGCGAGCTTTTATTCATTAAATTACTATCTACTACTACTATTAGCCTGCATCATCCCACTGCTGGGCAAAGGCGTCTCTCCATGACTTCCAGCTATTTCGATCCAGGGCTAAAGTGGACCATTGGTCGTTTGTTTTCTCTAGCTCGTCCCGCCATCTTTTACGGGGTCAGCCACGACCGCGACCCCTAAAATCGCGAAATTACTATCTAGTAGGTACCTACTTATACACGTTGACGTTGTAAGTGAAAGTGAGTCACTGTAAATCTCGTATTTGTACGTTTTGATTAGGTGTAGGTAACTATTGATAAACGGCAAGATATATAAGATATGCTTAGTTTATTTAGACAGTACCAACCGTTATTCGTTTTTTAACCCAGAATATTTAGTCTTCTTAATTAGCCTTGTTCAACATCAAGAAAATTAAAACGATTGAATGATCTGACCTTTTTTCAGAACTCTATGCCCCCAGTTTCCATGTAGCCGGAATTTCACCTATACGAACTAAGCCCCTTGTACAATTTCGGGAAGTAGGTAACTACAAAGTCTCGACTTACCGTATCGGCAAGGTTCTTCCGTGTAATTTCGTATCTTAAATTTGGGAAGATGTGTTATTTTATTTTATCTTTTATCATGACGATAAACACGAATCTTACAAGGAGAAGATGTCCCATTAAGGGACTATTTAATGTCGAAAAAAATGACATTGAAAGCGATTCATTCAATCATAATTTTGTCTCTTAATCAGTCAGAAGTAGGCTAAGTTGCTAAATGAATCATTTCTCACATTGAATGAAACACAAGAGCAAGCTAGACGAATGAGCGTGCCGATGACCGATCGTTTTATCTAATCATTTCATCGAAACGGAAGCTGTTTTTACCATTTGTCATTGTAATGAGGATTTAAATTTATTTATTTTGTACTGCAGGTAGGTTGTGTTGTACGTAAGTAAATAAAGCCTTGTCTGCAACAGGTCCAAATTTCCATAGAAATGTGTCTAAAGGCAGAAAAGGAAGTGTCAAAATTCCAATAATACTAAACTATGCTTTGTTTAGATTTGAAGAACAAATTGATTTATTTAGCGGCTATCGAACAATTCTATACAAAGTCTACGTACCTACTAGGAGCATCAGCCAAATGAGAATCTAGGATTTACATTCCTAATACATAAACATCGCAATATATGGGTAACATTCGCAGAAACCGACAACGTGAGGCTTTGTAAAAGGTAAAGCCATTCAACTAACAGGACACAAAAGACTTTCCATAGCGACTAGCTACCTAAGTACCTATACGCGATAGAATTTGCTAATGGAAACTAGCCAAACACACAACAATACGTCAAATTGTGATGTTATAAAGTTTCTTCACCATGCCACAGGAATATTTGGTAGTTACTCCCAAAATACTTCGCTGTTCGAAAGTTTACAATGAAAATGAGGTACCTACTTATCACGTAAACGATTCGATTTTGCAAAACACAAAAATAAACCGTGTACAATAGCACAACAAATTTCTGAAACCGATATATCTAGGTAGTTTACGACAAATCATTACTGTTTCAACCAAACGAGTGAGAGTCGATTACGGAATTACAAGTACCTATCTAGTACGTAGGTACAATACACGCCTCTAGCTGTAGGCAGGTACTTAGATACCATGCCTCGTAGAGATTAACAATTGAACCACGTAGCAACTCTAAAAATTGAACGTTGAATTGACGTCAGGATATTAAATGAGTATTCGATGTGATTAACTCACACAGCAGTGCCTATGGCGCAAGGATTTTACTAGCCTAACGAATAAATGTTTTATGGGATCTTGTGAAAGATAAAACATAATTGCTTGTAGGTAGACATAAACAGTAACAAAAGACATCGTGTCTTAAGCTTTAGCCATTGACATAGTCATGAATTCATGATGTGCCGTTGCGTGGGTAGAATCACGTAATATTAAAAAAGGCCTAAGACATACAAAGGTTATCAAAATAGTAAGTTTACTGAAAAACACTAGGTCGAAATTCTAAATGCAAAACTACCTACATTTACATTGGGATCAACTACTTCATTAGATACTTATCTAAATTTATTGTTGTTTTGAGCGGTGGAATATCCGTATTTTAATAGCCTACCTAAGTACCCGTTGGGTTACTTTCACAACATTGTTCTCTACCAAAGACCTTGCAAAAATCGCTGTAAGTGTTTAAAGTAAAAATACAAAGAATAACGACCAAAACGAACTTACCTGATTGTTGATTCCGAAAATTTTATAGGTACAGTTCAAACTTTAACCGTTAAAATGTTGATCTAAACCAAAAACTTATTTGGTGCAGTATAGAAGACAAATGCGAATTACATTAGTTACTCACATAATTGTATAAAAAAACATGAACATAAAAAAGCTGCCATTATGACACACATTCGTATTTTATACGTTTTATTTAATTAAAACAACGATGACACCGTCACTGGTTACATTTACATTTAAGAAACTCAAAATGGCCCAATAAAAAAAAAACGTAACTAGAGTTGCACGCATCACCATAGACAATTCGCTCCGGTAACCGGGTCACGCGTTACTAGGAATCGTAATTTAGTCGTCATGTTTTTTTTCTTGCTATTAATCAAATACCTTCCTAATTAATAGTTGGAAATACTTGTTAATATTATGTATGCCTTTTAGTGTCAAGCAACGTTCGATTTTTTATTTTTTCCTACCAACGTATTACTTGTCTTCACAAGTATTAGGTTGCGTCTATTGTCTAACATCAAAACTTCATAGTACTGACACATTTCGTAATCATTAAAGAGAAATAGTTTTACGTAGAATTGCCTAGCTACATATTATATTAATGAATACAACACAATGTATATTATATAGCAAATAACTAGATAACTAGTAATTATCATCGGTGAATGAATTCTCAGAAGGCAGTGAACGTTCGAGTTTCGTATCCATTCGTATCACTGTCTGTTGCTTTGCTCAGCCTCGTCCACCAATCCCCACCATCTGTTCCATCGTCCGCAGAGTAGCGCCTGCCTGGCGTCGCGCTCGCCTCGCGTCAGTTCAGTCGAGTCGGATAGCGCGACGGTCGCACCCCGCTCCGCACTTTTCAGTCATTCCGCCTTTAGCGTTTCACCGCGTTGCACATATTATTTTAAAACATTACAATCACTTGATGTGTCAACTGGGACTACTTTATTTTTTAATTTTGAGTGGATGACAGTAAATTGTGACAGTGACATTTAAAGTTTGCAAGAAGTATTCAGTGCATTGAACTATTTTGTTGTAAAGTGTAAACATTTCGAAAAAGAGTTCAACAAGGAAGTGACTTAAGTTGTATCAATTTAGTTTTAAATTGTGCTCACATTTTGAATGCGGACGTGGTTTAGTGTGGCTTTATGAATGTGTAACTTTGAGTGAATCGTGGCCTCTGCACAAGTGGGAGGAACGCACACCAGCCGTCGTTCTTTGAACAAATGTGCTTTATTGAAAGGCGAAAAACAACAATTTGTCCTTTAAACATGACATTAGCAGCGAGATTATCTCCGCAAAGTAAGTTGTTTTGTTTTAGCGGTAAATTATTGCTGTGGCGATAGTCTAGGTAGTGTTTACAGATCAAAAAGCTATTTCAGAAATTGTGTTTCAATTTAACGTTACCAGAAATGTATTAAGAATAAATGAATACAAGTGTTTGGCCTGCAAAATTACATATAATATTAAAAGCGACTGTAAAAATCAAAAACGTTTTTATAGCCAAGTCAATGACAAAAAATTCTGAGTGAATAAAAAAACTATCATACCAAAAATTTTGTGAAGATTCGAAGTTATCTGGTGTATTGTGTATTAAAATATTTGCATGTGGTTCTTACAGTGTTTGATTAGCACAATTCACACACAGCCTCCTTATCAGCATTATATATCTAAAAATAGTATGATATGAGAGCAAATATGTTTGTGTGGCTAGTGATAACAGCAGAGAGTTTCATAGGAAAAATCCGTATTTACCTAATGAAAAATATGATAGTATTCTGCCTTTAAGGCACTTCAGTAAACATCTAAATAGGTACCATACACCTATAACATTTTTATTATCAAAACCACCACACATCCTATTAGATTTGTTTTTAATGTGTATGCTGATTATAAATGTTGACTGTCATTCATATAAATTAAATTTTGAATTAAGAACTCGCCTAAATTGATTTACTAACCTATATTAATTAATTCAACCATGGTACCTACAGAAATTCTTAATAATTAACCTAAAGAATAACCAGTTGCAGATCTCAAGATCTTTAACTGATTATAATTTCATGGTTTATTCATTCCATTTCAAAACTATTTCTACAAAGCAGTGAAACAAGTATAAAAATCTCAAATAAGAAACTAATTACATTTATTCTTTTATATTATATTGATTTCCACTGTCGTCATGAATTCATGATATCTATATATATATATATATATTAACAAGTTCCATGGAATTTAATATCATCAATATGTAAAACCATGTTGCCTATATATCAGTTTCATTGTGTGTAATCAGAACCAGATGGCAATCATGTTCATTCACCTTTATGAATGTAGTTCTAATTAATGGCTAAAGATTGTACTAATGGGAGATAAAGTGCGTATTATGATATATTATCAGTTATGCACTGATATATACAATTATACATGTCATAGTGAAATGGAGATCTTTCATTGAGTTAATTGTAACCACTTATCTTAACTAGTCAAGCCCGAGGTGGCCCGCTAGATGGCCAAAACAATAGATAATCAATTGTGTCTCATTAACGATACTTGATGAGTTAAACCTGGTTACTTGTATTGTCCAGTAAACTTATAAAAATTGTAAAATAACACCTTCCCACTGATGTAAAAACTGTACAATATTCACAATTCTAACCATAATTCTCTATCTTTCCAGATGCCTGTGTGGAAGTGGCGGTGCCGCTAAGTAGTTGGTCAACAGGAGTAGCATGTTGCCCCAACTGCAGGCACGAGCTGCGGGTGTCCCTAGCCCCGAACGCGGGCAAGTGCCACGCCTCCCCCCACACGCCGCCCTCCTTCACGGTCCAGCCAACGTACTTGCCACACTCACCCCTCACCACACCGCTGTCACCTCTCATACCCTCACCGTACAACGATGAGCTGAGACGGCTAGCAGACACCCTGAGAGCATTAAGGCTGTCAGGCTGGTACTACGGCAGTTTGGATTGGCTGGTGTGTATTTTTCTGTACGCTAGCGCCATCTCTTGGTGTTTTTGTGAAAATGTGAACTAAAGTTTAATCATTCGATTTCCATTGACAAATTATAAGTAATTTAATTCTAAAATTGAAATACCTCAAAATCGAAGTTTATCGTTTGTTAACAAGTTTTCTTTCCTATCATTATTATGGTTGATTCATAATTCAGGTTTCCTTAGAGGAAAATAATTTATGACAGATAATGCCTCAGACATTTAAGGTATTCTTTGTTTGCTACTTGATTGACAGCCGGATTTAATACAGTGTAATAATAAATTAGCATAGGTATTTCACAGAGCTATTTTTCCCTCAATGAAATAAACTATTGATTTTTATGAAGTCATCTTGTGTAGATGCATTAATTATTCTTTGTTATATTTCTTAGTATTATTGATTATAGATAGTCATAACGTTAAGTTGAACTTTAGCAACCTTTGAAATCATAATCAAAGTAAAATATTGGTCAATGACTTGTGAATGGGAAAATGGGTATTTATCTATTGTTATTAATAAATAGGATATTAAAACCTAGCTAGAGAGAGATTAACTTTTTGTTTGTACTCCTATCATGTCTGTGATATTTTAGGTAACTTATAAATTTTATTATGCCGGTAAAGATCCTGTAAATTACTTCACATATTTTATAAAGTTCTTTCTTTGTTTACAGGGCGCCCGAACAGTTCTTAAAGACTCAAGTGTTGGTGCGTTCGTGATCCGGGACTCTGGTGACAGGAACTTTATATTCTCACTGTCAGTACAGACTGAGAGAGGGCCCACGTCTGTCAGGCTACACTATGAACAAGGGTTCTTTAGGTAAGCCAGCCTTTTTGTTAAATTACGAACATTTGTGGTAGTAGAGATATCTGTAATAACAATGTAGTATTGTAGGCAAATGTTGACTTCAATGTTCATTTCATAATGACAAAAAAAAAACATAAAAGTTTGTCTATGTTAATGAAAACTGTACTAAATACAATAGTCTTTAGGTTCATAATTCCAAAACAAGTTTGACATTTGAATTATCGAATGTTTAAGTTAGGTACGTAGCTAATGAATTCGGAAAATTGGAAAGTTATATTGATGAGTCAATTTTCAATGAACTTGAACAATTTACCTAAACACGTCATTTAAAACGACGGATCAGGAATTTATAATTAAATGAATAATAGTTTGCGAACTTGCGAAATATTAACGCAATGGGAGAGCTCAAGTATTCCATTATTCTGCCTGACTACTGTATTGTTACGTCATTATAACTTGTAACGATATTACGTCACAAGTTCACAGTAATTCGGTTGCGATGCTATAGTTGACTCAGCTCTCGCGGTTTTCCTTAATTTTATTGTCACATTTTTTATTGGAACTTTTTTAACAGTTTGTACTGCTAACCGTGACGATTAGAATCAATGCTTACTTTTTGCGTCTTCATTTTAAATCTCAACTAAAGATTTCTTGATCGATAGTGGCACGTGAAATCGATTATGTGTATGCAAATTAAAATTCAATTGTTAGGTACTGTTTTTGACCTTTACAATGAGTTGCTAATTGTTATTTTTTTTTACAGGCTAGACTGTGACAGGCCGCTGGCCAGGTACATGCCGCGCTTCAGATGCGTGGTGGAGTTGGTCCAGCACTACGCTCGTGTGGGCGAGCGCGGCGCGGCTGGCACCGTGTGGGTGGACCGCGAGGGCTGCCCACACTCCCCCGTCATGCTCAAGACCCCTCTCCGCAAGGACCCGCCATCTCTCCTCCACGCGGCCCGCCTCGCCGTGCACAAGGCTCTAGACTCCAACCCCCTCACGCCAAAACTATGGTGCGCCCCCAAACACAGGCTGCTTCCACTACCTTCCACATTAATAGACTATCTCGGAGAATATCCTTACTCGATCTAACCCTCGGAATTATTTAATCTTAGTTATTTATTTAGTCCAATCTGAGCGATGCATAGTGAAGATATTAGTTAATATGGAAATGATTGAGAGCGATCATCGCTCCAACTGATTGTAGTTTGATTCCTATGATTGGGTGGCGGGCGGGTCGACGAACTGAGCTGCTAGATTCCTAAGGACTTCGTGTTTGCATTATCATAATATTATAATCTTATTTGTACAAATTAATATGCATTGTAATGTCTAGTACAGGTTGCTAGAAAGGGCCGGATCCTTTAAATACCGACTAACAAAATAATTTATGAATAGTTAAATTAATAATGTTAACTGTATTATTTGTAAGTATTGAATATGGGACTCAACTATGGTATTTAGTGAAATGTTTACGCAGATTATTTTTTATTAAGCCAATTATTCTGTGTCTGTATATAAAGATGTTTTGAGAAAAATAACGCAAGACTGATTCCTTGAACTTCAAATATTGTTTGTGTAATAATTGCCTGTAAAATGTACGTAACTCCATCGTATGCCACGCGGCGCCCGCGCAATCGCAACAGTGTGCATCGACTAACGATCCCCTGCTGATATTATTATTGTAGCAAATTGTTCACTAATGCCTAATCTTGTCCATCGTCTTATGAAGTCATCACATTATTTAATAGAGCTATATTTTTATTTATTTATTCTTGGTTAAGTTAGATTTATTCATCAACCTTACATTATTTTAGTTTTTTCTTGTTCCTATCCATGGTTGGTTTAAAGACGTGTATCTCTTCAGGCCGCAGTCTCGGTACACACTTAAAACCTAGTTATAAAACGAAAGTGCCATCAAAATATTAATGAACCATATTGAGAATTTACTTTGTCATATTTAATTCAAATGGAAGTATTTTTGAGGCTGAACATGTACATAATTCTTGTTTTGTTTTTCTATTTATTTCCTTATTTTAATAAGTAATGAGAAAATATGAGTATATAATCGCCACAGGTTTTAAACCATCTAATGGTTTGGTGTATCATAATGTGCATTGTTTGCGTGAAACTTAGTAAAATTCAGTTAAGTCTAAATTATTGAACATCCGGAAATACGATGTAGCTTACTAAAAAGTGTGGATTTGTTTTTATTAAATTTCGCGCACTCAAGTGCTTTAGCGTGCGGTGGAAAGTTCGGCTAGTGACGTTCACTAATCTAGGATAGATCATGTATGTACCTTGAATAATCTCAATTAGATTAAACTTAAGCTTCACACTATGAATATGTTTTATTAGAAAAAAAACGCATTATTAAAACAACGTTATGAGCCTCAAAATTATTTTAAAAATCTTGTATTTATTTATGACTTGTCCGTTGTCTTCGTATTTAATATATCCAATTTGTCTACTTTGAAACGGAGTTATTTTTGTACCATTTTGTAAGGGGAAAGCACCAATTAAATAAGTGTGACATAATAGAGAATACTTGTGTTTAAATGTTTGTAGACTAATGTATTGAAAGAACTGCAAATAATTTATATACAAAACAAAATATACATTCTGCCTAAAGCTTTGCATTTCATTTATACAACCCTTAGTTAAAGTATTATTAAAATAGATGTGAGTGGTGGTGTGAATTGGAATTATTCTGGCTGCCACTGCCGGCTGCATACTATTAATGTTTTACACTATTTGGCTGGCATAGTGACCCAGAGACCACTGAAGCCTTAAAAAAATCCGTTCTCGGCATAGGCCTTGGAATAAACTAACTACAATCATGGAAGAACAAAATAAGCCGGACGGAACTCCGCTAAGACAAAACTGACCCGTTTATGTGTGAGCGTAGCCGTTTGCGCGGGTAATGGCCGACCGACGTCAGCCGACTAATGTGTAAATGTTTGCATACAGCGGCCTGTAAGGACAGCGAGATGGCCGACTTGAGTGACACAGTTTTTTGTTAGAGATAATCCGTCCAATTTTTTTTTGTTCATCCATGACTACAATGCATGGATCATTGCATCCTGCATTATGCCTTGAAAACCTATGTTGGCAACTAACATATTGAGGGCTCTTTTTCTCAGTATGATGTTATTGGCACCCGTGTTTACAATTTTACAAGGTAGTACAGTTACTGAGCTGCTAATAAATCCAAAATACTTCCAATGTCATGTTAACAACCGACCAATAATTCATTAGGTACGTAATACATGTGTATTGATACACGCCTGTATTTTCCGAAGGGATACCTTAAGGAGACAGTCATTCATTTCGCTAAATTTGTTGTCCCACGAAGGTAATAGAGCGGGGCGAGTGAGCGTATAGCTGTCAACAATAAAATTATGATAATATTTATTGTGCCTAGGATTGGCGGCTCGACAACTCAAATCTTAGGTTCTTCTTGTGGTACTGACTAGGTTCTGTAGGTACCTATCGGTACTTAGCAGTTCTTGCCAATTCGGTACCTGGGTACCTACAGGTTCCAGACGGGTGCCGGTACACACCTTACAAGTACCGGTGCCAAATTCAGGTACCCGGCGAGTACCACATTATCATATTTGTACGAAGAACCACATACGGTTGGGAACCTTGAAGTTATTATCCTTTTTACTTACGTTACCTATCTGTTTTCTCACTATTACGGGCATATTTGTTTTGTTCCTGTACAGTACCGATACTGATTAGAAATAGCAAAAGTACAAACTGTACCTACAAGTATTACGTCTGGTACCGGTACCAATAGTACAGGTACTACTCTGGTACCGGTATCACACCAAGGCTAATGCTACCTACCGATTCCCAAAAATAGGTACCTACCGATATTTTAAGCCCTACTTAGATTACCGAATAACCGGCCTTTAAGCGCAGGGTTCCTGACCCCGAGTTTTCGTAAGCGAAATTTTTACGAAAATGTCATTTGTGTCATGAACTATTAGTTTTATATATCGTCTAAGACAAATATCGCATTTTCGTAGGTAATAATGTTGCTTACGATAAGTCGGCGATTAGGGCTCGATATCATCACGTTAGTTTAACAAGGTAGAATAGGGATTAAAAGTTAGAAGTAGGTCCTCTACTAGAGAGGTCAGAACGAAATGAACAAGGGTACCCTGCGTCCAAAGCTTAGTCCAAAGTTGTTCACCAACTCGTTTTCAGTTACTACCTCTACTCGCTTCTGGTTAATCACCGGCGGTGGGACTGATGGACTGGTAGGTGCGTTACTGTGGGTAGTTCAGTTAACTAGTTTCATTACGTTTAGTTTTTTGCCTGGAATAGGCTGCATGACCAAGGACCATATTATTTACTCTAGGAGTGCAGGACTTATTACCACAGTCTATACTGTGGTTTATCTAAGACTAATTAAAGGTGATTCTGAGATGTATTATTAGCCGGTCATGTTTTATTCTGCTTTATAATACGAGTAAATCTAATTAAAATAACCCATAATTAAACCTGCTGCTACATACTTATTTAACAAAAAATCACATCGTGTAATTCGGGAACGCACCCGTCCCTTGAAGAATGATAGAACGCGTCCTCTGGCTCTGTTTGATTCAGTTCACGGACTACATAATTATAGATATTATACGATTCAGTTCAGTTTGATTGCTCGCCCAGAGAACGAAACGGGGGAGAAGAGAAATGTCAAACAAATGAAACGAAACGAAACGCAAAAGTGGTTTTGGGTTATTGTTTATTGATTGAACTTGCCTATTCATATTTATTCGTAAAAAGTTATAAATTTGAAGAAATACAATGTGAAATGAAATAATTTGGGACCTACGTCATGTCGGCTAATGGGAATGGCGGGTTTTATGCACCGCTGAAACAAATCCTCTCCGACTCTGAATCCGAGGATGACAAGCTCGAAAATGCTATGCATATCAAAGGTACGGACAGTTGCAACAACCTGGACTTCAACAGTGGCTTACAGTCGTCGAAAAACTACAGTATAAGTGATATAGACGAGTTCAACACCAACGTTAACACGGTGGAAAGCACAATGGATAACGTAAGCTTCCTGCAATCGGATATATCCACAAAGATGTCTTTCCCGCGTCGGTGTGCGTTCATCGCCTCGATACTCATGTGCGTATTCACCGTGGTGATATTTCTGTGGGGTATACCTTGTTCCGAAGTCGGCAGCTGTGCCGCTAACGAATGGCAAGATAGGACGACGAGCTGGGAACTGCCTTACAACGAAATGGAACTATCAGGAGCCGTGCAAGTTGTCGACGGCGCTATACCTAACACAAAGAATTTGATATTCATATACCGGGGCAATCACATGAGGCTAGAACCTAAAAGCAGCAGTGATAATGTGAATGGTGTAGTCCTCATAGTTGGCAATTCTGGTAAGGTTGGCTGGTTCACCAGAGAGAGTAGAATACCAACTGATATTAATTGTCACATGCTTGATGTGAACAGGGATAAACAGAAGGACTGCATCGTGTCAGGTACTGAGGGACTACTGGCCGCCTTAGACTCTGTGTCGGGAACATATTACTGGCACATACACAAGCAAGGCAAAATCTTGAGCAAAGTAGTAGCTATAGACTTCCCTGTTATGATGAAAGACATGAATGATGATAAAGTTAATGACTTGCTGACTGTTGCCACTGTGTATCCTAGCACAAATCACAACTCTTTACTGATGATATCTGGTGCAACAGGGGTTATTATGGCCGAACCAATTCCCATAGATGATTGTCTGTCAGTAAAACTTCTGTCCGAGATGGACACAGTCACATACATTTGTAAGAATGGCACAACTGAAGCGGTGAGACTCATATCATTTACAGTATTGAAGAAAATGCTGAAAAAGGATCTACCTATCAATCATAATCAACCTCCACCAACAGTCTTAAAAAGAATCAATGTAAGCATGAAAAAGAACATAGGGAACACTGTAGAAACATTTACAAATGGTCCAGGAAAATTGAAAGTGAAAAATTCAGGAGAATGCCCAAATTCCTGCAGAGTCTATCTGACACTGACATTGGAAAGAAATGGCACAACTAATGTCAGCTGGGAGTACACCGCCTACAATGTTTATGCTATGAGGCCAAGCTCTTTTGCGTTTGCAAACTCCATACGAGGGTTTGTGTTAAAATTATGACAGTGGAACAGTGCACACCTGGCAAAGGGTGCACTTAAAATTGACGAAGTCAGATACAATGTACAGAATCAGAGTCCAAAGAACATCAATGACATGTTCTATCGTTCCACTATAGACGTTGCTTCAATATCGGCTTTCATCAAGTATACTAACTTTACAGTTCATGACATTTCTGAGAGGATAGTTCTGGTGTTGTTTGACAAGCTGCAGACCCACAATGTGAACATTAGTCAGACTGATATTGTGCAGATATGTGTGCGAGGGCCCATAGAGAGCAAAACACCACTACCACTCTGCCAGCCTGACTTAGAATACCAGGAGAAGTCTTTGATGATAGCAGACTTGGATGGAGATCAGTCCCATGAACTGATATCATACTACAGTACCTTTGTGGCTCCTGAGTACACACCAAAGAATTCTAATCCTTATGATAACTGGAGTCTAACCTCCTTAGTGAGGGTAATTCGTTTAGAGTCAGAATTACCTAAACTGTTTATTAACGATGTTTAAAGTTACATTATAACCATATAATCATCTTGCTTTACAATGTATTCTGCTGATATATACGGTTTCAATTTGCCAAAATATGTAATACTTGTTTGCTGTACATAGCTTGGGCAGCTAGCAATAAGGTGTCTAGTCATTCATCTTGTATTTATATTCACTAATATATTGTCATAGGAAATTATCCAGGTTTTTTCTGGCTGGTCTAAACATCACATAAAACCATGAATCAACTTACTTCAACCATATTGAAATTGGGAGAAAAACAATATTGGCGATTGTCACATCCAAACTTCAATGGATATTTTTTTGTTGTAGTCCGATTAATCAGGTTTTCCCTGGCAGAATATTTCATATAACTAATTTTAGATCATAAATATTATTATCCATGCATGTAGTTTTACAATCGTTTTCGCCTGGAGTGTTCAATGTTTATTATAATCATACAATATTAACTATAATAACTAAGTATTTCATGTACCTACCTATTGATATTTATTTCTAGTCTTGTAAGGATTAGGTAGTAATATATCCTTATGACTGTATACCAAATAGTAAGTTTTATCAATCTGTTTAATTTATTCAAGTTTTTAAGGAGCCCCCTGTGGGATTGTGTGATCTCAGGTTTAAAATACAAGATAGCAAGGGCATATCTCCAGGGTTGGATTTGACCTGCCGGGGTCGCGGATTGTTCGAAAGAGTTACCGTGGCCCTGGCGCACAGGCAACTGAAGGAACACGGGTGGGTTTTAGTCAGTAAGAGTCTGACACGCCCTTCTGCTCCGCCCAGAGCGGGAGAGGTCATTTGATGATTTCCCACCAAAAATTTGAAGATACAAACAATTAAGAAAGTCTTGAACAAAATTCTAGTATTCATATTAATTTTGGAAGGGCTGAAATGCGATGCAATATGGCAGTATTTAGTATGGCCCCCCAAAAACTTATAGTATGGGCGAATGAACTCAAAATCACCCTGTCTATATGCTCTGTACCTACAGTTACCTAGAATCTCAATCTGAATCTGTTTCAGTCTGGTTATGGCACATTAAACTGTTTGCCCCATTGTGGTGAGTGTGTTTGCTTCACTGGGCGTCTATACTATTTCATTTGTATTAGAAAATAATTGGAGTGAAGTGCCTTAACGCGGGGGCTATGGAGTGGTTCTTTTGCGTCGATTCGTTGAAATAAAACTCTTATTAATATTCTGCATTTTTCTTAAAACCTTGCCGAGTTTGAAATGGGTATAAAACATTTCAGTTATCTATTTTACTTATACTAAAAAAGAAAACGTACTGTTATTGTATAAAGCTTTATTTCAAATCATACAACAGTTATTTCCATATGAGCTTTTTACAAACTTAAACAATTAATATCACTAAAATACGAATTTGTTCAACAATCAACTAAAATGTAAAACACTTGTTGTTTTAGTGTATCACTAAAACTAAAAAAAATACATTCTATCATAAAGAATATTATAATCAGGTGTCATAGGCAGTTTATTGGTTAAATACATAATAAATGAGTGGAGTAGGAACGCCGGGACGGGACGCTCTAGAAGGACATATTATAGTGACCGAATGGGTGTTCTTCACAAAGGTCAGGTGCGTGGTACTTGCAACCGGCGTGCGTGTATGACTAGCCCCTGCATTCTCGACATTAGACAGCGACAAAAATCGGTCGCTAAGTCGTATCGTTGTCAAATTCCTTTAATAGATTTCAACTTTATTTCGAAAGCATAAGGTTGAAAATCTGTTAAAGAAATTTGACATCGGTTAGACTTAGCGACCGATTTTTGTCGTTATATTTGTCGAGACTGCGGCCAGATGTATAAACGTAAACGAAGCAAAAAGGAGTTTGTAAGGATCGCAGCAGGTGTTCTGTAGTTTAAGTATGTAAGTGTTACGGTCGCGAATCATATTTGATCAACATAAAACCTAACACTGACCTGCAAATTGCAAAAAAAACGTAAGAAAATTTGAGTTTCACATATAAAATTTACTTTAAATGCTCAAGATGGGTTCACATTGTGCAACGCAATGTAATTGTCCCACGAATAGGACTGCTAACTTTTTTTTATATCAAATATGGTATTTTCGAAGCCATTGCCTGTAAAAATATAGTAGAGGCCGAAAAATAATGATAGGTATCTTTAAAAAAAAAAACGTGTTTTTTGCTACTTTGAGCAAACAACAGGACAGGAACAGGATTTTTTTTAAATGCATCGATAGCTATTTTTAAAGTCTAACAATAAGTTATGGTTACAAAATACCTTTATTTCACCATATACGAGATTAATACTGGATAAATTGCGCTCATCTCGCCATTTTGTATTAAACACTGGAAATATAAGCTCAGTAAAAGCTGAAGTTGCTGGTATAGAAAGAAAAAATGATACTATTTTTTTTTAAATATAATTAAAGTCAGAATCAGTGAGGCTTTGAGCAACTTTTGTTGTCATTTTTCAGCTGTAAATTTAGCAACACATTTTTGGTCAGAAAGAGCAATAGCCAGAATTTGATATAACTGATTTATTTCTGAATAAGAGTACATATAATATTTTTTATGGAAAATATAGTAGTTTAGCCTACTATTTTTTTTTTAAATATAGTATTTAGTTCTATAATATATATAGTTGGCAACCCTACCCACGAATAGCAACAATTCGTTGATGTGACTGCCATTATTCCCCTTAAAATTAATGATTTTGTATAATATAAGTTGTGGTACAATTTTGGTGTGTAAAATAGCATATTTATTTATATCCATTAAGTTTGCTAAACCATTTTAAGATGTTAAAATTAATTATAGCTATGTAAATTGAAGATTTTTTGCACAGCATTGTAAATGAAATTAGACAAAGCAAGATGCATTCATGTCCCATTGCTAGGCAAAGGCCTCCCTACTCTCTTGCAAGAAAAAAAATATACGTCTCTAAAGGTCAAATTAAATTAGCTAGCGAAGTCGTGAATCGTGATTGTTGATATCTAAACCCACAAAACAAAACAATAAAACATAATAAACTCGTTTTCTAAAGTCATACTTCTGGTAACTACACTGCCTGCGGTCGTTGACCACCAAAAAACTCATCAAACCTTTCTTTTTTCTTTTAGACCATGTTTACATATCGAAATCGCGTCGGCGGAGTTGCGCTAGCTAACTTTATTTAACCCAGTATTACGTCTATACTATATTTACTGTATGTCGTGTTAGACACAAGCACATAGAATGTTAGTCAGTATTATCACATCATTTCTCAGCACCACATCTCATTTTAATAAAAATCTCACCACGATTCCATCTAAAAACTGAATTAGGAAGCAGGTGCCACAAACTCTTTCATTTTTAGAATAGGCTTGAAACGGAATGATGAGTTTTATTACAAATAGAATGCTTACAATTCCATACAAATACGACAATATATATTTCTTATGCTAGGAGGACGGTTTGCGAGAAATAAATGCACATTATAACTCCATTCTTATGTAAATTACTCGTATAAAATATGGTATAAGTCGAAGGAAAATTGTTTGTATTTTTGTGAAGAACCTGATAATTGGAATCTAAGAAAGAATGTCGTAATAATACGAGTAAATATCAGGATTCAAAAAAAAACCTGCCAAACAACGAAAATGAATATGAAAGCTAATTGGCTGATATGCACGTTTTGCACTGCCGCATGCGCCGATTGGTTTACAGCTCTACATTCGAGAAATGTTCAGACTAACCAGACTAAAGATGTTATGAACTGACTCATAGATTAGATAATGAGCATTCAAGTTTCCAATAGTCCTCATCAGGCTGTTTTTTTTTGCAAACATTGCCTTTAATATATTAGCTCGTATTTTTACGAAAATCTTTCTTGAGTTTCAAATAGTCCAGTCTTTTGCAAAAAAATTAACAATTCCCAACAAAAAAAAAAAAAAAATTTTCACAAGTATCCTGCGATTTATATCAATCACAAATAAACACTAATGCTTAGAACCTTCATAAAGGTGTAACTAATTACATAACAAACGTAGCGAAAAAAAAAACCAACAAAACGTTCGAGGTTTTTATAAAAAGCTAATCCTTAAATTTTATATAATTTGTGCGTCAATTTATTACTCAGTAATGTAATATTGAAAATATAAAGCGAATTAAAGGCAAAAGACATAAAAGACTTAGGCCTGTCACATTACCTGGCAATATTACAAGCTAGAAATCACTGAAGGAGTCTTGTATATCACAATATACACTTGTGAGTAAAGCTACGGATTCCTTGAAAAGCGGTGGCCGCCATGTAGCGTCCGCAATTTACCGGCGAATGACGTCACTGAAACGTTATTTATGAAAGTACAGTACAACTATTTCCTTAATGTCCCTCGGGAATCATCGCATTTCCGAATGCAAACGAATGCTACTTTCCATGTCCATCAATTATTAGATTTATCGTGTAGAATAATTTGAATTCAGAATTAAGTACTTTATTGTTGTTTTTGTTTTTGACGTAACAACAATAAAGTACTTTAGTTCTGAATTCAAATTATTATACACGATAACTCTAATAATTGATGGACATAGAAAGAAGCATTCGTTTGTATTCGGAAATGCGATGATTCCCGAGGGACATTAAGGAAATAGTTGTACTGTAAGTTGGTGTGTTTTCCTAGCGAACGTTTTCTGACACCGTAAAGACTCCGGTGCCATTTTCGTGACGACCGTCACTGATCTGTTCTGTGGCGGCCACCGCTCTCCTAGGAAACCGTGGCTTTAGGCACATAAGAATGAGATTTTATTGTATACTATAATCATTATAACCAATAATATACCTACATGTTCTCTAGAAGAACAATAAGGCACGTGCGTATTCAAGCGTAGTGTCATGGATGTAACTTATTTTGTAGGACCGAAAGAGTTTGTTCCTACTATGAACCCTGGCCCTGCAGTCTCGACATTAGATAGCGACAAAAATCTGTCGCTAAGTCATATCGATGTCAAATTCCTTTAATCGATTTTCAACTCTATTTCCAAAGCGTAAGGTTGAAAATCTATTAAAGAAATTGGACATCGATACGACTTAGCGACAGATTTTTGTCGCTATTCATGTCGAGACTGCAGGGCCTGAAAGAAACTATCGGTAGATAGTGTAGACAGGGTATAACAATATGCAAGTCACTAAAAATAATTCTGACAAGTGCTTGCACCGACTGCACAAGTGCACAGGCCCAGTCAAATAATTCTGACAATTGCTTGCACTGACTGCACAAGTGCACAGGTCTAGTCAAATCTGTGTGGTTCTTTTATCAAAAGATGACAGTCATTTTGTTGGACCCAGCTGTTGGAAATTATATTGCTGCCTCATTTACTCTTACTACTGGATCTGGTAAGTGTGTCACTTGTCTGTTGCTTATACTCTGTCTACGGTCCAGACCCAAGTCGTGCCTGTCAGTCGCAACTGACACTTGCCACAGATGGTTTCTTCAGACATCTAAGCGCTCAAAGCCACTTCGGCAACTTATTACTGAAAGGTTGCTCGTGAAGATGTAATGTTACTGTCCAGACACAGCATCCAGCATTTACGTTCGATAGTTTGTTTCAGGTTCAGAAAAGAAGAGACAAGAAAAATTTACAAAACAGTAAACTTCTGACAACCTAAGAAAATCTGTTCTTCTCTATTCTCTAATCTTAAGATCTACTAATCAGCGACTTGATTATGGTTTTAGAAACCGGGCAGTACTAGAGTTTGTTTTACGCTTTTATAAAGTGCTTAGGCGTTAATGTGACACATGGGGCTTTCATCATCACACAGGTATGAAAGAGCATGCTGTACAAAACCGAGCTTTTTTCTAAGGACAAGATTAACAGACCACATTTCTACTTTACTAAGTAAACGTTTCATACGAATTTGAACCATATTCTTGTGTGTAAAATGTTCATATTCGTTTAAAATGTGAGCAAGAATTTTATATAAATATGAACATTAACTGTACCGGACGGGCGTGATCGCTGGACTCGATATGTTCAAGGAGGTCGTAGTACCTATCTCGAATATACAGCATCGAGATAGGCCCCTCACTGTCTCAGCGCGCTGACGTCCTGCACCGACAGGTTGCAGTTATTTTCCGTATGTGACTATATCCCGAAGTCTATGTGGAAGCGGGTGTTTTTTGGCGAAATGACACAACATAGGATAGTTTACAAGTACACAGAGTTATTATGGAAGTACTTACAGGTCCGTTCAGGTTATTTACTATAAACTACTTAAGCCTTTATTTTGGCTTTCCGATGACTACAAATGATGGACTTTCCCTGTTTACTAAGGTACGGCCAATCTTTACCTTAACGAGAACCCTGTTTTACTTCCTCAATAAAACTTTTGAAAGCGTTTATTTTTACTAAGATCCTGATACAATATTTGTCGAAATACATGGAATTTTACAAGTGTTGGGTGATTTTAATGTACTTTTAGGCAGGTGACAGCACTGCCTATATATTGAAATTACAATAACAATAACATTTAAATAAATGTTCGGAGATATAACGCCTTGAATGGCTAAAACTAGAATTTATCACAAAATAATTGTCTTATTATCTATATTACTGCAAAATTACTAAAACAATCACATTCATATTACGCAGCCTTCAAGGCTGGTCTATTTACCTTTAACATTTACGCATTTAAAATACAATAAGTTAAAACCTCGGGGCGTGAAGCGCCTCCGAACGAGCGTCAGTTAAACCGACTTCACATGGTTACAAACATAATCTATTACCCCAGCTAAGCAGGCCTTTCTTAATGGTTATCGATCAAAGGGGTTACGTCCAGGGCTAGGTCTCGGTCTAGTGTACCTGGACGCACCAAAAAACTATGTACTTCTCAATTTATGGCCTACTTAACTGAGATTTTTCATACATAAAACGCTATCTTGTAGCTAATTATATTTGAAACTATAAAACTAAGTTAAATACATGCTTTGAGCAGACTACGAACTATTTGGGTGACATCGTCGCGAACATCTCTCCCGCCGTGCAGTGCAGTGACGACTCGTAGCGACGTCGGTGCGGCGCTGCATGACACCGGTGAGCGACGATAGCAGTCGCGACGCTCTCCGCCGCGATGCTCGCCGCCTCGTTGTCTCGTTGTCCCGATGTCTCGTCGTCTCGTCACTTAGGAAGTGGGACGAGTTTCTTCACCGGACGCTTTAAGGTGCCGCCAGCAGTGCGCACCTCAGCAGTCCGGACTTCTCCGTCGGCTCCGGGGAACACGGCGACTATACGGCCTCGCGGCCATGTATTGCGAGGCAGCTGACCATCGGCGATGAGTATGGGGTCACCGATTTGAAGTTCAGGCCCGCGGCTGTGCGGCTCCCGCCGGTTTTGAAGCTCCGGCAAGTATTCTCTGACCCAGCGACGCCAAAACATATCGGCTAGGATTTGTGAGCGTCGCCAAAGTCTTTTGCTGTCAATGTCTTGTTCGGTGAACACGCCGGGTGATGGTAGTCTGGCCGACCCACCGAGTAAAAAGTGGTTCGGTGTGATCGACTCGTCGTCTTCGCTGTCTACGGAAACATGTGTCAGTGGCCGGCTGTTTACAGTGTACTCTGCCTCACATATCAGTGTGGACAACACCTCTTCGTGTGGGTGTTTTTCGAGGAGCACAGTGTATAGCGCGGACTTTACGCAGCGAACGAGACGCTCCCAAGCGCCTCCCATGAATGGCGCGGATGGCGTAATAAAGCGCCACACGATGCCTCTGCGACTGGCCTCCTCTCGGAAGGCTTGCCGTAGCTCTTTATCGGCACCGTGCATGTTGGTGCCGTTGTCCGAATGTATTTCGGTTGGGCAGCCTCGACGGGCAGCGAATCGGCGCAACGCCAGTATGGCGGAGTCTGCGCTGAGGCTAGCGGCGATCTCGAGGTGGACAGCTCTGGATGTGAGACAGGTGAACAGGGCTACGTACCTTTTCTGGTGCTGACGACCGACGGTAACGGACAGTGGTCCGAAATAGTCCAGACCGGTATAAGTGAACGGCCTCTGGTGATGAGCGAGCCGCGTTCTGGGGTGGTCACCGGTCGCAGGCACGGGTGGTTGTGCCTTACGAATGCGACACTGCAGACATCGTGCCAGCACCATATTCGTTGTTGGTCGCATTTTAACGACCCAGTAGTGTTGTCGTACCTCGTTTATAGTGAGTTCTGTCCCACTGTGCTGTAGATCGCGATGTGTCCAGTCTATGTATAACTGGGTGATGCGATGGTCACCGTGTAGTATCGGTGGACGTTTTACCTCTTCAGCTATTTCGTTAGTCGCTGCTATACGGCTTCTCAGTCGTATGATGTTGTCTTGCATTTCTATTTGCAGCGGCCGTAGTCGACTGTCTTTGTCCAATATCTTCTGTTCTCGCAATTTCGCTATTTCCGGAGCGAAAGACTGATTTTGGATGACTTGGACCAGTATCTTCTCTGCTTCTTGGAGAAACTCGGCTTCTATAGTTTGAGTTTTGGGTTCTGACTTCTTTGTAGTCAGTTTCCGAGAAGGTGGCGCAATTTTCTTCTTCTTTCGCCAGTCAGGATCTTTTTCCTCGTTCTGTCTAGTCCTCTTGTAGAACGTCTTTTCTGTCCGTTGTCGGCAGAGAGACACGAAACGTAGGACGGTTGCCGTTGCCCGAAGCAGTCGTTCCCATCTTGAAAACCTTGCTGGATCGGGTATGACTTCGGTGAGTTGTCGAATGTTGGTTTTCTCGACGGAGGTGAGGGTCCTTTCTTCCCCCGTCTCGGCTGAGACTGGAGGTTTCTCGGTTGGCCATGAAGACGGTTCTTCGTAGAGAAAGTTTGGGCCACTAAACCACTCATGATGTGAGTCAAAGTGGTGTGGTACGTCACGAGTAGCGATATCGGCGATGTTCAGTTTTGTTGGTATCCATCGCCAATCTTCAACTTTGCTGTTCTCTTCTATAGCGGCTATGCGATGAGCGACGAAAGGTTTGTATACTCGTGCTCCTCTTCTGATCCATGTCAGGACGGTTCTACTGTCTGACCAATATGTCACCGATGCGGGCTTGACGTCGTGCTCGCGTATTACAGCTGCGGCCACGCGGGTTCCCATGACCGCGGCCTGCAGCTCGAGGCGTGGTATTGATTGTAGCTTCAGTGGTGCTACTTTCGCCTTTGCCATGACTAGGCTGACTCGATGGACGCCTTCTGCTGATGTGGTTCGCCAGTATACCGCTGTCGCGTACGCCATTTCGCTTGCGTCGGTGAACACGTGGACCTGTATTTCTGTAGCTTCGCTATATCCTGGATAGCATCTTGGTATGCTGATGCACTTGAGCTGTTTCAGGTGCTGTACCCAACATTTCCATTGGGTCGCCAGGTCTTTATCGAGTGACTGATCCCAATCGACTCCTCGCCTCCATGCCTCTTGCAGGATCTGCTTGGCTCGAATCGTTACTGGTGAGGCGAGTCCGAGTGGGTCATAGAGTGACATGACGATCTTCAGTGCTTCTCTCTTGGTTGGCACTTCCTTTTCTAAAACGCCTACAGGTAGGCGTGCGAGCGTCAAGTTGAAACCCAACGTATCTTCGCCCGGTCTCCATATTAGGCCGAGTATCTTCTCTGAATTTTCAGCGTTTCCGATACTGACGACTTCAGTTCGACTCTGCGTCGGGTCCAGATTTTCTATTACTTGGGCGCTATTCGATACCCATTTTCTAAGTTCCAGCCTTGCCTGATGGTGTATTTCTTTTACAGTTGTGGCGATGCGCGTCGTTTCTTCAACTGTTTCGTAGCTGTCGAGGTAGTCATCCATGTAATGATTGTGAATGATGGCTTCGACCGCCTCTGGATGCTCCTTTATGTACCTTTTCGCGTTCCAATTTTTCGCGAAAATGGCTGTGCAGGGTGAACTTGCTGCACCGAATATGATGGACGTCATACGGTATTCTTCAGGCGCTCCTTCTCTTCTATTGCCTCTCCACAGGTATCGGAGTGCGTCCCTGTCTTCGCTTCGCACCTTTACCTGCATAAACATCTCTGCTATGTCACCTGAGATGGCTATGCGGTGTCGGCGGAATCTCATCATGACGCCGGGTAGTGACTGCAGCAGGTCTGGTCCAGTTAGAAGGAAGTCATTTAGTGACAGCCCTCTAGATTTCGCAGCAGCGTCATGAACTATTCGAAGCTTTTCAGGCTTCATGGGGTTGAACACGTCGAAGTGTGGTAAGTACCACGTTTTTCCTGGTGTGTTCGTCTTGGGCGCCTTCTCTGCGTATCCCTTTTGGACGAGAGAGTCCATCTGTTCTGAGTATCTATCTCGAAGGGCAGGGTTGCTATCGAGCTTCTTTTCTGTTGAGACGAGCCTCTTGAGTGCTGTCCCGTAACTATCTGGCATATCTACATGTTCGTTCTTCCACAGCATGCCTGTTTCTATATGTCCATCCTCTAACTGTCGGATGTGACGGTTCAGAATATCTTCTGCTTTCTTCTCAGGATCGGAGTCTGGTCGTCGCGGATTAATGATTAGTGATTCTAATGCGAAAAATTCACGAAGTTGTTCGTCGAGGTCTTCATCGCTCGCTGTTAATCTGTTGACGTAGTGCACTTGGTGACCTAGGATTCTAGTATGCGCGCCGTGTAAAGTCCAGCCCAATGTGGTGAGTGAAGCGACGGGCTGGTGTTTCGGGCCTGTTCGTATTTCGCTGGCCAGTAGAAGATGCCAGTTGTCCTGGCCGATGAGGATCTTCGGTACGCCAGTGTTGTATATAAGATGTTGTCTTAGGTCATTCAGGTGGTTGCAATTTGCGATGTCCTCCTCGTTCACTTTCTGCGGTGTTAAGTTGAGCCTCGGTATGGTGCGCGCTCTGAACGGCACCTTGTTCTTGATTGGGCTCTTAAGAGTGACTGTGATTCTTCGTGAATGGGGGGTGTCGATCATGTTGTTACCGATCGCACCGATCTTCAGAGGGTCGATAGGGCCCTCTGCCCCGATTTCCTTCGCTAGATCTTCGTCGATCAGGGAAACGGTTGATCCATCGTCGAGAAGCGCGAATGTGGATGCTTCTCCCGCCGGTCCGATGACCTGAACCGGTACTATCTTGAGATAGGCTTGGCTAGATGTTGTTCGCGAACTGGCTACCGTTTCCTGAGACTCCTTCTGTTCCTGGGCAGGGGGCTTCTCTATACCCTCTGCTGTGAGCTTCTTCTTATAGTGAAGAAGCTGATGGTGCGTGGCTGTGCACCCCTTGACCCCACACTTCTTCAGCTTGCAAGCGTGACTGAAGCGACGGATTCGCAAGCAGCGAAAACACAAGCCGATTTTCTTCGCGAGTTCCCATTTCTTGTCACTGGACGCCTCTTTGAATTTCGTACAGTCGGAAGCGTAGTGTCCTTCTTTATCACAAACGCGGCATCTGATCGTCGGTTTGTCTGTTGCTGTATGGGTTCTCTGCGTGACACGTCTTGTTGCTGTCGCTTCAACAGGGTTGATGTTCTCCGGTGGAGCGAAGGCGCTGCAGAAGCTGGCTTGTTCTGTGATGAAGTCACTGAAGAGTGAGAGGTCCGGTAACGATTGGTACTTTTCTGTGTATATTCTGTACCACTGTACACGCAGGGAGTTTGGCAGCTTTTCTGTCAGTAGTCGCATCAGCTCGGCGTTGATCAGGTAGTGATCCTTCTTAAGCGCGCGCAGAGTTACTACGCCACTTCTGACTCGACTCGCGAAGTTGCAGATGTCCCTGGGTGTCTCGCTGCAGCGCGGTAGACCGCGGAGCCTATCGGTTTCGGCTTGAGCGATCGAATCTGGACGGCCAAATTGCAGCTCGAGTTCTCTCATGATGTCATTCGGTTTAGCGTGTCCGATGAGTTCTGAGCTCACTGTCTCGAGTGCCCGTCCTCGTAGACTTCTTCGAAGTCTTGCTGTATTTTCAACATCGTTGAAGTAGGTTCGCGTCGTTTCGTAGATGGCGCGAAACGAAAGCCATTCGGTATGAGCTCCGCTGTAGTTCGGTAGCGTCATGATGGCCTTTGACGCCGAGGGGTGGTTCGATGTCCACTGTTCTGTTTTCTTGTCGGCGAGCGACGCTATAGCAGACGTTAACTCCGTTATGAAAGGGCGGAGTGAGTCTTCCCCCTTGGTGTCTTCTATGTGTTTCGATGGCACTATATTATTTTTCACTTCATTCACTTTAGGATTTAACAAAGGTACTTGCGTTTGGGGGTCCACTATACTAACGATGTCCACGGTGGGGGGCGGTGCCTCTCGGCTTCTGGTTCTATTGTCCCCTTCGGCGGCATTGACCTCGCTCACTGGTTCAGGCTCTGGAGCCTCTTCAAGCCAGGAACGCACGTACTCGTTGTTTGAGTTTCTATCATCCATATATTCACCGTCGGATTCTTCCTCCTCGGCTCTTTGAAGAGCTATTTGAGCGAGTTCCAACTTAATTTTCAATAAGTCTTCACGTGCTCTCGATTTTTTCCTTTGCGACCGTGTCGTTCTAATCGTAGTTGACGGCGGCCTACTATGTTCGATACGGGTGTCACCCCGGGTAGTCATCGGCATGGTACGGCTGTACGTTTTATTTAACGACTTTTCTATGAAATCACTTGGCTTCATTGTCGTATCTGAAGTTCCCTTCAATGTGGTTTCCTTCTCAGTAACAGCTGGTTGTTCTATCTGTTTCGTTACTTTGGATTGTGCCAGTACAGGTAAGTCTTCGGCTTCCATTGGAGCGATAGGACGTGGTGGCAGTGGTTGCTCGATCCCTTCAGTGGTGGATGGCGAACGTGGGGGTAACTGGTGACGGATAGCTGCGGACGTATGTCCCACCTCAACATTCACTGTCCATGCTTCAGGTGCCTTGCCTTGCGATCTTGTAACTGGCATGTTAACTCAAGTGGTTGTATTTTAAGATTGAGTCCCAAAAAATTCTATGTCCCAAATTCTATTTCAAAAAATCTATGTTCCAAAAAAAATCTATGTCTAAAAAAAATCTAGTTCCCAAAAAAATCTAGGTCCCAAAAAAATCTAGGTCCCAAGAAAAATCTAGGTCCCAAAAAAATCTAGGTCTCAAAAAGTTCTAGGTCCCAAAAAAAATCTAGGTCCCAAAAAAAATCTAGGTCTCAAAAAAATCTAGGTCTCAAAAAGTTCTAGGTCCCAAAAAAATCTATGTCCCCAAAAGATTCTATTTCTAAAGTAAATGTTCTATCTTCCAAAGTAACTTTCCACTAAGATGAGTTCTATCAGTTATAAGTCTTCAGGCATAAGTCTTCAGGCGTAACTCTTCAGGCTTAGGTCTTTAGACTTCAGGAATCTTGAAAATATCCGGTTCGACAGGACCAACAGATGTACCGGACGGGCGTGATCGCTGGACTCGATATATGTTCAAGGAGGTCGTAGTACCTATCTCGAATATACAGCATCGAGATAGGCCCCTCACTGTCTCAGCGCGCTGACGTCCTGCACCGACAGGTTGCAGTTATTTTCCGTATGTGACTATATCCCGAAGTCTATGTGGAAGCGGGTGTTTTTTGGCGAAATGACACAACATAGGATAGTTTACAAGTACACAGAGTTATTATGGAAGTACTTACAGGTCCGTTCAGGTTATTTACTATAAACTACTTAAGCCTTTATTTTGGCTTTCCGATGACTACAAATGATGGACTTTCCCTGTTTACTAAGGTACGGCCAATCTTTACCTTAACGAGAACCCTGTTTTACTTCCTCAATAAAACTTTTGAAAGCGTTTATTTTTACTAAGATCCTGATACAATATTTGTCGAAATACATGGAATTTTACAAGTGTTGGGTGATTTTAATGTACTTTTAGGCAGGTGACAGCACTGCCTATATATTGAAATTACAATAACAATAACATTTAAATAAATGTTCGGAGATATAACGCCTTGAATGGCTAAAACTAGAATTTATCACAAAATAATTGTCTTATTATCTATATTACTGCAAAATTACTAAAACAATCACATTCATATTACGCAGCCTTCAAGGCTGGTCTATTTACCTTTAACATTTACGCATTTAAAATACAATAAGTTAAAACCTCGGGGCGTGAAGCGCCTCCGAACGAGCGTCAGTTAAACCGACTTCACATGGTTACAAACATAATCTATTACCCCAGCTAAGCAGGCCTTTCTTAATGGTTATCGATCAAAGGGGTTACGTCCAGGGCTAGGTCTCGGTCTAGTGTACCTGGACGCACCAAAAAACTATGTACTTCTCAATTTATGGCCTACTTAACTGAGATTTTTCATACATAAAACGCTATCTTGTAGCTAATTATATTTGAAACTATAAAACTAAGTTAAATACATGCTTTGAGCAGACTACGAACTATTTGGGTGACATCGTCGCGAACATTAACGTTATAACAATAAAGTTCAAATTAGTATGAGACGCTTACTTTATACCAAAGTAAAGTCAAACCCCTTTATTTATAAACATGGCGTAAGTAATGGTTAGCATCTGTTTAACCATACATTTTTGACGTTTTAACATCTTTTAACTTTAAGCAACGTCTGTAAATAAAACCAAGTGTGGTCAGCGTATAGCGGTAATCTTGGTTTTAGTAAAACTCTGCTTTGTATAGCAATATAGCGTCTTTTCCAACACTCATACCAGGGCCGGCAGTCTCGACATAGATACCGACAAAAATCGGTCGTTAAGTCCAATCGATGTCAAATTTCTTTAATAGATTTTCAACCTTATACTTTGGAAATAAAGTTGAAAATCTATTAAAGGAATTTGACATCGATACGACTTAGCGACCGATTTTTGTAGCTATCTAATGTCGAGACTGCCGCCGGCCCAGTGACAATCTCTTTCTACAGCTCCGTGTTTCACATGAACGAACTTGCTATATGTACGTACTGTAGTTTTTACCGTAACTAAGCCCAAATAAAAGATATTCTTATACCGTACGTGTCTAGGGCACGACAATCTTCTTGGTGACGGCTGAGTCATCGATGACACGGTACTCAGTCAGTTCCACCATGTTGTTGGCAGCTAGCTGCTCGGCTATGCTGTAGCCTTCCTCGTCGAACAGTTCGACGGTTACCTCGTCGTAGTCTCGGGCGCTGGAAATAACACAATATGCATTTTTGAAGCTGTTATTTGGAAGAAAGAGGTTATAGTTTTTTATGTACCGTAAAACGGGGTGAATAGGAACAGAGGGATGAATCGCAACGAAACTTTATGAGGGACTTAACATTGAAATAATATAGTTTGTTGCCAAAAAGGACTCTAATGTGTTTACTGTATTATAATTAACGATTAAGTGCCCTTGTTGGCAACAAACTATATTATTTCAATGTTAAAATCCCTTTGACAGTTTCGTTCCGATTCACCCCTGCGTTCTTATTCACCCCGTTTTACCGGTACCTGTTTGCTCAAAACGCTTTTTTACGTAAAAAGGTTTTTTTTTGTTCGAATTTACACATCTCATACCACAGTTCGTGTCTAATTATATTAACTTTTAATAGTAGATGAACGCGAGCGTATTCCCAGAAAAATCGAGCAGATGTTGCGTGGGAACGGGGCGGTCCTTATTCCCAAACCGCCATACTGTAGTTTGGGATATACGTCATGGATTAAGCAAATTCTAAATTCCATCAAACATATGGGCGATAAACCACTGTAAGCAGTAGATACACATCAGTGGCAATTTACTTACATGACATGCGCATCAAGAGTCTTATTTTGCACCATTTCGCCGAGCGCTTTCTTGGCCTGCGCCCACTGCTGGCTGAGCCGCGAGCGCGCGCGCACGCCCGCCAGCACGCAGCGGATGGCTTGCATCGGCAACATCACCTGGCGAGGCTCTAGTACGCGAAGCAAGTCTTCTTTCACCCATAGGATTGTGCCGTAGTCTACGTACATCACCTGGGTAAAATATCTACAAGGTCAAATTAAGTTGTTTACCGAAAACTCATCACGTCTGTGAAGTTTACCCAAAAAAAATCATCTCGAATAAGTAATAATCATCTTAAGTGTGGGACGCAACATGTACTGTGTCGATACTCTTGCGCCATCCCATCTTCCTGTCTCTGCGTGCTGTGCTGCTGCGGCTGCAGAAAACCTCAAGCGGCGTAAGTATAACAACCTTATCGGTAATCATATTTTCGAGCCGTTTGGGGTTGTAACCCTCGGGCCGTGGGGTCCGAGTGCCCAAGTTTTGTTCAAGGAAATCTCCAAACGCCTGTTTGACACTTCCCGTGACCCAAGGGCTGGCTTTTAGCTTGGCCAGAGGTAAGCATTGCCATACAACGGGGCAATGCCGCCAGTCTCTTGGGTACATTACCAGTCGACAGCGATGCGGAGGAATTTTTCGACGCCATTTTTTAGTTTGTTAATAGTTTTAGTTAGGTTAGGTTATTATATTTTAATTGTAAATACTATTGTAATTTAAAACGTAAATTAAATCTTGAATAATAATTGTTAAGTATGAAAAATATTGCCGTTACCTCCACGGTCTGATCAGCCCTCGTGACGGAGAGCACTCGCGCGCGGTACCAGTTGTTATCGGGCGGGTACAGCGCCGCCACTAGCTCGCCTTGCGCCGGAGTTACCTGTCAAAACAAAATTGCTATTAATTACTTAATGAGCAAGAGAGAGGAAAGGAAAGAAAGTCAAGATCAAGTTTTGACCAATAGTTTTTGAGTTATCCTTAATAATGCGTATTTTTTACACATTTTATATTGATGATGTTTTAATAATTTCATGTCACGGTTATTTACATATCATGTACGTATCCAGTTCGTATACGAATGTGTGAAAGACTGTCACACAGACCTCGATGTGAGATTCTTACGGCCAGCCAGGTCTATTCGTCTATTCGTTTTTTTGTGTTTTTTTTTGGAAGGCGGGTTGTATTTTTATAAAAAGTTTTTTTACAGAATAGACCTGGCTGGCCGTAAGAATCTCACATCGAGGTCTGTGTGACAGTCTTTTCCTGTGGCTCGATTTGTCAAATGAACTCAAACTCAAAGCATTTATTTCAATGAAACCATTTACAGGGACTTTTGAATTGTCAAAGAGTCGGTCCTTTAGTCAGAAAGTTGAAGCTAGTTGCCCATTCCAAAACGTAGATCTTTATGGAGAAGAACGGGCAAGAAACTCCAAGGACATTCTTTCTAAATCAAGATATTACAAAATACTGGGTACATTATTCTTGTCGCTTCTATATGTGAGAACAATGTAAAAAAAAATATTAAGAAACAATTCAAAATATATGATTAAAAATAAAAATAAGCCGTGGCAGTTAAGAGATGACCAGTCTCGACTGACGGCGCCCGTTCACGAATATGACGCGTGGATCAGCACCATCCAGCTCAACCATTTTGTAGGGAACCGAATGATACAACACACGCGCCACCATCAGTGAGACAATTAAGTGAGCATGAAGGACAAACGAGTGTACCTATTAATTATATTAATACATGTTGATGGTTACCGTAAGTGGCTTATACGCGACTTGTGCGGCGGGGCTGTTCATGTCTCGTACTAAGGCTGGCAGGGTCGTCGGTGGCAGTACCACACCGAAGCTGGGTATCTCAGGCTCTGTCGTAACATAACATTGTACATTTGTATTAAAGTATTTAAAATCATGCATGGTCAAGAAAAAACATTTTATAAAAATAAAAAAAGTTTTTTTATTTTTATAAAATGTTTTTTCTTAAAAAACAACAGCAGTAAAAAAAAAACGACGGCAAAGTGAAAATTTATTTTCGGGTCGGAATCGCTGAATATGGTTTTTGTATATTCTGAAATTGCTCCCGATTTCCGAAATAAAAAATATTTTTCACTTTGCAGCATCTTATTATATGAAAAAAAAAAAAATATATATATATATAAATAATAAAATAATAATAATAAAATCGTTTATTTATAAGAGGGACACATTTACAATAAATACCTTTACAATTAAAATAGAGCACAGTTGCTAATTTGCCTGAACTAGGTGAATTGTTGCAGTACCCCACACAAGTTCATGTACGGCTACTTACAAAGTGAAGATGTTATCTTCACATAGGTCGTAAGACATCATCAACACCATGGTATAATAATATACTTCGCCAGGTATAGCAATCCGAGACACAGTGATCACGTGGGAGGCACACGCCTACGTCATCACCGCTGTGTTACCAGTTTTGTGTAATAATAACTCCTCAACCGCCTTTATTATCTGTGCGGATCCGATAAAACAATGAGGTTTTAACTAACAATTACTTTGGTATATGTTTAAATTGAATTGTTTCGTTTGACTAGAAAAACGAAACGACAATTTAAATGCTTGATATATGTATATTTTTTAACATTCCATTGGAACCGTGCACCTAGCTTCTGACGTTTCATAAGTGCCCATGTTGGTTTATGTGAAATAAAATATTTTGATTAGATTTGAATAAATAACTCTCACCTTGCCGATTTTCCGACAGCAGTTGAACATAGACTCTGTCATAGTGACAGACGCAGGTGACTAGCACTTTGTGCCAAGTGTCGGGGGCCGGTAGCGGCAGCGACTTGCACTTGCCCATCACGGGCACGCGGTCTAATGTCCAGCCATCTGAAAAGAACATATTTATTAGTAAAAGAGTAACTAGTGAAGCGACTTGACAAAACATCGAGTTTTCTTTATTAAAATCTAAGTTTAATATTAATGTACTACACACATAAACCTTCCCAAATAAATTCTCTTAATAATGGTGAAAACAGCATCATTATCCGTTGCGTAGTTTAGAAGAATAACGCGGTCACACAGACAGACACGATAAAAGACTTTATACACCATTATAATGAAGTATAAAATAGTAACGAAGTCAAAAGTATACATTTAATATTTTTGAAAAAAAAAGTACCTACTAGCTATCAGGTCAAGTCTGATACCGAAAAAATATTTATTTGAATTTTTGTCGGCTTGTCTGGATTTATGTTCCGGAATGGCGCAAAAACGGCTGAACCGATATGGATAAATTTTGGCACACAGATAATTCATAACCTGGATTAACACATAAAATACCTTTAATCCCGGTAGTATGTTCTCGTGGGATATTTTCCGACATCCACGCGGGCGAAGCTAATTTATTATAATATGAATAGAATAGATATAGATTACTCATGTAAATAAAAATATAACAAATTTTCAAACTGACCAGGATGCATAAGAATATGCTTTTTGGTACACCGACTTCCTTTAAAGCACGTCTTCTCTGGTCCGCCTTTATAATGTTTGCAGATATCAATTTCGTCTCGATTTTTGTAGCCCTGCAAAAAACATATTAAATTATTAACCCATTACACAAGTCTTTTGTCATTGTCCGTCTTTTGTATTGAAATTTCTGGCTGGTTTCTGTTTTTGTTACGATGCACAAAATAATTGATTGAAGTGATTTAAAAAAAAAATCACTTGAGTATGATTAAGTGGTTTAAATCATCTCTATCTGATATAAAATATTTTAAAATAATCACTTGGTTATGATCAAGTGGTTTAAATCATCTCTACCTAATATAAAATATTGTATCGAGTCTAATCAGGTTTAGCTTTTACTGTTATAATGTTTATTTTACATGCGTTTAGCCGCAGCTATAGTCGTTAAGCTAAGCTAGTCTAGCCATTTATGGAAATGCGATAACCTAGAAAAGTTTTTTTTTCTTACAATTATTCTTAAACAATAGTAGACGAATTATGTATTATAATTACCGTAACAGCCTCAACAGGGTCTTCATACTCCGGACAGTCAGTAATCCCGAAGTCGGTCTCGTTTGTGCTTGAACCTTGTTCAGAAGAATGATTTTGTCCCTCTACTGGTTTATCTGCTGAGGGTGAAACATGTTTCGTCAATAGCAAGGCTGATTCACACAATTTTACAAAATAATATAAATATGTTGTTGCGGATGGATAGTGAATAAATGAATAAGATAAATATGATGGCGGAAATTGCAAATTGATTTCGGCTACTTGCTACATTTCCAGGTTATTGCGGGCATAAAAGAGCGTATCCTACGCTTCGAAACTGGCCGATAGCGTGATTTAGTACCCCTATAGTATTAGTACCCCTTTAGTGAGATGTGAGTAGCATGCAGGCTACATTGAATATATGATTATTATTTTAATATTGTGAATGTGAAGACTATGTGGGTCATTGTTGCTTTGTTTTTTTTCTCCTCTGTTAATTTTAATCATGGTCTGGCAGTTTGAGTAATTTTTGTGGCCTACCCAAATGTCTTTTCTTTGGTATTGTTCGTCGAATCGTTGAGCTCCTTAAGTTCTGAGTTGAGCTGCACGATTACTGACAAATGCGTGCACTGACTGGACAGGTCCACTCAATCTGTGTGGTTTTTCCTCGAAATACCATTTCAGACTCAAATCTACATGGTCTTCACATGATCTGACCAAGATTATGTCTGGATTTTAAAAGAGACTGTGACCTCTGAGTTTGTTTCGGCTTTTCTTCTCAGAGTAGTCAGATAGGAAACGTCGACCTCATCTAGTTTTAAAATATGATTGACGTGTAAAAGTGTTTGTTCAAACCTACTTAAAATAATAAATATAAAAATACTAAATGATAAATGATTTTATTTCTGTAAGTAGTACAGAAATAAAATCATTTATCATTTAGTATTTTTATATTTATTATTTAAGTCATAAGTCATTTATTAATTTGTTGAACATAGGTAAAATAGTTATGGTACATAAAAATAATAAAGAGCGCGCTATGCTATGCCAGAGGGCGTACAAATGTTTGTAACTAAGTAATCAAGCCAATCAACTCCAAATGATGGTAAAATACAATACAATAAGCCTGGACATTAAATATAACTATTATAAAGAGTCACACATTTTATAATACAAATAAGTAATAATAAATAGCAATAGAAATCAATGTAAAAAAAATAGAGAAATATAAAAAATTTAACTAAAAAATGACAATACATTGCATGTCAACACAGACTGAAAACAAATAATAAGACTATATACAATACTAATGTCAATATACAATACTAATCTATACGGGAACCTCGTGAAAGCTGAAAAAGATAAACAGATCAAGTATCTTGACTTGGCTCGCGAGGTTGTCGACATGTGGGATGTGGACTCAGCGATCATTGCGCCGATAGTCGTGACAGCCAATGGCTTAATAGCCAAAAGCCTCGACCAACACCTGAGGAGGCTTTCGTTGAGCAACTGGATCAAGGGCTTGATTCAGAAAGCGTTACTTCTAGACACGGCTCGCATTCCTCTCTCTGGAGCCCTGACCGCCGCGCGCCGGTAGCTTTGACCCTGTTCCCGATATCGGTGGGCTACTATTTTCTATATTTTTAAATGTTTTTATATTTTTTGTATTCTAATATTTAAAAATATAATTTGTATGTACATATATAATGAAATGAAGAAAATAATAATAAAGCTAAAGCGTTTTTTTGTTTGAACGTGCTAATCTTTGGAACTAGCAGTCGAATTTGATAAATTATATTTCTATTTGATAGCTCAATTCTTGAAGAAGGCTATAGGCTATTTAAAACCACGCTAGGACCCTTAGAAGCAGAGCAAAAAAAAAAAGAACGTCAGAAAGAACGCTAAGCGAAAACGAAGTACTAGCGTGGGCAGGTGACGCGATGCGACGGGGTGGGTCGTGGGGGGGGGGGGGGGGGGGTTTACAAGAAATTTCACACGGATAAAGTCGCGGGCAGAAGCTAGTGTCTATATACAATACTGATGTTAATAATTATACAATACTAATGCCGATATACAATACTCATGTCAATATACAATATTAATGTCAATATACAATACTAATATCAATATACAATACTCATGTCAATATACAATATTAACTAGTCAAGCTCGAGGTGGCCCGCTAGCGGGCCAAAACAATAGATAATCAATTGTGTCTCATTAACGATGCTTGATGAGTTAATGTCAATATACAATACTAATGTCAAGGCCAAAAATACATGTATTTTATTAGTATGTCAACATTCTGTCATTATATTTTTGTCTATTATAAATTCCGAAATACTGTAATATGTTTTAAATTAATTCCATCCGGAAAACACCACCATCCATCCATCCATCCACCCATCTGGAATATCTCAGTAGCAGCCCGGATGCTGGATTTGTGCCCGGTTGATGGCAATAGACTTACCCCCTATTACATGGGACTTAACAGGCGTGATGTTATGTTTTGTGTTATGTTATTTAATTAAATCTGAGCTAAATATTTTGTCTTACTTGGTAGAGCTAGTCCTTGCTGCACGATGATTTTATTGAGCGTCTCGCCCGAAGGTAACTTGACGTACACGCCTAAAGATTCCGAGGTACTGTGAAAGTAAACGTTTTTCTTTTGTTAGTTTACTATTGATTAACAATTAAAAAAACTGTTTTCTTACAAACCTTTTACAATATTTAACACAACTGGGTATTAAATTAAATTACTAACTATACAAATAAATACAAAAAAAAAACCGGCCAAGTGCGAGTCGGACTCGCGCATTGACTAGGTAAATAACAGTAGGTACACAAATTAGGTGCCTATCTGTTACCATTTATTGATATCGAGCAAAAATAGGCAACAAATGGCGTTTTTTGTATCGGAGCCCCCTTAAATATTTACTTTATTTTGTTTTTTGTATTTGTTGTTATAGCGGCAACAGAAATACATAATTTGTGAAAATTTCAACTGTCTAGCTATCGCGGTTCTTGAGATACAGCCTGGTGACAGACAGACGGACGGACAGACAGCGAAGTCTTAGTAATAGGGTCCCGTTTTTACCCTTTGGGTACGGAACCCTAAAAATGACAAAAAATCGTAATTTCTTCTCAGGATAAGACTTATTCTAGGTATAAAAGTTTGGTGAAATTCGCCCTTAGGCGTCAAACGTGCGGCGTGTGGCGTTACGTGTATTATGTTTTAGATTATTTTCTAATTAATAAGTTCGTCACCTCAATTTCTTAGTTTTTTCGTGTGTATGTGAACAAGATTTATCTTTAGGGTTCCGTAGCCAAATGTCAAAAATGGAACCCTTATAATTTCGTCATGTCCGTCTGTCCAGATATTACGCAGCCATTTTACTCAAAGAATGTTTGCACTATATTGATGAAAATTGGAAAGGTGTATTCTGTGCACCGCTAAAAAATGATGTAGTGAAAAACGAAAAAAGTGGAGTGGCACTGTGGATGTGATCGATGGATTTAATGCACATAAGCTTGTGGTTTATTTTTGGATCCGATAATTAAATGATTATGAGGCTTTTAAGTGATTTCGCTATTTAAGTAAATAGTTTTTATGATATGGGATATTTTCGGTTACAACTGCAGAAATAACTTTGTTTGCCATAGTTTTTTTCGAGAAATATAACCTTATTTTTGCGGTCCATAAAATCAAGGTGCATGCGTAAATAATTATCCCAACTACGGAACCATAGATTGTGCGTAGTTCGAAATGCACATGGTCGGTTTTATTTCTACTTTTTGTATTATATTTTGGTTGAAGTCTAAATAAAAAAGCTACGGATGAGAGTGTATCTTTGGACTACTTATAGTAGTGAGCTAAATAGACGAAAGTTCAAATATTTTGCATAGTACTGACTTGTCATCGACCTCAATGCTGTACTGCTTGCCGACGTATTTCCACATGAACAGTTCCTGTTTCTCCATCAAATTCTTGTTGTGGTAGCTTGCCAGGTCCACCTGCAAACAAGTGTAAACTGAATACGGTTTCGTGAGCACCATGTATCTATCACATAATTAATTTACCTGTCTTTGCATTATATTTAATTCTTTTTACCTATTGTGTTATAGTAATTTTATTCTAGGTGCATCGTCTTCCAATATAATTATATAATTAATGTGAAACTACATACTATTGTAAAACATTTTAAAAGAGTAACAGTGGAGTTTCTTGCTCATTCTTCTCCATACGAGACTACCTTTTGGACGGGGCAACTAGAATCAATTCTATATTTTTGTAAATTTTGACGTTCAAAAGTGCCTTTTATGTGCCTATTTGAAATAAATGATTTGACTTTGACTTTGTGAAATAATAGAATGGTAATTAATTTCTTCAACAATTCAACGGAAATTAGAGTTTTGGAAATTTAAGAAAAGAAACCAGAGTTACTGCTCTGGTCATTATAGTTGCAAGAAAGTTATCTCATCTGTCACTGCACATAAACATTATTCTCAAGGCGTCCAAGGTTATGGCCGCATGTGAATAACATGATAATGCTGAATAATTCATGCTATTTATTTATCTCCTTTTGAGGTTTCGGCAACTATTTCGCATATATTTTCACAATCGTGCATCTCATATCCGCTACTGGTCTTGGTAACATTGGTTCCTACTCACCCCCGCTAGATGGCAGCAGCGAGCGAAGGGCGGTTTGCTACAGAAGCGCTGGTATAACGGCTGCACGCACTCGATGGGCGCGCATCTCATCTCGCCCGTGTCTACCACGAATATCTCTGCTACTTCGCTGTCCTCCTGGTGATGACAAAACACGATAAGTCTTATCTATAGGCGCTATGTCACTTGGAGCATTCGCCTGTAATGTAACAATCCAAGATTCCACTGTAACGGTTAGGGCTTTGCAGGTAGACTGCGCAGGTTGTCAACTGCTAAGTAGCGTAGAGAGATAATTTAAATCAGTAGGATAGGATAATACACATAATTAATTCGGTAGAACTAAGACGGCTAGGTCGTGGGTAAAGGTTACATTACAGACGAATGCTCCCGGTGAGAGAGCGGCTTTAAAGAAAGGTACAATTTTCCAATTTAATTTGGGGTTATGTTCATTTAGCTACTGGTGATTTGGTGAACCAATAACAACAGCGTGTGAGTTTTGTTAGCAGAAGGCCAACTCTCGTCCTTAAAAAACGTTCAAATTCAAGTTGCAATGTCATCTCAGCGACAATCATTGTCAAAACCTTGTCCACAATGTCGGTAAATAAGAGATGTTTTTGACAAATTGAGACCGAGCTAAGGATGCAACGTTTTAAAAAATACGGGAATTGTTCCTAAGATCTACCTACCGTCTAGAGAGTTGGTTAGGCTCTGAGATACCTGGAAATATTTTAAACAGTGTAGTCACATTTAGAATGCTGAACAGTATTGTGGCGGCATCTACAACGCCACATGCGAATTATGCAACATACTGAAGTCACGGAAAAACCTGCATCGCGCAAGCAGAGTTTACCGCGCAACTAGCATAATTATATACAACGTCGCGACATCAATTGTCGGGCAGTTGCCCACCAGACACCACGCCCGTCTGGTGGGAGGATCCTCCCTTTTCTATAGAGGATGAGTGAACTTTACACCCTGTTCCTCATAGCTCTAAAGTATATTAGGCTTCGCTTAAACTCAGATTTTTATTTGCTAGACCAAAATGACAGCTGCGATCGACCATTTACATCAGTCAGCTTCTCATATAGTTTGTGCTAGTTCCTTTTGAGCACTACATGTTGGCAGTTTTTCAATCTTTGAACTCAAAACGTATCGCTTAAGTAATTTTGGTCTGGCAAATTAAAAATCAAAGTTTAGGTGTTTTTAAGTACCCAAATAAATAACTGTTATTGCTCACGCACCTCACTAAGTTTAAGGAACAGTCCCCTGTAGTAACAGTCACTTTCGTCGTCATAGAACGCGCAGCAAGTGAGTGCCTTCACCTCCTCCTTGCTAATGTTCTTGTGGTTCTCGGTGTAGAAGTTTGTCATTTCTAACATCAGGCTAGAATGGGACAGAATACGTCAGTGTTAAGAAATAGATTATGACGGTTGTATATTTGAGCTGGTTTGGAGATCACGGAAAGGAACAATAATAAATATAATTCGCGCGAAAATCGCGGTTCTGCCTCCATTTTCGCGCTTTCAGTCGCAAAGGACATTGGCGGATACAGGGCGGGGGGCACATGGGGGCCATGAAAAAAGACCCAGGAATTCCATACTTTCGACTAAACTTTTAGATTCAATTCAGCCGAAAGGTCATTCTCCACTCTACACCGGTTAAAAACATGGCTGAGTACGCGTACAGGGGTGGAGTGGCTTTGCGGACTTGCACTCCTACACATCCACAGGGATGTCCCAGTTGATGATAAAATTATAAATAGGTTTGCCAAAACAGCTAATAAAAAAGCTTGAAAAATTCAAGCTAATAAAAAGTTATATTTTTGTTTACTTTTGACTTTAACCCTAGCTCCGAACCTAGTCAGAATGGCCACCCCACAATGAAATCCTGGATCCGCCCCTGGCAAAGGAGCTTATCATGTTCTTTCATTAGCACGTTATTCCTGTCTTGAATGTGCAAGTGAGAGGGCATGATTAGTGGCGCCATTTTAATTCGTTTTTTTGGAATTGCGCGGTTTTATAAAATCAATTCCAAAAGGTGATCTACAATTCGACTGTACTTAGGTTTTTCTTGTCGGCTCGGCTTTTTCTCGTTATCTGGTTTAATCATCGTAACCAGGAAACAATGCTCGACACAGTTCTAGCCACGCTTGAAGTTTAGCGTCTCGATTCTTATATAAATTATCACTAAGATCCCATAATTAATTATGGTTGACCTCGAACTTCTGTTATGAGTTATGCTCCATGTCGATATTCACCGCTGACATTTTATTTGCAGTCAATACTTGTAGTTTTGTTAACAGCGTTACACACTTATGTCCGGTTTGTTTTTCGACCGCACAGCACTAAACGCGTTTATTAGATGCCTAGCGCATCCTGGATACGGACCGTCGCAGCACGGACGCGCTCCATGGACAGATGGACGGACGGTCCGCGATACGATAGCTCCGGACGACGGTCGTCCGTTTAGCACAAATACAGCCTTAGTACTCACTTCTGAACCTCTTCATGGTCGTCAGTAATCACCCAGAAAAAGGCGCCGTCGACGTGCATGAGAGTAGCCCTGTATGCTGTGTCAGTTTCCAGCACCAGTTGTGCTGGTAAGTTGCTGGCCTCACAAGAGAGTGACGTGGGTGGATCTGAATAAAAAGTAGTAATTTTCCATCAAATTACTGATGGAAGCTAACTTTCAAACTAACAGATATTCCATAATAATAATGTAAGTTTGAAAGTACGAAAAAGAAAGTACAATTGGTACACACGGCTACATACCAAGCTATACATTTTCAGTTTTAGCTGACCTCGCATTGTATAGGCTTTTCGTACAATGAGAAGTCAGCTTATACTGGAAATGTATACGTTGATATGTAGTAGTGCGTACAAAAAGAACAGTTGTCGAAACAGAATAATATTCTTGTGTATTTAATTTACTTTTGACATAGGTACATTTTCGAATCGTTTGAGATAAGCCTGAAAAGCATTGGCACATCAACAGTACGGTGTTTCTTTTCTTTTTTCGTAATAATACTTAATAAAATCTTAAATTTGTCGACAACGCACAGCCTAAGCCTCTCCACCGGTCTAGACCAGAAATATTATATTTTTCACTTTAGTAATCCAATTTCTTTCACAACTAAGGAAGGATTTATGAAAATTCATCCCCTAACGGGGTAACATAGGGGATAAATCAAATTGTATGGAATCTATTAGTTTATCGGGCACACGGCTTGTAAATAATAAGCGTCAATCGATTCTAATACCGCGCCGCTCTAGATACGTTTACGCTCTGAGACACATTGAGAGCAGTTACAATATCCATAATTCCATATCCAAAGCTTCAACTCGACATCAAAGTGACAGTCTAATTTTCCATACAATTTACAACAGACACTAATTCCATTTTTTTAACAATGTCATGAAGTTTCTTTAATATGAGGAAATGGCAGCATACCTTCAATCTTAACATTGTTCAATTCCACTCCCAATTCGCACTGCTCCTCCTTGACAACCAGCGCACTCTTCACCTGAGGCACGGTTTCCTCCGAAGATGACGTACTAGAAAACACTATCAAAGCCTGGTCAGCTTTCGGAGTCTTAACTCTCTTCGGCTTCTCTGGAGGGCAATTATTGTGGCATGCTGTGGACGTGGAGGGGGCTGGCTCGCTCAATGCGTCAATGAGGTTGAATGGGGGTAAAGGTGGTAAAGGCATCAATGGTTTTGAGAATGTATCTTGTACTGGAGTGTATTCTACGTTCGCTGTTTCGTCTGTAATGGAAATGGTGGTGTTTAACTGTTGAATACAAATAATGAATGTATTATGATTTTAGTCACATGCATAATGCTATGTATGCTACATGGATGAAAATAACTATTGTACTGCATTTTTATTCAAACAACTTATTAAGAATGGAAATAAAACAATCTTAAATTAAACCCTAGCATCTCATGTGTGAAGTGGAAGAAAAAATAAATGTTTTGGTTTAAGCTTACTATTGAGTTTTTTGCAAGATGCAATATTTCAGGTTTATTTTTTTATTTACTTTTATTTATAGGGACTTTTATGCATACAGTATGTCAGTCCCATCGTATCCTAAACAATTGTACTTTCACAAGACATGAGCCATGATTTTGCATGAAACCCTTCGCATTGTCGCCACTTGGTTTTGATAGAATTGTACGGAACATGCCTACATCAGTTCTGTTCAAATTCAGGGACCTTCCTAAATTATTTCTATTGGACTCATATTAGACACATTCCGTCAATAAATGTTGTAGGTTGTTGTATTGTAGAAAGACTTCATTTAAGTCTACAACAAGTTCAATCCTGTCATTTGAAGAAGAAAATCAATCATTTGCAAAAGGAAAACTTACCAAGTGCTGCTATAGCAAGATTGAAGTCAGTAATAAGGTACATGAATTCGTCGAGCTGTTTCATGGCGCTAAGGAACCGATCCTTGAGCTCAGACGGGTCACAGTTGAGCTGCTCGAGAAAGCCTTGCGTCTGTAACAACAGCAGTAAAAAAACTAAATAAAAAAATAACAATAATATTTATTGGCTGTTTTACAGAGGCAGAAAAATTGGGCAAAGAAAAAAACTCAATAGCCCGATTTTCTCATTTCATTGATTTTGAAAGTAGGTACTTTGGAAATAGCATACTGTCTCATTAACTAAAATATAATTATTAGGAACAACTTCATTAGGCTGCTTGCTTTTCTTACTCTTATGGAGAAAATATTGACATGATTAAAATTGGTTTAGGAAATCTTTTCCATGAATGCTGCCTAAGTATGTGCATATTTTTCCAATAAGTATATAAAAAGATAATTAATTAAATATTCTTAGTGTTATAAGCTTTTATCCGCTTCACTGATTGTATAACATATTAAAACGCAAACAGGTGGTGTATAAGATTCACATTTGATAATGTTTACGTAAAAATATCAGTTGTATTTTATAATTGTTAGGTACCTGTAGCTGTCTAACCAACATTTTTTGTGACTTACAATAAATACTTATTGCGAAGAAATAATATATTTTCTACGATTTTTAAAAGCAAGGAAAATAACGAAACTGTTGCAGCTAATGAGAATAATCAAACTATTTCAAGAAAGAAAAAAAGGCTAACAGCTCTATTATTCTTTTTTACCCAGACAAATTATTTACGTTTTAATGTGCTTACAATAGCAGCTACCCACAAATACTGTACTAAATTGCGACTTACCTTAATTTTTATTTTTTTTATGTCCTCAGTCGCGCGATCACATTTCTCCCAAAATATATTCAATCTGGATCCAAGTTCGTTTCGCCGATGCATAGTCAGCGTTGCCAGGTCTACGAAACTCCTAGAAGGTGCATTTAAATTATATTATGCATAATGAAAACCGAAACAAAATTTAGAAAGGCCATACGAAAGTACTTACATTTTGGCTTTTACTTTTACCCAACGTTATGGCACTAAAGCTTGCACAAAAGTATTCTACTGGAATGTTTAATTTGAGTTTGTACAAAGTTTAGATTTGCATCTCTGCAATAAAAACAACAACGCAGCTTTTTCAAAGTTTTTTTCCCCAATGCGGAAAGAAAATATACTGTTTCTGACAGACACAGACAAACTAGCTGACCACAGAGAAGTTAATAAGCGAAAGACAGTAGCCACCACAACAGATAATAAATCATTCTATCGTTCATTCATTTTAGTTTTCCTAAAAAACTGTCCCCGCAGGCACAAATAAAATAAATTATTGCCATGGTTGTTTACTGTTAAATAAATTCGTATGATGAAATCATTGTAAAGATATATTGCATTAATTAACCTCAACGGCAGATATTTTGTGGATTGTCGTTCAAATGAAATTCATCTATTCGATACTAGATGACGCCACACACCGGTGGTACTGTTGTACGTCTATTCTCTAGTAGATGGCGTTAGTAGACCGTTGTTAATGTAAATGTTTCAATAAGAACTTGTAAATTTAAAAACTCTCGATCATCACAATATACACCATACCATGCAATTTTTACCATAAAACACAACAATTTTATTAAATTATTTTATAAATTAACTATTTAATTTATAATATTAAAATAAATTAATTTAAATTAACTGAATTATGACTGTGAACACCATAAGTTGCTTGCTTTGAACGAGTGAACGTACGGGTCTAAGATTAAAAGACCTGACATCTTCTGACCAAACAAGCGGTAGTTCAGAGGATGCCTACGTCATCAGATAATTTTCACCGTCTGTCTACCAACTTCTCATCGAGACTTATCAAACGAGCCCAAACTCGGTGGGTTTACGATTAGTAAGGCTGAGATACTGTGTCTAACTTCCTGCTCTAGTATCAGACTATGTTCACCTGTTCACCATATCTAAGTCAACTACTCATCAAGACCATTTGACTGAGCCCAAACACGATATAAAGTCTGCTGTTAGTTATTGAAGAGTTGGTTATTCCGCAGACTTTCCAGGCTGCGGCATCAGCTCAAGGTTACCACATAATTGAAGCGTTAATAAAATATTATAGTATACCAAATTTTTTGTCGTACGGACGAGTTAAAGTGTAATAAATTACCAATGTGTTCCTGAGATACCTGGGTTTAGCTAATGACCTTTGGCGGGAGCTGCTTAAACCCTCTGACAACTTTATCGAGCTCATCTGAGAGCGTTCCATCTGGGGTCACGTTGCCGTGGCTGACCTTGAAATCCCACCTAACCCAAGTCGGCCGAAGCAGAGAGAATCTCCACAGATGGGGGTTTATGGACGGCTCGGATCTCAAGAGTATATGCGGCGTCTTTCCGCAGACAATGCCCCACCTTTCATCTTGCGCCTCATGTTTTGGTCTGTCACCTATGCACTTGAGCATTTTATGACGGCGTCAGCGAACGGAGTTCGTGTGTCTGAATTTTGGGCCAAAACATAATATGTGAACTCTCAATAACTATTTTATTTGCCATCGATACGCCAAGAAGATAAAAAAATAGCTGATTATCTTCAAAATGGCTGAATAGATTTTCATGAAACATAGCTAAGACCCACCACGATTAAAACAATCTTCTAATTAAAATACCTCATTGCAATCGGACCATATACGTTGGGTAGCCATGATGTTACAGACAGACACGCAGAAATATAGAACGACCTAGCTGTCAAACTAACTACACCCCTCTATACGTCGGGGGTTAAAAGAGTTACTGTACCCAAATCATTTTACGTACTGTAATAACTTTTGTTTTTTTAAATCGAAAATCTATTTTGAACAACATTTTATTTATTAACACAGAAATACATAGTGGATTCACCTACATTTTTTATAGCTTTTATAAAATACGAACTTCTAATATCGTTACGGATAATAATCTCTTTTTTTCTACTGATAAAGTTAGGTTGTGTAGTGCAAAGAAAACTCTCAAAGTAGTTGTATTCATTAATCGGGCAGCGGGCGGGTTACGCACTACGTTTCAATTTAAAAGACCAACAAACTAAAGAAGGTCCACATAATAAATTCAGTGCACCCCGCTCCGTTAATTGGATTCAGAGGCTCAAGCAACCAATTAGAGTAAAAGAGACGGTGTAACAGGGGGTGTTTCTGACCCGGGACGGAGGGAGAATGAAGATGTCTGCGCTAAATTTCAAAACACCCATAGAGAATCGTCCTGACCGTAAAAGTTTTTCAGGAAAAGTTCCTCTGGGCTAAAGTTGAATGGAAAGTGTTAGCTGGGTTGTAATTGATGCTTGTTAGTGATATTTTATCTAGAATAGGTCGGTTCTTTTAGATAGGAAAATAAAAGACAGGGTTTTATGTCTCATGCAGAAGGGGCCACTTCTCATAGGGAGAAGAATCGAGTAGGTCCTGCGGGGTAATTACGTAACACACTAACAATAGGAATGGGTTTCATTTTGACAGTTCAACAACATTCATTGCGTTATTTACGTTGTTGAGCAGACAAATTTTTCGAACATATGAAGCAATACTTTAGCAATAGGCTTCAAAATGATTCAGATTGCGATAGATAGTGTGTTACGTAATTAGGGTGCGGGTCACATAGTAGGTAATACTGGTTTGTGTTTCATGTAATCCTCGTTACCTACTATAACTTTTTGAATATCCCACTGTACATACGTCCGGTAATTCTGAGCAGACAGCCTCTCTAATTCTACCACCTTGCTGCTGGCTAATATTTGTATTATACCATGTCATGAGCTAATATATAGTTCGTACCGATATGAGAGAGATTTCTTTCCCTTCCTGTTCCATAATTGATTATATTTATGAAAACTACCACAGTTCTTATAGAGTAGGTAAGCCATCAGCTACAGAATCGTGCGTTCAAGCTGCATCCTAATTGCTCCTCCTAATTGCGTATCACACTATCTATCACAATCTGAATCATTTTGAAGCCTACTAATAGCTACTATCTAATCCATTGCTTCATATGTTCGAAAAATTTGTCTGCTCAACAACGTAAATAACGCAATGAATGTTGTTGAACTGTCAAAATGAAAGCCATTCCTACTGTTAGTGTGTTCTGCAATTAACCCGCAGGTTCAAGCTATAATTAATACCTACCTACTCACCAACGTATTGCTATAGATAGGTTAATAATAATTGCTTCGATTGGAAATCGATTTTGTATGACATCTTAATTCACAGAGGGCAGGTAAAGTAATTTCTCGTCGTAATTAGTAGGTATACAGATCTGCGGGCCGGGGCTGCCTTGAAGCGGCTCCTGCTCAATCTAGGGGGTCCAAACCCTGCCGGAGGCTCTACGCGGGGGTCATGCAGTCCATGGCCCTTTACGGGGCAACGGTGTGGGCGCGTTCATTGAGGCGCCGACCAGCCCGCCAGTTGAATGCGTCACAGAGGGTCATGGCCATCCGGCTGGTCCGGGGATATCGCGCAGTCTCCTGCGAGGCGGCGAGCCTCCTTGCTGGATTGCCGCCATGGGATCTGGAGGCAAAAGTCCTCGCGTACATTTTGGGGGTGGCGCGAGGAGGCGAAACGCCGGGGCATAACTCCGCTGCCGCGAGAAATCACGGCACAGCGGACTGAGCACCGGCGGGATCTCATGGCGGCATGGAGAGTGCGACTGTCGCAATCCAGTGCTGGGCACGCCACAATTGCGGCGGTAAGTTCCCTCTTTGAGGAGTGGCTTGAGAGGCGCCACGGCGTCCTCACCTTCCGCCTGACGCAGGTCCTCACCGGGCATGGCTGTTTTGGATAAGGCGGGAGGAAACGCCCGAGTGTTATCATTGTGTGGATCGACCATAGGACACGGTGGAGCATACGGTGGAGGTCTGCCCGGCTTAGGCGGAGCACCGCCGTGTCCTTGCGGCGGCGATCGGCGGCGGCGATCTCTCGCGCCCGGCCCTGGTCCAAGCTATGGTACGGAGTGAGAGGGAATGGGAAGCCGTCACCTCCTTCTGCGAAGCAGTAATGCTCACGTAGGAGGAAGCGGAGCGCTTGAGGGTGAGGCAATCGTTGCGCCCTCACGCCCCTAGTCACCCCAGGAGGAGACACCCTGGGCGTCGGGAGTCGATAGCTGACTCCCGGCTACCGTAAGCGCGGACTTACGGACGGCGAGCAATGGGCAGCTCGCTGTCCGGTAGGACAGTACCAAGCCGGGTCGACGGCGCGTCGTGTTCCACGCGCGCCTCAAATCACATTGACGGGGTCCGATAGAGCCGATGCCTGCCGGGATCGCGGATTGTTCGAAAGAGTTACCATGGCCTTGGTGCACAGACAACTGAAGGAACACGGGTGGGTTTTAGTCAGTAAGAGTCTGACATGCCCTTCTGCTCCGCTCAGAGCGATAGAAGGCAATTGATGATTTCCCACCAAAAAAAAGGTGTACAGATCTACGAACGTTTTAAGGAAATGAAATCGGGTGTTCTTAATATTTTCTTTGATGAATTTCCATCTGTTTTATGTTAAGATGGAATATTTATATTTGGTGAATTACTTACATCGTGCCAAGTTCTCACTCAAGTCTAATTTATAATTAAAACGAAAGAAAATGGATATTGTAATGATTATTTAAAAAGTTATGATAAAATTGACCATTGGGTAATAAAACTTTGGGGGCAAACTATAGGTATATCACAGAAAACAGTTTAGCGGCTTGTGGCTCACCTACTGTGACGATGACAGAGGAACAAAACCTTGAAACATCGAGTTATATATCTCTAACATATTAAAGGGTTTTCGTTTAGTTTTGAAGCCGATTTTCTTTATTAGACTGTAGCGGCATCTACAATCGCCACATGCGAGCTACGCGTCATACTGACGTCACGCAAAATCCTGCATCGCGCAAGCAGAGTTTACCACGCAACTAGCATATATACAACGTCCCGACATCAATCGTTGGGCAGTTGCCCACCAAACACGACACCCGTCTGGTCGGAGGATCCTCCCTTTTCCATAGAGTATGAGTGAGCTTTACACCCTGTTCCTCATACCTCTATAAGACCTTCGTTACCACTCTGTTAAAAACTTGCGGAGGCGGATGCGGATGCACGATTTCTTGCGGAAATTCCGCATTTGCGCAAGCCACGTGCAGACGGAGGCGAAGTTAAGTTACAACCCTAATGTGAAGCATGCAGATCTTCATAAGAACCCAAGAATTCTTTAGCATCCGCTGTAAGAAAGTTTCTACTGCTCTCGACTTTCATGTTATCACCTACATTATACGTAGCATCCCAAACAAGAAAATTACCAGGAAATTAAATAAAACCTCCAACTCTAAATCGAAGCCATCAAGTGGAAAACGCACAACCATACATTAAAGTGAAAACTTTCCATACTCGACAGCGAAGGGTCGGACATATCGCATTTGGACGTCATTATTGCGTTATTCCATTGCGTATCTGCCGGCAATTCCCCGCGTCGCTCCCGGTCCGGCACCGTCCGAGTCCGTTCGACTGTCGGATTGCCGGCTCGCGGCATCCACTAGCTGTTATTACCGCCGCGCCGGGCGGGGCGTTTAACTCAATTTGAGGTAATACTCTGGGACAGATACTTACTCTGATCGATGCTAATAGCGTTTATTGATATATCCTAGGTGTTATTAGTTTACTAGTGGGGCGCTAGCCGGTATAGTTAGCCGTCGTAAATAACTTTAATATCACACTTTGACGCGGTCGTGAGACCCTCAAATTGCTGCCTGTTGTGCATTTTGAGTTATTTGATAATTCATAGGCGTTCGTAGTGGTATATTGTGAGTCGTTTACACGTTTAACTGTATTTTCGCTCGTTGCTGGGTGTGGTTAGAAATGTCGAAGCCAATGAGATAATTTACACGTCTTCAGGTGGCGTGCGCGCATGCCTCGGTGTGAGGAGTGAAGCGTCATATTATTCTGTTACTTTGTATGGCGAAGAAGATGGGTGTTGACACGAACAGGAACCTACGTTATAGAGCATGCATGAAGGAAGAGATTACCGGAGTTAGTTAACATGTGAAATAAGTTAGCGTTTTTCATTAGGATTCCCTGTTTCATGAGAATCGTAAGGATAACTCAGTTCGCAAGTCTTTTACAGTTCAAGCAGTACGGTTATGGAATGCGTTGCCCGAGTCGATAAGGCGTGCTCAAAATTTGTCCACTTTTAAAATTATGGTTAAAAACACTTCCTCTCTCCTTAAACATCATCATTACATTTAGTTTCCTTGCTCTTGTTTCATGTTTATTATTGTATATATTATATGTAGATAACTATATGTTTTATGTATGTATGTATTTGTTGTATATGTAAATGGTACACCACTGACTACCTGCATTATTGTCTCTCCTTCTCCCTTGAATCCATCCAAAGGTTGTTTGTAAAAGATCGCTTTTAGCGATAAGACCGCCCCTTGTGTCACCCTGTGTAAAATGTCTACATTTATATCTGTAATTTTTATGGTGTACATAATAAAGAGTATTCTATTCTATTCTATTCTATACCGACACGCTCTACAACGAAAGAACCCATAGAATGCTGATGCTGTTCTCTTATCTAATCCTTTCCTCAAACATACCTAGCCTATCCAGTCGGTATAGGTATTTTCGTTATTCTTACGCTGTGGATACGCTAGGCGACCCGAGCACGAGTGGGCCATAAGCGGAGGCCATATTCACACGGCGAGGCGTGCTCGTTCGAGACTCCTAAATCCGTTTACGCTACGCGAATTCGTGCTCCATTCATACTCGGCTCGCCTAGCGTAGACGCAGCTTTCAGGGTCGTGCACACTGGCGCGACGCGACAGCGCTACACAAAGGCACCTCGTGTCGCGCGACGAGCGGTGCCTTTGTGTTGTACTGTCGCGTCGCGCCTGTTTGTAGGAGCCTTTATGTTTGAAATATTTCCTATCCTTTAGCATGATTCTTTGAAAATTGATGTCTTAAATAAAGTTCAAGTTTCATTTAAAAGAGAGAACTGTTTTGGTACCGACTCTATTCAATTTCATGTCACGTATTTGTAGGTAGTACCAAAATTATACAGGAATAGGTACCTATTTATTTATACAATATTACCTTCTTAATATTTGATAAATAATTCCACTGTGGGCAGGTATATCTTTAGGTAGTCGAGGCATAGGTGTTAAGTCATAAATAAATAACAAATCGGTGCGCCCACGCAGAACAAGTAGGTGTCGGTTGTTAACTTACAATTTACAATGCCGGAGGCATAATAAATTGTTTTGTAAATTTTCCATGAAAATGTCCATTTATTACATTGACTATCGGTAGCGGAAAAAAGATTACGTAGTTACAACGCTGCAAGATAATTAAGGCGCCTGGCCATATTCGGAACTAATGTCGTCATCTTAAAAATAAATAATAAACCGTCCAAGTGCGAGTCGGACTCGCACTCAAAGGATTCCGTACCATTTACTAGGTAAACAACAGTAGGTACACAAATTAGGTGCCTACCTGTTACCATTTATTGATATCGAACAAAAATAGGCAAAAAATTGCGTTTTTTGTATTGGAGCCCCCCTTAAATATTTATTTTATTTTGTTTTTAGTATTTTTTGTTATAGCGGCAACAGAAATACATAATTTGTGAAAATTTCAACTGTCTAGCTATTGCGGTTCTTGAGATACAGCCTGGTGACAGACAGGCGGACGGACGGACAGAAGTCTTAGTAATAGGGTCCCGTTTTTACCCTTTGGGTACGGAACCCGAAAAAGAAAGAAAGAAAATACCTAGGTACGTTTATTTGCTGTAAAAATGACGCACAGAAAACACACAAATACAAAAGATAACGAGCATACAAGGTATACTGAATATATATATATATATATTTGATTTATTGTATTGACGATGCAAGTACGATCTTGCATTGTCAATACAATTTCTGTAACACGATTTCACAAATGTTTACCAACAACGCCCCTCCTGTGGATGTCATTCAGGCGCCAATATATCCTTGTAGAATTTACACATATCTAACCGAAAAACAACCGACTTCTAAAAAAAGACACTACACAGTGAAAAATAACTTTAATTTCGGAAGTCAGTGTCTTTGGTTTTGTATTTTCGTTTTTTGCCACCCACTTCCGAAATTAAAGTTATTTTTCATTTTATAATGATTTTTTTGGAAGTCAGTTGTTTTTTTTTTGTTAAAAGGTTTTTATTTTACACTTTTTCGTTGTGGTACCTACCTCGTACTAATTCGTATACCACTACTTGTTATGTAAATAACAGTGACAGGAAATTATTATAACATCATCAATATACATTAAGTAGACAACATAAGTATTATTGACGCTAACTGAAAAGCTACCCAAGCAAAGTTAGTAAAATTTATATGGGAGCACCCCTGAGGCCCCTATATACTAAAAAAAGATTTTTTGAAATCGATCCACAGTTGCCAGAAACATCGCGTAAAAAAGATTTAAAAAAATATACAGACGAATTGAGAAGCTCCTCCTTTTTGAAATAGGTTACAAATTCAGAAAACATTGTGATGCATAAAGGTGGTTCTTCTTCTCTTAAATAATCACTTATAAAATTCATTACAAGGTTTTCAGTAGTCTTAATATATTCACCGAAGCTGTTGTAATGTCACTTAAAGAAGCAGTACAAAAGACCGACGGTTCCTACTGTCCTAATTGGTATTTAATAGTAGCCATTTCATTGTATCTATCAGCGTCTAGATACATTTATTATACCAGATACGTTTACAGTTTATTGCCTTTCGTCAAAATATCTATGGAATGTTATAGACACTTCTCGAGAAACATTCAAACATGTATATACAATTAAACATAGATATTCCATCTTCCATATTCTCCATTTAATACAACCATATCGATTGCGTCTCGCAATTATTCGTACGAATGGTAAGCGTTAATTAGTTTATAATCTAACGTGTTGCGTCTCACGTTTAATGAGTAATTAAAGAGGTTCGAACATCACTCCGGGGCTAATTTACTCACTAATTACGATTACAGCTCAACCAGGAATCGTAAGTTGTACGGCGAGGCGTCAATACGCCCCTGACGTGCTGCGTTCAAACGTTGGAGTAGTCAGTACAGATTGCTGGATAGGGCAGTGGTAAAGAAAGAAAAGAAAGAAAAATATTTTATTTGGGATACGCACAGGAAATCCAAACAAAAAAATTAATAATAAATTAAAAATATAAAAAAGGAGCATTTAAAACTAACAATATTATGATTTCAGTGCCTGAGCTAAGGGTGTTAGTTTAAGTGGTTAAAGTATTTCAATATTTGAACACTTCAATATTAAATTCTGCAGTAGATACATTTTCGAAGAAGTGATATTGTGTGAGTTAAAATCGAATACCGATCTATTACTAAATGGTGTCTAAATTTATTAGATCATTAGGTACGATTGCACATTTTTATTTAATTTTGACGTGGCTGATGATGAGTTTTATAAATCGAGTATCTGCACTAATCCACATAAAATAGGTACATATTTCGCTCAAAGCTAGCAGTTACCAACGTATTCTAATGATTTCGTATGTCAGTTGATTCTGTCTGAATACATCTAAATCTTATATAGGTAAAATTATATTAAACAAGAGTTGAATGAGGTCTTCGCATACTCAACTTGCCAAACCACTAGCTCACATGGCCACACGATCGATCTAAACAAGGCACGGTCGGCGCGATCCCTGTAATTATTATTAACATTCAGCCGTTTCGCCCGTAGTCCGTAATTAAAACATAGTTAGGCCAAACGAGCAGACGCCTTGCCAGATTAATGTCTAATAGAAATGTACCACATGATTACATTAATAAAGTACGAGGTATTATCGAGTTTTTACATACTATCCGAGTGATTGATGGCAAATAGATTATAGACTTATTTCACTGGAACGCGTTAGGTATTTACATAGTTACTCTACTTGTACAAGTAGGTCGTGTAAACGAGGCTCTGATTGGAAAAAAAGTTTTGTATTTTTTAAAATATATTTAGGTGTATTTTGACGGTATCCTAAAGTTTTTCAGCACATTTTTACTACGGACTTTAACAGCATAATAAACTAATCCTCACAAAAGCATTAAGTGGGTACCGATCATCCATATTACAACCCAATACTCGTGCCGACCATCATATTCCCACCAAGCGATAATTTTCACATCTTTGATTTTAAACAGTCAAATAACCATGAATATTATTCTGAAAGTCTTCAAATCTCATCTGGCATTCTAAATAAACTCGTAAGCAATGCGAAATTGCGTACCAACCATAATAGGGCCCGCTTAAAGTGTCTGTAACTTTAAAACGTGTACGCGTGGGCGGGGCGCTGCCTTCAAAGACTATATTAACATGTCATTGTAAGAGAGATAGCACTATTAACACGTCACGCGTGAGAAAGGGACGGCAATAAACAAGTCTGGGCTTCTATGCGCTCACGCACCACAAAGGAAGTATTGTTTTCAGTTGTTAACGCCCGTTGTGTGTAGTTATTGATGTGAAAGGATTTGTTTATGGACGTATTGTCTATGACCGGCTACTGTACTGAACGGAACGTTATTAGTTATTGGTGGGGGGAACCGAAAAAATATCGTGTTGTTTCTGTGTTGACTGGTTAGGATTTTTTTGAGAAAAAGTCACTTTGTAGAGTTTTCAACTTATTGACACTGAAAAATGCATCGCACAAAGGGAATGAAAAAGATCTATCAACACATCTAATCAACTGTCTTGTAAAAATAGACAGACAGAAAGATACGAGTAAAGGCTCCCGAAAACAAGCGCGACGCGACTCACTCTAGTTACTCTAGTACAGGGATGGCGAACCTCTATACATCCACGTGCCAATTTTTTCCAAATAAATATTTAATGTGGCCATGATGATGTGCCAACAAACAATCTTGACATCTTGACTAATGGAAAACTAGCGAAATAGTTTTAGAATAATCCTCCTTGTTTACAAACAGAAATAGACTTTTACTATTATTCAGTCTTCTTAACATTTACCGTTTTATATTTATTTAAATGAAAGAACAAATTAGTGCCACTTCTGCTGTTACAAACTAGATGCCAAATAATTAATATCAGATTCACATTTTCCCTTGCATTTACGCGGCGACGATAGCCCATAGTACATTACTACTAAATATACAATAAGTAAATTATAAAATGTTATCTACTAAATCTGTAAATTGTCTCTAATTGTGATACACGTAAAACTGATATCTTTTCCTATTTATTTGTAAACTTAATAAACAAAATATGATCTCTTGTTAAATAAGTGTTTGTAATAATTTTACCTACCTAGATATAACTTTATCTAAATGTAAAAATAGTAAGTATTTTATGAAAATAGCTGACTAATTATGTTATTACTATATTATTGTTATTTACTTTTCATCCGAATTAAATTGCTCAGTTTATGTATAATTTTAATTTTGAAAATTTTCGTTACTACGGTTTAGATTTTTAACTTTAAGAAATATGTTAGTTAAGTAACAAACTATACGTTTTGCAGTGCCCTAACAGGGTCTACAACGGCTCTTAGCTCTAAGCCTTATGTTAACATCTTTTTTTACCTTGTGGAACGCAAATAAACGAATATGAATATGAATAGAAATATACTTATATCCATGCGATAGCCGAAATCGAAGCGCCTATCCTAGAAGGGCGTACTCAGATTTCTATGTGTGTTACTGTGACTTAGGTACCCAATTTCTCAATTGATGCCGTGCCCAAATTATTTTGTCGCGTGCCACCAGCGGCACGCGTGCCATTGGTTCGCCATCCCTGCTCTAGTAGAACAATGTCTATGAAAACTTCATAGAAAATGTTCTAAAACAGTCGCGTCGCGCCTGTCTGCGGGAACCGTATGAAACTGCTTGTTGTACCGACTAATCAACATACTTATTATTTGAAACCAACAATTCCAATTATTAATTGAAATAGTCATTTGAAGAAACGTTACCACGAAATCTAGCTCTCTTAAAAAAGTCCCGTTACAATGTTATGTCAGCAAGCTTTACTCTATGAAGGTATTAGTCTATTGCTTCCTGTTACTTCTTCCTGCTCTGTCGCACACAAACTTCAACCCCCCGTTTAATATGTTCAAGGCGTAACTTAACAGACGGTGGCCCAGTGGTAACGGCCCCGACTTACGAGTTGTAGGTCATGGGTTCGAACCCAGGCAGGCGTATTACTTTGGGTAAATAATTTCCATCATCACTGCTCTCAAAACGGTGAAGGAAAACATCGTGAGAAAACCGGTATGTCCTAGAACCAAAAATTCGAAGACGTGACATTTATACCTACCCGCACTGGGCCCGCGTGGCAGATTATAGGCCACTCCCTCTCGAAGAGAGGAGGACTGTTTCCCAGCAGTGGGAACATTATAGGCTGATAATGTAATGTAATAATGTAACTTAACAGAATAAAGATATTTCATGACGTCATGTTTCTACCTTCAGTTCTATATAGCGTTGTCTAACCAGTCAATACTCACAAAACAGCTTCACATAGACGAAGATACACAAATTAAAACGCAAGACAATGCGACAAAAAGTCGTCAATATCACTTGTCATCCCACAATGGGTCTGTAATGGCGCGCGCTGCGACAAATCGTTGTACATTACAACTGTCAGGGCAGTGACACAAACCGAGAATTAATATGGGAACTCGATTGATACTTGGAAGAATATTGTGTGGTTATAAGTTGAGAGGATTTGGAGACTGGTCCTGATCCGAAGGCAGTTTTTGTATTAGGACAGTTAAAGGGTACCTACCTATGTTTCTTCTTCTTGTCGAGACGAAGACACATAGTTTTAAGATTAGTTGGGCCCATGTTGAGAAGAAGAATGAAAGGCGACTAACAAAAGGTATTTACAAGGCAGATGTGAGTGAAAACGCTGGGAGGGGACGCCCTAGGAAGACATATAGTGACCTTATTGGTGATGTTCTTGAGAAAGGTCGGGTGCGTATTACTCGCAACCGGCGTGCGTGTATAACCAGATGTATGAACGTAAATGAAGCAAAAGGAGTATGTAAGGATCGTAGCAGGTGGCGTTCTGTAGTTTCTGCCTACCCCCATAGGAAGAAGGCGTGAGTTTATGTATGTATGTGTGTAGGTGGGCCCAAGGTGGCCACGAGCACACAATGAGTGTGATGCTGGCCGGAACATGATCCATCAACTGGAATGTCACCCCTGCATCTTTGAGGATCTAATGAACGTCACTGACGCTTAAGTTCCTATAAAAGAAACGTTAAAGTTGCCATGTACTGAAGTAGTTGACGTGTATTCTAGGTCCCTCTGAAAGAGGCGTCTATTGCATGTTAGGTATTAGGCAAAACCCCATGCTGGTAACAAGAATCTCTTCATAACACCTCAAATCCAACAGTTAGGAGACGATATAAGCTTTTAAACTATTAAAAAGTATATTTTTTTGGAAATTCATTGATCAAGTTTTTTAAACTTTGTAAATTATCAACTTTCGTAATAGAAACTTTGTCCAAAATGCTGTCACACATAAAAGCCGTGAGCAGCATTACTTCATGTTTTTAAAACTAAACATTAGCGAACAACTTATTCTTCAAATGATTAATCTGTACAGGTATCAGACGACTACATCCACGTAATTCCTACTACATGCTATTTTATAAGGCAATTTGAAGCATTTATAGCACTTTTAGCTCATTAAATACCTTCATTAGAACTAATCGGTCACTTATCCCAGTGATGATGATTTCTTGCACACCCTATTAGCAGATCGTGAACGAGTGAACGAATGAACGAGTGAGTCGAGAGCGGTTCTCACGGTGAACGAGTTACACAAATAGCTTTAATTCAACTTTAATGATCTGTTCGCGTGAACTAAATTGATTTGGTTGTTGTGACTCTAAGTTTCGGTCTTTTGATTGTCAATTGCATTTGACAGTGATGTGTCAATTATCTACTTGCAGTGGTTAAAGTTTGATCTCAATTTAGTAAGAATAAAAAATGAACTTTATGAGAAGTTTTGGTACTCTATTATTAAAGTGTAGGTACCTTCTAAAAAAAAAAAATTCTAGACTAACTGAAATGAGATTGAGGGTCCATAAGCTTCTTTACTTACTAACTACATTTTTCTGGACGGTGAATCCACTTTCATATATTTTCAACTTCAGCTGGGGTTAATCTAATGTCCCTGAATGGGTCTTTCTGGATCAATTAACTCAGCCTATCGAAGTCTACAATTGGATAACGCCACGACATTCAGTCCTCCGCCTGGCACATTTCGTTCAACAAATCTTGCAATCCTCCACATGTCCACATACCTACAATTATTTATCAATTAACACCTCTTTCTTCCCATTAGACCCTCATCAGCTCACGTAAGGACATAATGACGTAGACGACAAACATCTCAATCTAGCAGGTGTCCGTAGAGGCTGCGCTTGCGCAATTACCGGCGGCGCGCGGCCGGTGATTATAAACACATTTGTAGCGCCAATGAAAGTGTTGTTGACGGTACTTGGACTTTTAGGAGCAAGGAATATGGAGTAGGTGGGATGGGGTTCTTCGATATGAGAAGCTATGAATACCAGGGTATGGTCATGGACAGAAAAGGGCTCGTGGCTTAATAAGAATAGCCGTACAGGTCGATAGAAGGTTAAGTTACGCTTGCCAAGGTTGATCCGTGAATGAGTGACCATCCATTACATATCGAGGCTCCTGCATGTCTCGAAAAGCACGTTACGCCGTTAGTCCCAGCTTGTCGTTTGTAAATTTTTGACAGTCATTTCGTCGTTTGACAGACGTCAGAAGCACCACAGTCTGACAACCATTACAACAACAACAATTTAAGACCGCGCTATCGCATTAGGTATACAGCTGTAATGAGAGTTGTAAGGGAGATTTTAATCAATAAATAAATAAACAAGGGGTATCGCATCGTGTTACCCAGTAACTGGGTTATGGTTGTTGCGGTCCCTTAGATAATCGCTCCATGTAAAATTAACGTATTTAGCAGCAACCGGTTAGACAGGAAGCCGATCCCATATTGTTGGGAAAAGGCTAGGCAGGTGACGATGAGAAGGTCATGTTTTTAATTCTTTGAAAGAAGGAAAAGAAAGAAAAAATATGTTTATTTGCGGTAAACATGACGTAGAGCAAAATACACAAATACAAAAAAGACGAGTTGGGGGAAAGTATGCGTCACATCCACGCATAACATCCACGAACCTATGCGAGACAGAGCCCCAGCGCTGGTTTTCAGCGACAGCCGGCGTTGACGTGATGACGTCAACCAGTGCAGCATACAAAAATTAAAAATAACAAAAAAATAAGAAGTAGCAGAATAGTAAGGTCTTGGCCAGAAACTCGAACTTTTGCAGGCCGTCAAAGAAAGACAAGTTGCACGTGCTAACTAGGAAACACAAAATCAATACCTATAAAGGAAAAAGTGGAGACTAGAAATTTACTTCTAGTTTCACTAAAGAATTTGAAGGGTTTTAGCAACGTCTTGCTTCTGTATAGCAGCATTTATTAACTTTGTAGTTCCTAAAGCTATTTAATCCTCTTTTTTAATCTTTTGTGCAGCAAAAGGTTTTATTGTTTTATTTTAGATATTATTTATGCCTCTGTACAGCTTCTAATACAGCTGTAAGCATAATACAAAAGTGTATGCCTGATGTAAGCATTAATTATGGCTTAAGCTATTATAAAGCATTTTAAAATTCTTTAATACAGCTTCATGTTTATAACGACCATTCATATGCGTAACAACTGTTTAACTGTGTACACTGGTGCTGTTTTAATGCTAGCTGTTTAAAAGCGTTTCATCGTGATATTGTATAGTCTTTATCTGTACAAACATATTCTGAGAAGAATTTTAACAAGCAATAAGTCCTATAACCAGCATCAAATCCAGCCTCTTATAGTTTGAGCACCATACGTGTTTTTTTGTTTTTATTCGTAATAAACCGAAAACCGTGTGGTGCAAAACGAACTGAAAAATTACAATTAAATATTAATATGGATAATCTACCACTTTTGAAATATGAATTTTGGCTGATACTCTGTAACATATTTGAAATGATGTACCAACCAGTCGTCGTCAGCATAGAGGTACTTCGGTGTAGAAAAACCAAAGAATGTAATGAGCTATTTGGAAGATTTTGGCACTGAAATGCAAGAACAAGGCTGAGGGTATAAAATTAGAACAAAAAGAAATTAAGGTTCAGATAAGATGTTTTATTTACCAAAATACCGAATCCGAAAACGTTTAAAAATATACATTACAAACTCAATGAACGATGTTCTAATCAAGCTCTACAGCCTAAACATATTTTCAAATCCTTTTTAATGCGTTTACCAAACTAAAAGAATTACAAAGAATGTAGCAAATGCGGAATGCCTAAAGTTTTTAATTATGTTTACGCCATTTGCTTCCTATTTCGATAAAATAATTTTTTTAAAGATTATATGATTGTTAATACTGCTTTAAAAAGGATTTCAACCTATGGTATTGACAGGCCGCTACAACAAAATTATCATAATGACTAAAACTGAACATTTCTTCGTAAAACCAACAAATTTCGTAAAAATATGTTACAATTCTATAGCTTTTTATAATATTTTTGTACCAAAAAGTTCTTTGTTACGAGGGCTCATGAATTATTTTATGCAATTATACACACACTTTTACAGTAAACTGATACTTGCAACCCCAATTTACTCTTACAAAAAAAAAAAAACAAGAGTTCAAATTTTAACCATAGCACTTATATTTTTTTGTCAGAACAGTTATCACACACCATGTTCTTTTACAGCACGTGTTACTATTACAAATAAAACTATTTTTCTTTCTTTCTTACAGATTTTTTTATTATTATACTAAAATAAAGTTTAAATAACATTTATAAATGTTTTTATTTTGCTCTTGTAATGAGACAAGCTGCTAAGAACCGCACCTAAGATATGCGCTGCTTAAACCAGCTTAAACCGGTTTTCTCAGGTCATATAATGCGTTTATCCTTTCGGTAGGTACCAATATAATGGTGCTAAAATGCCATTCTAAAACTAAAGTCTGTGCAATTTGGGGCCCAAATTAGCTTTACAAGAGATGTATAGCGGTTTATAATACCTAATTTTAGACTTCTTATAAAGCTTTGAGAATACGCGAATGTTGTTATCCGTCCATGATAAAACTATTTTGAGCTATAAAATGATGGGAGAAGGGAAAAAGTGGTTGAAGAAAACAAAATCAAAATCGGTTCATCCGTTCGGGAGCTACGGTGCCACAGACACACACACACACACACACGCACACACCCCCCACACACAGACACGTCAAACTTATAAAGGCTCCCACAGACAGGCGCGACACGACAGCGCTACACAAAGGCGCTGCTCGTTGCGCGACGCGCGGTGCCTTGGTGCCGGGCGTTGCGTCGCGCCAGTGTGTACGAGCCTTGACACCCCGTCGTTTTTGCTGTAGAACTATTGCATTTCTCATTGAAACAATGCCAAGTAGGTATCTACTAGTAGTAGATTGTCACACATAGTAGAAAAATCACCATAACAAGAATTGTTATTCCAAAGTAAGCCTTTGGAGTTACCTACTTATATACCTACCCTGTATATATAGTGTGTGGTTTTACCGAAACACCATACGAAGCATGTTTCACGATCAGCAGTCAATTATCAGAAAACGACATAGGTAAAGCTACGGAATAAGATACCCAGTAGGATTCTAATTTACGCTCTTTTATAAACGTAAATGTTTAAATGAAAATTACATTATTTATTTGCAATAAAACCATTGTAGCGGTATCTAACATCGTATTTTTACACAGGAAGAACATCAGGTCTTACAAGATTAATACACGTCTCACAATCAATAAAAACACAGATTAATCAAGCCGTATCGCATCGGCTATCAAAATTTAAAGTAGTTAATAAAAGGTGTTTACATTATTTATATACTTGCGTTATAAAACGATAAATTAAGAAATCTATTTCCCGTGCTGCCGACAAAACGTTATAGTTTAATCGTAACAGCCGCATAATAAAATTAGGATAAAACTCATTGGTTCGAACGCCAGCTTCGAATTTTCAAATTTGGAACGAGCACGGCCATCTTCCAAATTGCCGCCATAAACGCGATAATTGGATCAGCTCATTGGCCAGTAGCTAACTGAAACCAATTTTTAATGGCGACTCTTTTATTGTGTCGATTTTTAACGATTTAAATAAAAAATAACGTTTGTTTTTATAAGCTGTGATGAATGGTTCGATACATCATTTTCAATGTGGTTGGTAGGTACACCTCTAAACACACATTTACGTACATACCTGATACCTACTGTTGATCCCTATACTCATTAGCATACATTTATTTATAATGACAGCTTCATGATATTTTTGCCCTTTTGGCAAAGTCTAGCCTCAAGCAGGTACCTCTTATCTAAAATTATAACTACCTACCAAACAACCAAATTGAAAATGACAACATGACAATTCGGCGAAGGTAAACATTTACCTTCGCCGAATTGTCATGTTGATTAATAGCACGTATTTCATTGTAATTTAAAAATTAGATTTAACCTGAAACCTATAGGATAAGATAACGTAATTAATAACGACAAAAAAAAGTAACAAGACAAACGATAGCATAAACAACAAAATTCTATTCTCAGTACAAAAGCGACAATAAATTATAACACTGGCCATGGCCGCAAGCTCATTTCGTTCGTAAAGCCAAAAAGGCTCGGAAAAAATGAAGCGTTCGAAATTTAATTTATTCAAAATTGAAACGTCACGGCACACAAAGGCGCGCGGCTCACAATGGCGCAGTGCCGCGCGCCCGAGCCACACTGTTAACACGAAAATTAAATGCTGATATCACAATTAATCAAGGGCCCATATTAATAATTGGCTATTCACTACGCCGTGAGGTGTCAAATTATATTGCTCAATTAACCGCTCGTAGAATAGAATAGGGCGTGTTTGGCTGTTTGTAAAATACAACACACATTTCCTATTGTGAATCTCTGGTACGAACATTTGTATGGAGTTGTTCAAGAACATGAAATATTAGTTTGTTATGAAGAGGATCTACACAAACATTATTATAAACGGAGAAAGTTTCGAATTGAGTTTGTTACGGTAATTTCTAAAATGTCTGAAACGATTTCATAAACGCTAGAAATTGGAAAGTTCATGAATACTGAATGTTAACTAAGTGTCTACGGTGTTCTAAAAACATCCTTGTTAGAATGCCGTTAACAAGAGACAAATTACATAATTTATTATGAACCGATACATACCTTATTTATTTTAAGGAAAAATTACAGAATATTAAGTAAAAATGAAGATTCTTTGACACTTTATGTAAAGACTTCTAACCAGACTATAATATGGGATTATCCTTATAAGTATTCATAGTCAAGCTGTTAAATATTTGTTTATGGAAATATTTGCTGATAAACAAACTCGTTAATCATGGTCTCTTTAATTTTGTTTCCGTTAAATTTTAATTAGAATGAGATCATTAGATTTCTAAGAAATAGTTCCTGATTATGTCCGGTGGTGTGGCTTTTGTCTTGTCCTTTTAAACCTAGTATTTTAACTTACCAAAAGCCCATAAGAGTAACAGCACCTATTGTGCTGAAATTTGCTGATCTGCCTTAGATCAAACTAATCCTAAAGCAATTTATGTCAATGAGACATCTGATTAAATGCACTCAGCATAGGAATTGATGTTGGTACTTCGGCATACCTACTCTAAACACCCTGAACAACGTAGGTGAAGCAACTCCAATCCTACAGTCACACTGAATATGCGCTGTGCTATGTGCTACTAACTGATGAACCCTTTACAACAGCATCATAATGTCAGAATAACCATCTAGGTATGTCAGCGCAAATCGTTTTTTTTTGTTTTTGTTTGTGTTATCAATACCCACCCGTGTTCCTTCAGTTGCCTGTGCGCCAGGGACACGGTAACTGTTTCGAACAATCCGCGACCCCGGCAAGCATCGGCCCTATCGGACCCCGTCAATTATGCTGACATTTCTTCCAGGCGCGCGTGGAACACAACGCGCCGTCGACCCGGGCCTGGTCCTTATGTCAGCGCAAATCCTAAGGCGATTAGGATATTAATCAAAAGTGTAAATTAATGATGAATGAACCGTGAAGAAATGAATGAATGAATGATATTATTTTATTTCTGTAAATTGACTTTATCAAACACTTTTACACGGCAAAACAAACGGTGCAATACGTAAAGCTAATCCATTTAAATGCTATTTACCATCGATGATTTATCTTCAATAGATGTAACAGATATTTAGATAAGGTTTTAATCTTAGTAAAAGAGATCAAAGGTGCTTTGTGTGAAGTGTAGACTGTGGTAGGCGGTCTTTACTCACCAAAAAGGTATGAACGAATATCCGGTCCTAGATCTTTTTGAGGAATTAAATGGTTGGGCAGCGAAATTGGTAAACCCCAAAACACCTAATGGAACTATTAGTAAAGAAAGAAAGACAACACGTTTATTTGCGGTAATCATGACGCAAAGAACAAAAACAAACACAAAAAGAACAAGCCAGTCTTACTGAATCTTACATCCTTAAATGGATTTGGTACGTTTTCAACTACTGCGCCAGAATAAAGTCCAAGTTATCAGATTAGTAAGGTGTTGGTGTGGAGAACGGCGACCCAGAATTGGCCGTAGGAGCGTAATCAGAGCACGAGCCTGGAGGTACAAGGCAGCAGGGAAGAGTTGAATGCGGGAGCCCGAAGCCCGGGTAAAGTGGCGTGCAATGGAGGAGACCTACACTCAGCATTTGGTGGATATGGGTTAAAAAAGAGAGAATAGTGAACATAACGTAACATGACGCCTGTGTTCCTCGAAGGGTTAGGCAGAGTTGCACATACAGGGTGGCAGGTACATCGACGCGCAACTTGTTACCATAGATTCAGCACATGATTCTGAAACTCCTGCGTGGAAAATTTTCGTCGATTATTTAAAAAAGGAATAGCTGATTTTTTTTTTCATACATTTTGACCGCGTAGTTAGTGCACTTTATATGAAACAGCAGGATTCTTTTTTGATAACCGACGAAACATTTCTACGCTAGGGGGTCTGGAATCATGTGCTGAATTCATGTTTACAGTTTGCACGTCGATGTCCCTGTCTCCTTGTATAGTACATCCACATTTCGCCAGTTATGTTTAAGTCCCATATAACAGGGGTGAGCCTATGGCTATAAACCGGCCACGATATCAGACTCCGGACTGCTATTGAAAAAATCCAATAATTTGCAAGAACCCCATAAAAAATTACCCGACCCGGGTATCGAACCTAGGTGCTCAGTAGCAGCGCTTGCGACCACTAGAATGAGGCGGGCAGAAGAGAATCAGCTTAAACAACAAACCGACACACAAACCTTGTTCCTTACTATTCTTATTTGAAATGATCCTTACAGGATTAAGTTGAAAACGTTGTAGAACTTAGTACAGGTAACCAATGAGAAAGTGATCCGTTTACGCGTAAAAAAGGGATATTTTAATAACATGTAATACATTAATAGCAGAAAATATATTATAATCTAAACGAACGTCTCCTTCACTTGGATGGTCGCGGTACCTTTTAGGGATGTAGCGTGGTGAGTTACGTGGTATCGGTAACGATATATCGGCGACACTATTCGCTCTGTAGCTTTTTGATTTCGTCATGAACTTTCAACTAAAAGGCAATATATAGCAAACGTGGGTTTATATTGTGAAACTGTGAAAAGATTGGTTGTAACGTGGTATTGGCGAATGCTGATCTCATATTGACTGACTCGAAATATATCGGAAGAAGAAAACTTTTTGCTCCGGCCCCAGGTAAGAAGGGCGTATTTTGAGGATCAATATTCTTAAAGAATAGCAACATAACAACAACAACAACAATAACAACCTTGTCGGTAATTATATTTTCGAGCCGTTTGGGGTTGAAACCCTCGGGCCGTGGGGTCCGAGTGCCCATGTTTTGTTCAAGGAAATCTCCAAACGCCTATTTAACACTTCCCGTGACCCAAGGGCTGGCTTTTACCTTGGCCAGAGGCTAAGCATTGCTGTACAACGTGGCAATGCCGCCAGTCTCTTGGGTACATTACCAGTCGACAGCGATGCGGAGGAATTTTTTGACGCCATTTTTTTGTTTGTTAATAGTTTTAGTCAGGTTAGGTTAATTAATTAGATGTAAGTTGTTATTTATGTACATATAATTTCAATTCTGAATAAATAAATGTTTTCATAAAAATAAAAATAAACTAAGTATTCTTAATAAGTATTCTTAAAATATTCTTATTCTCAATGTGCTTTAAAGTAGATCTATGGATGGACAATTTACTAAATTGATTGATAATGTAGTTATGTAACCTGAGATCTTCAAAGAGAAATTGAGTAATAAGTGACATTGAGATCCATTCATTTGACGCAATAATTTACCAAACAGGGCCCCAATTCTGTATGGTAATTATTATTCCCCGCGTAATCTTACCACGTGTAAACCACGTCAATATCGTGTCTTGTAGAAACGGTTTCGGCCATTGTATCATAGAGATAATGTTATTAGCAGATGTCGTGGTTAGATAAGGAATTGACGCGGTTTCGAGGTAATGAATCGTTAACTGGTCATAGTGAATTAGTGCCCAGGTTAAACATAATTTATCACACAAGAGATTTCGGAAACGGTTACATACATTTCATCTTTAAAAATGACAACAGTCGATATCGTTTATCGACACCAACCACATCACTGTAATAGGGTTTGGACAGGGGCAATTCGAATGATTATTTACGGTCGATATATTTTTAGGTTTAGTGAGGAAATTATTTCATTCTAGATCGTATTAACGCGCCCGCGCCGCGCCGCTCCGCTTATGACGAGGCACCGGCCAGATCCTGATACGGCCATTAATATTATTTTATTCGTGTCAAACAAGAAAAGCTACCGTTAAAGGGTATTAGGAATATTTAAAATTTAACGACCCGACCTGTGATCTTCAATGGAATTATACTTTTATGAGGTTACGCTGAGTTTACTTAAAACGTTAAAACCTCTTTTTAAATGAAACGTTTTTCAATTTGGTTCGATTTTTTGATGTTGTTAAAATGAAATTAATGTCTAGAAGTGTCGTTGCTAGCTGGTTATTAAATTATAGAGTAAGTAGTTGCCCCTGACTTAGAATTATTCAATTCAGTAAGATGTTAGAAGATAAATTCCAAGTCAAATAAAAGCTATTATTTCGTCGCTTCTTTGAAAATGTTTCAGCTGGTAATTTTCAGATTCAGTCCGAAGTCAATTAATTTCCTTTGGATATTTTTAAGAAGTTAATAATGTCAGAATCATACCTGCAAAGGTCATATCGAAAAGAGAAACATACATCAAGAACATAGAAGAATTACCCCCTGCTCTATAGCAAGACCTTTTTCGCTAAGTTATTGCTCAATTCCCTTAAGTGAAATAACTTATTACAGAAAGCACTTCCCTCAGTTAACTGAACGTAATTTACAAAGGTGGAATTAAAAGCCTTATATATTAAATTCCATCTTTTAAAGTTTAAGATCCTAAAGCCAGCGCGGGACTGGTATATACAATTGTTTCATCACGATCAGATGTTCTCCAAAATGGTCCATCACTACAAAAACAAGAATCATAATCCATGTTTATGTCATACCATATTCGTGTTAACCCATAAAACATGTCGGTGAAAAGCCTTGGATTTCTATAGGACAAAAAAGAATGAATGCAAAAATGAACAATACAAAGCTGTTGGCTGCAGTGCAGTGAAACGAAACGTTGCACTGTGCAAACTGTGCTATAATGGAGAAAACTGACGAAATATTTCATATTTTATTTTATCTTTAGGTAATAAAATCTGTGAGCTTTTAGTAATAATTGAAATACTTTTCAAGTCTTCATGAAAATAAGGTTTTTTACAGCAAAACTTGTTTTGTAGCAGTTCCTTTGTGATATTTGGATAACTCCAGAAAATACTTTTCAGGAAAGTTTTCAGTGCGAGCTTTCTTTCGTAACACTCAAAAATAAGGATTTCAGCAGACTTTAATTTATTAATAAAACAATTGAACTTTGAAATGTAGTTTTCCCAGGCATAAGTCAAAAGTTTCTGACAAATGTTTGATTTTAAGTCACTAAGCAATTCTATTAAAAACGGACCCATCTCGTGTAATTAAGATAAGATCTGTCACAGGAGCTAGCACGACATTTTTTATGTTTTTATAGTCGTTTACGTATAGATTAGAATTTGCTTTATTGCTTGTTCGCGTGTCTGTAGTCAGCCATCTTGGTTTCACGCATTCCTTGCTTGCGTCTATTTAGAGGTTCGACTCGTCGCTGCGATTTTTCGAAAATTGTTTCTGGAGATAATAATAGAGTGTGAATCAATAATTGCAGGTTTTGGAAATCGAAAACTTTTGCTGAAGGTATATTTTAGGGTTGTCGTGTTTGAATTGTGATTGCGTGATTTTAATGATGTTATGGATCGGTTCAACAAAACAATAACTAGTTGGTAAGTTTTACTTGTTAAAATAATAAACAATATTTCATTTTTTTCATAAAAAACTTGTTCTTCACACGTTATAAAAAAATATTACGTGACAAATAACATGCTTTAAATACTAAATCTCAATTCTGATCCTATCCTTGTTTTAAGTCAACTCCTGTCCCATAAATAAAATAAAAGCTGCTTCATGAAACTACACCTTAACTAGGTTCAGCTATTAAAATATTTCAATGAATTCAACATTAAGTTTCTAATTAGTCTAGTGTTGCTCGCTCAACTTATTTATCTCCAGTAGAAATTAATAATAATTAATGTTTCCTATAGTTTCTATTACGAGAAGTAGAACTAAACTGACGAAGTATTTAACATCATAACACCATCGACATTCCTTCGATACGCAGCCATGAAGATAACTAATTTTTAACACTCTAAAATATTTCTCCTCTTATTGATTGCGTATTAATAATATTTTTCTAGTTTTCAATAGAATGCCAAGTAAATTAAATTTCCAATGGGACCTCTTAATTAGATAGATATACGATCTCAAAAGAGGCTTGATTAGTATGAATTACCATAGATTTAAAATAACTCGGAGTGTGGACCCAATCGAATCCGCGGGGTGTATGTAGGGCTGGCATAAGAGACACTGGTATGGTGATTTTAATTAGGATACAGAAAACCTTTAAAAAGGTCTAATAGGACAAATTATATGACGGGAATTCATTTAAGGAATATCAAATAAATGTTTGTTAAGAACTTAATTAAATCCATGATTTTCTAAAAGAGTCTTATTGATGTGTTTTAAATAGTAGATTGTTATACAAGGGGCTAAAATGACACATTATGTACGAGGTAGTTTTACTCCCGAGCTTTAGCGAGGGAGTAAATAGAAACCGGGTTATAATGGGTTTAACGCCGTGTGTTACACTGTGCTTTTAACTACGATTGCGAGAAAATAAAATAATCCAATACAATATTAAATAGTTGTTTTTTTATTTCTTCTGTAGCCGCAACGCAATACACTCATTCTACAGAAGAGATGGCCGCTTTTAGTTCCATTTTCCAAAATATAATGTTCTTCTTTTTTATGGAACAGTAATAAGTTGTCTTTGTCTTTATTCATGATTAATTAACTTATGAATAAAGACTTTTTCGTTTTTGTAGACTCGTTGGTAACAAGCAAAAAAAGGAAACTTTTCCCCTAGAGGAAAATATGCTATTTTATCCCCGCTCTGGTACGCTACAATGACGGACTTTTTTATCAAAAGGAGTGACAAAAATTATTTAGCCACTGTTTTAGCAAATAATTGTTTAATTGTAGAACAGGTATCCTAAATTATTATATCAGGTGCTGTTCTACAAACAATGAAACACTTAATATCGTGTTCAGCGAGTCCTGTTGTTAGTACGTTACAGGAAGTGATGGACGGTACTGAAGGTGCAAAACTCATAGTTAAATTCTAAGCCGACTTTATCTAGATTTCCATCGACACCTCGAGAAGAAGAATAAAAGTTTAGCATAACCATTAATTTTAATATTCATTGCATTGATATGAATAGAGTTTAGCTAAAACACTTCCGTATATTCCCGGTATCGACAACTGGCAGCCCTCTGTGTAACGAACTATCGATAACATTATTAATTAATTGAATATTCGATATTCTCATTATGAATTTTAACGCGGCGCGTTAATGAGCTCGAACACGTAACGATTTGTCTTCGTTATGGACATCCACGCTTAGATGACCACGTATTTAATTAAAATTGAATAAATTACCCAGTGATTTACTGTAAATTAAGTTGGTGATATGAAAAAAAGATGTTTCTTCACAGTTTATTTTTAAATTATTGGGAATGCTGTCGAAATTGGTTATACTATAGCATCACGTTTGTATTCCCCATAGGGTTGGGCAGAGGTGTATCTATATTACACCAACATTTCGCCAGTTATGTTTAAGCCCCATGTAATAGGGGGCGAGCCTAGTGCCATCAACCGGCCACGAATCCAGACTCCGGGTTGCTACTGAGAAATTCCAGATAGAAAAACCCAATAACACTTTGCCCGATTTGGTAATTGAACCCAAGACCTCATAGTCAGCAGTAGCCCTTGCGACCATTACATCAACGAGCCATTTTGTCGTTTTTGCTGTTTTCGATATTGCTGTTTTCTTTATTGCTGTTTTCGTGATTGTTGCTTACGATTACAATGATGTTAGTGTAGACAGACCACGGCTTATTTTAATTTAATATTTGAATTGTTTTTGTCTCTTTATTACGGACGCTTTTAACGTTCTGCATCGTTCTCACATGCATAATTTCAACATGAATGATGTAACCAATATTTTGTAACCATATTTTGACTTAAAAGAGTGTCCATGGAGTTTCTTGCCCGTTCTTCTCCATAGGTACCTACTACGCTTTGGAATGGGCAACTAGCTTCATCTTTCTGACAGACCGACCCCTTGACAATTCAAAAGTGCCTGTAATTGGTTTATTTGAAATAAATGCTTTGAGTTTTTGAGACGTAATAATTTGCAAAAAAATATAACGTTTTATGATTCAAAGCGTTAATATTTAAAACTGGAATTGTAATTTGTTACAATGATTTATCACTCAAAGGCTCTAAATTCAAGCAATTACAATGTCAATGTGTATAATTTAAAAATTCCAGAGGTACCTCACTGTGTATTTCCTAACAGGTAGGTATTATTCCATCAATCTGCCTAGACTACATATGTTGGGGTCAGCTTCCAGTCTAGCCAGTTGCAGCTGAGTACCAGTATTTTACATGGCGCAAATGCCTATCTGACTTCCACAACCCAGTTACTGGATAACACGATACCCTTTGGTAAGACTGGTTGTTAAATATTTGGGGTTCTGACTACCCGTAACGACGGTCAAAGATCTACGAATGAACGCTAGGACCAACGGCTTTACGTGCTTTCCGAGGCACGGTCTCGACATACAGGGTGGCAGGGTTATCGATGCGCACCCTGTTACCATGGATTCAGGATATGATTCTGAAACTACCTACGTTGAAATTTCTCGTCAGTTATTTAAAAAAAAATTGCTGTTCCATACATTTTGATCGCGTAGACATTGCACTTTTCTATGAAACAGCAGATATTTTTTTTGGTAACCGACGCAAAATTCCCATCCTCCCTAGTGTAGAAATTTTTCGTCAGTTATCAATCGGTGGTCTAGAATCATGTGCTGAATTCATGGTTTCAGTTTGTCGATGCCTCCGCCACCTTGTACAATGGATGGTCACCCATCCCCGAACCGACCGCGGCAAGTATAGCTTAACCTTCGATCGATCCGTGCGGCTATTATTATTTAAATACAAGCCCCTAGGTATTATTATGAAAGATAATTCCAGAAAGAGCTTCACTTAAAACAATTTATTTATTGATTAATGTTAATTTTAGCCGGCAAAGGCTTTAACAGACTTAAAAAGTTAATCCTATGATTTCAACATATCGCACTTTAAAAACTATTAGTAAGTTTGACCAAGTACCTACTTATAATACGTAATAATATATTAGCTAGGTGTTAATAGGGTCACAACGGTAAAAACACGAAAACTAAAAATATAAAATAATAACTAATGGCGTCGACGGCTTAAACTCGTGAAAAATTACTGATCATTTTTATATCGGCTCCACTTAAAAGAAACAGTATGACAATTCATTTTGTAGGTACCCCTATTGGAATGGAGATTAATATTTTTGACACCTCTGTAGGTTTTCTTACCTATGGTTTTTTTTTCAAAGAAGTTTTTAAGATATTGTTTACATTATGAAGATACATCGGTCGTTGTTAAAAGATGTGGTTCTGCACCAAAAAGAGTGCCTATTACGTAGCTCATATGTTGGCTCTTGTAAAACACTAACTAATTAATAATTAATTCTATAATTGGTTGACGAAAATAAATAATTTGAGCAAATATAATGTTTCTTTATCATATTTTATTTATTTACACAATTTATAAATTTACAAAAATTTTAGGCATAACGGCTAAGCTGAGCGCGCACTGCGATTTTAATCGTTGCAAATCGCAAAAGAAAATTATTTATTAAGCGAATTCTCAAGCGATTTTTTACCACAGTGCGCGGACTCTAGTATATTTGTAATGTTCACAGATTTCCGATTATTATCCGCAACGATTAAAATTCGAAGTGAGCGCTTGGTCTTTAGGCTCTTTTCATAAACTAAAAATATCGCACATCTCTGACTAGTATATTGTTATCTATAGAGTACTTACCCACCCGCACGTCCCCGCCCCAGTGCGGGAATGCAAAGTAAAAAGCATGCTATTTCACTGCATTGTGAACCCAAAAAGGGTGCAATAACAGTCACTTTTAGAGCAATTTTTTTTTCTTTTAATGTATTTTCCATTGATTTTAGTGTTATCTGTGGTAGAGCCTGCTGTGGTGTATACCCCGCCTATTTATGTCAGTGTTTGGGCGCCATATTTACGATATTATTTCGTGTGTTTTTGATAAAACTGCATGACTTTAGATAAAGTAGTCTATGAAACTGCACACAACTAAGTTTTAAATTACTAATGTGTATTTGTTGGTTTTGTGATGGCGACTCAGTGAAAATGCAGTATCTACGGGATCAAGTAAGAAGTCTTAGATTCTAAGGTAAGTTGAAAATGAACGCCAATTAATTGGTGTGTACGGAATGGTTGGCGAGAAATGCTAGAAGGATTGTTGGCGAAACAATAGCCAGGTTGGTGGACGACCTACAGAAGATCGCGGGGAAAACATGAATGAGATTCGCATAGACCAGGGAAACATGGCACATAAGGGAGGAGGCCTATAATCATCAGTGAATGGAACAAGGCTAAGATGATGATGAATAGATGTAAAATAATTTGATGTAAACCATAGTAACATAACTATTAGTACGCAAGTATGTTATACAACTTTATTATTACCGCTCTAAATATCGAAATCAATGACAATTTATTTCTTCTTTTACAAACGAAGGCTGCCAAAGAATAAACAGGCGAAGTATTAACTGCATTATTTGTTACAAGAAACATATATCTTATGCCATTTGAATAGATTTCTATATGTATAAATATTAATTTGAGCAGGCTAACGGCCGGCCCGAATTCGTTTATAGGCAGTAAATCTTTCGTACTTGTCCAATGTCACTTGGAATGAGAGTATATGTTATTTAATGCCTTCAGAATTAACATATTAACATATTTTAACACTTATTGATTGTATTCTTATTTGTTTTTAGATTTACAAGCTCGAGTTAGGGATGTGCCGGCTATAAATTATCATTTCGTTTTCCTATTTTGATGAATGTATTCTCTATCAATGGCAGTTTTACAACGGGTTTTAATAATGACATCTTAATTTTTTTTTTCTTTAATGTTGCGAGTATATTTGTTCAGGTTACGAAATTAAGCAGAATGCGGCGTTTACAAATAATCTTTTTCATTGATAAATAGCCAAGGTGTGGTGCGTATGACGAAATGAATGAATGAGTAAAAAAATCGCTAAAATTCTAAGTTGACAACTATTTTAAGTTATTCTCTCGCAGGTGTGGCTCATTCATTCAAATCAATCGCACCTTTTTGATGTGATTAATTTACCAAATACATTTAAAGAAGGTAATAAATCAAAATCTCATATGAAATAAGCTACTGCTTCGCGGCTTTGTTTACAAGGTTGTTGGACACAATTAATACTGCGCTGCCTTTACGGCGTAACACCATAGGTATTATAATGGAAAATATTAAGGAAAATCTTTGTTCAAGGTGAAGAAGTATTTTCCGTGACTTTAAGATTACTTGAAGTTTTTTTCACACATATCTTACGTATATTCCCTGGCATTCAATTCGAATTGTTCGGGTTACAAGTCAGTTTACTCAAACAACCCTTCAAAATATTAATAAAATTCGAATAAACTAGAGGCAAACAACTAACGCTGTTATTATGGATATATTTTATTCACACCGTTCAATTAGCCATTCAAAATAACCCGCTCGGGACCAGGCAATCATAAAATTGAAAGACTATCGTCTGGCCGCGTGTCATTACTCACAGGCGTTTCCATACGGATGGCACGTTCGCTACGAGAGCCCTTTCTTATATTTATAAAGCTGTCAATTCCGAAGTCATTTCGGGTTAGAGTGGAAAGAAGCGCAGATGCGCGGATGGTCGTAACTCAAGAAAAAACGTTGTTGAGTCGGTGCCGGCGCGGGAAAGGCTCGGCCCGCATTAAATTATTATGATTTATGTGTTTTAGCGAAGCCAGCTCGCCTCCTTAATTATATGTGAAGGTTTAACGAACAAAACCTGATCGGTTTGGTGCGCTTCGATTTAGTTAGAGTCTACTAATGTCTCTATTGTGGCCGTGGTTGTGGGGACTGCTTTAAAATTATTGTGCCTTGAATATAGTCTGAGGCTCTTGTTCAATATAGTCTGAGGCTCTTTTTGAATATAGTCTGAGGCTCTTGTTGAATATAGTCTGAGGCACTTGTTGAATATAGTCTGAGGCTCTTGTTGAATATAGTCTCAGGCTCTTGTTGAATATAGTCTGAGGCTCTTGTTGAATATAGTCTCAGGCTCTTGTTGAATATAGTCTGAGGCTCTTGTTGAATATAGTCTGAGGCTCTTGTTGAATATAGTCTGAGGCTCTTGTTAAATATAGTCTGAGGCTCTTGTTGAATCAGCTATCATACGAACAGAGATGTCAGCTCTCTTTTGGTTTATTTATGTCGGTTTTGTTAAAAGCTTTTTGTATGTTTGAATGTCGTTCTATTTCGAAAATGACGCCAGATATATATTATTTTATTTGCGTACAGTCAAACGCATGCAAAAACATGAATGTTAACAAGAAAATAGAATTGATTCTAGTTTCCCTTACCAAAAGGTAGTTTCGTATAGAGAAGAATTGGTAAAAAACTCCATAGTTCTGATGTCTATGGTACTTGGTATGTCATTCCAGATACCATAGATGGCCAACCAAACCCCATAACAGGAATCAATGAGAATAGCTGTTGAGTAGATTGAATATCTTAACAATGTTTGCAACGTTCGCTGTGTCAATAATGAAATTTTTCCCGTGGACAAAGCCGCGGGTACTGCTACTTTAGTTGCCATTTCAAAAGCCAATTAAAATCAAAACTGTTAATTTCTCTCTCTTCCTCAATTTCGACAGTAGTTTTCTGTCCATCGCCAGTCTACGTATGCATCCAAGATTATACTGTTCCTAGTCAACATTTCTAGAATTTAGCTACTCGGCTATCTATAGTCCGGGCACGTTTGTAGAAATATCACAAAAGGAAACATTGACATTGGTTGTGTTGTGTGATGCTTGCGAGATCTCATACATACTGAATCTAGAATCTAGGCAGCGCGCGTGCAACTCATCAATACAAGACATCTGTCCAGTTTTGTTGCATGCCTTTTGGCAGTGGGTTACTGTACACACATCATCACGCTTGTTTTCCTCGAAGGGTTGGGCAGAGGTGTACAGTACAATTATTTTCTTAATCCTCGGGAATCATCGCATTTCCGAATACAAACGGATGCTAATATCCATGTCCATCAATTATTAGATTTATCGTGTACAATAATTTGAATTCAGAACTAAGTACTTTATTGTTGTGTTTTGTTTTGATGGAAAAAAACAATAAAGTACTTAGCTCTAAATTCAAATTATTGTACACGATAAATCTAATAATTGATGGATATGGATATTAGCATTCGTTTGTATTCGGAAATGCGATGAGTCCCGAGGGACATTAAGAAAATAGTTGTACTGTACCTATAGTACACCCATGTTACGCCGTTGGCTTTGGGTTACTATAATTTATTCATGCACACTTTAGGATTTTCTATACCGGCACATAAAATGGCAATCGATCGCAATCCGAATCATTTTGAAGGATATTGCTATTCCATTGCTTCATAAGTTCGAAAAGTTTATCTGCTCCACAACGTAACTGACGCAATGAATTTTGTCGAACTGTCAAAATGAAACCCATTCCTACTGTTAGTGTGTTACGCAATTATCCCTTTGGGTCACTAATTTCATAGCCATTTGAAATGTGATGTTGTGTTTTTGATACAACATTAAATCCATCGGACAAATGTTTGCCTTGATATTTTACTTATCGGTCCCTATCAATGAAGTAAATAAATGACTAACATCCTGATTTCAAATTCTAATGGAGTATTTTAAGACTTTTTCAAAATTGTACAATCACCTTGCGACAACGTTGAGCACATTAGAGTTTGGTCAGTTTGTCAAATAATGTACTCTATCTGGCTGCCTTTTCGCTTGGGTTCTATCTGTACCTTTCTTTTTTGTCATGTGGGTTCCTCATGGATGTCCTCCACCCTGAATTGGGTGGAGGGGTTTGTCAGACTCTTACTGACAAAAACCACACGGTGTTCTGCTGCTACCTTTCACCGGGGTACTGGACCTATAACTACTTATGTCTTTGATGAGTGAGAGAAGATTCTAAGCCTTACTGTAGTCACGGTATTCCTGTTCATAGGCCCACTGTACCAGTTAAAGAGTCGCAGACATTCCACCCAGTCGGTCAGTAGCTGTAACAATACCGTTTTCAATTGCTTTGCCACCAGCACCATCAGTGTGGCAACACAATGCACCCATTACCAGACATGCTGTATGATTGATTGGCCGTCTCTAATGCTGTGACGTCATTTGTCAGTATCGACACGCTTTTGGTTTATTATGATGTTATTAGGTTATTAGTAATTACTATCTCCATGTTGGTTGTTATAAAATATGCTTTTCATTTGTTTTGTAGATGTTAACAATAGTTTATGATTATTTAATAAAAATCTTATCTAATTCTATGTATTTATAAATTATTTAAATAAACCTATTACAGAAACTTTTGAATTATCAAGGGGTCGGTTGGTCAGAAAGATGAAGCTAGTTGCCCATTCCAAAGCGTAGTAGGTACCTATGGAGAAGAACGGGCAAGAAACTCCACGGACAGTTTTTTAAATCAAAATATGTTTACAAAATATTGGTTACATCATTCATGTTGAAATTATGTATGTCAGAACGATGCAGAACGTTAGAAACCTTTCCTCTCCCTATTTCCTCCTCTCTCTGTGTGTTCAGGCTTAGATTTTAGTAGAATTATCTACCACTGAAAAGCTGTTCCATTATTGCTGAAAGTTTAACCATCATCTCAGTTTACCTATGAGTACTGTGCTGTGCCAGCTAAATACTCATTGTCAAATAATAATGGTAATAATATAATCAAATAATAATCATAATAATAAATAATCAAATAATAATCATAATAATAAATAATCAAATAATAATCATAATAATAAATAATCAAATAGTAATCATAATAATAAATAATCAAATAATAAATAAGTCAACTAATAAGATCATTAGCGTTAGCTCGACGATTAAAATACTGTTACAATGGATTCATCTGATCATGAACAGCGTCTGTTCAAAAGAAAATTCTAAGATCTACTAAAAATCAATCTGCATAGCCTTTTCCCAACAACATTGGGATCGGCTTCCAGTCTAACCGGATGCAGTTGCATACCAGTATTTTACATGAAGCGTCTGCTTATCTGACCTCCACAACCCAGTTACTGGGTAACACGATACTCCTTGGTAAGGCTGGTTGTCAGACTTTTAGGGCTTTTGACAACTCGTAACGACTGTCAAAGTTCTACGAATGACAACCCTTCACTACTCCACCCTTTTGCGTTCACAGTAGGTAAGTTAATTTGTATTTAGGTACTTAGAAGGTAACAATAACATTGTTGTAACATAAATTGTATGCAAGTAATTTCAAACTGCAGCTAGCCGTGTGACAATATGTGTTATACATTGTCATTTCATTTGCTTTTAGGGTTCCTCATATTAGAATACATTCTTGAAGCAGGAAGTTTTATGGCCGCCATCTTGTTTTTCCGGAAAATATTTGCCATGTTGGTTTAGTGGTCGCTACTGCTGAGCACGAGGTCCTGGGTTCGATTTCCGGGTCGGCCAAAGTGTTATTGGGTTTTTCTATCTGGAATTTCTTCGTAGCAGCCCGGAATCTGGATTTGTAATAATAATAAATCATTTATTTGCATAAAACATGGTCTAATATGGTGTTCAAATATAATTAAAATGGTACAAACATGTTTAGCTAGGATAGCACATACCATGCAAAATATCCGGGTTTTTTTAAATGTTACAACGTTCATCCACATTTCTATCCATAAATTCTTTTAAACTATAGAAGCTACACTCATTCATCCACTTATACTTTATCTTAAACAATCTAGTTTTGAATGTTTAGTGTCCAGTTGATGGGATTAGGCTCGCCTTCTATTTATTACATGGGACTTAAACATAACAGGCGTAATGTCTGTGTACGATAGGTACACCTCTGCCTAACCCTTTAGCGAATATAGTGATGTTATGTATATATTTTACGAATGGCTTCTCGATGCCCAAAGCAATTGGCTAAATCAATTTGATGTGACAATCGACAATAATCAGCTTCATCAAGCTAAACGTATGTACTTAACATTTCAATGAAGAAAAGCCCTGCAGGGTAATTGGGTAACACCACAATTGCAATACATTTCATTTTGACAATTCAACAACATACGCTGCGTTATTTAAGTTGTCAAGCAAACGCATTTTTTAAACAGATGAGGCAATGGATTAGGAATGTTCTTCAAATCTTTTCGGATTGTGATAGAAAGTTTGACGCAATTGGTGTGCTGGTGTTTGAATTTTCATTTTATTTCCACAACTTTACAGCTGCTGGCCGAAGTTTATACTCTAAAATCAGTTATCTAGTTTTATATTTCACTGATTTCAAGTGAGCAAAACAGATTTTAATTATCTCAAAACTACAATCATAATTTAATTCGAATAAAAATGTTCATATTCATTATATGGAACTGTGTAACCAAAAAAGTAATTATTTGACTACTTCACATTGTAACGATACTAAACATTTCTAAAAATTACAACGCATTTTATGTAAATGCATATACTCTAAGTAAAATGTGATAATAATAACCTTCTTACCTGTCAATCCGATTCGCCATGCCACAATCAAGTGGAAATTCTGTGTGCTCACCGCGATTTACGTGCGGATGCAGTCCATGCTAAAATGAACTTTAAAACACTTAAATTTAAATTCTGAATTTGAATGAAAACTTTGAACCATATGTGGAAGATATTATAAGCTTTATGGGTGCAAAAATAAGGTTGGTTTTATGTTGTCTGTCAGTCATGTGTACCGTCAGATAGAAATCTCCCGCGAGCCGGTGACCGCGCGTTATAATGACGTTGTCGGTAAAGAAGTCATTATTCATTTTTTTAATACAGTGTTTTGTTGAAACGACATTTTCACTAGCGTAATCACGATTTGTACAGGCAATATATCAAGGTAATAAAAGGCACATTATTACCGAGCGGTTACTGTTGATGGTTTTCAATTTGATGTCTTCATCGACGTGTTGTTTTATACGATCGCTCAATCAGTGAGTAAATTAAACTTGAAATTATTGCCGCAAATGAGGGAAGACGGTTTGATTGACGATTTTTTTGCTGATATACGTGTTTAAATCAACACGTTTTTAATGTAACTCGTGAATAAACAGATGCTTGGTTTAATTATGGAAACGGTTTGCATAGCAACGGATAAAGTATCCGGTAGCTGTTTAATTGAGTTCGTAGTTGGAAAAACTTTAAAATTGTATAATATTTTTTTTCTTAAAATGTGTTCAGAATTATCATTGCAGATGTTCATGTTGTATTAAAACCATTTCAACAGTCAAGATTATTATAACTGAACCATCCCTTTATAAAACACGACGCAAAACATAATTTTAATTGTACGTCAGAACACAAAAACGTAATCTCCACAATCCGCGATACATTGCGGGTGCTATACTAAAACTTTCTCATTTCATAAACGGAAAACTGTAAGATGTAACTCACGAATACAATGTAAGGGAACCGCAGCAAATAATAGTTTCCGACTGTACGTTTGAGTTACGACAACATACTTCAGGAATACCAACATCCTTTTTCATACACTCCTATAAACCGTCAAACAATTTCGGACCTTATTCTTTGACTTATAAGAGTTGGTGTAAACTTTTCTAGTGTTAAAGCTTAGTTGGCAAGGTGCGTAAACCCGCTGAAATAGCGCCTGCGATGGCTCAATCAATGGCGAACGACTGTGGGTGTTTTAGACGTGTCGTCAGTAAAACAATTTCGCTTTACAATGTTCGAGTCGAGCTGCATTCTTGTTCGCGGTTTTTTGCGACGACTGTACTTTTTGTTTCGCGTTTTATTTGTGTGGAGAGAATGTTATTATCGTCCTTATTGTTGGTGGATTAAGAGGTTTGTATGAGTTTGATGGTCTTTTCGTTGACGGATCAATGTTATTTCTTTTGATCCTCCTTTTCCGGACATTGCACTGCTGTTATTGCAAGGACATTGTTGCTCAGGCAGGTCGAGGAAAATGTTTTAGATTTTGCTCAAATAAGGAAGAAAATGGGAAAGACTTTTACCCAGCAGAGAAACAATTAGAGTCAAAGAAAACAGTGGATTATTCATGTCACCAGTCTCCAGTTCCAAGCATAGTCTTCGTAGATCTCGTGCAAGTGCCAAATGATAAATATTTTATTACACAAGTGACTTCGAAATATAGATAGTGTCTGCTGATAATGATTGAAACAGTGTATGACTTGTATGAATATGTGCTCCAGTTCATATATTACAAAAGTGAGCATAAATTATGATAGATTGCTACAATCGCAAGTGATTTTACTTACTCAGTTCTTGCAAATTGCGCTCCGTAATATATACGGCTGATGTTAATATTACCTGCATAATTTGGTGAAATAAATAAACTATTTGATTCGACGATCAAGGTGATTTCTTCTTCATCTTCGCGTCGCTCTTGACTGAGTGGTCGTGGTCACGATGAATTGTGTCCAAGGTGATTTGACTTACAATTCATTCGGAAGTGCAGAGGTTAATTTTAAACTTATAGTCCAGTTGAATGGACGCTTTAAATAATAAAGAAAATCTGCTTGCCAAACGATGTTCAATTGATAGGAAGACCAAGTTACGGCCTCTTTCTAGACACCTTTTTGATTTCCTTGCAGTAAGACTTGTTTATTAAAAAAGTCGCCTGTGTTTTTAATTGCACGTTGAAATGATCCTACTTCTCTATCATTATCGGTGGTTGTAGCGGTATCTAAAATCGCCACATGCGAGCTACACGTCACACTGACGTCACGCTAAATCCTGCATCGCGCAAGCAGAGTTTACCGCGCAACTAGCATATATAAAACATCCCGACATCATCCGTTGGGCAGTTGCCCACCAGATACGACACCAGTCTGGTCGGAGGATCCTCCCTTTTCCATAGAGTAAGAGTGAGCTTTACACCCTGTTCCTCATACCTCTATATGGTTATCCACGAATGATCCTTGGATCATCATGATCAAAGGCTTTAAAGCCGCGGGTGGGCCTTATTTGGTGGAGTATATTTCTCCAACGTGAACTATTTCCGGTTAGTTCTCTCCAATTTCTCACTTCTTAAATCTTTGTTTACGCCATTCACCCATCTGAGCTTGGGCCGTCATCGACTTCTGGTTTACTATCAAGTAAACGTTTGGGTGGTCAGGTCTTGTCCATTCTCGCGACATGTCCTGCCCGTCGCAGACGTCCTATTTTGGTTGGTTTTAATTACATTAGGCTTGTCGTACATCTCGTAGAGCTCTGGGTTGTACCGCGATCGCCCTTGCTCGTTTTCCAGCACTGCATCGAATATGCGCCTGAGGATTTTCCGTTCAAATGCTGATAGAGAGTTATAGTATTTTTTGATGATCCTTAAATTGGAGAATTTAACTTAGTTCAGACGGAATGGCGTTTTACTGTCTCGCAAATATCAGCCTATGCGTCGATGTCTGTACTATGTACTTGGGCCAAACTGGCCATCAGTCCCAATGCCGCTTCCTCATCACCAGGGCCATGGCACCAATATGTTTACATACTGGTCCCAATTGGCGTTCATTTGATCATGATCGATTGAACATTTATATATTAAATATTCTTGTTTAGTAAGTGATTTACGATTACTATGCGATTACTATAATCATAGAATTGAATTTAATTGATCAGCCAAGGTGAGAAAGATTTACATTTTTATGTGTTTGGTTAGATAAGTAGTTATTTACTTCTTATGTATACGTGTTTAAGTACTGGATATTAGATTGGATTATAATTTATATTCACGTGTTAATTATAGTGATTTTAATCAACACTGTTTTAATCAGGCTCGATACGAGTTCTTTTAATAATTATTCATAGATGTTTGCAAATGTTTTTTAAGAAAAACTTAATTAATTTGTTGATTTCTTCACACGGTTTCTTTAGCAAGGCACCAGAGCTCACATATTTTTTGGTATTCATACACAAACACATACAGCAGCACAGATATATTGACGCATTACGAAAGCTGGGCCGCGTGAAGGAAGTGGCCTAGCCACTCTGGGGTACAAGGAAAATGCCAAGTTTTCCAAACACCGACAAAATTATCACGCAATGATTTTATTCCACGGCCTTCGTCTAACAATACACTGAATAAAGTTAGAGCTACAGTTACCTAGGTAAATTGATCAATCGGTAAGTTATCGGAAATTTGAGATACCGTTCTCTCCAGATGAAGATTTTCCGACTCCGGCAAGTAATTCCACTCCTTAACTATACGCACAATTGAAATTGAAATTGGTTATTGAAATAATTGATTTACATAAATATTTACAAAATAGATCCTTAAACTAGAGGTAGGTAAAAATAATTGGATTCAACCTGAACTAGGAATAAACCTGTATCTCAGGTATCTCACTCAACTGCTAATAGGTATGTATTATCTAAAAAACAAATAGTAAATAATATATCTACTACCTACTCGTATATTATGGTTGAATTCAAATTGAGAAAGATAGTAAGTGTGCAATTTTTTTGCAGCATCGTAAGACATTACGAATTAAAACAAAAATGAAAAAAAATAAAACTACTACTACTATGATGAATTAATTTTTCGGGAATAATGTATTCCCAAAACGTTTTAAGATAGCTTAATGTAAATGCCCATAAAGGCTCCCTCAGACAGGCGCGACGCGACAGCGCGACACCAAGGCGCTGCTCGTCGTGCGACGAGCGGTGTCTTTGAGTCGCGCTGTCGCGTCGCGCCTGTTTGTAGGAGCCTTAATATGGCCAGTACAAAACACGGAATGGGTATGCTATATGGCTATAGTCTATCTTAGGTACCGCAGATATCGAGTTAATCTATTGCAGAAGTTTATTATATTATATTTATTAAGTATCGATGGTATTATAGTTACTTATATCATAATAAGCTTCGTCATCTGAGGATCGTTAATCAATCTCCTTCCCTAGAATGTATAAAGTGTATGTCCGCGCAATTGCGCCTGCGCCTCTTACTGCAATCAAATAGATAGATTAGATATTATATCGAAGTAACTTGATGTGCATCACGGCTCCGTTCGTGTTTAATTTAATAAATTATCCGGGATTAAAGTACCTTCAGTACAGTTTTCTAGGCCTTGTGTTTATACGCCTACCAGAGAAGTACCTATTTTACTACCAAAAAATTCGTAATACTCACCAAATTGTGTCCACCAAAATGGATAAATGCTCACCAAATTTTGTTTCATAAAGTATTGTAGAAATTAACCTATTTTCTTTTTTATTTATAAGGCGTAGTCGACGGAGCCCCGCTCGGCGGGGCTCCTACTTCAGGGTGGTTTAAAAAAAAATAACCACCACTAACCACTTCTAACCTAACCTGTCAGAGTCGGGGTGCCCCAAGTCCCGAGCTCGCTTCGCTCGCTCTTGCATCCTATCCCACCCTTGCATTTTGAAGCAAACTTCTTTTTGGTGAGCAACTTATACAAGATTTAGTGAGCATTTATCCATTTTGGTAGGCAAAAAGAATATAAATACAACACGTACTATTACGTACGTATTCTGATGAGTGTATAATTATTTTGGAACTTAAAACGTTGTTCTTTAGGCACCTCGGTATAGAGTGGGTTTATTTTATTTGAAGTTAACATATTTTACTTGGTACTTAGTCTTAGGGTCTAAAAATATTTTGGTGAGCATTTAAATTGTAGCCTTTTTCTAGGTATCAATTTCCACTTCAGCCAATTTTCTTGGTTCATTTGTTTAGTTAGCTAAACATACCAAATATATTCAGATTATTTTTACATTTTTCATTTAAAATTAGATACAATCTCAGGAAATATTTCAAGTGAAACTGTAATATACCTTCACGTGATCTTTGATTCAGTTTGGCTTGAAATATTAGTGTTAAGTATAATAAAGTGTGTCTTAAATAATATGCCAATCTTATCAGACAGCAAAAGCAGGTGAGCAGGGAGTGGTGGTGGTCATGTGTTTATTTATTTATTTTTGTTATAAGGAAACACTAGATAAATTCCCAAGGAATAAATAATTCTTGGAGTAACAAGTGAGTAACTATTTGCTAAGAAGAGCTGGATTTCCAAGTTATACTATTTTGGATCCCCTCCAGGATTATGAAGGATTTTAAATCATTTTCCATTCTCATGAAAATATGAAGTTTAAACCCAAAACATACTTAATCTCATCAAACCCCATAGAACTCCAGAATACAATAAATACCTAATTACTTGGTACGTAGGGTAGTCACAACAGTACGTAGAGTCCAGTGAAGTCGTTAATCAAGCTCGTGTAGAGTCGGTGCGGCGCGGGCGCAGCTCTATCGTGTGATTATACTTAATAGAGACCGGCGGCCCAGATATCTTACTTAGAGTAGGGTGAGGTGAATTGTTGTTGGCTGTGGACACGATATTATTTAAATAATATTTTGTAATATGATGATGATTGTAAGAGAAACCCTACTTTTAGAAGAATGTCGAGCTAATGATCTCTACAATGTATACCCCCTTGTTAGTGATTGTTAAGTCATCCTTGAAGGTGGTTGTCCTACCCTATACCCACTAACCTGGATTTTAACATCACATCGTTGATTATCATGATTCCAAATTAAAAACTTGAACCTAGGACTAAAGACAAAAGGGAAAGGAATTTGATAACTCAACACCTTGGTAGCTGCTGAGCCAATTCCATAATCCAGATTTAAAATCCCGAATAAAATCAAAGGACTCTTTAAAATATTGGTATATTTTAATTAAATATAAGGAATAAATTGTTATGTTTTAAGTATTGATATAATTATGACAAAGAAGGGTATTAAACCCACACTCGACTAACAACAACTTAATCCAAAACTACCCACGTTACAAGATACATGAACCGCATCACCTCCCCCACATTCCCGGCGCAGCGGGGCGCTTGCGCAGCAGGACGCCTCGTTATTAGCACCTCCATGTTCAAAGCGCGAGCCGACACTCCCCCCTTCGCTTCGTCCCACCTCACACCCGCAGGCACGCAACTGACAGTAAGTGAAATAGTTTTTAATTTTTTAAACTTGGATTTTGGTTTTTGGTTCCTCATCAGTAAGTCTATTGTTGTTGAGTTTTAGATTCTGGTAACGTCTTGTTGGAAATATATTGCGTTGATATCGTTTTAAGAAGTTGAGACTAGCTATGTCTGTAAAAAGGCTTTGCCCCCAAGTCCTTGTTAGAGTTGACAGAAAGGACATGTAAAATCCTGAGTACATACTTGCATGCATGCACTTTCTTTAGGAAATGCTATGCAAGCTAGAACATTAGATGAAGAAGTCAAAGGCAGTAAATCATCGGTCAATAGGTACTTATGTTAACTAACATTAATTGGCTTTTAGTAAGTCTTCCATCAACAATTGCAACTATTTCCTTCTTCATTATTTTGACTCCTTAGCCGTGTTTTACATAAACTTAAGACTTACGACAACTTAAGTTGGAACCACTTAAGTTTATGTAAAACACGGCTAAGGAGTCAAAATAATGGAGCCTTTAATAAAACTATAACCTTTACAAGTTACTTTATTAAGCTTTTGTACTTTTTCGCAATTCACTTAAATCCAATTACAGTGGAGCTGTAAAATGTACAATTGCACATAATAAAATAAAATAATAGTTGATATTCTCCAAGTATGTGCAGAAGGCTCACTTTTAAACAACTTATGAGGATTAATTGGTTTCTGAAAGGCTCTTTCGCCATGTTGTCAAATCTGATTGGTTCGTTATTAGTGTAAAAACAGCAAAAATTTGATAACATCACGCCTGTATTCCCTGAAGGGTTAGGCAGAGGTGCAATTATAGTACACCCACATTTCTTCAGTTATGTTTAAGTCCCATGTAATAGAGGCGAGCCAACTGCCATCAACCGGACATAAATCAAAACTCCTGGCTGCTAAAAAAAATTCAGATTGTTCCAGGTGGTGGATTCCACTTTGACCGACCCGGGAATCGAACCCAGGACTTCATGCTCAGCGGTAGCGCTTGCGACCACTAGACCAATGAGGCAGTTGGGCCAAAAATAGTTGGTGGTTAGACTAGGCTAGGAGAACGGGGGCTCGATTTAGATCATGAGCTGTGGGTGGATACAAATTAATTTCTAAATAATTTAATTCACGCCACGGGCCACGACTTATTAGTTCAGTTGCAACTCTTGGCAAAATTGGAAATATCGTATAACGTGCAGAGGTTACATGAGATTCTTAACCAGCACCCTAATTGCGTAGAATAGAATAGAATATAATACTCTTTGCGTATCACACTATCTGTCATAATCTGAATCATTTTGAAGCCTACTAATAGCTACTATCTAATCTATTGCTTCATACGAGTATGTTCGAAAAATTTGTCTGGTCAACAACGTAAATAACGCAATGATTGTTGTTGAACTGTCAAAATGAAAGCCATTCCTACTGTTAGTATGTTAGGCGATTACCCCGCTGAGCATTGCTGTTAAATCTGTTTTTGAGAAAGGGTTGCTTACAAACTTGAAGACAAAGGTAGTGTATTTTGATCTAGTCTTCAGCTAGTACTACACTACATGGGTCTTCTGAATTTATTTGTGTCGTGAAGCCCATCGCGTGCGCACACCGGGCGCCTCGGAACTCAAGCGCAGGCCGCTGATTGGTCGGCCAGCCTGCCCGCCCAGTTCACACGACGATGCGCACAAAACAATGAACACAGAAACCAGCAACCACACATTAATTAACCAAAAAAATAGACCCCTGATAGAAATTGTAGCATAATTGTAGGAATTATTAAAATTACCTTTCAAAAGCACTCTTTCGGATTTAATTATAAAGTGGGTAGTTATTTAGAATGGTCATTACGAATAGATTTCGTGTAAAAACGCAATTAAAGATGTCGTTGTTCTATGAATGGAGTGAATGAATTAATTTTCTTGGATAATTGTATGCAAAGTTTAGTTCTACTTTCACCGGTCTGTTTAATGAATGAAGAGTAGACCTTTATAATTCGAAATTATTACTCCTGAACAAATGCTAAGTAAAAAATAATAATTAAATATCTATCTGTTTAGTTTAGATTCAAATCCAATACTCTTTATATCTTAAAATATTTTTGACATGGTTGTGAGCGTTGATGTCTAATGTTCGAGTGATTGAAATATTCAAACAAGAGGCAAATTTTTTACAATAATTCTGACAATAGTTTTGATTCTTGTGTTCATTAGTTGAAGGTCAGTAATCGTGTATCACTGGTGTTTCTCGGTATCGGAATTCACAGGAGCTAGCCTCACTATTCTCCGCAAGGACTAATTAGGAGCATGTTCTTGCTACACTAGTTTTAAGACTCATAAAAACAGGTACACTTTACAATAATTTCATAACATAACGGCACACCTTTAAGCCTCAAAAAGGTAGGCAGAGGTGTAGGTAATTAGGTATTGAACACATATTTCCATTTATGTTTAAGTCCTATATAAGAGGAGGTGCGGCTATTGCCACAAACCAGGCACGAAATTCTGACTCCAGGCTGCTAATGCGAAATTTCTAATGGATAAATAAACTCAATAGCACTTTGGAACCAAACCCAGGAACCTAATTACTATCACAATCTGAATCATTTTGAAGCCTATTGCTAATTCATTGCTTCATATGTTCGAAAAATTTGTCTGCTCAAGAACGTAAATAACGCAATGAATGTTGTTGAACTGTCAAAATCAAACCCATTCCTACTGTTAGTGTGTTACGTAACTACCCCGCAGGACCCCGACGTCGGCGTCGCCGTCCTCATAATTTTTTTTTTCTTTTTTGCAATGGTAGCTCGTAGTTTTGACCACTGAGGGTCGTGGCTACTTAACCGGACTGTCCTGTGGGTGCCTTTAGGATTTTGCTCAAAAAAGCCTCCAGCCAGAAGCGGAATTTTTAATACTAAACTTATAATTTAAATAACCGCACGCTAAGGGGGGTGCCCCCTGTGGGGTACGGACCTCGGCTTAGGGCGTCACTGAGAGAGGGCAGCGATTGGGGACAGGCTGGATCGAGAGGTTTATAATTTCATGATTATTATTCGGGGAATTTAAAGCTACAGGCTGCTCAGATACGGCGCGGGCTGAGGCCTCATCGGACTGGGCCGTCCTCATCAGTTGCGATTGCGACTTTTATACCAACGACTCAATGCATATGTAGCACGAAAAAAGTAACAATAAAGGCTCGTAGCGGCGCCTTTGTGTAGTGCTGTCGCGTAGCGCCTGTCTTTGGGAGCCTGAAGTCATAACAAGAACAGTACCAGTCGTACCCAATGATATTAAAAATAAAAAGAGGTAGGTAAGTTATAAACACTTCACAAGTGGCACATCAAAACTTGGCTAATTAGCCTAGTTACGTATCGTCTTGTCTCTTTTTCGCTTCCGATAATTACGACATGCTGTCCTACTTCCACCTGTCATCTAATAGAATTACATTGTGCCGTTTTTGAAGATGTAATGTTGGGTAGGTAACCCATCTACCTCTTTTTACTCATAATACAATTCAAAACTCGAACTGAAAGCATTTATTTCAATGAAGTAAACCATTTACAGGCACTATTGAATTATCATAGCTCGTAGCAGTCAGACGTAGTAAAGTCAAGAAAATAAATTATTCATTAAATTGACTATCAACTTAAATTGCTCGTATATTCAAATCAAGACTGTCGTTCTTTGACAGTTGTTAGAAATGGCTATAATCCGGCAAATTGACGAAGTGTATCAATTTAATAAACAATTAATTTCCTTTTTCTTTTCTTTTTCGTAACACGTTCGTGTCGCATCAGATACAGAACGTAAATAATAACGGTTTACTTGAGCGCAGGCGTGCAAGTGTTGCCGCAAATTAAAAAGTTTACATTTAATCGTACGTAACTATTAGTACTGGTTTGGAATTTAATGGTATGTGTTAATAACTGTTGTTTAATGATTACATAAGTATCTTTTGTGTTTGTTACTTTGGTACTTACATGTTATTTTTATTTTTATTCCTGCACTACATTAACTATGTGAAGTATTATTGTAACTTAACAATTCGGTACTTAGTTAGATCCTGGTTGATTAAGAGGGCTCTTCCCGGTCCATCTATCGTCAATTCGAGCATGATTTAAAAGCTTGTTTTTTCATCCAACGCAATGTTTGTAAAAGAGGCAAGAGTGAGAACGCGATAATATCAAACGAAAATTGGCGCGCAAAGATTTCACAAAACTTGTTCCAGGAAATACGTGTTTTTGAAAAAGCCTTACCAGTTTTTGGATAAAAAGGTTTGTCATTTAGAATCTCCATTACATGTGCGAGGTTTCTGTGAAGATTTTTTTTTACTTTTATAATTTATGAGTAGGTTATGAATGGCCAAAGTTCAGGTAATATTTGTGCAAAAAGCGTATTTTTGGAGGCTTATTCTGAATTTGTTTCTCCTAAATTTGATTTTTTATTTGCATAGAAACCTAGATAAAGTGCACAAGATACGTATTAGTTCAAAAATTTCAATGAAAGTTGTGTTACAACGCTATAATCACGTACGAGCGTTTGTATGAAAAGTATGACGGGTTCGCCGCTCTTAAAGTCTTGAATCCCGCGTAATGAGACACAATGATTATTATCTATTGTGTCTCGCTCGATATCGCGACCTCGGGACTCAAAGAATTAAACAAAACACAAACAGACCTGTTAAAGATAATGATGGACATCCAGACTATTCCAGACCACGACTGTTAAGTCTGGATCTAAATAAGATAAATAAACATGTCTAAGGTAAAGTACATTTTAGAGTTCACTAGTACTAGGCAACACTGGATTACTAAAATGAGAAATATACAAGAGCATCTACAAAAACGTAGCCTTTATCTTTAATTACGCTGAATCATTTAATTACATCCATTCCACCTTTATAACCGACATAAATAACCCATATTCAAAACATATCAATAACTAACAAAGGAAAATGGAATAATAGTGAAACATAACTGTAGCACGCCCACAAACAACTACCAACCCTAATTAAATACACACATGTGCACATACAAGCACACACATAAGCTAACAACACACACACACAAAACACACCGACGCACACAACTTATTAACACATCAAGTCGGTGCAACGGGACTTTGGAGAATTATTATTTAGCCGCTTAATAATGGAGTCATCATTTCGTCCATGACAGCTTCACACCTTGAGACGTAAGGCGAATTGACTCTCTTTATTATACTCTCGGGCTATTTTGTTTTTTTTTGTTATTTTTTTTATTCACTCCATGTTGGGTTTACGAGCGCGCTTTGTGAACGCACCGCCGCGAGAGAGGTGTTAAAGAGACCACGATATAAGAAGATAATCTAAATTGTTATACAGCTTTAATGAATTGAACGTAAAAATAATTAAGATAATGAACTAAGTTTAACGATTTGTTAAGAATGGTCGACAAGTTAAAAGATAATAATTTGATGCAGCAATAATGCTATTGTTGTTATTGATTCGGATTGAGATTTCGATAACTGTGTTGTACGTTTTTTCTGTTCTTTATTAAGAGTTTTTACGTTTCATTATGGTAGATCAGTGTTTTTTTTTATTACGTTATTTTATTTTAATGATAATCTTCTTAATAGAAACAACTTGTTAGTAACCTCTTACAAATCTTTTATTTGTCATTAAAATTGTCTTTAAATCTATGTCTCTAGATTTTGTGGTAGCAATCCTGCGGGGTAATTGCATAACACACTGACAGTAGGAATGGCTTTCATTTTGACAGTTCAACAACATTCATTGCGTTATTTACGTTGTTGAGCAGACAAATTTTTCGAACATATGATGCAATGGATTAGCAATATCCTTCAAAATGATTCAGATTCTGATTGATAGTGTGTTACGCAATTAGGGATTTCGGATAGTGTTCGTCTCTTTTGGTTGATTTACGTTTTGCTAACATTTTTGTAACGAGTTCCGGTCCTAGATCTTTTTGAGGAATTAAATTGATAGGGAAGTGAAATTGGTAAAACCCAAAGCATCGTCTCACAATCGCAGTCACAGACTGATCTGTTTGTACTCAGGTTATCCAAGACCAACCGCTAAAGGTGAGAATAGAGTTGAGGGAAAATTAGCACCCACCTTCACCCAACTTCGTTCAGAGAAAATGATCAATCGACTCCGGACCCAAGTATGCCGCTGCAAGCACTATCTAACGAAATGAGTGTCCAAAGGGTCCATACACCTGCATTTCTGAGGACCTAACAAACGCCACTAATGCGGCGATTGGCATGGTCACCTACTGGGCCCAACTCACGTAATATTCTCGTCCTAATGCTAACTATCCTAACTTAATATTATAAAAGCGAAAGCAAATTTCTTTGTTTGTTACGCTTTCACGCTAAAACGGCTGAACGAATTTTGCTGAAATTTAGTACATGGTATTTGGTACATAGCTAGACCATGCCCTGGAGAAGGACATAGGCTACTTTTCATCCTTTTTTTGTAATTTTTTTTTTTTTTTGGGTGGTAAATCTTCAAATGACCTCCCGCTCTGGGCGGAGCGGAAGGGCGTGTCAGACTCTTACTGACTAAAATCCACCCGTGTTCCTTTAGTTGCCCGTGCGCCAGGGCCACGGAAACCCTTTCGAACAATCCGCGACCCCGGCAGGCATCGGCCCTATCGGACCCCGTCAATTGTCCTGGATCATAGACCGAATAAAAAAAAGACAAAAAACAAAAAAATACATAAGTCTACATGGCCACTTTTGAAACGTCAGAAGCTAAGTGCGGGTGAGTCGCGGGCATCAGCTAGTAATTAAATATTTTTACTTTTGCCATCGACTCGAAAAGCAGAAGAAGAAGAAGAAGTAAGTTTCAAGTAGGAAGATTTGTGTCAAAACGTCAGTCGAAAAGTGACAATTTTTCATTGTGAAGTGTCACGATAAAGACGCGAAAGAACTTAATTCGCTACTTTACTAATGCTACTGTAAATCAGTCTTTAGAATTTAGATAGAATAAATAATATTATACCTAAATATTGTACTAGCGACCCGCCCGGCACCCCTGCTTTACACGGTTTTTACGACTACGAAGATTTTTGACATTTCTTTATTGTTATATAATTTTATTATTAATGTAGGTATGCTACATATAATCCTACCGGATTTTTTTTTTTAAGTTATGGTGATAACCTTTCATAATTTTCACGTTTTCTACGAATCAGCAGTTTTTTTAGGTTTCCGTACCCAAAGGGTAAAACGGGACCCTATTATCAAGACTCCGCTGTCCGTCCGTCTGTCTATCCGTCTGTCACCAGGCTGTATCTCATGAACCGTGATAATTAGACAGTTGAAATTTTCACAGATGATGTATTTTTGTTGCCGCTATAACAACAAATACTATAAAACAGCATAAAATAAATATTAAAGGGGGCTCGCATACAACAGACATGATTTTTTTGCCGATTTTATAGATAATGGTACGGAAACCTTCATGCGCGAGTCCGACTTGCACTTGGCCGGTTTTTTATTAATTTTTTGATAACCGACGGAAGATTTATACTCTAGTCTAGACTCATGTGCTGGGTTCATGGTTTTAGTTCGCGCGTCGATGTCCTGCCACCCTGTAGATATAGATGCGCTTAAATAATTACTTGTCTTATATATTCTCTTCATTTGATAAACAGGAATATCGAAAACTGTTCCCCTTCTAACATCTGCCACATATTTCAGTTATGTTTTACGGTGTTGTTTATGGCTACAGTAATGGCCGTCTGCCACAATAGGATTCTTAGGTTCGTATGGGATCGACATTTGGCCATATGCTGAGAATTTTAGACGCTAATCATAGTTAAACAACAGTGAAAATTATAGATTCTTAAGGCAGGCTGAACTGGAATCAGCGTTAACGCTAGGAAGCAGAACAAACATAAAAACCACGAAGGAGAAAACTAGAGAAGAGAGAGACGAGAGAAGAAAGAGAGAAAGGAGAGAGAGAGAGAGAGACTAATAATGATTGTTACTAATAATGATTGGTTAGTGATATGTAGGTAATGATTTTACATAATTCTAATCTTTAAGTACAGTCGAGCGCACGTCGGTTGTAAAATGTTGACTTTGCTTAGTGTAGTACGGAGTTTTAAAAGAGGGTAGTTTATACTGGTTTTGTTTCCACTGAAATGCGGCCTAATGTACCACAGCATCAAGCGCATTATACAACTACACTACACATAAATGTAAGCAGCATAGATCAACAAAAGCTACGGCTATTTCACAGCTCATATCTCAAGTAGACTATCGAGCACAATAATCTTACCACATCAATACACTGTATACAAGATTTCACGCCTCCTCCAAACATTTTTATCTTCTAATTTATGCCCGAAGGTGCTCGAAGCTGCCCGAAGTTCTCCGAAGTTGTCCGAAGGCGTTCCGAGCGGCTAATCGGTTCAATTGTTGGATTCAATAAGGCACCGCGCGCTATCGAAGATCGTTATAATATATTGTGATTCAACGTCGCGTTTCTTTGTCAACTTTATGTTATTAGCCGACGATTTGTTAGGCTTTCAACTACGTTAGCTGGTCGAGGGATTTGTATGTATAATGTCAGTAACTTTATAATGGTTAATGTTAGTTCGAAGGTAGTACAGAGAGTTCTTTTGAGGTAAAGTCTAAACGCTTTGTTTGAACTGTTTTTGAGTCAGGAAACACAAGATGTTCGGCGTTTATATAAGAAGGTATATTCTAGTTTTTGATACAAAATAGTTCTGAAATCTTCAGCAGTGGCTTTCTAATATATTTGCGAATTGGTGGAGAATAAGAAAGACAACTAGCGGAGTCACAAGAGAGTCGTGGTCTTTGATTTCGCGCCAAGGAAATTGAACAAGCGAGTCTGAATCAGAACTGAAGATTTCACGTGTTCTATAGAACCTACTCGCATAACAAAGGTATTTTTTCTGTAACATAAAGTCCTTATTGTTAAATTGAAAGTAGAGCGACCGCAAAGGAAGCTGAAACAAGTTGTTAAATTATATCAAAATCTATTCAGCAATTTTCGAGATCACCAGACATAGGTGTAATGTAATATACTTACAAGCCACCATTAAACCTTGTTTTATAATAATTTTATTAAGTCATTGAAGCAGTAATTGAGCATAATTACAAGCGGTTACGATGGATTAGACAAGTCTTGAAAGTAACTAGCTAAGCACCAATCTAGTTATGTCTGTTGGTGAGAAAACCAGTTGGAATATTAATAACTGGCTACAAGCGTATCGTTAGGTTTCACTTATCAAAATTAATAAAATAAATCTGCTGGTTGGTACCAGTAGCGAAGGGTCAATTTTTGTAAGAGGTAAGCCGGAGTACATATATGTACTCCGGCTAAACTAAGACAAATAATATAATCACATTAAAGATATTATCTTTAATGTGATTAAACTATTTGTCTATAGAATACTGACTGCCATTTTTCAAAGGGAAGCCGGTAGGAATCGAGTTGTATGGAACCTTCGCCACTGGTTGGTACAAGGTCAGACACTTCTTCATTTTGGGCCGTCAAATTTAATTAATACACTGTCGAGCCATCGACACGACGCGCGACGGAGGAGAGTAAATCAAAACACAAAATAGTAGAAATAATACTTTACTGAGCGACTGCCTATCTGACCTTCGCAACCCATTTTCTGGGTAACACAATACCCCTTGGCAAGATTGTTTTTCAGACTTTTGGGGATCTGACTACCCGTAACGACTGTCAAAGATCTAGGAATGACAGCGTGTACCAACAGCTTCACGTGCTTTCTGAGACACGGAGGGGTAATTAATGGTCACCCATCTACGAACTGACCACGGCAAGCGTGGCTTTACCCTCGGTTGACTTGTGTGGCTGATATTATTTAGCCACGAGCCCCGATGAAACGTTGCTATGCCTTAGATATAATGTTATTATAAAGTTTTTTTTATCAAAATTATGTTTGACTAAAGGCTCCCGCAGACAGGCACGACGCGTCAGCGTGACGCGAGGCTTGTAGAACAATTTCCATGAATTTTTCATAGAAATTGTTCTACTAGAATCGCGTCGCGCCTTTTTGCTGGGGAGCCTTAATTCGTCATTATGCACTGAAGTGTAGTTAGTATATATTTGTTTTTAATTATGAAACTTGTTCTTAAAGTAATACAATTTTAGATTTTAATTTGTATTATACTTCATGTAGAAATAGAAGTCAGAAACCCGAAAGTCTGACAACCAGTCTTATCAAGGGGTATCATACTACCCAGTAACTGGGTTGTGGAGGTCAGATAGGCAGTCGCTCCATGTAAAATGCTGGTACTCAGCTGCATCCGGTTAGACTGGAAGCTGACCCCAACATAGTTGGGGAAAGGCTAGGCAGAAAACGATGAAGATGATGTAGAGTTACTAAAAGTGAGTTGCGTTTGTTTTACTTAAGCTTTCGCATTATAGATGTTTCTATTGAATGTCTAATAGACGGTGTAGGGTAAAAATTACTTCCAGTTGAAAAAACAAAGTTAAAACATTAACTTTTTTCCCACTAATTACATTGATTAACGATAATTAACCTCCAATATGTACTTAACACCGCATTAATTAAAGATCACTCGCTTCATTTGCATCAATTAACATTATTAACATACCCAATTTCAGTAAAACATTCTTTAACATTAGGTACACTTTATGTGGGAACTCTTGCAGCCTTACAAACAAATTGAACATCTACATACATATTTATACCAACTTATTATCCATTTATTTATAACAGCTATCATCATATTAATATTAATAATTTATTTTCCATCTTCATGTAAATTGCTTTCCAATATCTAACGTCAAACAGGATTGAGAAGTGATTCGAGAACCTACTATACACGTACAAATTCTAACAGAATAAATGGGACATCAAAATTGTATGCTTATTCCCCGTATGGGCTTAATACAAAAATGGTTAATACAAACGTTATGTCATTACATTATGACGTGTCGTGTGGACGATTTTTATTGCGCCAGCGCCGAAAGGTTTCTGATTATGTCATTATTTATAGTGATGGAGAAAGTGTGGTGTTGACGGTGACCTATGACTCTGGGCTATAAGTTAGGATGATGTCTGTACATTATGTACGCTGACAAATTAACTAAGAACATGTTTTGCAATGAGATTGAGAGGTTTTGTTTGATGTGGTGTTGATGGGTTTATTCAAAGTTAGGTAATTTATACTAATACGAAATATTTTTAAGTCGGTGACACTGAACGGGATCAGCCTTGAAACCGCACGTTTAAGACCCACCTGCACCGCCAATCACTGAACACGTTTAGCGCTAAACGAGTTTTACACATCATGCTGTCTCTGTCATCTTCAAAGATTTGACAGAAATAGTATTATGTTTTAAATTCGTTTAGCGCTAAACGTGTTTAGCGATTGGCGGTGCAAGTGGGCCTAAATCGCGTTCAAGAGCTGTCAATTTCAATATTCCGTAACAATGATGACAGTGACAGCTCTTGAACGCGGTTTAGATGTTGTGCTCGCGTTAATTTTCTGTGGTGACATTTACCCTACATAATTTGCCTACATTATTGATAAGGGAAAGATATTTAACTGAATTGTAATGGTCACTTGTATCCATGTAATCATAAATATTTCACCTTTTGCAACAAAATGAAAAGTAATTAACAAAACACATAACGCGTATCAATTATTCGGTCGCATGTGTAATTAACAGCAAAACTCACACAGAAAACGTAATTAGCAATAAATTTAATATTCAATTACTGTAGCCAGTTAATTAACTTGTAGCCGTCAAACAGTGTAATTTAATTATGTCTGTCTGTCCGTCTGTGGCGTTGTTCGCTGCGTTGGCGCATCGTAGTGCACTTTATGTTCACATTGTAGTTTGTTTAGCATGACTTCTATTATTAGTTATTAAGCATTAGTCAAAGGTATGTTGGGATGAATTTATTTTGAAAATAATTGTGGTTCCTTTGTTAAGTTTGGAATTTTAATCGAGGTTTTTGAATAAATTTTATGTGGGAAAGTTCTGCAGTTTAAATTCTGGACTCGATCTCTAGTTGTTAGGTATTCTTTCGAAAGATGTACCTGCTGGCCATTTTACTGCAATAGCTACATTTATATTGAACTAAATTACAGGCAGATGTGAGTGGAAACGGCGGGAGGATTCGCCCTAGGAGAACATACTTTAGTGACCTTATTGGTGATGTTCTTCAGAAAGATCAGGTGCGTAGTACTCGCCACCAGCGTGCGTGTATGACTAGATGTATGAACGTAAACGAGGCAAAAGGAGTATGTAAGGATCGTAGCAGGTGGCGTTCTGTAGTTTCTGCCTACCCCCATAGGAAGAAGTCGTGAGTTTATGTATGTATGTGTATGTAAATTATTATAATTATTATTAGCCCGTTGTATCCCAGTGTAGGAAAAAGGACTCCTTTCCGTCTTTCCATTTTTCTCTCTCTTTTGCAATAAGGGCCCAATCCTTTAGGTAGGTCGAACTCGTCACGCCATGGGATTTGGAGGCAAAAGTCCTCGCGCACATATTGGAATGGCGCGAGGAGGCAAAACGCCGGGGCGTAACTCCGCTGCCGCGAGAAATCGTGGCACAGCGGACAGAGCTCCGGCGGGATCTCATGGCGACATGGAGAGTGCAACGGTTGCAATCCAGTGCTGGGCACGCCACTATTGCGGCGGTAAGCCCCTTCTTTCAGAAGTGGATTGAGAGACGCCACGGCGTCCTCACCTTCCGCCTGACGCAGGTGCTCACCGAACATGGCTATTTCGGGAAGTTCCTGTTCCGGATAAGGCAGGCGGAAACGCCTGGGTGTTACCACTGTGTGGACCGCCCGGAGGACACGGCGGAGTATACGGTGGAGGTCTGCCCGGCTTGGGCGGAGCACCGCCGTGTCCTCGCGGAGGCGATCGGCGGCGGCGATCTCTCGCGTCCGGCCTTGGTCCAAGCCGTGGTACGGAGCGATACTGCATGGGAAGCCGTCACCTCCTTCTGCGAAGCAGTAAAGCTCGCGAAGGTGGAAGTGGAACGCGTGAGGGAGAGGTAGTCTTTGCGTCCTCACGCTCCTAGTCGCCGAAGGAGACGCCCTGGGCGTCGGGAATCAATAGCCGATTCCCGGCCACTGTAGGCGCGTACTTGCGGACGGCGAGCAATGGGGAGCTCGTCGTCCGATAAGGACCAGGCCCGGGTCGTCGGCGCGTTGTGTTCGATGCGCGCCTCAAACAGATGTTAGCACATATTGACGAGGTCCGTTAGCGCCAATGCCTGCCAGGGTCACGGATTTGTTCGAAAGGGTTACCGTGACCCTGACGCACAGGCAACTAAAGGAACACGGGTGGGTTTTAGTCAGTAAAAGTCTGACACGAAGAGCGGGAGAAGTTATTTGATGATTTCCCACCCAAAAAAAAGGTCTAACTCGTCAGGCCATCTCCTTTTGGGCCTACCACGTCGCCGGTTCCTTTCGGAACCCAATCTTTGGCTACAAAATTATTTTTCATTCAATATATTAAGAGGGCTTAGAACGGTACACTAGCGCTACTCCATTAAAAAATATTATCTTGTGACTGAGTAGGAATTATAAATAACGGCTTGTAAGGACCCTCGGTAAGTGTGTCTAGAATTTTCTAATACCTTTTATCATATTGAGACACGAATCCACAAAATTCGATCTAAAGAAAAGCGGCCACATTCCTCTAGATCGTATTTTATTGCTTCGTGTCTCAATATGAAAGTTTATAAAAGATGTTAGGAAATTCTAGACACACTTACCGAGAGTCCTTACAAGCCGTTATTCATAATTCTTTCTCAGTCACGAGATAATATTCTTTTAAAGGAGTGGCGCTAGTGTACCGTTGTACGCCCTCTTAAAACGTGTAGGGTTCCTAAGTCTCAAATCAAACTTACGGCCACATTGGAACTGCTGTTTAATCCTCTTACTTCGAGACAACTTAAGGCGCGCATAAAATTATGAACTTATTTATTTTTTCGTGAGCGTTACCGGGTGAACTTTTAATTAATAAAGGCGATACTAATTATAATAAAAAATGACGTATTATAATTGTCGGGAACACAAGACGGTGCGAGCACGCTCGATGGCAATCGTAAAAAAGAGCCCCGCCTCACTGGGTGCACAGTGCACTACGGGAGAGTGGTGTGGACAAAATATTATAAGTTTTGACTTAGTTATTTTCTGACTGTGGTGAATAAAATCGACTTTATTTCATATTTTGTTCCTATTTTATGTTAAAATATTGTATTTTGCTGTTTGAGTTAGGGGAGAGGCATTTACCGTTATAAAAAATAAATATTGAAATCTTAAGCATAAAAAAAAAATTAAGGATATGTTAAGTTTATAATAATACTAGCGACCTGCTCCGGCTTCGTACGGGTGTACAGTGTATATGACGGAGGTCGTATATCTATAGAATGTCTTTATATGTATTCAATGTTTAGAGTGGAAACGCCGGGAGGGACGCCCTAGGAAGACATATAGTGACTTTATTGGTGATGTTCTTCAGAAAAGTCAGGTGCGTAGGACTCGCAACCGGCGTGCGTGTCTGACCAGATGTATGATCGTAAACGAGGCAAAAGGAGTATGTAAGGATCGTAGCAGGTGGCGTTCTGTAGTTTCTGCTTGCCCCCATGGGAAGAAGACGTGAGTTTATGTATGTATGTGTGTGTAATGTTTAGAGTTCTCTTTTCATTCGGGGCATGCTAGCCAACCACCGATTTCGCTGCGAGCGATTAATAATTTTACATCAGTGATATCTTCTAAGATATTCATTGTCTTCCATTTCATTCAATTTTGTTATTCGTTTTTGCTACACCGATATTGGTAGATATTTGATGTTTTCAACTGGCAACATTCTCAATTTAAAACCGTCCAGTCAGATGACAATAGAACGTCTGTCCGCCATTCTGACAAAGGGTGCCACCGGCAAGAAAAATGTTATTGGTTCCATTCATTTTGGTTGTACACCTGTAAATACCACGGTAAGTCTCTCTCTTATTATTTTTGCGTAAATGTTAAGATTAACTATGACCAACTTCGAAACAGAAGCTGGATAAATCCAATAAGATTCTTTCTAACCTTAAAACGTTAGAGGTTGTAATTCAACCTCATGGTTGATTTCATTTTCGTAACGATTTGTTACGTTTTTTTTTGCGTATCAAAAATTATGTAACAAAAATGAGGTAAAGCTGATTTCATGCGGAATTATTTTTTATATTTTTACATATATATTGTTCTATTTAAAAAATATCCTCTTGACCGTCAAGCGACGAAAAATGTAATTGGAACGAAGTTCTTTAACGCGGCTTGCGGTAGGAGAATACTGGCTCATCACGCGAAAAAGCGTTCAAACTTACGACTATCTTCCTCTAGAGATAATATAATTAATAATATAATATAATTCGATAGAGAGAGAGAGAGAGAGAGAGAGAGAGAGAGAGAGCGCGCGAGACAATGTGAATTTGTGTATTTTGATTACGCATAATTAATATCATTATTTAAATTTAATAATTAACATTATTATTATTAATCTCAAAAAAAAAAATCTAATTGTATGAGAAGTAAAAGAAAATTTCACAATTTTGTTATGTTACACGATAGTTTCTAAAGTTTAAAACTTATTGTAGTAAACCTCTGGTGATTATCTTTCCCTACTTAATGAGTGACTTATGTAATATAGATACTAAGTATGTTTTATTCTATTTGTTTTATTACTAGCCTTTTCAAAATAAAAGTTTTGCTAAAAAATAATTCGCTTTACCATTATTTTTGTAATGACGTAAATAAGGTTATTACCAATTTTCAACTCTATGTTCCTCGACAAAATGTTTATTTTGACTCGGCTAGACATTTTAATACGTAATTAAAAAATGGTAATGATCATAAGAAATACACCTTTTTGAGACTGATTTTGTATGACTAATTCAACAGACTGATTATATTATTAATAAATATTAAGAAGTGATTTCGTTGTTTTAATTATCTTATGTGAAACAGCCCTTATATTTCGTTTTTGTTATTTCTTTGTTACGTTATTCATTTTTGTAACGGTATTCGTTTTTGTTTCATTTTTGTAACTGTACAAAATTTTTGAAAATCACTCTAATGATATTCTGTAAAGGGCAATTTGATCTACATTAAATGCACAACGTATCTAATTTATTTATATGGATAAGCATGAATACTGTATTGTTTAAAATAGTTTCATATATAACCCTTATTTTTTTAGAAATATGTTAAAGATATGAGAAATATGTTACTGTGGGTTGTCCTTAGGAGATAGACATATACCATCCAGAATTTTTCTGTAGACCATTTTAGGATTAATAATTCCGTAGGACATTATTTTGATGTACCTATCTCGTAAGGTTTAGCCAGCGTTAGCAATGTATGCGCTCAAAAATATGTTTTTTTACGACATCATTACACATCTTTGAAATTCTCGGCATTTCTGTAGTATAATATGTATATAATATACATATAATACTCCCGAAAGAAATTCTCCAAATAATAGTGAAAACCGTATCAAAATCCGTTGCGTGGTTACGAAGAAGCAAGCGGAGAAACAGAAAGACGAAAACAGCGACTTTGCTTTATATTATTTGGGCTTGATTTTACCGAAGTCAGATTTATCTTTTATCCGTGGAATTCAATTGACATCTGACAGTTCTAATATGGCAAAACTGTAAAAAAAATCTATATTTATTCTCAGGATAAGACTTATTCTAGGTATAAAAGTTTGGTGAAATTCGGCCTTAGAGATTATAAATAAATAAATAAATTCATTTATTTTCAGGTAAGTAAATAACACCCATAGCTAAATATTAATTAACAAATTAATAGTAATGATAAAAATAATGATAAATTAATGAGATAAATAAAAATAAAATCAAAACACCAAATAAAAATAAACCAAAATAAATAATCAAAACAATAAAATTAATATAACCTCTCCGACACTGGTAAAGCTACATGTCTGCTGGAATAATGCCGAATGAATGGGCAGTCCAGCCTTCCCGCAATCACCGCCAGTACGATGTTGGGGCTAACCTGAACCCTGTGCACCAAGGACGTGGCCTTTATATTATTACATTACATTACATACATACATTATTACGGTCACTATACCTTGCACGAGTTCGCTACGTAAACCAGACAGTGGTAAAACCCAGTTAATCATTATTATTGTTATATTTTCATCTCATTAGAAGAAAATATAACAGTCCATTTTTCCCCATAAGCGTACATTATACACCCTGATTCTAAAAGTCTAAGTACATTTTCTGAAATCACAAAAAGATTTTTGTCCATAAACTTCACAACGCTCCCACAGTGCGTCGGCAACATCGGCCAATTACATAAAAGCGTTTCATTTGCCGCTGCAAAGTGTTATTGTGTGACCCCGCGCGATACCATCGACCATGGTTCCACGCTGGTTTACTCCGTTTACGACCATGCTTAATGATTTTTAAGGTATCTCAAAGAAGGACTCCGGAGTTGTCAGGAAAGTTAAGGATGATTTCCTCCAAACAGCTTGCATCGCATCGGAGCGGAACGGATTTTACTATCTTTAAACGATATTAAATCATGTACACAGTATTTAAAGGCTACATTGCTAAGCCGCGCACAGCAGCTTGACCGCGGGCGTCTACCGCGATACACGATCGTAGTCGAAAGTATGCTGCGACGCGCGATCGGCTCCGTTCGCCTGTCGTCGTATCGTCAACACAGTAGGAATGAAACTATTTGATTAAGCGCGGAAACGTATACGTTCGTAAGCGATGGTACGGAGCCGATCGTATGCGTCGACATCCTGCCGGTCGCGATCGGCTGTCGCCGCATCCGCTCGTATCCTTTACGATCCGATGCGATGTGAGCCGTTTGTTGGAAACCATCCTTTAGAAAACGTTTGAAGGAAGTTCTTCAATAAATTGCATGGTGGGCAACAGAAGCCCACCTGGTGGAAATATGATCACTCTGGAAAGTAGCACTGTTGTGTTAACTTGGACCTCGATGTGTGTCGACCCTAGGGACAAAGTTGAAAGGCCCCATGAACTTGTAATTCCCTCATTACCCATACTTCAGACTGGTACACAGCAGTGCTGCTTGGGAGCAAAACTAAGCGTGGTGCTAGTTTTTCCCCAGAAGAAAAACTTCCATCTCAGAGTTTTTGGGTAAGTACTACTGTACCCGTGGCAAAGGACCAGCTTTAAAATCTTGCAAAAAACCGGAAAGAACCATATTCAGTAAGGTATGCTCTAAAGAAGTAAGCAGAAGTGTTGAAACTCAAAGAAAACTTAGCACCATTTATTTTATATTCAATATTTAAAAGGTTTCAGGATTAAATTAAGGTACAGGATAGAACTCTACAGTATCTGGCGGTCAGAGAGTGAGAGATCTGAAACAAATGGTCACGTACGTGCAGTATTAATTAATGAATGCCATTATTCTTGCCTTATCCAGCTCCAGTGCAGTCTTTGGAGTCAGCATTGTTTTTGAGGCAAAAGGCCAAATATACGGGCAGACTTAGGTACCCGCCTCTTACCTCGTCTCGCCTTATTTCAAGAAATTCGTAGAGGAATGATGAAGAAATATAAATACAAGTAGGTACCAATACGATAATAAATAAAAGGTGTTTATTTAATTTTATTAAGCTGTATTAAAAATTTTATCTTTCAAAATACTCAAATGTGCAATATTTAATGCTTGAGAAAAGACATATTTTGAATGGTGGTCATCAAATATGCACATATTGTCAATAATAAGGTACTAGGTCCCCTTTTTGGCCTATGATTAGACCACAAGTTAAAAAAGTGAAGAAATACCTGGATTTACCCAATGGTATATGACTCAAGGGCAGTTCACCATACCTAAGAAAAAATAAGTTGGTAGCAGTTCGATACAAAAACTTTATGGTATATTTTTCCGAGCTTTGTAAAATTGCAACAATGAGATTAGGCAGCAAAAGAAAACAAAACTGTTTCAAAATAGTAATTTATTTTTCAACAAACTGATTCGTTTGTAACATTACAATAATGAGTCAGAATCAGAAGCCGACAGCCAGGCAGATAAAGCTCAATTGTGTTATTGCTCTAATTTACCTGTTGAGGTTGAAGCATTTTTACAATATTGCAATAAAATAATTGTCTATAAATAAGTATAACAATGAGCAGTGGTGGCCCAGTGGTATCAGCCCGAGCAGGCACTTTACTTTGTGTATTTAATTTCATCACCACTGCTCTCAAAACGGTGAAGGAAAACATCGTGAGGAAACCGGCATGTCCTAGACCCAAAAAAATTCGAAGACATGTGACATCTACCAACCCGTACTGGGCTCGCGGTGGTAGATGACAGCCCACTCCCTTTCACAGGGAGGCCTGTGTCCCAGCAGTGGGAACGTTATAGGCTGATTATGTATGTATGTATGGTAAAACAAATTTATTTTAAATACACTCATTGGGACTCAAAATACTGGACACGACTGAGAAAAATAAAAGATAGAAGACATTTACTCTGCAACTCTGCAGTCAACTAAAGTCCGTACAGCCTTTGTTTATAATAATATCTAAATAAGGCGTTAAGAGAGTACCTTTAATAGTTTGTTAATCGTGGTAACGCCGGTGTAATAAGCGGACTGCCGGTTATAACAATAACAATGAAAAATAATAATAGCCGGTGTGATAGCGCGGCCGCGGGCGCGATTAACTGTTTCCGAGCTTTTTGTTTTGATGTTAAAAATAAATGAGTAAGAAAATTATAAAGAAATGTTGTACTTCAGATTAAAGGTCAGTATTTCATTATAAGAATTGAAGCTTGAAGTGAAATATTTGTTGATTGCAGCCTCCTACGTGGAGACAAGAACAACAATGTGTACTCGTATTACCAACATTTGATGTGTATCATGCATATACTAATTCGTGAAGGACCTTATCAGGCGAAGTTCTTTTTTCACATAATAATTACATTTTATATAGACCCCTATTTAAAATGTCATGAAAAGGTTAAAAAAAACATTTTCGGTCTAAAAGGAGATGATTGAGCCGGAAGTCAGGTCCTGACTGCACACGAAATTTGTCACGCCAAGCAGACATTAAAGACATATAATTTTTATCACCCGTAATACGTATTAATAAGTATTATTATTTGTCCGATACATACTTACCTTACGTACTTAACCAGCCAAATAATTTGCAAGTAAAAGCCGTTTTGAGTTTCAAGTCACGCGCACGTCTGGGCATCGTTTCACAAAATGGTTTTTAATGAAATTTATACATCATCATGGTATTTGACCATTACTTTTTATGGGCTAAAAGAAAGTGTTGAATATGTTCGAGGTATCCTTATTTGATGGCATCAAATTATGCTGTTTCTGTTTGGGGATAAATTGTTTAATTGGTATTGTGTTACCGATTACTTACTTAGGTATGTGTTGGTCTGACTGTGAGTCATAGAGGTTATTTCCGATTCTTTTAAATATGTTGTGTATATAGCTATCGCAAATTAAAGTGTAATGGTGGTGACGTACTGCACGTAATGTTTGTTTATTTTTCATAAAATATGTTTTATTATTGAATACTCCAATAGATATTTTAATGATTGTCTTTTCTTTTTTGTAGAAAATTTTTATTCATCGCTCAAATAAATAGCAAACTATCTAATATATAAAATTCTCATGTCACAGTTTTCGTTGCCATACTCCTCCGAAACGGCTTAACCGATTTTGATGAATTTTTTTGTGCTTATCCGGTATCTATGAGAATCGGCCAACATCTATTTTTTTTTTTTTTTTTTTTTTTTTTTGGTAGGTAGGGTAGGGAGTTAGGGAGGTAGGTAGGTAGGTAGGGTAGGTAGGTAGGTAGGGTAGGTAGGTAGGTAGGGTAGGTCGGTAGGTAGGGTAGGTAGGGTAGGTAGGTAGGGTACGCCGTAGATAAGTACCGCAACCCGTGCGAAGCCGGGGCGGGCAGCTAGTAGTTTTGTATAATTTAGAAGCATTTTTTAAATTTTGTGCATGTGCATACAATGGATTCGTTTATTATATCATTATTATGTATGTTGACTTGAAAGCATGGTAGTTGAGACCATGAGACTATGTCATGCTCACTTAAATGTCTCACTGTTGGTGGCGCGTGTGTTGGATCATTCGGTTCCCTACAAAATGGTTAAGCTGGATGGTGCTGATCCACGTGTCATGTTCGTGAACGGGCGCCGTCAGTTGAGACTGGTCATGTCTTAACTGGCACGGCTTATTTTTATTATTAATTAATCTTATGTTTTGAATTGTTTCTTAATATATATTTTTTTAAATTGTTCTCACATATAGAAGCAATTAGAATAATGTACCCAGGATTTTGTAATATCTTGATTTAAAGAGAGTGTCCTTGGAGTTTCTTGACCGTTCTTCTCCATAGAGATTTACGTTTTGGAATGGCTTCAACTTGCTGTAAATGGTTTAATTGAAATAAATGCTGTGAGTTTGAGTTTTGAGTTACGTAATGATGTGGACAGGATTCATTACTGTCACTTGGCGCAAGCGCATAGGTTCAAAAATAAAAGCTAATGTGGCTGAGCCACGTTGAGCTTTTATATTTCCAAATAGAAATTGAACATAGGCAGAAAGTATCACTAGAGTTGAAGATAGATCAGGTGAATAGAATTTTGTAGAAGTTTTCAGGATTATTCGATGAAACTGGTAGGCCTGCTACCTTCAGCTCGCCGTCTGGTAAGGACCAAGCCCGGGTCCACGGCGCGTCGTGTCCCACGCGCGCCTCAAAGAGATGTCAGCACCATTGACGGGGTCCGATAGGGCCGATGCCTGCCGGGGTCGCGGATTGTTCGAAAGAGTTACCGTGGCCCTGGCGCACAGGCAACTGAAGGAACACGGGTGGGTTTTAGCCAGTAAGAGTCTGCCACGCCGTTCCGCTCCGGCCAGAGCGGGAGAAGTCATTTGACGATTCCAAAAAAAAAGGCGTGCTACCTCACTACGTCTCCAAACTCTGATTTCAAAACATAATTTATTAAACTAGGAAGTAACCTCAAAACTACAGTAACACCTTATTCCCACCTCAAAACGTTTTCCATCCGTATCCATCTCAGGAAGAAGCGCGGTTAATAAATAATATAGTTTAGGCGTGCAATCTGCGCGGTGCACGGGAATACAAATGGCGGGGCGTCGCAGCCACGCCGTTGCGCCGGCGCAGATGCGCGATAGCGACGCGGTTTAATGCGGGTTTGTGAGGGAATATTGTATGGGATTTCTGTTATTAATGGCTTATTAAATTAGAAAATAAGATTTGGTAATGTAGTTAAAAAGCGAATCAATATTACAATGATTGATACGTCATGATGAATTATGTCACGTTTATTAAACGATTTTAATTATGTTTATAAGAAATTACTATCACTACTACACATAATATGCTAGGCGAACAAAGATTCAAGGTATTTTTTCAGATATTCTAAACTTGAACATGTACGTTTTTTCATACGTCTCGGAAGCTGGACTTACAAGGGATAATATCTTCATCGCCGTCTAATCATCATTGATTTATTACAGGCCTATCTAACACCGAAACACGCTTCAATTACCAATTAAAACTCGCCAATAACTGCACAGTATTTAGCACTGGCAACACAAATCACGGCGTTAACCCCTCCACTGCCGCGGGGGTATTTATCGGCACAATAAACTTGCGTAATTTATAACAAGCAATAACAATGTGTGCTGTATCTGAGGGGTAATTTCTCAAACGCACACCTCGCCCGTAGCGGCGGCTATCCGACAAATTAAATAGCCGTGTATACGTCCGGACGGACGGACGAACAATCGGTAGGCTCTACTCTTATTAAATGATAAGCCTCGTAATATTAATGTTATCGTGCTGCGCTAGCGGAGGGTTAAACTGTTTTGATTTTTAAATTGCTGTGCTCGGATATTTTTTAGAGAGGTTATTCGGAATTGAAGTTGTTTTGTGGATATTGACGTTAAAGTTATTTGTGTATGTAACGTTCACGTTATTCACGTACTTAACGTTTATTAAGAGGCTGACAACAGCTAAAGCGCGGTCACTGTCGAACTGCATAGAAAAGAAGAGAAGCGTAATGACGCAACCCTGGTAATTTATTGCAAAATATGAAGCAATTATCTATTTACAAAAAAAAAAACAATTGGTGGCAAAAAATCAGAATGATTGCATGTATATTAGTATGGTTTTTAATCATTAAAATGATTAATTAGAGGTTACTTTGTGATATATTTTCTATCGTATCAAGTTAGTTGTATTATGTTTTCGACACACTATCTAACTATCATATATCCTGAAGAATATGATATATTTTTCTAATTTGTTTACTGCAGTGGATCATATACTTTCAGGCGTCCTGTAGTAACCTTAAAGCAAAAATAAACAATTTTTCTATTGTTAAGCTCCTCATAATCCTACTATCCTACTATATATAATATATATATAATATTATAAATGTAAAAGTGTGGATGTTTGGATGTTCGTTACTCAATCACGCTAAAACGGCTGAACGGATTTGGATAAAATTTGGCACATGGGTGGACTATTACCTGGATTAGGACATAGGATACTTTTTATCCCGATATTCCCACGGGATCGAGATTTCTGCGAGTGAAACCGCGGGGCTGGCTGAGTCCAGACATTTAAGTGATCTAAATGGTTCAGTATTTAAGAAACATCTCCATGTTCTGTTAAAATAATGCACGTCCCGTTAAATTCCAGCATGCTCATGCATTTACATAAATATTGAAGGACAAAAATAATCTAATTATAATTTTAAATCCTACATAGTTCTGGCCACCCCGCATCCTATTTTCCTCAAGTCTATAAAACCTTTTGACTCGGCAACATCAATGTCAAAACATGTCAGGCTTGGGGTTATAGCAGCTTGAGCCAAGCCTCTTTACATCTCACCAACATTTACTACTCCACCACTTCGTTAATATTTTCAACTCAAAAGGAATGAATGTCGATTATGATGAAATGTCATCAGTGTTATGAATAACTTAAGCAGACCCAAACGACCATACACAAGTATTAATAAAAACATCTGTCCGAGACGTTCCAATTACCATTTGCAAGTCATTATACATAAATAGAGCGGTTAATCTCGCTCCGAGGTAATTAAATACTTAATTAAATTACGGACCAAATCAATTTGTATCTTATGAGAACTAAACAGAAATTTAATTAGCGATACGCAACAGAAGAAATGTCAAAAAGGTATTAAGAAAAAACGTACAAAATTAATGCGGGCACGCATACCTGAGCGCCCGGCACCTTGTGGCAAATTGAAAAGGCCGCGCTTGCTCTCAGAGCTAATAATAAATTCTCAAATAATAATAATTCATAAATAATAATCGTGGAAGAAACAAAATAAAAATATTATACACGTCGAAATAATAAAGGATTTGCCCGGGAAGCAGTCGACACGGGTTGACTTTTGTTGAGGATAACAGCGTGCAACGGCCGGTTAATAATAATTATACATTCCGATTTGAGTTTTGAAAGTTCTCAGCTGAAGAGGAAAGAAACATTTTGTATACTGAAGAAAGCATTGTTTATAAATTGACGCCCAAAACACGCGTTGGGGCAACACTTAAACGCAGAAATTGCGGGTTGGGTCACGATCGTTGCGTTATTTTTATCATAGTATAATAGTCAAGTTAGTAGCAGGCATGCTATAATCAAACAGCATAAAGGCGCCAGTGTGCGCCGGCCCGCCGAACATAAAATTGTTTTTTCGTCCAACAGCTATAATTAGGCGATGCGTTACGTTTTTGTTTGGCCCACATTTCCCGATCCTCTAATTTTTGTGTTTTTTGCCGCTCCTTTTGTAGTCGTTAATATGATTACACCGTTGGGATGATGGCTTCATACGTGTTTTAGGTTATAACTTAATTTGCTCGGGTTACTTATTTGTTTTTTTATTGTTGTCCGACTTCCTGAGAGTCTGTCGTGTGTTTTTTGCGGCCGGTCGTTAGTTGGAGGTGATTGAATGTGATGGTGGGCAAATTGTGGGTCGCTCGTACCGTCGCGTCGTACCCTCCACGTCTCAGCGTCACGTATTTAGTTTGATTCAAATGTTGACTCAGTGTGTCGTAATTGGATCGTAATCTCTTAGCAGAACTTTTTTGTCGAGATGATTGCGTTCTCGCGCTATCACGTACACTCAAACTTTCGATGATATTGACCGTTTAGCTTATTTTAAGCGTAAATTAATTTCTAATGAGGTAGGCTGGCGGCGGGGCCGGCGCGTTAGGGCTGAGAATGTCTTAATAATGTTTCGTGTCTGATGCAATCAAGCGGTTAACGCTTCGTGCAGCGCTGATAAATGGCTGAAGTTACGTAAACGTTTGAGCTTAAACGCCCGCCTTTTATCATACCAAAAGCTCCAGGAGCTTATTGAATGCATTTTAGACAAGATTCCCTGACCACCACAACCTCAATTTCCACCTCCTTTCTATTCAATCTTTTACCATCTCTCTTGAAATTCCTCCAAAACCCTTCAAAAGGCAATATTTCTTCGCCACTTTTCCATAAAGCGCTGCACTCGCTTCAACAGTCAGCGGTAATGGCGCGGCTCGGGTTTGACAAGTAAATTGAGCTTGGACGTGCGACGTGCAAATTGGTCGACACCGCTTGCACGCAACGTGCTAGGGCTTCGTGCTCGTGCGTGGCTCACGGAGTGACACTTGGGTAACACGCCGCCATGAAACACTAGCTTTGAGAACTAAATTATTAATGAAAATAGTGCTCATTATAAAATTTGTAAGCAAAGTGTTTCTTTGTTTCGAGTTGTTTTTAACCTCTTGGTCTTTTCTTGTTGTCTTGTCACGTTGACGAGAGCAGTGGTGGCCCAGTGCTAACGGCCCCGACTCACGAGTTACAGGTCGTGGCTTCAAACCCAGGCAGGCGCTTTATTTTTCGTAAATAATTTCATCACCACTGCTCTCAAAACGGTGAAGGAAAACACCGAGAGGAAACCGGCATGTCCTAGAACCAAAAATTCGAAGACATGTGACATCTATACCAACCCATACTGGGCCGCGTGGTAGATTACAGCCCGCTCCCTCTCGAAGAGAGGAGGCCTGTGTCCCAGCAGTGGGAACATTATAGGTTGATTATGCTACGTTGCCTGTTTTACGTGTTCCTTTCGATTGTTTAGTTTTGTTTCTTGGCGTCTAATTCATACGTCTTTCCGAGCTCAAACTTCCCGAACTTTTCACTGAAACTAACCTTCTATTTTGGACGAAAGAGCATAGAATTTACGTGTATAAGTATAGTCCTCTTCACCGTATCCGAACCAGTGACCTAATTTTCTTTCCTTTCGTGAACTCTCTGATGATTTGCAAAGTCAAATTTAGTCTTGGAGTTACGTAGCCTGTGTTAAACGTAAGGGATTCGAAACTTTTCAGAGAAGGATTCAAAGAAGACTTTGTCTGGTTTATAATGGGCAATGAAGACACTGATGAACTAGAAAAAGAAACTAGGAAGTGTCAAAGTCTGGACAGCGAACTATTACGAAGTATGTTATAATATTTAAAGTTTAAAGCTCATGTTTAGTATTCATAACACACTTAATAGTTCAACTAATAATTACAAAAACACACAGTAATACGCCACAAAGACTACAATTACTCATGTAGGTGTACACACGATGTATACAACCGAACACAATTGCTTTCCGTGTATCTAAATCAATTTTATTGGAACATTGCACTTGTTATCTAATTATACTTCACCAGCTTACAAACTGACCAGAAACACAGACCCTTGGATTAAACCAAGTTGGTTGAAACTAGGGCTTTTGATATACTGGTTGTTCGAACTACTTCTTATAAACTGCCCAGACATACAGACCTCTGGCTTAAGCTAAGTTGGTTGAATTCAGGGGTCTTCCTATACTGGTTGTTCGAACTACTTCGCTTTGTATGATAATTTTAAAATCGACCTCGGCGATGAAAAATTGATTTCGGCTGATATGCTTTTGATTATATGGTTGGCAGTCGTTAGATACAATTATTTGGATACAGGTACGGGATTGTTTTTGGGCTATCATGTTGGTATTGATGATAATAAAGACGTTGGTTTGTGGTGGAGGCGTCCTGTTTTTTTAAGGGTCTCCATCGAGTGTTTATAGTTTATCCTATTTATGTATAGTATAATCTATTATGTTCAGATGCTGCATTGGTTTATTGTCCAAATGACCAGCGGTGTTTTTCTGAAAGGACTACCTATTGAAGAGGCTGTTTTTTCTGAAAGGACTACATATTGGAGATGCTGTTTTTTTCTGAAATGACTATCTATTGGAGAGGCTGTTTTTGTTCGTGAAAAAAGAGTTTTAACACTGATGTCTTATCAGTAAGTTGATATAAAAGTATTCTTGTTGGCCTAAGCTTTGTGCAAAACCTTTGAGCTTTTCCGGGAACATGATTAGCTTGCTTTTAAGACCGGAACATCACAAAGTTGGTAAAATATATTTCAGAAGTTAAAGGTTTGGTTCTTAATGGAGTGTAACATATTGAATGACGTTAGTTTTGGACATTACTGACATCAGTAAAGGAAAAACAACGTGAGAAAACTGGACTTATAGTTAATACAAGTCTGAAATCGCCAACCCGTCTTGAGCAAGCGTGGTGATCAATGCTCGTGCCTTCTCTGCATGAGAAGAGAGCTTTGCCCTGCAGTGGGACAGTAATAGGCTGGTATTATAATATGTATCTAACTGTGTGTTGTCAATAAAAAATGATTATTGACTAGATCCACTTAATTGAATCAAAGCTCCAACCACATTAATTAAATATTGCATCATAGCAATCAGTTATTGCTTAAAGTTAAGGCACTTCCCCGACGAAATGACCTTGAACGTTTGGTCCTTCTCGGTCCCGTCGCTAAGTCTCGCTCTGTCCTGCTCCCTGCGCACGCCCATTTAACATAGAATTCACAAAAAAATGGATTATTTAAATTAAAAAAGGACAAGCGCTCTTTTGAAATAAAATAAAACGTGAATTATTTAGATTTTTAAATTACGTATCCATTAGTGTAATCCTCAAATTATTAGAACGTCACCTTTAGCAAGAGATGCATGCAATCAATAATTTTAGTCACTTTTTTACAAGGAGATTTTAGATGTATTTATAAAACATTTATAAAAACGAATAACGTGCAATGTGATGATAAAATATCGAACATTACTAATGTGCTTCTAGATGTAGTTTATTACTCTTAATTAATGAGTTAATAGCCTCTGAATAACGCACTATCGCAAGGTTTTGCTCGGGTAGCGCCTTAAATATCATCCTTATAGTCGAGGAGCTGGTTTTATAATAATATTCAAAGTTAAGCTGTTTACACACTAGGCGTGACCACGGCTCTTGTAAACGACAACAATACTCCTGGAGGCATCACGACGGTGCAGTTGCAATACATGAGCCGCCGGCTCCTACTTAGATGGACGATTCCTTAATGGTATAATACGAATGACCGTGTAACAATCACGTTAGGAAACTGGAAAGAGTAACTAGGTTTGTAATTTGTCCCATTGAACCTATCTACTCATAAAGAAAAGCATTGGCATTTTTCTGACCTAGCCAGGCCTGTGGGCTTGACACGAAAGCGTAGAGTGAACGTGACGTAAAAAAGTTAAAATTGAAAATATTATTTTTGCACTTAATTTTTTTTTGTTTAAAGATTAAGATGGTACAAAAAAGTAGGAAAAAAAATTACATACATAAACTCACGCCTTCTTCCCATGCGGGTAGGCAGAAACTTCAGAACGCCACCTGCTACGATCCTTACATACTCCTTTTGCCTCGTTTACGTTCATACATCTGGTCACACACGCACGCCGGTTACGAGTATTACGCACCTGATCTTTCTGAAGAACATCACCAATAAGGTATAAAAAACCAAAATGATATAAGATGGTTATATTTTCGATTCAACAATCCTTCAAATTTACGTTACGTTCACTCCTATCCTTCGTGCTAGGGCGTCAGGTCTCCGCTTAGTTTACTTGCGATAAAAGTCGATCCATCCGTCAGTGATGCTCAAAATGAAGTAGGAAAAAGCTTTCTTCGATCACTTTTTGTGCTCCCCATGCAACGGCGGCATCATTGATATCATTAAATCCTATCATCCCATCGCATCGATTATTATGAGCATCAAGCACGCCAAAGCAAGCCAAAGAAAACTATGAACAGTACATAAGCACGAAGCTGTAAAAATATCAATATTTCATAGTATTTTTCTTGTGTTTATTGGTTCAGCAAGTGAAAATGGTACGATTTCGTGGCGGCTCGGAGGTGAGGTAATCACTTCATTATATGCCACCAACGTGTAGCGTGCTGAGCTGCCTGGGTATGGTGACCATGAGCTGATACACGAAGGACACCTTGTATACCTAATACCACATAATATTTTGGAAATAAGAATATCCGTATTCTGGAGTTAGGAGTTTTTGGACCAAAACGTTGCTTTTATTCTAGCCCGCATCATTCGAAGTCTGGGAAAAACCTTTCTAAATTATTCCATACTTGTAAGTCATGTTGTAAAAGCGAAGTGTTTATGAAGCAAAATTATCTTACGGACTGGCGTTATCGTTTTAAGCTCATTGCATAATTTATTGTAGCTGCTAGTACACGGATAAATGAGCTACAGAAAAGTACCTAGCTTTCATCCAACCCCATCTGAAATTTTACAAGTTTCGTTCCGAGGTTTCTGGTTTTATCGAACAGCACCTGTCGTGAAAATGTGTTCTTTTTTTACAAATATTGCATTATCAATAATATTAAATGGGGCCTTTTTTTTTTGGGAAGTCATCATAAATGACTTCTCCCGCTCTGGGCGGAGCGGAAGAGCGTGTCAGAATCTTACTGACTAAAACTTACCCGTGTTCCTTCAGTTGCCTGTGCGCCAGGGCCACGGTAACTCTTTCGAACAATCCGCGACCCTGGCAAGCATCGGCCCTATCGGACCCCGTCAATGGTGCTGACATCTCTTTGAGGCGCGCGTTGAACACGACGCCCTGTCGACCCGGACCTGGTCCTTACCAGAAAGCGAGCTATTAAATGGGGCCCTAACATCCATTGACAAGAAAACACAAATCGTGGACAATTTTGTTCCAGGATACCATGCCGCACGGCCACCCTAATCCTTCGTATTATAGAAAAGAATGGAAAATTGTGAAAAATTGCTTCTTGTTAAGTTAGGCTGTGATCGTGGGCCGATACTGGTCGGGGGAACTACACTAATCATTTTGGAACATTTCCCTTTTATATTTCACGGGAAACGCGCCCCATGAAATATAACCTCATTATGTTTATGGGAACGTGAATATATTTAATGTAGGCCGTAGGTGATGTTAAGGGTTGGTTGCTATAAAGCCGTATAGGTAATATATACGATTCATTAAGTACCTACTCATAGAGCATAGGTACTAAACATATAAAGTACCAATAATTTCTTAATATTATGCCATCTTTTGTGCCTGCTGTAGGCTGCAAATGCTTTACACTCTTTTCCATAGTTAATTGTCATAAGAAAGATCCCTATTCGCTTTTCCTAGGAAATTGTTTACTTTCAGTAGTAACTAACTATTTAGAAAATAAAAACATAATAAACATTTGCCCGAAATAAATGTTTATTATGTTTATATTTTCTGGGGAATAAACCAGTCGGTTTTGCCAATGAATTTCAATAGTCTGATAATGTAGTTTGTACAAGAGTTGAAACTAAGCTAAAAATTTTACGGCACTGCGTTTGTAGTAGACACATATGAAGTACAATATAGTCTATGGAAATTATGTCCCTCCATTTGTTCTATTTTAAACCCCCGACGGAAACAGACCCTTACGTTTCCGTCCCGCCGACGCGAAGACGCTTTGATCAAAATATTGTCTACAACTTATAATATCAAACTTAAAGGGACAATTTTTTATACTTTTTAGCGGTTTTTGTTTGTGTTGCGGGTTTTTTTTAGTTTATAATTTTGTCTATTCACGTGAAAAGCCTTTACCGTTTCTTATACACCTATGTCAGTAATTATTCCCCTGAAACTTATATAACAAATTAATACAATTTCCTGCTCCGACATTTTCATTTCTGAAACAATTTTATCGGTGTACACATTTAATTTCCTGTTGAAATATAATTAAGTTATGCCGTTTTTCACGTAAAACACTTTTTTCTTGGAGTCACAAAATATTATTTTCTATTAGAAATGTAAGAATGGCCTTTTTTAAGTAAGTATGATTTTATGCTACTGTTTTACATAAGTAGTAAGTTGTGAATTTGAATCTTTTTGTGATTTTAGAGTTATAAGTTTGATAACCTTATACATACATACATTTAAACTCACACCTTCTTCGCATGGGGGTAGGCAGAAACTACAGAACTCCACCTGCTACGATCTTTACATACTCTTTTTGCCTCGTTTACGTTCATACATCTGGTCATACACGCACGCCGGTTGCGAGTACTACGCACCTGACCTTTCTGAAGAACATCAGCAATAAGGTCACTATATGTCCTCCTAGGGCGACCCCTCCCGGCGTTACCCTATATTTTTGGTATATCACCTATGTTTTGTTTTGTGTGTGTAGAATAGGTACATATATATCACTTTTTCAACTTTTTTTTTTGCTTGGGAAGTCGCCAAATGTCTTCTCCCGCTCAGGGTGGAGCGGAAGGGCGAGTCAGACTCTTACTGACTAAAACCCACCCGTGTTCCTACAGTTGCCTGTGCGCCAGGGCCACGGTAACTCTTTCGAACAATCCGCGACCGCGGCAGGCATCGACCCTTTTGGACCCCGTATCACTTTTTTACCTAACAGTGGAGTTCATAATGTTTTTCTGTGATTTATGCTTGGCTGTAAATAAAACATGTATAAACAACATTATATTTTGTTGTGACTTTAAAGGGTGAGTAAGTGAAAATGCGAATTTATATTCGGATTTCAGCATTTAGCCTTCTTCTTTCTCCTCGCCCAGCGTCATCCAGTCCATTTGAGGCTATCTATACTAATACTAATAATAAAGATGAAGAGTTTGTTTGTTTGGTTGAACGCGCCAATCTCTGAAACTACCGGTCAGATTTAAAAAAAAATCTTCTTGTTTTTGATAGCCCAATTCTTGAGGGAGGCTATAGGCTACTTAACATCGCGGTAGGACCCTCAGGAGTCGAGCAAAAAGAAGAAAAAAGTCAGAAAGAACGCTTAGCAAAAACGAAGTATTAGCGCAGGCGGGCGATGAGATGCGACGGGGTGGGTCGCGTCGGTGGAGCAAGAAATTCACGCGGACAAAGACGCGGGTTGAAGCTAGTCAGTCAAAAGCCTCAGGTCGACGCAACATTTAGTTTACTGCAACTATTTGTGTCTGTGTTTCAGAATAAACCCACAAATTTAAACAAAAACAAAATAGAAACATACACATGAAATAAACTCATAAATATTACATAAGTGCATACAAATTGTTGTATCACGCCTAAAAGCTTCATTAAAAATAACTTTTAGTTTCTCTTAATGTTCAACTCTGATCAGATAAGGATTCGTCCACGCGGGTGAACGGGCGATTCTGCAATTATAAAGGAATTAGCCCAAAACTGAGTTTTCAATGGGCACAAATTGATATAATAAAAAGTAGTGTGGTTAGCGTTGACGCGACGCTAGGGTTGCTACCTCCATGTGTATAAAATTTCACTTTATCATCTAGTAGCGAACCGTAGGGACGGTTCGTGCGAAGCAGGGGCTTCGCACGGTTTTTAAGACTAGATAAAATATGGAGATTCGTTAATTATGTAAGTTTAACATTAATGTTTTACACAGATAAACCTTCCGTAGTAAATTCTCTAAATGATAGTTAAAACCACATCAAAATCCTTTGCGTAGTTTAGAAAAATCACGCGGTCACACAGACGGACATGAAATACGAATTTTATGTATAATATGTATACAAAGAATACGTTGTAATACAGTAATTTTATCTACAAATTAAATTGGCAACATTTATAATCAACAATATAAAAATTATGTTAACATGATTAATGACATGAAACTTGATGCTGATGTAACTAAATAGTTATTGTGTTCTCATATTAATTTGATTCAGTGTTAATTTCACCTATTGATAATTATTAGAAATTAAAACTCAATCAAGTTCTTGGTATTGTATAGGGTGACTAAATGGATTAATCGAATTTGATCAAGTGGATTGTTAACAAACTTGATAACATCACGCAGTATAAAGCTGATTTGCCAGACCTTCAGGAAATCAACCATTACAAATTACGACGGTTTTCCATAGATTATTGCAGCTAGGATAAACACTATAAAATAGAAGATCAAGTGTGGCTGTTATATTAATAACAGCCACACTTGATCTTCTATTTTATTATTAAATCTAAATCTACTGAATGTATCTGAAATACTATTCTTTAATATCGTTTTTCTAAAAACAGACCAAAAAATATTGATAAACAAAAACTCAACTCAGAATATGAGCATCAAGGGTCAGCTGCTCACAAATTAAAGACCAAAATTAGAACAAAACAATACCTTACTCCGTTCAGCCCTAGGTCGAGGTGTTGCCCAATAATTAAGTGATTACGTTAGAAACGCGTGTCGCCGGCCGCGCGATTTGTATCTGCGTTTCGGGCGATCATTAGCGCAGTGTGGAATTGCCCTTATTCGTGTCCCGATTGAGACGTTGGGTAATTATTGTAATATTCTAAACGCTTTAGTAAGGTTTCTGCTTGAGATTTTTGTTGGGGCAGTTGCGATTTGAATGTGGTTATAAAAACAAGAGTTAATTTCCTTCGAATTGCTCAGTGTCTTGTTCGGACATATGGTTAGTGGCGAGACAAGTTATTAACTTTAGGATGTTTTAGGAGAGGATATAGAATCCCTTTTAACAATTTGCTATTAGATTAGTCACCTTCCATAAAAAGTGCTGTCGAATTTATCTATACCAGATGACACCAACATTTAAATTAACTACAATAATGACATTAATAAAAATCATCACTGAGCTATAACAATTATACAAAAATATTCCAACAAAAAAATATACCAATTAATATAATTTCCTTCAGACATATTAATTGCTTACCCCGACTTAGTAAAAAGATTAATGTTGGTGATAAGCAGGCTAAATGAAAAGCTGGCCGAATTGAATCATTTGGGTATGAATGCCTTCATTTGCATACACTATAATTAGTGGTTAATGCTGTACCACTCTGCTCAGTGGGGTTTTGACCACTGTGTAAGGAAGGTCGAGAAGGTTGAGTTGGTTGAATTCTACGTTCAATCTACGAGTCTTATGGGGCTAATAACGTTTAAAGAAGTCGAATAAAAATTGCACTTCGACTTTTGAAAGCAAGACGTAGTAAGATACGAGTTGGCTATAGAAGATAGTTCTAACTTTCCTCACAAAACTATTAACACAAGAACACCTTATAGATAATTTAACAAGCGTACCATAAAGCATGAGTTGACAGACAGAATCCCTACGTACGAAACGCGGCATTCAACTCAAACTTACGCGTAGCCCTACGCATCGTGCTACGTTCTGCGCGTAGCATGCTACGTAGCCCTACGCATCGTGCTACGTTCTGCGCGTAGAATGCTACGTAGCCCTACGCATCGTGCTACGTTCTGCGCGTAGCATGCTACATAGCCGTACGCATCTTGCTACGGGTAGCACTGCGTAAGTAACGTACTTAAGTAATGTTTTACAATGTATTGTGGCAAAAATTCAAATTAGGTTTGTTGATATGATCGAACTATTCAGATTATTATGAGAGAGAACCTATATCTAAAATCATCTTTTTCAGATGTGTTAATGCATTGTTTCAGGTATAACCATCAGTTTGCCGGATGCTTTAAACTACTGCATTACTTACTTTCATAGTATAAGAAGTATTAACAAATAAGATATCATTTTTGTTTATTTTACGCTCCATGACTCAACTAGGTTGTATGTGTATTAAGAATAATAGAAGAAGTAATTCGTGGCCGTATATAATCTGTGGTCGCAATTAATGTAAATAACTATGTACGGAGTAATAACAAGACGTTTTATTTGAAATACATCGTATTGAGGTGGGTTTGTTGATGTAAAATGTAGCGTAATGGCTAGTAAAATGTTGGCTTAGGCCTCATTATTATATTCGTGGTAGATATATGGCCTCTTTTTTTTGGGAAATCCTCAAATGACCTCTCCCGCTCTGGGCGGAGCGGACGGGCGTGTCAGACTCTTACTGACTAAAACCCACCCGTGTTCCTTCAGTTGCCTGTGCGCCAGGGCCAGGGTAACTCTTAGCGCTCAAATGAAGCTTGGAAGCTGTTCATGTTTAATTACATTAATTATCTCTAATCTTAGGATTCGATTGCAAAAGATTAGGATTCACCATAAAAACAGTTGAACAGAAAACTTTGAAGGTTTGAGCAAAAGGGTTTTCTGGGATTCACCGACCTGTTTCACCTGCATTGTCTTGTTTTTTTTTTGTATTGTAGCTTCTAGCTTTGAAAGTTGCAATGTTTGGAAACTTAGCAACAGGTTTTTAATTTAAAAAACGTACTTTACGTTTCTTAAATGGGAAAAGCCCGCAACAAAGTATTTTTGTTAATATTATCTCTCCTTTTTTTCATTTTAAATACATAAACATGAAATATTTTAATATAAAAAAAAACATAAATAAATCATTGAAAAAAATATTATTGATAGGCTCGCGTTTAACCACTATATAAACTTAGTAAAGTGCAGAGGCAGATGAAAATAACTTACAAATGTGTCAAAGAGTGTTTTGGAGTCTAAAATTAATAAGACTTAAACAAAAATCCGCATATTTAAGTTCTTTTCTTACTTGCTTATCCTATTGACAGCGATGCGGACGAATTTTTTGATGCCCTATGAGCTCTACCCTTTTTTTATTATATACTTATACATAATATGTGTTGGAAATACGTTAAATCAATCGTTTGACTTCGACAAATTGGGACGCCAGCGCCACCAGGCGGCGCTCGACAGAGTCTATAACATAACGCTTGACCAGAGTTTAAGCAGAGTTTGTTGTTGGCGGTTAAGAAGTGAACACGTTTAGCAACTATCGCGCGTTCCGTATAGTTGTGTCGTGTACCTAAAGTGTGTGATTCGCTAGTGATTAATTTGATCATAAATTATAATTTGATTTGAACTGCAAACGGTTTTTCTATTGCGCAATAACTGACACTAACCATAGTACACCCACAGTAGTTAAAATATGGCTGATAATAGCGTAAGAGACGTACCTTCTCCGTCATATATATATATATTAGTGTTAGCTTGTATATTGTAATTTATTTAGATTGATTAAATAAAAAGAGATGATTTCAGAAAAAAATAACTTGGATTCCCGTCAGAATATCGAGGTTAGTAAACCAGCCGTCGTTAAATTAATTACTCGCCTATTCCAAGATATGAATGTGAATTATGTGTCTTATCTCTTAAATCACTCTTCCAATTTGCAATATTAATTTAAATTATGACGTGTAGTAAATTATAATATTAATATTAGAATAATAATTTATGGAACGAAGTTAAACTTATTTATGTGTGGTCATTTCTCATAATATGCCTTAATTTTCGTGCTGTTTTTTCCAGTTGCTTTCATAATTAATATTTTTTTGCAAAGCAAGAACAGCTTTTTTCTCCCATGATAAAATGTTAAAATTAATTCGTTCTAAGACTACGCCACCTGTCCCAAACTACCAAAATAATCGCTCCATCCTGTTTGTCGCAGGATGGCTGTTTTGCTAAAAGCCTCCAATTGAAAACCACGCCAAATAACACTTAACCCATAAACGCACCCAATTTTTTTAACACCAAGATTGCGAAAATCACACCAAATGAGCGCCAAATGCGCCTCTTAATATAAAATCCCGGCAATTTACCTAAACACCCGGTTATTACGCACTTCATCCTCACCGTGGGTAATATGTTATACGAATGGGTTATAATAACAGAAATGGCTAACGATGATGCGAGCAGTGTCGAGAATGGCTCGCTATATCCATTACTCATGTGAGATAGATTGCTCTGTGAAAGTCCGAAAGTAACTGGCCGGTAATCAGTTTTAATCTGTGCAATGTAACTGTTCTGTCGTATTAGCGAGAATGTCAGTGCGTTCTTTTTTCGAAATTTGAGCTTGGAACGTAATTTAGATGCTTTTTTTTTCTGCGTTTTTGTAACAAGTTAGCATTGCGTACACAGTTATCATGCTTAAGCTACGGTTTCCTAGAGGAGCGGTGGCCGCCACATAGCGTCGAAATTTACCGTCGAATGACGTCACTGAAACGTTATTTATGGAAGTAAGTTCTTGTTTTCCTGGAGAGCGTTTCTTGACACCGTAAAGTCAAACCCCGCTGCCATAATTTTTCATGACAGCCGTCACTTGGCCGTTATGTGGCAGCCGCCGCTGTCATAGGAACTGTAGCTTAAAGGTGCATCCACACCGAAGTTACTTTTTGTAGAGTAACATTGATAACATTAAGTAACTTTCGGTAACTTTTAGTAAGTTTACGAAATAACTTTTTGTTATCCGTTGTTGCCCACTAACACTTGTAAACGTTGATCCACAAAAAGTAACTTTGATGTGGATGCACCTTAAGAGACATACACACAGAACAATAGCATTTGTTATAGGTACTAAGTAGATATTTAAATAATACTTCATACCTACTCATGTCTCGTCATCATTGGACATCATCGTTATTTGAACATGATGTAGATCTGTGGTTCCCAACCTTTTTGTGACCAGGGACTACTTTGATTTCATTATTATTAGCAAAGACCACAAGGTTAAAAAACAACTGAATCAGTATAAAAATAAACTTTAATCGTAAAATTCAAAAGTAACCTTAATTAATAAAACACTGAATTTTTTAGTAGATTATTTAGTTTGCTTAACTTAATGAGATTTTTGAGCTTGCATCTTCTGTACGTGTTCTTGAATTGTTGGGGTAATTTTTTTGTTTAAAGCTACCCGCATATCATCACTTACTTTCAATCGATTCCAGGATTATTTTTAATTAACAGCAAAGCAGAAAATCCTTGTTCGCGTGAAAGTTGTGGTGAAAAGCATAAGATAGCGCAAAGCGATTTCTCGAATTTTAGTGTATGAAATTGCTTTTTTACACCAAAACTGCTCCAAAGAACCAGATTCAAACGCGTCCTTACAGTTTCTATCATTTTGTTTGAAATCTTGCGCGGACCATATTTTAGCTCTTGCGGACCACTGGTTACACAATAAACCAGTCACGTGCTCGATCTTTGACTGGCTGCGCAGGCGCATGAAATATGTGTTTTACTATGTTATTTGTCCTTATTATGGAGTTCAAATGATAATATGACCTAGGTTGCTATCTTATTAGCCAGTAGGTAGGAATTTGGATAACTTGGGCGGAAAATGTATCCATATGGCGTTGCTATGCAGTTTTATGTACTTAATTCATCAATCAAATGGTTTTAAACTAATTTTAGTACCTAACGCTTGTGTCCTGACTTAGGTTGTGTAATGACGGCCTAATACCCCGTTTCTCCTAAGGGCGATTTTATAACGCGACGGCTTTTTATCACGCACTGGATTTTCAACTCTCGGTATTGAGCCGAGCATTGAGAATCCAGCAGAGCGCATTCGAGCGCATCAACAAAATACACGGTTGGATTTCCGACTCTCGGCGCTAAGCAGTGCGTTGAAATTTCAGTGCGCGATAAAAATCGCCACGTTTATCAGTTGCCCGTTGGTAAGAGGGCTATCAGCCGTAGGTAGAGGTATTCTTCAGTATAACCTTTCGGGGAATACGGGCATGATCGTAATTCAGTGCTGTTAACTCATATTAGAAGCGCGTAAGAATCCATACCTGCGTGGTATAGTTGCGTAACACACTATCAGTAGCAATGGCTTTCATTTTGACAGTTCAACACCATCCATTGCGTTATTACGTTGTTGAGCAGTCACATTTTTCGAACATACCAAGCGTTGGATTAGCAATATCCTTCAAAATGATTTAGATTGTGATGGAAAGTGTGTTACGCAATTAGGGTGCTGATGCCGTAATAAGTCATCGATAATCGTAAAGTTAGGCATTTCTCTGATGCTATTAAATAATAGTATGTCATTAACATTAAATAATTATCTACCTTGTACTTTGTAAGTCTGTGTTATAGGCGATAACGTCTTCATTAGCAAATGTGTTATGAGTTTAATACCATTTTCAGGAAGTCCTACTCATCATTCAGTAACTGACTGCCTACTTGTTGTTATTACACACACATAACGTAACATTACGCCTTTAATCACCGAACAGATAGGCAGAGGTGTACCTGTAGTACACCCACATTTCGCCAGTTATGTTTGAGTCCCATGTAATAGGAGGCGAGACTATTGCCATCAACCGGGCACAAATCCAGACTCCGGGCTGCTACTGAGAAATCCTTGAGAAAAAAACACAATTTACGCAATTATTTATTACTAGCTGCGCCCCGCGGTTTCACCCGCAGAAATCTCGATCCCGTGGGAATATCGGGATAAAAAGAATCCTATGTCCTAATCCAGGTCATAGTCTACCCATGTGCCAAATTTTATCCAAATCCGTTCAGCCGTTTTTGCGTGATTGAGTAACAAACATCCACACTTTCACATTTATAATTCACATTTATAATATTATATATATATATATATATATATATAATATATATATATATATAGTAGGATATTAGTAGGATAGTAGGATTATAGTAGGATTATTTTATTTAAATAAGTTTTGCTCATTATTTCACGCTTCTTTTAGCAAGTCTAATTATCAGGATCGTCCCCTGTTTTCAGGGTTCCGTACGGAAATAGTGGAAAAGGAAAATTAATAATTCAGACGATTCGGACTATTACATTGTCCACTAGTTACTTACCCATTATGAATTTATAATGAAGAGCATTGCGCTATACAGCGTGTTTCAGAAATAAACGTGTGGTCATATTTAAGGGTGTGGTACAGACCATCAAACTGAACAACTATCTCCATTAGACCAATATCGTAATCGCGAAAAAATTATCAGCCGTCCTATACATTTGGGCCGAGTAGGTAATGAAATATTGTATGGGACAGTTGATTATTTTTTCACGATTATAATATTGGTCTAATGGAGAAAGTTGTTCAGTTTGATAGTCTGTACCACCCCTTAAATATGACCACACATTTATTTCTGATATACGCTTTATATTTTATCTTTTCTTTACCAGTATGGCTGTGCAGTGCTTCTCGCACTTGACCAGTATATTTAACCATAGTTTTTTAATCTTCAATGTCGATGCGATCAACAATATAGAAATTGCCGTTACAAGAAAAAAAATTAAAAGTAAAATATACGACGGTATGTGATAATTACACTCTAAAATATACTCTGAAGTGATATCAGTCATCCATAAACGAAGCCTGTCAATCAGATAACGTTTTTGCGACAAAAAAGTTCAAAATAAACAAAAACTTTCCTGTTTATAACTTTGGTGTGATTAAAAATGTACAGTCAACAAAAGACTTTGGTATGCATTAAAGAAATAAACCAGTTGGCAATATTCATTATTATTGCCTGCAGGCTGCGTTTCAGAAAATCTTTACACAAAGTGTGTTGTCAAAGACTTTGAATTCTCAACACGACCACAACTTGAGTTTAAGTGTAGTTATATTTAACTGTTTGAATACCTACTTATCACTTTTGTTCACGTCTGTACGCGAGCTTGTCGTTTCATTGTCACAAATTTTTCACGGTTGTCAGCTGTCAAAAGCAGCTGATTTTCGGTAAATTAAATAAAGTCGAGTATAGTTGACATCATTAGTATGAATCATTGGAATAATTGGTGTCGTTTTGGTCGAAAAGTCTATGTTACGAGTATAGGCTATATTAGGCCATAGCTTCGTTCACACGGGGAGAATTTTTCGACGGTACAGAAACTCTATTTTCGTGTAAACGAGGCTTAACTGTTCGGTTTGGAAAAGTTTTAGACGGAAAATCTAGCTACACGTCTGTGGTTTGCTGCTGCTATATAGTTTTGTGAATAAAATTGAAGGCTTTAAGCATAATATCAGTGGCTGAGTTATTCAATACAAGAAAACCAACCGTCTTCAAACTATGGATCCACTGAAAGTTAAGTACCTAAGGGATCAGGGGCGCCGACTTTAGAAAACCTTGTGGGTGTTCATTCTCATACCCGGCTTGAGTTATTTTTTATGGCCTGCTTAATCCCTAAAATCGTATCTAAATCCGTCCAGTAAAACTCATGTTCAGCGAACAGACAGGCACCGTCTTCACCCTTAAGAACTAACTAATTAATTAAGTTTATAAAATATGAATTGAAGAAAATCTACAATGCAAGAGCGAGCGAAGCGAGCTCTACAATATTAGCACCCCGATTTAAAAGGTTATACCTAACGACGGCGACGTGACGTGATTTTAAAGAGAGATCGGACTGATCAGTTTTGATGTCTATGCTCATGGGTGCTTCGCCCCCATTATTACCTCTCGTGGGTGCTGAAGCCCCCGGAGCACCCACAGAGTCGGCGCCCCTGTAGGAGATGATGTGCAAGGAAAGCACCAGCAGTAGGGCCCATCTATAGTATCCCCACAAGCATCCAGCGATTGGTGATTATGGTAACAACCTATGATATAATATCTCCTTCTGTCGTATGGGCTACTCAAATTTTATTTTATTGCTTAAGCCTAAGTCAAAATGCCATACTGCAAAGTGTGATGGGACTGACTGGCTGTGCACTGGTTGTACCTACCTACATTTAAATATTACTCGTTGCAATTTGAATGTTTCCATTTTCGCCTGCAGCTAAATTCTACAATCTCATGTTGATCAGTTGACGTTGACGGTCTGACATAACGATGATGAAGCACGTGCTAGTTCCGATTATCTATTTAATCTATTAATGCGTAATTATATTGTAGTGACAGCTTGTTAGCAGCCTGATAACGTATCTATTAAGGGCATCGCAATTAGCCAATGCTTTTATCTGCAGTTTGACATGGCATTAACATTATTTTTGTAGATCGATATTGAAAGCAGAGAGATTGCGAATTAAACGTTTTAAGTTGCGTTTATATTGCTAATGCTACAGTGTGACAACCATTCTTACCAAGGGGTGTCGTGTAAACCAGTAACTTGGTTCTGGAAGTCATATAGGCAATCGCTTCATGTAAAATACTAGTATTCAGCTGCATTCGGTTAGATTGGAAGCCAACCACAATGTAGTTGAGACAAGGCTTGGCAGATGATGACTTTGCTACTATTACTAAGCTAACACTACACCAATGTAGTTGTTTCCCTGGTTGGTCCAGTGTTCGCAAGCGCTACTGCTCAGCATGAGGTCCTGGGTTCGATTCCCAGGTCGGACAAGGGCGTTGGGATTTTCCATCAGAAATTTCTCAATAGCCCGGAGTCTGGATTTGTGCCCCGTCGATGGCAAAAGACTCGCCCCCAATAACAAAGTACTTAAACATAACTGTTGGTGTTCATCAGGTGCACCTCTACTTAACCCTTCGGTGGAGACAGGCGTGATGTTGTCTTAGCAATTACAATCGACTTCACGAGTTTCTGGCCCACATTTACCCAAGGTAAGGTTAGAAGGCGGTAGCTAGTAAATGTGTTGGTTCTTTAAACAAAGTGGATACAACAATACGACAATTAATTAAACTGCATATACATGGTGAAATTGAATAGGTGGGCCAAATAAAAAATATAATTTTGAACTGTTATAAAGATAATTTAGAGCAAAGGAAAGCGATAGCGTAGGTAAGCGATTTGGCAACGTCGACTCGCGCCCTTTTTGTCGCAGGAACGGTCAAAATTAGGTAAATAATGGTTCAACGCGTTGCCAACTTGCTTCATGTTGTGAACTTTGGTTCGGTTCCCTACAAAACGGTTAAGCTGGATGGTGCTAATCCACGCGTCATGTTCGTGAACGGGTGCCGCGCGCCGTCGGTTGGGACTGGTCATCTCTTAGCTGCCACGGCTTATTTTTATTTTTGAATTGTTTCTTAATATTTTTTTTAATATTGTTCTCACATATAGTTCAGAAGCAACAAGAATAATGTACCCAGGATTTGGTAATTTCTTTTTTTTAAATCTTTTTTTAAGGAGCTTGCTCAACAAGACTAAGTCGCTCCGTAAGGCTTTCTTATACAGGGTGGCCGGAACATTGACGTCAAAAAATAAAATTTAGGTCCCTCGTATCGTGGGGTATCCGAATCACCCCCATGTATGTTCCGCGACTTTTCATAGTTTTCGACTTACGAATTTTATTCTGATTTTTTGAGAATGATCGACCTGACCAATCTAAAAAAAAAATTAAAAAAAAAGTACATGGCTTTGTCGAGATTTTTTTTTTTGCAACTGAATCTTCGTGAGTAGTACTTTTATGCATAAAATAATCAGCTTCGTAACTGTGATGAAAGTTATGAAAAAGTTGGTCTAAAGTGAAAAAATTACGTTCGGTAAATTCGTAAAAAAAAATTCGTAACTCGAAAACTATGAAAAGTCGCGGAACATACATGGGGGTGATTCGGATACCCCACGATACGAGGGACCTAAATTTAATTTTTGGACGTCAATGTTCCGGCCACCCTGTATAATACATCATTTTTGTAATATCTTGATTTAAAAATAGTGTCCTTGGAGTTTCTAGCCCGTTCTTCTCCGCAGAGGTCTACGTTTTGGAATGGGCAACTAGCTTCAACTTTCTGACTAACTGACCGACTCTCTGACAATTCAAAAGTGCCTGTAAATGGTTTAATTGAAATAAATGGATTGAGTTTGAGTTTGCGATGAATGGATTTCTCTTTGGGCGCGCGGTAAAATTGATACTTTAATTTTCTTATATGTTTATTTTAATTTTATATTGAAACGATGATAATTCGTGTCTCCTTGAAGTCAATAACTTAGTTTGCACTATCTAAGACGATAACTACACCTTTTTAATCAAGAATTTAGATTTGAGAAATGCCAATTTATAATGATTATGTAACAGTTATTGAACCTCCTATTTCGAGTTGGCAATTTTTCAATTTCATCCTGTGTATGAAGTTCCCAGTCTGCATACAAAAGTTCAATCAAATATATCCAATAGGTTAGTTACTATAGCTAGTAAAAAATTGGCAAAATCCATAGTCGGCCCATCAATACTATTTAGTTCGTTAGAAAAAAAAAACACTTTTTAATTCCAATTTTGGGATTTATTTGATAGTTCCTTAATACTGCTATGTATTTCCAATGTTCTAATATATTGTCGTATTGTCATCTCCAATTTGTATAAGATTCTAATAACCCTTTCATTCAATTTCACAAACATCGGACACTTCAAGAAATGCATAACAATATCGACCATATATGCAATGATTTCAGAAACAGGATCAAACATAAGTTTTTAAAATAAAATAATTTAAACATTAAGGCTCATTTTGCGGCCACAATTACACGGTGTCGCATATCAGAGGCGGCGAACATTTGGTGAATAATTTGTTCACGTTTAAAATTATTAACGCGAAACCATTCGTCATGGCGGCGTGGAGGTCTTATGGATTTGTCAGTGTTTTTTTTTACCATATGATATCCAAGAATGTTTGCACAAAAAATACAAATTAATTTTCGTTTTTTTTTCGTTTACCTAAAGTTAAACCTCGGTTCCTAAAAGCTTAATCAATTTAATCTTTCGTTAAATGTCATGTCAAACGGCATGATTAGGGTTAGTGTTTCTGGTGTTAAAACATCCGCAACAGCAAACAGGGTTTCATAATCCTGCCGATCTATTCTGTAGAAATCTCATCGTGTAAATTAAGGCGAAGTGAGTTTGAAGTGAGCTGTCATTCCACCTTGTGCTAGGGATTGACACTATTGACAGCTCACTTCACCACTTCAGTATTCACGTTGAGATTTTTACAGAATAGATCGACCAGACAGTCATGTCATAAATCGACTGCATCTTCTTTCGTTTCAGCACGGGTTATTCCTGTCTAGATTAGCTGAAAAAACACTGAAATAGAAAATTGTTTGCTATAATAGGAAAAGCTGCAAGCTCAAGAAGCATAATTCCTCTTTCTTTCTAATTAGCAATAAAATCTGATTACCGTTATGATTTTATTGCACCAGGAAGAAATTATGTTTTAAATGCTTAATTATGTGTTTACCATTAACCAGTTTGTAGTAAAACCGTACATAGTTTATATCGTTACTTTAGACTTCAAATTCTTAGCCGTTCGGTATCTTTGTATTTTACAAAATGGCTGTTTAACGCCTTGTTAATGACGCTTTAAATATTTTGTTCAGAATGTAATCACTGGTTAATGGTTTGCGAGAATTCATTTGTTATTGGAATTATGTTGTTTCCCTTAGTTTGATAGTTACCGCGGACAATATGCTCAATTACGACTGTTGCCGAGAGCCGCTTGTTGCTAGAACAGAGCACTATAATACATGTATTAGCAATGCAGTTGATAACTCTATTAACGTCTTGTTTTGTTCACAAGAAAATGACAGTGACAGAAAAGATTTATCGGGCATTTTAAGGATGCCTGCTGCGGCTATTCTATAATTGTGTAGCGCATCTAATGACTGTCTGGGTCTGCGTCTGCGTCTAGTCACGAATGAAGAAATAAATCACTGACATGTGTGTTTAATCGTGTTATATTTTGATTCAATAAATTACTCACGTAACATACCTTTTTACATCTTACATACAGTGTGATAGTCAATTTACAAATATCCGTTGTCCACCTTTCATTCGTCTATATAAATATAAATTAAAACTTAATCAATATATTTTGTACCTAAGATATTGTTTCCGACTACAAAAATGTACAGTTAGTAACCATTTATATTTATTACTACACATTACTTTCATTATAAATCAAAATTAAAATATAAACGATGTGGCGAAGAGAACTCATGAAGATCGTATGCTCTTAAAATTAATGTCCAGGTTGAGGATCATAGTTGGTCACCCCTGAATAAATTAAGTAAAATTAAATCACTCTGTATAATTATATTTTCTTAAATGTTAAAGGTGATTGACCAAAAGTCTGAACGACTTACGATTCACTGGCAAAATAATAATAAATAAATATCTAAGTACATAATAATATATAAACTTAATAAAAAAACTGCTAAGTGTAGAAATAGTCCTTAAACATTGTAACTGGTAGATACTACTTTAGGAAAAAAAGAGATCAGAGTTTTTTTTTTTTAATTATTATCAGAGGGTAAAAAGCTTATCAAATGCGAATTAGCAGGATGTGCTGATTTTAAATTGGGGTCAGTAGGTTATAGCGGACAACAAAAGAAGCCGACGTCAAATGTCAATTGCTTTAAAATTACCAAATGACAATTATAACAAGTAATAAACTTTATTTGTCTTCATGTTTCCATAACAATGTACAAAAAATTATTTTTATAGGTGTCAGTTTATCTAGGGGTTACTCGACACTTAATTTTTGAATGCGATCTTTTTGCGGATAACAGTGGTTTTTTTTCGCTAAATTTATTGAACAGATTGCTTTGTTCCTCAAACAGTAATTTAGCTTATCAATTTCTAAAATAGTTTGTTTAACTGCAATTGTATTAGCTATTATTAAATAAAATACAGGGTTATGACCGGGTTAAACGAGGCTAGATTTTGAAGCTAGTATCCTAGCTTCCAAATCTAGCCTCGCAAGTATTATCCTGGTTAAGCATTTTACACGATGCTAGGATTTTTTTTGCCAGTAGCATTGCAGTGACTAAAGTCCGTAGAGTAAAATTATCCGTTTGGATACTAGCTTTGCCGGTCACACGAGGCTAGTACAAAAGCCAGGATAGTAAAATCAGTGGTGGGGCTACTAGCTCAAAAATAGAACCCAATCCTATTGAACTATCTTACTAGCTTACTATCTTTTTCACTAGCTTACTAGCCTAAAAATGAGGATAGTTCTGTATACACGAGGCCAGAGTGAGTAGCTCGCTAGCTTACTATCTTTCTCACTAGCTTACTAGCCAAAAAATGGGGGTTGTTCTGTATACACGAGGCCAGAGTGAGTAGCTTGCTAGCTTACTATCTTTCTCACTAACTTACTAGCCAAAAAATGGGGGTTGTTCTGTATACACGAGGCCAGAGTGAGTAGCTTGCTAACTTACTATCTTTCTCACTATCTTACTAGCCTAAAAATGGGGGTTGTTCTGTATACACGAGGCCAGAGTGAGTAGCTTGCTAGCTTACTATCTTTCTCACTAGCTTACTAGCTTAAAAATGAGGATAGTTCTGTATACACGAGACCAGAGTAAGTGGTTCGCTAGCTTACTAGCACAATATTGATATCCTAGCCTGAAAAACTAGCCTCGTGTAACCCGAGCATTATAGTTATTTTGTGTCTGATTCAATTGAACTTCGATATTTCTTCAATGGCATGGTGGTTGATGTTAAACTGTCGTTTTCCAATTATTTGCCACTTTCCGATTTTAACGACGAGGTATTCATAAAAATGTTCTATAGATTTTCAAAGTAGGATAATTTCACGTGCCAACGGCTCGAGACAATAACTGCGTGACCAATCGGGTTGCACATTGTTATGTACCTATTAAACTCACTGCGGAGTAAGTAAAAATGGCAATAAAGCCAGCGCAGCCATATTGTTTTGCTAATTGGCTCTCTTATCGGTCGTTACGCATTATACGTTCATTAATTGTTGTTATTTTATGACGAGAGATTGTATTTCTTTCGCCAATAGTAATTTTATTTGCGCCGCCATCTTTATTTGGCAAATGGATTTTTTTAATTAGTTTTTATGCCTCTATTGTTCTAGTTCTTGCCCGTTGTACCAGAAGTTGATAAACGTTTTAATGTTTAATAAAATTTATATTCGCAGTTATAAAATTAAATGGTTTTCATTCTCTAATTTATTGCATATTTTTATGAATCAAACTCTACTCCATACATTTGGATAAAAATACCGATAAATAAGGCACAGGCGATTTTGGGTCCTGTCCTTTGAGTATGGTGGACTTTCGTAAGGCTCTTTTTGTCCATTTTGTATGAATAGGGTTAAAAAATAATAGGGTTTAACATTCAAGCTATTCATGGTTACAGTAGTGTGTTGTCACAAAATATTGATGACAGGTGCAATTATGTCAAAGTTGTATAATTTTAAAACTCACTTTTGTATCATGTATGATGGTCGCTTCGCTTTATTACATTCATTGTTACAAAGTGCTTCTGTCAAGAAATTATACAGTAATGGCGTCGTAATTAAGTTAATAGTACGCCGCTTTGTCTGATGGACCAAAGTAAGTTAGTGTTTCATCGACTTAATATAGCTGGATGAGACATTAACAGCAAAATAAGCTGTTTGTGACTGCTAAACTTTACAAATTAAGCTTAATTTCTGCTGTTCTTTTTTGAAACATTTTCACCAATTTTCCACATGAAATTGTTGTAATTTTTAAGACAATTATATCCAATTCTTTCGCCATTTGGTAAGTTAAAAAATAAAATTTAAAAAAATGCAAAAATAATAAAATACCACATCATCAACAAACGTCAATATAAAATTATTGCCCCCATTGTAAAAGAAAAAATATTAACATTAAGGCTCTCGCAGACAGGCGCGACGCCATTCTAGTACAACAATTTCCACGAAGTTTTCATAAAAATTGTTTTACTAGAGTCGCGTTGCGCTTGTCTGCGGGAACCTTTATAGAAAATAAATATAGATAATTACTATATACACTACTAACTATATAATACATTGCCTAGATCTAGTATTCACACGAGATATGTAGTTATATGGTACTCATCAAGTCTTTACTGAAGCTGATTACGATCTAATGATAATAACAATATTGTTTAACTGTAAGCAAAGGAACATCTCTGAAATGCCTGTAGGGCTAGTGTTTGTGAGTACAACAGTCCTAACGTTGCCACATTCTCAAAAATTAGGTCCCGAAGTATTTTTCACCTTAAGATACTAAGAATAAGGTCTATGTTCCATTTTGCAACGTTACATTCACTGTTGTCCCACTCAGTCACAGCGCAAACTTCGCTGGTGTAGTCACGAACTAACCGAGAGCTTCTAAAGTCACAAATTACATTCACTTTCACGTGTTAAGTAAAGACTCTATACTGAAAGGATTATGTTTTCTTGTTCCCCCGTTCTTAGACAGGTCCTGTTCTGTGGCATGGCCTCCGCCGCTTAGGTCTAAGGACACAGCTCGGCCTGAGTCGAAGTCGAATTTCTCGAAGTTCGTGCTAGCTCCACCGAAGTGTTTGAAGAAGGAGGGCTGGGGCTCGGGCATTGGGCTGAAATTCCGACCGGAATGACCGTCAGACGTGGAACTGTCTGAGTTGTTCATACCGTCGGCGCCCGAAGGTGCCCGAAGTCTGCCCGACAGCGAGAAGTCTTCAGGACCCGAGTCGTGGCAGGAGTCTCCTCCCACCACGTCGATCATGCTGTCTTCTCCTTCAATGTCTCCGTCTGAGTCGGAGTACAGGCCACTGTTCTTGTGTTGTGCCAGATACTCAGCCTTCAAAGCCTCCAGGTCTACGGCGATGCCTTTTGCCCGCAGCTTTCTTGCTTGTCTCTCCAACGCTTTTGCCAACTTCTTTCTTCTTCTCGCCCTGTTGATAAAATCGATAGGGCCCAATTAGTATAGAATCTATAGCCCAAAGATAACGATCAATAGTAAAAAAGTAATTTTTTGGATGTTTCGACTGATTCGCAGAGTGTGTAAATAAATGTTGTTTTACATTTAAGATGTTATCAGCCCTCAGGTGCTTCGTTAGTGAGTATATTTTGTTATGTGTGACAAAAAAGAAAGTCATGTTTTACGCTGAGAATAAGCAGGCAAATCACGTTTATAAAAATGTTTTATAATGATTTTAGAATCAGAGCAATCATAAGAAAGACTGTCACTTTATTTTTAAATACCGCATTGCTGATGAAATCACCTAATTTACTTGAAAACAGTCGATAAAGTACGATTATATGAATCACAAAATAAAACAAAACCTTTAAACAAATTACATCAGCTAATTAATCAAATTCGCACTACATTAATAAATAATCGCTTTATTTTTAAGTCGTAAAAAGCTGTCGGGAGTTTGTTTTAAGATGAATGCAAGATAGGGTAAAAGATTTAAAACACTTTTAAGGCAGTGACGGTGACTCTAAAAATATCTGAATTGTTGTTTCGAGAATACTTATCACGTGACACGATTCTGTGAGGTTTTGTGTGCACAATCGTAGGTCATGAATATAATTGTGGTAGAGTTTAAGCATGTCTTTTTCGGGTAACCATTGAAAATCAGCGTTGTGCTGTGGGTCTCCCATAGAACAGCATAATGCTGAGTGGAAGCCTTCCTGTCACAGTCATGACGTGCAGCTATTGACTATTTCTGTTTTGTGCTCGTGATTGTAGATCTATTTTGTTTTGGTTTTTCTTTATTATTTAGCTAATTATTTTTTTTTGTATGCACGTGTTTCTGTGAAAAATAAAACTATAATTTTTCTTTCATGCTGCACAATAATCCGTATAATTGATATCATTTGTACCTAAAGCTTCATCCTTGTTCATGGATTTCTTTTATGATTTTTTGTTTGTGTAATAGAGAACATAGCGTAGGGCAGCAAGCTATACATACCTGTGTACCCTCGACAATATACCGTGTTATTGAACGTCTGTTCCATACCTCCTGACTTGGAAGTTGTAGTAGCCAAATAGTAGGAGTGGTAGCAAGCAAAGCTTTGTTCGCAGACATGGCCAAAGTAATTATTTTATTGAGAACTTCTAATCCTACTCGGATCATCTCTAGTTGTATTCTTGAATTTATGCTCCAAAATACAAAAACTTTTTACCGTCCTTGTCAAAAAGTAGATCTTAATCCTTTTCGAGGAACATCGGGATTATTGCGTAACATACTAACAGTAGGAATGGCTTTCATTTTGACAGTTCAACAACATTCATTGCGTTATTTACGTTGTTGAGCAGACAAATTTTGTCGAACACATGAAGCAATAGATTAGCAATAGGCTTCAAAATTATTCAGATTGTGATAGATAGTGTGTTACGCAATTAGAAGATTTTTGTCATAATTATGCTGTTGGCTATCATCGTCATAATTTCAGCCGATAAACGTCCACTGCTTGACATAGACTTTTGTGGTGTTAACTCTAGAGGAAGTAAAACTACGTTTTGCACATATCTCACCTCTCCCTAGCCCTAAGCTCGTGGGGCGGAATAGGCTCTCCTGAACAAGACTGCGGGTGTGCGTTGTGTGCCGGTCGACCTGGTCCCTTCTTTGTGTGTTCTTTTTTGCGCCACTTCGCTCTGCGGTTCTGGAACCATACCTGTGCGACAAAAGAAAGGATTTAGTATGATGATGGGCTTGTTTTATGTGCAGGTATCGGAAAGAGGGTAGTTTTATTTAGCTTGCTTATCATCCAGATTTACATGATGCCTATAATTTCTGATAGGTGTATTCTGTGTGGCTCACTCACATTTCGCCAGTTATGTAATGAATGAGTATCATGTTATAAGGTGCGAGCTGACTCCCATCCACTGAGTACAAATTCAGACTCCAAGCTTTTCATAACAAAACATAGCGCCTGTCATTCTAGAAGGGTTGGTTAGAGGCAGGGCAGTTTTTAACCTATTGGAGGCCCTAGGCACTTTGGGATACTGGGGTCCCTGTGGAGAATCTAGGATGCAAGAGCGAGCGAAGTGAGTTCGAAATTTGTGGCATCCTGCCTCTGATAGCCCCTAGCTTCGATGCCGGCAGGAAATGGGCCCCATGAATCGAGGGGCCCTGGGCACTTGCCTAGAGTGACCAATGGAAAAGAAGGCCCTGGGTAGAGGTACATAGTAGGTACAAGCTTTTCCTTGTTGAAAAACCCAGTAACATTTCAAAAGAAATACGTATGTATGTATGTTTGTACGATGTATGTAAATATATTCTCATATTATTTGTTTTATTTTATTAAGTGAATTGTTTTTGATTTTTTGTATTTTATTTTCTATTTTACTCTTTCACACGCTGTTTACATCTCTTTATCCGCTTTCCTATCGCAGGTATGTTGGAAAAGATATCTTTAGAAATAAGCATCACCTTTGTACTGTTATACCTTTCTCAATATATGAAAGTGGGGGCGTAAGAGAAAGGAAACTATATTTAATGTTTAACTAGATTATTATATTCTATCAAGGAATTTTCCTAATAAACCGGCAGACCCTAGCCCTGCCTATCTATCTCTCTAAACAAACTACCATCACTTTTCCTTCCAAAGCTTATTTCAAACTTGCTTGACTGTTCGAGAGTAACCATCGATAATATATTACCAGCCAGTCATCATAAGGTTGACACATGCAGATAACCTCTACAGTACCTATTTTTCTATTCTTTCTTCTTCTCTGTTTATATATGTGTGTACATAAATGGTTAAATAAATAAATATGAAAGAATTGGTGATTTAAAGAATAACGGACCCAAAAATGTGCAGATTCAAGCAGGTGACTTTCACAATTGATCTGGTATATAAATGTCACGACTTTACACGATTCACCAGTTTGTGAGGAAAGCTTTTTTCATGAATATACAGTTCAGCCTGAATGTTGAATATCAGTAAATTTTCAATTAACAAAAAGGATCGCTTAAATAAAAAGATTCCGTTAATCCGTCTGTCCGTTTTGCACGATCGTAAGACGATCACGATTATCGATACTTGTAACTTTTTTTACAACACGATACTAGTTTCAAATTTTTTTTAGGTCTCAAATCCGTGTCTGGCCTGTAATTTTAAAAATGTTGTGTATTACTTAAGTTTCCGTTAAGGCCAAAGTTGCTTCCGAGTTTTCATTTTTCATTCACAGTTAGTCCTAAATTTTAAGGTAAAATCCATAATTTTAGTAATCATTCCAATTTTGTGAGACTCAATAACTCCAGCACAATTTTCTTTAATGTTATTTTCTAAAAGCTTTCAACTTTGGTTTCTTCCACAAAACCGGGTTAAAGGTTAACAGCATTTTAAGCAGCGTTAACCTGAGATTAAATACTTAACTATAAAGGTTAGGAGAGTTATCTTGCCGCACAAAGGCATGTAAAGTGCCCGCGACCCGCCAAGAATTGAGACGTTAAATTTCAATGCGCCTGAGCATTTGCATCGTAATGCCGGGGCAGGCGTGCGCGCGCATTTGACGCGCTGGGTATTGGCGCTATCTGCCGAGATGTGCGAAACATTGTATGTAGCAGTTGGAGCTATTTACTTGGTTTTGAGGTTCGCAAGTCACTGCGAGGAGGTTTTTGTACTTAGTACCGTCAAACGGGGTGAATAGACATACAGGGGTGGATCGGAACGAAATTTTAAAAGGGATTTTAATATTGAAATAATATAGTTTGTTGCTAAATAAAAAAGGACTCTCATGTGGTTACTGTATTATAATTAATGATTAAGCGCTATTGTTGGCAACGAACTATATTATTTTAATGCTAAAATCCTTTTAGAGTTTCGTTCCGATTCACCCCTGCATCTTTATTCACCCCGTTTGATGGGACTTTGCGAGACATCTCAAGCCATTTAAGTATTTGCGCTTCCGCGATGTGCAAAACGTTGTTAATACCGGTCGGTGTAGCAGTTATACTTTGTTGTAAGCTACCAAAATGAAGTGAAACATATAATCATCCTTCTTCCCTTGTCCCATTTTACTTGGGGGCGCCGAAACACGATTTCTTCTTCCAAAATCAAAATAAAAATCGTTTGTTTGTATGTAACATCTTTTGTACCTACCACATTGTAATGTGGTAGGTACAAAAGATGTTACATACAATTTCAGTGCAAAGACATATTCCGCCATGTAATGGTGGCATGTAAATATTTAATATATAAAGAAGGTATGTTGTAACATACAGTAATATACAAATTAATTAAAAAAATGGTGTTAATTAATTTTTAGGTTTTAGCGTTAAGAAGTCTATGCACGAAAATAACAATTCCATTCTCCCCTGTCCACCGTCACTTATTCACTGCCTTCTCTCTCTTCATTCCTCACACAATCCATGCATCTTTTCTTTGGCCTTCCGTCAATCCTCTCCATCCATCAACATACAGTATAACATACTTGATGTATATATCTAACGATCGGTATGAAAGAATGGTTGATTGAACTTACTATGAAGGAAATTAATTAACGAAGGTATTTTGGTAACTCTGCCAGAGCTAGAAGCTACATGATACAAGTTACACGTATTGGCCCAAATTTTTTGAGACTAGCAAATGCAGTAGTAAAAAGATTAGCCAGTTAGAAAGAGTGATAGCGGATCTGGCTGCCCAGTCTCATTCAACTCAGCCTATTGCAGTCCACTCCTGGATATAGGCCTCTCACTTTTTTTTTGGGTGTGAAATCATCAAATTACCTCTTCCGCTCCGCCCAGAGCGTGTCAGACTCTTACTGACTAAATCCCACCCGTATTTCTTCAGTTGCCTGTGCGCCAGGGCCTCGGGAACTCTTTCGAACAATCCGCGACCCCGGCAGGATAGGCCTCTCCCTGGCTGCACCACCACACCCTGTCCTCCGCCTTCCGCTGTCAGTCTGTCTCAGCCACCTTTTTAAGGTCGTCGATCCACCTAGCTGGGGGCGTCCCAGTCTACGCGGTATCCTAAAAGGATTTCATGTTTTTTTTTTTACTTTCCTTTTTGAAAGTTCAATTTTCCATATCGTTTTCATCAATATATTGTATAAGGTATGTGGCGTATCTACCTTTAATGACTCCGTGGTCATCTCTCCTAGTTTCCACCTCTTTTATTCTTTTGAAAACTTTCTTCCAACTTTTATGTCTCTCTCCTTTATGGTCATCCTTTTGCTCATGAATTAACGTCTCACAAACCACATTCCTTCCTTTTCATTAGTCTTTCGTCATATCAATTATAATATAGCCTCTAATGTAATAGTGAATATTCATGACTCGCGTTTAGCATCTTCATAGACAAACGATTAAATGTTTTAAGTGCGTAAACGAAAATGATGAGTACCTACCTCGGAGACTCGTATTATTGTCAAAAGGGCCCTTCAATGGTAGACTGCTGGTACTATAAATCTCGTAATAGGTATAGAATTTAATTTTAGCTGTAAAATTACTTTAATGTGAGGTCAATGGGACGTTCATTCATGGTCAGACCACCGGTAAGCAATGTCGTCATCTTAAGTGGCGTGACATAAGAACGCACAAGATGTTTGTGCAGATTATGAGGAGGAATAAGAATAGATAGGATAAGGATCATTTATTTGCAGAAAATTTTGGTGTTACCAGTTGTAAAATTTGGTTGTTTAATATACCTAGAGTCCATATTTTGCCTGTTAGGGCATGAAAATTAATTTTACATTTTTACCTAAGAGGTACTTATTTAATAAGATATACATAATAATTATAACTACATAAAAATACCTATATTCTAATATAATTTTTTAGTCATATATAATTATATTTTTAACCGACTTCTAAAAAAGGAGGAGGTTCTCAATTTGACAATTTTTTTAAATGTTTTTTTAGCTCAAAACATTTTTCTAGGTGAACCGATTTGGATAACTTTTTTTAAACCGACTTCTAATAAAAAAGGAGGAGGTTCTCAATTCAACTGTATTTTTTTTTATTTGATCAGAACTTTTTCTAGGTGAACTGATCTGGATGATTATTTTTTTATTTGAAAGCTGCTGATCTGGACGATTCTTTTTTATTTGAAAGCTGCTGATCTGGATGACTCTTTTTGTATTTGAAAGCTGCTGATCTGGATGATTCTTTTTTTATTTGAAAGCTGCTGATCTGGATGATTATTTTTTTATTTGAAAGCTGGTGCAGCTTTCAAATAAAAAAATTATCATCCAGATCAGTTCACCTAGAAAAAGTTCTGATCATGTAGTCCCATATTAATTTGATCAAGTTCTGACCAGACGTTTTTGAGTTATCCTTAATACTGCGTATTTTTTTCACTTAGTTTATATTGATGATGTTTACTAATTTCCTGTCACTGTTATTTACATATCAAATAGTGGTATACGAATTTGTGTGAGGTATGTACCACAACTAAAAAGTGAAAAATAAAAACTTTTTTACAAAAAAAAAAACAAGCGACTTCCGAAAATAACACTAAAAAAGTGAAAAATTACTTTAATTTCGGAAGTCGGTGGCAACAAACCAAAATACAAAACCAAAGCAAAACAATTGCATAACATTCAAAACGTGCCAATTGCCTAATACGTATTTCTGGACTTGTCGATTCGCCCACAAATAAATTAACTTCGTGTGAATCGCAGAAAATAATATATTATTTATAAGTGTCGACTGGGGCGTTTCGAGCAATTAAATTCGTACAAATCAACAAATAAGCGTTAAATGGGAGCTCCCTTATGATCTTTGCAAATTTGTTAAAAAATTTAATTTAAACATTATTTTAAATTAGAGTTGTATTCAAAAAAGGAACTAAACATTTTGTTGCATCTCTTGATCTCTGTTTAGTGAAATTGTCACCTTTGAATCTAAAGAAGTCATTATGTTTGCTCACAAAAACCGATACCTCAAATAAATACATGCCAAAGTCCATAGTTTCAGTTTTTTTTAAATAAAGGCCTACAAGATTCAAATAGAAAGACACTGTACGAGTACCTCTTACACATTTCTCATGTACTTACAATAAATGTTTTATCATTGTCTGTTGAATTCCTCCATATTATTAGTCCGTATCTTAATATTGCTAGTGTTCTCCTTAACGGTGATCTCCAAAATTTGTTTGTAAACTCACTTTGTGATTTAAATAAACAATTTTTTTTAATTTAACATACCCACTGTATGCTATGCGGGCTGTTTTTTTTTGTCAGAAATAATACGAGTTTTCTTAATGCAAACACAAATCTATTTGGTTCACTGCATACGTTGTTAATGTGTAGTTTCCAATTACAACATTTGTCTAGAGTTATACAAAAAAAGAAGAATATATTATTATACATCTTTTTTTTATACCTTAAAATTTAATACTTTCCGTTTCTTCTATGTTTTTGTCTTTTATTTTAATGTTAATATTATCGGAGACTTTGTTTTTTTATGTACGCAATTTCATGAATTTTGTTTAAGATATATTTACATAAAGGTTATTAGATTCAAGGTATTTTATTACAGACTGTATAGCTTCGTGTATTTTATTTTCTAAGTTAAATTTAGGGTTATGAGATACTAAAACAGAAATATTTTTAGCGAATAGGACACTATCATAGTTGATTGAATCTGGTAAATCATTAATATAAAGTAAGAATAGCAAGGGCCCCAAAACGTTCCCTTGTGGTACGCCATATTTATTCAGTCTAGATGAGGATCTGTGCACAGTGGATTCAAGATTTACATTTAAATTAGTAACTTCAACACATTGCTGTTGACCTATTAAAAACCTTTTTATCCAAACTAGAGCGACACCTCGGAAACAATATTTTGGAAATCTTATCATAAAATTATTTAGGATCTACGGTTTATGAGGTAATGGGTCTGAAGAGTATTAGCATCAATTTAACCAAACTCTGCTGTTACTAAATGCCACGCTAAGCATTTTGACGGACTATTTTTCGTAGTGAGACGATCCATCAAATGGCATAACGGGACATTTAGAATAAACACAGTATGGTGAAACTGGCCCTAAATCTCTCAATTGGAACGCTGCGCTGCATCAAATTATATTTTCACTTTTAGAATGTTGGTTTTAGATTTTTGCAACGTATTTTCCTCATGACAAGAATTAGGAATACAGATGTTAAACTCATGTCTTTTACAAAAAGTGTGCTCCAAATAATGCCAATATAACATGTATCCTTTAAACCGATTGAATAAAAAAAGAAAAACGTAACGTAGGTTCGCCCGGGCACGGCGCGGGTCAGTTTACGAGCAAGCCATCGCTTTTTATTGCGAAACGCGCATAATAAGCCTGCGCCCTCTGCCAGATTCATTTGGATTTATTTAATAAAATTATAACATAACGCCTTCCAGCGTCGGGTATAATTAAGAAGATAAATATGAACGATATTAAAACTGATTCCCTTTATTTATCGTCCGTAAAATTGGGTGAAAAGTTAATTCTCACTTAGTGGAAATGTTCTGTCTGAGATTTCGCAGATACTGTAGTTTAATCTAAAGTGAATTGGGGTTAAACCTGAAGGAGATAGTAGCCATGAATATTTGACCAGTTCTGCCCTGACATTATCGTCGTGATCAAGTAGCTTAGTGGTAATCTTGTAAATAAGAACTTGAAGTAATTCTTGGACACCCCTGGATCTTGGTAAAGAAAAACATTGTGGAGGAATCTGGTTTGGCCATCACGCAGTTATAGTATGTTTACCTCAGGCAGCGCCGCGCGCTTTACTTGTGGTTACCAAGTGTACAAACACGCTGTGGATGTGTGTGTAAGCGCAGGAGCTCTCGGTACAATGCTGAAGTCGGAAGTGTGTGTGTGTGTGTTATGTGCTAAAGCTACTCGTTTTCACGCACACATTCACAGCCTGTTTGTACACTTGGTTATCACAAGTAAAGCGCGTGTCGCTTCGTGAGATGAAAATACTGTGGCAAGTGTAGTGATTAAAGCTCTTTCCTTCTCTGCATAAGAAGAGACGATTGCCCAGAAAAATACCAATATTATTATATAGTAAGGAAATAGCAAATATGTAGAAGAATGTAGAATACTTACACGTGTTGTAAAATTCCTGATATAATTTTTATTCTTTCCATGAAGTCATTGTTCTAATACTTTCTAATTTGTATTGATAAAGCTGAATGCGTTTTAATTCAAATCATTTATGTACAAAGTTTGGGTAAATAATTACAGTAATTTATAAAATAATAGCCACCCGTTGTGAATTAATTATGAAGTAAATCGATACTACGTTTTCTATTTAATACTATTTACTTATATAAGCTGCAATTATTTACTTATCACTGAAAAATCGATTACCTTTGTTCATGCCAATTAGATTTAATGATGAAACAATATTGAGTATTGCGCTACTTTAGAACACTCGGTGATGCTGCACATACATGCTGCAGACCAGCTACATTTAGGTCCACTTGCACCGCTAATCACTAAACATGTTTAACGCTAAACGAGTTTAAAATATAATTCTGTTTCTGTCAAATGTTTGAATATGACAGAGACAGAATGGTGTTTAAAACTTGTTTAGCGCTAAACGTGTTTAGTGATTGGCGGTGCAAGTGGTTCTTAGTCCACGTTCGCACGGATGTAAAAATAATCGGCGGGATTTTTTCGCGCAATGGATCTTCAACACTCTGCTTAGCGCCGAAAGTTTAAAATCCAACAGTGTGTGTTTTCGACGCGCTGTGATGCACTCTGTTGGATTCTCAATGCTCGGTTCAGCACCGAGAGTTGAAAATACAGTGCGCGATAAAATCGCGCCGTGCGAACGCAGTCTTAAGTTTTTAGGAAATGCTTTGGATAAGAATCAATATTAGAATCCAGCAGACTTTTTAGTTTAATTCATCTTTCAGCCATCATTCACCCTTTGTGCTCTTCTGTTTTTTTTTACTTGTAAGTGTTATGTAAGCAGATACCTAATATTGTAAATAAATGAATAAATAACAAAATAACATCACGCCTGTAATTCCCGAAGGGTGAGGCAGAGGTGCACCTATAGAACACCCACATTCAAATTTCAAACTTTTTCGAAAGTTAAGAGGAATTTACATAAAAAAAGTACAAGAAGAGTAAGAATTTACATAAAAAGTGTTTGTACAAACCTACTTACAGAAATAAAATCATACATACATAAACTCACGCCTTCTTCCCATGCGGGTAGGCAGAAACTACAGAACGCCAGCTGCTACGATCATTACATACTCCTTTTGCCTCGTTTACGTTCATACATCTGGTCATACACGCACGCCGGTTGCGAGTACTACACACCTGACCTTTCTGAAGAACATTACTAACAATGTCACTATATGTCCTGCTAGGTCGTCCCCTCCCGGCGTTTCCACTCATATCTGCCTTATAAATACCTTTTGTTAGTCGCCTTTCATTCATCCTCTCAATATGACCAAACCATCTAAGCATACTCTTTTAAATTTTTGTCTCTCCATCTTCTTTTAAACCACACCCGTTGCTTTATCACATTCCTCAGTCTATCATTCATAGTCACACCATACATGCTTCGCAAGGAACGCAGTTCCACAGCATTTATTCTACTTGACTTACAGGAATTTATGAATAAATAAATAATTCATAAATTCTTTTTAACTTTGGAATAAGTGTATAAAGATAATGTAATATCATAAATATCATTGTACCCATGAAAGGCATGGTTTTCCAGGAATTGAAAGAAAAGAAGAAAGAAAGAAAATACGTTTATTTGCGGTAAACATGACGCAAAGAAAAAACACACAAACACAAAAAACAACGAGTTGGGAGAAAATATGCGTTACATCCACGCAAAACGGCAATCGCTCAGCATAATGCTACGATTGATCTCGATTGCTTTGATTAGTGATACGTTTGATTGATTTGATTGATTGTTCTAGTGGTTTTTTCTAGAGAGGCCTGTTTAATATGGCTGAAAAATGGCACCCAAAAATATAATAACCAAATTAATTACCATTTTAATCAAGAAAAATAACCGTACTTACCTTAACCTTAGAAAAAATATACCACACAAAATTAAAAGATTACAGCAAAACTACACTTATAATTAACCCTTAGTTTCTAACATCTAATCGGAGCACATTGATTAGTTGGTCGGTCGTAATGACCCGGTGGGTAGTTCCCTCTGCTAATGAGCCACGTATATCCACCCCTTACACCCCCTCGAGGGGGAGTGTCATTAATACGGGGGTGAAGAGGGAGGGACCTCTGATTTGTTTTTATTATTTTTGTTTTTGTTAATATGTTTAGCGATTGATAGCTATTGATTGTACAAGTTGTACATGAGTTATTTATGGTATACATTTTTAGGGAGTTTTGGGATTTAAAAAGGAGTTTGACATACATACATAAACTCACGCCTTCATCCCATGGGGGTAGGCAGAAACTACAGAACGCCACCTGCTACGATCCTTACATACTCCTTTTGCCTCGTTTACGTTCATACATCTGGTCATACACGCACGCCGGTTGCGAGTACTACGCACCTGACCTTTCTGAAGAACATCACCAATAAGGTTACTATATGTCTTCTTAGAGCGTCCCCTCCCGGCGTTTCCACTCACATCTGCCTTGTAAATACCTTTTGTTAGTCGCCCTTCATTCATCCTCCAACATGATCAAACCATCTAAGCATACCTTTTTCTATTTTTGTCACTACATCTTCTTTCAAACCGCACCGTTGCCTTATCACATCATTCATACTCACACTAAACAAGTTGACCACCAAGTTTGATTGTTATGTATATTGAACCATTATTGTAACACCTTATCCCATAGTTTATGGAAACACCAATGATCTAACATTGCGGATGGCGTTGTAAGTAATTTGATTACTCCATTGTTTTTGTGACAATAAAAAGTGTCTACGCTAATCACATGTACATTGCTCATTAAACAATTATTCTGGAGGACACTGATGTTTGCAACTTATCTGCTGCTGGGGAGTTTGTTGCGCCACTTCTTCTTCGAAGGGACGGCGTTTTGGGGGACTGCCTTATGTAATTTAGACGTTCAAAATGTGGTGATTCTCAGCCTAGTTTCAATGATGTCTTTTGATTTTATCATCATCAACTAGCCTCGTGATCTTAAAAGTTTAATACACTGCATCGAAAGAGTGTTTTTCGTGGCTCATCTCTCATTCCTTGATAAAGAATGTTTGTTTGCTCGTGAGACAAATATTCTATAGAAATAGGTACAACACCATAATAAAAAAACATTTTCCTAAAACCCATTTATGTTCTTTACAAAAAAGTAAGTAAGAAATACATAAAAACCATTTATTAAGTGACGTCACAGGGACAATAGCCCCCATCTTCCCTACCCGGGGGTGTAAGTAAGACGTTTGTGGTGTCGATACATTGACTTGTCATCCTCTGAGGGGTGAAGTTGTCTCCAACGCCCCTAGGCACTTTGGGGGGACTGAAATTGCTATTGGTGAGGTATTTACTTTAAAGATGTTTCTAAAGTATTAACACATGGGTTTTAGCTTTGATAGGTAAATAAAAAAAAACATGAGCTTAAAATTTATGATCCAATTGATATTTCAGGTCTTTCAGGCCGGATGTTATGAATATTTTCTTCTCAACTTATGATCTACTAAGTAGCTGTTGCTCGCGATTTCGTCTGCGTGTATTTTGTATTTCATAAAAATTTACTTAAATCCAGAATGAAAGGTAACAGACAGACAGAGTTACTTTTCCATAAATAATACTTATTATCTATTAAGTAGTATTAGTAGATACGTCGAAATTTATGAACAATGTGTTAAAAGTTAACTCAAAAATTCTTCCGTAATCGTAGGATAAGAACAATCAGTGCCTTATTTTCACATTCGGCTCAAGGGACGGATCCCTACTCGCACGTAAATATAAAGAATTGACTTGTATGAGCGCTGTCATCCCCTCATCTCGGGGTGAAACTGTTTACTTTTTCCTGGTCTTGATTGCATGTCATTGAAACATGGGTTTTCTTAATAAATTTGATACGTTTGCGAAAAATAGCGATCAAGGTTTTAATGGGTTAAATAAAATCTGTTCCATCATAAGTTAAAAGCGTCATTACCTTTCAACTACCTACCATGAATTTTGACTCATCCATACATACCTACACCTTCTTAACTACAGGGTGGCAGAGACGTCGACGCGCAAACAGTACCCATGAATTCAGGACATGATTCTAGACCCCCTAGCGTAGAAATATTTCGAGGGTTATCAAAAATAAAAGTGCAATACCTACGCGGCCAAAATGTATGGAACTGCATTTTTTTTTGTTCAGAATTATGTACTAAATCCATGGTGACAGGTTGCGCGTCGAGGTCCCTGCCACCCTGTATACTATCATTATTTAAAAAAGCTTTGGTGGAAAACTTTTATAGCCGCAAAGAAGGTATCTATCTTCCCGCAGCTCTAAAAGTTACTAGTTTTTTAGGGTTCCGTACCCAAGGGGTAAAACGGGACCCTATTACTAAGATTCCGCTGTCCGTCCGTCTGTCCGTCTGTCACCAGGCTGTATCTCATGAACCGTGATAGTTAGACAGTTGAAATTTTCACAGATGATGTATTTCTGTTGCCGTTATAACAACAAATACTAAAAAGCAGAATAAAATAAATATTTAAGGGGGCTCCCATACAACAGACATGTTTTTTTGCCGTTTTTGTAGATAATAGAACGGAAACTTTCGTGCGCGAGTCCGACTCGCACTTGGCCGATTTTTTTTACCTACACTCTTAGGTACTACGTAGGTTACTTACTTGGTAAGTTATTTGTCCTATAAAATAGATCAGAACACTTGTTTCTATATTTTTCTGTGTTTTTCTGTTATATTTTAATCAATAACAACATTGCTTTGTTAAGGTAACGGCACTATTAATAATATTATTATGACATTATGTAAATTTTAACGGGGCTGTAAACATTTTATAGCCAATAGTCACCTTCTATTAAATTTTGATAAAGAATATATTTTAGGAACGTAACAAAGACACGTTTTGATTATTAAACGACGTTTTGTGTTTTACACGCCATCAATAAAACAGGAATTTATCGCGTTCATGTAAAAATGTCTAGGCACTAGAATTTAAATACTACAGTATAGCTACAATACTTAGGTGGCTAACTGATAACAGTGCACGGGTCGATATTGCAGGTTCAACAACGCGTACTGAGGGCCATCCGTGGATGGGTGACCATCCAATACAAACCGAGACCCATCCCTGCCTCCGAAAGCACGCTAAGCCGTTGGTCCTGGCTGTCATCCATAGACCTTTGACAGTCGTTAAGGCTAGGCAGAAGCCTGAAAGTCTGACAATCTGTCTTACCAATGGGCATCGTGTAACCCAGTTACTGGTTGTGGAGGTCAGATAGGCAGTCACTCCATGTAAAATAATGGTATTTAGCTGCATCCAGTTAGACTGGAAGCCGATCACAATATAGTTGATAAGAGGCTAGGCAGATCTGATGATGTTAGGTACCTTTTTCAACTTATACTCATAAATTGAGGGGAAAAGCTGAGCAAAATAAAAACTTTTTTACAAGAAAAACAACCGACTTCCAAAAAAAACACAAAAAAACGTGAAAAATAACTTTAATTTTGGAAGTCGGTGTCGGTCGTGTATTTTCGTTTTTGGCCACTGACTTCCGAAATTAAAGTAATTTTTCACGTTTTTAGTGTTTTTTTTGGAAGTCGGTTGTTTTGTTGTAAAAAAGTTTTTTAATCGTTCACTTTTTAGTTGTGATACCTACCCCACACACATTCGTATAGCACTACTTGATATGTAAATAACCGCGACAGGAAATTATTATAACATCATCAATATAAACTAAGTGGAAAAAATACGCATTATTAACGATAACTCAAAAACTACTGGTCAGTACTTGATCAAATTTAAATGGAACCACATGTGAAGCACCAGCTTTCAAATATAAAAAGAATCATCCAAATCGGTTCACCCAGAAAAAAGTTCTGAGCTAACACACATAAAAAAAAATACATTTGAATTGAGAACCTTCTCCTTTTTTTGAAGTCAGTTAATAAATAGAAGTCTAATGGTTTACACTTTGAGAACTGGTAATTATGGGAGCCTTTCGTCCTGCAGTGGGATAAGGTGACTGAATCATTAGAGACTGTTTCTATTTTAACGTTGGACAAAGCTGTGTGATAATACTGTATTGATTTAGGTCCTAATAAAGACTGCAATATTTCCTATTCTGGGCACAATCTTTCTTCTAAGCTACAATTTCTTTTTGTTTCAGTTGACGAGTAATCTCTACCCTGTAACATTCTATAGAATACTGAAAGTGTTGTGTACAAAGAAAATAGTTTGTTTTACAACAAAGTAATCCTGACACAAGCAGATTTGTAAACAACCTGGTAAACAATTCTATGAACACAAACTAAGGTTTCAGCGCTGTATTTCAGTGTATCGTGCTGTCTCTTTTCTTTCAGCACACAAATTGATATCGAAGTGTATGTGTGACAGAGACGGATATAAATTTCGCAACCGCGTTCCGAATTGCCAGCTAAGCGTTTTCTAATAGGGTTGTCTGTTGTTTACGACCTGAGTTCTTGGGTTTTATATTAATTGAATTGTTGGTTCTATAGAAACTATTATTTTTTGTTGAAAAATATATTTTTATGTGTTAAGATTGCTTAAGATATATTGGTTAATGTTAATCTGCAGACTATCGTTTGTCACAGTTAATTAAATACATGGCAAATATTTTCAAACCAGTCGTTCAATAACTACTAATATTTAATGCAGCAACAAGTACCTACCTACAGATAATTTCCATCGAAGGGTCGGCACACAAATTAATGAATGAACGTAGATGACAACTCCGTTTTAAACATGTTTAATGTTTAAATTATACGGTTGTCCGTATGTGAAGCACCGCATTTCATTAGGCACAGTAATTACATTAAGGCAATTTAATACGAAGCAAATCTTGTTTGCCAGTGAGAAAATTATTCATGTACGATAATTCATCGCCTCAGGAGCAACCCTGTAGAGGTCTCATGTCTATCTTTTACCGCTAAGCCTACGGCGGTAAAGTCAGCTCGTGTTTGATAGCGACGAGCGCTGAAAGGGATGGAGCGACCCGACTCGCAGGGGAGCAACAGGGACACACGACACTCCTTAAATTTTATATTCTATCCGCATTTTGTCGCCTAAGCGTTCCATTTAGTGTTCCATATTTAAACCTCGCGCCATTCTTTTTTCTTCGCAACCGAGCAGAGAATGTAAGAAGATTTCTATTTTTTTTACTTTTGGGGTGTACCCAGCCAGCGCCGGATGTGTGTGGAATACTGATGTGTGCGTGCGACCGCCGACGCCCTGTTAGGGAATGAAATTGGCATATAAATGTAAATTTTATGCTATGAATTTTAAAATGAAGTCGATACTTCCGCGCTTACGGGCGGAGCGAGTGAGCCGTTTTCGCAAGTTTACGTCAGGCAGGGATGAAATTAGATTAGAATATACCACTTTCGGTAAAGAATGGGCTTTTAACGTCTTTCGCGAAACTCTTATGTTATGTAAGGACATGATTACATTTGCCGTCTCTCCAAAACCCCCAAAGCTTTATTTAATAGTTGAATAATGTTCCAATGTATTCCATATCTCCTCGTATTCAAAACGCTTCTTAATTGCAGTCTAGTGTCGCCCTGTAACTGCAGTGACATTCATGTTTATTCAATTACTTTTATATGGAAACACACTCATAACACTCAATTATTTTACTTCCATATAAAAGGTACCATTGAAATCTATAAATCGAAGTCAATATTGCGATACTACGATCTGAAATGCAACCCGGGACGTTGAACGAACGAAAGAAAATAGAGAAATCAAAGAAGAGGAAAAAATCCACTTTACAGACGCAAACAAGTCACTTTAACTTTATTGAGCTGTAATCGAATTGTGACGTCCCTAGGAGCGGCGACGCGGACGAGGTCGGAGCGGCGCGATCTGCAGCCATCCTTATCTGACCCGCCCATTTAAATCTATGCTATTCAATCGTGCCGTCTCGCTCGCGTCCCAGGGGTGCCGCCAAGATTGCAATCTTTTGATTTATACCAACTATTAGGAGTGGTGCGGGATAGTCTGTCTCTCAGAACGAGATCCGCCGCGATAAGTGTTGGATACAATCGACGTTAGTACTGATTATAGAAATGGATTTACTCATACATTGTTTAAGCGAAATATTGTGTTGGCGTACTTTGTAATAATACAAATAAAATCTTTATGAGCTTTATCTGCTCAATGTTTATATTGCATTATTATTTTTTGAAAATAACCAGGCTTCAAATATTAAAAGAGTATTTGCAAGTGATAATCACGAGGTCACTTTTATCAGGTCATACAATAAAATTGATAAATAATATAAACCAGGATAATAAAATAACAGAAATAATTGTGGAAGACGAAGACGAAAACAAAGCAAAAGACTTATTACTAAAAGTTAATAAGAAAGGGTAAAAGCATTACTTTTCCGTTCAGAGGTAAAAGCCCAAACAGAATGCCATCAATTCGTATACGGCCAAGGGTTGGCCGCAAAACGGCGTCCATTCAAAACTGTATTATCTCAAGTCGAACATTATTTCGGATCCTAAACCTTATATAAAAAGCGGCCAACCGCGCGGTCCCCGGCGGCCGCTTAGCCTCGGAAGGTTTGGGGAAAATAAGGGAAATCGTCCCTCATTTATATTGAACGGAAACCTTCAGCTTTTTTCCCTTATGTACCAAGCACCGTACGTCGTGTTTGCTCGTGTATTTTCCTCAAAATGAGATCGGTTTCTCCGTAATGTTTTGGTTTATTTTGATGACACGATTATTTTTGCGTTAACTTTACCCGTATTTGGAAAAGGAAGCTTGATAAATATTGGGTGTGGAACAGAAATATACTTACCAGTTTTTGCTGTGGATTGAAATCTTAAATAATATGCTGAATATTTTCTGCTTTTAGGTAGAAAAATAATAATATCAGCCTACTATTGTTCCACTGCAGGGCAGGGCTACTTCTCATACAAACAAGGGACGAGCATTGATGACCAGGCTTGTTCAAGACGGGTTGCGATTTCAGACTCATACTATCTTGTAGGTAGAGTCCTGGTTTTAGTAGAATTTCCTTCCTAAAACCCTTCAACGTCTTGAACATGATTATTAGCAAAAAAACGTCTCAATCCCTCAATTTCCGGCCAGCATTTAGATCCAACAAATCAGAAGCTTCACTCTGTACTAAACCGGATTCGGTCCGTAATAAAATTAGGCTCATTCGTCATGGTAACAAATACTCCAACCATGATGGATTAAGATGTTAGGTGTGAAACCGTTGCTTTTCGTCGCGAGCTAAATATACACTGACGTATAGCCGACAAGCGTCAACTACAAAGGATTTTGCGCAGTTTTAACACCGTAGCTAACAGTCATAGTCAAATGTGTCGCACAATTTTGTATACTTTTGATATACCTATGCTTCCTGCCTAGTACTCGTATATTTAAAGCTCCTTGGTGTAGTTGTTAAGGGACGTACTCCGGTTAAGGAATTTTCGCCTTTATAAGTGGTCTTTGGAACGCCTGCAAGGTTACTTGGTTCGTTCTACGGAAAAGTTCAATGTAAACTGTATTGTTTCTGGTACCGAAGTTGCCTTACTTACTTTACAAAGATGCTTATGCTCTAAAAAGCTTTACACCTCGCCTTGTTAATGTTTTATTGTCGGCTTAGAGATTCCATAAATATAATTCGGAAAAACTTTTCTAGCTTATCATTGGGGTTTTACCTTATAATATAACAATATATTCTACCACAATTTCTAAATACATCATCTGCCTTGCGTTTTGTACAACTATGTTCGAGTCGGCTTCTAGTCTAACCGGATGCAGCTGAACGCCAGTATTTTTTAGCATGAAGTGACTGCATTACTGACCTCTATAACCCAAGAATCATCATCTGCCTAGCGTTTTCCCAACTACGTTAAGGTTGACTTCCAGTCTACCTGGATGCAGCTGAATACCAGTATTTTACATGGAGCGAATACCTATCTGACCTCTACAACCCAGTTACTGGGTATTACGATACCCCTTAGTAAGACTTGGTTGTCTTTCGGGCTTTTGACGACTCATAACGACTCTCAAAGATCCACGAATGACCTAAATATCCCAGGAGTCCCAATCTAAACTAATACTACAAAGATATTTTTTTTTTGTATATTTGTTTGTTATTCTTTTACGCTAAAACGGCTGGACAGATTTGGATGAAATTTGGCACATGGGTAGATCGTGACCTGGATTAGGACATAGAATGATACTTTTTATCTCGACATTCCCATGGATTCGAGACTTATGCGGGTGAAAACACGGGGCGCAGCTAGTTCTTAATAAAATAACAAAAATATCTTCATTATACTTACAGCAACCCTGCTCTCCTTAAGATCCAGTCTCATAGCCAAGGCTTCTCTCATGAACACATCAGGGTAATGTGAAGCCAGGAACGCCCGCTCAAGCTCCTCAAGTTGCCAGGAGTTGAAGTTCGTCCGCGACCGTCTCCGCTTGCCGCTGTCACCGTCATCGTCGCAAACGCCGCCTGCACAAGAGAGAAACTTGGTTATAAACAAGTTAAACATGGTGAATGGATTATCTTTGAAATTTTTGTTGGTGGTTATGAATTCAATACGTCGCCAAAATTCTGATTGGGTTCTATTCATTGCTTTAACGTGATTCAAGCTAGAAAGAGGCTATTTGATATGGGTTACTTAACGCTTATAGCTGGTCTAAGTGGTGGTCTTTAAAGAGGCTTGAAAAGTCTTAAGACTTTAGTTATAATCAGGCGTGTATCGTGTACAAGTAAAAAATAATTAGTAAACGCGTTACCAAGAAGTGCTAAGCCGTTTCTTTATTTTTCAAAATCTTAAAAATATTCGTCGTACGGAAATCATGAAAGATGGAATGCTATGAGTACCATAGGGCCAAAGTCGTAAATGAGAACCCAACTTTAGTCCACTACCGCTCTAGGTTAGCCACGCCGCTGCCCTCAGACGTGCACTTCGGAGAAAATAAAGAGATTAAGACAGATAAAGGCACCGCCTTCTCAGATTTAGACATCAATTTAACTAGCACAATGGCTGTCCTGTCTTTATGTGAGTTCTTAGATTCATGTCAGACACATGGAATTCTTGGAGATCAAAAACCAAGTTCTATAGTTTCTTATAAGGAAAGACAAGAACAACAGTTCCTATTAGTCTGGAGGTGAAGAGATAAACGTATCAATTACTTTCGATCGTATACGCAGCTGTCCTATCGCAACAGCGATAAAAAGTATTGCTAAAGAAGGAAACGCCTGTAAGAATTAAATTGAATTTGAACGTCTGTCCCAACGGTTACGGGCTTCCAATTAAACAGAAGTGCTATCATCTAAAACTCATATGACGTTGGAAAGGGCTCAGTCCCATCATCGTTAAAGCATAACGAGCAAACTTGAAACATTTCCAATCATCAGAAAAGCAGGATTGAAATGAACAAGACATAATCGTAAAAGCCTTCGTGGTCGGAACAAAGTCCATTCAGCCAATTCCTCTGCAGTTAAACAAAAGCCGCGACCGGGGGCTCATAAAAAAGAGATAATCTCCTACAAAGCGTCAGAACAAGTTTTTGAAAATAGAATATAATTTCTAATTTTCTCCCGGTGATTTTAATTAAAAATGGTCCCGGGAGAGCAGGACGGCTGCACGCCCGCCGCCTCGGGTTGGAAAGGGACAGCTATAAATTACTCGCTCGGTCCTCCGAGGGGCTAAATAAATTAGAAGTGATTAAGAGGAACGCGCTTCTGTTGTGCGTTGAATGTATCGTTGTTTTGTTACTTTGATAATATGGTAAAAGAGGTTTTTACCTTAATTGAGTAATGAACATGAATAATTTCAATCTGATCCAGCAACAAATAGTACAAAAAGCCAAAACAATAAATCTTAAGAAATGTATTTTGGAAGTGTTGTAATTGCAGTCTTTATAATTTTATTTGCAACACACCTCGACAAGAACAGAATGTTTTCAATTAATTCCGAAATCACTTGCCGTTAGACTAATTTAGTTGTTTTTACTTGTCAGACTGCCGATACGTTACGTTGTCGCCTTAAGAGAAAAGGCTAAATTACGCGCGTGGGAGCGAGACAGGAGCATGTTCCTAATGAGAGGAGTGAAGGAGACGGTGTCGGTTATTGTATTAAAACAAACGACCGCCTTGGGCCCGCAGACAACAGTTTTGGCGCGCTTTAATTTAGTCTGCTCAATGTTTTAATGTCACAAGGGAGGGGCTCGGGGGGGACTTACTAAGTATCTATTTGAGGGCTGTATAACGCGGTTTATAAATTCGTTCAGTTAATAATTCTGCTACATTCTGTTGTTTCGTTACGATGGCAAAGGAATGATTTATTTGATTTTCCATTGTCAGCCGTTTCATGTCCAGAATTTTGGTGGAATGTTGTCTTAACATTTGGCAAAGACACGCCTAGCAATATGTGCAAAGTGAATTTGATTCAAAATGAAATTGAAATACTAATGCAAAAACCTGAAAGACAATACTAATAACAGCAAAAAGCCACAATCCGAGCTAAAAGCAAAATTACGACGACATAAACAAAACTAGAGCTCTTCTCAAAGACAATATTTTTATTTTATTCATAGAGAGACTATCGCCGCACGACATCGCAGACCAAATTAAATGTTTCTATTCAATAAATGCGATTTTATTTGTGATGCCTTTTATATTTCTATTACGGAAACAGTAAAGGGGAATTGATACTCTATGGAAGCAGATCTCCTTGTATTACAGATAATTTATGACTTATATTCGCAGAGATTTTTATCTTTATCTATGGTTCGCTTGATTAGTTCCATCGAGCTTTTGCATTGATTGTAGTAATATTTGGAGACAAAATTTTATTGGATATTGTTGATCAGACTTTTCGTGGATAGAAGGACCATTTTTTTATTAAAGGTTTAGGAAGTTCACATGTTTAGTAAGTTGGGGACGCCTATGTCTAGCAGTGGACGTCTTTTGGCTGAAATGATGATGATGAAGTTCAGGGATTCCCTTCTAGATTTGTATTTTTTAAAGCACTAAATATAAGTACCTAATTAGGTACCTGTGTTACTCTTTTTACGTAGTGCAGTAGCTTCGTTTTCAAATACTGTCTACTTTTCTAATCTCATAATAACATTCCATGAATCTTCATTTCATCTAGAGGTACGTAATAACTTTAACAGTCAAGCTTAACTTTTACAGCCACAACCATAGACAAAGTTATCGTTAAGAATTAATAAAAGTCGTAAAGTAAAACGAATTAAATCATAAAATAACCAGTAAGAAGTCGTTGAATGCAGAGGCAGGCGCGTAATAAAGATTGCGCGCGCAATCAAAATATTGGATGCATTGCTTTATAATTTCATTATTCCGAGAATCAATCGACGATCGAGGGGCGGACTTGGGTGTAAAACTTCGAAATTTCGCCAGTAATAATGTCCCGTTGTAACAACATAATCAGTACACACAGTTATCACACAAGCCGATAATTCCTTCCTACACTTCACACTAGCCAACGAATCATTTTCGAGAAACGAATTAAAATAGTCGCGGCCATTTTCTCGTTTTTCGTGAAAGTGTAATTCAAAATTGGAAGTTGGTAATTGGTTAATCGCGTTCAAATAGCTGGTTCGGGGCCGAAGTAGCGCCGAATATGGCCGAAGTTATTGCATTGTGATCAAAAATTGGAGGTTACTCTGATTTAAGGCGTAATGATACAGATATTAATGACATGTCTTGCTTGTTTCGTTTTAAAACAAATATAAGAGCATCGTAAGTGCGGGCTCTGGTCGGTAATGTGTTGTTGTTCCTAATTGTAAGTGGGGTAAATTGACTCGCGGACTAAAGTAAACCACCTTACGCGGTCTACATATTCAATCTGCCTAGCCTTTTCAACAATGTTGGGGTCGGCTTCCAGTCTAACTGGATGCAGCTGGATACCAGTATTTTACAAGAAGCGACTGCCTATCTGACCTTTACAACCCTACTGGGTTGTAAAGGTCAGATAGGCATTCGGGTAACACGATACCCCTCGGCAAAACTGGTTGTCAGACTTTCGGGCTTCTGACTACCCTAAAGAAAGATCAAACTGCGGGGTAATTACGTACCACACTAACAGTAGGAATGGGTTTCATTTTGACAGTTCAACAACATTCATTGCGTTATTTATGTTGTTGAGCAGACATTTTTTTCGAACATATGAAGCAATGGATTAGCAATAAGCTTCAAAATGATTCAGATTGTGATAGATAGTCTGTTATGTAATTAGGGTGCTGGTCTAACCACTGAGCTAACAAAATACGGACCTACACGTAATATCAGCTACTTCTTTATTAACCTCTAGAACAAATCGAATAAAAAAATCTTCAAAACGTATAGCTATTTTACTGATATTTCACTAAATATGCGGGATCATGTCGAGATGTCTTCCTTGCTACATTGCCGGTGGGGTACCCTCTCCTCTCACTGTAATTTGACTTCGATCCCGAGAAATTAATTTCCGAAATCACCGGCAATAATAAAGTTATAATTTTGAGCGAAATAGGCGGTTACACGCCTCGTGGACAGATCGCAGAGGCGGACTTGAGAGTAACTGCCAGGACGAGGTAACGTAACATGTAAGATACACCTAGATATAAAATAGGAGTCGATATTTATTAGGATATTTTGAAAGAAATGGATTTTTGGAGTGAATTGTTGTGGGGACTGTATTTTACAGCTAGAGCAGGTGATCAAAGGTTATATAACGTTTGTAACTATTTGGAAAATTCGCTTGAAGTTAGCATAAATTACTTCGAAATTCCAACAAGACTGTGGCTTCTTTTTACTTTGCTTGATCTATCGATCCATCTCAGGAAACTATTGAAACATAAATAAAATAAATAATAAGTACATAATACGAACCTAACGAGGATTAATTATTTTTGTACAAATATTAAAGTTTTTAAATAAAAATGTATCTTTTAACTGTTCAGTACATCCCTGTAGCATTGGATGAAGACATTGGTTAAGAAAAGTGGCTTCATTAGCGAAGCTGGCTGAACGCAGGGTTTCGCGAACCGACCGGCTCGGAACGACTAATTGAATTTATACATGTCGCGGTTCAAGTGCGAAGTCTGAGTTTCTTCAGAACGACTAGGTCGAGTGATGAGTGTGGACAGCGCGGTAATTGCATAACATACTAACATTTGGAACGCCTTTTATTTGAAAATTCGGCAACATTGAGTTATTCACGTTGTCGAGCTGACGAATTTTTCAAACATATGAAGCAATGGATTAGGAATTTCTTTTAAAATTCTTCGGATAGTGAAGTGTGTAACGCAATTGGGGTGCCAATATCTTTCTCTCTCAAATAGCTTTAAGCGAGATTTTTCTAGATTGGTTGTTGTATGCCATACGATCAAAATGAAAAAAAAAAACTGAGTTACCTAAAAGCATAAGCGATGCGATTGAGATAAAACCTACCTAAAAATAGTGTGCTATTATCGCGATGGTGTCGTAAAAGTGGTCTTCATTGTCTCACTTGCTGTGAAGTATCCTGTTAAGTCGTAGATTGAATGCAGCAAAGGTAAATAAATGTCTAGTAGGTACAATAAATAAATAAAATTAAGGTTCCTAATGTGCTAAAACTTGAGGCTTAGTTAGGGTACTGGTGAGCAGAAATTGAAAAACCAAAGAAAAAACAGAACAATTAATAACATAAAGAAATGCTTTTTGTTTAATTTCATTATGTTTTTTCCAAAGTAAAAGAAAAGAGTGGTACGCGCGCACTTCAGCCTAGCGTTTGGGAAGAACTGAACACTTTGAAGAAAATATCTAAGTAGGTATTGCAAACTTATTTGATGACCTCAAATTATTACTATGTCATAAGTTCATCGTGAATATATTGTTGTATTTCAAACTTTTATTGCCAATTAATAGCTTTGATAAATTCAAAATACATGCAATAACATGACAATTAAACAAGTCATCAAGATATGAGTTAGAAAATATTGTTAATTACGTAAAGATTTTAAATACTCCTCGAGCGACACCGTTTATGTTTTCATTTCAATCATAAAATGAATATTCCAATGCAGTTTTAAATAATATTTTCTGAAAAATATGAAAAAAAAGCAATGAAAATGTCTGCAACATAAAAATTGATTCATAAACAGGCTCTCCTCGATTACCATAGCGGAGTTTAAAACTTTATAATTTCCATGACATTTATCGAATCATCAATTTACCGTTTTGCCTACAACACAATTAATGTGCAAGCCTTGTCCTTGGCTAATTGTCTCGTCTCCGCGTTTTCCTACCACTTATAATTACCAGCTACTGGCATAATGGAGGATTATTAACTACGTCTTTTCAAATTATTAGCAATATACATATCATTTAGGGCCATTAAGGCGTATTAAGAACAAGAACGGCTCAACTGAATGATACATACGAGATACATGCTCAACTCAATGAAGTTGTATTGTTACTTAATTCCTTTTGACATTATTGGTCTAAGTGGAAATGGAAATTCCGGTTTTTAAACATATTGCTTAAGTTATCGTAAAACGGTTAGTTATAGTTTTTTAATAATGTGGTCATACATTGTTTGCATCGATTAGTAAAATAAGTTGTATAACTATGTCTGAAGATACAAGCAAAGTAAATTTTATTTCTTCATTATTACCGTGCCATTGGCTCTGCATCTGCGTACATATTATTACTTTTAGGTAATTTACTTTCGATATAACCATATAAAGTCATAACAACATTCTGTTTCTTACACTCAGCTCGACCGAGCAAGTCACTTCCACTTCAATTTCCTCTCACTCCTAGACCAACTAAGTAGTACACAACAAAAACCCAGTTCCGATTACATCGGCATTACATAAACATATTTTTACATAAAACTGTGAATAGAAACTATTTTTCACGGTATCCTCGACGTGTAATATTTCGTGGCGCATCTACCTGCCGGATCATATCGCCCGCGGCCACCTCTGCTTTCGAGATTGAAACATGATAAATTGATACTACTATACTTTATGCACAGTCGTTCCAACCGCTGTTTTATGCCCGTGAAAATAAGATGTAATAAAATTTTAATATTTTACCAAAACAATATTGATTGCCGCGGACTTGGCTGGAATGAGCTACATTTTGCTCGACGTTCAAGATGTGCCTGGTAAATTTTCTTGTTGAATTATCGGTTTGCTGTCATCTGTCGGCTATTAAGGGTTTCTTTATGATTTGTGATAGTAATCGAATCATTAAACCATCTTTGACAGCAAACTACGACTTAATTTGTTATGCATTAAGGTCGTGTGTAGACATTCAACTTCAGCTCGCAGTAAAATAAGATTCTTTTCCTTCCAATATTTTTGGATCCGTACAAAATTGTTCGAGGTAAATAACGTTGTTACTCACGATGTACAGTAACTCATGTTCGTGGCGGTAATAAAGCATTTTGTCACACGTTTACCGCCGTAACTATTACCGATTTACGAAAACCAATTGGCGAACGTTCATAGTTTGCGGTCTACCTGCAAATTGATGGTACATTGTCGCGAGCTCTGCCGGTAATCAAATAAATACTTCACGGATTCAAATACTACAAGTAATTTCAGGTACTATAATAGTTGTAATTTAAAATAAAAAATAATCGTGTTTTATGTTCACACGACTAACTTTGTTTTTGCTACAGAGTCGATTAATCAAAAGTTTCAATCAAGTATACTCTTCATGAGATTAATTTATTAATCCCAACAGCAAGGAGAAGTCTGGCTACATAACCATACAGTATTATCGTACAAGACTAATGTGTTTTGGGGAGATCCTATAGTTACGTCATCACCAAAAGCCAGCAGGAGCCAATTTATTGTACGCACAGCTTACAATACACCGCAATAATTATTAGGGGATTACTCCCTAGTGACTTGCCGCGTCTCCTCCAAACATATCGATGCTAGTGATGCGCCCCAATTTATTAGGGTGCGTGGATTTATCGATAAATCCTGATCCTATACTATCATTATCAACTTATCAAGTATTATCACAATAATGCCCTAGGGTGTGAAGTAAAAATGTAATTATTCTGAATGGACGTCAACGCACGCTTGGCTGCAAGGTATGTCTAACTTGACAGGTGGCGCAAAGTACCCTGAGTGCCAACATAATTATTATGCAGAAAATGAGTTCAAACATTTTTTGTTGTAAAAACTCCTTTTTTACGAAATTAATCATCACTTAATCAGCATATCGTTTATGTTACAGTTTTATATGGGTATATTTATGCAGACATTTTTGGATAACACTTATTTTATATTATAGCTGCCACAATAGGTTGCAGATGTAATTAATAATTCATTCAATAGAGAATTGGATTACAGAAATTATTGATAAAGAAGGTGGATTTTCTGAAAATTTTCATTTTGTTCGTGGTTCGGTGTTGTCTAATTGAAACTTCTAGTTATGCTAGTAGATACACACGCAGCGACTTTAGTTGCCGGCGACTCGCTGGCGATTCCTAAATCTCACGTCCACACATTTGTCGCTAGCGATGTCAAAATTTGTGTGCATTACAATGGTTTTTCTTAAGTGTTTCTGAAAATGCTATTTAATTGAAAATCCTTGTTTCCATGTTTAATTAATTTGTAGAAACTTTCATAAATTTTACAAACATACATTTTATAATATTATAACATTTACAAAAGATATATTTTATGCTATCCGTAAGATTCTTTATGAGTGAGTAACCGTAGTAAGAAAAACAACTTTGAAAACAGATAAACCATTTCCCTACATAGTTTCCTTATTCCCTCGAATAAACCAAAATATTACTGCGTATCATAACATCACTATTTTTTGCGTACAAAGTTTCTAACTTCGGTCCTACATTATCTGTGGCGATTCCCGCGGGAGCAATAATTCAACCAAGTCAGTTTGTTGTATCTGTGCTCGACTCAATATAGTACTTACTAATTCCATGGCTCGACTTTTAATCATCTGTTGTTGGCTGCATTGGCCAAATATATAAGAGGAAAAGTTTTATCTTTTGTTGTTTCTAATCTGAAAGTTTATTACTTTTCACAGAAACATTCGTTAGGGAAATGTTACATTTTCCCTTAGGGTGATAAACTATCTGTTTGCTTGATCCTAATTTGTTCTTATAATTTTGCTCATAGTTATTATTAGCTGCTCCGCGGTTTCACCCGCCTCACTTGGCTCCTAAGGGTCGTAACGTAATGTTAAATAGCCTTCCTCAAGAATTGGGCTGTCAAATGCAATTTTTCAAATGCGACTGGTACCTAGTTCCAGAGATTAGTGCGTTTAAACAAACAGACTCTTCGGCTTTATTATATTATATAGTACATATAGATTGAGGAGAAAATTTTTCTTTTTCAACCTTAGTAACTTTCCTGGCTTGATAATATTTCTAATAGGCTAATTGCAAATGCAACTAAGTTTAGATAAGTTGTAGCTAGAAAGAAGGTAACCACATTCTTACATTCACTTTCTTTAGAAAGGTCAAGATAATTGATGTAGGTATGCAGTGTTCGATTCATTTTCCATCCACCATCCATTTTCACCAATTTTCTTTGAAGTGAGCTGTCATTACGCCTGATGATAGGGATTGACACTATTGACATCTCACTTCACCTTAATTTATCACGTTAAGATTTTCACAGAGTAGGCCGGCAGTTCTTTTTGCTACATTTAATAAGTGACCAATCATCACAACGACTTCCAAAACCTACTTAGGTACATAATATTCACAATCCTAAATAGTTCCCAGTCAAAGTATAAAGCTTGGACTATTAATATCAGTTCCAATTGACCATAACCACACTTAATGAATGTTTTCAAAGCGAACATGTGTATTTTATTAGGTAATCTATGGTGGTTGTTACTATAAAACAATGGTGCTCTCCGCGGGGTGCGATAGATCAGGCGCCCGCGGTCCTGCCGGCTGACGTCACACCAAAGTTAGGAGTGCCAACTGTCAAACGATAACGGGATTCATTTTTTGAAAAATGTTGGAAAAATAAATTGCTTTGGTTGGACCAGAATTGTCGGCATGCCTTCTAGACTGAAGTTCAAGTTTGAATTTCGATTACAAGATGACGGTTTCAATTTTAACCGCTATTTACTGAAATATCATAATTTTAGCCGAAAGACTGCTGTGTGTGTGTGGGTATGTCCGCTGGACAATATGCCTTTCCCTTAAGCCAAATCGGCTGGTCCTCTGCTTCTGGCGTCCAGCGGATTCCAGAGGCCTTCACTAGATATTTACTCACTTACTTACTTACTTAGTTTTAATAAAACGAGATCCTTTGATTTCTGGCTTTTTATAGTGATATTCCAATTTTAAAATAAATTTTGTAGTTTTGAGTATTAAATAGTGTTGATTAAGATTTTATTCAACGTGCTGATTTATGTAAAGTTAGTTTGGTAGCCAAGGCTAGTCCTATTTTATTTTGATCGCAATGTCAGGTATTTATAAATAGTATAAATAGATCTGAGTGTTAATTCCATGAAGTAAATGTACCTTAAGGTAAATTCCAATTACCTAAAAGTAAAAAAAAAAACATAGTAGTAAACTGAGTACCTACTGACTAACACTTAAAATGAAGTTAAAAGGTCTCAACTAATTATTGTGGAAACCAGTTATGGTGATCCCCATAGCTCTTTATAAGTACTTACCTAAGTAGTGTTGTGACAATCTGTCATTACAAACACAGGAGTGACACATAAAGGCACTAATTATGCAAAGTTGTGACAGGTTGTCACTATGCCTTTGTGACACTTTGTCACTAATTATGCGTAGTTGTGACAACTTGTCACTATGCTCTTGTGACATTTTGTCACTAATTATGCAGTTACTACCATAGTATTGTGATAACCAGTTGCTACTTCACAAATTATGTAGTTAATTAATATGTGCACACAGCAAGGCGTATTGTTGGTTTTGTAGCTAACTCACGGTGGTAGATATTTACCAACGTATATAATTATTGGCAATTGGCAGCCATTTGTTGTTTAGTATTCAGCAAATGCGGGCTTTACATCGCCGACTATAGCCGCACGATTCAATCGCAAGTTCCAAAGTAGAGTAGGTTTTGACTTTTAGCGAGTTTCGATAGGTAGCATGCGAGGGTGACTAAAATTGACCGTGGAAATGCTCAGTCGCAGGCGACATGAAGGTCAACATTTTGATGCAAAATAAACTAGTCACCTGCGATTTTTATCGACCTGTGTAAATGGGGTGGCGATTTGGTAAGCGACCAGCCGCACGGCGAAAATCGACCTAGTGTAAATCCGCCATAAGTATTGTATCTGTATTTGCATTAAATCAAACAAATTAACACAAAAGGCGTAGATATGATCAAATCAAATAAATGTTAATGAAGTTCTATAGACAAACAGCTAATCTTACTTGATTGGATTCAACCATCTTATGATTCTCATATCTCATACCCGAATAATGTACAATGTAGGAACGGGAAATATAATTTATAATACATTCCCGTGTGCCCGATAAGATTTTCCATCTGAAAAATGACGGACTTCCATACAAACTTTGATATTCATATTTAAACCATGAATTTTAAATCTTTCTTTAGTGCTCACCTTCGTTATAAGAGGAACTCTTGCGCAAAATTTCATGCTTTTAGAACCAGCAGTTTAGGCTATGCATTGTCTGTCAGAGATGTTTATCAAGTGGAGAAAATTCTCGGATCATCGACATACATGGTCACTGCATTTTCTCTGAGTTAAGGCCACCGCAAACAGGCGCGACGTGACAGCGCGACGACGCAACGCTTGTAGAACAATTTCCATGAAGTTTTTATAGAAACTGTTCTACTAGAGTCAAGTTGCGCTTGTTTGCTCCCGCCTTTACAGGAAAAGCCAACTGAATCAAAGCATCAGAAAACGAATGTCAATCATCCAACTTACTGTCTACTTAACTTACTAGTAGGTACACAAACACTACAGGCGCAGCATTGTTTACCAACACATTAACCCTTCGCTCGCCGAGGGCTCGAGATTCGAGTACCGCGGACGCTACAAAAGGGACATTATCTAGTGACACGACTTGTGACACGACTTCCTACGATTTATTTGTGTTATTATCATTGCTTGTGTGGGGGGAGACTTGAGGTCTGTTCTACTGATAATATCTTAATTAATTTGTGTGGAGATGTAATGTGGAATGAGTTATTTTTGTGTTATGACAGGGCTGGTTTAATGAAAAGAGAAGATAATGTTTTGTTTTGTGGTGTATTGAATAAGCTATGGCTAGGCAGATTATAATTATGCCGAAAATGAAATGATTTTATTTCAACACTTAAGTATATTGTAGAAGCACTTAATTTTACTTAGAGGTGCACTTATAGGTACATCGGCATATCATAATAAAAAAAAAACACAAAGGCATAATGTATTGAATAAAATAAAAAATAAAATACTAAACAATTGTTTAATGAATTAGTATCATAGTTAATGCTTAAAATCAGACGGTTAATTTTGTTATAATAAATTATTATAAACAAAACAACTAATTGATATTACCAAGCGTACTGTCGATTAGTAATGTTTTTTTTTTGATCTATCATTGACAAGGTCATTATGGCCCAAGCGTGTTTATTGGATGATATGCGGTTTGTTTCCTTAATAAATATGAATAGTTTTCCTTTTACAACTGATTCTCTATGATGAGTATAGCTTAACTATAGCAACACTTCAACTGCAATTTTATCGGTTGAAGGACATTGAACGAGAGACAATAGAAGTGTTTTTGTTATTGCGCCTATGGGCGTTTAGTGTCCGTCAAAGTGTTAAGAAACATTCAATTTATGGAACCAAAATCATTATAATTGTTGCCTTGCCAGCTAACTATATAATTATAACAGTTTTCGTTTACCTACAAGCAAAATCATCCACCGAAAGCTGACCAAAAATCCTAACGGTCCTTTAGACCCCTAACCAGAAATGTCGTATTTAAACATTGCACGCATCGGGCGTGACGCTCGGGTTAATTTTATGCTACATTAATACAGTGGAGGGTTGCAGCCACTTTTTAATAGGGTTAGTTATGGTGCGGAGTCTCACACACACCCCCGCGCGTTCTCAGGGTTAGCAATATGTTACAGTCAATGGGATTATCTGCTTGTTTTGAGATAATTTTTGGATAAACCGTTTGAGGGTTTATTTGCACTAGTGTTGGGTAATTTGTTGTGGCTCAGTTTTTTAAAGGCAAGGGGGGAAATCTGCATAGATTTTTAGGTTAAATAAATATCTCTTGTTTCTTTTATATATATAAAATTAAATTAAAAAATTGAACCTGGTTGATGGCAATAGGCTTGCCACCTAATAGGTCCATGGTGCTCAAACATAATTGTCGATATGCGAGTGTAACTCTGCCTAAGCCATCGCCAAATACAGGCGTGATGGTATGAGTATGCATGTGTATTAACATTTAAAGCACGGACATGTGCAGCACAGACTGTGGATAATGATAATAATACCTACATAAAATAACTAATTTTACAACGGCATTTATTGAAAAACTTAAATGTCACTAACGCTTTTTATATAACTTAAGAACATATTACACAAAAAGCTATGAGAACTATTTGCCTATTCGCCAAAAGTAATATTAAAAAACTCTGCCGACCCTAATTTCTTCTAATGCAAAAACAGCTACAAATAAAAAAAACTACGTCAATAAAATATTCTAACGAACATTAAACTAATAAAATTATATTAATTTATTCATGAAACATATTGGAGCGTGAAATTAGTTGTTTGTTTTTTAGACAAGAAAAAAAAACTTCGTGGGTGACATTTATTGTAATGGTCCCACGCAAAAACTATGCCACCTCCTTTATAAGGCTAAATCAATTTGTTACAGTATGGAAAACAATAGAATTGTAACAACGAAATATTTGTTTCAAAATAATATTGTAACGCTTCGTTAACTGGGAAAATATCGCCATTAAAACTTTCGCAAGAAAAATCATAATTAATATTTTTTGTTGTGTTTTTTTTTTACAATGTCGTTGACTAAAGAGATTTCACTTAATTTCATCATAATAATATGCTGTCTTTATTATTGTTTATAACTTAAATTACAGCTGCACTTATTATTAGCCTTGATAACTTTATAAAGTGTTTTATGATTGTTAATTACAGGCTAGGACCGAGAAAATAAAGACAAGGAGCTGTCTTGTATATTATTATAAAATTATCTTTCACAAGGATGACAAATTAATAAGCGGAAATAACAGCTGTAAAGATGGTGCTCGTTACTGTTATTTTATTAAAATCTGTGATTGTACCTACATATAATTTTATTCTGTTATTTTTAATGTGGTGCCAAATGTATTTGAAACAACCAATTGGAACCGTGCACCTAGCTTCTGACGTTTCATAAGTGTCCATGTTGGTTTATGTGAAATAAAATGTTTTGATTTTGATTTCTTTTTTAGTTGTGTAAGTTTAAGATTGATGTACTTTAAATAATTTAATTTGTTGGTATAGATAATTACTTATTTATAATTGCTTAAATAGGCATCTTACTAAGATATTAATATTTGCATGCCAAAACATGGCGGAGAGTGACGTCGCACAAGAATATTTTACTAACCACCTTTTGTATTACCGCATATATAGCAAATAAATGACTTAGACTCTGGCTTTGATATCAAAGCATTTATTTTCGCCCTCGGGGCCAATTGGAAGCAACCAAACAACCAATAAACCGCTAAGTTAGAGGACATATTGGCAGAAAATCACACAACTCTCCCGTGACCAATTTCCAGAAGGGGTGAATGGGCTAAAACGGTGCACTATGAAAAAGTAAATAGTAAAAAAGCGAATCGAATTTGACAAATGCGTGTTTTGGGGCACGCGACGCACGATTCGGCACGCGTCGCGCGCCGCAAGATGTGATGACGCGACTCTATTTTTGGGTGTAATCAAATTTTAATGGGCCTTTGTCACATGTGCTTATTACGGAAATGGCTGTAAAAGCTGTTGGAAACGTTCAGACCACGTCGTTTTGCACCTACGTTATCACAGTTTGAAGTTGTACACAATTAGTAAGACAAGCTTGTATAACAATGAACGGATTAACGTAACACATTAAAAACTCGTAATGCAAAAGGACAACAAAAAAACCTGTGTATTCCCGGTAATACACAGTGAGTACTTCATTACAGTATCAATTTAAACAACAGCTGTGCGGTGGCAGACAAGACTCAGGTCTGAAAAACATGGCATCTTTGGTTTTATTTTAAACGCGGTCTCGTCATTCCCCTTGCGTTGGGTGTGTGAGGAAATGACCCTTGAAATTGGCTCGTACCCGACTCAGTTACATTTCGCGCACCTTGCGACTGGCCGACGACTTGACTAATAGGCCTTATTACCAACATTTTTGGTCTTTTGTCACTTGCTGGATGTAATGGTGTTGTTTTTATAAGCTTGAGTAAGACGCCATGGTGCGATGGCGGCGCTTTCCCCCTTGAATTACGTGACTAGGTTATTTTTAAATTAAATTTTACGGTTGTTTATTTTGTGTAGAAATAAAAATAAGCATACCTACTAACTGCTTTGTATAGTACTTATAACTTTATTAGAGCATTAATTTACATTTTTTTATTAAAAAAAAACGACTTAGATATTTTTCTACACCCATTAATTAAGGAGATTTTTTTGACGAAATCCTTGATTTACATTTATCTCTATGTAAACAAAGTTTACTCTAAAGCAAGTTAAAACCCACTATATTATAGAAAGTCCTTATTAGCTAAGCTCAAGGGGCGAGTATGGTGTAATTTATGCGTTGTTCCATTGCAGCCGACGCTCCCCTCGCCCCTTTATTGATGTACTTTTGACTAGTCCTGATTTCTGTTTATTAGTCCATTTAGATGTTATTGTTGTTCGTTTGTTTTTTCCTTTATAATTGTTTGTTTTGTTTTATTTATTGAGCAATTTATTGCCCGGTTAAAACGATTGTTTGAAAGTAATTTTCTATTGAATTGTTGTGGTTATTTATCGTTCATTGTGATAGAAAATTTGTCCATTAGTCTTTGGCTGTTGATACGGTTAGTCAGAAGTCTGAAACTTTGACAACTAGTCTTAAGGGATATCGTATTACCCAGTTACTGGGTTGTGGAGGTCAGATAAGCAGTAGCGCCATGTAAAAAAGTGGTAGATATTCAGCTGCATCCGGTTAGACTGGAAGCCAACCCCAACATAGTTGGAGAAATGCTAGGCAGATGATGATGTGATTTAAAATTAGTGTGGCGCTTATTGATGTAGTTTTTATTGCAAATAACCTGATTAACTACTTAATTGTAAAAGATCATAAAAGCAAAAGTATGTAAAATTATCGTTTACATTTTATACATTCACCCAAAGATTTTCCATATTTTCACTAGGATTTCTGCATTAATAATAATCATTTCAAATTCTGTAGACACTGATTATTAGTGTTAATTATAAATATTGTACCGTATATTTTGATAAAATTATAAGTACCTACATAAAAAAGAGTTATATTTGGGTTAGGAAATACCTCTATTACCACAACTCTAGTTTTACTTAATTATAATCACAAATTAATTTACTCCTTTAACTAAACCGACAAGAAAAAAAAAACATTAATTACCTACTGAAATAAATTTCCTACAGTTATGCCAGAGATATTTTTTTCTCTATAATTAAAAAAAAACCGCTTCGTTTCCCGCCTTTAGAATGAATGAGTTTTCTCTCACCGTTAAAAAAAAGAATCGATTAGCTTCGCGTCAAGACCATTCCAAGCAGTGAAGGTACGCAATAGACAATTGTTTTCATTCAAAAAAAGAAATAATTCTGCGAATTCCGTAATCCGGTGAAGAAAAACATGGTTTCCGTAAATGAATGGCTTAGAAATCAGTCTCTGGGAAACCGTTTGTAACTAAGTTTGGAATTTCATGGTTAAGTGTAACGGTTCGGCAGGTAGGTTATTACTTACGTACCTATTCGCTCTACAACAAAGTATCGAGTGTGACATGGTATAATAATATACTTCGCCAGGTATAGCATTCCGAGACACAATGGTCACGTGGGTGACACAAGCCTACGTCATCACCGCTGTGTTACCAGTAGTGTGTCATAATAACTCCCCAACCGCCTTTATTACCTGTGCGAATCCGATAAATCAATGAGGTTTTAACTAACAATTACGTCGGTATAAGTTTAAATTGAATTGTTTCGTTTGATTAGAAAAACAAAACGACAATTTAAATGCTTGATATATTTTTTTTAACTGAATGGTGACTGAAAATGTTTCCATACTTCTTGTTTTGTTGCAATAAAGTGGCAACTGGATAGTGACGTAAGCTTGTGTCACTCTCGGAGTGCCAGACCTTGTTTTATTAGACCATGGAGTGATACATGTTCTTCTATGCTTTATTACATTAGTGGTTCCTTTTAATAATTAATTGATTAAATGGTCCTAATTAATTCTTTGACGTTTTTTTTTTAATAAAAATTGCAACCGTATTGGTCTTTTACTAACCGTCTACATTTAGGACATTTTATTAAAATTTTAAGAAGATTTACACAATAAATCAATATTATCATGAATTATGTAGTACCTACAGTTACCAATTGTGGTAAGTAACCAGGGTCGTCGGATATAGTCGAAGTTTAGTAAGAAACCGATGGATGTATTCGAATGAAATTTTATTTGATAAATGACCTGTTTGTTTTCTATTAATTAAATTAAATTATATTCCAAAACATTAATTGGTTTCTTACTAAACTTCAACTATATCGACAACACTGGTTACTTATCTCTTTTGGTGACTATACCTACTAAATAAATATTACGTCAAATAAATAATCATTCAGGAACATTACATGCACGAATTGTGAAAATTTCTGGGATGTGTCCCAGAAATTTTAAAATAGTCCCTTTGCGGTAATTTAGTGAAGTAAACCAGAAAATACAAGCCATTAAAGTTTTAAGCCTTGGTTTTTATTTAACCTTTTTTCAGATAATTAAGTGAGTAGGTAATTGCGTAGAAAAACTAAAATAAAATAGGCTAACTACTACTCTATTATTATTAATCATAGTCTCCCTTTGTCATCTTTTATGACCCCGATGGTAAGATCTGCCCATGTGTTATGTTCAGACTTATTGCAGTGGCCGTCGGAAGGTTAATGAACTCGTCTTCATGTTCAGATTCGACGGAAAATATGGATGTGGCCTAAAAATAATCAAAAACTCATTTCATGTCATGATTTTGAAAATAAAGAAAATAGTTTTTAATACCATCTACCGTATTTTTCTGAGATTTAAAAATTAAAGAATTATATGTTTCATTCATTTGTTTTAGTTTGTGTTCATTAAAATAACAGTTTTTTTTTAAATAAGCAAAGTTATTTATTTATTTATTAAAACTTTCTGCACAAGTAAAAAAAATATACTGTACAAAGGCGGACTTACAAAAAAAAAAAAAAAAAACATTAAAATGGAAATGAAAATGAATGAATGATGTTTTCAATGGACATTTAATTACTTAAGTTTTATTTTATTGAGTGTTTGTGTCATAGATTTTGCCAGGGTAACGTAAAATTTTAATTGCTGAGCGATGTGATCAAAATTTAAAAAAAATGTTTTATAATTATTATACTAATATTTTTAGGCTGTATTTTTATAAATTGAATGTATTTAATTGTTTTATACGATCATACTTCAAGTTATATTTTTAAGACCTAACGATTAGAACACGTAATAAAATTAATCTAGTAGTCATAAAATTAATAGGTAAATAAACGCTAATTTCGTCAAGCAGATTTAATCTAATGTAATCACTTAGAAATCCATATAACTTATTAAAGTAGGTATGTATATCTGCATTACTTAGTTCAGGTTCAGGATCATTTTATTGTTTGTCACAGGTGGAAATTAAGTTCTTAAAATTATGATTGTAACATGTATCACTGTAACATACCCATAAGGTGTACAATATTTAAATTTATAATTATATGTCTAAAAAAATAATTTAAAAAATCCGCATAGTACACAAAAACACCAAGGAAACATAATATTAATTACTACTAGAGAAAATAATGGTATTTTAGTGTTCAAGTGCATACTTAGTCACACTATCTAAGTATAGTAGGTACAATAAAATATAAGAAAATAATGTCTAGAATTAATTAGCAACGTAATTCGACATTTTTATAAACAATTAACAAAAATGAAGTGTCTGTTTGTAATGTCAAAATAACAGCTTTTTAATAAATGCATATGAAAGTACATACGGTACTTATAACTTTTTATTTTTTATTTTATCTGTCTGTTTGTTCCCGCTAATCAGGAACGGCTAGACCGATTATGACAGAAATTTCACTGGCAGATAGCTGATGTTATAAGAAGTAACATATTAGGCTACTTTTTGTCCCGGTAGCACGTTCCTGTGGCATAATTTTCGACATCCACGCGGGCGAAGCCGCGGACGGCAGCTAGTATAAATAATAATTATTAGGATTTTTTTAATTTTCTCTTACTTAGGATTCCGTAACAAAAAAGGCAAAAAAATGAAAAAAACTTAAGTAATTTAGTAGGAAGTTAAGTAAGTTTTAAGTCTTAGTAAAATGTGTTTCATGGAAGTCTTCGAGACTAAGACCTCCTTGTTGCAGTTCCATTTTGTGCAACTCTTGCACTAAGTATCAGGCCACAAAATATATTACACATTGGGTACTTGATTATAGCTACACAATACATATTGATACAGTAGATATAATGGAATTGTAGACAATCAAAATTAATTCTTGTCGATGTATACATCTTTGCGTGCGTTTTGTTTCAAGCCGTTCGTTTTGTAGATTTGTAGACCTTTTTCTATTTTGTTAACCTACCTGTTACTTGTTGACAGGCCTATATTGTCTTCCCATACCTATTAACACTGTTATTTGTAAACATTGTAAAAGCCAATTATTTTTTATAAGAGTAACCGTGGAGTTTCTTGTCGGCTCTTCTCCATAGGAAACGACCAATTGGAACCGTGCACCTAGCTTCTGGCGTTTCATAAGTGCCCATGTAGGTTTATGTGAAATAAAATATTTTGTTTTTTTTTATTTTGAAGACATTGTTTTTTTTTTTATTCCGTAATGGGCCAGCCTTTGACGTGGATCTCGCCTGGTGGAAAGCGATGGATGAGTTCTATGATGGAACGAGCGTGCCCAGAAAATGTTATAAGTATAGGTACCTACCTACCTAAGTATTTACTTTTAAAATAGGTTTGATCAATGTGATGCTTATAGCTATAGTTAATACGAATTATTATTATTTATTACACTAGGGAAAAAAGCACCTCGGAACAATTTGAATTTTCCGTGAAAACTCCTGAATTTAATTTTTGAATAACTTTGAAAATGGAATGCCATCATCACAGTTTCCGTTACAGGCAAAGTTTATGAGAAAAAAATATTACAAGCAGGTAAACTTTAAATATATATAAACTACTTTTAAAGTTATTTAATTTATCTTTATGATTTCAATGACTCACTCTAGTTAGCGGTTTAGGATTTTTCTTATGAGTGTCAGAAGTTTGAACAACTATTCAAAACTGTAACAAATTAATGAATAAACTAGGATCTTATTGGTGATGTTCTTCAGAAAGGTCAGGTGCGTAGTACTCGCAACCGGCGTGCGTGTATGACCAGATGTATGAACGTAAACGAGGCGAAAGGAGTATGTAAGGATCGTAGCAGGTGGCGTTCTGTAGTTTCTGCCTACCCCCATGGGAAGAAGGCGTGACTTTATGTACGGATAAACTAGGAAGAGAAATTTGCTTGCTTCACTTAACTGTATTTACTTACAGCCGGTCTATTATGTAAAAATTTCACCGTGAAAACTTAGGTGAGGTGAGCTTGAGGTGAGCTGTCAATAGTGTCAATCCCTAGTATCCGGTGGAAAGACATTTCACTTGAAGCTCACTTCAAATAAGTTTTACACAGTTTTTTTTTACGGAATAGACCAGCTGGTATTATTTTAAAGGCGGTTAACGAACAAGCAGGCAGCCCACTTGATGATAAAATATTATCGATGCTATCGCATGCATGTGAAAACTTAGGTGGAGGGAGCTTGAATTGAGCTGTCAATAGCGTCAATCCCTAGCATTTGCTGGAATGATAGCTCACTTCACCTCACGGTAAGATTTTTACAAAATAGACCGGCGGAATCTTTTTCATAAATGGGCAACTCACGCTTGTCTTTCTATTTCCCAAGATGACTTCATCGGTCAACGTGACACTTACATTACAGATTAAGCGAAATGTAAAACAATAAATATACAATTAAAAATGATGACATATACAATAAACTTCTCACCTACTTTATTATAAACAAAGAGTCACTATTATAAGAATTAATAGCAGATACTTAATAATACGGAAATTATTAGCAGAGCAAATTAATAGCTAAGCAAATTGACACCCTACCTATGTGAATTTGCCGTGTTATAGCTATTTCACAGAACTGTCAAAGAATGCCACTTGTGATTTGAATATACGTATAATTTAAGTTTGTAGTCAACTTACTTAACATTAATTCCCCTTAAGTCAGAGGGGGGGAGTGAGGTGGGTCTAATAGTAGGTAAGTACCTACTATTAGACAAGTTTTACATTTGACACTGTCTAAGATTATAGTAATTTAAGTTCATGTTCATATTCCCTGCAGCTTTGTGAAACTTCACAGGCACACCGCAAACTAACCATCACAAGCAAAAATAATAGCAGCCAGCGAACCTCATTACATATCAATTCATACTATCGCCCAACAGCCGCAGCCATCTCAAACATTTCACACGTGATCATCCATAATTTACTACACAAAAAACCTATTGATATTTCTATTACTATAGGTAACCAAAAAAACGTTTGTATACAAAGAGTCTGGAGTATGCGTCATCGACAAAACATTTAACATCCTAATTTCGTGAGTAACACCTCAGCGCTAGAGCCGACAAAAGAATCGATAAACATCTCGATACAGAATACAGTCGGTATCGAGAGGACGACTCGCCCAGCAGGCGGCTTCGGCGAGCAACTAATAACTTACATTTGGATTACGCTCGTTAGCCTCTTAGCACCTTCCCGACGTTTATTTTTTATTAATACAAAATTTATTCAAACGAGCCTCGAGAATATTTCGGGAATAATGCCTTAATATTATAAAAGCAATAAGTTATGCCTAGAAGGATAAGTGTATCGACGCTACAAGATCATTTTTTATACCATTATTTGTTGGGTCCTTTTAATCTGGAGGTCAGGTTAGTTTCGGAGTCAACGCGCGGTTAATCTAGCCATTATGATATTGAATTACAATATGTTTTAGACGAGATGAGCGATCGGCCTTGTCTTGATTGCAGCTTTGTAAGACTGAATGAAGATCGGGTGATGTCGTTAACTCATAATCGATACTGACAGTTCATGTCTGAATCGATTGGCGAGTAATAAATCGATAGTTTTTGTATCGAGTCGTGACGAGCTCGTTGCAACTGTTGCTGGTATCACGAAGCTAATTGTGACAACATGATAATTATTGAAGTATGAAATATAGTAATAAAATGGAAAGTTACCGTGATTAATAAGAAGTTTACGCTTCGACTCGACACCCATTTGTTGTTGTGAATTGTTGATAAGTTAAATTAATTAACCATATTGTGATACAAAATATTCTCTTTCTATAACTGCGTGTTGCATAATTTTCTATTCTATAAAAGAGTCGAGGTTTCAGATGGATATTAGCATATATTTTAATAATCGGCTTACCAATATGAATACTTATTAGACTCGTTTATGTAGAGAGCTACTCACATAGCTTATCAATATTTTGTAAAGTTTGTTTTATAAATAATTTATTTATTAAGCATCAAATGTTATAAGACATCCAGCAGGAATACTGTTACCAAAATAGATGTACACATAACTCTACTTATAAACATAAATCTTTAAAAAAATCAATGGTTCTAACTATCCTACAAAAATCGAAAAAAAATCTTGATAATATTCTATTCGCATCCCTATAAATCATCTTCATCATTTTTAGCGCAAAATTCTAACACTCTGCGCCCTAATTACGTACGTAACACACTATCTATCACAATCTGAATCATTTTGAAGCCTATTACTAATCCATTGCTTTTTATGTTCGAAAAAATTGTCTGCTCAACAACGTAAATAACGCAATGAATGTTGTTGAACTGTCAAAATGAAACCCATTCCTACTGTTAGTGTGCTACGTAATTACCCCGCAGGTCGCAACATAACTCTTTAAAACTCTAAGAAACAATGACTCCCACATCCAAAAAAAAACAAAACTGAACCGGAATAATAAAGAAATAAAAATATATAAACTAAAGGAAATTACTACATTATTTTTACTGTATCTTAGAGAGTAGACGAGAAAACGAACGTCCACGTCCACGTCACGGCATCACGGATATATAGGGAAGTGAAATGTATGGAAATATTATGAAGGTGCTTTTAAATTTCCATTCATAATAACGTTATGACGTGCACGTATTTTCATACATTTTATGGGCGTCGACGTCCACGAGAATATTGTCACATTAGAAATTATTAAAGCGCAGATTAATTGTAATAAGTATATATTATACATATATGTTATAATTGTATTATATATTTTGTCAAAATACCTGTCAACTGAATATAACTAGTACAAGAATGTAATTTGTGAAGATAAATAAACATTATGTATTAATAGTAGGTAGGGCGACGGCATTAAGGAAAGAAAAACATTTTCAAGAAAGAAAAATTTCTTACATTGTTTATAGAGTTGCGAAAAAATAATTAGCAGAACATAATGGTAGAGTATTACGGAATTGATTAGTTTACGGCCATACATCATCGGATAATTGATAAAAATGGAAGTGTTAATTATTTCCTACGGATTCTAGAAGATTTTTAATTGGTCACGCTAATGAAATTGGTGTTGTAGATTTAAAATTATTAAATATCTACCTAACTGACCAATTTTTCTGGTGTTTTTTTTTTACATAACTTAATGTAATATCACGCCTGTGTTCCTGGAGGGTTAGGCAAAGTTGTACCTATAGTACACACACATTTCGCCAGTTATGTTTAAATCCCTTGTAAAAGAGGGGGGAGCCTATTGTTTTTATGACTAATATTTTCTTACGTTTTATCTTACATTTATTAGACATGCTACATTAATCTACCTCTCCGTTTAACAAAATAACATAAACAAACTGCCTTCATTTAGGTTCTTACTTCAATAAAATAAAGAATGTTACCGGTACAGTCAAGAAAAAAGTGTAACAAATATTTTTAATAAAACGATCTGAAGATTCACGTAAAACTCTTTTTCACACAGTCTTTGTGAAACTGTAACAAAAATTATTATTCATGGACTATCTTAGTTGATTACTTTTTCTTATTGTTAAGAAAGTGTTGAACTTTCACAAATAAAATCTGAAATAGGTATATATGTCTGCTTTCAGTAGAATTAAGTAAACATCATTTATAACCATAGTGTTTTGTGTAATATTGTACAAAGAATAAAGAAGTTATAGTAGGCAATTTATTATTTCTCCAAATGTGCAAAAGTTTCACTCCTTTCTGTCAAGCCGTTATTGCGCAAAAATCTAGAACATACATTTTTAAAAGATTTTACCTAATTACAGCGTCAAGATCACAAATTGTGAATTAACTATTTTGTAACAATCTATTATTATAAAGAGGTAAAATTTGTAAGTTTGTATGACCCTGGAATCATCGGAACTACAGATCCGATTCCGAAAATTCATTCATTAATCATAGTATATAATTAATCATAGGATATAATTATTTTATGCTAAAACAAGAAATTTTACGCGGACGAAGTCGCGGGCAGTACCTCGTTATTCATAAATTTGAACCTACATGTAGTTAGAATTACAAAAAAAACAGATTATTTTTTATTAAATAAAAAATGGCGGGTATTACGGTGATAGTTAAGGTTATCGTTACCAGACATAGTCGACTAGCTGTGTGAGAATAATATTTTAATAGATACCTATCGACCATGTTTGATCTCGTTTCATTATTGAAATGTCAATTGGATCTTTATTTATTAGACGGGATAGTAAATGGCACAAGTTTTTGCTGTATTTTTCTTTTTAGCATACTAAAGAATTGCAGAAAAAAATAATAAACAAAAAATATTTAGAGTTGGTACTTATTTAGAAAACTATTCATCCCTTTGGAACTTTAATCGATTAGCCTTTTTATGTTTTTGTAATAAATTCTACATTATAATTTATTTTAATTTCAATTTTGTAAAATATGCCTTCGTCTTCTAGCTGACTTATTGAGCTTTAACCTTCATATTTTGGTCACTTTATCGAGCCCTTTTTTCTTATAAGAATTCACTACAAGTTAACCCTACCTTTACTACTAGCACCGTCCTCATTGGAGTCCTCACTGGGGGGCCCATGCGGGGCCCGCGAAGGCATCGGATGAGGCAGTCTCGGGCGCGTCAGGAACGGCGGCGGGACCCCAAAGAACGGCAGGAACGGCGGCCACGGGGGCCGGGGGGCCAGCTGCGCCGCCGCCGCCGCGTACAGCTGCAGCGGGGCCGGCAGCCCGCCCTCCAGCACCATGCCGCTGCTTTCCCGCCTCGCACCCGATATCTTGACCACAACGCTCACCTACGAACCAACCCCATTCTCTAATGTCATATTTCAAAACACCAATTTTTTTTTCTTGAGTCACTACGCAGTCCAAGCACTAACACAAAATGCAACACTGGCGCGCGTCGCGTACAGTCGGTACTACGGAGTGCTCGGGGCTCCACGCCGCGCCCGCCACTGCGATGGCGCGCCCGGGGGCGGGGCCACCTCCCCCCCTACCCCCCACCACCACACAAATTAATTCTCCGCCTCCTTCATATCATAGATTTATTTCTCCGTCAGTACATCGCACCCGCTGCTAAACGCTTTCAAACCTTATGCCGTGAAGTTACAGATCTGTATTGAATAACGGCCCATAAATTAAGGGACGGCATACATTGAATTAACGGTAACGTAGGCGACGGGTGGCGGTAAGTTGAAATAAACCTTATTTATATGAAGATAACGTTTGTTATCGCACAGTAGGGGGCTCGACATGGGATTTATAGGGTTGCCGTACGTTTGCGGGCCCGTGGGGTTGTCATAATCTTTTTTAGCCGCATGGCGCGCCGCTATACAGTAACATGTAGAGTATCGGGAAGGAGTTATGTTAAGGAATATTACCGTAAAGGTTTGCTTTTTGGCATTACCCTTTTAGGTAGGTACTTACCTATACGCTAATGTTGTACCTAAAGATTCGACAGTAGGTAAGAGACAAGCAGAGAGTTATTACCTAAAGTTAAAATGTTAATTTAATTCCGGAACAGCTCCAAAACTCATTTATAAAATTATGATTGATATGTGATCTATTCTACCGGCTAAGATGAAAGGTGTTTATTATCTATAATGAACGAGAAAATAATAAATATCTTCATAGGAATTGTTCGGAGGTAATAACGGGTTATATTTTAGATTTCACCCATTCTTTTAATTTGACGGGTGATTGTGTGATGGGCAAGCAATCAACCGCCGAGCCGACAGACAGCGGCACAGAGAGATGCGCACAATAGCGTTGCGTAAAACTAGATTACGACGCCTCCCAATCGCTCTAATGACGGACTAACTATCAATCATACAAAATTAACACGTTTCAGATTATATTTTTGACAGTGATGAATCATAAGCGACCGAAAGGCAATCAATTTCACAACCAATTCCTTATTCCATTAAACAAAAAAGTAATAACGTAATTGACATAAATAATAATAAAATATGTCAAGACAGCGTAACGAGCGTTCGGACGCGACATGACAGCTCTATCAGGAATCTGGTACTGAGTGTAGTGGGGGGCGTAGACGGCGGCTTGCGGCGCGCCCATTGGCGGAGCGGCGAGGGGGGGGCGGGGCCGCGCGGCTCAGCCTTGCATGAATTTAATTAGTGCGAGGAGCACCTCGGGCGCATTAGGAGCCGCGATGGGCGAAGCAATAAAAGATATAAAGGAATGAGTATAAATTAAAAGTTAAATAGAGAGCGCTGTGTGCAAGCGAGAGGGGTGGTGCCTCTCGCTCCCTCGCCGCACTGCTCGTAATTGTTTGACGATCTTATTAGTATCAGTTAAATGTCGTTCTCTCTTTTTCTCGCGCGAATTTAATTACTTTTTAATTAGAGCGTCGGTTAATGAGAGTTTTGCAGGATTCGCTCCGGGCTTTCTGTTTTCACAATTGTCATTTTTGCGGTTTAGGATAATCGGATTATTGATTGAGTTTCTTTTAAGTTTTTGAGATAAATCTGTGGTGATTTCAACTTTTGAATTTGAATCTTTACAGCTCATTGTTGTAGGCACCTACCTAAAGTGTCAGTTTATAAGTAATTTTTCAGTTGCATTGTTTTTTAAGTAAGTACCCATATCTCCTCGAAATATATTTTTATGATTTTTTCTTTGAAATGATGATGACGAAAATTTGCATTAAACTTCAATACCATTTTCAGAAGTCCTCGATAAAAAAGACACGAAGAAAAACATTTCAATGAGAAAATAATGCTTCATGACCGAAAGTTTACATTGGCTCTAGCAAATAAGTTTTTCTACGCTAAGTTACTAAAGATCTATTAAAAGCTAGAACTTAGAACATTTCTGGTAAAGAATCGGTCCGTAAGCATGTAAGGATACCAACTTATACTTTGCAGTTGAAAAAGCGTAGACGCTACGTAGACGTCGCGTAGACACCGCGTAGGTGACTCTTAGGCGACGCGTAGGCAACTGGAAGACAAGGCGATGATGGGTAGACAAGGTACATCATAGTTTTAGATATAACTAGCTTTTGCCCACGGCTTCGCTTGCGTTAATTTAGACTTTGACTATCAATGCGAGTTATAATTCAATCATGATTCGAAAGACACGTGGCGCCATCTATTATCATAAGAACGTTATTGTTGTTTTCCTCGGGAACAGTACTTTTTTGCGGGATAAAAGGTACCCTATGTCCGTTTCTGTACACCTGACAACGTATATGCAAAATTTCAGGATGATCGGTTCAGTGGTTTAGGCGTCAAAAGGTAACAAACAAACAAACAAACTTACTTTCGCATTTATAATATTAGTTAGGAAGTTAGGATAATCATTAACAAAATATCCTTTGACGAGAAAGCACTACTTAGCACAGTTAGGTTTGTTGGTCAAAAGAAAATGTATAGGTACCTAGATATTACGAAAACGAAGGACGACAATAAATGAACATGAACATCATAATTTCAATTAAAAAAAGAAATATTAACTTAGTTTTTAATTCCCAAACATTTTCGTCACGATTGTACAGTCACCAAAAGAGATAAGTAACCAGGGTCTTCGGATATAGTTGAGGTTTAGTAAGAAACCAATGGATGTTTTCGAATGAAATTGAATTTGATAAATGAACTGTTTGTTTTCTATTGATTTAATTAATTTTATTCGAAAACATCCATTGGTTTCTTACTAAACTTCAACTATATCCGACGACCCTGGTTCTTTATCACTTTTGGTAACCGTACATGTTCATTTAGTCTTTTAGGAGTGAATTCACGTTCGTTTAGGGTTCGGACTCACGGCCTTTTGCTCACTGGTCTATTTCTCAGCCTTAGCTTACTATTGCGGCTTATTTTAGTTCTAATTATAAAATAAGCTCTCTTACACATTACGAAATTATACTTCGGGCGAATTTGACCAATCTTTTATATCTAGTTTATTATCAAGCGAATTTGAATTACTAGCTTCGCCCGCGTGGATGTCAGAAATTATCCCACGGGAACGTACTACCGGGATAAAAAGTATTCTACGTGTTAATCCGGGTTATAATCTATCTGTGTTCCAAATTCCATCCAAATCCGTTCAGTATTTTTTGCGTGAAAGAGTAACAAACATCCATCCATCCATCTATCCATCCATCCATCCATCCTCACAAACTTTCATATTTATAATATTATTAAAAATTATTAATAAGAATATAATAATAATTAATATTATTAATTATTATTATATAATATATATAGTAGGATAGACAGTTTTCCATACAAAACTGACAGACGTCAATTTTATTATACAGATAAAAGATAATATGTTATGTGGATACGTTATCTTTTTAATATATTTTAGAGGACCTGTCATCTTAGAGCACTCCCTCTCACAGAGAGGAGCCTGTGTCCCAACAGTGGGAACATTATAGGCTGATAATGCTTATGTTGCAATCTTATCTCTTCACCACCCTCGGTTGACTGGTACAGAATGCTTAAGGTATTAAGTCGGATCCGCCTTTGTACCTTATTAGGTCCTTGTTTAAATAAATAAATAATAATAAATAAATATCTGACTTTGGAAAACTCAGCCTTTGATTTTTTCAATATCATCATCGGAAAACCTAAGATCTCAATCAGTCCACTGGACGTAGGCCTCTTCAAATACCTGCACAAAACAGAGATTGAAATTATGAAAACAGGATTCAAGTTATGTATTTTTAATTCCTCCTAAGGTAAACAAATAACCTAACATATTCAAGCATTCTTCACCACATTCATCACCAATTTCAGTTTAGATATCAACATCGTGAGCATGTACCTGTCTCGCTCTAACACGTAGTTATCCCATATCTCCATCTCTCTCTCGTCATTAGGCGGGCCATGCACGCGCCCATCGTTACTTCTCATTATGTCGGGCTTACGCTCGCCCGCGTTATGTATTGTCTGGTGGGGAATGGCCCGCTTTAGTTGTTTTATTGATGTAGCATTGTAAGGGTTGAAATGTATGTTTCTATTATTTTATGGAATAACGTAAGTGTAGTGACGGTAATTGGTTATGAAGTTAGAATTTTCTAAGGCAACAGGAAATACTGTGTCAGTTTGTTCTGCGAGGTCTTTGTGGTCCGGTGTTGATTAAAACCCATGAAAATTAAAAATCTGTTCTTACGATACTGTTAGGTAAAGAATAAAGACCACGTTGGAAATGAAGAATAGTGAAAGTAGAGCCAGTTGTAGTTCTATTGCATTGATACAGTTGGCTATAGGTACGAAAATATTGAACAAATAATGCGGTTTAGAATAATCAACCAAAAGGTTAAAAAAATTATAACTTAATATTACACAATAAAAACTAACAATTTGTTGAAAGAAAAAGGCTTTGTCACTTTTAACATAGAATGAAAATGTAAACTTTTTTTCGTAGACCGTAACTCGTAGCGTAGCTTGCGTAGCACGCTCGCTACGCGACTATGCACGAAAAACTACGAAAAATGTACGATACATTGATCACATCACATCACCACATCATCACACCATTTGTGTGATGTATTCCTCAAAAAGTGTATTGTGCAATGCGAATATCTTGCATAAAAAATAATATACCGTGATAAATGTTTAAAAAAAAATGTGCGTAGCGTGCTACGAACTACGGTCTACGAAATATGGCATCTTTTTCATTCTATCTTTGTTTTTGGTCTACTATGATTCGACATAGGCAGCGGTGCTCAATTCTTACTTGGTCTTGGATATGGAAGGAAAGAAATTAAGTATATTAATACTTGTATGCTTTACAGAGTGGCAGGGATATCAACAATCAAACTGAAACCATGAAATCAGCACATGATTCTAGACCCCAATTTTTCGTCGGTTATCAAAAAAAAATCTGCTGTTTCATAGAAAAGTGCAATACCTACGCGGTCAAAAGGTATTGCAGTGCAATTTTTTTTTTTTTAATGACCTTCGAGAAATTTTAACTCAGGGGGTTCAGAATCATGTACTTAATCCATGTTAACAAGTTGTGCATCGAAGTCCCTGCCACCCTGTATAAGTACGTTGATTTTAACGTTTTCATTGAAATGTAAAACATTTTACTTACCTACTTATTTAACATCTTTTTGGTTAGTCGTTAAATGATAAATGATTTTATTTCTGTAAGTAGGTTTGTACAAACACTTTGACACGTCAATCATATTTTTTAAACTATATGAGGTATACCCCTTTATTTATAAACGTTGCTTAAAGTTGAGTAGTAATTAGCGATTGTTTAACCATACATTTTTTTATGTTTAAACGCCACTTAACTTTAAGCAACGTTTATAAATAAACCCCATAACGTCTAGGTGTACCTAATTAAGAGACTAACTAAAAATACTGGAATGCAATCACGCACCCACATAGGAAAGCCCTAGAATAATAATCACATAATTTACCAAAGGTATAGTTAGAGCATTTTAAAGACTCTGACGTCGTGAATAGAACCAGCCTTAATAGCCAAGAGACCACACATCAATTAAAATAAGTACCGCAAGTACTTAAAGTACATTATGATTTATGAGCAGATATCATAATCTATACAATCGCACACGCTATAAAGATAATACTGTGCTGTGAACTTGTGACTGTCCATTTTATTAGCTTTAATATGAGTCTTAGACCTAAGTGTCATAACGTATTTTATGTGCTAGCCCACACACGTTGGCACGAGCATAATTAAAATGATTATTGTTTTGAAAAACAATAATATTGGATGTTATGTTTTTCTTATCAGGGACATATTATAATAAGGCTACAATTTAAATGCTCACTAAAATAATGTTTAGACCCTAAGACTAAGTACCAAGTAAAATATCTTAACTTCAAATAAAATAAACCCACTCTATACCGAGGTGCCTAAAGAACAACGTTTTAAGTTCCAAAATAATTGTAATTGTATTTATATTCTTTTTGCCTAACAAAATGGATAAATGCTCACCAAATCTTGTTTAAGTTGCTCACCAAAAATAAGTTTGCTTCAAAATGCAGGGGTGGGATAGGATGCAAGAGCGAGCTTAGCGAGCTTGGGACTTGGGGCACCCCGACTCGGACAGGTTAGGTTAGAAGGGGATGGTGGGGTCTGACAGACCCCGCCATCCCCTTCGTGGTTATTTTTTTTTTAAACATCCTGAAGTATGAGCCCCGCCAAGCGGGGCTCCGTAGACTTACACCTTATAAACAAAAAAGGAAAATGGGTTCATGTCTACAATACTTTATGAAACACAATTTGGTGAGCATTTATCCATTCTGGTGGACACAAACTGGTATTTCTAATTTTTTGGTAGTAAAACAGGTACTTTTCTGGTAGGCGTTTAAACACAAGCCATATAATAATAATAATAATAACCCCACCGTCGTATCTCTACGTTGACGTCGTGGTGGGGCTTGCGCGCTCCTGAACTCTAGTTCTGTACCGGTAGAGTTTACTTTGCTGAAACAGGTCTAGGGTGAGGAGCCAGACCAAGAGAGACACAGGAACCCGCAGGGCAGCATGTGGCGAGCTGTTGGGCAGTAGCGACCCCACGGACCCTGTCTCCCGGGAGAAGTTTTGTTCCTCACCTCTGGCTTGCCTTTATTGGCCGGCTGGAGTGAACAATGACGAGGAACAGAGCTCCCACCTCTTTCTTGCCTTTATTGGCTGGCTTGAGTGGAGATTCGCAAGAGCAAACGTGCTCGGAGGAAGGAAGTATTTCAGTAAGTGCTGGTAGGGATCTTGACCATCTTCCGGGCTCTGGGATTGTTCTGATAGCCGTGGAATACCTCTCCACTCCTCAAGCACCTCAGGAAGTGTTGACCCTTTGTCGCTACGTCACTATGTGCTAGCGACGGTTTCCAGGGGCCCATTATTGAGTGTGCAAGTCACCTCCTGCCATTTTATCCGTGTATTTTATATATAAAACATTGGTCAGGCAGGGGCCATAGCCGTCCCATAGTTCTTGGTAACCAGTCCATCTTAGCCACAGAAACCCATAGTTCAATAATTATTTTTGTTTCCATATCCTGCAATAGTCCATCACCAACCGGGGATTGTCCTTGGGTGCACTTGCACAGTGCATACAGGGATAATCGTCGGTTGGTGCCTCATTTCATTTAAAATTGTCTAAGGGGCCTCTGCGAGTTGGCTTCGGCCCCTCGTACGCCTTCCAAAGGACCGGGATATCATGAGCCCGAGCTATGTTAACATATAAAAACATAATAATAATAATACCATTTATTTCAGGCGACACAGACCTATAGAAAAATACCTTAACTTAAACATACATATTTGCATATAAAAAAAAAACTTGTGTTAATAAAAAGGCTTAAGACTATGTTAGTAGCGCTTCCCTTTGCACTAGCTTGACTTTGTACTGTCCAGTGGAACTTGTCCGCGGAAGCGACGGAACACCACGTCCTGCGGCCAAAAGGGTTCTTCCATGACGAGGGGCAGATAACAGTTCGGTACACGCACGACGAACGAATTAAAAATTACGCATATAAATTTAGTGTGTTATTATTAGACCTCTAATATATTCCCATTGATATATCATTGTCTTGGCACGACTTCTCGTGTTCTAGGATAATATTGTAGGTACTGAATGTAGTGACCATGTTTGTGAAGTAACATTATGATGGTATACCTTAAACTATAATTTATCTGGGGTGTTTTTTTTTTAAATTCATTTCTTCTACCGCGGACATGGTCGTCCGCGCCTTTTGTTTTAATTTTTATTTGTTTACAGGTTTTTATTTTAGGGGTTACAGTTATTGTGTTCCTACATCGAACACACTAAGTCTTACTTTAAATTAAGTCTACTTAAGTCCATCTTAATTTTTTTAAATATCTGTTGTGGTTGGTAGTGCCATCTTCGTCTCCTACAGCAGTGGCAACAGCATCCAATGAAAATAAGTAGTAGGATAGTCTGAACATGACCAAAAATACACGGTTCGTTTCACAGCTGGCTTTAAAATTAGTAAGAGTTCAGAACATAATAATTTGAGTTGTATTTGAGTTTTTTTTCTTAGTAACTTTGATTCCAACAGTATAGATAGTGCTATATTTATGAAGTAAGTATAGCATGATTATATCTAGTTTCCAATAGTTCATATCAAAGACAATGTTCGCAAGTTAATCAAAGGTGAATGCAATCAGTTGACAAGCGGGGGGCGAGGTGCAAGCGGGGTGCGACGTACAAGCAAGGGGGCTGCATTTGATGGATGATGCTTCTCTGTGCTCGCCACCGAGGTGAAAAGAAGCCAATTTGTGGTGGAATACACAGACTATGAAAAAAAACAACAATTAAATCTACATACTGTGTTTTCTATAACCAAATTCGCCTTGTTGTTGTGTAACATTTCATATTGCATTGCATATACTCGTAATATGTATTTGGACGGAATGTTCGTTTCAACATAGGTTACATTTTATGTTACGTTTCACATATATGTACCCACCATAACTTCTTAATAATTATTTATTTATTAAAACTTTATGCGCAAGTAAAAATATACCTACTGTACAAAGGCGGACTTAATGCCTGAGGCATTTTCTACCAGTCAACCTTAGGGTGATGCAGAGATTAAGCATGGCAGGTGCAATATACGGGATAGATAGCACGGAAATAACTATAAAATACAAGAATAAATATTAATACATAAATTCCAATGCATACATACATACGTAGGTATAAACAAAATAAACTTTGTCAGGAGAAATAACGATCGGTAGAGGAGAAAAACGAATCCAGCAAATCAACGCTGAGATGTTTCGGCCATCTATAACTATAATTAATAGTTGGGCCCGAAAATCAACGATGAGTAAGAAAAGAAGAAAGAAAAGAAAGAAAGAAAATAGTTTAATCTGCACAAACAAAACGCGCGTTACAAACAAATGACATTTAATTTAATACAGACATACAAAGTAGCCAAAAGCCTCGTATCCAAGAAATAAAAGTTTGACAATTTTGTTCATTACTTGATGCTAGGGCCAGGGACCAAAGACAATACATATTGCTTTGCTTTACGACCTCAGAACAATAACTGTTGCGACCGTTGCGACACTCCACGGCACGCAAACTTAGAATAAAAAAAAATTACCGTATACTCTATGGTTGGAAGAAAAGAACATCACAGGTCTCCTCGCCCCCTTCTATCATTCCTCACCCCTCTTACGATCGGTGCCAAAACCATAGACATTTAACAAATGTCACTGTTAAATATAGGCAGTTTTAAAATTTTCACAAGTTTTGTTGTTGATCAAGTCAGCGTTGATTAATTAATTTAAGAGGGGTCTTTGAGGAGTGGCTTGAGAGGCGCCACGGAGTCCTCACCTTCCGCCTGACGCAGGTCCTCACCGGACATGGCTGTTTCGGGAGGTTCCTGTTTCGGATAAAGCGGGAGGAAACGCCCGGGTGTTACCATTGTGTGGATCGACCGGAGGACACGGTGGAGCATACGGTGGAGGTCTGCCTGGCTTGGGCGGAGCACCGCCGTGTCCTCATAGCGGCGATCGGCGGCGGCGATCTCTCGCGTCCGGCCCTGGTCCAGGCCATGGTACGGAGCGAGAGGGAATGGGAAGCCGTCACCTCCTTTTGCAAAGCAGTAATGCTCGCGAAGTAGGAGGCAGAGCGCGTGAGGGTGAGGCAATCGTTACGCCCTGACGCCCCTGGTCGCCGCAGGAGGAGACACCCTGGGCGTCGGGAGTCGATAGCCGATTCCCGGCCACCGTAGGCGCGGGCTTGCGGAAGGCGAGCAATGGGCAGCTCGCCGTCCGGTAAGGGCCAGGCCCGGGTCGACGACGCGCTGTGTTCGTTTGACTTATATGAGTTAGCTTTACACAGAACCGTGTACATGTATTTTGTATGCGTTGTATCAACTTCTCTGTTCTTGCTAACAGGCATGGGCCATACACTGTATCACAGTAGCTAAGTCTTGATAAAATTAGGCTATCCACTAATTGTTAACGTAGATACACACTCAGGTAGTCTCTAATTGAATACAGGAGATTCACCCCATAAAAACAAATCCTCATAGAGTTACTGATGTGCTTCTCAAATCGTAGTTACCCATCCATGGTTAACCCAAGGTTGCATGCTATATCTACCCTATCTATTTTTCCCCCCTTGATAACAAGTTCTGGCTTAGCTGACAGTATTGCGCTGATCATTTTCCAACTTCCTAAAACCATACATTTAGATTTCAGTGGGTTTAATATCAGTGAGTTATTATCTGACCAACACACCACTCTTTCAAGATCGTCATTGATTTTTTCTACTGCCTCTTATGTATCAGCTGGTTTAAAAGTTAAATACAATTGGATATCATCTGCGTACATGTGATACCTGCAATGCTGGAATGACTTAATAATGTCTGCGCTCTAAAGAATATACAGAAGGGGCCCTAAAATTGATCCCTGAGGCACACCACGTGCCATCTGTCGAGGGGGGGGGGATACATCCTTGATACATCCTCCGTCTGGATTTCAATGAGCTGTATTTTGCAATTAGCTAGCGAACCACTCTGTATTGTTTCCGTTGTAAAACTATAATAAGCCAGCTTGGAAAGTAACAGAGTGGTGTTTATTGCATCGAAGGCCCGTGATAAAACTAGGAGTGCAAAGATTGTTCCCTCCCCTCTGTCCCGTGCCTCTAAGATATTCTCTACTACGTCAGAAAGGGCTGTGGCCGTCCCACGACCTTTCCTAAAACTAGACTGAAGGTCGTGGAGCATATTATTTGCTTTAAAATATTCCAACATTTGGTTGTATACTAACCTCTCTTATACTTTCGATAAGCAAGGCAAAATGCTAACAGGACGTAGTTCTTTAAAAGTACTAGAATTGCTGATTTTGGGTAAAGGACGCACAATTGCGCACTTTCATAAAATAGGGAAAGTGGGGATATCTATTGACTTATTTACTATTGTGGTGATAACCTGAAGGGTAGTAACGTTAGCATTATCATACAGCATTAGACCCTAAACTTTTAATAATTTTTGAAATTTCTTCCTCATTAATATTTCGTAGCTCAAATTGAGTTTCTCGAAATCTATTTGCATCAAAGTATGAAAACTGCAATGTGGGTAGTACGGACTGTCCTGGTACATTCAGAAATGCCTTGTTAATTTCATCGTGTCATTAAATTGTCCGGGAAGCATACCTTTACTATGTTCAGCAAATACATCTGATTTCAGAGTTTTCCAAAGCATTTCGGGTTTTTTTTTAGTAAGCACACATTCCTTTTCAATTCAATAGTCTCTTACGATTGTGCTTTTAAATTTCACATTTTGGTGTTTTAAAGTACAATTCGAACCAATGGTATTGTTTATTTCAACCTTTATTGACCCATTTCTGGGAAAATGTCCCCCCCACAGCTTTCCACTCTTCTCCATGTGTTGCTTTCTCTGGCCAATCTCCCATAAATGCCCCTAAGTTATCTAAAAAACGTTTCTTAGACCTTCCTCCGTGATGACGCCGGTCTTTTGACACCCACTGATTATGATAACGAATTTTGAGAAAGGACCTGCGACCTGAAGGAAACAACAACTGTTATAAGGTGGGGTTTCTTGAGCTGCCTTTTGTAACTCTTGACGTTCAAATAGTGCTAATTCTGAGCCTACTTTGACTTCGAACTAAGATCACTGCTTAGTGCAGTATAATTCCTGCAAGTAGATACTTTTTGTTGTCATTTCGATTAAATTCTTTTTACGAGTCATTCGGTCAGTTTTTTTTACTTTTTCGTTTTTTTTGAAATATTCAAAAAATTGACAATTGTTCTGTACATTGTCAAGAAGAAAAAAATGCAACGCATTCTGTCGTTGGAATTCCTATTGTGTGGATATTTTATTCAATAATATTTAATCTTTCTTCGAAAGTTAGTTTCAAATTTTAACCACCACTATATGTTAGCAGCCTGCTCTACGCTGCAATATGGCGCCCGATTTTTAAAAGTAAGTACTATTTACATATTTTTTTTTGTTATATCGTGTGTGGTGCTCCCTCTGAGCCAAAAAATATTTTAATCCCCGTGTCACCATTGTTATTTACAGATTCTGGAATCCGACTAGCTTGTATACTGTTTCTTTCATTCGAATCGGCACACGCCTTGCGTTCGCTCAGCAGAAAGTGGATGCTCTGTAAACTTTGCGCTGCGCTGTGCTGTGGACAATACTTCGACCAGTTTGCATTACTTACCTGTTTATTTTTGAAGTGTTATTTCTATAAAATAACCCTATAACTATATCACATAGCTGACTATTTATTACTCTCCCCATAAATATATTTTAATCCTGAGTTTAATTTCTCCCCTGTAACTTAGCTGTAGTTAGTTTCCCGTAGTGTGTGTCTGAAGTGTGAATGTTTTAGGCCTCGTGACCAAAGGTAAGCTTTTTTATGCTCGGTTGTTTGCTTGTATCTATTTCATTTTTTGATTCTAGTCCAGCTGTCCATTGATATCTTTTTTGCTAGTGTCTATTTATTTTTTGATGCTAGCATACCTTTTTCTTTGGCGGTTGTTTGCTATTATCTATTTGTCTTTTGGTTACTAGCCCAACTGTTTTCTTTGTTGTTGTGTGGCCATAACATTCCTTCATCAGCCATAAACCTCAACATGGTCACTTTTCAGCTTCGTACAAGGAGACTGCACTATTTTGTTTGTTGTCTTTTTGTGATCTAACAGGGCAGACTTTGGCTTCTTATTTTTGCCTCTTTTTTCCACGTCTGTGCTGTGCCTGATCCAGTATCAACAAATAACATGTCTTTTATATTTGTCCACATTGTTTCACGGAGGTTCGCATATTTAGAGCTTGTTTTACCTCCCAAGTTCCCTTCTATTAATCTTATCCCTTTTTATGCGTTAAGCATTTACCTAATTATCCGTATTTAATCGGAATATTAGTTTTACATATAATTCTAAACCGGGATACCAAAATTATCTCAAAACTTACGTAAATAAAATTTTCATTTTCATTTTCTATTTACGTAAATATTCTTCGTCCAACTTGTAATCAAAAAATTTTTACAAAGGATAACGCCCATTTTCGTAAATCCTTTCTATAAAGGATAATGGTCAAAATTGTTACCTACTATATCTCAATTCATGCATTAACTTTGCCACTGGTTTTACACCAAACTTTCTTATGTTTGGTAAGAATTTTTTATAGATTCTACTCATGCTAATTAGTCAGACTCTAAGCGTTAATTTAGCTGAAAGTCGGATTCAGCATGCGTTGATTTTTTTTATTTCTTCTCCATCACTCTACATCTTGGTTAATGGTATTCTATGGAGACGTAATTTTTTTTTCTAGATTTTTGCCATTGGTTATTTTTTTGGTTGGCAAGCTGGCTCCTCGCTTTATTAAAAACCGTATCTTGACTAGTTTTCTTTAGCTCCACCCACATATTATTTCCTCTAGGCTTTCGGTTATGGTTTATGTCAATCTAAGGTTCCTTTGACTTGAGTCGTTTGACTGAAATCCCATCTTTGACTGAAGTCCCATTTTTGACTGAAGTCCCTATTTTTGACTGAAGTCCCTATTTTTGCCTGAAGTCCTATCTTTGACTGAAGTCCTATCTTTGACTGAAGTCCTATCTTTGACTGAAGTCCTATCTTTGACTGAAGTCCTATCTTTGACTGAAGTCCTATCTTTGACTGAAGTCCTATCTTTGACTCAAGTCCTATGTTTGACCCTTTGATTTCCAGTCTTTTTTGTGTCAGAAGCCGTAACTTCAACTTAAGTTGTGACTTTGACTTAAATCGTTACTTTTAACTTAAGGCTAAAAATAGACAGCGACATCTAGTTGTTAAAATAAACTTTTTGTTGACAACTACTTGTTTACTGCCACTATTTTGACCACGCCCACATAAGGCGTTACTTTTAGTGTTTAGTGTTGGGACACTGTCGATAGATTTTTGTCGATGATTTGAATTTCTATAACAAAGTGTTTAGTGTTGGGACAATGTCAATATTTTTTTGTCGATAATTTTAAATTGCTTAACGAAATGTTTTCTTACTAAACCTTTCATCTTTTATCATCAAAACTTATCATACACTCTTTATCATCCTGTTATTTTCTGATTTCGTCTGAAGAAGTTTTTTTTTCACAATTTATTATTAGTTCTTTGACTGATGTTGTTAATTTGTGTTTGGTGGATATTATGACTGTGGTCGTATTTTATTCTTTGTTTTTGAATTTATCTAAGGGATACTATGATTTAATTAGGCTAGTTAGGTACTTCTAGATTGATTTATATCCTTTAGTTCCTACGTCGTTAGTTTTTAGGTTATTCATAGGTTTAGAGGACACGTCAGGAGCTCGCACTGGTAACGTTTAGATTGGAGGCGCTTCAAATTTATTCTTTATCTGCTGCACTTCGATGCTGCTTATTAGGTTTATGTAACTTATCTACTAGACATATTTAATTCCTTATTTTTTTTTCTTTTTCTTTTCTTCCCTCTTTCACATACTTCGTACACATTCTTCTATGGTATTGTCACTCTTATAGTGATATTCCTGTTTTTTTCATGTTAACAATCCTTAGGTGTTGTTCCTAATTTTAGTGATGCGACTCGTATTGAGTTGTTGTTCCTTTATCGACATATTTTTTTTTGCTGGAATGGGTGTGATGCAGTATAATTCCTGCAAGTAGATACTTTTTGTTGTCATTTCGATTAAATTCTTTTTACGAGTCATTCGGTCAGTTTTTTTTACTTTTTCGTTTTTTTTGAAATATTCAAAAAATTGACAATTGTTCTGTACATTGTCAAGAAGAAAAAAATGCAACGCATTCTGTCGTTGGAATTCCTATTGTGTGGATATTTTATTCAATAATATTTAATCTTTCTTCGAAAGTTAGTTTCAAATTTTAACCACCACTATATGTGAGTAGCCAGCGGATACGTTCCCTGGAATTTCTCGTCCCTTTTTTCTTTGGTGAGTAATCCCTTTATAGGTTCCGTATTCTTGTTACTTGTGCCTTCTTCTTTAATCTAAGAAGATTTCCTTTTTCTTAGATTGTTTGAAAGGCCACCTTTTTTTGGCCTTACCCTGCCATTTATTGTTCGCCTGTCTTCTTCCTTCGTCTGCCGGCCGCAGAAGTCCGAGCGAGCTTGCGGAGAGAAGCGCAGGATCGTTGCCGAGCAAGGTCGACGACACAGGTGCCTAACGGACACATCAGGTGCTAAATAAGACATTTGTGTGGCGCAATAACGCCCAACCATCATATAATAGAAGTGTTCTGTGTTATACCGTCGTGTGACATTTTAATTTTAAGTTGCTTTCCTAAATTCTTAATATCAGATCTTATTCTCTTTCAAATTTATATTAACGAAATTATGTAAAGAAAAACCTTTATCTTGAGCTTATTTGTGTTAAATAATTTATAGAGCGGCACGAATTTCGTACGATTGCAATCGAATTTAAATTCGTCTATATACTTAAATTCCTAAAAATTTGGAAACGTCCATAAGTTTTTTCTCCAAAAATCTTCTTGTGATATATTTTTTTGGTAGCCTTATACAATTTCCAACGACTAAATATTTAAATTTTTTGACTTATTTCTTAATTATTTCGGTTGTTCTTTTTATTAATAAATTTTACGTGTACCAGCTGCGTGAGTTTGATTTTTTAGCTAGCTCACGTCGGGGTTCGAGTCCCCGGCGTGTTAGCAGCCAGCTCTACGCTGCATTAGGCATAGAACGCAACAGCCACTCATGCGCAAGTACACACACAATCTCAACTCTTCCGATCTCCTTTCCATTTCCGTCCGTCACGACAAAGTTAAACTTTTATAAATATTGATAACGCAAGATGGATGGTTAGCACGCGCGGCTCCAATTGATTTAAAATTAAATACACAATGTTTCTCGATGATTGATGCACATCACGCCTGGGAACGGGTTAGGGTAACCTTGCTAAATGGATATTTTTTGCACATTTCTGCACGGTCCAGTGGGCACAGTCATTAGGAAAGGGTTTGAGGGAAACTCGTTTAAATTGAGTTGAGATGTTGTTGAGAACGTCGTGTCGATGTGTTTTGATGAATTTATTGGTAGGGTGGTTCTTACACGTAGTCACAATAGTCGATACTATACAATAGTTTTAAAAGTTCTTCATTCTTCAATTAACCGAAGACATAATAATATAAGTAGTTATAAGTTCAACATTAATGATGTAATATAAATTATTATTATTATTAAAGTATTAACTTTGTAACAATATAAATCAAAAGAGTGTCCATGGAGTCTTTTACCCGTTCTTCTTACTCCCTACTAGGTGCGCTTTCGAATTGGCTTCATTGGAAGCTTCATTCTTCTGACTCACCGACTCCTTTGACTATTCAAAAGTTAAGTGATTCAATTGAAATAAATGTATTGAATCTTTTTCGCAATGAAGACACAACAGTGGTGATTCAGTAAAAGATATAAGCGGTGCTCTTTTTCCACTGCTGTCATTTACTCATTAAGCGGGATCGTAATCCACCTAATTAGGTCTTTGCTCCCTCCGACACTATGTAGTTAATTCTAGATAGTAGTTTATTTATTAGTTCAATCTACTCGTAATGCATCTATGTCGTGGGCTTTAAAAGTATTATCAAATCGAGTCCACTTTTTTTAAATATACCAATAATCAAGCTTTTTTGAACACAATGTAGGGCAATAAATCACAATAAAAATTAAAACTCATACATCAACTCAAATAAAACCATATCCATACACATACATAATTAAGTGACACGAAACACAGCCACTCAACTTCCAGGAGCAAGTCAAAAAGCGGCCAGATTCATAATCTTGTTAGCACTCAAATTTGCATTAATTAAGGCGTTGAGGCCTCACAGTTGTGTCTAAACTCTCTGCTGAGGGCGGCTGAAGGCGGAGTGGGGTTGGGGGGTTAGATAATATTCAAATGGTACATGTAACGACGCGGCTGCCGCTTGAGCCCCGCCGCCCGCAAGCAATATAGATGGTACGCTCGAACTAGGAAGTGTTGGGGGTTGTGTTTTTTTGTAGACTTAATGTAGGTCTCAAATTATTCGCCCTTTAAGGGGATAAACTCAAACTCAATCCCAAAGCATTTATTTCTATTAAACCCTTTACAGGCACTTTTAAATTGTCAAGGAGTCCGTCAGTCAGAAATATGAAGCTAGTTGCTAGTTGATATAGTAAGCATATTCCATAGCCATGATAGGAGAATGCTAAACATCGAAGAGAAAGATTTCCAGAAGTAAGAAAACGTAAGAATGTAGAAAACGTTATGCATGATTCATTTACGAATCTTTTCCCAACACTTGAACATCGTCAAACACCATTAATACTTAGTGAACGGATTAATAATAATCCAAGTATGATGACCTACTTTTGTAGAACTGAGTGTACAGTTATACCTAGTATGCACAAATTCGAAATACATGGTCATTATGGTGCATTATGGTCGCCAACTTAGCTATTGGCAAAACAGGCTTCCTTCAAGACGAGTGACCCCAAACGTCTTGGACATTTAACTATATCTACTTTTATGATATAATAATATCGTCCATCCTCACAACGTGCAAAAATTTATAGATAGATAGATAAATCATTTATTTAGTGCATAGAAAAGAAATAGCACAACACACAAAAGCACAATTAAATGATAAAAAAAAAATATATAAAGAAAATGTAAGGTGCCAATACGCAAAAAAAAAACATATTTTAATAACATACCAGTAAAGTGACACCAAACAACAAAAAATACCAAACCACCAACACTTCCGTACTCAACTGTACCCGAGTGAGAGTACCGGGGGTGCGCTCGACAATTTCCTCGTCGGGTAATTCACTAGGATTTAATTTAAATTAGTTTTGGCTTGGCTTAATAGCTTCCCCCTACAGGGGGAGTGGTAGGACGTGGCGCCGCTCCAAACGATGTATTCTGATGTTCTGTTCGGGTGCTTCCTGGATGTTGATTTTCGATAGCTGTTTAGTAGTTAATTGGTAGATATACGATATTCTGTGCTATGGTAATTTTAGTTTTCTGTTTGAGCTGGCTTTTTGGAGTTTTGCCTGTTTTTGTCTGCTTATAAGTTCTCACAACTTGTATGTACTGCAGGTGGTATGTGACAGAATGAATAAAATAGTAGTAAGTTAATAAATGAAAGAGAGAACGTACATTGCATATTATGAAATGATCTTAGAACTTGGTTTTTGCATAGAGTGTTTTCTATTTCATTTCTGTTCGGCTATTTCATGTCTATTCGAACGGTAACATACCGTGTCGTTTATACCATGGCTGGTCAAAAGCTAAAACTGTCAGCTTAGTTGGTAGCGAGATTAACAGCTCATGGTGCGCCTTGCAGCGTCTCCTTTATGTTAATTTCTTCATAATTTATGAGGACTCCAAACGTCACATCTGATTAAAAAAAACTAGTTTTATGCAGCGCGTATCAGAAATGCGTGGTCCCAGTTAAGGGTGTGGTACAGACCATCAAATTGAACAACTTTCTTCTTTGGACTAACATCATAATCGCGAAAAAATTATCCGCTGTCCCGCGAAAAAAATCTACAAAACTCTAATTCCTACTCGACCCAAATGTATAGGACAACTGATTATTTTTTCTGGATTACTATGTTGTTTCCATGGAAAAATTTGTTCAGTTTGATGGTCTAAATATGACACTATATAGATAGTGCAATTTTAATAGGATAATATGTAGGTATACCCAAAAAAACATTTCCTCCATATAAATCAAGCTGCCATGACACTTTCGACACCAATATCTCATCTCCCAGAATACAGCCGTTTGAAATCCGTCGGTAACTAGAGTGGAAGGCGCACCCCCCACCTAATTATTTGTGTCGACTTTAAAACGCCACCAATTATATTAACGCCCCGTTTCGCCCCGATAATAACTGCTGCCAAAACTTTACATTAGTGTAACAGGGAATAATGATCAGAGATTTTATGGAAAATAATTGTGGAAGAATGTGATGTACCTAGTTCATGGGAAATTAGTCATCATCATCATCAGCCTACAGCAGTCCACTGCTGGACATAGGCCTCTCCAATTGCACGCCATTCAGCTCGATTTTCGGCAACTCTCATCCAGCTGCTACCAGCCACCCTGCGAAGATCGTCACTCCACCTAGCCTGAGGGTGTCCTACCTTACGTTTGACCATTCGCGGTCTCCATTCAAGAACACGTCTACCCCAACGGTCATCGGTTCTACGGCTAATATGGCCGGCCCACTGCCACTTCAGCTTGCTTATTCTATAAGATATGTCAACAACTTTGGTTCTCTGCCGGATCACCTCATTCCGGATTCTATCCCTCAGTGAGACTCCAAGCTTAGCTCGTTCCATAGCTCGCTGAGCGACCTTGAATTTATGGAGCAACCGTATCGTGAGTGTCCACGTTTCGGCTCCGTAAGTCATAACAGGCAGGAGGCACTGATTGAAAACATTAGAAATTACTTGGGAAATTAGTGCTTACTTACAAATGGAAAAAGATTCATTTAGTTAACATCAAAATTAAGACATAACTATGCTACCGCAAACTCGTACTTACACCTCAGTAGAAGTTTCTTAAAACGAGACAGATTTATTTTCTGAGATAAAAAAATCGTCTGAAAGAAAAGTATTCAGAGTATTAAATGACTAATACTTTTTTCTTATTGAAGTAGCCTATACTGTCCCACTGCTGGGTAAAAGCATCCCCTAAGTCCTTCCTAGACAAAATCAAACTGGTTGCTAATTTGATTGTATAATTTATAATTTTTATGACATTGATTGTTACATTATGTACTTAACTACTTAAACTCACACACTAAATTATTACTTGTTGAAATTTTGGAAACATCATCTACTTTTCAATATTTGTAAATATGTGAGCACCATGTACCTATCACATAATTAATTTACCTGCCTTTGTATTATATTTAATTCTTTTTACCTATTGTGGTACCTATAGTAATTTTATTCTAGGTGCATCGTCTTCACATATGATTACATAATTAATGTGAACTTACATAATATTGTAAAATATTTTAAAAGAGTAACGGTGGAGTTTCTTGCCCATTCTTCTCCATACGAAACTACCTTTTGGAAGGGGGCAACTAGAATCAATTCTATTTTTTTGTAAATTTTGACGTTCAAAAGTGCCTTTTATGTGCCTATTTGAAATAAATGATTTGACTTTGACTTTGACTTTGACTTCCACAAACTCTTTTCCCACCAAAATAATACTTACTACACTTAAAAATAAAAAAAAGAGATTTTCAACAAGCGCCTTCTGTCACTACCGTAAAAAAACAAAAAGAATTGTACTCAGCAAACAGGATTGACACCAGAATCGCCACACGACTAAAAACCACCCATTTCTAAATCTCACCCACCATCACCTAATTATTTGCGTCTCCTTTAAAACGCTGAAAATTATACATATTACCGCCATGTTATAACGCCCTGAAACATCCTGAAATGTCCGTAATAACTGTTTGTAGCCAAACTTTACGTAAGGTACACTACATATATAAACGGTGTGGGACATTCGGTATGTTAATATGGAACTGAGGGGCCATGGGACGATTTAAAGACGAGCTAATTGGTGTAATGTCCTTTGCGTCTTTGAAAGTTTTCGATACAGGGTCAAATAAAATTAGCTAGCGAAACTCCGCAGACGTGATAGGTATCAAAACACGATCACATTAAAAAGATTTTTAGTTTTTTTGTAGGGGTCTGCGACCGCTGGTACTCTTGTTACATGAAGTCTGCTGGGTGTGGATGTGGAGCTATGTCGCAAACTATGCCCCACCTTCTATCTTGCCCTCTGTGTCTCAAAACTTGCAGTCAAAGTGACCTCTGCGCTGCCACCGATGACGCCGTGGAAGTGGCGAAGTTTTGGGCCAACAAAATTTGAGAAAAGTCGTGCCAGCGACACGAAGAAGATGAAGTCTGAGTTGAAAAAATATGTTTTATCGTGTTTAGATATTGATACCAATCACGTCTGTGAAGTTAACACAAAAAAAACGGATTTTTTAAACTGATATTTCAAGTGAATACATTAACGGTGGTCGATGACCCCACAAAAAATCATCAAATTATTTTTTATTTTATTTTATCATGTTTAGATAACGACACCGATCACTTCTGCGGAGTTTCACTAGCTAATTTAATTTGATCCTATATAATAATAATAATTAATCTTTATTTCAGACCACAGAGAATCCAACTAAAGTTCTCGTTCTTTTTTGTGTTTGTGTGTTTTTTCTTTGTGTCATGTTTACCGCAAATAAATGTATTTCTTTCTTTCTTTACCTATCCAATTTGTTTTATTAATACTAGCTAAAGTTTGGAGCCGAATTTCACACTATCCACATAAGTATATGTAGTATGTAAGCGTATGTAGTACTCGTAGACGTAAAGAGAAACCAGAAAACTAGAAAATCTTCATTTTAATAGCATAGCCTGCATTCATTGGATACCTACCCTTACTAATGCATACAAATTAATATAATACGAAAAGGAAGTAACCATTTTATAAAAGCTTCCGTACGAAACGAATATATGGGCTACTAGCCTCTGCCCGCGGCGTTACCCGCGAGGATGTCGGAAATTATCCCACGGGAACGTGCTACCTGGACAAAAGTAGCATATGTCCTTCCCCAGGATTCCACCTATCACCTCGCCAAATTTTATCGAAATCCGTTCAGTGGTTTAGGCGTGAAAAGGTAACATACAGACAGAGTTACTTTCGAATTTATAATATCTCGTATACCTTTTTTTTCTTCAGCTATAATAGCTAATAGTAAATTAATTGTTATAAAAATTAAATTAAATTGCCGTAAATTCAAATCACAACTGTCATTGTTTAACAATTGTATCAATTGCACAATTGTTTAAATTCCACGGCAAATGGCTAAACAATTAATTTTCCTGACTGTACATTTGTGGATGTGAAATTGAATCAATATACTTCCTTCTAGACAAATCTGGCAAATATACAACAGTTTAAACGTCCTACAGTCATGTACTGCCTCGCTATATTGTCATAACTCCTGTTAGCTTTATACTTGAAACATGCTTCTCTACTGCTTATTTAGAGCTAATAGCACTAAGGTTTTGGCCTAGGCAAGTGCCATAAAAGCGTATACCTGGGTCCTTGTTAGTGGCAAGTTGCCAGCCAGGTCGTCATCCTGAGCACCTGAATGACCCTATTATCAAACTGATAGCTTAAAGTTTATACATAACAAAGATAGATAAATAGATAAACCATTTATTCAGTGCATTCAAAAGACATAACACAATACAAAAAGATAACAAATTACAATTAATTGATAACAAATTACATGAATATATAAAAACAAGGTGCCAACATAAAAATAAGAAAAAAGAAAACATTCTTAAAGAAATTAAGTGACAATAAGACACACGTTAAATCAAAATAATTAATAATTATACAAAGGGCGGTGTGAGTATCAAGGTTGCACAAACTGGGAGTCCAGCTCAGCATATGTCAAAATACGCCTCAAAGAGATGTCAGTAGAATTGACGGGGTCCGATAGGGCCGATGCCTGCCGGGGTCGCGGATTGTTCGAAAGAGTTACCGTGGCCCTGGTGCACAGGCAACTGAAGGAACACGGGTGGTTTTAGTCAGTAAGAGTCTCACACGCCCTTCCGCTCCGCCCAGAGCGGCAGAGGCCATTTGATGATTTCCCACCCAAAAAAAAAAAAAGCTCAGCATGTCTCAGGTAAATGTACCTGACGCTGGTATTCTGCTGGATCCCCTAAGGAGTGTCACCGTAACATATTATCGATGTCAAAATAAATAATAAGACAGCCTCTTGATAAACTTTTCGATGGTGAGAAGAATCGATTAGAAATTTTTATCATGGTGCAATTCTCATTAAACCATGGCAATAATTTGTAGTTCTTATACGGTATGGTGAAGTCAATATCGATTCAGAATTAGTAAATATACGACTGGTTGTTAGACAATAACCGGCAACAAAGTAAGGAGTCTAAGGAAATCGAACTTCAAATGAGTTATAGCGAGATTCTGAATCGGGGAGCAATCTAGTTAATTGTACAGGCATGATTTTAGCCTTCGTACATATTTTCTTATAGAATCATAAAATAGATACCTAACTTGAATTCGGCATACAGAAAACATTTATTTAAACATAATATACTTATAATTTTTTTTTTAATTTAACTTTTTTTTTTAAATTAAGCTGATAAATTGAGAATCTAGTCCCAAATACTTTTGAATGTCAAAAATAACAAAAAACAGTCCCCAAAATCCTACCCTTAATAATTTTTGTAGAAGAAGCGAATAAAACTCCCCGATATCACATTTAAAGTACTTATACTTTCCATTTGATAAATAATTATTCAAAGACAATCCTAAAAAATATTATAAATGCGAAAGTAAGTTTGTTTGTTTGTTACGATTTCACGCCAAAACGGCGGAACGGATTTGGATGAAATTTGGCACACAGATAGACCATGACCTGTGTATATAGACATAGGCATACTTTTCATCTTGGATCGCAGACAAGTCGCGGGAAGTAGCTAGTAGATAATACAACTTTAATATTCAAACAGATTTCGAACATCTAACCCTGCGTTTGCCGACGGGTCCGAACCGTCCCGGATCCGACAGATGCGGTCGTTACACGTTATGGTACGTTTGGGAGACGCTCTCACGAGACTAGCCGGTTATCACTGCACAGTGATTATATCTACCAAGTACTGATTTCAATGATGGTGGGGAGATTTATGGTGATTAATTATTTAAAAGAAAAGATTGGTGTTGTCTTTTTTTACGAGCTTTGTCGGTCGATCAATGGATTCGACGAAGAACATAACTTCGCGGATCCATCGATCAATATTTTGTATTTTTCTTATTTTATACAGAAAATTCTGTTTTTTACTATTCCCACATAAATAATCTCAAGATCACACAAAACTAACTCACACACTTCTAAAACTAACACAATTATCAAAACCCACATATTACTAACACCATAAAATCAACAACTGTTTTCATACAACCTACAACGTTATTAAAATATACGTTTTTATAATATAAAAACACGCGTAGAAGCGGAACTTAATTTAGGAAATGAACTCACAATCGCCCAATATATTTTTACGATCCATCCATCAGTGTTTATCGCTACATCATTGTGACGTTTGCTCGTAACCCTAAACGTTAAAGACGCTTCGTGTTGTAAAATAAAAGATTCAAAAGAAATGAGAATATAAAAGCTAGAACATTTTATTATTCATTTACAGTAAATACAAAGGATTTTTTTATGATTATATGGTGTGATGGAATACGTTTTTCATGCATCTCATTTTAATCAAATTGAGTTCATCTATAGACGCGAAAAGAAGTAGAAGAAGACTCTATTATAGTTTTAAAAATCTAGCAAGGGCAAAAGTCGACATCCGTACCTTCCTCTAACTTCTTTACTTTACTTCTGGTTTAAAGGAATAATGTGTTTTATTTGCAAGGAAAATTATAAAAATACTCAATTTAAGACAACTAAAAGCACCTTGTTTTCAGAAATTTATGGCTACGATAATCCAATAAAACTGACATAACACCGTAAGCCTACGGTTCGATAACCAAATAACCGAACAGCATGAGTGACAGGTGTCGAGTTAACAGCTTTTATTACGCTAAATAAAGATTTAGATAACGCATTTCGGTAACCGCTAAAAGAACCATAAACAATGGTCATGTCTGTAACCATGACACCGTGACACATGTTTCAATTATTCTTATCAGTTATCTCTTTTCGACTGCATTTGGCCCATCTCTATTTATAAATATCAATACTAATCCATTGCTGGGTTTTGTACTATGTACTTTAAAAAAACCTGTATAAATCCTCAATGGAATGTAAATAAACGGGGGTCGTTGAACGAAATTTCAATAGTGTACCGTTTAAAAGATTATCTGTTCGCATTCAGCCGCAATCGAAACCGACTTTTGTTGTAATAGTCACATCTGGCAAAATACTCGGTCCCATTGCGGTGGGGTGGGCCGGTTCGACCCAGGCGTCGCAAGTCAAGGGTTATGGTGACATTTGTTATTGTCCTCTTCAAATTAAAAATGTTACATTATTAAATCTGTTATTGCATCTTTATGAATGGGTCCTTTGGAATGGAAACGACTGACACTATACTTAATATACATATTGTAGAATTTTATAAGTTCAAAAAGCAACATCGATGGCACGGTTAGGCAGTAGCTATAGCTCAGCTACTGCCATTCACTCATAAGCAAGAGAAAAATAAATGCATAGTGTGCTTAAAAGCTTTTATTAAATTCTAATCCCGTTTGAAAAGGGTAGCTGCCTTACTACCGCCACAGATTTTGACTGCACTATTTTTCATTCCTACTAGCAACTATACGTTTATCTCTAAGCCCCAGTAAGTAAATCTCCCATTCCATCTCAACCATCTAGTGCAAAAATCCTTTCAACCCTTTATACGAGTACATACATAGTGGTTACGTGTTCAATTTGTATTCAGATCATGAGTCTGCGGCCTTAGAAGCGCAGCGACGAAGTAGAACTTGTAAAAAAATAATAAATTGCCGGGAAAGCGCGGGAAATGATGAAAAATGGCCGCCATGGCCGATTCGCAGCCCTCGCCCGACGTCATTAGTTGGTAGTCGCCGTAAATTTTATCTACGAAGAAAAACAATGTACGAAAAAATGCGGTTGTGGTGTAGGCAAAAAGGGAGGTAATGGGATATAAGGATATAAAAAGGTGGTGTATGTGTGATGTATATACTTATGAAGACTGTCTGCTAATAATACGAAACTACCTTTTGGAAGGGGCAACTAGAATCAATTCTATTTTTTTGTAAATTTTGACGTTCAAAAGTGCCTTTTATGTGCCTATTTGAAATAAATGATTTGACTTTGACTTTGACTTTAATAATAATAACTTCTCCTTCCTTCAACTTCCTTTTGGTAACACTTAAGACCCGTTGTTTGATATATAGTTAAACATGACCAATATTCAATTTAACAATTAGTCACTTGACAATAGTCAATAGCTGTCAAAGTTTAAATACTCTGTCTGCGCATGGTTAACTTTTATAGCAAATTGGCAATTTTTTTAACTTTAGTTAGCTTAACCATTTGTCAAAAAAATACCTACTTATGTAATTTTTAACAAATTTTTAGTTTAACTAACACATTTTAACTATTAGAATGTTTGAGTACTGATCAAACAACGGGCCCTTAGTCATCCATCCTACTTAATGAATTTCGAAAGCATGTTTGGGTTCTAAAGATCCTACTTTGATTTTACTAACCCACCTATGGTTTTCCTGACGTTTCAAAACTGCATATTCAGCTAGTTTCTTAATTTATCAGTACCAAACTTACATATAGTTTACTTAAACACTGCCATGAATGTTTCTGTAAACCGAATAGAAAACAAACTTTTCTACACTAGCTCCCTTCATACATTTTGATAAACATTTTCCACAAGCAAAATCTCACAGGCGTTGTTAGTTTGTTACTAAATCCCACCAGAGGGCGTGCCGGAACTAAGTGGCTTTTCATTTTCCCTCCCGCAACGCATTTTATTTATTTTTCATCGCCCGCGGCACCCCGATATTATATCAGCCATTTTGTTCATTTTTATTGCACCCGCACAAATGCACCTATTATTTTTTATAGAATGTATAATGAATTTTGTAGCCTCGACCATGTTTGTTAGAAGAATTTTCCAATATCTACAGTTATGACTGGAGCTGACTATCCCCCGTAAGTGCCGTCGAATCATACCAACCCCTGTAGGGGTGCCCAGAATTCTTGGTTTTGGCCCGGAGTTCTAAGGGACAGCGTCTATTAGGGACAGAGTGATGCTCTAATGTACCTAATTTGGCACCACTTACATGCACCTCTGTGCATGTAATTAAATGTATTCAGTAACTACTTCATAAAACTTAAGGGGGAAGTGCACGGGCAGATTTTCTTAAGGTTTTTGCTATTTGAAGGTCAATGTCAGGTTGTATTTTGATTAAAATATGATTCGCGACCGTAACAAATATGGCTTTACAGAAATATAATCATTAGAATCAGCAATACGACTCCTTAAGTTAGAATTCGCGTCAAATGTCATGATTTCATGAAATAGTCATTGAATACAGTAATATGAACTTGAGAGATGTATTGCTGATTCTAATGATTATAATTCTGTAAAGCCATATTTGTTACGGCCGCGAATCATATTTTAATCAAAATACAACCTGACAATGACCTGCAAATTACAAGAAACTTAAGAAAATTTGAATTTCGCGGGCTACCCTGAAGGTTCCGCCTTAAGCCTGAATCGCTATTCAGGCTTAAGTTTTATGGAATTGTACTTACTACGGTTTAACAATCAGAAGTTAAGCCTGACAATAAAATCTACCTATCAATCTATTTTACCGTGCAAACGTACAGTATGCTAACATAGAACCAGCCACAAATCTAGCAGATCTCAGCTCACGCCGCTCATAAAATTGTATTGAACACACGTTCCGCTTACAACGCTTGCGTTTTAGTAAGCCGATCTGTCTGTATCGATGTTGAAGGGTGGGCTTATGTGATAAGTAACCATTGCTGTTAATTTATTTGTTTTTTTCTTTCCTTCAGAACCACAGTCTTAGCGACTTCTGAGTTCGCAGTTCGAACTTACAAAATATGCGATCTAACTGAATATACACGTTTTTAAGTAAGAAGTAAGCTTCATAATCTGCCTAGTCTTTTTCCAACTATGTTGGGGCTTCCAATCTAACTGGATACATGGAGCCACTGTGTATCTGACCTTCACAACCCAGTAACTGGGTAATACGATGCCCTTTGTAATATTTATACTAGGAAGTACAGCTATCTATTTATGGCGTCAGGCACTGTTGCTATCTTCCATGTTTACCAAGGGTGCCGGAGCAATTGCATAAGAAACATTTCAGCTATCTCTGATGCGGGCGACGGCATCGATGATCGTTTATCATCAAGTGGGCTGCCTGCTTGTTTGCTAACCGACATTAAAAAAAAGACCTGTTGGTCTATCACCGTGACAAATTTAGGTGAAGTAAGCTGTCAATAGTGTCAATCCCTAGCATCAGGTGGAAACACATTTCACTTGAAGCTCACTTCAAATAAGTCTTTCACTGTTTTTTTTTACAGAATAGATCAGCTGGTATTATTTTAAAAGCGGTTAACTAACAAGCAGGCAGCCCACTTGATGATAAAATATTATCGATGCTATCGCAAGCATGTGAAAACTTAGGCGGAGGGAGCTTGAATTGAGCTGTCAATAGCGTCAATCCCTAGCTGGAATGGTAGCTCACGTCCGTAGACCGGCTGTTCAAAGTTCTTGCTACACTGTCACATACGTCACCCCACTATTTCGTCTAGTCATGGACTATCAACATCGCGCCCAATCTGTCTCCGTTTGATACAACGCCATCCTCTGAGCTACTAACACTTGGGTTTACTGTACAGCTACGTACAAGTTGGTATGTGTGACTTTACACAATGTAAATAGGTATAGTTCGTTTTTTAAACCTAGATAGTAATTTGACAGATGTAATGTCAAACTCCTATACTAAAAAGCAAAGACAAAATTACTTGAAATGTCAGATTACTAATTGGGATTACAAAACGAATTTTAGGTAGGTACTTTTTTCCGATTTGATTGAATTACAGTTTAAATATGCTGTTTAAAAGCTGTAAAGTGATTTTTGTTGATCGTAGAGTTAATTTGTAAAACCGGACTAGGAAGCGTAATTTTATTTTATAATTTTAGTAAGATTGCAAGGACGTGAAAAAAACTTTTCAGATTACATTTAGTTCTGTCCTTATTTACAGAGGCACTATAAATAAGTAAGTGCCTATTAATGTGATCTAAAGTGCTAAGATCATCATTATTAAAGTCTACGGAGTTGCATAAGTAGACCAGTGTAAAACCCAAATGCCATTACACCAACACCAATACACCAACTCTAGAAACAAATAAATCATTGGTAATCCGAATTTCTTAACAAATCACTGCCAATAATAGTTATTTTACACCATTATGCAAGCTGCGCCACTAATCCTTTTGTCTAATTTACGACTATCTGATACGAACAAACGTATCTCTTGGATCAATCAGTAATTAAAAGGGAGCTGTCTGTACAGTCGCCGTCGAAAGTGCTAAGCCTGGTTCGTCCCTCGGTGCAAACAACACGCGACCGGCACGTGCCGTCCCATTACATACACATTACGGAGATATTTGGACTATTACCGGACGGTTATCGCGTTATCTTCGCCATTGGATCATCCCGGATTATGCGGAGTCTGGGAAACCTACACAACCAATGCGGGGCTTCAAGTTACTGTTGATTTTAAAAGAATAACAGTACAAGCTAATAAAATATAGCAGAAGAAATTCAATCAGGTTGTGCTTTTTGTATCACTATTAATTTATTGCAAGGCTATTCAACTATTACAGTTGTGTGACTGTAACAAAAAGTGTTGACAATTTATGCAAATCACTGCACAAAAAATGTTACGCTATGTAAACACACGTTTTCGTAGAGTCGGGTATAATGTGTAACACAATGAAGTGTAAGTCATTACAAAATGTATTAAACATAAATATCTGCAAAAAGAACCCATGCAACGCAATAAAAACGACAGTCATAACACCACTTTAATAAGAAACATTGCTTCCGATCCCCGACACCATCAAATTACAACAGGCGAAGGGGAGGACTCACTTAAATATGAATCATTTCATTATAATGCCGTATTCAATCCGAGTAAACCTCACTTCATGTTGTTATTACAACAAGGGGAGCGTACAAACATAAAAATGTATTATACTCGTGCACACTAAGCCCCGTGGAGACGATAACTGACACTTAATACCATAGAGCGTGACCGCATTACTCTGTGATCTATGGTCCGCGGAATCTGTGCGCGCTACTTTATCTATGAATCGCCATCGCCGAGCTGTCAAAAATTGGAGGGAACCGAAATCGGTTTTCTGCAAAAGTGTACTTCATTAATCTGCAGGGCACTTTGATCTTTAATACTTCGAATTAAAATGCATTTTTGGTTTCAGGAGAGCTGATTTTTTCTTTTATTTGTTTACATGCGAACATAATATCTACATGTATAGACGCAAGACAGAAAGTTGAATGGTTTGTTGTTCTTTTGGCTGTCGTGCAAGGGGAGGCCGAGGTTTTATGGGAACAGCAAATTCGGCACGTGTCAACCGATGGAATTAGCCGTAATACTTGCATTAATAAAGTGTGAAATTGCCACCGGGGCGGCCGGTGTTTGTTATAATTCTCTATTAGGCGTTTTTTGAGCTTCGCCCTGGGAGCGACTTGAAATAAGCCTAATTAGATTGTTTTTTTGCAGATTAGGCGTATTTACACAACCTCAGGCCCCTAACTTTTAGTGGAAAGTCGTTCATTCGTAATAATCAAACAAATTATCGAGCGTAAATTAAGGTGACTACACCCATTCGGAGTTTCGAGTTAATTGTAGATGTTTTTATTTCAATTTTTTTAATTACATCAGTGGTGCGCGGTGGCGTGACGGGTGATACCTGGCTACAATGGCCGAAGCGTTGTATTTAATTCCGGCGTGGTTTTACGGTCACAGCATTTTATTGATTGCTCCGGCCAGTGAGCCGCGACGCCCCGGACTGGATAAACAAGGGCTAAAAAAATAATAAAAATAAAGATGGCGAACGAGGCACCGCCCCCCGCTGTGACGGTGGCTACCGTTTCCAAATGTCATTCTCAACCGAACCGAATGCTGTGGATCGTTGGATGTACGCTAGTAATCGATATCGATGTGTAGAGTTGATTGTGATAGGACATTCCTTTTACGGATTATCTTATCACAGTAAGTAATAAATCGGAACAGAACACCGGAATACTAAGACGGGAACACAACACAACCTACACTTCAACCAACCCAATCAAGTTAAATCATAGCACAGACGTTGCAACTACAAAAAGTTAAGAAAGTGGGGACTGTAAAGGAAGTAGAGTTATGAAAAACGAGCCTCTCCTGGTTATAAAACTTAAGCATGCTCATGCAAATAAAACTAGGTAGGTACTATTTAGTTACGAAACGATATATTTAATAATCAGCTCAACAACAATTTTATTTTACTTATCGATTATCGACAAACCATCCCAACTGATCCCAACTCTAAAACTTTCCACAGCTAACCGAAGCAGTAAATCGATCGTATTTTTTTCAGTCAATCGTCTTTCAATTCTAACTTTGGTGATATCGTATCGAGTTATTCAATTTCGAGGAGCATTCGCATTTGTCGTGGTTCGATCATTTCCGTCAATTTTTTATGGTATCGATGTCGATAGAAGCATCGTCCGATTAGTCACGCGCATTCCTTCGATTTGAAGAAGACGCTGATAGAATTTTCTTACTGAGGGGTCAGGTGCATCGCGAGCGCACGAATACTCACGATGTTGCTACTTGAACGTGGGCAGTATTGAATTGTGTGCTACTTAGGTGTTGTTGTTACTGTTATTATTAGCTGTTGGCTGAAGTGTTATTTTAAGTTGGTATTGCACCTGAGATAATGTTTCCACTGTATTTGGCGAAGGTTTTAAGTTAGGAACCTACGTAGAGTACCTACTCGCCGTGTATCGATCTTGCGGCAAGATGTTCAATACATTTTATGTCCAAAAGCTGGTAATATGTAAATGTGTTAAGCTTACGAAATCTTACTCATGTATAAAAGAAAAAACGATTTCTATTATCAAAATACTATTACAATATCAATGAATATTTAAATGACAAATTTTAAATGACATGTTTTATAAAATAATCACAATATAATAACAGTAACAACTAAGTAGTCAAATAAAAGCCCTCTTCCTCTCTCCTACTTTTGCTGTGCCCGACAGGGTCCACAATGGTCATATTTTTGTAACCTACCACCTAAGTTCACATGTGGAAGCAATAAATATATTGAGTACTGAGTATTGAGTAGAAAAAGTATTTATTGTAAAGTAATTCTGCCTGCCTGTCTGGATTTGTGGCCGGTTGATGGCAATAGGCTCGCCCCCTATTACATGGGACTTAATCATAACTGGCGAAATATGGGTGTACTTTAAGTACACCCATCACCCAGGTTATGTTATGTGTAAACTTTAGCTTCCCGGAGAGAGTCAATTTAAATGTTTTTTATATTCAGTAGAACATTTTGAAATTATTCAACTTGTATTTCTCTGTCTTGAAAGACATTTTCGAAATCTACTATTTTTAAACTCATTAACAGTAGCACCACACTATAGACCAACAACAAACAACTTTACTCATCATTACAAAAATGTCAATCACAAAAAATCAAATTAATGTAAAAAATATATAATCATTGGTGTACAATTAAGGCAGTTACAGACTCCCCGAGGGGTATATCAATTCCATGTATTTAGCGCGGCGGTATCGGGCTGTTGTGTTGAAAACTATTAATTAATGTGCGCAAGATTCGGTGTCCCGTCGCGATTGATCCTGCGCACCGCATGGGGTAGCCGACGTCCTTGTTTGTAGGAACACCATGTATACTCGACTTTAAATGAACTTCACACCTGCGCAGGATTTTGATGATTAATAGCTCGATTTATAAATTGGGACAATAATTTGTGTTTTTTTTTTATTGGTTAACTAGGCTCGGTTATTTTTTGGTGTCAGCCTGGGAACAAGATTAAATTTTATATTCATGTTTACATTATTTTGAAAATGTTCTAGTAAAAAATTGGACATCAACCTTATTTTGGAAATATCTAATTAATAAAAAATTAAAATTAAAAAAAAACTAAAAAAATAAAATTTCGTCACTGACAAACAAGGCACATCCTAAACCGCTGGGTCTAGGAGCATGAAATTTTGCACTAATGTTTCTTTTACAACGAAGGTGACCACTTAGAAAAGTCATCCCCTAAGGGGGTTAAATAGGTGTAATGTAATGTGTAATGTAAGTTTGTATGGAAGTTTGTCATTTTAACTTATAGGAAATCCCATCGGGCACAAGTCTTGTCTTATTATGAAATCTATACAAATAAATAAAATTGAAGTGTCTGTTTGTAATGTCAAAATAACAGCTATTTACTAAATGCATATGAAAGTATATACGGTACTTATAATATATATGTTTTTTTTTTTGTGTTTTTGTCTGTTTGTTTCAGCTCCGAAACGGCTGGACCGATTTAGATGGGAGTTTCACAGGTATATAGCTGATCTTATAAGGAGTAACATAGGCTACTTTTTGTCCCGGTAGCACGTTACTGTGGGATAATTATTTCTAACATCGACGCGGGCAAAGCCACGGGCACAGCAAGTTGGAAATAAAATGACTATTAGACTGGAGTAGAGCTCTCTATCTAGGTTAGACTTGTCTGCAAATTATACGCAAACTTTTCAAAACAGGTTTTGCAGAAATTCTTCAAATCCTTCAAAAGGTCCCAAATTCGCTCCAACACCTAGGATAGTACAGATAGCTCAACTCATCTGTGCGCGTGCGCATGTAATTATACAGCTTTCATTTGTGTGGTAGTGACGCGGTAGTCGTCGACTCGTCGTCTGAGCAACACGTGGTATATACAAGGTTTACCCACACATAGCGCCGCGCGCACACATGAGTTGAACTATCTGTACTATCTACCTTAAACAGAGAGCCATGGTAACACTACCATCAGTCATCACAATAAGACGGAGTCTTCTCCCAATGCCACAAATTGATTCAGAATTTATTTGGGCCGTATCAAATGAGGCGTTCTGTTAGAATGAACGCTGGCATACCTTTGTCATTCCAGAGCAGAAAATATCAAGTTGGAGGCTGAAAGGAATAGGGAAATAAAAAATACCGATGTGTGGCGAGTAATTAATGTGCGCACGTCTATATATCAAGCTATACCTACTTTTCCAGTATAAGCTGACTTCTCATTGTACGAAAAGCCTATACAATGCGAGGTCAGCTAAAACAGCGGGGTAATTACGTAACACACTAACAGTAGGAATGGTTTTCATTTTGACAGTTCATTGCGTTATTTACGTTGTTGAGCAAACATTTTTTTCGAACATATGAATCAATGGATTAGCAATAGGCTTCAAAATGATTCAGATTGTGATAGATAGTGTGTTACGTAATTATGGTGCTGGTATTTTATCAAAGCTGACATCGTTAGTACACGAGAAAATGGTTTATTTTTTATTGGCTTCTCGCAGGTCAACCTAGGAGGTTGTCGGCTGCTTAACCGGACATGCCTGTGGTTGCCTTAATAAATTAAGGCCTCCAGCCAGGGCTTAAAAAAATTACAAACTAGGCGACTACACGCTAAGAGCACCCCCTGTGGGGTACGGACCTCGGCTTAGGGCGTCGCTGGGGGAGGGCAGCAAGTGCCAGGCTGCATTGGAATTAATTTTTGAATGTTTATTTATTTATTTAACCATTTATGTACACACATATATAAACAGACAAGAAGAAAGGAACAGAAAAATACGTACATAGGTGATGCTTATTTCTAAAGAAATTTCTTCCAGCATACCTGCGACAGGAGAGTATATTAAAGAGATGTAGACAACGTGTGTAAGAGTAGAAGGGAAAACAAAATACATCAAGTCTTAAATAATTTTCCAATTTAAATATAAACGTACAATATGAGAATATACTTACATACATACATACTACTAAAATAAATATCACTAAAATATATAACAATATAATGTAATTCAAATAATAAATACATATGCAATTATGACAAAGTGGAAAGATAGTGCTCTTTCACTCTAATTTTAAATACTCCAACAGTTGCAATGTTGCGTGAATGTAAGGTATTTATGCTCGTGACTGTGCAAATAATGACATTCACATCCAATCTTATGTGCGCTTGTTTCACTGCCTGTGGATAACATTCTTAACGTACCTGCAGATAATTTCATACAGATTTTGTTACGTGTTTTAATTTCTCTAGTGTATATATCTTACTATTCAATGGAGGAACATGTCCCCTCATTCTTCCACTTTCAAACTTGTGAAAACGAAGTGATATTATTTTTTATTTTTTTATTGGGAAGTCATCACCACCTCTCCCGAATTGGGCGGAGCGGAAGGGCGTGCCAGACTCTTACTGACTAAAACCCACCCGTGTTCCTTCAGTTGCCTGTGCGCCAGGGCCACGGTAACTCTTTCGAACGATCCGCGACCCCAGCAGGCATCGCCCCTATCGGACCCCGTCAATGGTGCTGAACGAAGTGATAACCTTCAAAGTGCTTGTCTAAACTAAGTACAACTGAGCCTTATTTATTTAAGAATACAGCCGATAACACAGTTTTCCTAAAAATATCTGCCTAGCCCAACTATGTTGGGGTCGGCTTCCAGTCTAACCGGATGCAGCTGAATTGTATAATTTATAATTTTTATGACATTGATTGTTACATTATGTACTTAACTACTTTAACTCACACACAAAAATTATTACTTGTTAAAATTTTGGAAACATCATCTACTTTTCAATATTTGTAAATATGTGAGCACCATGTATCTATCACATAATTAATTTACCTGCCTTTGCATTATATTTAATTTTTTCTACCTATTGTGGTATAGTAATTTTATTCTAGGTGCATCGTCTTCATATATGATTACATAATTAATGTGAACTTACATAATATTGTAAAATATTTTAAAAGAGTAACGGTGGAGTTTCTTGCCCATTCTTCTCCATACGAAACTACCTTTTGGAAGGGGCAACTAGAATCAATTCTATTTTTTTGTAAATTTTGAAGTTCAAAGGTGCCTTTTATGTGCCTATTTGAAATAAATGATTTGACTTTGACTTTGACAGTTGAATACCAGCATTTTACATGGAGCGACTGCCTATCTGACCTCCACAACCCAGTTACTGGGTAATACGATACCCCTTGTTAAGACTAGTTGTCCGGCTTTCGGGCCTCTGACTACCCGTAATGACTGTCAAAGATCCACAAATGACCGCCGGGACCAACGGCTTAACGTGCTTTCCGAGGCACGGAGAGGTCTTGGTATGTAAAGATGGTCACCCATCCACGGATCAACCGCGGCAAGTGTAGCTTAACCTGATAGATCGAACCGAATACAAAGTTTTCCTGAATGTTATTAAATATAGTAGAAAAGAATAGAATTTAATAGATTAAAATACTTTTTACTTTCCTTTCCTCTCCTCTTCTCATCTCTCCTTCGCTCCTCTATTTTTTTTCTTTCTCTCTTTCTTTTTTTTATAACTTATATACCTTCGTTGGCCTATGCAACTCATTCATAAACAAAATGAATTCATGTCGGTAATATTCCAGGATTTTCACCCAACAACATAAATTTCCAAGATAACATACCACTTGCCTTCAACAAAATCTTGAAGTCATAATTTTGCAACCTATAAATAAAATTAAATGTAGATGTGATAACTGATCAAAACAAACTATTCGTTTATCAGTCTTATATTAGTTAAACGTATTGCAAAGGTTATAAGTCATCGGAACGGAAGCTGCAAACCTCTTAAATAGGACCTGATAGTGCAATGCCGGCTACAATGGAAAGTATACTCTGTCATGTACAAGTTATGGTTGAGTTTTTCATGGTAGACATTTAAATAGGCTGCGATAGTGCAATACCGGCTACAAAGGAAATTACACCCTGTGACCTAGAAGTTATGGTTGAGTTTAGTATAGTAGTGTTTCGAGGACGCAAGTATTGGTGCATCGGAAGTTTTGAATATCAGCGGATCGTTGTAATGATACAAGTTTTTAATTAAATGTGTTTGAATGTGATTTATGACAGTTATTATGTTTAAATTGTAGTTGTGTAGTTTGTTAATACTATCAATACCTCTTTGCCGTCTTTATTTTTGAGGTAAAATTAATACTTAGTACAGAAAACTTACAGGGTAAACTGAATAAGTACAGTGTTTTTGTTGTTTGTATGTGTGTGTGTGTGTGTGTGTGTTGTGTGTGTGTTGTTTTGTGTGTGTGTGTGTGTGTTTGTGTGAGTGTGTGTGTGTGTGTTTTGTGTGTGTTCAGTGTTTTTGTGTTTAATATTTCATGCAAATAAATGATTTATTATTATTATTATTATTAAAATAATTTTAATCTAAAATGGCTCTTATTTAATGCAATTTATTCATTTTTATTAGACAAAAAAAGTACTAAACAAAAAAACTAAGAACGGTCATATGACCTATTATACTTTCCAATATCATCTCACATCATTTCATCAGATAATATCCGATAAAAAAAACACTCCGATAAAAATGAAAGTCTCTCTGAAAAACTGTAAATTATGAAATAGGTTATTTCATGTAGGTACTCCGGCCATATTCAGAAATGAACATACTGACATGAATATTCTTTAAAAGGAAAAGCAATAATGAAAATATCGAAAAATTAATTGGTTAGTGTATCCTACCTACTTTTTTTTTTTTTTTGTGTGGGAAATCATCAAATGATCTCTCCCGCTCTGGACGGAGCGGGAGGGTGTGTCAGATTCTGACTGATTAAAAACCACCCGTGTTCCTTCAGTTGCCTGTGCGCCAGGGCCACGGTAACTCTTTCGAACAATCCGCGACCCTGGCAGGCATCGGCCCTATCAGACCCTGTCAATTATGCTGACATCTCTTTGAGGCGCGCGTGGAACACAACGCGCGGTCGACCTGGGCCTGGTCTTTACCGGATGGCGAGCTGCTCATTGCCTGCCGTCCGCAAGCCCGCGCCTACGGTGGCCGGGAATCGGCTATCGACTCCCGACGCCCAGGGTGTTTCCTCCTGTGGCGGCTAGGGGCGTGAGGGCGCAACGATTGCTTCTCCCTCACGCGCTTCGCCTCCTCCTTCGCAAGCATTACTGCTTCGCAGAACGAGGTGACGGCTTCCCATTCCCTCTCACTCCGTACCACGGTCTGGACCAGGGCCGGACGCGAGAGATCACCGCTGCCGATCGCCGCTACGAGGACACGGCGGTACTCCGCCCAAGCCGGGCAGACCTCCACCGTATACTCCACCGTGTCCTCCGGTCGATCCACACAATGATAACACCCGGGCGTTTCCTCCCGCCTTATCCGAAACAGGAACCTCCCGAACCAGCCATGTCCGGTGAGGACCTGCGTCAGGCGGAAGGTGAGGACGCCGTGGCTAATCTCAAGCCACTCCTCAAACAAGGGACTTACTGCCGCAACTGTGGCGTGCCCAGCACTGGGTTGCGACAGTCGCACTCTCCATGCCGCCATGAGATCCCGCCGGAGCTCAGTCCGCTGTGTCGTGATTTCTCGCGGCACCTATGTAGGTACCTATGATGGTATTTCAGTGATAAATATTGATCTTATGGTGACATTTAAAATGTGTATTTTTACTAAAATAAGTGTAGACAATGTAATTACTGTAAGGAATTTAATAGCATTGTTATTGCCTATTTCGCAACTTATTTTTCTTTTGTCCCCAGATCGATATTTCATAAGATTTTATCGATAAAATAAAACGAACAGTAGCAGGCACTCCTTAATCAATCGTTAATTAACGCGTGTACGCAAACCATTCACACTCCTCTCAATTAACAACACAATCTTTAGAGATAAAATGCAAATTTTTCACCTCCACACGCATCTTTCACTTCACCTATCCCTTTCCTACAGCAGCTTAATGTATATCCCCATCTTTTTCCATAAAAAATGTTTGATACTGCTCCTTGATCGGTTTCAGTCGTTCCTGATAATTCTTAACACGTTTCTGCCATCTCTTTCATACACATAGAACCTTTAATATGCTCTCTCTCTTTTATCAATAACAAACGACGTTCGATAAATAAAAAATCGTCTCTTTACATTTATTCGAGAACGCAATGAAGTAATATTTCGGCGTTTATTAATCGTATTGATGACTTTTTTCTCGTAAAGGGCAACGTGTTGTTAACTACCTTAGAGAATGTAATTATTTCATTATTTAACACTTCCAGCGGCTGTTAATTAAAATGAGCAGATTTCTTTATACTTTTAATGTTTGCTTGTCAAGTTTTCTGTTGTTAAGAAACTGTTGTTTTTAGAGTTCCGTGCCCATAGGATGCTAACGGAAACCTATTACTAAGGCTCCGCTGTCTGTCCGTCTATCACAGGACTGTATCTTTTGAACCATAATAGGTAGGATTTTTTACATAGTGTATACTATATCTAGTAGTACACGCTGTAAAAATTGGCCGCTATAACATTTTTTTTTAAATAAAGATTAAAATTAAAGGGGGTAATACAATAAACGTGTTCAAAAAATATATTTTGTGTTGAATATTGTACGGTGGTACAATACGGAACCTTTCGCGTGCGAGTTCGACTCGCACTTGGCCGCTTATTTTGCAACCAATTCTAATTGTGTACGATGTCTAAATATAATTTACATGTTGCGAATTTAGTCGCTAATGAAAAATCGGATTGGCGAAATTGGTCTCAAACTCAAACTCGAAAGCATTTATTTCAATTAAACCATTTACAGGCACTTTTGAACTGTCAAAAAGTCGGTCAATTAGTCAGAAAGTTGAAGCTAGTTGCCCATTCCAAGAGGTAGATCTCTATGGAGAAGAACGGGCAAGAAACTCGCAAGGACACTTTTTAAATCAAGATATTACAAAATCCTGGGTACATTATTCTTGTTGCTTCTATATGTAAGAACAATGTAAAAAAAATATTGAGAAACAATTCAAAATATAAGATTAAAATTTAAAATAAGCCAGTTAAGAGATGACCAGTCCCAATCGACGGCGCCCGTTCACGAACATGACCATGGTTTATAACCATTTCGAATATCTATGTATGCAGTAAATGCAGAGCGGACTGCAGGTGTACTGTAGCCTTTTGCGCGGACGGGTCGCAGGTGATTCACGTTCGGAACAAATATTTGTTGGAAACACCTACAAAAATCCTGGATGTATGAAAAAAGGTTAAACAAATTACACACAGCCACAGCCACGTTTTTCATTAACTGTAACAATACTTACCAGCCTATTACTGTCCCACTGTAGGGAAAAGGCCTCTTCTCACACAGAGAAGGCACGAGCATTGATCACCACGCTTGCTCAATACGGGTTGGCTATTTCGGACTTAAACCTTACCTTTTTATTATTACCTTTTTATATATTTTATTTTTTATTTTTGTATTTTGTTGAGTGCCTGTTACTTGTCAGGCCTACACTGTCCTCCCACTATCAATACTGTAATTTGAAACAGTGTAAAAACCCCTTATTTTTAAAAGAGTAACCGTGGAGTTTCTTGCCGGCTCTTCTCCATAGGAAACAACCAATTGGAACCGTGCACCTAGCTTCTGACGTTTCATAAGTGCCCATGTTGGTTTATGTGAAATAAAATATTTTGATTTGATTTGATACCAGAAGTCCAGCACCCTAATTACGTAACACACTATCTATCACAATCTGAATCATTTTGAAGCCTATTGCTAATCCATTGCTTCATATGTTCGTAAAATTTGTCTGCTCAACAACGTAAATAACGCAATGAATGTTGTTGAACGGTCAAAATAAAACCCATTCCTACTGATAGTGTGTTACGTAATTACCCCGCAGGTATCCACACGATGTTTTTCCTTCACCGTTATCAGTAATATCCAAGATAAACCCAGAAACGATGTTAAGTTATAACAAGCGCGGCTATACCAACATTTTCCTTTAATGAGTCCATTGCTAGGTTTCAGGCCACCTCCCTGAGAGGAAGCGGGCTTTTTTGCCGCGCAAGCCCAGTGCGGGTCGGGAGAAAACCGTGCTTGACTGATGTCAATTTGCGACTCCTAATTTCACCATCATTATCATTGGCAGTCTTTTTCCACCCACTGCTGAGATAAGCCTCCTCCCCGTATTGCCATGCTTCCCTGGGCTGCGAGTTTCATCCAGGTCTTCCACGCGGTCTTCTGTAGGTCGTCCACCCACTTGGCTATTGGTTAGCCAACGCTCGTTCTACCGTTTCTCGGCGACCATTCCATTAGCGACTCTGTTCCACTTCCCATCACCACGTCTAGCCAAGTGTCCTCCTAATTTACTGGTCTTTAAACTCATCACAGTCATCCATCACACAGCATCTTATCTCAACAGATTTTTCACGCGATCGCACATTATCTAGGTCGCAGTGAATGGACAACTGAATGGAGCTGATAACGCACAGCTGTGATTCAATGAACATGAATAATAATTAACGTAGTGTTATCGATTCGATGCACAAATCATTACCAGCTCTGTTTTATTGTCCAATTAAATTTGTCGGGACGGCATTGTGAGAGAGTGAGGCAGCTACAAAAGTTTTTTTTATCATTTTGTTCCTTCATCTATAATTTTCGGTTGGATTTTCCGATAATTGTCCTGAAGTTACAGCCGTCTTGTCAAGGTAAATAGTGTCTGCAAACTAAACATACCTATGTCAATCAGTCAAGTGTGAAAATCGCCAAAAATAGGTAGTTGTTAAAACCAACTCAAATAGTAAAAGGGATGCAAACTCAAAGCATTTATTTCAATGAAACCAATTACAGGCGGTGCTTTTGAATTATCAGGGGGTCGGTCAGTCAGAAAAATAAAGCTAGTAGCTCATTCCAAAGCATAGTAAGAGCCTATTCACATTACCTAAAATAATAAGGAGACAGTATCAGAATGTCCTTGTTGTAACATGATTTACTTTTAATTGAATCATAATTAATGATAAATGAATTTGATTCTGTAAGTACATAGGTTTTGTACAAACACTTTTATACGTCTATCATGTTTTAAAATCTAGATAAGGTCGGCGTTTCCTATCTAACTACTTTGAGAAGAAAGGCCGAAACAAACTCAAAGTCTCTTTTAAAGTCCAGACGTAATCTTGAGCAGATTATGACTGTGAATACCATGTAGATTGGTGTCTGAAATGGTCTTTTGAGGAAAGAAGCACACTGATTAAGCGGATCTGTCCAGTCAGTGCACGCTTAAATTTATCAGTAATCATGCAGCTCAACTCAGAACTTAAGGAGACAAACGATTCGACGAACAATACCAAAGAAAGGATTTAATCATTACACATTACAATCATCTACTGCATGTCGTTTACATGCGTAATGATTGACTAAAATAAAAATAAAACTAAACTGTTAAAAATGTGCACGCGTGCATAACGCAGCGATGCGCGGGCGCAGTGATGTCAAAGGAGCTGTTGGTTACTGCCAAGTTATCGTAATTTCGTATTCGACATCTCGCAAGAGGTTATCAGAGCACAGATCCATTCGGACCGCTGCATCCGTTCCTAATGATAATGCTATCTACTATAAACGCAACTACTTGAGGTATTAAGTACAAGTTTGTACAAGATTTTGTCTGGCAATTATTATGAGCTAAGCGAAGTTTAAGTTAATTTGCAAATTGGTGCAGATATCTGGGCATACAGTTTTGTTTTTAATTCAATATTTTTCTTGTTTTTTTTTATATTGTGTGGACTTATCACCTGTGTCACATAAACTTTTTTTTTTAAAATCTGACTGTGGTTCTCGCATTCAGCAAATTCCCGCGACCTTCACCAGGTCCTAACTATGCTGCCCCTTCCCCTACGTGGTGGAAGCCTGAGTGTGGCAAGCCTTGGGGGAAGCCTGGGTTCAGCGGTAGGGTCTGTCAGCCGATTGATGATCATGATGACAGGTATTTCAATGTCAATCGATGATTATTTCAGGTATATTTTCGTCTAAATGTCACGATATCAATGCAATTACTGAATTTACAGTAACTTTTTAGTATTTTATTATTAAGTGACATTATTAGCGTCGAGCCGTGAGTAACAAGTCACGTCACCCAGGTAATAATTGTAAACGCACATACTTGAATAGGTAAGTAGGTACATTGTACTCTTACCATTTCAATGTTAACGACATCATTAATTCGACAGTCAATAGTGGCGGCTCAGTAACTAGCTAAGTTACTCGTGTCCTACAAAAGACGGGCATTTTACGACAAAACTCTTAAGTTACAACTTAATAAGTCATCGAGGGGTTAATGACTTGTGCCTTAGAACTGTCTTAAATGTGAGCCGCTGTTTTTGACGCCCCACCACAGAGAATCCTTTTAACATAATAGTTCTGAAAGGTGTCATTTTCCCGCTTTATGTTCGAAATTTTCATGGCCACAAAGGACTAAGACGGTTTCCTGATTTTAATTTTAACATCCAACATTAACATCATAAAAGCCGAAGCAAAGCAAAGCGACAGAAGAAATATATTATTAATGTCCTTATGAAAGTCAATCTCTGAACCGACAAATTGACCATGCGATTGCTGAGCTTTCCAAACTTCCAAGTGCAGTTGAAAACTCATGCTGAATCTAGACATCGCTTTGGATGTAGGAACAAACAAAACGTATCATCCAACGCGGACCTCCTAGTTGGGTCTTCTAGAAAGATATCATTGTTCTTTTGCGCGTTTCAACATCATCATCATTACTCCAGCAGACGTCCACAGCTGGACCTATTTACCAACCTTCACCACGTCGTTGGTCCAGAAGAAATCTGCGGTGTGCACTTACAATGGCAATGCCTTCATTTTGACAGTTCAACAAGATCCATTTCGTTATTTACGCTGTTGAGCTGACGAATTTTTCGAACAGATGAAGAGATGGATAAGTAATTAAATTCAAAATCTTTCGGATTGTGTTTGAAAGTGTGTTACGCAGTTAGGGTGCAGGTTGGTGGTCAATAGAAACTCGTAAACTCTTTGGTTCCACCTGTCATTCAACGAGCAATGTGTTACCCATCGGCTGCCACTTCACTTTGACCATCGAGTATGACCACTCTTCTTTAGCGCGTTTACACAATCGTAAAAACATGTTTTCATGTTTTATGAGATTCACAACAATTAGGCCCACTTGCACCACAAATCCCTAAATACGTTTAGCGCTAAACGTATTTAAAACGTCATTCTGTGACTGTCATCTTCAAACGATTGACAGAAATAGAACGATGTTTTAAAAACGTTTAAAGTTAAATGCATTTAGTGATTTGTGTTGTTAGTGGGCCTTAGTTGTTTGCTAAAACAACGAGCTTTAGAGCTTTGAAGGTACCAGTGTCGCTGTGCACACACATGAGACGTTGCAGTTTCATCTCTATTAAGGCACATTTCCATTTATCATCAGGTAACATGTAGCCAAAACCAGCTCCTATGCAGCTTTGTCCCGCTGACTCTCCAGCCCAACAGCAGTATAAATCGAACAGCATGTACATCGGCCCGCGGGCTTTTTGATCCGGCGCGTTCGCTTTAAGTTATGTGTCCCCAGTGAACAGGCTTGTTGCCCATGATACATGCGTTCTATGCGTGTGTGTTCATGTTAGTGTGTAAACATGGAAATTAAATTGTTATGTGTGTAAGGATCTGTTGTTTATTAACGTTCTTTTGTTTGTTTCAGGTGGAGACGTGAATTGATAACAGGAGAAACTGTGGGCTCGCAAAGGTATGGTTGTGATTCTTATTGTGGAGATGGTACACGGTGAAAGAACTGCGCCTTCTGTCACAAAAGATCTCACTAAGGCTTGACTCTTTTTTACAGAAATCACCAAAAAGCCTTTGGAAATAAAGGTCTAAAATCTATTTAGGTTAATTTCTGAGTTCTCTGGTTCTGTTGGTGGATCAAGAGCCGCGACATCAGATATGACTGATTGCTGGCTATAGTCCACCTCGTCGACGATTGATAGATATCTTCATACACATTATTTTCATCATCATCTACTTAGCCTTTTCCCAACTCAAACTCAAAGCATTTATTTCAATTAAACCATTTACAGGCACTTTTGAACTGTCAAAGAGTCGGTCAGTTAGTCAGAAAGTTGAAGCTAGTTGCCCATTCCAAAACGTAGATCTCTATGGAGAAGAACAGGCAAGAAACTCCAAGGACACTCTTTTTAAAGCAAGATATTACTAAATCCTGGGTACATTATTCTTGTTGCTTCTATATGTGAGAACAATATAAAAAAAAAACAATTCAAAATATAAGAGTAATAATAAAAATAAGCCGTGGCAGTTAAGAGATGACCAGTCTCATCTGACGGCACCCGTTCACAACCATGACGCGTGGATCAGCACCATCCAACTCAACCATTTTGTAGGGAACTGAATGATCCAACACACGCGCCACCATCAGTGAGACAATTCTGTTGGGGTCGGCTTCCAGTCTAACCGTACGCAGCTGGATACCAGATGCGTATCTGACCTCCACAACACACTTACTGGGTAGTACGATACCCAGAATATAACTTCATACACAGAACGACAATAGTTGCATTTACGAAAACTTTTCTCCCACACATTAAACTCCTAAATAAATAACCAAATCCGGAAAAAAGGTAACAAATTCGACATTCACAGTGACAGTTTTGTCAAAAACATGAAAGAAAGCAACAAACCTATAGCAGTTTATATGATTTAGTTGTGTTACGCATAAAGTAGAAACGGTGCCATAATACGATTATACGATAAACTATTGGTACATTTCTTGGCCATATATCATCTTTATGGGCCATTCCGCTGGTACATTTCGGCAATTTCCTGAATTATTGTACACCGTTGTGCCGAACTGTAGTCCTTTTGCTTCTCGTCTGATGTATGCTTGTTATTTTTCATAAATAGTAACCTATGCATGAGTTCTTAAAGCGTCGTCGACTTTAAAAGTTTTTTAAAAATACCATTAAATATTACTTTTCCTTTGTTAGTTTCTATTCCATATCCCTTTCCTCTTGTCTGTTTATGTGTGTACATAAACGGTTAAATCTATCTTCTAATATATAAAAATCTCCAGTCACGGTGTTTGTGGTCGCACTCCTCCAAAACGGCTTGACCGATTTTTATGATTTTTTTAATGTATATTTGGTAGGTATGAGTGTATGAGAATAGATTGTAAAGTACATTTCATACCAAAAAATAAAATACAGAACAACGTTAGCCGGGTCAACTAGTAATAATATAATAATCAACGAATGCCGTGCACAGTGGCATGAACAAAGAACCTAAGAATAAACATTTACTTATGTATAACATTAATGTACTTTCATACATAGGCAGTAGAGAAACGTTCACCAAACTCAGGCAAAACATAATTATTGTCTTTCCACGGTATTTTGTTAAAGAAAAATGTCAACTGTGAAGATTCTTTCTGAAAACATTAAACCCTAAAAAGTGGTACAAACCCATATTTCTTTTAAAACGACATGTTGGTACCTACTCAATTTATTTGTTTTCCTTTAAAAATATTTTTATAAAACTCCCAGTGTCCCCGACAATGACAAATAAATATCGCAAAGTTGATAAATTATAACAATTAGGGATGTGACATTAATTCGATTCGACATTATAAATATTTCGGTAGCTTATTCGGCAGTTGCTTTTTCTGATTTTTTATTTATATTCTTTGATAGTTTGGTACTTTCGAAAATCGGATAGTGGAAATAGAGAAGTATTTTTTTTTCTGACTATTTCGCTACAACATATACGATCTTTTTTGAGATGTCAAAAAAATTCGCAGTTTACAAGCGAAGTGCTCTCATCAAAAATCAATCTGCCTAGACTTTTTCCAATTATGTTGGGATCGGCTTCCAATCTAACCAGATGCAGCTGAATACCAGTATTTTACATGGAGCGACTGCCTATCTCACGTCCACAACCCTTTCATCCTCAAAAGACGTTCACTACTGGGCATTGGCTCCCAAGAGTCGCTGCAATGAACGGTCCTGCAAAATGCCGTAACACAGCCCTATTTACCGACGAAATCAATAACAATATAGTTCAGTCAATTTAATATAATAATTAGGCAACTGGCGACAACACATTGACGATAACGTCGTATAATCGTGTTCCACTAATACTGAACACAACAAGCTGGGGTCAGGGGTTCGATGATAAAACTCTTGTATTAATTTGCTGCTTTAGCCGTGACAGTGTTACTCACACTCTTAAAATAGATTGCGGGTTTGTAAACTATAACTTTTTGTTTGAATTGGATACCTTTCCCTTTTTTAAATAACCTATGTTATCCCAATGCTGGGCAAAGGTCTCCCCACAGCTTTCCAATTTTCTTTGTGTTTTGTCTTTTCGGGCCAATCGGTCAGAAATGTTCATCACGCCGGCGTTTTTTAGGCCTGCATCTATGACGGCGCCTATTTTCAGGAACCTTACATTTATAAGCTCTATATTTTGTAAATGTAAGAACGTTGTAGGCCTAGCTTGTAAGACTGTAGATTTGTAGACCTTTTTCTATTTTTTTAAGTACCTGTTACCTACTTGTTGAAAGGCCTACACTGTCCTCCCCTGTAACACACACTAATTGTAATTAACACTGTAATTTGAAAACATTGTAAATTTAAATTATTTTTAAAAGACTAACCGTGGAGTTTCTTGCCGGCTCTTCTCCATACGAAACAACCAATTGGAACCGTGCACCTAGCTTCTGACGTTTCATAAGTGCCTATGTAGGTTTATGTGAAATAAAATATTTTGATTTTGATTTTATAAATTCTGCCATTTTATGAAGGGAAAGGGACACTAAAGGTACCATTATCATCGAGTCACCTTAATAGCAGTCCTTAAAAGCCTCACCATTCGCACACAGTTTAACTCGATCCTCGGTTACTCATCCAGCTGCTAACAGCAGCCACCCTGCAAAAGTCGGCACTCCACCTACACTCGTCCTACCCTATGTTCTTACGTCTACAAAGCGGGCTCTACTCAAGATGACGTCAACCTCAACAGTCATCGGTTCTACGGCTAGTATGGTTTGGCTGGCCCGTATTCACTTCTGCGTGAAAATGAAGGCAAACTAGTACAGGTGACGTAAAGCAGTGACCGAGTTGCGTCCAAGGACGGGAAGACGAAGTGTCGGTTGTCCGGTCGCGAGATCCGCAGACGATAGTTACTATCGCGGGTAGAACCTGGATGAGGCTGAGACGGCAAAACGCCTCACTCCCCCAGCTTGACCAGACGGGGCCCGCAGAGGCGGGCCGGCACTAGCCGGGGGTTACGTTGAAGAGTGCTTAAGTGTCCCCGTAGCCCCCGGTGCAAGTGTGCGAGGGAACACGGGGTGGTTTTAGTCAGTAAAAGTCTGACAGACCCCTTCGCCCGCCCCAGGGCGGAGGACATCCATGAGGATTTCCAACCCGTTAACAAGAAGAAAAAAAAAGGCTGGGACGGGAGCGTGGCGATTGGCACAAGAAAGGAGAAGCCTATGCTTAGCAGTAGCTGAAGTCGGGCTGCAGATGTTGATGATGATGAAATATGCAATTCAATTTTCAGTCTCCATTTACGGGTTACCCATACCTCTTTAAGTTCCATCGCTCTCAATAACCCTATACCAGTAACCTCACAACTTTGTGTCGCCGCTCCCTCCGATACGAAGGTTATCACACTCTAATAAATAATTGAGTTGTCTTTTTTCAAGTAACCGCCACTGATAACATGTTTATTGAATATTAACGCTTTCGACGCAATTAAAACTTCAGTTGGACGGTTTTTTAGGTCGATCATAGGTCAGTCGAACGCGGAGTTAATTTTAATCTAATGTCGGGGAAATCATATGATTGAGTCATTGCCTTCGATTTTGCTATGATAAGTGTTTTAATGTGGAGTAATGAACCTATTATATTTTTTACAAACAAAAAAATTGCTCTTAAATCGAAATAAGTCTGAAATCGCTAAGACGCTGTGAGCAAGCATGTTGATCTATGTTCATGCGTTCTCTGACTTATCTGTATTGTTTTCTTCGCACGTTTTGGACGACGCACGTAGGTTTTATAATCGTAAGTAAACCTAACTGGGATAAGAAGTGTGTACCTAATATTTATCCCATGGCCACTGTAAACGTTGCCTCATCCGAATCCTTTTAACGTACTCCGATGGACAAACATCGATGGACTGTATCAGAAACGAAGTACTGTCGCCCACAGGTCAAGCTACACGAAACTGTCAAATTTCTCCAAACGATTTTAAACCTTAAAATGTTGACGGTTAAGTTCAAAATGAGAAAATCTGACAGTTTGTGGTAACTTTATATGCTGGCTACTGAACCTAATCACAGCCTAATTTTGAACGCAGCAGAGATCCAAACTTTCTCCCATAAAACTATCTACGAAGTATCAAGGTAAGGCCGCCTGTCAGCTTGGAGAAAGGAAATGAGCGAGGGAGCAGTGCGGAGCGGTGCACAGTAGCGGAGCGGAGAAGATAGCAGATAGATCTGCATACATTCCGCGGTTGAATGTATAGTAACGCCCGCTGAAGCGAGCGTAGCGGAGCGAGAATATACTGAGTGGAATTTTGCATGGTCCTATGCATCTTTCCGCTCCAATAGTCAGTTAGTCTTAACCTAGCTTTCCAGCAGAGCGAGGAAAAATCTAACAACAGAACTCCATCCATATCTCTCCTATTGCCATTAACCGGGCACAAATCAGTCTCTAGGACAATTAACAGAATGAAAAAAGCCAACCCAGGATTGGTGAAATGTGGGTGAAGTATAAGTACATAATTATCTTCCTAACTCTTCGGGGAATACTGGCGTGATGGTATGTTATATTAAGTAATTTTATTTTGTTGATCTTTTTTCTTCGCTCACCGCTCCGCTTCCTCGTACATCCCTGATGGAAACGCACCCTTACGGCGCTATCTCCACAAGCTGTGTTCACCCGTGAAATCCTAAATAAGACATGTTCCCTGTCCGCGGGATGATTTGTGGCCAGTGTTGTTCCATTGTGTTACTATTGTGCCACTGCTGAGCGTTACAACGTTGCTTAATATCTGCTTGTCCGTCATTTGTTTGCTACTTTAATGTCCTCTTTTGTAAAGTTAATAGTGTTGGGCTGGATTTGTGTTTTATTTTTTGGCGACGGTTTTTTAATGACGTTCTATTAAAATGTAAAGCTCGTTTGGTTAGTAGTCAATAGAATACGAGGCCAGCTTATACCGGATTTGTACCCACTACCGTGCGGCCTACTGTGTACTAGATGGGTATCATGCGAGCATCTCTTGCTTAGTTTCAAGGCGGACAATGCAACTCCTATGTTTTACTCTCTAAAATCGCCACTGCAAAATTATACCTACATGTAATTAGGAGATACCTATATGGTATGTACTGTAATATAAAATTTCATAGATTACATAAGTCTCTTCCTGTCGCAGCAACAAAGTCTAATAAAAACGGGAATGAAACAAAAACAATTTAAATAAATTCCACTCATAAACGGTCAGCCGAGTTGATACTGATAAAAATACTCTAGGCATGTCCTGGCAAAATACCCGCGAAAATAATTTAAATAAAGAATGGTAACGGCATTGCAGGGTGGAATGTATGCGCCGCTCAGTGTTGCCAACCGAATAAAAATAAATCACACGTGATTTATTTTAGCTGCGAAGGCACATGCTATGTTCCGGGTCGCTGCAGCTACGGTATGTATGGCAACTCCCTTGCATATGTTACAGCATAGAATTTTGTATTCAAGGAAATAATCATTCTGGTGACTTTTGTTTTATTCATTTACGTGAAGTTTGCAAGGCATGATACCTACTCTACATATTTAACTTTATTCAGAAGTATCATTGTGGAAATTCGTGTTATCATTAGGTGTAGACTTTTATTCACATTATTAGGTTTAATATTACATTACAAAAATAAATAAACGCAAAACTTCAAAGAAATATGTATTCTATGGTGAAAATGTTATCTATTACTTTTGCCTACCATAACTATGGATGACGGTACCATTCCAAAATTAAATTCAAATCATGCAACATCGTCACACCCTCCGGAAATTGAAGCAAGCGACGTCACTTGACCCGCTCCGTCAAACTGACAGCTGTCAAAACGCCAGCCTGTAATATCTGGAGGCAAAGGCGTCGTCGCTGTCGTCCTCTGACCGTAAAGATTTCCGATAAAATGGAAATTAATATGAAATGAGAATTTTGTATTCAAAGGTCTCGGAAGGTTTAATCCACGTACCTAGTATAATACGCACCTATCTATTTTCCTAAACACTTGAGTTTCATAAGATAGATTGTATATGACTTTTGGTGTTATTGAACATCATAAACAAGTCAATTTTGTGGGCTTGATTAAAATGATATTACAAAAGATCGTTTGATTATTATAAACAAAAAACCCACACAGTTTGATACAATCTCTGGTATTATATAAATTCTTTTAAAATACAACTTACATAAAACCTCTTTGAACAATCTCAAACAAGCTATTACTTCAATCAGTCTTAAATCTCCTAGATAACTGTATAAGGCTCCGCATAAAATAGAAACTTTAAAATCAATTCATGACCCTTGGGGTCAACTGGCAGAGATGAGGCGATAGGGCTGAGAGGAACGGGGAAATGCACCATAAATGGCCATCAAGCATCAGTGTGCGCATCGATTACCACTAAATTCTTTGCTATATTTCCCCGTACCAATAGATAAGGCTCTATGATGTGCTCTGCGCACACGACTCTTCCTAATGCTCGGCTTGGGTGGAGCAGGCTTTCAATTTTGTAAAACATGGTGCGGTGCAGACTTAACAAGCTAATTATCAGACATGGGGCTTGATACATCTTCCTGTGATTGTGATATTTTCGTATTTTTTTTGCTTTTGTAATGTTTTATTATTATTGTACGTGTGTGCCTAATTGTTTTACTAACTTAGATTTAAGTTATTCCTAATACTAACAAGCTGTGGGCTTCGAAAACCAGTGCGAAGGAGATTTCGTGATTTCCAACTCCCACGCATTGAACAATTGGCGCGGACCTTTTATTTGTTTAATTTTTAATATCTACTTGTAAAGTGCTCGCCACAAATTTTGAAAGACAACTTCAAAATCTTAAATCATGAATTCAATCAATCTGCCAAGCCTTTTCTCAACTATGTTGGGGTATCAGTATTTTACATAGAGCGACTGCCTATCTGACCTCCACAACTCATTTACTGCGGTAACACGAAATCTCTTGGTAAGCCTGTTTGTCATACTTTTGGTATTTTTGCTGACTACCCGTAACGACTGTCATCTACGCATGACAACCGGGACCGACAGCATAATGTGCTTCCCGAGCCACGGAGGAGTGTCGTTAAGTAATGGATGGTCATCCATCCAAGAACCGACTACGACAAGCGTAGCTTAACCTTAACAATAAAAAAACTGGAACTAATAATATTTCCTCTAAATTTATTTTTTCATAAGAAAATCCATCTCCTCACTTGTTCGCGGCTCCGTTGTAATGAAGACATACTGTACTGAGCCACGCCCTCGCTAAGCGGATAATTGAGTCATTATAGTTGCGCGAGCGCATACGCCGCTCTCGTGCTATCTGCGATCGGCCGATAGCGCCGATTCCGATCCGGCCCCGGGTACCGCCGCGCGCCGCCGCGCCGTGACGTTACTTAGCGTTCCTTAACATGTTTCTGACTTGTGTCTATATCTTTGTGATTTCAGAAATAAGATATTTTTTTGGTTTGAACTGAAGAGGGTCCTATAATATGTCAAGCGAAATTGGGGCAGGCCCTGACGAAGAAGAGCTGGTCTAGATGAAGAAAAAGGGAAAGAAAGAAGAGAGGCCGTGCCTTGCAGTGGGACAATAGGCTTTTAGTGGCAGTGGTTGGAAATCCAGCATGCTGCCGACCAGATGGCACCTACATATCTAAGTGGTCACCACCACCATTTAACATCTTCATCTTGATTCTATAAACTACGTACAGCATAGCATAATCAGCCTATAACGTTCCCACTGCTGGGACACAGGCCTCCTCTCTGTGAGAGGGAGTGGGCCGTGATCCACCACGCGGGCTCGGTGCGGATTGGCAGATGTCACATGTCTTCGAATTTTTGGTTCTAGGATATGCCGGTTTCCTCACGATGTTTTCCTTCACCGTTTCGAGAGCAGTGGTGATGAAATAAATAACACAAAGTAAAGCGCCGTAACATATGTAATACTTTCCAAATGCGTCGCAGGTGAGTTGCAATTGCATCCCGGAGACAAAGATGAAATGCGTCATTATGCCTGCAGCATACCCCCCTTATTCAGTACACAGCAACGCTGCTGCCGTCAGACAAATCACCCTTCTTGAGCATCCATAACCTTACGGCTGCTTTTCACCAGAGATGTGCTATGCTACGTTGCAACGGATGCGTTTGATATCCACCAATCATATTCATTGGTCCACATAGCATAGCACTGGTGGAAACGGGTTCAACTAAGTTATGTTTTTTTATATGAAAGGATGCGTACTATGTATGCGTGCTATGGATGGGAGCTGGATGCGCGAGTGGTGTAGCTATGTGCAGAGCGGAGTACGGCTTCCCTACTGTCGATGCATCGCATTGCTTGAGCTGCGCATCTTCCTCGCACAGCTACCTTGCGGTGGCGCATCTTCATAACACATCTTACTCGCTCCGCTACACAGAGTCAGCCTTATTTATAAAAATCTCGCTAATGACTGATTAGCCACTGACTAGCTAACTAATTAGTTAGCTCTTAATCAATGATTAACTTTTCTTTATTTATAAACGCTAGTTAGCAGGTGATTAGTTGCGAAACGAAATAGAGGTGAAATTATGCGTTCGGCACAGATTATGTTCAAAATAGTCGACTAAAGAACAGAACTTTAAGAAAAATGTTGTCAAACCTCGACTTTTTTATCTGTGGTGACTTTGACAGATGCGATTTAATAGTTTTCAGCGGTAAAGTTAAATATATTTACAAAATTGTATTTAATTTGAATTCACTAATGGAAGAATCTAAAAGAATACGGAACGCTAATTGGAGTGAGCAAGAAAAGGTATTTATCTCTAAACGTAACTATTACTAATGTAAATTGACCAAATGTAATTTTTTCTTCCTAATGCTTGGTAACGATAATGCTTTTTTTTAGAAAATGCTGCGAATACTAGTGCTTGAGCGGGCTGATATAATTGAAAAAAAAGATGCTGCGACTAACACAAATGCCGCCAAAAAGCTTGCTTGGGAGGAGGTGTTGTCGCGGTATCTATATTTCGGTGTTTCATGTTTGGGTTTGGATTCTGTTTAATGCTGCTTCATTTCAGTGTATCTAATATCTATGGACATTTATCATTTCAGTTTTAACACAGTCAGCGCTAACAAATGCAGTACGACGCAACTTCTCAACCAATGGAGGAATATGAAAAATAACGCAAAAAAGTCGGAATTTGCGTACAGAAAAGCGAGGACGATGACTGGTGGAGGACCACCCCCACCTAGCCCACCTGCTGAAGACCGAGAACTCATTGACGCAATTCCCAATGAGTTCACAGTAGACAGCAACGCATATGACGCTGACTCCATTTATGCCAAACAGGTAATTATTCTGATAAGTGTCCATCTAATAGCCTCCATTTGCCAGTGGTCGCTGCAAAAATTTACAGTAGGTATCCTGTTAACAGCGATTGATAGGGTTCCTCGGTTAACCAGATTTTTCTGTTTAAAATGCATTGATAATTGTGATAGCTAGTTAGCTAACCAATATTTTTTACAATTTCTACTTAATTTTGCTCAAACAAAATTAATGTTGAACTGTGATTTGTCGATCTGCATGCTTAGTGTATGTGTATTATACAATCACCCATTTCATTAAATATTTTCAGTACTATATTAAAAATATTAATATTTTTTTTGCCGCAGTACTCGCCGAGGACATGCGTTTCCAATGAAACTCAAGCTCCTGCTGTGTTGGTATGTATAAAATGTGTTAGATCCTTTGTGGATCTTCGTTTAGTAGTTCATGAAATATTTTGATTTAACCTATTTTATGATATTTTTAGCCTGAGACTTCACAAACTAAAAGACCTCGCCCTTCAGTTAGTCCTCAAGCAAACAAATTAAAAAAAAAAAGCAGTAAGTATGTTGGTATAATTCATTGAAATCTCTTCAGCCATTATGGAATTGAATGGGAACAAACAAACATCCTAACAAGTTTCCTTCACATTTATAATATTAGCGTGGTATGTAATTATATCCCAATATCTAAGAAAGTGGATAATACAACAACACAGACATACTGATGTCTTTTTTTCCTGTTGCTTTTGCAGTGGGGTTTATTGTTTATCTTTGAATAATAATATACCTACCTACTTGTTTACAGGAACAATTTTGACTGCTGCCGTGAAAGCCACGAGCATCAGTTATTCGTCCTCGCAAAGACTGCGAGGGAGGAGGCGATGATGCGAGAAAAAGAAGCATACGAGTGTAAGATGAGGGATGAAAGAGAGTTGCATGAGAGAAAACTGGCACTTATGAGTTTGGAAGAAGATTATTGGAAAGCGAAAATAATTAAATTAAAATAAGTTTTTTTTGTAATTGAATATATAAAAATAAATGAAGGGAAGGTACTACATATGTCTATCAAAATAAATTATTTTCTATAAAAATATTTCTGCTTATTCTTGCCATATCGTCATCTATGATAACATCGTCATCAAGCTCAATTTCCTCATCTTGATACTGTGCTGTATCTGAAAACAAGAAAAGGTTATTTTGAGAGTGCAGATAGTGTAGTCATCTCAGATTTTACAGCTCTTTTGGGCTTAATTGTAGTTGCATCTCAGAAATTCTAGTTTCTGATTTTTCGCCAATTCCCTTGATGGAGATAGATATTAGGGTACAGTAAAAGGTTGTTTTATGTAGCTGAAATCGTTCACAAATACACACCTTGTTCTTCTTTGAATATAATTGCCAGATTATGCAGTACAGCACAAGCAACAATTACTATTTTGATAGTGGCATAGGAACCCCTCATCACCTCCAGCAATATCCGAAACCGTTGCTTCCAAACACCAAAGCATCGCTCGACAACGTTACGGGTTTAGATATGCTGTTGGTTATAACGCCGCTCTTCTTCAGTTCTAGGCCTTAGAACTGGTGTTATAAGATGAGGGGTACATGGATATCCGCTATCACCGATGAGCTTCCCCAAAAACTCGTTCTCTTCGAACCTTCTCTTAATTGAGCTCTCTCTGAAGATCCTTGCGTCGTGTGTACTTCCCCTCCAATGACACACAATGTCGCATATCTTCAGGTCAGCATCACAGATAACCTGTGAATTATGATAGTGATATTAATTAAATTAGTTGACTTAAAGAAACACAGGGTACGTATCCATAATCATAAATACTACCTATGATCAGCTATCGGTTCCTGTTTCAATTCACATCTGTGTTGTTTTACCTATACCCACTCATTTTAATTAGGTATTTGTCATACTTACTTGAGTATTAATAGAGTAATGCCCCTTTCGGTTAACGTGGTATTGACCCACATCTCCACCAACCTTCCTTATTTTGATGTGGGTGCCGTCTATTGCACCATTGATCCCTCGAAGGCCGCAAATAGCTTCAAATTTGCGGATCGCGTTGGTTTCCTCAGTCATATTCGACGGCATTTTTATGTACAGAGAACTTTTCGAAGCTAAGGCGATGGGCACTTTACGGGCCAAGCGCGACATGGTTGGTTGGCTCATGCCGTGTATGTCCGCGCAGTCTTCTTGAATCTAAAAAAGAAATACTCTCCGTGATGCGCACATGTTTCGAACTTGAACCAAATAATAAATAGGTACCTACCTCATGACGACCCCAATATCTGATTACAGCCATTACTTGCAGTTCTACTGGGATACCACCGCCTCGCGTATCCACCTGCAGATCGGGTCTTAATAAGTCGACGATGCGGCACATATTTGCCTTGGTAAAACGGTATCTTTGCCTGAATTCTTCATCCGATAATTCTTGTAGCGGATTTATACGAGGCTTGTAGGTCTTCCTCTGTCTACTTCCCGCCGGCGTTTCAAAATTATTTATTTCCTCTACGTCGTTTTGGAAATCCCGTAAAAGATTGTTGAAATCCATATTTATGCACTATTCGGTATTATGAACAAAATAACCTCGAAGCACACAAAAATCTTATTGAATTGATCAGCTGTTTGAAATAAAATCCGCCATCTTGCCTCTCAGCATCCTCTTAACACTGCACCGAGGGTGTTTAATTTTGACAGCTACTAATCAATTGCTTAGCGACTTCTTAGCGCTAAATAGCGTTTATAAATAAGAATTTTGCTAATCAGTTGCTTAGCAATTGATTAAAATTTAAGAGACGTTTATAAATAAGACTGTTTAGCATTAGTGGAAACGGTCACATAGTTTCGTAGTTTAGCTTTCACATCCATCCAGCATAGCTGCATAGCACATATCTGGTAGAAAAGCAGTCTTAAACGGAAAACAGCAACGCTGCTTATCGGTAATGTGAACTTTCTTACCCATTCTTCTCCATGCGTATACCTTTTGGAAGGGGCAACTAGAATCAATACTATTTTCTCGTAAACTTTGACCTTCAAGAGTGCCCTGTAAGTGCATATTTACACTAATATATTATAAATAAAGAGAAAATATTTGATTTTTTGTACGTTTGTATGTTAAATTGATTGTTTGTACGTTTGTAAAATGGCTGTGCGGATTTGGACGAAATTTGGCACATGGATAAACTATGACCTGGATTAGAACATAGCATACTTTGTATCCCGATATTTTTACGGGATCGAGACTTCGGGGCGCAGCTAATACTTATCATTATAAAATTAGTATTATTTTCAGTTACAAATTAAAGGAGATAGCACGTCGCGGCCCGCATTGTTTCATAACGATAATAAAACCAACAGACTGTCCATTTTCTTTAGTACGTACTAGTTTCTGCCCGTGACTTCGTCCACGTGAAAATTTATTGTACCATAAAGCCTATGGCACTCGGCAATTGTGCATAGCTTTCTATCTTTAAAACATGATCATATCAGCCGGTCTATTCTGTAAAATTTTCACCGTGAAAACTTAGATGAAGTGAGCTGTCATTCCACCTAGGGATTGACACTATTGACAGCTCACTTCACGTAAGTCTCCACGGTGAGATTTTACCAGAATCAAACTCAAAACTCAAACTCAAACTCAAAGCATTTATTTCAAATAAACCAATTACAGGCACTTTTGAATTGTCAAGGGGTCGGTCAGTCAGAAAGATGAAGCTAGTTGCCCATTCCAAAGCGTAGTAGGTACCTATGGAGACGAACGGGCAAGAAACTCCATGGACACTCTTTTAAATCAAAATATGGTTACAAATTATTGGTTACATCATTCATGTTGAAATTATGCATGTGAGAACGATGCAGAACGTTAAAAGCGTCCGTAATAAAGAGACGACAACAATTCCAATATTAAATTAAAATAAGCCGTGGCAGCCAAGAGATGACCAGTCCCCACTGACGGCGCCCGTTCACGAACATGACGTATGGATCAGCACCATTTAGCTCAACCATTTTGAAGGGAACTTAATGATCCAACACACACGCCACCACCAGCGAGACATTTGAGTGAGCATGACATACTCTCAGCCGCCAGGGCGCATTCAAGTCAATGAAAGACAAACCTAGAAAATGGTAGCTTTATAGTAGGTACATAGTACTCACACATGTGCTATGCAATTATACAATACTAAAAGATTGAATTTATACAATGTAAAGACAGTTTTTACAATCTTCAGTAGTTCCAAATGCTAATCAATTAGTTAATGCGCCCTTGTGGAGCAGGACCAGCGTTGAGCCAAGCATTTTTATCAGCGATGTAATCCCCCAACTTATAATATGCTTGACTGCATAGTGTGCGTTTTATACAGGATTTAAATTTCGTTTCATTCAATTGAAGTATATGGGGAGGTATTTTATTGTAACATTTTAAACAGTACCCCATGAAAGAAGAGTCTACTTTAGCCAGCCTGAAACCTGGTTGAACTAATTGGTCCCTATTTCTAGTGATATAATTGTGTCTTTCACCTCTTTTACTAAAACTATGTAGATTTTTCCTTACGTACATCAATTTACAGTAGGTACATCCAGAGATTACCTCTTACATAAACAAACAAATAATTTTACCTCTTTATAATTTAGTTTCACCTTCATCTTTATACCAATATAATAAAGCTTAGGAGTTTGGTTGTTTGTTTGCGTAGAACGCGCTAATCTCTGGAACTACCAGACGGATTTGCATATTTTATTTAGCATTTGATAGCCCAATTCTTGAGTAAAGTTATAGGCTATTTAACATCACGCTGCGATACTAAGAAGCCGACAAAAAAGAAAAATAAAACAAGAAATTTCACGCGGGCAAAGTCTCGGACAGAAGCTAATTAAAACTACACTCATGGAAATATTCAGAGAGACGCAAAAAAAGTTTTAATTTTTCCTGTTGTAATTATCGTGCGTATAACTGGCCACCAACATTAGTAAATGCTATTAAAAAAATAAAGCTTTAATATTTTTTTATTTCCAATTTCGAATTTCATATGTTTTTATTTAAATTATTGCGTAATATTGCGTTCTTTCATACTGCGAAAAAGTACGTGGATAAAGTTCGGGCCAGTACAGACAAAGTGTTAATTATATTAAAATAAAAGATTGTAAAATTACTGAGAATATTTGAAATCCCACCACAGCTTTCGTTACTTGGCAAAACTTTGCTGGAAATATTTCAATTTAAAAGATTATTATTTTGATTGAAGTATTCGGGGAGATATTTATGTTGCCAGTTTTGGAAAGAAGATGGCAGTTAGGACATGCTTATTGTAAGAATTGATATGATTTCACGAGTATTTTTAGAATATTTTAAGTATAAATCTAAGCGTTTCCTCACTTAATTTCTCCCTAAGATTCAGATTCAGATTCAGATTTCTTTATTTGCCATCAATGTAGGTACAAGTTTAAGATGATACAAATAGCTGAAGGTTACCGCTACATTCTACCTTACGGCATGCAAATTCATAGAAACTAATAGATTACATACAATATTATTATAAATTAACAACTAACATGTCATTCTAATTAACACTAACAAACATAAAAAAAGGAAATAATAATAATCATCAAATAGTCAATTGCACATAAATAAATCTTGTCAATAAAATTAATTTCATTATCTTGGAATTATAATTAAGTGAAATATTATTTTACAAACATAATGTTATTTACAAATTTTATTGTCAAATTTCTTTATCATTTAAAAAGTCATTGATACAATAATAACATTTATCCAATAATAATGCAGTGAGCTTAGATTTAAATGTTCGAATAGGGTGTTCTTTGAAACTGTGCGGAATTTTATTGTATATGGTAGGTCCCATCGACATAATATTTTTCCTTAGCAGTGCTGTTCTGTAATTGCCTGTATGTAATAAGTTTTTATATTGTAGTCTCCTTGGACCTGACCGCATTCTAATATCGGCTAGTGATGGAAACAAATCTAAATTAGTTCTAACAAAAATTGCGACCTCTAAAATGTACAGTGATGGGAAGGTCAGTACTTTTAGCGACTTAAACACAGGTACACAGCTGTCTGTAGTTTTCAGATTTAACATAGATCTTATGCAACGTTTTTGAGCTCTAAAAATCTGTTCCCTCTCACTGCAATTGCCCCAGAATATTACTCCGAATCTTAAAATTGGCGCCACTAGACCGTGGTAACCTACTACGAGTATATTATTGCTTACTTTATGCGATAGCATGTATATGCAGCACATAGGCTGACTTGCTAAGTTTACAACAAACGTCTTCAGCATGAGGTTTCCAAGTAAGATTGCTGTCAATTAAGATACCCAGGAATTTAGCAATATTTGTTGTTTCAACATTTTGTCCATTATGACCAATGTTAACATTAAGAGGGCAAGTCCTTTGGTAAAAATGCATAATTTTTGTTTTTTTAAGATTGATGACTAAGTTATTTATGTCAAGCCAGTCAATAATGTTTTCCAATGCTGTATTGATATCAACTTCATAATCTTTAATGTCATTACATTTTACAATCACAGTACTATCATCCGCAAATAGCACCATAGGATGTTGGATTTGACGTGGCAAATCATTGATATAGAGCAGAAATAGAGGTGGCCCAAGAACGCTACCCTGTGGAACACCATATTTGACTACTCTACCGTCTGATACATATTTAAGCTCACGTTTCGTTTCAAGAGATGTTCTAGATATTTCTGTTACCTGATATCGACCACTGAGGTATGAGGTTATAAGGTCCAGGACATTACCCCTAATGCCATAGCGGTGTAGTTTATATAAAAGGACGTCATGGCTAACGTAATCGAACGCCTTAGTCATATCAGTTAATATGGCACATAACGGTACTTTCTTGTCAACATTATTCATAACGGGAAATAGAAGATTAAAGATTGCCATATTAATATTTTTGTTTTTTCTAAATCCCATTTGTTCTTTGCAGAATATATTATATTTAGTCAAATAATTGTCAAGTGCTTCATAAATAATCTTTTCAAGTATCTTGGAGAATATAGGGATCAATGCTACTGGTCTATAGTTGGACATATCTTCTTTGCTATTTTTTTTATGTATTGGTTTAATTACAACTGTTTTCAGGCTATTTGGGAAAATACCAGTAGTAATACAAGTGTTCACTATGTGACTTAAAGGCGCAGCTACAATATCACTGACAAACTTCACAACCTTGGTAGTTATACCGTCATAACCATGACTTTGTGTATTTTTCAGGCTTTTGATCACCCTTACTAAGTCGTTTGAGACAGTTGGGGCCATAAACATTGAATTCGAGTTGTAATTCAGGTCAATAGTTCTAAGGTTTGTTCTGTTACTTGCGCTTTGTACTTGGTCAATAAAAAAGTCGTTAAATGATGTTGCTATCTCTTTAGAATCATCAATTGTCCTATTTTGGTTAGTAATCTTTGATACAGGTTCTTTTATATAGTTATTATTGTTAATTATTGGCCATGAAGCCTTTGATTTATTATAAGCAGTATTTATAAAGTTGTTATTTTGTGCCCTTTGAGTGAGTCTGATGACTGTTTTAAACCTTTGTGAGTATGACTTAAATTTATTTTTATTTTCGCTTGATGCATTCAACCTGCATTTCCATAATAGGCTTCTTTGCTTCTTGCTACAAAGTTTAATGCCCTTAGAAACCCATTTAATTTTGTGTTCTGCTTGAATTCTAATCCACTTAATTGGAAAACACTGATCATAAAGGACTTGAAAGATTTCTATAAATTTGTTATATGCGTCATTAGGGTTACTCTCCCCGTATACATTTGAAAACGACAAACTCTGCAATTTTTCTTTAAACTTAACCAAATTGTCTTTAGAATAAACCCTTTTTTGAATGCGCCAATACTTTAATTTGCAAATTCTACTAACTCGAATTTTGAGGATTTGAGCTGAGTGATCCGATATCGCAAAATCAATAATATCACTAGTGCATTTTAGGTTCCCATCAACAGCAAAATTATCTAGACAAGTAAGACTGCTTGGTCTTGTGGCCTGCCTTATTTTCAATTTAAGGTTGTAATTTAGGAGCAAATATTCAAAGTCCAAAGTGCATCTGTTACGTTTTAAAATGTATATGTTGAAGTCTCCGCATAATACCACCTTTACATTAGTCCTATTGCACAACTTTTTTAATAAGGTATCTAAAGTTTCGAAAAACCGATTAATGTTAGACATGTAGGGAGGCCTATAAATACACACTACTATTAATTTATGTTTTGGCAGTTCTATCGCACAACATTCAAAAACACCGGTGATAGAAAAGCTCATTAAATCGCTTAATTCCTTGCATTCGAGATAAGTCTTTACCAAAATACATGAACCTCCTCGTCTTTGCTCCCTTCTAGAGTAGCATGAAGCCAGTTTAAAGTTAGATAATTTAATCAGTGTTTCTTGGCCAGAACTTACAAAATGTTCTGTTAAGCATATTATTTCTATGTTGATTTGATTTTGCAATAATTCCTGAATATGTACTGTTAGTTGGTCAGATTTATTTAGAAGGCCAGCAATGTTTTGGTGCATGATGTGCATGTAGTTATCAAAGAAAAAGCTCCAAGTTGTTTGCTAGCTTGCTTGCTTGATCCTTTTCCATACGTTCATTTATGCAAGAAGTGGAATTTACTTTACACTCTTCAATATATTTTGCAGAATTTGCTGCTATGAACCTAATCATATTTTGTATGTCATTAAATATAGATTGAAGTCCAAATTTATTTATCCTTCCGGAACGTCTATCAAACATTGTGTCGTCGTAACTTAAATTTCTATTGCTGTCCAAGAAATATGTATGTATTAGTAGTGTATGTATTAGTATGTATGTATTAGTGTGTCTTGAATAATAATTCAAGTAATAATAATCATCATCATAAAATTTTAATGAACGGCTCGCCGGCACACAAATAAACCCTGAGAGGTTTTTGTTGGGTGGTTAAAACCAAAATTGTAATAGGCTAAGTTTTTTTAGAAATAAATGAATAAATAAAAAAATAATAAATATTAAAAGTGTATTGAACAATAACTAGACTGTAATGAACTTGATATATTTAATAATTGATTAATGTACCAATTTTTTTTTTTTATCTATAGATTAGTCCTTTCTTAAAAGTATGTAATGGCAGTACCTTCTTTATCTTTCCTAATCATTGTCACTACAATAACAATACCTTACCTCTTCTACAAACACAATAGCTATAACTCGCATCCCAAACCAGTCTGATTTTGCCTGGTTTCCAACGGAGATCCAACGTTCTATAAACTGTACCATAGCATATGAATCATTTGGGATACAGTCGTTAGATGATATGAGTGAAATTCAATCGGTTGGAAGACATTGGATTACTCCGCGATCAATAGGTTTGAATAAATTTTTTGAAGTCTTCAGATTTGAGAAGGGTCTTATGTCCCTTCACAAAGTTTTACGACGAACAAAAATATACAGGGCTATGAAACACTATTATAGCTTTGTAATACATTTTGTTTTATTTGTGTTCGTTTCTGGCCTAAACTTGTATGGGACTGTTATCCATCTCCTTTTGCCAAGTTTTGAATTTGAGTTTAATTTTTGCCTTGACTGTCTTCTTTATCATGTTAAGTGTGAATTGTTACTGCAAATAAACTGAGCTTGCTAGGGCTGTTACTTTCATTGAAACTGGGCACACATACAAACATGTGGCCCAAACATTACGAGTATCAAAATTTGTGGTACACCGAGTTGTCAAGAGGTATCGCCTGACCGGACAGTATACAAGACTCGCGGGACAGGGATGTAAACGGAAAATTTTGGCCAGAGATGACCGGTTCATCGTTACCGGCGTGCTTAGAAACGGGACATTTGCTTCTTTTGAGGTAAGAACGAAGCTCCAAGAGGCTCGAGGGGATACAGTAAGCACAAAAACTGTGAGAATAAGACTGAAATCGGCCGGAATAAATTCACACTTGCCTGCCAGATTCTTCTTGCCACACGCCATCGAATAGCTCGAGTTAATTTTGCACGCAATCACAAAAATCGGAATGACGAAGCTTGGAGTCAAATTATTATATTTACAGATGAGTCCAGATTTTGCCTGAAGCCATATGATGGAAGAATTAAAGTGTGGCGGCCCGGAAAAGACGTACGCTCAGTGCAACATCATTGAAAAAGAGGCGTATGGTGGAGGGTCAGTTACGAGTATAGTATGGCGAGGTATTTCTATGGGGGCACGTACTGAACTACGCGTCATTGGGAATGGGTCACTAACAGCGGCACAATATGTAACTGAGATTTTGGAAGAAATTGTGGTACATTACATTTGCCCCTTTTCTAGGAGATAGATTTGTTTTTATGCATGATAATATTGATAAATGATTATTTTTATTTCTGTAAGTTAGTCTTGTACAAACACACGTCAATCATATTTTAAAAACTAGATGAGGTCGGCGTTTTCTTTCTGAATACTCTGCGAAGAAAGGCCGAAACAAACTCAGAGGTCACAGTCTCTTTTAAAGTCTAGACATTAATAATGTAACGCCCCCATGCTGCGGCCGTAGTTGTCAAATACCTTCGAGATGTTGAAATCAATGCTATGGTGTGGCCAGCGCGCTCGCCCGACTTAAATCCAATAGAACATGTATGGGATAAGCTTGGAATACAAGTAAGAAAATAAATCCTGCCCCCGCTAATTTGAGAGATCCGTATTACAGGAAGAATGGAACGCAATCTCTCAAGTTTTTATTGATAACCTGATTAGGAGTATGCCACCGATACTGATAGGAGTTCTAAGAGCTAGAGAGGGCAACACTAAGTACTAATAACAGCCCACGTTATAGGCTTTCCCAAGCATTTATAAAAAAAAAAAAATATATATAAAGTACAAAAATGTTTCTTACCTGTAAAGGTTTTAAATTTTTCTTAATTTGGTAAATTTTTGTCATTTTGATCGTTTGTTTTTTCGACTTTTACAATTTAAAATTAACGAATAATAAGCAAAATCCGAATTAATAAATGTAATTGTCACAATTATACATGATATTTTGTTTAATACACACTTTTTTTGCGTTACTCTAAATTTGCCCATGAATGTATGTATAAATGGAAGTCTTAAAACGTCCAGCAGGGCTAACATGACATGGCAGTTCATTATTTTAGTCATAATTTTTTTATACAATGTTATAATAATGAAGATACTTCGTTTAAAACTACTTTTTATATTGGAACGACGTTCCTTTCGGCGGCTGCGAGAGAAACTCTGGCGGAGTGGAGCACTATTACGTAGATGAGCATCACTTTCAGTAATAACCAGTCATTTTGCCAATTATGGTGATTAACGAAAGCTAGGGAGTTATGATTGTATGGCAATATCAAACCTTCGCAACATAATTACTAAAATCGCCAGTTCATTTCCCAAGGGTGGTGATTAATCCGCTGCGAACAGTGATTCGCTCATGAACTCTGCGCGAAAAATATGCCCTGTACACTCGCAACGTTCACGCTTTCATTCGCAGTTACTTTCGCACGTTTGACAGAAATGGATATCGAAGAAGCTCTGAAGACTGTGCGCCTTAGCATGCTACAATTATGTGCAAGTAAAAAATAAAAAGCAAATAAAGAAGAAATGGAAAAAAAGATGATGAATTCATCGCTTTTTGTGATCTTTGTGTTTAGACTGTAGCGGTATCTACAACGCTACATGCGAGCTACGCGGCATACTGACGTCACACAAAATCCTACATCGCGCAAGCAGAGTTTACCGCGCAACTAGCATATATACAACGTCCCGACATCAAACGTCGAGCAGTTGCCCATCAGACACGACACCCATCTGGTCGGAGGATCCTCCCTTTTCAATAGAGTATGAGTGAGCTTTACACCCTGTTCCTCATACCTCTATAAGACTGCCAAAGTACGGGCTCTGCTTGATAACATTTAAGTAGTACAAGCTCACGGTCGTTATTCTACGAAACACAAATTTTTTAAACATCCACTCGTCTCTACGTCTCACACGATACTGCGAAAATAGTACGCGTGTAGATCTCCCTAGAGTAAATATGTTCCTTGGTGTAGATGCGTTCGGATTCGCGTGGCGCGAACCAAGCGCAAACCCTTTGTTGCGGGATAAATTACCGAGACATCGATCGGGGAACGCTACGCCGCGAAGCGCGAATGCGATGGCGCGAAACCATCTGCACTCGCGTTTCACGGATTTCGCAGGCTTTCGTACCGCAAGTGTACATCCCGCTTAAAGTTTTAAGGCTCCTGCAAACAGGCGCGACACGCGACGCGAATCGTACACGACACAAAGGCACCGAGTGTCACGCGACGAGCGGTGCCTTTGAGTCGTGCGCGATTCGCGTGGCGTATCGCGCCTGTTTGTACGAGTAGGAGCCTTTAAACAGAGACGGTCGAATAGCCTTCTGATACCGACCTTATTAAAGCCGAACTGACCAGCTATTACTGGCCAGTAAGTCACGCTGTCAACGACCTTACAATATTCCATTATCTGACATAAGTCATAACTCAACTTTTTTAGTAGGATAATCATTATTATTGAAAATCTCAATTGGGCTTTTCTAGTACCATTTCGGTACAATGTTCAGTTAAAAAAATTATTATAAAGGTAGTTTAAAAAAAAAAAAAAAAACTAATTGTTTAGAAGAAAAACCTTCAATATTTTGATGTAATGATTTCAAGGAATTCTGCTTATTCCCTTTTTATTACACTTAACTATTTGGAACAATAAGACACCTTGTTGTTGGTAGGTATAACTATATTGTTACTGGTATCTTCTGTTGTTACTATTTAGTTTATATAAACATCCAGAGTGAGCCCCAAGACTCCCATGCCATCACCAGGCAATGAGACCCTACTACTTGTGGACCCCACACAATAATTTGCCCTATTGACACATGGATCCACCTTCGTACAATTATTGTAAATAGCTATAGCAGTTATTTAAGGTGACCACCTTAAATTAGAGCTATGACTAACTGGTACTCATTTTCTGGTTCCCCCAACCCACCCGGTCGCATCACATCGCCTCCCCGTGCTATTACTTCGTTTTCGCTTAGCCTTCTTTCTGATGTTTTTTCTTTTTGCTCGGCTCCTAATGGTCTAGCGTGATGTTAAATAGCCTATAGCTTCCCTCAAGAATTAGGCTGCCAAAATATTAAATTGGAAACTCCGACTGGTACTTCCAGAGATTATCACCCCCTACATACAAACTTACAAACAAATACCTCTTTTTAATATTAGTATAGATAAATGGGGTGTTAGGTAATTATGTAGTTCAAAACTTCGACATATTACTTATGTCTTGAGTTTACAAATAAGCTAATAGCCTCGCTATTTTATATCTAAACCTAAATGATAAATGATTTTATTTCTGTAAGTAGGTTTGTACGAACACTTTTACAAGTCAATCATATTTTAAAACTAGATGAGGTCGGCGTTTCCTATCTGACTACTCTGAGAAGAAAGGCCGAAACAAACTCAGGTTATAATCTCTTTTAAAGTCCAGACATAATCTTGGTCAGATCATGTGAAGACCATGTAGATTGGTGTCTGAAATGGTCTTTTGAGAAAAAACCACACAGAATGAGTGGACCTGTCCAGTCAGTGCACGCATTTGTCAATAATCGGGCAGATACATTGTATTCCTAGTTAATTTCAACTTATTTTGACTTACAACAACTTCACACTCACCCGCAGCCTACAGCAGCGCCAGCAGCGGCGGCGGCATACACAAGCCCATTGACCTGCGCGTGTACCACCCCGCGCGCCAGCCGCCGCAGCCCGGTCAGTACTGCACACAGTACACTCACCCACAGCCAACTCTTTAAATTTTTTTCAGCATAATACAAGTCTGTATAATGTTATCAGCCTTCTGCTGCTGGTTACTGTAAGCAGCAAAATCACATTTTATAAAATTTGCAAGCTTTTTCCAAAAAGCAAAAATCATTCAGTCTTATTTTCCTTCAAGATTGAGGTCATTGTTACTTGGACCAGTTTATCTCATTATCCATAGTTTCGAATTGAGCCCTGATGTGCCAAAGCAACAACAATCTTCATTTAAGCGGCTGACATACATATTATATTACCCTCACCTCCATGCAGCTGACAATTTTTTTTGGGGTAAAGATCATCCCAAAAATCATCCCATAATGTTTTTGGCACGATATGAAATGACTTTCTGTTGTAATACTGGCTGTAGTGGACGCCTTAAGTTCTTTTATCTACCTAGAACAAATTCGTATATGTTCATTTCTTGTCATATTTAGATATATATATTAAATATGTCACTAACCCATCACATATTTTTATTTAGCTATCAATATAGCTTATTTTACAACACGTTATCAGCACGAAATTTGTTTAGAGTAGTGCTTAGTGTGGTTTTTCAAAGGAAATATAAAAGTTCCAGGTACATTCTTTGGATTATTTTCTTGGTGAGCAATTGACATTTATAAAACAATGTATTCAGGCTCTGGAAATATGAAATGCAGTGTGTTTAAGCCACTAAGCAGTAGGGAAGGTTATGTGACATGGAAATTCAAAATGAGGATGTATCTTCTACACGAAGATTTGTGGGAGGCCATCGCAGGCTATCCAGAAGGAGATACGACTGCATCAAACATAAAAGAGAAGCGTGATGTTAAAGCCCTCTCTAAGATAAGTCTGGCTTTAGATGATGTTGCCGTAACTCATGTTAGGAAGGCCAAGGAAGCATGGAATTTATTAGCAGCTGCCTACGAAGATAAAGGCCTTGGACGTCGTCTAGCTTTGGAAAGAAGATTATATAGATATCATTTATCCGATTTCGATTCCATCGAAAAGTATATTGATGCAGTACTGAGCACTGCTCAGGATCTAGCTGATATTGGCAAAGAGTTAGAAGACACCACTATAGCTGCTATTTTATTAGGAGGACTGACCTCTTATTACGATCCGTTGGTTATGGCTCTCGAAAATAGCAATGTTCTAATCACCACGGATATGGTAAAAACTAAACTTCTGAACGAGAAAGTGTTACCACAAACTAACCAGAAACTGCTCTACGTACTAAGTACAAACAGAAACCAAAACCAAAAACTGTTGTGTGCTATGGTTGCAAAGAACAAGGTCACACAAGCGTCCAGACTGTCCACACAGAAAGATAACCCAGAAGGTATCCGACAATGAATCGACACATTTGGGAGCTCTGAATGCTGATACTAAACATGAATCTATTTCAGTGGATTGTTGATTCAGGAGCCTCAACTCATAACGAGTTTAAGGTTAGATTGGAAGGACAATGTAAAATCTTTTACCACTGGTTAGGTAACTATCGCAAATGGTGATGAGCTACAAAGTGAGTGTATTGGTGATGTTTCTATTTTGACTGATTTTACAAACTGTTAAAGTTATTCAAGATGTAGTTTTTGTACCGAGTTTAAAATCGAATTTACTTTCTGTTTAAAAAACGCTGTTCAAAAAGATTTAACTGTAGTTTTTAACAAAGATGGTTGTAAATTTTATAACAAATAAAAAAAAAATTACAGGTGTTCCGGTACTTTGTGCATCTGATTGTGGTGGATTGTACAATCTAAACTGTACTAGTATGCCTAAGAATCAATCAGCGTTAGATGTGCACTTTGACGTCTCTCAGTTTAGACTATGGCACAGGCGCTTAGGGCACTTGTGTCGAATATGTATGTGTAAATTGGTAGATGGTCTTGCTACAGGTATTTATTACTTTTGGAGATGTCGATAAGGAACCTTGTGTGGCGTGTATAGAAGGTAAGCAAGCTAGGAAACCTTTAAGACCACTTTTGTACAAGAAAGCTACGTCGTTTTTAGAATTGATACATTGTGACTTGAGCGATCCAATGTCTACAACCTCTTTTCAAGGTAATGATTACGTTTTATATCTTATTGATGATTATTCGAGATTTTGGTTTATTTTGTTAGAACAAAAGCCGAAGTAAAACGTAAGATTTGTGATTTTATAGCTTTTATTGAAAGACACACTAGAAAGCAAGTAAAAACTTTACGTACCGATAATGGTACAGAATTTGTGAACAAGACTCTTTGTGATTACCTGTCTTCTAGAGGTATTGTTCATCAAACTATTGTGCCATATTGTCAACAGCAAAATGAAGTAGCAGAAAGGACAGGTCGCTCTGTCATGGAAAAGGCTCGTGCCTTACTTTCTCAATCTTCACTGCCGAAGGCGTACTGGCAAGATGCTGTTGAATGTTCAGTTTACCTGAAGAATAGGTCTCCTCATCGTGCCCTGGACGGAATAACACCATTTGAGATGTGGTACGACAGGAAACCAGACATTTAAAAGTTTTTGGGTGTAGAACACTTATACATGTACCTACACAGTTGCGTACCAAGTTAAAGACAAAGCAACACATCATATTTTTGTTGGATATACAGAAGATCCACACAGTTATCTCCTTCGCGAATGTCAAAATCCTAGAAGATTGATCAAGGCGAGAGATATTACATTTAAGGATTGTTTTACTGACTTGAAAACAAAAAAGGAAGATGATAATTCAGTTCCTTTGGTCTTAAATTCCGATGATGCTCAACCAAGTGATTATTCTAATTCTCACAGTGAAGTGGAAACTTCTGATCAGATACCTCCTGTACCTATTGTTTCTTCTACTTCAGATGAAGAGTAGGTTGATGCACCCGATGTCTCTACAATTGATAGTGAGGTGGGAAATTTAAGTGATGTTATAAGATATTCACAACGTGAGAGAAGAAGGCCTGACTACCTAAATTTTGATTCTTGGGTAGCAGAATCTCCTGAAGCCATTTCGGATGATCCTAAGACTTATGCAGAAGCAATGAATCCTAACGACAGCAGTAAGGGGATTTCGGCTATGGAAGAAGAGTTTTAGTCTTTACAATCAAAAGAGACTTGAGTGCTTGTAAATCGACCAAATAAAAGAATTGTTCCCTGTAAGTGGGTGTATAAGATGAAAAGATATGCCGATGGCAATGTCATAAGGTACAAGGCCAGGTTAGTGGCAAAGGGATACACTCAAGTAGCTGGAATCGATTATAAAGAAACTTTCACTCGTTGTTCGAAACTCTTCACTGCGTACTTTGTTCGCCCTAGCAGCTGAATATGACTTGAAAATGCATCATCTTGATGTGAATACAGCTTTCCTCAACGGTGTTCTGGAAGAGGAAGTGTATATGGAGCAGCCGCAAGGTTGTGTCAGCAAAGGTCAAGAAAATAAGGTCTGTCTGCTGAAAAAGTCGCTGTACGGCCTGAAACAGGCCCCAAGATCGTGGAATATCAAACTAAATGAAACATTGATTTCCATAGGTTTTATGCGAACTCCTTCTGAGCCTTGTGTTTACACCAAAAAGTTTGGTAATGAAACTGTCATACTGGCATGTATTGACGATGAGATAATTGTTTTTTATAAAGATATTTGTCACTTCGACTCTCAAGTATGATTTGGAAAGTCATTTTGAACTGAAAAATTTGGGATTACTAAACTACTATTTAGGAATGAATATTTCAGCAGAAAATGGAGAAGTTTACTTATCGCAACGCAGTTACATAGAGAATTTACTTAAAAGGTACAATTTACATGATTGTAAACCTGCAGATATTCCGTTGGTAAAGAAACTTAGAGATTCTACTGAATTGTGTGATCAAAATGAATATCAAACTTTGATAGGTTGTTTGTTGTTCGTGGCTATAAATACAAGACCTGATATATCGTTTGCAGTGTCATATTTAAGTCAGTGGAACTCAAAACCTACAAAGGTTCACTGGTTGGCAGCAAAAAGAATTCTTAGATATCTAAAAGGTACAATCAATTTTACTATTAGGTATGAAAAAACTGGAAGTTATTTTCTAGGTTCTGTAGATGCCGATTGGGCAAATGATATTAAAGATCGCCGTTCCTACACAGGTTTTGTTTTCTTGTTTGGTGGTGGCCCGATTTCATGGGAAGCCAAAAAACAACCCACCGTAGCTCTATCTTCAACGCAGGCGGAGTACATGCCTTGTGTTCGGCAAGCAAAGAGGCTGTATTTCTGAGACGTTTTCTGTTTGAGGTGAGTGGTTTGTTTGTTAGACGTTGTGGTTTTATCGGGAGACAGTCAGAGTGCACAAAATATTGCATTGAACCCTATCCATCACGGTCGGACAAAACACATTGATACCAAATATCATTTTATCAGAGAAAAAATATCTGATAACACTGTTAAACTTAATTTTATGCCTACTACACATTTACCTGCAGATGTTTTTACTAAACCTCTGCAGAAAATTAAATTTAAGAGATGTTTAAGCAGTTTAGAGTTTTTGGATTAAGTTTTTTTCTATTTGTGTTATTATTTATTTGTTTTTTCTTTTAGTTTTGTTACAATGTACATTAAGGGGGCGTGTTGTAATACTGGCCGTAGTGGACGCCTTAAGTTCTTTTATCTACATAGAACCAATTCGTATATGTTAATTCTCTTGTTATATTTATATATATATTAAAGATGTCACTAACCCATCACATATTTTTATTTATCTATAAATACAGCCTATTTTACAACACTTTCTTCTTTCTTTCATGTCTTTTTACTACTTTGACATGCTCTGACTTTGGTCTCCCCTACTATTGGAGCAACTGACACTCAGATCTTTTAAGCTAAGCGCAAATGAGCCCCCGGCCACAGTTACCGCGTACCGGTGGCCCAGCTACAAGCAATTCACGTGCTTTTTCATACGTCCTCATACCTCTTTTGTATGGATTCATCACACACGTGTGGCCGGTGGCGACCAGCCGCCACCACCCGCTACAGTGCAGTGCTCGCTACCACAGCAGGCCGCAACAACTGCCGGTGGTTGTGGCCGGTGGCCGGCGGCTCGTGTGCGCTTACCCTTACGCACTAAGGAAAAGCTATTTTCGGTATCATTTTCAGTCAGTATAAAATTACTTTTTGAAACTGACGCCACGCACCGCCTGGGCCCCCGTACTATTTCTACTGAGTACAGAAATGGTCCTATCCATACTAACTTATACTTAACTTCGAAAGTAACTGTCTGTATGTTACCTTTTCACGCCTAAACCATTGAACACTCTCTCGCACTCTACGCGTTAATGACGCTAAGCCTGACTGTGATGTGTCCGCGGACCAATGAAAGAATATCTTGTCACTTTGTCAGTATGTCTGAAGTACGAGGGCGGCACTGAAAATTTCGGGAATCAAGGAAGTGACACAACATTACTATTTAAAAATGTATTTATTGCTTTTCGAAGTATTCTCCGCGAAATTTGACACATTTTTCCATACGATGGAACCAATCATTGAAGCAACCATTCCATTCGGAAGTTGGGGTCTCCAAAATAGCCGTTTTGTAGGCGTCCACAGCTTCTTCGGGTGATGAAAATCTCTGTCCACGCAATTTATTCTTTATTTTAGGGAAAGTATAGAAATCATTAGGGCTTAGGTCGGGGCTGTACGGCGGATGGTCTAACAATTCTATGTTTTCTTGCTCTAAAAACTCTGAGCGCGGTGTGAGAACTCGCATTGTCGTGATGGAGGATGATGCGGCGGTTGCAGTTCTCTTTACGGAGTTCAGAAACGACCTGTGGCAAACAAATGCTAGCATACCATTCTGCATTAACCGTTCTTTGTCCCTCAAGAGGAATAGTCGTAACATTGCCGGTTTTGGAGACAAACGTGGCCACCATTTTTTTTTGCAACACTCCGTGAACAAACAATTTTTGTTGGCTTTAACTCATTTTCGAACACCCAAACTCGTGACTGGTTTTTTGTTTCGGGTTCGTACGCGTATATCCAGGATTCGTCACCTGATACGATGTTGTATGCAGCATTTGAGGATCCTGCGTGGAATCTTTTGAGAGTTCTGACGCACCAAGTAACGCGAGCCGCTTTTTGCTCTTCACAGAGATACACCCGCGAATGCGGTATCTATCGGGAAAACTTTTTTACACCTAATTGTTCATGCAAGATTATTTGTATTTGACTCATGCCAATGTCTAAAGTTGCCTGAATTTTGCGGTATGTCACATGTCGATCTTCCTCAATCAGCTTACGCACAGCATCAACATTTTCTTGGGTGACTGCAGTTTTTGGACGACCTTGACGGGGATCATCACTGAGCTTGACACGTCCACGTTGAAATTCAGCAAAGCAGCGATAAATTGTGGTTTTGGATGGGGCTTCATCACCAAATGCAGAAATCATCCGGTCAACACACTGTTTTTGTGTTAAACAACTTCGAAAGTCATAATAAATCATCGCTCTTGAATTTCCTCGAGTCAATTCCATTTTCTCAACGACTAAACAAGTTTGACAAAACCTTGTGACAAGACGGGAATCTTTTTTTAAATAAATAAATGGTATTCGATTTTTAAAACCAAGGAGTTTTCAATTAAAAAGATTTTAATATGACAGGAACAGTGGAAATATTTCATTCCCGATACTTTTAGTGCGGCCCTCGTATTGTAGGATGAGCGTATGACTGTTAGTGTCGAGTAGTAGTTCTTTTTACCGACTTCAAAAAGGAGGAGGTTCTCAATTCGTCTGTATGTTTTTTTTTTGTTGTTTCTTACGCGATATCTGCGGCAATTGTGGATTGATTTCGAAAATTCTTTTTTTAATCAGGGGTTGGTCCTATATAAATTATATTAACTTTGCCTGGGTAGTTTTTCAACGTATTTTTCCACTTAGTGTATATTGATGATGTTATAATAACTTCCTGTCACTGTTATTTACATTGCAAGTAGTGGTATACGATTTTGTGTGAGGTAGGTACCACAACAAAAAAGTGAAAATTATTTATAGTTACAAAAAAAAAAAAACAACTGACTCCCAAAAATACTACAAAGTTGTTTGTTTGTTTGTAAAAAAGTTTTTACTTATTTTATCTTACATTATAAACATGTCTTGAACTAATGTAATTGGCCCTTGGCCGTATTATGTTACAGTAAAATAAAAAAATACATGGAAATGCTCTAGTGCAGGGATTCCCAAACTATTTTGGGCATGAGACCCCTTTCCAGAACTAAGTGATACCTCAGACCCCCATAGCCAAATTACTTTAAAAATTCTATCTCTAGTTTTTTTCCTATTAATACAAAACACTTACCAATTAAAAAACTTTACGATTGGTTAGGTGAGTAAACTTGATATCATTTTCTCATCAAAATTTTACAAAATAAATAGACATAAAATTCAGTAAATATCAAGTGTAATTAATAATTCTTAATACGAATTACGTAAAAATACCTACGTAGTGCAGTATAATTCCTGCAAGTAGATACTTTTTGTTGTCATTTCGATTAAATTCTTTTTACGAGTCATTCGGTCAGCTTTTTTACTTTTTCGTTTTTTTTGAAATATTCAAAAAATTGACAATTGTTCTGTACATTGTCAAGAAGAAAAAAATGCAACGCATTCTGTCGTTGGAATTCCTATTGTGTGGATATTTTATTCAATAATATTTAATCTTTCTTCGAAAGTTAGTTTCAAATTTTAACCACCACTATATGTGAGTAGTCAGCGGATACGTTCCCTGGAATTTCTCGTCATTTTTTTTCTTTGGTGAGTAATCCCTTTATAGGTTCCGTATTCTTGTTACTTGTGCCTTCTTCTTTAATCTAAGAAGATTTCCTTTTTCTTAGATTGTTTGAAAGGCCACCTTTTTTTGGCCTTACCCTGCCATTTATTGTTCGCCTGGCTTCTTCCTTCGTCTGCCGGCCGCAGAAGTCCGAGCGAGCTTGCGGAGAGAAGCGCAGGATCGTTGCCGAGCAAGGTCGACGACACAGGTGCCTAACGGACACATCAGGTGCTAAATAAGACATTTGTGTGGCGCAATAACGCCCAACCATCATATAATAGAAGTGTTCTGTGTTATACCGTCGTGTGACATTTTAATTTTAAGTTGCTTTCCTAAATTCTTAATATCAGATCTTAATCTCTTTAAAATTTATATTAACGAAATTATGTAAAGAAAAACCTTAATTTTGAGCTTATTTGTGTTAAATAATTTATAGAGCGGCACGAATTTCATACGATTGCAATCGAATTTAAATTCGTCTATATACTTAAATTCCTAAAATTTGGAAACATCCATAAGTTTTTTCTCCAAAAATCTTCTTGTGATATATTTTTTTTGGTAGCCTTATACAATTTCCAACGACTAAATATTTTAATTTTTTGCCATTATTTCTTAATTATTTCGGTTGTTCTTTTTATTAATAAATTTTACGTGTACCAGCTGCGTGAGTTTGATTTTTTAGCTAGCTCACGTCGGGGTTCGAGTCCCCGGCGTGTTAGCAGCCTGCTCTACGCTGCATTATGGCGCCCGATTTTTAAAAGTAAGTACTATTTACATATTTTTTTTCGTTATATCGTGTGTGGTGCTCCCTCTGAGCAAAAAATATTTTAATCCCCGTGTCACCATTGTTATTTACAGATTCTGGAATCCGACTAGCTTGTATACTGTTTCTTTCATTCGAATCGGCACACGCCTTGCGTTCGCTCAGCAGAAAGTGGATGCTCTGTAAACTTTGCGCTGCGCTGAGCTGTGGACAATACTTCGACCAGTTTGCATTACTTACCTGTTTATTTTTGAAGTGTTATTTCTATAAAATAACCCTGTAACTATATCACATAGCTGACTATTTATTACTCTCCCCACAAATATATTTTTATCCTGAGTTTAATTTCTCTCCTGTAACTTAGCTGTAGTTTCCCGTAGTGTGTGTCTGAAGTGTGAATGTTTTAGGCCTCGTGACCAAAGGTAAGCTTTTTATGCTCGGTTGTTTGCTTGTATCTATTTCATTTTTTGATTCTAGTCCAGCTGTCCATTGATATCTTTTTTGCTTGTGTCTATTTATTTTTTGATGCTAGCATACCTTTTTCTTTGGCGGTTGTTTGCTATTATCTATTTGTCTTTTGATTACTAGCCCAACTGTTTTTCTTTGTTGTTGTGTGGCCATAACATTCCTTCATCAGCCATAAACCTCAACATGGTCACTTTCCAGCTTCGTACAAGGAGATTGCTCTATTTTGTTTGTTGTCTTTTTGTGATCTAACAGGGCAGACTTTGGCTTCTTTTTTTGCCCATTTTTTCGACGTTCTGTGCCTGATCCAGTATCAACAAATAACACGCCTTTCATATTTGTCCACATTGTTTCACGGAGGTTCGCATATTTAGAGCTTGTTTTACCCCCAATTTCCCTTCTATTAATCTTATCCCTTTTTATGCGTTTAGCACTTACCTAATTATCCGTATTTAATCGGAATATTAGATTTACATATAATTCTAATCCGGGATACCAAAATTATCTAAATACTTACGTAAATAAAATTTTCATTTTCATTTTCAACTTACGTAAACATTCTTCATCCAACTGTAATAAAAAATTACAAAGGATAATGCCCATTTTCTTAAACCCTTTTTATAAAGGATAATGGTCACTTTAGAACTTCTTCTTTCTTTATAAAGGAGTTTTTTCCATTTGCATTTATTCTTTTGATCTTGTTTTAATTTTCCGTCATGGCTGATCAAGATCGTTCTATATGTGAGACGCCACGACGTGAAAGTCCAATAATTTCAAGACCACCACCTGTTCCACCTAGGTTATCAAGAACTTCAATATCATCGGTTATCCCATCCCCAATGAAATCCGATGAATATCCACATTATTCACACAAACAAATCTCTCTCTCAAAGTGGAAAATCGATTATTCTGGTAATTCTTGCGTCCGCGAATTTTTCGTGTCTATTGATGAACGCAAAGAAGCTGATGATATTTCTGACCATTATTTAATCAAACGGTTCCATGAAGTCTGTTCTGGGGCTGCGCTGAAATATTTTAGATCTATTCGTCATCCCGATCTTTCATATACGGAACTTAAAGAATCCTTTATAAAGACGTTCGGACCCACTGATTTTGAGTTTAAAACCGAACAACAGGTCAGAAATTTGAGACAGAGACCTGACCAGTCTGTAAGGGATTTCATCATCCAAGTTTCTTATTTGAATGATCGTTTAGCCAATCCCATCCTTGAACAAAATTTACTACAGATTATAACTCACAATATGCACCCAAAATACTTTCCATGCCTATCTATTCATAAGTTTAGTGATTTAAGTTCGCTTATCGATATGGCTTCTCATTTTGAGAGTTTTTTGCCTGGAACTTCCAAGTCAGTATCAGTTGTGACTCACGAAGTTCATCAATGCCCCAAATGTAATGAACCTGGCCATTCTTATCGTTCGTGCCCAAATTACCCTGAATTGCTCTGCTTCAAATGTCGTACACCAGGTGTTATAACACGTAACTGTCCCAAATGTAATCCAAAAAATTTGTAAGCCACCGGCGGCACGTTTCGTCTCGTATAGTGTCACCGGTGATAACTTCTTTTTCCCCTGATAACCGTCCATTTATTGAGATATGGTTGTGTGACCGTTTAGTTAAGGCTTTATTGGACTCAGGCGCACAGATGTCCCTTATTAGTGAGAGTTTGATTCTTGAACTAGGAATTTCTTTAAAGAGAGACGATACGTGTCCTCGTGTTATTTCTGCGAATAATTCGCCCATTGATATTTTAGGAACCGTTTATCTACCGGTTAAGTTCAATAGAACAACTTTTACCCACGAGTTTTTAGTAGCACGTCATATGTCGTCTTCAGTTATCCTAGGTATCGAATTTTGGAACAAATTTGGTCTGACTTCTGTTTTTAGTCAAGCTTTCGATAAAAATATCAAAGGTAATATGTATATTTCAGCTGTCAACCATCCTCCTGTCCAACCTCCCTCTGCAAATGAGGTCCGTTATTTACACCCGCGTAACATATTACTCCCTGATCAAGAACTGAATTTACAGAGAGTAATTAACGAGTTTGAAGATATTTCATCCGATTCTGTCGGTCTTGGTAAGACGACTTGGCTCTCCCACAAGATAAATACGATAGGACAACCAATCAGACAGAGATATTATCCTCTTTCACCTGTCAAGTTAAACATTTTAAACGCAGAGATTGATAAGATGCTTGAGATTGGAGTTATTCGTCCATCTCGTTCACCATGGGCTAGTCCTGTTGTAATGGTCACAAAGAAAGACGGATCTGTTCGTTTCTGTGTTGATAGTAGGAAACTTAATAGCGTTACCATCAGAGATTCCTATCCCCTCCCTCGTATACAAGATATTCTAGATAACCTTCGCGGAGCCAAATATATAAGTTCACTTGATTTTAGAAGTGCATTTTGGCAGATTCCTCTTGCTGATAAAGATAGCTGCGAGAAAACGGGTTTCATTGTTCCTCAGCGTGGTTTATTTGAGTTCGTCAGGATGCCGTTTGGTCTTACTAATGCTGCTTCAGAGATGCAACGTCTTACCGATATGATTGTTAATTTTGAATATACCTCGACCAGTGATGATTGTGTTTTTGGTTACGTCGATGATTTAATTCTAATTTCGAAAGACTTTAATAGTCATCTCGCTCTCCTTAGAAAGATACGAAATCGACTCAAGGAGGCTGGTCTCTCCATCAACCTCAAGAAATGCGAATTCTGTAAAAGCGAATTGAAGTATTTGGGATACATCTTAAATGAAAAAGGTCTGCAGACCGATCCTGGTAAACTTGAATCTATCAGGGATTATCCGACTCCTACCACCGCTAAGTCTTTACGTGGTTTCATTGGTATGTGTTCATACTATAGGCGTTTTGTGAATGGTTTTTCTTCTATAATTGCCCCTCTTACCGCTCTCTTGGGAAAAAGAAAAGGTCGCGATCGAATCAACTGGGATGATTCCGCCGAACAGGCTTTTATTAAGCTAAAAGAAGCATTAATTAACACACCTGTGATGGCATGCCCAGATTTTTCCAAGCCATTCATTTTACAGTGCGATGCGTCTTCTGTTGGACTCGGTTCGGTACTGTCACAAAAAATCGATAATGTAGAACATCCCGTTGCCTATTATTCCCGACTATTCTCCAAAGCAGAACGTAATTATAGTACTACCGAACGCGAACTTTTAGCTGTTTTAGATTCAATAAAACACTTTCGTTGTTATTTAGACGGCACGAGGTTTACCGTCATAACGGACCACATGGCTTTGAAATGGCTTCTTACTCTTAACAACCCTTCTGGACGTTTAGCTCGATGGGCTACCATTATCTCACAATATACGTTTGATATTGTTCACCGCAAGGGTTCGCAACATGTCGTTCCTGATGCTTTATCTAGGATCTACGCTAGCCCAGTTACATTTGATCAAGGACCTGACCAAACTAATGATCGATGGTATAAAAAGGTATATTTAGGTGCTCGCGATACACCTCAAATGTTTCCTGCATACACTATTCGTAACGGTGTTCTTCTAAGACGCATGCCCATTATTAGTCCTTTGTCTTCTGACCCATGGCGAGTTGTCTTACCGTCTGAAAAGGTTCCACTCGCGATTCAGGAAGTTCATAACGATTTTCCTTCTATACATCCTGGTGTCATGAAATCTTACCTTAAAATCAAAGAACTATTTTACTGGCCGAACATGTTTCGGGATGTTTCCGAAAAGTTAAGACAATGTGAATTGTGTAAAGCCTACAAAATCGCTAACAGCCAACCACGTGGTCAGATGTGCTATCCAAAAGACGTTACGTTACCTCTACAACTTATTTCTATAGACGTCATTGGTCCATTGCCTATCGCTTATTACGGTAATAGGTATATTTTATCTATGGTTGATGTGTTCTCTAAGTATGTCTGGCTTGTTCCCTTAAAAAAGGTAGATGCCAGTTCTATAACTAAAGCCCTTGAATCTGAAATATTTTTCAATTTTGGAGTTCCACGGGCTATTCTCTGCGATAACGCTACAGTTTTTCGTAGTAATCAATTTTTAAACTTTCTCAGATCCTTTCACATAGATTCTCCAATATATACGCCCTATTATACTCCACAGGCCAACACTGTTGAGCGATATAACCAAAGTGTCGTTACGTGTTTGAGCATATTAGTCGGAGAAAACCAAAGAAGTTGGTCAAAATTGTTACCTAAGGTCAAACTATATCTCAATTCATGTATTAACTTAGCCACTGGTTTTACACCAAACTTTCTAATGTTTGGTAGGGAAATTTTTATAGATTCTACTCATGCTAATAGGCAGACTCGAGGCATCAATTTAGCCGAAAGTCGGTCTCAACATGCGTCTAATCTTTCTTCCCTTGCTGAGATTTATGCGAAGGTTGCCGATAACCTTTCTATGGCTTTCCTCCGAAATTCTCAGACATACAATAAAAACCGTTCGGCTATCACTCTCAACGTTGGTGACATTGTATGGAGGCGAAACTTTTCCAGATCGTCTGGTATGGATTACTTTTCCGGTAAACTTGCTCCACGTTTTGTTAAATGTCGTGTTGTAAGGGTCATTTCCAGAACCACGTATGTCTTGCATGATTGTGATTCGGTACATTCCGGACGATATCACATCAAGGACATTCTTAAATGAATTCCCCACATGATTTTTATCTTTGACTCAAGTCCTATCTTTTATTTCCAGTCTTTTTTGTCTGAAGCCGTATCTTCTACTGGAGTTATCACTTCTACTTGAGTTGTGACTTTGACTTAAGTCGTTACTTTTAACTTAAGGCTAAAAATAGACAGCGACATCTAGTTGTTAAAATAAACTTTTTGTTGACAACTTCTTGTTTACTGCCACTATTTTGACCACGCCCACTTAAGGCGTTACTTTTAGTGTTTAGTGTTGGGACACTGTCGATAGATTTTTGTCGATGATTTGAATTTCTATAACAAAGTGTTTAGTGTTGGGACAATGTCGATATTTTTTTTGTCGATAATTTTAAATTGCTTAACGAAATGTTTTCTTACTAAACCTTTCATCTTTTATCATCAAAACTTATCATACACTCTTTATCATCCTGTTATTTTCTTATTTCGTCTGAAGAAGTTTTTTTCATAATTTATTATTAGTTCTTTGACTGATGTTGTTAATTTGTGTTTGGTAGATATTATGACTGAGGTCGTATTTTATTCTTTGTTTTTGAATTTATCTAAGGGATACTACGATTTAATTAGGCTAGTTAGGTACTTCTAGATTAATTTATATCCTTAAGTTCCTAAGTCGTTAGTTTTTAGGTTATTCATAGGTTTAGAGGACACGTCAGGAGTTCGCACTGGTAACGTTTAGATTGGAGGCGCTTCAAATTTATTCTTTATCTGCTGCACTTCGATGCTGCTTATTAGGTTTATGTAACTTATCTACTAGACATATTTAATTCCTTATTTTTTTTTTCTTTTTCTTTTCTTCCCTATTTCACATACTTCGTAAACATTCTTCTATGGTATTGTCACTCTTATAGTGATATTCCTATTTTTTTCATAATAACAATCCTTTGGTGTTGTTCCTAATTTTAGTGATGCGACTCATTTTGAGTTGTTGTTCCTTTACCGACATATTTTTTTTTTTTGCTGGAATGGGTGTGATGCAGTATAATTCCTGCAAGTAGATACTTTTTGTTGTCATTTCGATTAAATTCTTTTTACGAGTCATTCGGTCAGCTTTTTTACTTTTTCGTTTTTTTTGAAATATTCAAAAAATTGACAATTGTTCTGTACATTGTCAAGAAGAAAAAAATGCAACGCATTCTGTCGTTGGAATTCCTATTGTGTGGATATTTTATTCAATAATATTTAATCTTTCTTCGAAAGTTAGTTTCAAATTTTAACCACCACTATATGTGAGTAGTCAGCGGATACGTTCCCTGGAATTTCTCGTCATTTTTTTTCTTTGGTGAGTAATCCCTTTATAGGTTCCGTATTCTTGTTACTTGTGCCTTCTTCTTTAATCTAAGAAGATTTCCTTTTTCTTAGATTGTTTGAAAGGCCACCTTTTTTTGGCCTTACCCTGCCATTTATTGTTCGCCTGGCTTCTTCCTTCGTCTGCCGGCCGCAGAAGTCCGAGCGAGCTTGCGGAGAGAAGCGCAGGATCGTTGCCGAGCAAGGTCGACGACACAGGTGCCTAACGGACACATCAGGTGCTAAATAAGACATTTGTGTGGCGCAATAACGCCCAACCATCATATAATAGAAGTGTTCTGTGTTATACCGTCGTGTGACATTTTAATTTTAAGTTGCTTTCCTAAATTCTTAATATCAGATCTTAATCTCTTTAAAATTTATATTAACGAAATTATGTAAAGAAAAACCTTAATTTTGAGCTTATTTGTGTTAAATAATTTATAGAGCGGCACGAATTTCATACGATTGCAATCGAATTTAAATTCGTCTATATACTTAAATTCCTAAAATTTGGAAACATCCATAAGTTTTTTCTCCAAAAATCTTCTTGTGATATATTTTTTTTGGTAGCCTTATACAATTTCCAACGACTAAATATTTTAATTTTTTGCCATTATTTCTTAATTATTTCGGTTGTTCTTTTTATTAATAAATTTTACGTGTACCAGCTGCGTGAGTTTGATTTTTTAGCTAGCTCACGTCGGGGTTCGAGTCCCCGGCGTGTTAGCAGCCTGCTCTACGCTGCAGTAGGTACTAATTTTTTGAAAAAAAAGCATTAAAATCGCAAAGTAAGGATAAAAACATTAAAAATTCTGTGTGATGGATGTAACACGTAACACAACTTATACAGTATCTTGAAAGTTTCCCAAAATCTGTTTTCGTTACCCCTGGGAAACCGTAACTTTGGGAATCCCTGCTCTAGTGTATAATACTCTCCTTAACATTTCAGTTGGACGACGACGTATATAGCGCAGATGAACCTTATGCTAAGCCCTCGCATAAGCAACACTTCGTTAGCCTGGATTAGATATAAATCGGTAAATATTTTAATTTCTAAACTAATATTATATTATATATAAGATTTGATTTTTTAATGCTTGTTTTTATGTTTATTTGTTACGCTTTCACGGTAAAACGGCTGAACGGATTTGGATGAAAGGAGAATGGGCAAGTAGGTCTACCTATTCAACACCAACAAGCCATATATCAATGAAAAGGGATTTTTTTATAGTTTACTTCTTCGTATGACCACAAATGTCTCTTGGTTCTTTGTGTAAATGTCAAAAATAATAGTAATGTAGGGCTTCCCCTCCCTTTGACTTATAACAGACTTTACATCTACTATATTACAGTTCGACAGGGTTTTGCAGGGGAGCGGGGTAGGATTAAGTTCCGACGCAAGCGCAGCCCATATACCTGCTCGCTGTCGCCCGCGCCGTTTCGCCATCGCACTTACTTGCACCTCGCTGTTGATATTCGCTTGTCGTTGTGTTTACGTTACGTTTTGTTAATCCTTATTATCTTTGCTTGTTTACCGGACTGTTGAATATTGCCATTGTTTTGAACTGTGTGTGTTTCTTGGAATCCGATAATCTTTATATAATTGAAGGAAATAGACGTGAGTTGTGTGTTGTTTGTGACCCGCTCTGTTTTGCGACAGCAGCGACGTCATTTAATAACGCATAAACTAATTAGTTTTTTGACTGTTGGTTTATTACAGATAAATATATCCACTTGACCGAAATCTATGTTATAAGTTCGAGCAATATGGGTCAATACACAATTTTTGGCGTAACTAGTCGAGTGCCGAAACACGTGTGCTAAGTGGTGCTATAGGACTTGTTCGGGTGGGCATGATTCGGCACAGCCGCAAAATCTAGTATATATTTTGCCGTCTAAATTACATGTCTGCATGGAGTCCAACCGAAAAAAATTTTTTTTCGTTAGAACTCAGAAACGAAATTCGGCCTGATTTGCATTTTCAGCTGAAACCGAAAAAAAAATTTTTTTTGTTTGGCGATAGGTTTTTCTTTGGTAAAAGTAACAAAATGCAATATTTATCAATACCATACGAAACTTTATACTTTTGTCCAAGAAATAATAATTAATAACTAGTGACCTGCCCCGGCTTCGCAAGGGAAGTAGAGCATAATATGCTTACTTTTTTTTCAGACGTAATGTCGTATCATCCTGTTGTTGCGTCGAGAATGCGGGTTAAACTAAAATATAGGTAACTGATATTCATCCTATTTGGAGTATTTTATTTCTAATCCTGCAAGATGATGATTAGAAGGTTTTTTATGACATAGCGGCGACACGTGCACTGTCGCGATTATTAAACTTTAAAACTATTTGACCAAATTTACGTAATGAAACGGACAAACTTTTGTCAATAACGGCGTTCGCCTTAATGTAGACATGCTATCGCGGACTTTATTAAGACCTATTTATGAGTAACCATCCCACCACTATACGTTATTTATGCGTACATCTAACGGTTTTTGCAACGCACGCCGAGATAGCTCTCAATCGGCAGGATTTCTTCCGACTTCTTCAACTATCATTGTCATATTTCAGCCAATTTACATAAAACTTTAATGAATTATGCACCTAAACCTTCCTCATGAATCACTCCGTCCATTGCTGAAAACCGTATGAAAATCCGTTCGGTAGTTTTTGAGTTTATCGCGTACAGGCAGACGACGCGGCGGGGGACTTTGTTTTACTGACCGAGCGAGCGCGAAGCACGAGCGAAGCGTCTCCATTTCAGCTTCGGCAAAAATGCTTTCGTATGTCCGGATGTCTGTTCTCCTCTACAGGTCGCATTTCTCAACCGATTCTCGTGAAATTTTGTGAGTAGGTTCGATAATTATATGGTTTTTTTTGTCGTGTCAGTATTACGAAATTTTTCGAAATGGACGTGTGGTTGTTTTGTATTTTTATTATTTCCTTTATTTTATTATGTACATATAAATTATATTTTTAAATATTAAAATATAAAAAAATATAAAAACATTTAAAAATATAAAAAATAGTGGCCCACCGGTATCGGGAACAGGGTCCAAGCTACCGGCGCACGGTGGATCGAAAATCGGCTGTAGAAGACATAGGATCTCGATGTCTTAAATGTTATTTTTTTTGCTGGAAATGACTTCTGCCGCTCATTACTGTTCTATAAAATGTCATATGAAGTAATTGTGTGCACAAATGGAAGAGTTATAATTTTTATAAGAAAAAAATGTATGGAGCTGACATGAAAAATGAGGATATCTCTGGAATCGCTAGGATGGCCGTTATATCCTTGCACACTGTTATAGTACTATTTATTTGTGAATTTTTGACATACTTAATGTTGCGGCATCTCTTGCGATTTTTTTTAAAAAAATCGTCAAAATTAAATAATAAAAAATGTTTATGATATGTACATTTTAATGCTTAAATATGGCTATACCAAGTGTAACTTACAATATTTTTTATGCTTAGACCAAAACATTCTAAGAAATCACAAAGTCGTATTACCTACTTGTTTGAAATGACATGGTAATTATGAATTACATAATATGTAATCTTGTCTAACGCCTCAAGTCCACATTAGGTAATGATTAATAAAACTTAATACCTATATACCTGTTAAAAGGATATGTACCATAATGAGGGTAATTAGATAAACGGTAATCATTAGTCAATAACAATAAATGGTAAACTATTGTATGATTAAAAATAAAAGCAAATTATTAATAAAAAAAAATTTACTTAACCTAACCTAACATAAACAATAAAAGTTAACTTATTTTATACTTCGTCACCATCAGAATCCACTTCAGAATCAGGCTCTACAATAGATATAACTTCTAAGAACTCTGTCGGAGCTTCCTGATCCTGAAGTTTCAGTAGTTCTACTGTTTCCTTAAAGTATGTCTGCCTCTTGTGGGCATTTAATTTTGGTCTTGTGGAAGAAATTAGAGGATCAGAAGAGACGATAAGCATATTGAGGATATCCTCGTTTGATGCTTGTCTACTCTTTTTCCTAGAATGGAGTTCTCTGAACCTCCTAAAGTCTTTGTTTCGGGCCTCTGAAGCTTCTTCCGAAAGACTTCCAATTGGTACAATAGCATTTTCTGCAATTATGTCCCCTCCGTGAATCAACAATTTGTGGACCAATCGTACAGTTCCACGAAAAATATTTCAGCGGTTGTTCTAGCGTATTCTTTAAATTTCGGCACGTCTACAATCTCTCCAGATGTGATAGCTTGCAGAATCACAGCAAATCTGCGTATTAGGTCTTCATCTAATTCAGTGATCGCTGCAGTTTTATCAGGAAATTCAAAAAACCGCCTTGCTGTGTTCCCGTCGTTAGTTGTGCCTGATCCTTGCTTAACGATGGTTGGATGGAGAAAAGCAAGAAAACAAAGCAAGAAAAGAAAGAAAGATAAAAAAGCAAGAAAAGAAAGAAAGAAAAGCAAGAAAACAAAGCAAGAAAAGAAAGCAAGAAAAGAAAGAAAGAAGGAAAGAAAGAAAGAAAGAAAAGAAAGCAAGAAAAGAAAGCTAGAAAAGGAAGCAAGAAAAGAAAGCAAGAAAAGAAAGCAAGAAAAGAAAGAAATAAAAAGCAAGAAAAGAAAGCAAGAAAAGAAAGAAATAAAAAGCAAGAAAAGAAAGAAAGAAAGAAAGGCAAGCAAGAAAAGAAAGAAAGAAAAGAAAGCAAGAAAAGAAAGCAAGAAAAGAAAGAAAAGAAAGCAAGAAAAGAAAGAAAACAAAGCAAGAAAAGAAAGCAAGAAAAGAAAGAAATAAAAAGCAAGAAAAGAAAGCAAGAAAAGAAAGCAAGAAAGGAAAGCAAGAAAAGAAAGCAAGAATAGAAAGCAAGAAAAGAAAGCAAGAAAAGAAAGCAAGAAAAGAAAGCAAGAAAAGGAAGCAAGAAAAGAAAGCAAGAAAAGAAAGCAAGAAAAGAAAGAAAGAAATGAAAGCAAGAAAAGAAAGAAAAGAAAGCAAGAAAAGAAAGAAAACAAAGCAAGAAAAGAAAGCAAGAAAAGAAAGAAATAAAAAGCAAGAAAAGAAAGCAAGAAAAGAAAGCAAGAAAAGAAAGCAAGAAAAGGAAGCAAGAAAAGAAAGAAAGAAAGAAAAGAAAGCAAGAAAAGAAAGAAATAAAAAGCAAGAAAAGAAAGCAAGAATAGAAAGAAAGAAAGGAAAGCAAGAAAAGAAAGAAAGATAAGAAAGAAATAAAAAGCAAGAAAAGAAAGCAAGAAAAGAAAGAAAGAAAGGAAAGCAAGAAAAGAAAGAAAGATAAGAAAGAAATAAAAAGCAAGAAAAGAAAGAAAGAAAGAAAGGAAAGCAAGAAAAGAAAGAAAGATAAGAAAGGAAAGCAAGAAAAGAAAGAAAGATAAGAAAGAAAGAAAGAAAGAAAAGAAAGAAAGAAAAGAAAGCAAGAAAAGAAAGAAATAAAAAGCAAGAAAAGAAAGTGAGAAAAGAAAGAAAGAAAGAAAAGAAAGCAAGAAAGATAAGAAAGCAAGAAAAGAAAGAAAGAAAAAGCAAGAAAAGAAAGCAAGAAAAGAAAGAAAGAAAATTTGTTTTCTTTGACGTTATGATTTATATTTTCGACAATAGGATTTATATATATATATATTTTTAATTTAACTGTTAATATTTTGACATTATAAATTCATACGATAAACTTAATACGAAATTTCATAACTTTATATAATATTCTTATAATGTACCTAGTTCTGATTTGCATGTACCTACCTAGCTTATAATTTTAATATTTCTACACCAGCGGAGTAATTACGTAACACACTAACAGTAGGAATGGGTTTCATTTTGACAGTTCAACAACATTCATTACGTTATTTACGTTGTTAAACCGTAAATTTTTTTGAACACATGAGGCAATGGCAATAGGCTTTAAAATGTTTCAGATTGTGATAGATAGTGTGTAACGTAATTAGGGTGCAGGAATGGCAGTATGTGTGAAACAATGTTTAATTAAGATCTCAATGCACCATATAATGAGTTTTTTTCGTGAATGCAATAACTCTTGATGACCTTCTCTTGCAGACCACTTTTTGAAGTCGAGACGATACGCTATGTGTAGAAGACATTCCATCACATTAATGCGGGCATGAAGTGATGATAATCCGAACTCATACACACCAGAAGAAATGGTTTTTGACGCAATGACATCTAACTTATTCATTTCTGTAGGCTTAGCCAAACACAGGTAGCAGGCCCCATTTGACTTAGCTTCAGACAGATATGTACAAATTTTGCCGTCAATCATCGTCATCATTAATTTGTGACTAATTTCATGTCCTTGACATTTTGAGGGGACGAGAGCTTCAATTTCGTTATTCATTGCAGTTTTTTCATTTATAACAACGTCTTTGGTTTCTTTCACAAAACTAAACTGGACTGGACGGCAATACCTAGGTGAGCAGGGTTTTGGATTCACCCATACGGTATCACCGTCAGCTGTCAACTTTAATGGAACCAAAGAGGTCATAAATATGCTGGAATCATCTCGACCACTCTCTATGTTTTACTTATATCTACTTTGGTTAGATGCACCGTCAAATCCCCACTTTGATATTAATATCAATTGTTTATCTTGTATCGCATCAGGACTACGAATAGTTTCAAAAATTCTGTTCACTGTTAAATCTAGTAACGCTTGTAGTGCAATCTTAGCAGATGAATCCGTTACAGTCACAAATGTCTTCGGAGGGTAGCACTGTAGCTTAGCTTTTTGCACTTTATAGTAAGACGGATATATCTCCTTTGAACCTTCTCGAATAGTCGTTTCCCTTAATGTGATATATTGCCATTTCGATAGTTTTAATGAAAGTAGCAAACCCAGTGCTTTTTCTGGTGAAAATATTGTTGAAGGAGCTGGTTTGTTCAACATTTCCTTGATTTTTTCTGCTGCTTCTGGATTTTGGAGCATATGTTCAATAACAGATGCAATATCCTCACGACCATCTCCTTTCAAAAGTGCTGCAGCTGAATAAGCTACTTCATTAGGGTCATCGCCTATATGTTCATCAGATCGTCTCTTCTTCTGCTTGTTACTTAGATCTTCAAACGGCTTTCGAGATCTTTTTGTCATCATTGAAGTAGATTTCATTGTTGAAGTTGATGGTACAGGTTAAGGTACAGGTTCAGTAGAAATATTTTCACTTGTTGATTCTTGAATGAGCAAATTGGTTTGCACGCAGTTTGGCCAGTCAATATTTGCCTCAAGCCAATTACTGTAATCACGTCTAAAAACTTCACTTTTCCTGTGGGATCGTAACCATCTCTTTTGAACTGCCCGTGTAAATCTTCGACAAAATTCTTTCACGGTAACACTGAACTGGATGAAGACATCTGAAAGGCAAGACACGACAAGTGTGTTGAACAATAGTTCATGATCGAATGACGAAGCATCCTGATTGCTCAGAATAACAAACAAATCCAAATTTGTAATAATGCTTTCCATTATTCACGATCACTGAGTAAAAAGACACGGTAGGATAGATGTTAGTATTAGAAATGCTCTAAATGAACTGAAGTTGTGAATCCAATGTTTGACTATTTATTGTTATTGACTAATGATGGTATCACATTTATCTAATTACTTTCATTAAGTTAATCCTGTACTAATTGCTAAATTAGCGAGTACCCCAAATTATTTTGGTACGTATCCTTTTAACTAGGTATATAGGTATTAAGTTTTATTAATCATTAGCTAATGTGGACTTGAGGCATTAGACAAGATTACGTATTACGTAATTCATAATTACCATGTCATTTCAAATGAAAATCACAAAGTAGGCAATACGACTTTGTGATTTCTTAGAATGTTTTGATCTAAGCATAAAAAATATTGTAAATTACACTTGGTATAGCTATATTTAAGCATTAAAATGTATCATATACTTACTTTTTTTTTTTAATTTAGAAGATTTAAAAAAAAATCGCAAGTGATGCCGCGATATTAAGTATGTCAAAAATTCACAAATAAATAGTACTATAACAGTGTGCAAGGATATAACGGCCAACTTTGCGATTCCAGAGATATCCTCATTTTTCATGTCAGCTCCATACATTTTTTTCTTATAAAAATTATAACTCTTCCGTTTGTGCACACAATTACTTCATATGACATTTTATAGAATAGTAATGATCAGCAGAAGTCATTTCCAGCAAAAAAAATAACACTTAAGAAATCGAGATCCTATGTCTTCTACAGCCGATTTTCGATCCACCGTGCGGCGGTCAGGGCTCCAGAGAGAGGAACCTCCTAACAATGCGGGCCGTGTCTAGAAGTACCGCCTTCTGAATCAAACCCTTGATCCAGCCGCCCAACGAGAGCCTCCTCAGGTGTTGGTCGAGGCTCTTGGCTATTAAGCCATTGACTGTCACGACTATCGGTACAATGATCGCTGAGTCCACATCCCACATGTCGACAACCTCGCGAGCCAAGTCAAGATACTTGATTTGTTTATCTTTCTCGGCTTTCACGAGGTTCCCGTCATGCGGGACCATTATGTCAACAATCATTGCGCGCCGCTCTAATCGATCCACCACCACTATATCAGGCTTATTGGCAACAATAGTCCTGTCAGTAATGATGGATCGGTCCCAGTACAATGTGATATTTCCATTTTCGAGAACTGGGTCGGGCACATACCTGTAGTACGGCACTTCCGATTCTACAAGGGTGTATTTGAGAGCAAGTTGCTGATGGATAATCCTGGCTACAAGGTTGTGTCTATGCAAGTATTCTTCGTTAGCTAGACTAGAACATCCGGAGATAATGTGTCTGATTGATTCACCCGGACGGTGGCATGCCCGACAAATGTCAACCGTGCCGTCTTTCACAATAAATCTCCGGTAGTTGTTTGTCATCATAACTTCGTCCATAATTGCACAGACAAAACCTTCGGTTTCTCCAAAGAGATCACCGAAACGCAGCCAGGCTGCGGACGCTAGTTGATCTACATCAGGTCCATGTAGGGCTTGAAAAAAGCGTCCAAGAAGCTCCTTACTCTGCCATACTTCCAAGCGATCATTAGTGTCAAGTACTACTGGCTTGCGCCAGTTCTCTTTAGCCAAGGAGAGCGGGGTGAGGCCCTTGTCCACTTTGACCAAATCTCGATGCATCTCCACATTAACCTCTAAGAAATATTCCCTGAGACTGCATATCTCGCGATTGTGGAGGGTCTTAGCATTTAAAAAGCCTCGACCTCCACATTTTCGCGGGATATACAGCCTCATTACCGATGAACGTGGGTGATGCATTCGATTTGCAGTCAGCAGTGTACGGACCTTCCTATCCAGGGCGTCGAGTTCGGTCTGAGTCCATTTGAGTATGCCAAAAGAGTACATCAAAACCGGCATGACCCAACCGTTAAAGGCGCGTACCTTGTTTCCGCCTGATAGAAGACTATTAAATACTTTTTTCAGGCGGCCAAAGAAGCGTTCCTTTAACGATTGCTTCATGTCAGTACCATTGATGCCCAATGCTTCCGACATACCCAAATACTTATAGGTTTCGGATGCAGAGAGGGTTCTAAAGTTTATGGAATCCGAGAGTTGGGTTCCGACGGATTCCACAATCTCCCCTCGCTTTACATGCATGACCGCACATTTGTCCACACCAAATTCCATTCTGATGGCACTACTGAAAATTTCAGTTACTTTCAGTAGCTCCATCAGTTGCAAATTGTTGGGGGCAAAGAGTTTTAGGTCATCCATGTAAAGGAGGTGAGATATAACCTGACCACCTCTCCTCAGCCGATAGCCTAGACCTGAATCTTCCAGCAGTGTGCTTAGAGGATTCAAGGCTAAGCAAAACCAAAGCGGACTCAAACTATCAACCTGAAATATGCCTCGCTCGATCCTTATCGGTTCGCTATTCCTCTGGACATTTCGACATCCTGGATAGTGAAGGACCGTTCTCCATTGCCCCATACATGACATCAGGAAGGTGCGCAGAGTTGCATCTACTTTATACAACTCCAGCACCCTCATAAGCCATGTATGTGGCACCGAGTCATAGGCCTTCTTGTAATCTATCCAACATGTCGACAGATCCTTTCGGGAACGACGAACTTGTTGGCTAATGGCCATATCAATGAGGAGTAGCTCCTTAGTACCACGGGACCCGTTCCTACATCCATTTTGAGAAGGAGACATGATAGAGTTGGTGTCTATATGTTTGTTAATTTTAGCTCTCAAAATGGATGTAAAAACTTTATAGACCGTCGGTAAACACGTGATCGGTCTATAATTTTTGGGTTCCGCAGTGCTACCTGATTTATGGAGCAGGTGGGTAACTCCTGTTGTTAGGAACTGGGGTAGCGAACCAGACTCCATAGCAATCTGGTACTGAGCCGCCAAGCGAGCGTGCGACCTTACGAACCATTTAATCCAAAAGTTTTGCAGTCCGTCCGGCCCTGGAGACTTCCAGTTAGGCAGCGGACGGACTGCACGAGTTACATCTTGGGGGCAGATGGTAATAGCCCCCATTTCTGGTATTGGATCGCAGGCTCGCTCGACTTTCCGAGCCCAATCGCCTTCGGTGTGACTGACAGGCACCGACCAGATATTGCGCCAGAAAGAACACATGACATCATCATCTGTATTATTATTATTATTACAGGCAGCCACTCCATGTAAAATACTGGTATTCAACTGCAGCCGATCCCAACATAGTTGGGGAAAGAATAGGCAGATAATGACTTTTATAAAAGGAGGATGATCGAACCTTGCTTTAATTTCACTTTGCAGCCTCAGGCCGTTAAAGAAATAATAACTTTGATATGTTTCAGGGTCACGACGCAGCTTTCTTGACCGCAGCCTCAATTAATGATTTGGAAACAACCACGGAAGCAATGTTCAAGAAAAAGGTTGCCCGTTTTCCGTTTTCTTGAACATTGCTTCCGTGGTTGTATAACCATGCTCGCAGCTGACCCCGATCTTTTAAGAGCTAGAGATGCCCTGACTGAAAATTACCAAGGCATTGGTCCCATTACTGGAGATGACATGGCTGGAATTGACGGCGGCGATGCTGGTTCCATAGACGGAAACGAACCTGGCACTGGTTCCAAGGCTGGAAATGACATCATTCATGGACGCAAGTGACCCCTACCCTTATCCCAAGGATGGAAGTGACTCCGGCACTGTTCCCAAGGATGGAAGTGACCCCGGCACTGGTCCCAAGGACGGAAGTGACCCCGACCCTGGTACATTATTCATGGATTAAAGTGATAATATTTTTACACAATATTTTTTATTTTTTATTACGAAAATGTATATTACTTAATTTATGCCTTGGAACAACGGCACAAATCATCAGCATCGCCAGGTTGTAATAAAACTCATGTTGCGGTGGGGATCTGCGCAAATTTTTCAAATGTCCACTTGTACCGACATGATCTTTTCCGTGTAATTTACGCAAACAATGCAGGATAATGTTCGAAATGGATGACTGTAAAATCCTTTTGGAGAGTATTGAAGTGTAATGTCAATGAGACATACCAATATTTTCGTAATCGTAGGTCATTGATTGATTGCGAAGGTTATCTATCATTTATCTGTACCTTGCAGGAAGTTCTAATATTTATAATACTTAATGAATTCCTTGTTAAAAACAGGGCCCCAATCATATCACTTAAATGCGGACCTGGAAACCTCTGTTTATAATATAGACTAGGTTTATTTAATAAATATGTATTCTTTAACTGGCAATTTTTTTTTGTCCCGTAGGAGAAGGAACCCGTCGTAACATTTTTTTGGTTCCCAGATTCAGAACACTAGTAAAATACTATTATATCACGCACACATATAACATATATATAATATATATGCTACTAATATGGTAAATGTGAAAGTTTATGAGGATGGATGGATGGATATTTGTTACTCTTTCACGCAAAAACTACTGATCGGATTTGGATAAAAATTGGCACACAGGTAGACCATGACCTGGGTAAATACATAGGCTATTTTTAATCCTGGAACGCAGGCAAAGTCGCGGGCAACAGCTAGTATTATTATAAAGAGATAAAATTTGCGATTTTGTATGAAGACTACTGATCAGATTCTGAAAATTCTTTCACTAATGGCAAGTTACAGTATTGCCGAGTGTATTGCCGCGAATTAATGCTGGTGAAATGTCGTGTCATAACATACAATATATCATCATATATTTTATGTTATAACACGATATTTCACCAGGATTAATTCGCGGGCAGAAACTAATATGACAGGGTTGCAGAGATGTCGACACGCAACCTGTTAACATGGATTCAGTACCGGATTCTGAACTGCCACCCTGTATACGAACTCACTTCTTTTCCCATGGGGGTCAGCAGAAACTAAAGACCGCCACCTGCTACGATCCTTACATACCTACTCCTTTGGCTTCGTTTACGTTCATACATCTGATTATACACATACTATTACTTCCGATAAAAATTGTAGCTTATCTGAGTTAACTGACACAAAAGGTATCGAAATTTCTGTAATGATCTCCTTAAAAAAATTAAAAGCAACTACGACAAAGTGGCATTGGAAAAGGCTGGAACAAATAGTAAAAAGATCTGGAAATATATTAAAGACGCAACGTATACCACGAAACAATATGAGTCATCTTCAGGTTTATTACAAGCACACTCGTCACCGCTGGAATCCGCTAACATAGCAAATAATTTCTTTGTTAATGTTGGAAAGTGTCTCGCAGAAAAAAATCTGGGTCAATCCCAAAACCCAACGAGCACTCCTTTAACATGCAGCACTGCTTTGACATCCTTTACGCTGCTAGATACTGACGAGACTGAGGTAGAAAGTATAATTATGACTTTGAAAGAAGACTGTGCAGTTGGCTGGGATAACATATCGAATAAAATTATAAAAAAATTCAAGGACATTTTGGTACGACCACTGACTTATATTTTCCGCATTTGTTTATCTTCAGGTCATTTTCCTAAGTGTCTCAAAAAAGCTATAATTGTCCCTGTCTATAAATCAGGCAACAAAGACCAAGTGACAAATTATAGACCTATTTCTTTACTGCCTTCTATGTCAAAAATATTGGAAAAAATTATAAACAAAAGGTTGTTGAAATATTTGGAAGATAAATCAATTCTGTCTGAACGGCAGTTTGGATTTAGGCCTAAAGTTTCAACTGCCGATGCGGTACACCATCTGACTGACTATCTAGCGCAAGAACTTGACAAGGGTAACCACACAGTAGGAATTTTCCTGGACCTCGCCAAAGCTTTTGACACAGTTTCCATTCCAATTCTGTTGCGCAAGCTTGAGATCATGGGTGTAAGAGGCACCCAGCTGAAAATGTTCAAAAGTTATTTAGAAGATCGTTCCCAGTGCGTAAAGATTGGCGATGTTCTCAGCGCTGTTCAAAAAAACACATTTTATGGTGTTCCTCAAGGAAGTATTTTAGGGCCCACCCTTTTTTTGATCTACATAAATGACCTTTGCAATCTTAAGCTAGAGCATGGCACTATCATAACGTACGCTGACGACACTGCTCTACTTTTTTCGGCTGACTCAGAAAATGAAGTCTACAATCTTGCGCAACACGGATTCAATATTGTAAATAAATGGCTTCAAAATAACTCACTAACTCTAAACGCAGAGAAGACACATTACATTAAGTTTTCGATGCGCAAGCAAATATCAAAGAACCCTTTAGCTTTGCATGCTCATTGTTGCCTAGTCCCTGCAAATAGCCAGTGTAAGTGTCCCAATATTAAAAAGACAGATAAAATAAAATACCTAGGTATAATAATAGATGAAACCCTTTCCTTCAAACCACATATGGAAGCTCTAAATAATAGAATTCGTAAGCTGATATACGTATTCAAAAAGCTACGATTTATTGTAAATCCAAAAATAATTAGGCAAGTATACTTTGCCCTTTGTCAGTCAATTTTGACTTACTGTATTACTTCATGGGGTGGGGCAAGTAAAACTTTGTTATTGCCCATTGAAAGAGCTCAAAGAGCTATTCTTAAGGTGGCTACTTGCCGCCCTTTCCTATTCCCCACTAACCTCCTGTATAAATCTTGTGAAGTACTAACAGTTCGACAGTTATTTATAATGAGCACTGTACTAAAACAACACACAGCACTTCCATACAGCACTGAATTTACTAAAAGGAGACGGAAAGATATAGTTTGCCCTCAAAAAAGTACAAAACATGCTTTCACGGCCAAATTTTATATGTACCTCGGACCGCTACTCTATAACAGGCTAAATGAAAAAGGAAACGTCTACTCTTTAAATTATAATAACTGCAAGAAAATCCTTAAGGAAACTCTTCAAACAATGTCCTATGAAGATACAGAGAAGTTATTACTAGTGCTAAAGTAAATATTGTTTGTATTATTGTTATTTTTTTAATTAGTTAGTTAAGATACTATAATTTTATATACCTTTTACATTTATTTACCAATAAGACTAATATGATATGTGATTATTTAATCAATTAATGTTACCTACAATCGCCTGAAACACAGGATTACCTAGTTCAGGCACAAATTATGGATGAACTTGACATAAATTTAAGAAAAACTGTATTTAACCTTATACCTTATATTTTTGAATATAATTTTTATTTTATTATTTTATAACTACATTTTTATCTACTGTAACTGCTCAGCTCCCTTCCACGTTACACATCACACTATACTTAAAATTATAAATGCGTGTCTCTTACCTATTCACGCCTAAATCGATATTTATGGAAATTGACAAATACAGACAGACAAAGACAGGTCAGGTAGCCTTTTTTGTTTGGGTGGGAAATCATCATATTATTACGTCTCTCGCTCTGGGCGGAGCGGGAGGGCGTGTCAGACTCTTACTAAAACCCATTGGTGTTCCTTCAGTTGCCTGTGCGCAAGGGCCACGGTAACTCTTTCGAACAAACCGCGACCCCGGCAGGCATCGGCCCTATTGGAACCCGTCAATGGTGCTGATATCTCTATGAGGCGCGCGTGGAACACGACGCGCCGTCGACCTGGGCCTGGTCGTTACCGGACGGCGAGCTGCCCATTGCGCGCCGTCCGCAAGCCCGCGCCTACGGTGGCCAGGAGTCGGCAATCGACTCCCGACGCCCAGGGTGTCTTCTCCTGCGGCGACTAGGGGCGTGAGGGCGCAACGATTGCCTCTCCCTCGCCCACTCCGCCTCCTCCTTCGCGAGCATTACTGCTTCGCAGAAGGAGGTGACGGCTTCCCATTCCCTCTCGCCCCGTACCATCGCCTAAACCAGGGCCGGACGCGAGAGATCGGCGCCGCCGATTGCCGCCACGAGGACACGGCGGTGCTCCGCCCAAGCCGGGCAGACCTCCACTGTATGCTCCACCGTGTCCTCCGGTCGATCCACACAATGATAACACCCGGGCGTTTCCTCCGCCTTATCCGAAACAGGAACCTCCCGAAACAGCCATGTCCGGTGAGGACCTGCGTCAGGCGGAAGGTGAGGACGCCGTGGAGCCTCTCAAGCCACTCCTCAAAGAGGGGACTTACCGCCGCAATGGTGGCGTGCCCTGCGCTGGGTTGCGACAGTCGCACTCTCCATGCCACGAATAGATAGGTAGCATGGGAGTTTGACAAGGAGAAGGACATAGGCCACTTTTCATCTTAGACCGCAGACGAAGTCACGGACAACCGCTTTTATAAATGCGAAGGTAACTCTGTCAGTTACCTTTCACGCCCTAAAGGGTCCCCGAAACGATCAAATGCAATCGTCAATTTTTACGTGATTGGACACATGAATGCGCAAATTAATCGTCTACTAAATGCAATTGAAGCAATTGACAATAAACACTCAAAACATTGACATCTGCAATTGACAATTTCAATTGATCGTTTCGGGGGCCCTTAACGGCTGAACGGATTTCGATGAAATTTGGCACACATCCGGACCATGAGGATTAGGACACTTTATCCCGGTGGTACGTTACTGTGGGATAATTTCCATCATCCACGCGGGCAAAGCCGCGTACAAAAGCTACTACTGTATAAATAAAAATGAAATACTTTTCGTTGGCCCCGGAAAATTTTCATATTCAGGGAAACTAACCGTCCTTTTTTCCTATGAGATATTTTAATTAATTGTTTGAAGGACATGGACAAAAAAGTACCTACTTTCCATGTACACATACATAGTAAATATATTGTACTATATAAATAGAAAAAATTATGAATGCGTAGTTTTTAACCTCTCTGAACTTGTTAGTTTTTTACAAGGTTTTATTTAATTTGTAATGTTTGTATCGGGACATATTTGCAAGCTGAGTTAAAACGATCTATTCCCATCCAATACCAAGAGCTAATACCATTTGGTATTCGTTTATTTCCGAATTTATTTTCTATTCCCAACGAGTACCACATTTTTTTAAATAAAAAATCTATTACTAACGAATACCAAAGCGTGACTTTTTATACACTCAGGTACACAAAGTTTTATTTAAATTGCGTTTTACCGAAATCTAGGGTAATCTAAATATAGGGTTAGGGTTAACAAGCTAGGGCACGCCACAATTGCGGCGGTAAGACCCCTCTTTGAGGAGTGGCTTGAGAGGCGCCACGGCGTCCTCACCTTCCGCCTGACGCAGGTCCTCACCGGACATGGCTGTTTCGGGAGGTTCCTGTTTCGGATAAGGCGGGAGGAAACGCCCGGGTGTTACCATTGTGTGGATCGACCGGAGGACACGGTGGAGCATACGGTGGAGGTCTGCCCGGCTGGGCGGAGCACCGCCGTGTCCTCGTGGCGGCGATCGGCGGCGGCGACCTCTCGCGTCCGGCCCTGGTTCAGGCCATGGTACGGAGCGAGAGGGAATGGGAAGCCGTCACCTCCTTCTGCGAAGCAGTAATGCTCGCGAAGGAGGAGGCGGAGCGCGAAAGGGAGAGGCAATCTCTGCGCCCTCGCGCCCCTAGCCGCCGCAGGAGGAGGAGACACCCTGGGCGTCGGGAGTCGATTGCCGACTCCCGGCCACCGTAGGCGCGGGCTTGCGGACGGCGAGCAATGGGCAGCTCGCCGTCCGGTAAGGACCAGGCCCGGGTCGACGGCGCGTCGTGTTCCACGCGCGCCTCAAAGAGATGTCAGCAAAATTGACGGGGTCCGATAGGACCGATGCCTGCCGGGGCTGCGGATTGTTCGAAAGAGTTACCGTGGCCCTGGCGCACAGGCAACTGAAGGAACACGGGTGGGTTTTAGTCAGTAAGAGTCTGACACGCCCTTCCGCTCCGCCCAGAGCGGGAGACGTCATTTGATGATTTGCCAACCAAAAAAAAAAAAAAAAAGGGTTAACAAGCTGGTCGACGGAGCCCCGCTTTGCGGGGCTCCTATTACTGTCTAAAGGGTTTAAAGGAACCTAACCAACCGAACCTCGGTATGCCACTGACGTCGACCGTCTAGGTTTAGGATTTTCGGGAACATTTATTATGTTTTCGGAAACTTAGTTCGTCACTCAAAGCATTTTAATTTTACTGAACCTGACTGTATCTGATTTCTTCAAACTTGTTTTGGTATTGGTTTTAAAATGTGGTACTCGTTGGGAATAGAAAATAAATTCGGAAATAAACTAATACCAAATGGTATTAGCTCTTGGTATTGGATGGGAATAGACCGTTAAAACCACTTCCTCTTATCCTACGGAGTTGAAAAGACATGGCCAATATATGAATGGACGTTGGCATACTTATCGAATTTAGTGTTCACCAATGATTTTTGGTGTTTTATATTGGTGAACATTGGCACATTAAATTGCTATAAATAAAGAAGTCTAAGAACTTGACATTACAACAGACTAGACGTAAATAGTTTCATTAAATATTTTAATCATATCGCTGGCAATAAGTTTATACCTTATGATTTTGCTATTAAAAAACCTTAAGGCAGTTTAAAATAGCAAACATTTGTGAACTATTAAATGATAAATAATTTTATTTCTGTAAGTAGGTCTATACAAACACTTTTACACGTCAATCATATTTTTTAAACTAGATGAGGTCGGCGTTTCCTATCTGACTACTCTGAGAAGAAAGGCCGAAACCAACTCAGAGGTCACAGTGTCTTTTAAAGTCCAGACATAATCTTGGTCAGGTCATGCGAAAACCATGTAGATTGGTATCTGAAATGGTCTTTTGAGGAAAGAACCACACAGATTGGGTGGACCTGTCCAGTCAGTGCACGTATTTGTCAGTAATCGTGCAGCTCGACTCAGGAAGTTAGGACATAAGGAGCTCAATGATTCGACGAACAATACCAAAGAAAGGACATTCGGGTAGGCCACAAAAATTACTCCAACTGCCAGATCATGATTAAAATTAAATAAGAAAAAAAAATGCTATTACTCACATAGTCCTCCCATTCACAATAATTAAAATAACAACTACAACAATAACTTTACAAGTAAATACTCATGTCATTGTACGGTGTATTACGGTTAACTGATATGATTTTAGTATTACTACATATACATTTAAACAAAGTAATGGCCACCTGAATCAAGGATTTTTAAACTGTATATTGATTAACATTCATTAAACTGGGTAATAGTCTCAAAAATGTGACAATAGTAACAAAGTATATTCGAAACTAAGTTTTTCTTTAAAGTACATTAATTAACAGGTAACACTTATGTTCTCTTTATAGTTATATACCAATTAACAAGGGAAACACAAAATAAAACAAAAGAGTAAAAATAAATAATTATTAGAGAAAATAATTAAAAATATACATTACAGCGATGCAGCGCTAGTGGTAAAGAGACCGAGGTCACATACTCTACAGCTGCGAGGAACATAGAAACTATGTTCTTGCAAAATAATTATTTTAAGGAATTGCGAATTGTGGAAATATACATTGAATAGATGTGTTCAAAGCTCGCTTATAATTAGGTAATGATATAGTAGTAGTTTCCCTTCGAAATGGCCCTCTTTGAACAGGCGGTAACGGTGGTGGCTCTGGTGGCCTAACCGCTTACACATTAGGGCCTGCTGCTGCATTGTTGTCCGAAGCCAATTCCTGCATGTCTCGTGATGAATCATGCACTACCAGTGTATTTGCTCGCATCCAACACACATGACAAATATAATTGTTTCTAGAGGGCGGAAAACAAACCACAATTAGAATAAACACAGATAAAAGAAAAAAAACAGATTATTTTGTAAACATCTGTTTATGTTTTCAAGTATTATATTATTGTATAATTAGTAGTACTATGCAGTAGTATATGTTAAGAGATGGAAAATATATAATACCTGGGTTTGAGCATTGGATATCCAACGTGAAAGTCTTGTTTGATGGTGTGCAGAAAGCGAGGATATGAGATGCCTTTGCAACCTTTGCATGGCTATTCCGCAGTCGATTCACCTCATAATAATCCACAAAACAAATCCGAAACGCAATGCAAATCAGATTCTAGTGTTAATAGCAAGGTAATCGAGTGGTAGAAGGTATCAATCCGTAGAGATATTAGCAGGGGTCAAAAGTATAAGAAATTAATCGCAAAAACACAAACACAATATGCAACGAAGAAACTGCAATAACATTACATCACAGACTACTTAAAGATACATTGATATTTGACACAGTCTATGAGTCAAACACGTAAACGCGTTCCGTTTTTATTATTTTTAACAACAACACAAACACAACAACAAACAAAAAACAACAACAACATAACAACAACACAAAACACCACCTACACACACCACACCACACTACACCACCACCACCAGCGTCCCACCACACCTTAATAAGATTTTTGATGCTATTGAATGGTAGCAGACCATGGTCTGAACAACGTTTGTTCTAGCAAAACTGTGATTCAAATATCACCGTTTATAGTATGTATATTATTTTAATAGTTTCTAGTGATCCATAGAATGAATAAGTGACTGTGATAATGTGTGTGCTATTAGGCCAAGTTTAATGTTATCGGTTTTGGTTCTAGAGTACAGTTGACTTAAACAAAAACTTTTCTGATAGCGTTAACGGCAGACGCTAACGTCAAAATGTATGGCAATAACATTACCTGCGGAAAAGATACGTAATGTCACGTGGTAAGCAAATGTCAACTCCATACAATTTGATTTTTCCGTTGGCGTTAACGCTTACAGAAAAGGACTTTTATCTAGGCCCCCAGGGCTACAAACACTGCAGATAGCTTTGCTTTCTATTAATCCATTTACAGTTACTGCATCACTAATTATCACAATTGCTACCGGAATGTCTTACTTCAACGATGGAACAACTAACCCCATGACGGGGTAGGTTGTTCCTTGTCGACTTTACGCAAAAAAAAAATCTGGCCAAGAAGATGTTAGTAACTTAATAAATATTACCATTTAATTTAAAACTAGAATATATTCTGCCTCTACATATCCGAAAGTCTTGGAGATCAGACCTTGTTTGAACGGTTGTTTTACGTGTTATATGAAAATCGGCACTTTGAACCCCGGCCTCTCCTATATACGCTGCCTACACCAATAACACCAAAACAAAACGTAATCAAAAAGTGGAAACACCAAACGAATTGTAATAGCATACGCCTCCAAAACAAATCTGTGGGTATCGCGAAAGATCAAAATAACATTTGTACCGAAATCATTTATCAGCGTTGATTCTCTTTCCATTTGGCGGCCCCCGGCCCACGCCGCCGCTTCGCAGTGTCATGACAGCCCCAGGATACGGTGGACACTTCTAGCGATTTTTCGAATCTATTTTTGAAGTGAAACGGACGAGAATTGAGCGTGAAAGGAGATGTTCCAAAATGTATGGAGCCTGGGCCAGGTCCTTGTCCAATATACTTAAAAATAGGGAAACACATTTAAAACAGTTCTCAACTGTCCAGTTACTTTAAAATGGCCATTTTTGCTGGTAAACCACAATAAATTACAATTGAAATTACAACACACTACAAAAACCCGTCATGGCGGAAAGCTGTAATTTTGATTGATTAATGACATTTGACATACTGTTGCGACAGCTGACAGTACTCTTTCTATGATCAATGGTCGATCTATAGTTTACTGTTATTCTTTATAAGCACGAGAGTAACTAAATCGGTGAGAAGCCATGTTGAAAGTCGATAAAAAATATTGATTATTATCAATTAACTACCATAACAGTATACATTTAAATAAATTATCTGTATTTTTCCCAAATTCTACGGATGTTTCTCTTTATTTTGAAGTAGTGTACATAGACCTGGCCCATTTTGAAACATCTCCTTTCAAGGACGCGTCACTTTTAGGCACATTTCTTTACATGATAGAGAAGAAAGATATCTCTCTCTCTCTATCGCTCACACTAAATCTGTCTTACTCTTTATTTTTCCAGAAGTTTTTGTTTACGTAGGTGTGTTACATACTCGCCGATTTTCGCAGTGTCACTCGCATCCACATTTACACACACACACACACATACACATGGGACATTAGTTTTTGCCACGCGTATTTGTGTTGTGGCTGAATGGTTGGTCACAAATGTGGACACAGATTTAAGGGTCTACTTTATGTACCCCGTCCCAAATCCTCGCATCGTATGTCTTAAACCAAAACACGCTTTGTCTGGGTGCCCATACAAATCTGTTCGGCCATATAAATGTGACTAGCTTCTGCCCGCCACTTTGTCCGCGTAAAATTTCATGTTTAATTTGAAATAATATCTTATGACACTCGGCATTACTGTAGCTTCCCATTAGTGAAAGAATTTTCGGAATCGGATCAGTAGTTCCGAAGATTACCTCCTACATACAAACTCACAAATTTAGATTTATTATAGATTGAGTAGGTAACAAATACGTACTCTAATTATCAAAAAAAAATATTGGATAAAGAAAATAAGTGGAAGTACTTATTTCCTTTAGAATAATTGAAATCCAAACCAGAGAACTTTACGACTGATTGAAGTTTTCTGTGAAAACACGTAGTAATTCCTTATGCAAACTTTATCTTACAAAGTATGACGATCCCATAAAGCTGTTAGTACCTAAGTCATTGCAATGTAACTCTTACGCCATTATAATAGAGTATCAATTAGAATGACTACCTAATTTATACTTTATTAAAATGAGGGAAGAGTTACATTGCACTGGCTTACTAATGGCGTTACGTAATAAAAATAATATCTTGAGCGTGCTCCTTTACACGCCCGACGATGCAAGTTCGCTACTGCTTATGAGAGACGCCATCGCTTATGGGTGTAGTCACAATCGCATCCCTAAAGCGCTCAGACTAATGTGTTTCAGGGGAATAACATGTTTGTGGGGAGTAAGTCATTAATACGTGTTGGTGACGACGTTTAGATTAAAATTTAATATTTGTATTAACTGTCGTATCTTTGTTATGAATACTTAAATATTCGATGAAATGATAGATTTACGAACTGCCTGCAAATTTATTAGAAAACAGGTTTTAATCTGGTTTTCACCTACCCTTTAATTGAGTCACTATCAGGAATGCTAAGGCGGCAAACTAATATGGAAAATAAAAAAAAATTGTGTTGATAACCTGTTCCACTGACCACAAGAAAAACCACGTACCCAAGTTACTTAGCAAGAAAATACCTACCCAAGATAAACAAAGAGTCGCGTAAAATCTACGAGAACCTACTTACTACAGACAAACTGATTTGCATTCGGCAGATGTTACGTTTGTACCTATTTTTGTTCTTTTCTTCTTGTCTGTTTATATAAATGTGTGTACATAAATGGTTAAATAAATAAATAAAGTTAATCTATAACATTATGGATAAAAAAGGAAGTAAAATGGCTAGAATCAAAATCAAAATCAAAATATTTTATTTCACATAAACCTATATGGGCACTTATGAAACGTCAGAAGCTAGGTGCACGGTTCCAATTGGTTGTTTCCTATGGAGAAGAGCCGGCAAGAAACTCCACGGTTACTCTTTTAAAAATAAGGGGCTTTTCAAATTACAGTGTTGATAATGGGAGGACAGTGTAGGCCTGACAACAAGTAACAGGCACTCAAGAAAATATAAAAATAAAATATATAAAAAGGTCTACTAATCTACAGTCTACAAGTTAGGCCTACAACGTTCTCACATTCACAAAATATAGAAGAATCTATATAAAATAAAAGCCTACTTAAAACAAATGACATGATTGCCATTACAACTGTAACAAATCTGAATTAAAATCCTGTTTACAAAAGCCATAAGTAAAGAGTTGAAATAAAAAATAGAGGTATATAATGTCAAATAATGTGAAGATTATGTCAAACAAGTAGAAAATACCTACCCAAGTTACATAGCAACAAAATACCTACCCAAGTTACATAGCAAGAAAATACCTAACCAAGTTACATAGCTAGAGAATATCTACCCAAGAAAGTCTTTACCACAACACAACACTGCATAAAACAAAAGACCCTCGCCAATAAAATAGGTGCAATTACAAAAATCCCCAAAAAAAACCGTTTTACAAGATCGTCCCTTGCAGTAACTCAATTGTCACGTCGGCTGTTTGGCCGATCTATTTTTTGCTCGGCACCAGAATTTGCGCCATATTGCCAAACACCCCATCTAAATGATAATTCGAGGTCCCTTCTTACAATAAAAATTATTGCGGCCGGTTTATTTTATTACAGTTTATATTGTGTTCGAATACCTACGTAGGGGATTGCGGTCACAAAAATAGTTTTTGCCGCCAAAATAACCTTTATAACGTAGTCATAAAGAATAGATCCTTTTTCAAGTAATCGAAGCCGAAAATTGTGTATGTATGTCCGAACTTGTCACAAATGTCGTATTCGGCCAATGGACAATGATTTCCCATTTACCCTTTGACCAATTCGGTTACGATTCGTCGTATTTACATTTCGTTGGGCGCGTTTCGGTATAAATTGTGTTTTTCATTTTATAGCTAAATAGGTTTCAAGCGAACTGTAAGGCGTTGCGGGAATAACAGAAATATTCTTAGAACATTCCTTTTTCAAATTTCAAAAAGAATTAGAATGTTTGATGTACCTAAGTATGCAGTTTGTCATTGCACTCGAGGCGGGAAGGCATTAATAAGTTTTTAATAATAATTCATTTTATTTCAGACAAAGTCCATTACAGTACATTATAAAACATAAAATTGATATAAAAATCACACACACACAATAAAATAATACTATAACATTCAAATTAAATTAAATTAAAATACAGACATGTCATTTAAATCAAATCAAATATAAATTACATACAAATGTCATTCAACACTGGACTGGACAGGTCCACTCAATCTGTGTGGTTCTTTCTCAAAAGACCATTTCAGATACCAATTTACATGGTCTTCACATGATCTGACCAAGATTATGTCTGGACTTTAAAAGAGACTTTGAGTTTGTTTCGGCCTTTCTTCTCAGAGTAGGCAGATAGGAAACGCCGACCTCATCTAGTTTAAAAAATATGATTGACGTGTAAAAGTGTTTGTACAAACCTACTTACAGAAATAAAATTATTTATCATTTAACACAAATAAAATAAAATGAAAATACATACACATCTCATCTAAAACTAATCAAATAAAACACATAATACAAAAATATTCCATAATACGAGGGGAGGCACTATTAGGAAGCTGTATCCACCTCTGCAACAGGGGCAGATCCCATCGCTCGGACAATACTTTCAGGATGCTGTTCGAGCTATTTTGTAGGCGTCTTAGGGCCTGTTGTTTGATCAGTAGTTAAACATACTAATAGTTAATATGTGTTGTTAAAAATTACAGAAGTATGTTGTTTGACAAATAGCTAAGCTAACTACGGTTTAAAAAAATGTTAATTTGCTATAAAAGTTAACCATGCGCAGACAGAGTAGTTAAACTTTGACGGCTATTGACTTTTGTCAAGTGACTAATTGTTAAATTGACTAATGGTGGTCATGTTTAACTATGTATCAAACAACGGACCCTTAGTAGCGAAGCGTTCCGTTTCCTATGCGTGTAGGACCACGCACAATGAAGGGTTCCATAGTTGGGATGAATTTATACCAAGAAAAAACTAAAAAAAAAAGAAAGAAAAGCGGCCACATTCCTCTAGATCGTATTTTGTTGCTTCGTGTCTCAATATGAAAGTTTATAAAAGGTGTTAAAAAATTCTAGACACACTTACCGAGGGTGCTTATTGAGCCGTTATTCAAAATTCCTTCTCAGTCACGAGATAATATTATTTTAAAGGAGTGGCGCTAGTGACCCGTGTGCGCCCTCTTAACCATACATTTTTGATGAATAACGTAACATAAAGCAATGTTTATAAATAATCCCCTAAGTTTTGGCGTTTATTAAACAAATTAAGTTAGAAAAAATTGTATTACAGTGAAACCTGGTTAAGAGGGACCTGGATAAGTGAGAAACCTCTATTATTGAGAATTTCAATGAGGTCCCGGCACTTTTTCATCCAATTACCTCTGTTAATGGGACTTTACGAACCTGGTTAAATAAGATTTGATTTCTAGGATTTTTTCGATGTTTACCTCTATAATTGGGAGTCTGTAGCTCAATTCCCTGTATAAGTGAGACATTTATCAGGTTGGGACAGGGTTCGACACGTAACAATAACAAATAACACCGAAAATACGCATTTTTATTAACCTTTCCACCTCTATAAATGGAATAACAGTACATTTCGACCTCTATAAGCGGGGGCCTCTGTAAATGAGACAACGATAATTTTAAACCTCTCTAATTGGAAAACTGGATAAATGAAAACCTCTTTAAATGGTACAAAATCCTTGGTCCCTTGAGATCCCAATTAACCAGGTTTCACTGTATTAAAGTCTCTGCGGTTTAATTAAAGACAGGTATATCATTTAGGGCAAATTTCACCAAACTTGTATACCTACGTAGCTAGAATAAGTCTTATCCTGAGAATAAATTTAGATTTCTTTACAGTTTTTCCATAGTAGAACTGTCAGACGTCAATTTTATTCTAAGGCTATAAGATAATATCTGACTTCGGCAAAATCAGCCCATAATAATGGTTTTAACAAATTTGACATGCTCTTTCTTTGGACTCCTCCTACTACTGGAGCAGCTGACGCTCTAAGGGCATACTATTATTGTTTTAATTTTCAGTCGGTATAAAATAACTTATTCAAACTCACGCCACCGCCCAGATTACTTACGCAGACTTCCACTGCTGATATAGGTACTATAACAGTAGTCAAAAGCAAGACAAAACCACCCCATTCTTATCTCCCTTTCAGATCGCAATCAGTGCCGCCATGTTGATGTCATTATGAATCAAATTCCCGCCTTTTTACTTTTTTTTTCCATTCGCTAGGCACCGGCGTCAGATCTCACAGCCGATAAGTTCTTTATTATCCTGGACGATTTTTTAATCTGTGCACCTACTTGGTGGTTTCGCATTAGCGTATTGTTAGTGTGTTGTGGGGAAATTGCAAGGTTCTGAGAACAATGGCGTCGCTGTGATGACAGACGCTTAATGCGCTGGGTGATTAAGTGCCTTCGCTCGTAGCACATGAATAAAAAACCGAGCAGAAGGAAAGCTTCATACTTACGCCGTGCGTGGGTACACTACTACACGCACAACTGTGTGCGTGACCTGTCACCGACAAGGCGCGCGGGGCGTGCACCGGCGCCCGCGCGGGTACAAACCGGTTTGAGCCAGCTCAGCAAGCGGATACAGTTAAGGGGTGCCAGCTGCACTGGCAACAATACGACGCTGACGCGGAGGTTTTGTTTTAATAATTTTAAATTGTTTAAAGATGGCAGACTGTGTGGCACTGTGTGTACAAATAATGATAAGTAGGAAAAACAAGAAGATTTAATTTTTTGTATATCCAAAGGATCTTGTTAGGTAATTATCTATATCTACCTATACCTACACATGTTTAATACTTATTACAGAAGTATTTAGTTACGAGGTAAGTAATATAACTAAGATGGCGATAGGTAAGGTATTCCCTTATGAATTAATATTTATTATTCTTATGGTTTACCTAGCGCCTGTATTATTGTTTGTCTCCCTTATTTTTTTCGTAGTTTTGTTTTAGTAGGTCTGTAGGTACCAAACTATGTTTGTAATCCGTCTTAGCAAGATTCTGTTTGACCTTTTCTATTAGATACTTAACTTACGTTCGTCAAATGGTAAAACAAGGAAGGAAACATTATAGTTTCGCCATGTCTATCTGTCCGTCCGTCCGTAACTCATAGTAATTTTATAGGACCTTAGATATGAAATTGGCGTTTTGTCGAACTGGCCACTTTGATATCAAATGTCTGGCGTTTGTTTAAGAATTAAATGTACCTAATTAACTTACTTTGGCTTTTAGTACCTACTTAATTTTAAACAAACTTAAAATTATAAACCATTAATTCGTCTTTCAAAGCTACACTATTTTTAATGTTCCGTACCAAAATTGGAAAACGGAAAACTTATGGGATCACCACGAGCACAGTGCCTGTCCGTCCGTTCGTCTGTCGGTCCGTCTGTCCATCCGTCCGTCCGGCCGTCCGTGCTCATTGCCGAATCCCGGTTGCTCTCTTGCCCTTTTTTTATTTTCAATAACCGAATGACAGCCCTATGAAAGTAGGTAAGAATTTTGAGCTCTGTTAAGAAGCTTTCCTTCTGCTCGATTTTTTATTCATGTGCTCGTAGTTTACTAACGGATACATTAGACTTTGGGAGCTGATAGTATTTTAATTATGGTTAACCGTTTTTATACAACTTTGGTTATGTTATGGGAATCCGTTAATTCTCTTGTTAACCATTTTTTTTAATGCACTATGAACATTGCTCCTGGTCTCGCGGTAAAACTTTATAAAAGTTGTAGCAATCCGCCCCTGCTTCACACGGGTTTTATTTGCGACTTGACAAAACATCGAGATTTCTTTGTTTTAAGTAAGTTTATACACATATAAACCTTTCGGAATAAATTCCCTAAAAGGTGGTGATAGCCGCATAAAAATCCGTTGCGTAGTTTAGAAGAACAACACTGTCACACAGACAAACACGAATAGCAACTTATCTATATATAAAAATCTCGTGTCACAATGTTTGTTATCGAACTCCTCCGAAACGGCTTGACCGATTTTTATTAAATTTTTTGAGTATATTTGTTAGGTCTGAGAAAGGTCGTAAAGTATATTTCATACCGCTGTGGGTTGAAACCGCGGGGCGCAGCGCTAGTGTTTTTATAAAAAGTATACCGAATTTGACGTTAAAATTTATAGTAGCTTAAACAAGCAGCGCCACATCATTATGTCAAGATGCAGTTTACGTAGATTTTCAAGCGGAAAACGAACGATTTTCCATAGACAATAGAATGAAACGCAGTTCACAATGAACGCGGTTAGGACATCTAAACAGCGTTCAGCAGTGCTATTCTGTAAAAATTTCACCGTGAAAACTTGGATGAAATGTAGTGCGAGAGCCCTTGACCAAAATTTTTGCCTCATTGTTTTACGACCAAAACCATCTAAAATCGATAGATTTGATTATTCTGAATCCAAAACCCATAATTCAGAAATGTTCTGCGTCTCGTCTCACCTAACCGCAAAAACACATATATCAAAAAAAAAAAAAACTAACTGTTTCAAACGATCTGTCTGATTTTCAGAATGTAGTTGAACAATCGATTTTAGATACCTATCACACAATTTTTAGACACCAGTAGCGTCGCACGTACCCAGGAAGTCATTTGAGAAAATTAAAAATGAGGCATAAAAAACCCATAGCAAACCGCCTGAAAACCTTGTTTTCAAGTGAAATTAGGTCAGTTAATGCGAATAAATCATTTTTCAGAAGAAAGTGAGAGCATCTTATGTGTTGAATCCATTTTGAACGTGCCAAAAATTTTTACCGATCGATCACATAGCATTCTGTCTGAAAACTGTTGGACATGATGAAAAAGTTCCCAGATGTAGATGTAGTAGTAAAAGAGGTGAAAGACACAATTTTATCACTAGAAATAGGGACCAATTCAACCAGGTTTCAGGCTGGCTAAAGTAGACTCATCTTTCATGGGATACTGTTTAAAATGTTACAATAAAATACCTCCCCATATACTTCAACTGAATGGAACGAAATTTAAATCTTGTATAAAACGCACACTATGCTGTCAGGCATATTATAAGTTCTGCCGGGGTCGCGGGTCGTTCGAAAGAGTTACCGTGGCCCTGGCGCACAGGCAACTGAAGGAACACGGGTGGGTTTTAGTCAGTAAGAGTCTGACACGCCCTTCCGCTCCGCCCAGAGCGGGAGAGGTCATTTGATGATTTCCCACCCAAAAAAAAAAAAAAAGGCATATTATAAGTTCTGCCGGGGTCGCGGGTCGTTCGAAAGAGTTACCGTGGCCCTGGCGCACAGGCAACTGAAGGAACACGGGTGGGTTTTAGTCAGTAAGAGTCTGACACGCCCTTCCGCTCCGCCCAGAGCGGGAGAGGTCATTTGATGATTTCCCACCCAAAAAAAAAAAAAAAGGCATATTATAAGTTGGGGAATTACATCGCTGATAAAAATGCTTGGCTCAACGCCGGTCCTGCTCCAAAAAGGCGCATTAACTAATTGATTACAATTTGAAACTACTGTTGGAGTTGCTGAAGATAGTAAAAACTATCTTTACATTGTATAAAATCAATCTTTTAGAACTGTATAATTGCATAGCACATGTGTGAGTACATTTCCTAGGTTTGTCTTTCATTGACTTGAATATGCCCGCCCTGGCGGCTGAGAGTATGTCATGCTCACTTAAATGTCTCACTGATGGGGGCACGTGTATTGGATCATTCGGTTCCCTACAAAATGGTTGAGCTGGTTGGTGCTGGTCCACGCGTTCGTGAACAGGCGCCGTCGGTTGGGACTGGTCATCTCTTAATTGCCACGGCTTATTTTTATTCTTAATCTTATATTTTGGATTGTTTCTTAATATTTTTTCACATCTCTCAAGCAACAAGAATAATCAATAAGAATATATTGACACTAGACTTGTTCTTGCTCGGTCATTGAACGGAGCGCTCCGATCTAGTACAATCTGTGAAATGTACTAGTTCGGTCATCTAGTACTATTAGTACACTGACTGAGTGAAGAGTTTTACGAGTGCTTGGAGGGTATCACAGGCACAGATACGTTAGTATATTATGCTAGTTTTTGTGTTGTTTTACAAAGTCGCTGGCACAAGCTAATATAAATAATAACGTTTTAATATTATAGTAAGCGAATGGCAGCATAATATACCTATTTTGATTTTCGTTCATACTTTGCAGGCGTAGGACTGTCATTCTAATACCCGTTCATTTATTTACAAAACATTACAAGAAAGTCAAAGATTGATGTATGTACTCGGTGAGCTGTGCAAAGCATAAAGCCGCGAATACACTAGGGAACAACATGTCCCCCAACATGACGCGCAACGCTCAATCTACGTGACGCTGCAACGTTGCCCTGTGTCCCACAACATGCTGCACAACATCTTGAGACGCATTTACGTGACGCGGAACATGTTGCTTGCTCCCGCTCCGAGAGCGAGCGCATGTGTTGCGCGTCAGTGCCGCGCTATTTCTCTCTTAAAATATTCATTATTTTTTCTCGTTGTAGTAAGTAATTCCGCATCCACCACCTCTTTTTTCGTTTATGTTCGCTTAAACTGCTCGAAATAAGTATATACGCAGCACTAAATCGCCACAACCTCCTCTTGCGACATTTCTATGAGCACTGACTAGTGTGGCCGGCAAAATGTTTCGCGACAATTGTCTTAGGACACTTCACGTAGTTGTTGAGGGCTATGTTCCGCAACATGTTGCTCCATTTGTCCCCTAGTGTAATAGGTGTAGGTGTAGTGTGTAGGGCTTAATGTTCTTACAATTCACGAGTGAGCTACTTTTATGTTCACAGATATAAGGTTCTAATTCAATTGTTTCGCAAGCGCTCGCCAAAATAGAACTGTAATCTTTTACGTACACACATACATTTGGTACACACGGCTACATATCAAGCTATACATTTCCAGTATAAGCTGACCTCTCATTGTACGGAAATCCTATACAATGCGAGCTCAGCTTATACTGGAAATGTACAGCTTGATATGTAGCCGTGTGAACATGCTTTAGGTTATTTTAGAATGGCGTATTTAAAAATCAAAATATTTACAATTTACCGCTCGATCCACTAATCGAGAATATGCGTGACCGACATCTTAGTGTACAAGTACAATAGTCTGTGGATCCAAGTCCAAGCGACCGACCGGACGGAACGTGATCGAAACGAAGTACTATTAAGATAATGGAATAACACAGTACAGTGTAGTACAGTGTAGCACAGTACTAGTACAGTGTCATGAATGAATTCTTAATAGTAAAAAAGAAAAGAAAGAAAAATTGTTTATTCTGCACAAACACAACGCACCTGACAAATGAACGGCATTAATTTAATAGACACATACAAAATAGCCAAAAGCCTCGCATTCAAGCTATAACACACATACATGACACACATACATACACAAGTACATATACATACATAGTACCTACTACACAAGCCTAACACAAAGATTTTTACAAAGAAAATTCCTATAGCTGCGTGTTTTAAATAGATTTTGAATCCCGTTTACATTCAAGAGCTCATAACAGGTACAGGTACAATAAGGTCCTTTGTACACGGCACGGTTTCTTTACGGTACGGTGTATAAGCCGCGCCGTAGAAAAACGTGTCTGTCAACAAGCTTCCATGGTGATCCATACAACACTGACGACCGTGCCTACACACGGCGAATAAACCGTAGTTTTTCACGGCAAGAAAAACGTGTGTGTACAGAGGGTCTTACACGTAATCTGCTGCAATCACAGTGTCCTCATCAAAAACAAACTACTTCACATCTTTTAAAAGTTCCCTACTGAGACACTGCTTTTACAAACTCAGCTTACTTACTTCTAAGATAAGATTACGAAAACAACAGTGGATTCCGGACGCCGGACCTGCAAACTTCCAAGTTCGGACTATAAGTAGATTTTCCAATTTGAAACTCGTTACGGCCGAACTCGCGACTCTTTCACTTGGCCTTCTCACGATTTATCGTCCAACTTCTTCGGACCACGAGAACTTTGGCGAGGATGAAAATTGTCAGCGTTAGTTATTTATAACTTGTGCTTTCTGAGAGGTACTCGTAACTTGTGTTTAGTAAGTGCATATTCAGTATATGCAATTAGGCTTAAAGGTCTATTTAATAGTAATTATTCGCGTATTGATCTCATCTGCTCGACGTCCGTAGGTCACTACAGGGATCCAGCAGAATACCAGCGTCAGGTATATTTGTCTGACACATGCTGAGCTGGACTCCCATTTGGTGCCACTTTGAGACGCACACCACACTTTTGTATTCCACCGCACGTTATTTTCATTTATATTTTAATTTGTGACACAAAGTGTCATCGTCACTATTTATGTCTTCCATTCTTTTATTTTTTTCACTTTTTATATATTGGCACTTTGTACCTACTTAATTAAATTGTAATCCCGTAAAATTATTATTTAAGCGTGCTTTGTATGTTGTGTTATGTCTCTTGTGTTCACCAAATAAACGATTTATTTATCTATCTATCTATTTATTCATTAGTAAGTTGTTAGGAAAGTTTTGAGTACAAATTTCGATGGCTAAAAAAGTAGGAGGAGACCAAAGAAACGATTGATGGACTGTGTGAAAGATGATATTATGGCTAGAAATACCACTATCGAATGACGACTAATAGAGAAGTAAGAAAAAGACATGTTGTGCTGACCCCAAATAAACTGGGATAAGTGCAGGAGAATGGTGATGATGATTCATTAATAGAACACGTGATACAGACCAAGGACGCAGTGTTTTAAATCCAAATAATTGAAACTACACAAAATCTTAAAAAGCCTTACGATTCAGGCTTTTTAAAATTTTGTGCAGTTCCAAATGTTTTAATTTTGTACAACTGTTTTATTTAAAACACTGCTTCATTGGTCAAGCGGTCGCAAAAGATACTGCTGAGTATGAGGTCCTTGGTTTGACGCCCAGGAGGAGGAATTGTTCCACCTGGACCCTAATTACGTAACCACTATCATAATCTGAATCATTTTAAAGCCCGCTAATCCACTGCTTCGTAGGTCGAAAAATGTGTCTGCTCAACAACGTAAATAACGTAATGTATGTTTTTGAACTGTCAAAATCAAACCTATTCCTACTGTTAGTGTGTTACGTAATTACTCCGCAGGAATTTCTCAGTTGCAGTTTGGAGTATGGATTTGTGCCCGGTTGGTGTCAATAAGCGCGCTCCGTATCACCTACATGGGACTTGGACATAACTGGTGAAATGTGGTTATACTAGGTAGTAGTACCTCTGCCTCACTCTTCGGGGAATACAGGCGTGATGATATGATTATGTTATAATATTTAAAACGCAAATTACAAACAATTCTTTTTTTACAAAGGTGAAGAAAGATTACGTAAATTCTTTTGAAGTAAGTGCAATCTTTATAATTTAGCAACTGGAATAACTCACGATAATTCTTTCTATGGACACGTCATGCTGATTATTAATCATTAGTCGTGATCCTGAATAGAAACGACTTAATCTTCCTTGGCAGTAACTGATCTTCCTTCAATATTTAAAAGTGTCCCTTTGCCTCCCTCTGTTTATCGAAAATTTACCTATATTGCAAAATAAACATTGTCTATGTAATTATTTGAGCAGCACTAGCGGCGTAATGGCGGCGCATCCGGTAGGCCGCCATTAGTGGCCATTTCCTGCCAACTTCCGGACCGGCAGCGCCACCTAGTGGTGGCTCTTAACAATCGCTAAGGGCGTTAAATGCCTACCCAAGTTACAATTTCATTTGAATTCGGAACGTAATGACGATATTATCGGTTTTATAGGCAGAACGTTTGTAATGCGAACACAAATTGATACGGAATGGCTGCTAAAATTTGTAAGGAATGTTTTTGGTGGTTGTATAAGCACCTACCTACACTTCTACAAGGTCGGTATCTTTTGATGTTCGAATGACGTGGACAGGGGGCGTTTTTTTTGTGGTAAATATTTGCGCAATTGTTTTGTAAAATGGCGGCGTTAGTTCCGATTTTGCTCGCGCATCTGCGCATCTGGTTTTCGTGAGCATCTTGTTTTTGCAAGTTTTCTTTCTTAGAATAAACAATTTTTCTTTCTTATTCTTTTTCTCTTTATTCTCTTTCTTTCACGCACCAAAATAACCTTTCAGCGCTATACCTACGCTATCTAAGTATCATAACGGAACTCAGGAGGGCTTTTCAGGTACTTTTGGATGTCTTAAACAATAATGGGAATATTAGAGCAGAAAAGTGTCATTTAAAATGACAACCTAGCGAAGTTTTTACAGTTAAAACATACGTCCAGCGCAGGCGAGTCAACCTTCCTAACATTTACTTGTAATCTATGTTTCGGACACGCTATGCACACGAAATATATGATAGTTGTACTTAATTGTAACATTGCAAAGTTACGGAGGAGATTACAAATTACCATATAGGTACCACACACATACTAATTGTTTCAGAAACATGCAGATTTTAGATCTTGAAACAAATGACTGAATATATAAAAAGAAAAAAAAAATTGTTTGGTACAATAGTACATACAAAGAATTAATTGAAAAAAAAAAAGTGCGGGTTTGTATGCCTAAGCATTCACCAAAACCAAAAGATAACAAAGTAAGTAGGTAAGTAATTATCTAGAAAACATTTGAAAATACAGAATATAATTAGAATATTTTTTTTGGAAACTATATTTTCTATCACCAAAATTTATATTTGTCATCAAGTTGTATCACCTAATAAATAGATCTATCGCCACGAAATATTTTCGTTCTCAGATAAACAAAAATTGTTCCCAGGTATGAATTATCAAATTAATTCGAGACTCGGGGCACCCCGACTCGGACAGGTTAGGTTAGAAGGGGATGGCGGGGTCTGAAAGACCCCGCCATCCCCTTCGTGGTTATTTTTTTTCAAACCACCCAGAAGTAGGAGCCCCGCGGAGCGGGGCTCCGTCGACTACGCCTTATCGTTACTATCGCCATTCAGAAATAGGAGGCCTCGCCGAAACAAAGGCTCGGTGCCTGTTAGCAACACAATATAATACATACAAAAACATTTATTTGGTACTAGACCTTATATCTCAGGATTTTAGGTGATTTATTGTGGAACTGATTTTGCATTGTTTGGTGACTACATTTTGGTGACAGATCTACTATTTGGAGGACAAACCCTATTATTTAAGAAACACAAAACTAATTAAATTGGTAATAGCTTAAATGATACCCATTTTTTTTTGAGTCGTTTGAATATTTTTAACCGTCAAAAATATCACTTCTTTTCTGCGTGACATTTTTAGTCACGTCACCTCCTTTTAGGAAATCGAATGATAAAATTAATGGTTTTGCCACACTAACAGTTAAGTGGCGGAAACACACCCTTGTTAAAGAGCTGGGGTAGGTACATGCGAACACCGAAAACTTCCGATGCTCTAAAGCTTGAAAAAAAAAAATCTTGCGGGCGTTAAGTTACGAAGAATAGGGTCAAATTACTGAATTTAAAAAATATGTTTATGTCCACTGTTTCTGAAGGAACTCCAATTTGACTCGTTCGTTTCTTATTTAGATATTTATTAGAATTCTACTAGCATTCTGCCAGCGCCTGCCATTGGTCTACGCTGTAGTGCTGCTTTTTCGGATTTTGGTTTCGAACATTCTAATCAAACGAATTATTAAAATGGCGAAATTAAAAAAAATTATAAATATAAAAAATATATAAAAAAATATTATTAATATTATAATTAACAATCATGTGGTCACGCCTTGACTAAACTACCTACCAAGTCACTTGTTGGCTACTTTGGAAAATTATTCGTTTTCAAAACTACTCATCTCCTTTTTTGAAGTCGGCTAATTTCCTGTCTAACCCTAAACCTGGCAACAATAGCTACCTACATCTACTAAAACGTTTCTAGAGTTGCTCTGCAAAGCCCGTGATTTACTGCAAACGTAACTCATATTCCCTCTCGCAAATCTAATTAGCGAGAACATTCTCAATAAATCCACGATACACTGTAATAACATCGTAATCCTCGCTCGAGATGATTGCTTCACCACCATATATCTTTTTTAGGCCCGTTTATCGCCCGATAATTTATAATAATCATATCACGCTGACAATAATGGCATGCCAAATAAAATCTACCTACCCTATATTACGCCTATCAGGCGAAATTTTATAATGATGTCGGGTGAATTTTAGACATGCAATTTTCTCTTTTATTGCTGCAATTTTAAGCCTAATATTGACTGCACCCCGTAGACAGTTACGCCATTTTAGCACGTTAAAAAAATCGCTTGTTCGAAAACAGAACGTGTACAAATTGGGTGAAGTTTGGTGCGCGCGGGAAAGCAATATGTTTTTATTTCTTTTTAATTTCCGGTTCGTTTTAATGGCGTCGAAATCAATATAATGGTGAAGCGGCCATCGCCATTTTCGCATTTTGTGGTTTTGCTCATTTAGCGTCGTTGAGCATGATTCAACAGTTGTAGTGGCCACTTAAGCTAATGAATGCTGTCGTTACATCGGGCTACCTGTGCCATACTGTTTGTTTTAATGCCCGTGTCAGTTGGTTTGCATTGTGGCCGTTTTCATCTACTGCTCAGCCAGTACAGTCCATAAGAATTATTTTTATTTAAAATATATTATATTAGCTCTATTAAGGTTCGGTAAGGATTGCAACATCAATGTTCACCTGTCATCAAGTTAATTTAGACACTTGATGCGTCAGTGTTGCACAATATGAGGTGGATGCCTAGAACATTCAGCTAACAAAAACGCTTACAAAATCATTCAAACACTGAAACTATTAAATAAGTAGGTTGATAATGAATAGAGTATCCTTGATGTCCAACGTTATTAATGATTTAAGTATAAATGTTAAGCACTGTCTCACTTTCAAAATCAGTAAGTAGATAATAATTATTGAAATGGTACTTAAGTATTTTTATAAACTGTGTAACCACAGACGATTTAATGATGTTTTCAGAATTAAAAGACTGCCATGCTTGAATCAAGCTGATTATAATACCTCCTGATTGACAATCAAGTTTTTTGAAAACAGAACTCAATTCATACTGTACACTTGCACAGATAATATAAAAAAATACAAGGTTCGTTGTTTAAAATTCTGCTCATGTCTAGCCGATCCATTGGGTGATTGCGTCTCGCTCGTGGCAGACATCTTTATTTTTTTGCTGTACCTATGCTCGTGATTTAGGAGGAAAGTCGGTGGGTAAGGGCGCGAGAATTGACGTTGAATAATGTCTCGTGGATTTAGCGGACAATGTTGTAGTTAGCGTATAGTATGGGTATCGTGAAGTCAATTTGTTTTTTTTTATAAGTCTTGAAACGGAATTAAAATATCCTGCAACTTTCCCTGCTCTTATGATAAATAAAAATAAATCTATACCTGTTATTTCTACATATGTAGGTACCTAATTATATGTCTATAATTACTTAAATTCAATTAATAGAATATCACACGTTAAGGCCCGCTTGCTCCACAAATTACTAAATACGCTTAAGGCCATACCCACGTACCTATTTAAAACATCGTTCTGTTTCTGTCAACCGTTTGAAGATGACAGAGACAAAATTATGTTTTAAATGTTTAGTGTTAAACGCATTAAGGGCTTTGTGGTGCAAGCGGGCCTTAAAAACCAAAGAAAACTTACGAATAGGTGATCGAAGCCATCTTAATAACATAAATAATAAAAATCTCTACTTTATAATAAGTTAAAATTACTTCTTCATCTAAAATATTTGAATACCGTTTTTTATATGTCTAATACTTTTCAGGGGTAATATTCTCTTCAGCATAATAGGTCAATGAACTACAAAAACTTGAAGTGTGGGTGTATAATTTATTTAAGTGTATATTTTTTATACTCAAACTCAAACTCAAAGTATTTATTTCAATTAAACCATTTACAGGCACTTTTGAATTGTCAAAGAGTCGGTCAGTTAGTCAGAAAGTTGAAGCTAGTTGCCCATTCCAAAACGTAGATCTCTATGGAGAAGAACATCATCACATACAATATTCATCTAGTATAAGCACGAATAATGGGAATCCATATTACATTCATACTTTCATATACTTACCTCAAACTTCGAAAGTAGGTACCAAATGTGACAACAAAATTCTGCTCAGTTGGATTTTCAACTTTCGGTGCTAAGCCGAGAGTGGAGAATCCAACGTTACGTTTTTATTCAGCCACTAGCTAGCCCGCGACTTCGCGTGAAATTTCTTGTTCCCCGACCCACCCCGTCGCATCGCATCACCTGCCCGCGCTATCACTTCGTTTTCGCTTAGCGTTCTTTTTCAATATTTTTTTTTCTGGGCTCCTCAGGATCACAGCGTGATGTTAAATAGCTTACAGCTTTCCTCAAAAATTGGACTATCAAATGCAAATAGATTTTTTTAAATCTGACCGATAGTTCCAGAGATTACCCCACATACAAACTTACAAACAAGCAAATTTTACCTCTTTATGATATTATTCTTGTATAGAATAATTTAGGTGTCGCTTAGTGTTAGTGGAAATGGGCATAAGTAATGTAAAGTTACTGCGAGACAAACCTAGGAAAATAAAACGAGCTTAACAATAAGTAGCTATTTCATATTTGTTACTATTCAAAATAATAATAACGAGTGCGGTTAAGAGGCATGTAAATTTGACTTGTATAACAATAGGAAAATAATATAAGTCAATTAAACCATTTACAGGCACTTTTGAATTGTCAGTCGGCCAGTTAGTCAGAAAGTTGAAGCTAGTTGCCCATTCCAAAACGCAGATCTCGAACGGGCAAGAAACTCCAAGGACACTCTTTTTATATCAAGATATTACAAAATCCTGGGAAAATATGTGAGAACAATGTAAAAAAAAAAACAATTCAAAATATAAGATTATAAATAAGCAGTTAAGAGATGACCAGTCTCACCGACCGACGGCGCCCGTTCACGAACATGGCGCGTACATCAACACCATCCAGCTCAACCATGTTGTGGGAACCGAATGATCCAACACACGCGCCACCATCAGTGAGACTTTTAAGTGAGCATGACGTACTCTCAACTGCCATGCATTCAAGTCAACACTCAAGATACATAATAATGACATAGTAAACGGACATTATTTGAGAGATGAATACAATTTTACTACCAAAAAGAAAAGATAATCATTAGTATCTATTGAAGTATTCAACAATTAAAACTTGATTAAATAAAAAGTAACCATTAAGTTGGTAATGTCAGAAAAAATAAAACCGGCCAAGTGCGAGTCGGACTCGCGCACGAAGGGTGCCGTACCATTATCTATAAAAACGGCAAAAAAATCATGTCTGTTGTGCGGGAGCCCTCTTAAATATTTATTTTATACTGTTTTTAGTACCTATTTGTTGTGATAGCGGCAACAGAAATATATCATCTGTGAAAATTTCAACAGTCTAACTATCACGGTTCAAGAGATACAGCCTGGTGACAGACGGACGGACAGCGGAGTCTTAGTAATAGGGTCCCGTTTTACCCTTTGGGTACGGAACCCAAAAAATAGGGAAGCATTTCTTCGAAACATTGAAATATTAAGGGCCTATTTTTCAATCCCCATGCAGGTTTTTTTTTATCTGACGAATAAAAATCACGTTTTGACAGCTTGTGTTAGAAATTTGTCAAACCGCGCTATATTTATTATTCAGATAAAACATATCCGGCTCTTGAAACAACCGGCCTTTCGATATTCAGTTCAGCTTCTTCTCCTACTGATAAATTAAATACGAAAGAAGATAAGGACCGGAATCATCAAATGATCCTCAATCATTGATGGAATATGGACAAAATAAAGCCAAATGAAATGGCTGTTTTTGCTGGCCATCTCTGTCGAAAGACGGATGGCCGTTGCAGGAGTTCTTCAGTGGAGAAGCAAATGACCAGTATGAAATCTGACAGAAGTCGGTAGAGATCAATCCTGAAATTTCTATGTACGGGCCAGATTTTATTTCATTTTTTTTTTTTACCTTATCGTATGCTGCACGGGTGACGTCATCACGTCATCGCCAGCTGTCACAGAAAACCAGCGCTGGGGCTCTGTCTCGCATAGGGTCGTAGCATTATGCTGAGCGTTGGCCGTTTTGCGTCGATCTGACGCATATTTTCCCCTGACTTGTTCTTTTTTGTGTTTGAGTTATGTTTACCGCAAATCTCAAAACGTATTTTTTTTCTTTATTTCCTTACGTTAGTGTCGATCGATCTTGATACAGCCTCGCGTTCACCAGCACTTCCAGTTGTTCTGATTTCAGGCTTGACCATGTCTTTAGGCTCTCGGGTTTTTGCCCTCTTTGTATTTTGCTATGGCTGTCTTCTGTTATTATTTAACGGCTCACGTTTGGCCACCTACTCATCTGATGATAAGTGAAGATGCTGTCTACAATGGTGCTTGGTCGCCTATAAGGAAGTGCCTATAATATGTTAATAATTAAATAAAACATTTAATTTATACAATCTTTACTCTATACATACAAATAAATAAAATTGAAGTGTCTGTTTGTAATGTCAAAATAACTGCTTTTTACTAAATGCATATGAACGTATATACGAGAAACAAAATACCTATTTATTTTTAATTTTTATCTGTCTGTCTGTCTCTCTGTTCCGGATAATCCCCGAAACAGCTGGACCGATTTTGACGGGACTTTGACTGGCATATATATAAGGGTAACATAGGCTACTTTTTGTACCGGCAGCACGGTCCCGTTAGATAATTTCCGATATCCACGCGGACGAAGCCGCGGGCGGCAGCTAGTAATAAAATAACTCTAGAAAATCACATCTTGAGCGCTATGATTCAGACTAACTGTCTGGTTTGGGGCTCACTGGCAATATTCTTTGTGATAAATAGCCTGTAGGTAGGTAGGTTGTATGGGCTGTTGTCCCAAACTCCGCGTCAATGCGCGTATTTCTCGTACCGGGATAACTGTTAAGTAATACTTTTACAAATAAAGCGAAAGCGCCAGGGTAGCCCGAGAAATTCGAATTTTCTAACGGTTTTTTACAATTTGGAGGTCAAGATTTATCAAAATATGATTCGCGACCATAACAAGTAATTTGTTTACAGAATTATAACCATAAAAATCATCAATACAACATACTATGTTAGAATTTCCTTCTAAGGTTCTGAATCGGCTTGCTGGTATTATAATGGTACTTGAAAGACGTGTGTATCCTGTTTCGCCGAAACAATTGAACAACGCTAACTATTCCTGGCTGGACCACACTGCGACAAACAGACGGTTTATTACTTCCTTTGTCCTTAGTCCTCGCGGTTTACAGTTTAGCTCTAACTACGGAAGCTACCATCATAAGTATGTACGTGCCTATTGACATGTACAAGCTGGAGACGACAATACGACAACGCAACACCATGTCACGACACCGTGTCACAACACTTTTAATTTATTAGAACGGACACACACTTCCCTATTTGTTTATTATTCTAGCGTATGGCACTCGTGGGTTGCAGCTGAAAATCAGCGTCAAGTGGTACATCTCGTGTTGTCATCTGACATTATGCTGAGCTGAGGCCCCATTGGCATTAAAATCATTGTTTTCTGTTTTTTTTTAGTTTTAAGGTGTATTTTTGTTGCTGTAAAGCCAATCAACGCATTTTTCTTTCTTTTTTTTCTTTCTTTGACCAAAAAAGCTTTGTAAGTTTGTCGATGGTAAGTAATCTCTGAAGATTGGTTCATGCCAGAAAACGCTAAGTAACGAGTCCTCGTACTCAAAACTCGTTAACCCACCACGGCTTAGGCTCTCGTGGACCCACCACGGCTTGGGCTCGTGAATCAACCACGGCTTGGGCTCGTGGATTCACTTCGGCTTGGGCTGGTGGATCTACCACGGCTTGGGCTCGTGAACCCACCACGGCTTGGGCTGGTGGACCCACCACGGCTTGGGCTCGTGAACCCACCACGGCTTGGGCTCGTGAACCCACCACGGCTTGGGCTCGTAAACCCACCACGAGCCCAAAAAATTACTCATTAATAATATCGTTGGATCCAGTATCTAAATGGTAACATAAGTACTTCAAGAATCCTACTAGAATCAATATTGGAACGAACCAGTAGAACGAACAGCCGATGTTGTCAAATAAAATGATATAATTTAAGACATTAAACCTGTCCTGTTATGCCCAGTAAATACCGAATTATATGGAATCAATAGTCAAACTAGACTCACTTACCATACTTACGCAATCACGCATCATTTCCAGTATAAGCTTACCTCTCATTGTACGGAAATCCTATAAAATGCGAGACCAGCTTATACTGGAAATGTATAGCTTGATATGTAGTCGTGTGTACCAGCTAGCTACCATTTTAGTGGGAGACCTATGACCAGCAGTTGTTTGCGACAGCCTGACCAGGGCCGGCAGTCTCGACATTAGATAGCGACAAAAATCTGTCGCTAAGTCATATCGATGTCAAATTCCTTTAATAGATTTTCAACTTTATTTCGAAAGTTTAAGGTTGAAAATCTATTAAAGAAATTTGACATCGATTGGAATTAACGACCGATTTTTGTCGGTATCTATGTCGAGATTGCCGGCTCAGAGGGCCTAGACAAATGGCATTCGCTTCGGAGCGATTCTATTTCTACAATCGCTGTCGCTTTCACTAATGTTTCCGTCATACGAACCGAAAACTAGCGATAACGCTTGTCAAAAACTGCGACTTGGCTTCGCATCTCTATGGAAATAATCGTTCGTCGCTGTCGATTCGTTTCATAGAATAGAATGATGTTAACATTGTCTAGCTAATTTATATTCGTTGAACATGATCACGTGACATTTCGATAGCTTATGTCAACCCCATAATTTTTTTGGCTTTTCTACTAGCGTCATCGCTAATCGAATGTTACTTTGTCTAGGCCCTCTGATACGCAATATTGATTGGCGAACAACAAATTATTAAAGTACACCTCCCTATCTTAAAAGCTTTATAGTTTAATTACAAAGCGTGGCGGCTCCACTAATAATTATCTATCAGTCACAATCTATCCTAATATATATTTTACCAAAATTTTATATTACCAGCTAATTGCACGCTGGGGCAAATATTTGTCGTCCATTAGTTGTTATCATTAATGTATTTCGCGTGTAGTACTCGTGCGCAGGTAATACATTACGCACTTGGTATCTCAATTTATCGCACTTGGAGCCTCATTATCATATCGCACTGATTGCCACGCACTCGTGAGCTTATAAACGTTTGATAGCTTTGTATTTACCTGTGAAATTAATTTTATAGTATAATTTGTTTATCAATTATGTATCCTTGTCCTTATAAAATGCATTGTCTCTCCGTCTGTCTGTCCGGACTGTCCAGTAGGCAATGCACTTTTTCTTGTCGTGTCTCCATACGCTGTTTTGTAACATGACAAAACAGCAGAGCTACAGAGAGCACTAGAGCTGGGGCTCTCCTTCATGCTGTGATTTAGAGCTTGCTCTTAATCGGAAACTATAATTATTACGGCCGATTAGCGTTTTTTAATTCATAGCTTATTAATTCTGTGGCTAGGGGTTTGTTTATAAGTAAGTCCCATGTTATAGAGGGCGACCCTTTTTTTTTTTTGGGTGGTAAATCATCAAATGACCTCTCCCACTCTGGGCGGAGCGGAAGGGCGTGTCAGACTCTTACTGACTAAAACCCACCCGTGTTCCTTCAGTTGCCTGTGCGCCAGGGCCACGGTAACTCTTTCGAACAATCCGCAGCCCCGGCAGGCATCGGTCCTATCGTACCCCGTCAATTTTGCTGACATCTCTTTGAGGCGCGCGTGGAACACGACGCGCCGTCGACCAGGGCCTGGTCCTTACCGGACGGCGAGCTGCCTATTGCTCGCCGTCCGCAAGCCCGCGCCTACGGTGGCCGGGAGTCGGCAATCGACTCCCGACGCCCAGGGTGTCTCCTTCTGCGGCGACGAGGGGCGCGAGGGCGCAGTGATTGCCTCTCCCTCTCGCGCTCCGCCTCCTCCTTCGCGAGCATTACTGCTTCGCAGAATAGAGGGCGACCCTATCCATCAACCGGGCACAAATCCAGACTCCGGGCTGCAACTTAGAAATTCCAGATGGAAAAACCCAAAAACACTGTCCGACCCGGAAAATCATTAAATCAAGTGAAAGAAACCTCAAAGCACATTACAGGCTTAGTGCACTGAAATTCAGGTTGAATCAATTCGGGTTGTTGAGTAGATATAACACTCTTGTAACCTATGCTAGTATCCGTTATTTTGATACTAATGTGAATGCTAGGTAAAGCTCTCCAGGTACATGCTCAGTTTTCAAGTTAATGTACTACGAACTTTTCCTAAGTCGTCCGCTCTGCGGTTTAAAGACATTTCGCTCATTGGCAACAAGGGTGACATAACAAAAAAATCTGCAATTTTGAGTTAAGTATACAGGTGAACGCACCAAATTGTATTCTTTTTGCTACACAAACGACGTTACGCTAAAGCCTAAAACTGAGGGAGCTCGAAAGATGTGAGTTTATGATTCGTAGCTCTCTTTCCACTACTTTTGAATTTTTAAATCATCATATCCAAAAATTGCTCTTTTTGAATTATGGCTAGCTTCTCGCAAATGAACGATTTACTTTCTCAAAGAACAAATTACAGTTCACTTAAAGATAAACTTAACTAAATTAGCAATAGGTTGGTAGTAGTCATGGGTTTTTCAGGTTACGGCAGTGTCCATCCGACTCTATTAATTCTTTGCTCAGCAAGAAGAGCGACGATATTGTGGTCTGGTGGAGTGGGTAATGTTATTAATAAGGTCAAAGCGCGATGGAGAACGATCGTAAGGTATCTTCTTTTACCTATTATCAAACGTTCCATGGTATCTGGAGGCAACACTCCAATACTAATAAGTTATTATTTTATTAAAACTCTCGAAGGTTCGTATTTCATCGTATCTAGCGGAGTACAAAGCATATAATTTATTTAGATACTTTTTAGCCAACGATGGTGCACGCTTGTCTAAACCTTTATTATTTTTGGTCTCATAGGCTAAGTGTTCAATTATTGGGGACAGGAAAATCATTTTCCCCTAACTTAATAGTATTTTGACTAATCTATAGTATCTATGAACCAACTAAAAATAGTTAAACGCCTAGATAAGTGGCCTGCGTGGTTGTTTTATCGTGCGCTCGATAGTTTATCCAGCACTCAAGATAAACACACAATAATTCACTTTTAGGTGAGCTTTTTGCGGCGCTTTTAATGATAATGGTGGAAAATCTACTCTAGCCTATCACTCGCCTATTATTATTTATCAAACAATGCTTTTAATGTAGGTTTGTGGGTTGTGGTTTTGTTCTGATAATAGCTTTGTTTCTTCCTCGCGGTTTTGCGAGTAACGTTTTATGTGATGGTACTGGAAAGCAGCATCAACTTATCCTTTATCTTTTTATATCACTTTTAAAATCTGGTTATCTTGAACAAGAGTAACAGCTGCCTTAATAATCTTAACGTTGCTGCCGCCTCGTGATTTTAAAGAAGAAGAAGAGTAGAAGAGTAGAGTTTAGAGTGAAGATTTTATATCCCAATGAACTGGGAAGGGATATAAAATCTTCATGGGTGCAGCCAGTTTCGTTCCTTTTTATGTTTCTTCAGTTCTAGCTTACAGAACATGAATTTCAGTTCTTGTTTTCCAACTATTCCTATTGGAATTGGAAAAAGGGAATTGAAAAAAAAATGTAGAAATAATCGTAAAAAATCCCCTATTAGTCCTAACTACTTGATTCCAGCGAATTTTAAATGCAGTTTAAAGGCTTAATAAACTGGCATTTAAAGATTATGAACTTTCTCAATATTAAATAGCGTCGGTTAGTAATAATTTCATCAAAATCACAAACAAATAAAAGTTACTTACCGACAACAAAATTTGATTATAAAACAAGTAAAATTAACTAAACCTCATTATTTTATAATTTTGTTTGAAGAAAAATTATTCATCCAGAAGTAACGCATGTTTCCTGTTAAATTATACTATCTATGTTTCACATACCGGTAAAATGATCTAAAGAGAAAATAAAAAACTTCTCCGCCAGCCAATTTTAACCATAGTACAAATCAAATAAGGTTAGTGTTGGATTTTTTTGAACAAGTTACTATGAATTTAGGTTTTAGTACACAAAATCAAAGACTTTCGGACAAAGGTTTTCGACGGATATCGTCATCATCATCATGACAGCCCTTGTCCCTTGTGCCCTAATCTACAATCACCCACTACTGAATTAGGGCCTCCATCTGATGAGGGACGAATTAGAGCATAATCCACCACGCTTCTCTAGTGCGGGTTGGTGGAGGTTTTAGCATAGTGACTAACCCTACCCTTTGTTAGTAGATTTAGATTGTTGTAGATTTTTGTCTTTGTAAATACAAGTATATTCTCGATATCTTGGCCCCTATAAATTAAATTGAATATTAATTGCTTGTAATAGTTACAATTGAGAGAATAATGATTTAGTATTTAACTAAGCAGGTACATTACCAAGGTCAAATCCCTGCTATCCGCACCCGCGTTTGACATAGCTTACTTAATGATATTATTTATCTATTCGCTTGTTGCAATTCATTATGTAACTAAAACAATAAATATAAAATCAGTTTATAAATATGTGTTAAATAAGCTAAGAAAACTCATAAATCTTTATAATGAAAACACTTACCGAGTACTTATCTCGAGCTACGCGACGTACTTTGTGCGATGCGCGCGAGCACACGGGTTAACTATGCGACAGTTTGGTGAAGACTTTTCGATATTTTTTTACCAACAGCTATTCAAAATCTGCTTTACAACGCGTTTATGCGACAGAACAAAATAGGTCCAACAGGGATAAGCTCATTTTTATACAAATTTCATGTCAGAAATATCTAAGTAACGAAAACAGTAAAAAACGGCAGGTAAAATATTACCAAAAGATAAAATATATTTCTTTTAGGCAGGAAAATACTTCTATATTACGTTTTAAAGTACATTGTATGTAAGAAAAAATACTAAATCAAAATGAGTACATAATTAAAAAGTCTCTAATGAAGAAAAAATATTAAATAATCAGATAATACGAGTATTTCATTAGCGATGCTCATACCCTAGATACCGTAAGGAAAACAATACCTACTTTATTTTTAAACGCATTAATTCGAGTCAAGGCAAAAATTACTAAGTGTAAAAAATTAAAATCGAATACATACCAAGTGAAAGTTATTAATAAATAGGTAAACTTTTAGTCGCTAGGTCGCCGAAAACTGAGAAAATGGGTTTTTTTTAAAGTTACCAACCGATAACAAAACTCTTCCTAGCGGTACGAGAGTATGACCAATCGACGCAGGATTTTTTGCTGATTTCAATTATGTATATAAATAACTCAATATCGCCCAAAATGTCGCTTGGTAATTCTTGCCTTTCAAGCGTCGATATACTCGTATATACATCACGGGTGTAAAAAGGCACTCAACGAAGCCGAAAGTCACTTGTAGGTACTCCCCGTCAATGTAATTTTTTTTTTTTTTGTTCTGGACCATACCTGGGAACCTTCTGGTTACGGAGATATTGAAGGTCAAAATTCTAACTTTTACTAACGTTTTTTTACGAAAACAAGTTTTTACTGTTATAAACTTATACCTACTCGTAATAAATAATAAATGATTTTATTTCTGGAAGTAGGTTTGTACAAACACTTTTACACGTCAATCATATTTTTTAAACTAGATGAGGTCGGCGTTTCCTATCTGACTACTCTGAGAAGAAAGGCCGAAACAAACTCAGAGGTCACAGTCTCTTTTAATGTCCAGACATAATCTTGGTCAGGTCATGCGAAGACCCTGCAGCTTGGTATCTGAAATGGTCTTTTGAGGAAAGAACCACACAGATTGAGTGGACCTGTCCAGTCAGTGCATTTGTCAGTAATCGTGCAGCTCGACTCAGGAAGTCAGGACTTACGGATAAAACAACTTTACTTACCCCTGTACTGTTGCATGCACCTATAAGCACAATGTTTTGCGTGCGCACTACCGTAAACAGCGATTTTGCAAATAATAAATCAAATTCGTTTCCCCGCAATTATTTTTGTGCAATGTTTACTTAGTTTGATGTACAGAATGCGTAGTTAACGGCTATGTGATGGGTCTTTTTGCACCCTGTATATATATAGATTTACGACGGTCAAAAGAGTTCGCTCGATGTAGGTACTGAATTCCTGGCAGAGCTACCTATTTGTCCATAATATGACATAATTGTAGGTAATAAAAGGATTCCAGAAAAAATATATCTCGTGGACATGAATATGCATTCTTCCCACTATTCTCTCTCTGACAAATCGACAAAAGTCTGCACTTTGACGTGGTAGGTTATAGAGATGCTGGATCAGCTGGACTATATTTTTTTAAACTGGCCCGCAATCTTTATATACGAGTACCTACCGGGAAAACTGGAAAGAGGCTTTTTTGCCGACAGTGGAACAGCTTAAAAATAAATTGGACTAAAAATAATTTTAATTATGAAAATAGTACAAAACTGTGGAGATAGCATAATTTCCGACAAACGAATTTTTCTTAATTTTTTTTTTGGTATTTTTTCTCACATGGTTCTTAGTGCTGCCATCTATTGTGAAATAGCAAAACTGGCTGCTATCTCAAAAGTACAGCTACTCCACAATAGATGGCGCCGTACCAAAATATTCATCTTGTGTCACTAGATGTCGCTGATAACTAGTTACTTTAGAAGGTCATTGAACGTCTGTCGCGAAAAACAGCCTTCATTCATTGTTACCACTCACATAGTTCATTCAAACTTTGACAACGCGTAAGTTTGTATTGAATACCTGTGACAACAGTCCGTGTTTCATTCGAGTGAAACAGGTGTTTCTGTTATTATTTTATTACACTTATCGACCAATCAACATTAATTTATTTACGAATGTCTAATCAAACTTCCTAATATTGTAAATTATATTGAATTACAGTTATTAAATTATGTGAAAAAGTGTAACAATTCTAATTTACAAAAGTGTGAAGTGTGACAAAACGGCAAACTTTCCCAGCATATCAATTTCGCGGTTCTAAACTGTGGCAATCTGCTCAAAATGAGTTGAACAAACTTTTGTACGCTTGTGGTAAAGTGTTTGTGCTACCAGTGCTGTGAAAAAGTGTAAAAATGACCACAGACAGGTTTCATAAGTAAGTAAAACAGGACAATCTAGTCTCTGGTGGAATCTCGATAAGATATCGCTATGTTCAGGTATTTCCGATAACATTCATTGTTATTCGATAATTAGAAATTACCTGATGCGATAGGCTTTATATTAAAACCGTTGGTATTATACCTACCTAGATAATAATACGTTAGAAATTAATTATTATTTCCTCATAAAGTAACTTAAATTATTATGCATTTGAAAGCGAATTGACGATCTTATTATGGTATAAAAACACCGCCTAATTAAGATAAAAATTATACTTAAGTAATTAAAATGATTTATTGTCCAAAAATAATTACTATACGCTTTTCTAAACATTTTAGAAGTGCTAATTTGACGTTACATGCAAATTGTAAATTAATTGATGAATACATTTAACCAACGAATTCATTAAAATGTCTACAAAACTATTTGCTACCGATTAACTAATTACCTAGGTAATAACCTACCTGTAAATTAATAAAAAAAGATCAGGTGTCATCATAAAAATATTTTCGCGTTGGGTAGGTTAGCAGTGAAACTGTCTGCTAATAAAACCTAATGAATAATCTTCTTAACTTTGCTAATTATCTACTTAGGTATAATTCAATTGATACCGGTACTTTCTGCCGCTAACTTTTGCAGCGAAGATTGTTCATTGAATATGGAATAGTGCAAGCTCAAGATAATCTGATAAAGCCCTGTTATCAGATTATCGTGAGCTTGCACTATTCAATATTCAATTATCAATATAGATGATAATTGTCTGATCTCAGTACCAAAACTTTTAGGCAACAAGCGGCCAATTATTCGTGCGCACCACGTTAATGCATCATACCATACGAACTCGCAAACCGTTTTCGCTTCCACCACGTTCATACCGTATTCGTCATCGTAAAACAAGTAAATTCGGTGAAACATTGCACTACATAATATATTGTGGTGACGGGCCAAGCGTGTCTCCTCTGCCACTGACTTCCACGTATTCCGACACGGAACGGGGAAGTGCCATTCAACACTGACAATGGCAATAATATACTTGATCATAATAATAATAATAATACATAGTCATGCCGGTTTTGATGTACTCTTTCGGCATACTCAAATGGACTCAGACTGAACTCGACGCCCTGGATAGGAGGGTCCGTGCACTGCTGACCGCAAACCGGATACATCACCCACGATCATCGGTGATGAGACTGTACTTACATACCGCGGAAGTGCGGTGGTCGAGGCTTTTTAAATGCAAAGACCCTCCACAACCGCGAAGTGTGCAGTCTCAGGGAATATTTTTTAAAAGCCGAAGTGGGTATGCACCGTGATGTAGCAGTGGACAAGGGACTCACCCCGCTCTCCATGGCTAAAGTGAATTGGCGCAAACCTGTGGTACTTACTACCGATGACCGCAAGGAGGTATGGCAAAGCAAGGAGCTTCACGGACGCTTCTATCGGGCTCTTCATGAGCCCGGTGTAGATTTCTTAGCGTCCGTATCCTGGCTACGTTTTGGTGACCTTTTCGGGGAAACTAAAGGTTTCGTTTGTGCAATTATGGACGAAGTTATCTTGACGGAGACATATTAAGAAAGATGGGACGGTTAACGTGTGTCGGGCATGCCATCGTCCGGGTGAGTCCATCAGACATATTATCTCTGGTTGTTCTCGTCTAGCTAACGGCGAGTACTTGCACAGGCATAACCAAGTAGCTAGGATTATTCACCAGCAACTTGCTTTGAAATATAAACTAGTGGATTCTGAGGTACCGTACTACAAGTATGTGCCCGACCCAGTTCTCGAAAATGACCATATCACGTTACTGGGATAGGTCTATCATTACTGACAGGACTATTGTCGCCAATAAGCCTGATATAGTGGTGATAGATCGATTAGCGCGTCGCACAATGATTAATTATCGATATTACCATTCCGCATGACGAGAACGTCGTGAAAGCTGAGAAAGAGAAACAAATTAAGTATCTCGACTTAGCACACGAGGTTGTTGACATGTGGAAAGTGAGCTCGGCTATCATTGTGTCGATTGTCGTATTGGCTAATGGCCTGATGGCCGAAAGCCTCCATCAGCATCTCTCGAGACTCTCGTTAGGCGGATAGATCAAGGGCCTGATCCAGAAGGCAGTCCTCCTCGATACGGCTCGCATCGTGAGGAGGTTCCTGTCTCTGGATTCCTAACCACCGGTAGCTTGGACCTTGCTCCCGATACCGGCGGACCACTATTTTATATATTTTTAAACGTTTTCTTTAATGTTTTTTATAAAAATATTTAGAAATGTATTGAATAAGTATTCAAATAAATAAACGAAATAATAATACTAGCCTATTATTGTCCCACTGCAAGGCAAGGCCTCTTCTCATACAGAGAAGGTATGAGCATTGATCACCACGCTTGTTCCTGACAAGTTGGCGACTTCAGATTTATATTAAGTATAAGTCCAGATTTCGTCGCGATGTTTTCCTTCACCTATGACAGTGATGTTCAAGATAAACTAAGAGTACGTAGTTAGAGATTTTTGTCGAAAAGCTCGACCGGGAAAGAAAAACAACCATACCTATAATCTGCCACGAAGCAGCGTTGCTGTGTTCCGGTCTAAAGAGTATGGATTCCAGTTTAATTACAGGCACATGAAACAGTTGACAGTTCAGCTTGTCTCTGGAATGGCAACGCATCTAAGTTGTTAGTAGTTTGGTTTGTTGTATCTCATATCTCTTTTGCTCTTTTTTTTTTTTTTTCTCCTCAATTCATTTTAATCATGGTCTGGCAGTTTGAGTAATTTTTGTGGCCTACCCAAATGTCTTTTCTTTGGTGTTGTTCGTCGAATCGTTGAGCTCCTTAAGTTCTGAGTTGAGCTACACGATTACTGACAAATGCGTGCACTGACTGGACAGGTCCACTCAATCTGTGTGGTTTTTCCTCAAAAGACCATTTCAGACACAAATCTACATGGTCTTCACATGATCTGACCAAGATAATGTCTGGACTTTAAAAGAGACTGTGACCTCTGAGTTTGTTTCGGTCTTTCTTCTCAGAGTAGTCAGATAGGAAACGCCGACCTCATCTAGTTTTTAAAATATTATTGACGTATAAAAGTGTTTGTTCAAACCTACTTACAGAAATAAAATCATTTATCATTTCATAGGAGTTGGTGACCACTACCATCATATAGGCCAGCCTGCTCAATAACAATAGTCCCGAAATCAAAAAGTCAACTAGCCGCGTATGTCGGCGTAACTAATTGTAAAAGCCTTTGACGCTAAGTACTCGATGGGTTTTCACATTTTTTACGCGGTTTTCACCATTCAGATTATTTTAGGAGGGGTTTGGAACAACATACTTACAATAGTCGCTGATGTTATCACAAATGTATGTTTTGAGCATTCATTGTTTTGAGTGCATGTTATTTAAACACGTAGACCTGATCTTCTTACTTTGTTCAAACTGTTCAAAGTCTTACCTACTGCTATTTGTAGATGCAAGTGTTACTAAAAAGCAAGTCAAATCCCAAGTGCTTGAAGAAATACCTACCTGACAATTTCCTCAAGCAGTTGGGATTTGGCTTGCTTTTCTGTGCTGTATCGAAATCTGACCTTTGAAAATGGAGTGTTTATCTAAAACAGAGGAAACATCATCAAAAGCATTAGACAACGGCTAGAGTCCTAGTTGATAGTCAGAAATTCAAAAGCAATCAATTCTCCACGTGACATGACATAGTCCACCACCTTCACGCTTGCTTGCACACCACTGGCGAGGGTGCACATTGTGCCAAAAACATACACCCTATTGTAACACTTATTAGGCTCCATTTAAAGGTCATAATCCCGTGTAGTGTTACCGTTATCATTGTATCGATTGTGGGTGACATGCAGGTGTTGGGTTGTTTGGTGACTATTCACTATGGTACTTATAGGGAAAGGTTAATGACATGCATTTAACAATTTTTTACTTTATTTTTGAACTGAATAGGTGATAGGTACTCAATAGCCAATTCATAAACTTCACTTTGTCTGCCTTTGTGTTAACACGACACGACACGACAGAAAATGCACAAATCAAATCAAATCAAAATATTTTATTTCACATAAACCTACATGGTCACTTATGAAACGTCAGAAGCTAGGTGCACGGTTCCGATTGGTTGTTTCCTATGGAGAAGAGACGGGAAGAAACTCCACGGTTACTCTTTAAAAAATAAAGGGCTTTTACAATGTTTCTAATTACAGTGTTGATAGGTATGGGAGGACAGTGTAGGCCTGTCAACAAGTAACAAGTACTCAACAAAATAGAAAAAGATCTACAAATCTACAGTTTACAAGTTAGACCTACAACGTCCTCACGTTCACAAAATATAGAAGAATCTATATAAAAATAAAAGCCTATTTAAACCAAATGACATGATTGCCATTACCTACAACTGTAACAAATCTCAATTAAAATCCTGTCTACAAAAGCTATAAGAAAAGAGTTGAAATAAGAATTGGAGGTCTATAATGTCAAATAATGAGAACGAAGAAAGTAAAAAACAAAAAATCTTCTTTTTTAAATAAACTTCGTAATTTTGATGAAAGCTGTTCGTTGATGAAAGCTAAGGGATTGCAGAAAAATGCCCCTAGATGACTTACAAGTTTATCTTGTATGGAAAATTGGAGACAGATTAATGAGGCTTAGATTGAAAATTTGTCAATAAAAGTATTGCGAAAATTCTAGTTCGTTACAAAATTCAATAAATGCCCTCTTGTTTCCATCATACCTAAAATTAAATATCATTTGATGGTTTGTGTACACAGCTAGGTTTATCAATTCCAAAATACAATTTGCTACTCTTCGATCTTCGATCGTTGAAAGGAATGTAAACATAACTAAAAACGGTAATTTTTGTCTTCCTTATAGTGTCTAAAAAACGTTACCTTCATTTACAACAAGAACCAGATAACTAAATACTTCGATTATCACTTATCGATAATTAAAATTTTGATGTTTCGATGACGGGAATCGGAAATGATATCGTATGTTGAACTATAAAGAAATACACACGACGAAATTAAAAATAATCAGAGAAAATCCAATTCCTTAAACACAAGATGGCTGTACCTGCAATATTTGTGCAAAAGCAGGTCAGTGCTGGATAGTGCAGAGAAATCTTTCGGGAAAAAAATGCAAGAGATAAAAATCCAGTAGTGTTACCAACGACAATAGGATACCTTGTCGTCGGTAACACTACTGGATTTTTATCCCTTGCATTTTTTTTTGTTGAGTATAAAGGCTAAAGCACATATGGGCGCGCCGCAACGCAACGCATTGCAAAAACCCTCCTTCAACGCTTTCATACATTTTCCATGAACCAACGCACACTACAGGCGAGCCACAGTGCCACACCATACTTTTTTGTATGAAAACATGTCAGTAAAGAACCTTTTTAAAAACAAGCTTTTAATGAACTAAAAAGTACTAAATAAACCTTTCCTTAACATAAAACTTTAAAATTTTCTTACAAACTGGCGGCTTATCTTAAAGTGTAAGAAGGACGTTCACGCCTCAAGCTTTTGACCACCGCTTTTGCTTTTGGCTTTTTGCCTGTGCTGTTGACCACTGAGGAGTTCCATCGACTAAAGCCAATCCTGGGTGCAGCAGCCAGGTCATGGTGTACTTTAGAAGGAACTACCATAAATGCGTATATTAAATGTCATGTCTGCACCGTTGACCGTTAAGGAGATCCTTAGTCTGGAGCCAATCCTGGGTGTAGAATCACAGGTCATGTATCATAAAAATGCATTGTCTTCGAAACATAATCAACTCGTGAAATTTCAACCCCGTAGGATAAGAGGAAGTGGTATTTTTTTTCAGCTTGCAAGATTTGGGCAGAACATACATGCTTACATACAAACATTGCAAGTTAAATAAAAGCTTGTAAAAGGGGTTGCGTTGCAGCTGTAATGTCCGCTCGACTTAAAACTCCAATTACGTTGATTTTCATCTGAACTACTTAAGTAGTCTAGATCAATCTGCAGACAGAAAAGGTAGAATGGCCAAAGGAAATTGAGGGTCTCACAGCAATGACCCTCGAATCTGACTAATGTCAGTAAGCATCTGGTACACCCCTATATACTACATCATACTCAGGATCATCCATGAGCCCATGCACACATTTTAAAACAAGAATTAAGTACCTACCGGTGAATACTGACCAAAGATTCCCTTTCTTATTTTTCCAGAGCGGCCAAAGACGGTCTGCTGGAGGTTTTACGAGAGGCAACCCGTAAGGAATGCAACAACAAAGACGAGTCGGGCATGACACCCACACTGTGGGCCGCCTTCGAGGGACATATAGAGGCACTCCGCCTTTTATGCGGAAGAGGGTAAGTTTACTAGTAATTTCTGCATGCTGAAGCCTTGCGCGGCATACCGCAATATCCCGCTTGAGTCCCCTTGTGACGATATCAACGGAATGTGAGTGCTAAGGGTATTAAAGTAAGATTCAAAATCATTTCCGTTTACGAAAATTCTTTGCCATGCCATGCCGCGCTATGCTGCCCGGTGAGTCTGATACTGACCGGTGTATAGGGATAATGACATTTTTTATTTATTTTGAATTCAAAAAGAATATTGTTTGCAAATAGTGCAAACAATATTATAAAAAGTGTAAAAGTTTAAAAAATTGCTAAATTGTAAACATTTTAAAATAACTGCTAGACAAAGACGGCATTATTATCACAGACTATGTTACTGGATACTAGCGCCATAAATTGTCCGTACCGCTCGACAAGGACGGGAATAATCCGTACTGTAACAGAAGGGCATAAATAAAAAAGGCAGAACTGTATTATCACACTGATTTAATATTTTATTACCCAATCAAACAGAGTTTCAGCTTAGTCGTTTAATGTCAGCAACAAGAGGCCGAAAATGAGCTTGCAGAGCATTATTTAACTTGTCCCCCACCGAAGGCGTCCGGTAGTTATGGCGGTGGCTTGGCTTGGCTGGGATTGGCTGGCTTAAGAGCGGGTAGTAACCAAAATTGCCTATCTTCAATTGAATTTTTCATGAAATTCATAAGACTTAGGTATAAAATAAAAATAATATGAGTAACTACATGATATTTCGAAACTTTTTGTGGAACAGAAGCACAATACGTTAAAATTTTCTCGATAAAATAACATCACGAAGTTACCCCTAATTTTCACGTTTTTTCAATTTCTACTTAATATGCTAATGACTAATAGGATATTTTTTTAATGATTATCTGTATCAAGACAAGGCGAAAAAAATTGTGCAGGCATTTTTTGAAATTCCTTTTATTTTTGGTATTATTACGACTACTAGCTTTAAGCACTTACGACGTTTTTAGTTCGTGGAAGAAGTCATCTTCCGTCGCACGTTGCGGGAACTTCAAGCATATTTTTGTTTCACAAATCAGTCGCCGTCGCTCTGTTGAGACGAGAGGACTGCGCTTGAATTTTCTGCTGCTCTACGATTTAATTTGTTTGCGTAAATAATATTTTCGTAATTTATCACATTGTTGGAATGAAACTGTGAAATACAAAACATGAAAAAATCACTAAAACCACTTCCGAAACGATTATTAAAATCGTTAAGAATTGATAAACTAAATAAATACCACGGCTAAACTATAAAATAAAAATATTATAATAATTCAATGTTGATATTTGAAAACTCAAGATGACATACAATTATTTGACAGATTTTTGACTGGTATAGTACAACTAGCGCCATTGTTCTCCACTTCAGTCAATTTGCTTGCGGAGAAAATTTACAACATAGAGTTCGTGCTGGAGATTTTAGATCTTATTACTATTAAATAAAGAACCAAATTCGTTTACTCCCACTTTCGTTGACAAACTTCGTGTAAGGGTAACCTTAGACGACCCATTTCGAGCGACTTTTGACCAAAACCCCCGAATCAAGTTGAAACTCAAAATTTAACATATAGGTAGGTTATTGGTATAATTATATTATTGGAGTTTACAAAATAAATAAATCGGAAAACTAAAATAGGGTTTATTGCGGACACAAGTACGAAACGGTGTGCACGGGACATGACAGTTTTCATACGGATAGTGTTCTCGTGACTAGATCCCTTCTTATGTTGGGGATGAGTAAAGATTGTGACGGATCACAATGTTTGGGACTGTCGGCTTGCTTTTCAAAGCTAAAGTTTCAACAGTTACAAAAGAGGAACCTAATAAACTTTCGACTTTCTTTGGCACCCATATAAATAGATGCCAATTATTTTGTCGGTAAAGCCGACTAATATACCCTAGTTATTTGTTCCGAAATAGGCCTGTTTTTCACAAATGTTTTCGGCGAGGACTTTTTTCTACTCGCGCTCCGCGCAGGGTAGGTCTCCCTATATAAGATGTACTCTGTGGGGTAGGTTTTCATGACACATGCCATTTGACTTTACACAATACAGTGCAAAATCCACCATACCAATATAATTTTTTACTTGGTAACACTGTTGCTAATTGAATTTGCACGATCCTGCAATACAATATCCACGATATACCATTATATTTTTTTACTTGGTTAACACTGGTTTCCACGAAGACGTCGTGACCTCCAACTTGTACAAGGCCCTAAATAAAATTTGGTTACATTGGAATTTGAACTTTGTTCCGCCAGCATTGAGTTTCTAGTTCCAAAACATGACTATGATCTTAGATTATGAATTCAAGCTTAGCGTATAGTATAGGCAAAATAAACAGATGTTTTACCTACTGAAGAATTTCATTGAAAATAAAGGGAGTGGACAATGGTCATACTTCGTTTAAATATTTTAATTGAAAAACCATTCGAGGTACCGATTTGTGCTGTGAGATCTTGCTTCTTGCCAAAAAATCATGATTCTAGGTCAACGGGATGTATCATATGGATTTTAATTTATTTGCGAATGTTTCTTTTCTTATTTTATTGACATTTTGGTTCAATTGATTTCATTTTCTCAAAGTAAAAAAGCGGAAGGTAAGTGATGCGATTATAATTATACGCTTTTATATCATCAAAAAAGCAATTTTATCGAAATTGTTTTCACCATCATGTAGGTAGTATCATGAGTATGTAGTATTATAGTACTTTGATGGAAGTGCTTTGCTTTTTAGAGTTCGGTACCCCAAAAGAAAAAATCGAAACCCTTATGGGATCACTTTGTTATCCATCTATCTGACCGCTTATCTCAGCAATGCGTGGGGGTATCAAGTTGAAATTGATATCAAATACTTAGATAAACGGTCCTTTGGAGCTGTAAAAAAAACGAGCTTCTAAGACGTTGACTTAGTATCTTGGCGGAAATTGCCTTTCATTTCGCATATCTTGACACTCGCAAATAAATTAAAACCCATAAGATACATGCCGTTGACCTAGAATCATGAAATTTGACAAGAAGCAAGGTACAGGAATAGGTACAGGAAAGTATCTGAAAATTGTTCAATTGTAGTTATGTTACATAATGTATGGAACAATATTTTTTCAACTACAACGTTAGGTTTGTCTTTCAATTCGGAATCGAAAATTTATAGGCCGTATCTTGAAGTAACATTTAGTCTTTATTTCATTTAAGTTAGTCTAATCTCCAATCTAACATCCCACCAGCATCGGTAACAGATTCACGGACATACAATAATATTTAATAATATACCTACTTGTACACAGGTAAATTGAATAAAACAGTTTCATCTGATTATTTTGCGTATACACACTACACACAAGATTCAAATTCAAATGCCTAAATATACGCCGGGCGAAAAGTTTCTGCTGGCGGGAAGGGATTGTGTTTTGTTTTTGTCGTGTTTGATGAGAGGGGTAGGCAAAGAGGCGCGGGTGAAACTTGATTTTTTCCTGTCTTGCTGCGCCCTCTTAAATGGCGCTGTGATCGGCTACGGCAGTGTGGCGTAACACTACCAAAAACTTTTAAAGCGTGTAGGTTCTCCGCATTTCCATCGATTTTACAGATTTTTTCGATTATCTAGTTTTACTATGCCTTCTTTGAAATTACATTATTGGTTCGAACATTAGTCATTATCCCTATTACAAGCACATGCTAGCAATAGGGACCTGCTTGCTTGTGTGATTGCATGCATGCAGCTCTGTCCTCAGGATAGCTTTGTTTCTAGTATTGCAGTTGTTTACTATCAGCGCCTAACGGTGACCACTTTACCATCAGATTGACTGCCTAAATTTCTGCCACTCTTGATCGCCCCTTATCATAAAAAGTTATAAACTCAAACTCAAACTCAAACTCAAAGCATTTATTTCAATTAAACCATTTACAGGCACTTTTGAATTGTCAAAGAGTCGGTCAGTTAGTCAGAAAGTTGAAGCTAGTTGCCCATTCCAAAACGTAGATCTCTATGGAGAAGAACGGGCAAGAAACTCCAAGGACACTCTTTTTAAATCAAGATAATACAAAATCCTGGGAACATTATTCGTGTTGCTTCTATATGCGAGAACAATGAAAAAAAAATCTATAAAAAAAACAATTCAAAATATAAGATTAATAATAAAAATAAGCCGTGGCAGTTAAGAGATGACCAGTCTCAACTGACGGCGCCCGTTCACGAACATGACGCGTGGATCAGCACCATCCAGCTCAACCATTTTGTAGGGAACCGAATAATCCAACACACGCGCCACCAACAGTGAGACATTTAAGTGAGCATGACATAGTCTCTACTGCCATGCTGTCAAGTCAACATATTTATATAATAAAGGAATCCATTGTACTCACATTTACAAAATTGCAATATGCTACTAAATTATACAAAACTATAGTTTGCTATGTATTTGAGCAATGAATAAAATTGTACTACATAAAAGAAAATAATCATTAAAATATCTATTGAATTATTCAATAATAAAACATATTTTATAAAAAATAAACAAACATTAAGTTCGCAATGTCAGAAAAATAAAAGGGGGAATAAGAAAGGAGTATCTCTTCCAAACATTCAAATTTTAACTAGTGCGCCCGGCTGTGGAGCAGGACCAGCATTAAGCCAAGCATTTTTATCTACTATATAGTCATTGAACTTATAATATGCTTGTCTACATAGTGTGCGTTTAATGCATGTTTTAAATTTCTTCTCATTTAGTTGAAGAATATCGAGTGGTATTTTATTATAACATTTTACACAGTACCCCATAAAAGAAGTACCTACTTTAGATAACCTGAAACGTGGTTGATCTAATTTGTTCCTATTTCTAGTGTTAAAATTATGCCTGTCACTTATCTTACTAACATAACATTATATTATAACATCCATTAACATTATAACATCCCTCTAGTAAAGCTGTGTTGGATACACAGTTTTACTTCTATGAATTTAGGTCCCGCCTCTCCTATGTCGTGGTGGCCGTTTTTATCCAGACAAGCTAGATGCGCGGAGTACATTTGATGCGTGACCACGGTGGATGCCAGATTAACAGTTCTGCCCGATTTCGTTTTTTGTAGTTTTTGTAAATCAATAAATCTGCCAACTGTTTCTGTTATAGGAACTACTAAAACATTTCCAGAGTAATCTACAGACGCGATAATCTAATGTTACGTATTGATAAAACATTATTTACAATGCCCCTTAATCTTAAAACTGTTAAGCATAACAATTCGATTAAGGTAGGGGATTACGGTTCATACGCTGATTATTATAATGGCTAACTTAAGGTTTTATTACTATGCCCACTTGAGTTGTCACGTCACAATAGCTGTAAAAGAGGCTAGGCACCCCTGTCAACCATATTGTACCACTATCTCCACTCAACTCAACTCAACTCAAAGTATTTATTTCAAATAAACCAATTACAGGCACTTTTGAATTGTCAAGGGGTCGGTCAGTCAGAAAGATGAAGCTAGTTTCCACCGAACTAACATCAGTATCCTCAAACCTAGTCCTCAGAATTATGCATACAGATTTCATTGCAGTTGGGCACGCCACAATTACGGCGGTAAGTCCCCTCTTTGAGGAGTGGCTAGAGAGGCGCCACGGCATCCTCACCTTCCGCCTGACGCAGGTCCTCACCAGGACGCAGGTTCCTGTACCGCATAAGGCGGGAGGAAACGCCCGGGTGTTACTATTGTGTGGATCGCCCGGAGGACACGGTGGAGCATATGGTGGAGGTCTGCCCGGCTTGGGCGGAGCACCGCCGTGTCCTCGCGGGCGCAATCGGCGGCGGCGATCTCTCGCGTCCGGCCTTGGTCTAGGCCATAGTACGGAGCGAGAGGGCATGGGAAGCTGTCACCTCCTTCTGCGAAGCAGTAATGCTCGCGAAGGAGGCGGAGCGCGTGAGGGCGAGGCAATCGTTGCGCCCTTACGCCCCTAGTCGCCGCAGGAGGAGACGCCCAGGGCGTCGGAAATCGATTGCCGATTCCCGGTCACCGTAGGCGCGGGCTTGCGGACGGCGAGCAATGGGTAGCTCGCCGTTCGGGTAGGACCAGGCCCGGGTCGACGGCGCGTCGTGTTCCACGCGCGCCTCAAAGAGATGCACCATTAACGGGGTCCGAGAGGGCCGATACCTGCCGGGGTCGCGGATTGCTCGAAAGAGTTACCGTGGCCCTGGCGCACAGGCAACTGATGGAACACGGGTGGGTTTTAGCCAGCAAGAGTCTGATACGCCCTCCCGCTCCGCTAGGAGCGGGAGAAGTCATTTGACGATTTCCTAGCAAAAAAAAAAAATGTTTACTGCAGTGTCTCGTCTTGTATTGTCTTGTCTTGTAGACTCATAGAGGTACTGCGATTTGTTGACCATTTTCAATTTTTTTAAGTAGGTACCTGCACCCTAATTGCGTAACACACTATCAATCACAATCTGAATAATTTTGAAGGATATTCCTAAATCTCTGCTTGATATTTTCGAAAAAATTGTCTGTTCAGCAAAGTAAATAATGCAATCAATGTTATTGAACTGTCAAAATGAAAGCCATTCCTACTATTACGAGTAGTGTGTTACACAATTACCCCGCTCGTACTTTTTGACAGGTCTACACTGTCCTACCATACCTATAGACTGTAATTTGGCAAAATTGTAAAAGCCAATTGTAATTTAAATTCTTTGCTCAACCACGACTTATAACAAGTAACCGTGGAGTTACTTGCCTGCTCTTCTCCATAGGAAACGACTAATTGAAACCGTACACTTAGCTTCTGACGTTTCTTATGTGCCCATGTAGGTAGGTATATGTGAAATAAAATATTCGGAATTTGTCAGCGGTTTGATTCCCCTACGCAATCCGTTATATTTGTATTATAGCAATGTTTGTACAAACACTTTTACAGAGGGTGATTATTTGCTGCACTAAAACTAAATTGGGGTAAGTGAAGGCAAATGATGTAGAAAGTGTCTATGTCCAGCGGTAACCTTGCACTTTATCCGTAAAGTAAGAATGTATCGACAGTTCCAGTCACTCTTACTTTTAGTACAATTTTCTTTTCCTCGTAACAGTTTAATATAATAATGCTTGCCCTGAGAACAATGTGGTATCACTCACTGTCACTTTCACGCATTGTTTGGCTTCCAGCGAAATGTTACACAATGTTACGGATTAAATTACATAAAAAGTATGAAAAGAATCGCTTCATTAGCCTTAGAAGATATTGTTATGGTAGGAAGCTGGACCTGCGTAAGATTGGGGTCGGTATCGACAGCGACACCAATAGAGGAACTGAAAAGTGACTGGTTCATTGGTCTAGTGGTGACAAGCTCTACTGTTGAGCATGAGGTCTTGGGTTCGATTCCCAGGTCGGGCAAAGTGTTATTATCGCTCCATGTAAAATACTGGTATTCAGCTGCATCCGGTTAGACTGGAAGCCGACCCCAATATAGTTAGGAAAAAGCTAGGCAGATGAATTCAAATTTACGAATAAGTGAATGTCTACATATATGCAATAAGAGCTGCAGTCCTATTCTGTCAAAATCTCTCCGTCATAACTTAGGCGAAGTGTGCTTGAGGTGAGCTGTCAATGCTGTCAATCAGCAGTGAAATGACAGATCAGTTCACCTAAGTTGTCACGGTGATAATTTTACAGGGTAGACCGGCTGTTTCTAATGATTGCTCAAGGCTCAACCACTCCGTTTTTAGAGCTAAATATCAAGTTTAATTAATTTAATTAATTATAATTACTGTACGTTGCAACCGCACATTCTGCAATTCAGCAGTTTACGCAACACATCATTCATTTCAACTCAATAATTAGTTCAGTTCGCGTTGGGATATCAAGGCAGCCGGGCGTTCTCGTTACCGCCAACAAGGGCCGCGTCACTCACTTCATTTCCACACCATCAGTCCATTAAGTTCATTTTACTTTTAGTACCTTTGGAACAATACAGTAGTGTTTTGATAATTTACCTTCTTTCATTTCCATTCATCTCTCATCTAAAAGTAATGTATAGTCTATCAAGGGATCATACAATTACTATTTAATTAATTAAATTAATTATAATTACTATTTAATTAATTAATTAAATTAATTATAATTAATATTTAATTAATTTAGCACCTGGTTTAAAGAACAATGTGGAATAACAAAAGTATGTCGATCGTTCAATATAGACGTGTCTCAATGGTCACACGAATATTTAATGTGACACCGTACAAACAGACGGTACAGTTAAACAACTGTTTGTCACATTATTCCCTTTCGAAATGGGCCCAAATTCCATTCCGAGCCATGTCATTTCACGTGAACAAGTAACTGGATAGATTTTTGTTTTATGTGCTGTACAATAAAGTGACAAATAAATAAATAAATAGCCCAAAAATTAAGATAGAGAAAACGTACTCTTTTTTGTACCCCTAACTTACAATTTGAAATTTTGAAAGTGACACAGTTAGTTACAAAGAGGGCTATCGCACTTGAGTTCTCCGCTAGAGGCGCTAGTGTAGAGTAAGGTCTCTAGATGTCAAAATATGTAGGTGCTGAACGTTCACTGTTTGCGACTTTACGAATGATTCATAATAGCTATAATGGTTGTGCCATTCTTGATTAATTATGGCTTAAGATTTTAAGTAAAAAGTTAGGATCTAATTTGGTAGCACTTGAAGGAAGAATAAGATTTGTCTGCTTCATGCTTGCCAATTTTAGGAACATTAAAATCTAAATATTCGTTTGAAGTTTCAAAATGTAATAAAATAAACATACTATGTATATAAAGGCACTTAAACATATCCAAAACATCAAATAAAAGTACTGCAACAGGACCTTACTCGACAGTGGCGCCAACTTGCGAGCACAAAAACGATAGCCCCCATTGGCAACGTTATCGCTAAAAGATCTTTCACAAGCATCCTTAGGAAGGACTTTTAAGAGCTGAGTGTCTAGAAAAGATCAACATAGCATAGATGACACATAATCCTTGAAGAAAAATCGAAATAATTTTACTACTTCTGCCCGCGACTTCGTTCGCCTGGAAGTCGTAAGATATCCAATATACTAATATAACAGCCACATTTTTTTAAAGTCTCTCGGCCCCCTACCCACCGCGTCTTGTCGCATCGCCCGCCCCCGCTCCTACTTTGTTTTCGCCAAGCGTTATTTCAGACTTTTTCTTTTTGCTCCGCTCCTAAGGGTCGTAGCGTGATGTTAAATAACCTAACCTTCTTCAAGAATTGGACTATCAACTACAAAAATATGTTTTCATATCCAAGTGGAAGTTCCAGAGATTAGCGCGTTCAAACAAACAACCAAAAAAGCTCTTCAGCTCTTAATAGAGCTGAAGAGTTTTTTTGACTAAGAAACGATTTTTTAAATTTATAAAGCCCATGACCCTAACCACCCTAATAGAATTTGAGTACCTAACAAGAATAACACACCATCAGCTGTAATTTAATTTAGTTACCAATCCCTTTTTGCAAACAATATTATTCCACTTTTACCATGCATTATTCTTGTTTCATTCATTTAACAACCATATGGCCCGCGCGCGTGCTATCAGCTATTAGTCCCTGGACCCCGTTCTGTCTCATGGTACATGAATGAAACAAGAATGATGAATGGTAAAAGTGGAATAATTTTGTTTGCAAAAATGGATTGGTAACTAAATTAAATTACAGCTGATGGTGTGTTATTCTTGTTAGGTACTCAAATTCTATTGGGGTGATTAGGGTCATGCGCTTTATAAATTTAAAAAATCGCGTCTTTGGGAAAGTTGTTTGTTATGATGAGTACAATCATGTGTTTAAGTATCGGTCACTAATTACCGGTCATCCTATATAGAATAAATTGACAGTGATCCACATCATGTCAACACTTTCACTTTATCTAAACCATTTTTGTGGTGCGCCATCACAGTTAATTTGAAGGTGAAAATACTTATTGTCAATGCTATGAAACCGGAAATGTAATTTTCCTTTGCGTATATGTAGGGTATCGTGCAAAATTCGATAACCTCGTTTACAAATACAAAAAAATATGAGCCCCATTATTTTCAATGGCTGGACTCAGCACAAGTAAGTACACTATAGGCAATTATGGCAACCAAAAAGAAAAGAGTTGATATAGGTAGTTAACAGATGGATATAATATATGGGTAAACCACGTTACGTTACGTACAGAATCAGTGATGTATGCCAGAGAATCGTTTTAGTTGGAAAAAAGTTTCTCGTCTGTAGGTATCAACAGTAGGCTGCACATCCGTGCACTTTGACCTAAAGCTGGGCGAGCGAAGTACGGAGTAGTGGTCCTGACTCCATTACTCGCAATTTGCATAATCAGCCTATAATGTTTCCACTGCTGGGACACAGGCCTCCTCTCTATGAGAGGGATTTGGCCGTACGTCAACCACGCAGGCCCAGTGCGGGTTGGTGGATGTCACATGTCTTTGAATTTTTAGTTCTAGGACATGCCAGTTTCTCGTCGATAAGAGAATTGGTGATGAAATCCCAATTAATCTTCTATAATTTGTGTTTTACAGAGGAGAACCGGACAAAGCCGACTACTTCGGCAACACAGCGCTGCACCTCTCAGCGGCGCGTGGCCACAAAGAATGTGTGACGTTCCTCATCAACTTCGGAGCCAACGTATTCGCGATGGACGTGGATGGCCACACTGCCCAAGAGCTGGCGGCCATCAATGGACGAGACGATATACTGCGATATCTGGACCAGGCCACGGCGAAATTGGAGAATAATGATAAGTAAGTTATTTGCGTTTGTTTTAAATTTTCTCTTTTATACCCGGGATCTTACTAGGGAATCACTAGAAATCAGATCTAACAAACACTACAGACTTACCTTGGAGGGCTTTATCTAATAGCGCTCTATCCTATAGAGGAGGTCTGGATACTTCAGAGATCCCACCATTTCATTCAGCAGGTGGAAAACCACCTGCTGAATGAAATGGTGGGATCTATCTTTGAAGAAGCAATACAAAAGTATTGCTTCCTCAAAAATAGATGGATGTATGTATGTGCAGCCTCTCAGGCTGTCTGCCTATTATGGTTCAACAAATGTAGGAACTAGGGCCACTCGCCCTACAATTCATTTTAGTTTTAATTTAAATGTTAATGCACAGTTTTATTTCAAAGTAGAAACTCATCTCATTATCTTCTCTCGTACCGTGCTTAGCTCTTCAAAGGGCTATTACGTATAAAAGCTACATAAATAACTTAACTTTCTTCTTAAATTATGACATGATACCGTTACGAGTAATTATTTCCTTAATGTTGCCGACATAACAGGGTATGTATACATTTTACGTGTAATGTCTTGTTGAAATGGCGTTCGTGCTACAGTTTTATAATTGCCGGTGTATACGAGTTCCCATCATTATTAGAATCAGGGTAGTGGAGTAACGGTTGTGATAAGATACAATAAGATGGGGTTATGTAACGACCGGTGGGTAGATTCTTATTAATATAAATGTAGAGTATATTATAAAGCATTGTCTTAAGAATGTCGAAAAGCAAGAGCATTAATTTGTTATCCATAAAATCTCGGGGCTGCCAAAGGTACAATTCTTGAGTGGCTGATAGACTTAGGTTTTTTTCGCCTATAATTTTACCCCAAAAGTTTATACTGAGGATGACACATGGAAAACATTGAACGTTGAACCATAGTTAGTTCTTGCTTGTGTGTCTGCCGTCCATTTAATATAGGAATTCTCTAACTACGGTAATCTTAACGTGTCGACAACAATATAAATTGTACCAACCCAAAACTTAGCTGCGACTTTAACATAATCAGTAGCGTCCATTGGTTCCTGTCACGATGCTTCTTACATTTAAAATTCTTGTCTTCCATTTCAGGAAAAAAGCGAAATCTCTAAAGGAGAAAGCCAAAAAAGACTACGAGAAATCCCACAAGCAGTACCAGAAACGTCAGAGTAAGGCCGAGTTAATAGCTGAGAAAGAACTGAAGAAGCTTGCCAAGGAATGGGACCAGGGGTATGCGGAGGAGGTGCAAACGATGCCCCATAGACCCAGCAATGTGTTGTGGGCACTTAAGCAGAAGATGACCAGGTCAACTAGCCATGGTAAGTATTTTTTTCTATCTATATTACTTAAGTCCGTTTTAGCTGAACGATGCTGATCGTCATGTTGTTGAGACTGGTCATCTCTTAACTGTCAGCGTTTATTTTTAAACTTTATATTTTGAATTGTTACATATTCTACATATCTATCTATTTAGCCCGTAATGTCCCACAGCTGGGCAAAGGCCTCCCTTTCCTATGTCTAGCTTCTTCCCGCGGCTTCGGAAATTATCCCATGGGGAAGTGCTACCGGGACAAAAAGTAGCCTATGTCCTTCTATTCGTACTTCATCTCCAGTATACCATCTATCTCCATGCTAAATTTTATCGAAATAAGTGCAGCGGTTTAGGCGTGAAAAGGAAACATACAGACAAAGTTACTTTCGAATTTATAATATTAGTATGGATGTTATTTTTAACCGACTTCAAAAAAGGAGGAGGTTTTCAACTCAACTGTATTTTCTTTAATTTTTATTTTTTTATGTGTGTTACGTCAGAACTTTTTTCTAGGTGAACCAATTTTGATGATTCTTTTTTTATTTAGAAGTTGGTGCTTCTCATGTAGTCCCATATAAATTTGATCAAGATCTGACCAGTAATTTTTGAGTTATCCTTAATAATGCGTAATTTTTCAATTTTATTCATTTATTTTTTTATCATTTCGGAAGTCGGTGGCAAAAAACGAAAATACAAAACCAAAGACACCGACTTCCGAAATTAAAGTAATTTTTCAGTTTTTTGTGTTTTTGGAAGTCGGTTGTTTTTTTTTTTGTAAAAAAGTTTTTTTACATTCTTCTCACAAAAATCATGTACCTATAAATAGGATTTTGGAATAGGCAACTAGCTTCAACTTTCTGACTAACTGACTGACGTCTTATTAGTTCAAAAGTGCCTGTAAATGGTTTAATTGAAATAATTGCTTTGACTTAGTGTCAGGACCATAATCTTCCACACCTCTCTCCCCGTTGATCTCGTGTTCGCAAGCGCGACTGCTGAGCGTGGGGTCCTGGGTTCGATTCCCAGGTTGGGCAAGTGTTATTGTGTTTTTTCACTAGGAATTTCTTAGTAACAGCCGGAGTTTGGAAGTTGGCGGTTTGATAGCCCCGCGCCTCGGAAAGCACGTTAAGCCATTCGCGTTGGTCCTGCGCCTCATCGCTCTCCGGTCGTCTCGAGAGAGAGACATCTTTGTCTGCACATACAGTTGTGCACTATAATATTTAAAGCGCCGAAGGCTAATCTCCGTTGAGATTGGCCGCCATGGCCGAAATTTGGTCTGGGGGACTATTATTGTGATGGCTTTTCGACATAATTTCAATGAGAGCAAGGGTGATATTGTTTTAGCAGTGAAAATCTGTACTGGACGATAAAGGTCACTGTTTCATTCAGAATAACCTTCCTACCTTCCTGTACCCACAGTAACTGTACCTATTAACGAGTCGTTTGTCACCCAAAGAAGAGAAAATACAAACCAGCAATTCGAAGTCGTTAGGTGCTTACAAGGCAAGGACCATTATTTGCGACTTGATAGCCTAAAAATGTAACAATCACTAGATATTTCTTTGCCGTTTGCACTTGTTTATCATTTCTTGTTTCTTGTTGAAAATTACCAAAAATTCTATCTTTACTGAAATTCTACTTTTTATAATAACATAAAATTCCCTGATAAGCACAATTTGTTCTGATGTTTTATTTCCTGTTGTAGGTTATTATAAATCATCGCATTGATATAATCGAACGTGTTTTTATTTGTTCTAATCTAAAAAACGTCATTTTATAACATCGTAAAATTCGTCATACAACTTGTAAATTGCAGCATAAACCTACATAGTACATAAAGAGAAATAAAAATATTCGAAGACATGTTGTGCATTTAAAACAAATGTCGTAAATTAACTCATGTGACGTTTGATTACTTGGCATTTCAAAAAAGCAATATTATACTATGTAGTACATAGCTCTTTGGCTAATGGGCTGACTGATGTGACTAAATACGCTTGTAAATACACTTTAAAAAAGTCTGCTGTCTAAATTTGTGCACGAATCATGGCAACTTTCCGTAGAAAATAAGTGCGATGTTGGTGCCATAGTAAAATTGTTCACAATCACGAGTCCTTTTCAAGATTTTAGTTATTTCAACTACTCCTAGAGAAGAACCTACGACTACATAAACATATTATGCCTTCAGTATTTATGTTACATTAATGATAAGTACATTTTAGTTTGTAAATTGCACTGTACAACGCCTTGGGTTTTAATCTGTAATGTTGTGCATGTAGGTACACTTAAATCTACTGCTCTTACCTCAGTCTTCCAAAGTGTCATGTTATAACATTTACCAAAAAGAAAAATATTACTGAGTTCGACTATCGTCTTGCCTATACGCCAATTAGTAAAGTAGGTTTTCTCCGCGATCTAGGTGTTCTGCTAGATTCGAAGCTCCATCTGGATACTCATATAGAAAAAATTGTTAACAAGGCCTACCAAATGTTTTGTTTTGTCATGAGATCTTCCAGGGATTTTCGTCGACCTTCCACCTTTTTGCACTTATACAAATCAATAACTAGACCACAGTTAGAGTTTGCGGTACCTATTTGGAACTCTTTTTACCTAAAATATATTGAACAAATAGAACTAGTAAATACCTTCGTGCAATGAATTTTAGATGTTATCGCAATAAAATGTCATACCACTTACTTCTTTTTAAGAAGTAAGTGGTATGACATTATGTATCTTCACTTCATCTTCTGACCTTAAAATCAAAACGAAAACTTCTGGAAGTTACGACTCTGTTCAATACGTGCCGCAATCATTTTCACTGTCCGGACTTAGTTAGGAGTCAGTCTGTGTTACCTGGTTCCTCGAACAGTTCATGTACGTGAGGTATTCACTCGACCTCTATTTGCTACTCGCCTCTGTAAATCCAACGCTGGCTCGCGTTCACCACTCCATCGTTTGGTTGAGACATACAACAATCGACATTCTTTTTCTTAGTAAAAATGCATTTAAGAAGCAAATCCAAGCAACCCTAAAGGATCAGCAAAGTACTATAGACTGACGTAATGTTTACTAATATATTATACACAAATTGACTTTTTTCTTTTATAAATTTAATAATCCAGATATGAGTTCTAGTATAACGTCGGTTGTATAGATATTGTATTGTGTTACTGGCTAGTTTTTAAATACTTTAAATGGTAATCTGTGAAGAACGTAGTGGGTAGCATAATTATTTTAAAATGTAATAGTTAAGATATTATGACTGTTTTTTATTGTGCTGCTGTTTGTTTTTCCTTAAATAATAAATAAATAATACCCCTATTACAATAAAATACAACTTGTAATGTTACAGGCAACCTACTAGCTGAAGAACAGCCCCGTCCGACGTACAGTGCGCTGGTAGGCACTGTGAACTCAGGAGTGAGGGGACGTGGAGCGGTCTACAAGAAGGCCCTAGCTAGCAAACTGAGGAATAACACTGTTGGAAGAAATAATAACATGTCCACTGATGATTTTAAGGTAACTCCTTGGCTTCTAAATGATAGAATAGAACGCGTAACGCAAAAGTAGAGACTATTATTGTGTGTTGTATTTTTCTGTTCGCCAAGTCGCAAGCAGACTGTTTCTTATAATAATAATAATAATAATTTAATTCAGACTTTTGTCCATATAGAGTTAGTAATACAATGAAGCTTAGAACTATGTTAGTAATACACACATACAAAAACAAACTATAATAATTATCCTATGTATAGGCGAATCCAGTGCCTCCAGATAGGACTCTCAACATGTTCAGCAATGACCCTCTGGTACCTGTTAGACTGTCTCTCACTCTGCGCATCAACGATGCTGCTCTTTTTCTAATTATGGCATAATAGCCATCCACTTGTGATTCTGCAAACATCGCTGATGCACTGCAATAGCGAGGCAGTCCCATCAACACCCTGAAGCCATTATTGTACTGAACTATGCGCAGGGTTCGGGTTTGCTCCAGCGGCATCCTGAGGTCATTCACGCAAAGGGTCGATTGTCAATACCGGAACCATTGGTTTCTGGTTCAAGCAATGAGCAATCGAAGTTTGTTATGTTTTTAGCAAATCTTTTGATTGTATGTTTTTGTGCTTTGCATATCCCTTGTTGGTCGAGATAAAAGCTTATTTTTTATTTACTTTTTATTTGACATACTGGTCAAATGAGGGCTATCGCGCTTGAGTTCGCCGCTAGAGGCGCTAGTGTAGAGTAAGGTCTCTAGATGTCAAAATATGTACTGAACTTTCACTGTTTGCGGGATTTTTTATCACGGATTTTAACGAATGATTCATAATATTAGTAATGGTAGTGCCATTGTTGATTAATTATGGCTTAAGATTTTAAGTTAAAAGTTAGGATCTAATTTAGTAGCACTTGAAGGAAGAATAAGATTTGTCTGCTTGATGCTTGCCAATTTTAGGAACATTATAATCTAAATATTCATTTGAAGTTTTAAAATGTATAAACATAATATGAATTTATGGGTACTTAAACATATCCAAAACATCAAATAAAAGTACTGCAACTCGCCAGTGGCGCCAACTGGTGAGCACAAAAACGATAGTCCCCATTAACAGAAGGACATATACTGACCTTATTGGTGATGTCCTTTAGAAAGGTCAGGTGCGTAGTACTCGCAACCGGCGTGCGTGTATAGCCAGCCGATATTCTGTGAAAACTTAGGTGAAGTGAGCTGTCAATAGTGTCAATTCTAGAATAGACCTTCTGATGTATCGATGTAAACGTAGAAAAAATACTACTGAATGAGCAGGTGGCGTTCTGTAGTTTCTGCTACTCCCATGAGAAAAAGGCATAAATAAAAACGTATGTAGGTATTTAGGATCAGCACCCTAATTACGTAACACACTATCTATCACAATCTGAATCATTTTGAAGCGTATTGCTAATTAATTGCTTCATATGTTCGAAAAATTTGTCTGCTTAGCAACGTAAATATCGCAATGAATGTTGTTGAACTGTCAAAACGAAACCCATTCCTACTGTTAGTGTGTTACGTAATTACCCCGGCTGATTGGAACTCTTGCGATCGAAATGTCGATGAATGCTTGTTCTCCAAGTTTATTTATAAGTATACATCCATTCTAATATTATGAATTCGATAGAAACTCTGTCTGTATGTTACGTTTTCACGCCTAAACCACTGAACGGATTTCGATAAAATTTGGCAAAGAGATAGATGGCATCCTGGGGAAGGACATAGGTTTTTTGGCAAAGAGATAGATGGCATCCTGGGGAAGGACATAGGTTTTTTGGCAAAGAGATAGATGGCATCCTGGGGAAGGACATAGGTTTTTTGGCAAAGAGATAGATGGCATCCTGGGGAAGGACATAGGTTTTTTGGCAAAGAGATATATGGCATCCTGGGGAAGGACATAGGTTTTTTGGCAAAGAGATAGATGGCATCCTGGGGAAGGACATAGGTTTTTTGGCAAAGAGATAGATGGCATCCTGGGGAAGGACATAGGTTTTTTGGCAAAGAGATAGATGGCATCCTGGGGAAGGACATAGGTTTTTTGGCAAAGAGATAGATGGCATCCTGGGGAAGGACATAGGTTTTTTGGCAAAGAGATATATGGCATCCTGGGGAAGGACATAGGTTTTTTGGCAAAGAGATAGATGGCATCCTGGGGAAGGACATAGGTTTTTTGGCAAAGAGATAGATGGCATCCTGGGGAAGGACATAGGTTTTTTGGCAAAGAGATGATGGCATCCTGGGGAAGGACATAGGTTTTTTGGCAAAGAGATAGATGGCATCCTGGGGAAGGACATAGGTTTTTTGGCAAAGAGATAGATGGCATCCTGGGGAAGGACATAGGTTTTTTGTAGGATTTTTGTCCCGGTAGCACGTTCCCTTGGGATAATTTTCGACATCCACGCGAGCGAAGTCGCGGGCAGAAGCTAGACACGTTTACCGTGTAGTTCAAATTATATTGTGAAAGTGGTCATTTTGTCACTATTTGTTGATCAAATTTACAGCTTGCTTGCATCAATGTTTACAAAGCGGTTACAGATTACAGGCGTTAACTTTTCTGGTTTACAAAACAAAAATCATTCCCAGTGAACATCGCTGTTCATGTGGTCTCGTAGGTACAAAATAAACAAAACTGTAATTATACCGTTAAAAGCTAACGGCACTACTTACCTCCATCTCTCACTCCGCAGGTAGGAGAGATAGAGACGACAGGTCGTCGCTCCGTCACGTCGTTGAGTGGAGTGCGTCGCGACTCGGAGGTCATGTACGTTGGTACTTTCGGTGCGGGGCCGCAGCAGAGGGGCAACGTCGCCGATGTGTTTACTGAACAGCCGACCGAGCAGACGCAGAAGAAGCCACTTACCAGGTAGGTCATAATTCTCTTGCCCTTATCCCAAATTATTTAAGGTCGACACAGCAGTCTTCTTCCCTCCTACTTCCCTATTAATCGTCATCTCAGTAGTTACCACCTTTCAAGCCATATCATCTTTCACACAGTCCATCCATTCGTGCTTTGGTCTTCCCCTACTCTTATAATCATCCATATTCATGCTTAAAATGTTTTCACACGATTTTATCCTCTTACAAGGTCCTATACCTATTAACAGTAACAAGTAGTAAGTATTAACAGTATTCTTAAAGTATTCGCAGATCGGTTGGATTCCCCGATTTTGCGGAGGTGGATGCAGCTCCACGCAAATTTTTAATTGTAGTATGTTGATTTGTGTCTGTAACTTAGTAACACTAGAAGTTAAGTAAAATTGTTACTAACCCTATGGACTCATGTCTGCAATAAAAGTATTCTATTCTATTCTATTCTATTATTGTTTTTCACCTCAAATTGTTCTAAGGAATAACCAAATCTTTGACTAAAAATTTTCCTGGAAATAAAAGTTTTTTTTTTTTTTTATATACATTGGATTCAGTTTATTTTTTTCGTAGATATAAGTGCCTATCGGGAAATGTCTCGATACATTTCCTTACACTATCACCAAGCAGAATAGTGGTCACCATTGTAGATTGTGGGTTAAAGTCCTTGAAAAAGGTGTGCGTGTCCCTCATAAAAATCGAGAGGTGAAAAGAACTGGTATGACTCCAAAAACGAATTCTAATGCTTACTTACTTTCTGTTTACAGGTCGGCCAGTCAGCCCGACTTTGCAGCGATTAACGAAGACAGTGGCATTGGACAAGAAGTAATGCTTCAGGAGCCTGCCAGTATATTCGAGAGACCTGGCTTTGGCAGCGTTGCTTTCAGGTTGGTAGCACATACCTATGTACCTGCATTCCGTCAATTCCTTCAGGAGTGAACAGTCGTATGAGCACGCTCGTTCCATCGTTAATCTCATCCATCGTTTTATTAGGAGAGATCGAGGTCAAGAGTAGGCCCATTATCTATACAGGATGACTTGTAATTCGACGTATTCCTTCCAGGGCGTGATGACCTTCCAGTGTGACCATTCGCAACTTTTAAGCACCCTATATAGCCTAAGCGAAAATCCATGGGAATCGTGAAAATCCAAGATTTGTCGGTTTCTGCATTCTTCGTTAAATATAATTTTTCTCTTAACTCTCAAATTGGATAATAATAATAAAATAATAATAATGTTTATTGAAAGAGAACTTAGACATAATTTACAAAATATTTTAAAAGGCTAATTTAGGCCAGTTTAGGTGGTGTGCTCATCTGTCGCCGAACTAGGCAGAGCCTGTATTTCTGCTATCAGCGCCAAACCCCTCGAGTGTGATTACTTACTCAATCCAGTCAACAGATATCGCCATCTGTTAGAATCGTTTAGAGCTAACAGATAATTGTGACTGTGAAATAATAGACAAATAATTTGCAATAAAATAATATTGCGATTATAAATTGAGATGTAAGCTATCCTATCTTTCAAGTTGGATCAAATTGCACACGGTATGCAAATCAAATTTAAAATCGGTTCAGTAGTTTAGGAGTCCATCGCGGACAAACAACGTGACACGTAATTTTTATATATATAAAGATTACATTACTTCGGTATTAGAGAACGAAAAAAAAAGTATAAATAATTGAATGGCCATCAATGCTACTTTGTTTGGTAGTGACCGACTTGCCACAACGATAACTGCTTCTTCAAAAACGACAAACCCTATCGCATACGGCGTAGTCCACTAATAGACCGTCGCGTCGCCCGTCCCGTCCGTCGCTTCCGTGGACAAGTACCACAAGGCAGCTCAAGGACAAGCTGGCGTAGTGCTACTAACATAGTTTTAAGCTATTTTTTAACACAAGTTTTGTTTTATACTTTATATATGTTAGTTTGTAAGGTATGTGTCTATGGGCCTTTTTGCCTGAAATAAATGTTTTATTATTGTTATTATTGACAAAGGCCTAAGTTACGCCATAACTCCCGACTCATGTCATTTTATTTGATAGGCTGTAAAGGTTCAACTAATCACCGCAATTAGTCACGTGTTAGTTTTAAATTGTAATTTTTTTTCTTGTTCCTGACTTCCTGAATTATTTTATTTCTTTTTTTTTTATGTAACGTGAAATTTGGCAGTTTACATATAAGTTTTTGTGTTGACCTGGCATTTAAGAAAACGAGAAATGTACACGCCCTTTAAACTGAAGCAATTTTCCAATCCAAACTAGATCTAAACTTATATTATTTTTGTCTAGACGCTCAATAACAGCGACTTTGAGTGCCATGGGCGGCGCTGCGCCGGGTGAGGATCTGTCCATCGGCTCAGCGGGGTCTTTAGCAGCAAGACACGCATACCAACCTGCTGAATGGACGTCTGCGCAGTCAGGTAACATTATACATAGTGTTTTATTAACGGAAGTTAGCCTTTAATTGCCCAGTAACGTTTGTAGGCCAAAAATACAGGTTGGATTGTTGAGACGGGGCAGTAAGGGTAAGTACCTTAACCGTTGTAGCTACGGGAAAATGGTCTTAGGTGATTGTCTCTAACTTTTTGAGATGGATCAAAATGTCTCAAAAAGTGCTCTTACTGTCTCATCTCAAAAATCCGCCCTGTAATACAATTTTTAGCTCTATGTGAATTATATCGAAGAAAAAACTTTTGTGCAAATAAACAACCGTCTTCAAAAAAAAAAACCACAAAAAACGTGAAAAATAACTTTAATTTCGGAAGTCGGTGTCTTTGGTTGTGTATTTTCGTTTTTGGTCAACTACTTCCGAAATTAAAGTTATTTTTTACGTTTATTAGTGAAAAATAACTTTAATTTCGGAAGTCGGTGTCTTTGGTTGTGTATTTTCGTTTTTGGTCAACTACTTCCGAAATTAAAGTTATTTTTTACGTTTATTAGTGTTTTAATTTTTTTGGAAGTCGGTTGTTTTTTTTGTAAAAAGTTTTTTTTGACGTCGGTTACAAAAATATATATTTCGAATGGACTTTTGACTCACGTCCTCGTGGACGTGACCGGTAGACCCCTCCTTCATTCACTAAGAATTCTGCACGCCAGGTCATTCTTGTAGCCACAATACAATCATAGTATAATAATTTCAAGTCATAATAATAATTTTATATTTAAACGTATTAGTATTTCCGGAAGAAATGTCGATTTAACACTGTTCCGTTCTCATTCACAGAAAGCTCAACAATAACATCAGATGAAGAAGCAGAGGTGGAAGATTCAGGATACGCTTCCCTCGAACGATTCCTCACGGCGTGGGGCCTCTCCCAATACGTGCAAAAGTTTAAAGACGAACAAATTGACCTGGACGCCCTAATGCTACTCACAGAGAGTGACATGAAGTCCCTAGGGCTCCCTCTGGGACCTTATAGGAAACTTGTAACAGCCGTACAAGAGAGAAAACAAGCGCTGTCACACCCTGGACCTATGATAGATACGGCGATATGATTGATCGGGTTAAGGGGGATGCGTTAAGGAAGCCTTCGAAATTAAAATTTTCTTACCTTTTTTGCAATTTGCAGGTCAGTGTCAGGTTGTATGTTGGTTAAAATATGGTTCGCGACCATCCATCTCTACTCTACAAGGGCAGAACTTTGTAACAAAAATCTATGGAGTATCGTTGGCCTGGTTTGACCGATACACTGGTGTGGCAAGTTACATCTGGAAACGTGTTTGCGACCGTAAAAAATATGTATTTACAGAACTATAGTCATTAGAATCACCAACACCACTCTCTAAGTTAAAATTGGCCTGATATGAATATTTAAAACATGATACTGATCGACAAATTGCAAAAACTCTATGAAAACTTAAAATTCGATGGCTGCTACCCAGGCGCTTTTGCCAATGTCGAAATGAATAGTACAAAAGGTTGTAAGTGCTCAATTTTGAATTAAAAATCTTGTAGAAGCAGTGTTTGTAGGTTTTTTTCTTGCAATTTGTTTTAATGTAGCTGAGTATAATCGTTGTAAATTACGAGCGTGCGCCAGGTGGCTTTTATGATTGTGGACATAAGGTTTAAATTACAATGATCGGCACACGCTTGTGAAATGTTACAACTGTAATTTCCAATGTTTTGCTGAATGCATATTGTGTGTTGTATAAATAATAGTTCTATGTACTGCGATTTTTTTAATGAAATTTTTACACAAAACAAAATCAAATAATGTCGTGTTGTGTGCGAGTTCGTTTTTCGATATTCATTTGAACGACAAAGTATTTCGTGAATTATTCCAAGTTATACCACCCTCTGTCCCACGGGTGTGAGAGATTGGTGGGGCAAACTGGAATAATCCTATTTCGTCTATATTTCAATAAGTACTTTTAATAAGTTTCCAGTGTGCTCTTCGATTATAAATAAATATTATTTATATTTTTACTTGGTACCGTAATACACCTTGAAATCCAAATATTAATTCATACATTCGTTTTTAAGGCCGGTCCTATAAAATCTAGTACAATATTTTCTATTTCACATTTTTTTTTCTTAGCATCAATGTGTTTTTTTTTAAATATGTAATAATAATAATAATAATTGTGCCTCTTTAAATGTGATAGTAATGTTTGAGATCATTCCATCCAATGTAACGCCCACTCGCCATATTAAATATTTTTGTACAGTTTTTGAATATACATTTGTATGAATATTTGTTTTTTATTTTTATCAGACTTCACGTACTCTGGCCATACACGATCTTGTTACCAGTGTCGTTATTATAATATTAATACGTGAAGCAAAAACTTTGTACCGCTTTTTACAAAAATTGTGCGGACGGAGGAGTGAAAGGAGAAGGGAAGGACTCCATAGTTTCCTGGGCCCAGGTGTTAACTCAATGTCCTCCCGCACGTTTGGGAGTGGCGCGAGGAGGCGAAACGCCGGGGCGTAACTCCGCTGCCGCGAAAAATCGCGGCACAGCGGACTGAGCTCCGGCGGGATCTCATGGCGGCATGGAGAGTGCGACTGTCGCAACCCAGCGCAGGGCACGCCACAATTGCGGCGGTAAGACCCCTCTTTGAGGAGTGGCTTAAGAGGCGCCACGGCGTCCTCACCTTCCGCCTGACGCAGGTCCTCACCGGACATGGCTGTTTCGGGAGCTTCCTGTTTCGGATAAGGCGGGAGGAAACGCCCGGGTGTTATCATTGTGTGGATCGACCGGAGGACACGGTGGAGCATACGGTGGAGGTCTGCCCGGCTTGGGCGGAGTACTGCCGTGTCCTCGTGGCGGCGATCGGCGGCGGCGACCTCTCGCGTCCGGCCCTGGTTCAGGCCATGGTACGGAGCGAGAGGGAATGGGAAGCCGTCACCTCCTTCTGCGAAGCAGTAATGCTCGCGAAGGAGGAGGCGGAGCGCGAGAGGGAGAGGCAATCACTGCGCCCTCGCGCCCCTAGTCGCCGCAGGAGGAGACACCCTGGGCGTCGGGAGTCGATTGCCGACTCCCGGCCACCGTAGGCGCGGGCTTGCGGACGGCGAGCAATGGGCAGCTCGCCGTCCGGTAAGGACCAGGCCCGGGTCGACGGCGCGTCGTGTTCCACGCGCGCCTCAAAGAGATGTCAGCAAAATTGACGGGGTCCGATAGGACCGATGCCTGCCGGGGCTGCGGATTGTTCGAAAGAGTTACCGTGGCCCTGGCGCACAGGCAACTGAAGGAACACGGGTGGGTTTTAGTCAGTAAGAGTCTGACACGCCCTTCCGCTCCGCCCAGAGCGGGAGAGGTTATTGTAAGAGGATATAATAACAAGGCGTCACTGAAAATTTGGTGAAATTTGGCTATCCAGGAATCAAGTTATATGAAGTATAGTAAAAGTGAGGTCACATTATAACATTGTAGTTTTTTTAACGTTATTTGCGAAATATTTTTGAATGGCTTCAGTTGTGTAATGTTTTTATGCATGGAGTGCAAGTAGAGCCTCCATGTGTGACGTGTCGAAGATCGCACGCCCTGGGCATTCGTTACAGTCGAAGACAAGTCTCTACATTCAATATCCTGCACTTAAAAGCAGTAGGTACGTACCTACTTTTTAAAAAAGGGAGAAGAGAAAGTAAAATAAAACACCAATATATGTCATGTATACAATATTATTCATCTTCAGTAATTATGAGAATATTATCTTGCAGGAGGTACGATATTTTCATGGTATCTTGCCCAAGTGAGATACCATATTGTGCACATTACATGGGCACAGCAGCCTACAGTCCTTCTTGGCTTCTTGGCATACATAGTTCTCACTAGTTACCTGAAATAAGTTAACTACTTAAATCATGTTCAACCATAAACAAGCTGCATTACATGTACCTATCCTAATGCATGTTCAATCAAATCGCTACGTCCCAGCCGAGACCGGAATGGTCCCAATAACTGTCAATCACCAAAGCCTGCTACCGCATCGGTCCCATTGGGACTTGACGGTTACCTACACCTTTTTTATGAGTAAAACTGTCAAAGGGCACATTTTAGATTCGTATGGCTAATTAATCAACTAATTAACTCTTAAGTAAGTATTGTTTTAATATATGCTATCCAACACAAAGGACAGCCGACAGACATGACGTCGGAGACCGTAAACAGTGGGTACCTAAGTCTGGTTTTGTTCGCTTGATAGACTAAAAGCTCGATTTGAATAGGTACGAGTACTTACAGGCTGAGATGCACGCCACTGACGAATCTGTACTAATAATAAAGCTGAAGAGTTTGTTTGTTTGCTTGAACGCGCTAATCTCAGGAACTGCTGGTCCGATTTGAAAAATTATTTCAGTGTTAGATAGCTCATTTATCGAGGAAGGCTATATATCATCACGCTAAGACCAATAGGGACGGAGCACCAATGATCATGTTTTAAAATCGTGGGTTTTTTTTTCCTTTTGAAAGCTTCCGCTGCGTACGCTGCGTAAACGGTTAAAGTTTCGCAAAAGTCATGTATTACAGAATTGTTCCCTTTAAAAGTTACAAAAAAAAGTCTGCGACAGCTAGATCTATCTTTTAAGGTTGGCTCACTATAAACTTTTTTATGCTAACCAAATTTGTTCTAAAATAATGCATTATTTGCGAAGGTGTTTTTATAAACATGATATTAATCCTTATAATAATAATAATAATAATGATGTACTCTTTTGGCATACTCAAATGGACTCAGACCGAACTCGACGCCCTGGATAGGAAGGTCCGTACACTGCTGACTGCAAATCGAATGCATCATCCACGGTCATCGGTAATGAGGCTGTATATCCCGCGAAAATGTGGAGGTCGAGGCTTTTTAAATGCTAAAAACCTCCACAATCGCGAGATATGCAGTCTCAGGGAATATTTCTTAGAGGCCGACGTGGGGATGCATCGAGATGTGGTCAAAGTGGACAAGGGCCTCACCCCGCTCTCCTTGGCTAAAGAGAACTGGCGCAAGCCAGTAGTGCTTGACACTAATGATCGCATGGAAGTATGGCAGAGTAAGGAGCTTCACGGACGCTTTTTTCGGGCCCTACATGGACCCGATATAGATCAACTAGCGTCCGTAGCCTGGCTTCGTTTCGGTGATCTCTTTGGAGAAACCGAAGGTTTTGTCTGTGCAATTATGGACGAAGTTATGATGACAAACAACTACCGGAGATTTATTGGGAAAGACGGCACGGTTGACATTTGTCGGGCATGCCACCGTCCAGGTGAATCAATCAGACACATTATCTCCGGATGTTCTAGTCTAGCTAACGAAGAATACTTGCATAGACACAACCTTGTAGCCAGGATTATCCATCAGTAACTTGCTCTCAAATACAACCTTGTAGAATCGGAAGTGCCGTACTACAGGTATGTGCCCGACCCAGTTCTCGAAAATGGAAATATCACATTGTACTGGGATCGATCCATCATCACTGACAGGACTATTGTTGCCAATAAGCCTGATATAGTGGTGGTGGATCGATTAGAGCGGCGTGCAATGATTGTTGACATAACGGTCCCACATGACGGGAACCTCGTGAAAGCCGAGAAAGATAAACAAATCAAATATCTTGACTTGGCTCGCGAGGTTGTCGACATGTGGGATGTGGACTCAGCGATCATTGTACCGATAGTCGTGACAGCCAATGGATTAATAGCCAAGAGCCTCGACCAACACCTGAGGAGGCTCTCGTTGGGTAGCTGGATTAAGGGCTTGATTCAGAAGGCGGTACTTTTGGACACGGCCCGCATTGTTAGGAGGTTTCTCTCTCTGGAGCCCTGACCGCCGGTAGCTTGGACCCTGTTCCCGATACCGGTGGGCCACTATTTTTTTATATTTTTAAATGTTTTTATATTTTTATATTCTAATATTTAAAAATATAATTTATATGTATATATATATGAAATAAAGGAAATAATAATAAAACGTTTATTTCGGAAACGTGTTCCATAGATCTTTGTTAGTGATACAACTTACGTAACTATGTTAGTACTTACATTAAATTAAAAACAGAAACCAAATCAAAATAAAACCTACAATTATATTAATTCATGTATCTTCCTGCAGTATCAGTCCCGTAGCTATGCATACGGGTCCAATACTCCAGGAAAATACCGTCCTGCCTATCCCCAATCACCTTCAGGATACCATTGGCACTCCCACGAATCCTGCGTAACAATGATGCCGTTCTTTTCCTCATGATTGCTGCAAAACCATCGGTAGTAGATTCAGCAAACATGACAGACGCGCTACAGAATCGCGGTAGCCCCAACAACACCCGGAAGGCGTTGTTGTACTGGACACGAAGAGCGTTGTAGGCCCTCTGCGTATGCTTGACCCACAGGCTGCACGTGTAAAATGACTGACAATAAGCCTTGAAAAGGGTGATCTTGACCGGTCTCGTACATCTTGCAAACCTACGGGCCAACATATTGCATCGGACTGACAACGCTCTTCGTTCCCGTTCTATGTCCTGGTCATCATTAAGATCCTCAGCTACTATGTGTCCAAGGTACACCATATAGGTACACCGGCGGCACTGCCCTGTGACCCTTTGCAGTCACCGCAAACACCATGAACACACTCTTCTTCACGTTGTACAGGAGGCCGTGAGTTAAGGCGTAACTCTCACAAACCTCAAGCAATCGCCTGAGTGCCTCCTTATCCATATAAATATCCGTTATTCATCACAAGTATTTAATTTAAAACAAAATTGCCCTTTACATCATTTGATTTCAATGAATATCTTAGGAGATATCGCAGTTTTAAAATAACATCGCAGTAAAATAATGTTGCTAGGCCGGCGGGCGGTCATGAGGGGGAAGGGCGGTAGCCCCACTTATCTCTGTGAGATACCATGCCGGAAGGAAACAAAACTAAAAATATAGTTTACGCAGACGTACTTTAAAATAACATTAGTTTAGTTTTTTTTTTTTTGAGAATAACCCACAATCTACATGATATAAGATTATAAGACCCAGTACTTTTTACCTAACGTTTTAAAGTTCCACTCTTATACGGAGAAAAGATTTCTTGAAATATTCCAGCAGGCTTAGCACGAGCACCGTTTTGTTGACGGAAAAATAGACAAAAATAACTTTCAGTACCCCAGTAAAAATTTAATCGGTAACCCAGTAAAGTTTCTAAGACCTTAATTTTTTTATGTCCTAGAATTTGTACTGGGTAACCCGGTGAATTTTCTTGGGTTTGCGCATATGGTCCCGCGTTACTGCAGAGCCCCAGTAAAAATTCATAAACTCGCCAGGAATATTTTAAGAAATCTTTTCTCCGTGTACCTACTGATAAAAGCGTGACGTAGGTACCTAAAACACCTCCATAACGTACGTATTATTTAAATATATTTTCACCCTCTACGTAAACGAAGTCGAGGGTTAAAGTTAGCGTTAGCCCAAAGTAACTATTCCACGCGGACGAAGTCGCGGGCAGAAGCTAGTAACTGATAAAATCGCCTCATCGTCCAAGACTCTTCTGCCAATAGAATTACTGCGACCAGTCGCAATTCACACAGCAATCCATATCGTCAATATCCGATCGATAGGCGTAATCAGTTGTCAAAAATAGAGAGCCAAGTAAATCAAAATAGCAAGATCCGTCGAATAGTCCTATATAATAATATTATGCAAAGTCGAGGTCGTGGGGTTATACAATAAAACATGGAAAATACGTGCACACTCAGAACGAAAGACGAACGAGTGCCGGTTTTTTCCTGCCTGTCATCTATCAGCTGGTGACTAGTATTGCCAACTGAAGAAAAATTAAAGGGACTCGATTCGCTATGAATCGATTCCACGAAACGATTGATAAGCACTTGTCACTTGATTTTCATACATATTCTGAGATTTTACCGATTTATTCATTATCGATTACTAAGAATTCAGGTTTGTATTTAATCGATTATTTAGTTTCCTAACTTAATTTAACTTTGCTCGCTTCCTAGATAGAAACATGGTACTATATTTTGTGATTTCCTTAAGAAAAATATAACGGTTTTTTAATACACATTTCAACTAGTTAACTCCTGGGCCCACGATTTCCCATCTCCTTTCGTACACTTATAGTTTATATTGACAAGGAGTGCAAAATGCTAATTTTTTTTTTAATTTTGTGTAAAAAGTACCTTAACACAATAAAAAAAACATTACACAAACTACCGTGTATTTAACACACACGCATGTAATGCCATGTAAACAAACGGTTGCTATGGATTCAGATGACCAAAGTAAAAGTTTATAAAAAATAAATAGTAGAATGAAACCTATTTTGTTTATCCTACAATTTGTGTAATAGATATTTGTGCTTTATTTATAATGAGTTATGGTCGAATTTCGACCAATGGGCGACCTCTAGTATTAAGGGGTAGTCATAGTATACAGAGTCAAATTAAATTTGTTAGCGAAAGTCTGCAGCATAATCAGCCTATGATGTTGCTACTGCTGGAACTCAGGCTTTAATTTTTAATTTTATATGCCCTATGCCCTTTATATAGAATCCTTCAAAGAGTTTCTCACCGATACGCCAGAATTCTTCAAAATGATATAATTTTTTCGCGTTTGGTGATTATATTTAATTTCCTTGACTTTTTATTTATGAAGTCAGTCTTTGGATTTCTTATCGTACAATTACAATCAAGTACTTTATCTGTTGGCCAATTTATCAAAAATTCTATAGTTGCACCACATTCTTAACAAGAACCACGACACGTCACAGATTCATTCGGTTTACATGCGTTATGTTAAAACGCCAAGATTACCTACGGTTTTTTGTGTATTTCCATAATTTTTGTCTCAATAATTCAGCCCACTGTGACTAGGTAATGTCCACTTTTTACGGTATTTCAATCTTGTGTTTTATAGGAAACATGTTATGGATAATGATTTTCGGACAAAAATTTTTAGGAGAAGAAACGGAGTACCGTAGGCCCGAGCACGTTTCCCTGTTGTATACTTATTATATTAAAATCTCTGCTTGTTTGCTGACTAACTTCAACTTTTCGCGACTGCTTTGATACATAGTTTTAGAATAATATTAGAGGCGTGTCTCCTTTTCTTATTATGTACCTACTTTAGTTACCGTACGTTGCTTCAGCTCAGGTACTCCAGACTACTGGCCTAGCACTCTGCTTCTCTGCGGGAGAATATGCGTGCCCAGTGTGGCATCGTTCCGCACACGCCGAGGAAGTAGATGTTGCTATAATGAAACTTGCCGAACGATTACCGGCTGCCTGAAACCAACCCCAGTTAGCGCACTATATCCCACAGCTGGCATAGCACCACCACAAGTACGAAGAGAAGTTACAAGCGCAGTGGAGAAACACAAACAGGAATCTGATACTAGACACCAACTACCAACGCAACGGCTAAAAAGCAGGCACAGCTTCCTGAAATCGACAGCGTCTCTACCAGGTCTACAAACCCGGCCGTCGCCCGTTGCAAACTGTGGCAAGACACTATTCCCCCTCCCACTTACTATCTACCACCAAAGGAGCATCTTCCTGCAGGGTGTAACCTTTCGTGGTCCACTTGGAAGTCCCTGAACCGTCTCCGGACACAAGTGGGAAGATGTAACTCCAACCTGGTAAAGTGGGGCTACCTCGATGGAATGGCAGCTGGACGTGGATGTGGAGCTCTGTCGCAAACTATACTCCACCCTGTATCTTGCCCTGTGTCCAAAAACTTGCAGTCAAAGTGACCTCTGCGCTGCCACCGATGACGCCGTGGAAGTGGCGAAGTTTTGGGCCAACAAAATATGAGAAAAGTCGTGCCAGCGACAGGAAGAAGAAGACCGTACAAAAATTGGTGACAGTGCCAAAAGCCTTATGTAGTTCTAATTAAATTTTCATGAAAGTTCTTCATACGGTAGTGTCGACGTGTGTTCTCAAAGAGATTAGAAAAACAACATATTTTTCAATTATTTTTTTATTAAGGAAGTTTTAAAGACAATTAAATATAATCTACCATTTATTGTAATGCATAACCTACACTGATTAATGTACAAATAGTTCTGAGCTAACTAATTGGTACGACCATACCTCGACGATTTTGACTAAGGACATTAAATATAAAATTCCATAGAAACACCATTGTGCTACGTTTATCCATACAAAGGACAGTTTTCATGATTTGACAATCAAAACATACAAACGAAATACACAAAATTACAAAATTAATTAAATTATTATTGATCTACACAAAAGAAATGAAGATATATCAAAGATAAATATACCATATTTCTCTCAACTACCCAGAATTACCTACTTTGCAAGTTGTGTTGGGTACAAAAATACCTTTATCTACTACGATACCTACATTAAATTAGATTAAGATATGTTTAAACAGTTAAAATGAGCAAAATTTGTAAGATAGAAGGCACAATACTTTCAGATATATTTATTTGATCAAAGTAAATAAGTCGAATTTCATAAAAACTATAATTACGAATCCAAAAATCTTTAAATTCTTAGATTTTAACTTAGGTACTAAAAGAATTTGTTTCATTTCTGTATATTATGGCGGAGTCTTTACTAACTTACTCCTAATTACAGCGTCTCTCCCTATACATTGTTACAATACAGTTTTATCATTACCTAAAATTCGTAGCAGAGATTGTTCGTAAATTGTCGCATGGAAACGTTAAGATTCAGTGGCGTCAGAGTTTCGTACAGCCGTGCACAGATCTGCGGCGCGAGTTCGATGTCGTTACTTGTTACTACCTACATACCTTATCGATCGATAAACTCGCGCCACAGCAAAAATAAATAAAAGTGCCAATAGTCGTAAAGAATATTCTCTCAACCAGATTCGGGCCACCCATTTATAAAAACAGTGTATGAATTTTTTGAAAACAAGACCTAAAACTTTTCAAAATTAAATTCATGGATGGATTGTGTGTGGCGCCATACACTGTACGGCAATAATCGAAACTCGTAACCATTCCTTTTCAATTATGTTTCGTGATACACCTACACCCGCGCGGGATTCAATACATGAATGCTAAATATAAATTACTATGTTTGGAGGAGTATTTCTTTGATTTCTTGTTGTACTGCCTGTAGCGAGCGAGCCGACAGCCGTCGTCGTGGTAGTACGTGTACTCCGGGTAGGGGATGTACGCGCCCGTAGCGGGGTCCAACGGGACCATAATGGGTAGGTCAGTCATGGACGCGGGCCGCTCGTACGACGACGACGAGGAGCGGGTCGGCTCGGCGTACTGCGGACTGCTGCTCTCGACCTGGTTCTCCACATCCTGGCTCTGGTTGCACACGGGCACGCTGCGGCTCGTGTCGGCCGAGATGTTGGAGCGCGATCGCAAGATGGGCCGCGTCGACGAGAAGTCCGTGGAATGCTGCAGGCTCTTAGAACGTGGCCGCAGGGAGTTGGGAGGTGTCTCATCTATCCGCGACAGCGTGTGGCGCCGCACGGGCCGGTACACCTTCCTATCACCCAGCTTGGGCCGCTTGATCTTGCGGTGGGAGTTGTACGTCTCGAGGGAGGAGGGCAGGGAGGAGGGCGGGTGGTGGGGCGGGGAGGGGTTGCGCGCGGGTGCCTGCGGGGCGGGGGCGTTGGCGAAGTGCGCCGCCACGAGGTCCCTCATCTGGTCACATGCTCAGTAATTGTATGGGCCGTACTGCGACCCGTGGTAGTAGGGGCCCGGGTACGCCTGGGGCGGCGGATATCCAGCGTAAGCGTACTGCTGTTTTTGTGGGTACACTGTGGAGCACACGAAAAATTAGTTAGAATTCCGATTTAAAAAATATATTCAAAACTGTAACCATATTTTTCACAACTAGTGGTTTGGTGCTAATACCCTCAAAAATAGGTAAAACATCTATGGTATCGTATCGATTTCAATTGCTAGACCATCATTATTTCTTGAACTAGGCCTAGCATGGTCCAGCTAATACAGCTGTGACAATAGCTACAGAAGCTTACTCGTAGGAGATGACTAGCAGCCGATACAAATATATTACTGTCAGATTATCTTCAGATCAAAGAAATAAATAAGTGTCAACAATCATTTATCAAAATGGGATTGTAATAAAATATGTTACTAAAATATCCACAAACCGCTCATGCATCCAGCATTCACCCTGTTTCAAACGAAGAAAATATTTACAATATAAAATATTGTTATGTTTGTGTTGCCACAAGCGAAAAATGTTCAATGTTGCCATTTATGAGATTGAGTTATGAGGTTGTATAAAAATAATGCGATGAATCTGTCGTACGAGTACATCGTGCCTTTACTGTATTCTGGTATTTTATCTACCATATACTTTTATGGTGATAAATTGATGAAATGCTATTTATATGAAAATGTGTGTATTTGTGATGAGCCTAATGGAGTGTGTATGTGTGTGTGTGCTTTCAGCAGGTTGATAAGTTGCATTTCATTTCAACCACATTTATATATGTTTACTGCGGATTTTTTTACTGTGATTCAGGAAATGAACAAATCGGGATATTTTTATATGTACAATGCGCAATTAATTTTAAATATAAATATTTTGAGATGAAATGAAGGTGTACAATTCATAATGGCTTCTACGTAATGATGGGTTTATAAGCATACCGGGCATGAGGTACTGCATGTTAAGCGCCTCCTCCCGCTCCCGCTCGCCGCGCAAGCAAATGGCCGCCGACGAGAACAAGATGGCGGACAGCAGTGACAGGCCCACGCCGCACCACGCGACCATGTACGACCAGTCGTACCACACGCGAGAGTTCTCACGTAATATCTGGTTTATACCGCGGGATTCACGCATGTTTTGATGTGTGGGTGTGTTTGTCGGGGTGGTGTGTCGGTGGTGTGTGAGTGAGAGATGTGTCAGTATTTGTGTGTGAGTGATTGTAATAGTATATTTTATACAGTTGTTATTTATGAAAAATATACGGCAATGACCATATTATGTCATATGTGTGTGTCAGTTGTGTGTATAGCGTGTGTAGTATTTGTAATTCAAAGTCGTTACCAAGAGGTTATGTACAGTATCAGTTTTGTAATCAATTTAGTTTGTTCAGATACAGTTATTTTCAATATTTACAGCACCAATGTTAATAAATTCGTTCGTAAGCGAGTTAGTATTGCGTTTGGCGTAAACCAGATATTATGAGATAGCCAGTTACATTTATGTGCGTTAAACGACCGGTCGCAGTCGCGAAGTTATACGCAGTAGCCAAGTTTCATAGAAACATGAAAAAAAAGAGAAAAAGCTGTTTGTTAGTATGAGATACCATGATTGTTCTTATATACTAAGTTATCGATGATTTATTGTCTAGTGAAGAGTAATACGTGTGAGAAGGTACCAAAGTTAATAAATTAAGTACTAAATAAAAATAAAATAAACACAACAATCAAAACATGTATTAAACTACTTATTTATACACAAATTAAGGTACCTAAATAACACACACATTACTAAACACATCAAAATATTTTAACAAAATCATCAAGGGAAAACCGTAGAAATTTACAAAAGAGTTTAGTCTTATTCCCGCCAAGCGTAAGACAAGATGGCCGCTCAAGATGGCGGTCTAACCTGGCATTATGTACTGCACGTTATTCTGCTGCTCCCGCCTTTTCTCCTTGCTGAGGCAAATGGCAGCAGAGAAGAATAAAATGGAGCTTCCGAAGGAAACGCCGACAGCCAGCCAGGCCAGGATGTACGACCAATCGTACCAGATTGATGAGTTGTCTTTTAGAACCTGGTGTTGGGGGTGGGTCAATAATGTGGAACAAACCTTTAACTTAACACGTACTCAGGTTTATCTAAAAGGAATTAGAACTGCCCAGTCCGGTTCTTTGCTAACGGATAAATATTGGTACAAACATAATAATAATTCACCCAATAACAGTACCTACCTACGTAGTACTCCAGTATTTTAAGTCTGCAACCACTTTCCAGAAGTTTTTAGGGTAGGAGACTACCAAAATTGTAATATTGTAAGTATACTAATATTTCCAATGCACCTAGCATTGAAAGGGCCTCCACATATGTCGATATCTTAGTACGTCACCCTGGGCCGGCAGTCTCGACATTAGATAGCGACAAAAATCTGTCGCTAAGTCGTATCGATGTCAATTTTCTTTAATAGATTTTCAACTTTATTTCCAAAGCATAAGGTTGAAAATCTATTAAAGGAATTTGACATCGATACGACTTAGCGACAGATTTTTGTCGCTATCTAATGTCGAGACTGCCGGCCCAGGGCCTGGACAGTTAAGCCTGCTACCAAACCTGCCGATGGGGTAATTTTTGACTTTTTCATGATCATATCACAGAATGCCTGTACTGTCTTTACAAACTAGAGTAGAAAGGGCAACTTGCTTTAATTTATTATTTCTTATAAATTCTAGATATTTATGGCAGTTATAGCGTACATTTCCTCATATGAGACACATAACTTACATTAGGCCACTGTTGGTAGTACTCCTCTCCAACCACCTTCTCTTTCTCGTAGAACTCCACTCCGTGCCATAATGCCATCGCACCCGCCGCTAGTAAGCCTGGAACACCATACTAGATTAGTTAGTAACAGTAACAAACATCGCGAACACAAAAGAGAAAATAAATTTTAATTTGTCAAAAACTGCAACATAACGTTAAACACCATAACATTTGAACTATTATTAATATTTTAACTTTGTTAGCTTATTGTGCATTCTGTGGTCTCCTATAAGTGAAGGAGTACACCTACTTGATACCTGACGTTGCCCTTTATTTTTGTGTAATGTATTGTCTCCTTTTGTTGGAGATCCTAAATAAATAAATAAATAAATATATAAATAACTGGTGTTCTTACCAATTGAAGCTATTTGAAATCGGATTTGAGAAGAATTTAAGAACTCGACGACTATCATGACAAACTCTATGATAATTTTACACAACTGAAATTGGTGACACAGCTTATCAATTCTTCACGGGTGGCCCGACGCAAATATACCTACTTGCGGAAGAGGATTTACTCTGCTTTAAATAATACTATGCTGAAATAGGTATTTATTTTATTTATTTGGGAAAATAAACAGTTAAGTACACATTACAGTATTACACAAGAATTGTGCTACAGAGTGAGTAAAGGTATCCTACAATCCACCATGATTCTACCGTCAGATAGGTGATGGAAAAATACTTGTAAAAACTTTAAATCTTGGGACCAGCAGCATTTCCAATACGGATCACAAACATCCTTTCTCAGCGTGATAAGTGCAAACCACTCTTTTCGGATAGACCTTTTGTTTTTTGACCTTTCAAGGAAGATTTTCTAACAAATTTTGTAAAACTTACATGTAACCAGCATAAGGATGGCGGTAGCAGTGATGTTTCCAGGGCTTCGTTTCCAGCAGCCGACCACGCCGGTCCAGAATGCGATGAACAGAGACAGGAACGCAACGATGAACAGAGCCACCGTTGAACGTGCCATGTGCAGCCTGGAATTATATGAAAAAGGGATAAGTTTAACTGTAGAAACAATAGAAAGAATGAATAAGAAAGACAAAATAGGTTATTCTTCACAAATAAAACACATATTATAAAATACACACACTAATACAAAGTAGCCAAAAGCCCAGTATTCAAAAATAAAACGCCTGCAGATTGACGGAAATTTTTATATCACTGATTAAATAAACAAGATCCATAAGAACCAAAAAGTCAAAAAACGAAAGGAACTTTTACTAGAAATACCATACACTTACAGGATCCTTGACATCAACAATTTGTAAACGATTATAAAGGTCCTTACCTCCCATATTATTATTATACTCTTTGGTCCTTACTGCTCACATCAATGTGTCAGGAAAACCGTGTCAACGCCGGCGGGGAGACTTCAGTATAGTAAATGTGAACAAAAAGCCTGCCCACAACGGACATGTCCCTGACATGGCTGGAATGTTTGCGGTCAGCCCTTAAAAATCTAGGGCATATAATGTACTGCGGTGGCTAAACGATTATAGCAGGTTTCAATAAAGCCAGCAAATTAAAGTTTTTAATAAGCCTTTTGAAAATTGTTTCAAAATGTCCATATGGGCAAAAAATTCATATAGTTCTTTGTATGCAATGAGTATTCAGCGCATGACACATTATTACTGTACGAAAAGAGTATTTCGCAAAACATTGTCATTCATTACTTATCTCGTTATCATAATATTTCAGTCTTTCTTGCTGAACAAAAGCCGTCCAGCTCATAATATTTCTGATAATGATGCCATTCAGCATTACAAAATCTCCACCAAGGAAGATGGTTGATATAATACTAAAGTAAACAAACAGCTAAGAGAAGCAAACATTGCGGTAGATTAACTTGACCACAGCGGTGTTTATAACGGCATACAGCCATTTCATATAGCTGTGCCTATATTATTTACATACTTGGAGAAATTTTGCATTTCTGCCATTTCAAGCTACACTACAACTCATTCATAAATAACACTTCTCAAATCATTTTTAAGTTTTATGAATATTAAGTAGTAAAATATTCAAAATTCTGTGTAACTATTTCTAGATCTGCATAAACAACAAACAAGTTTAAAACAAGCCCACAAATTACTCAAGAGCCTTCAAACTAGCCAAAAGATTAATAGCCAGCTCACATAAAATATTATTTATTGTACGCCTTCTCTGAAGCAATAACAGCGAATTATTATCAACTATGATTCGAACAAGACTATAACGATTGGCTATCAATATCGCTCAATGAACGTCGAGCCGTTGACCCACTTGGTTCGAGCACAAGGCCTTGAAAACGCGTTGTTTTTTGTCATCGCTCTGGTCCTAGTTAATCTCCTTGCGGGACACCATAATGGCTTATATTTTATACAGATCTTTTATGCAAATATCTTAGTCACGATGCAACTGATGCAAGCGTGAATTAATATGAGAGTATTGTAGTAAGCAAGGCCAATGCAGTTCACGATATTGAAGTAATGAAGGCTCTTGCAAAATAATATGCAACTATGGAATGAGAGAACAAAATCAAATGCCAAACTGAGTTTAATCGTTATTCAGAAAAATAAAAGCTGTCATTGAGAAGAAAGAATATAAAATTTTGCTATGTTAACCTTTGGCTTAATCATTTGCAAAATCTTTAACAATTGTATGCTTGCATCCGAGAAAGTGAAGATGAAAATCAATTGTCAACGGTTGTCATGGTAATGATTCATGACATATTGAAGCCGTGCTGACACTGTATGGCGTGCCTTGGATCATATGGCTCTACAGAATGAGCCAACGACCGATAATATAAACAATTATGTACCTACTTAACCAATTGTTCCGTTATTTAGAGGAACATCTTAATAAATATTTGTTGATTATAAACATACCTGGTTTCTGTTGTAATGTATTATCGTAGCCATAATAATAGTTTTGTTATAAGAAGTAAAGAGAAAATATTTTTTTTCCGATGGTGGGCATTGTTTGTAAACGCTTATCCTATTTAGGTATCGAACGTCCTTTTTAGAAGCATTTGATTGAATCTATCGCTAAGCCACATGCAATTGTAGAAATAACTTTTTACTGATGGCAAAACTGTTAAAACTAATATAAAAATTCTGGAAGCCAGACAGAGAAAAAAGAAGAAAGTGGAACATAATATAGATAATAAACAAAATACAGACCGCGGAGAACAAAGTGCTAAGGAACATCTGCCTAATGAATTTTGTCTTACATACATGCAGTGACTCTCATAATGGCATAGGTTTGACTGAGGTTAATCGTGCATCTTAGCCTTGTTCTTATGTTAAGAATTTTACTGTAGGTATGTGACCATGACCATATTACATATTATATCTCTTATTGCAATTGGTTCTGCTGTGGCTAATTGTAGTCCTAAACCTATCAAGTCTAGTATTAGCTTATTGGGACCAAGAAGTAGAAAGTAATTACCTGTTCATCGCATCGTCCGAAAGGCCTTTCGTCTCGTTGTTCTCGTCAGGGATGAAGTAGTCCACATTGCTGCAGTGCGTCTCGACGGGCGATAAGTAAATCTCAACTGCAATAGACATAAAGGAGAAATTAGATTGCTATGTGAAAATCAATTGGATCGAATTTAACATTCTGGCTGATTTTGGTGGAACTTGTAGGAGGTCTTTGTTTTTGGCTGGTACGGTGATGATGAATATCACATTCTATTAGAGTCAAATGAGACAATCAATAGGTATACATATAGAAATAGGATTTTGAAAAACATGCGAAAGTGAAATACTCTTCGTCCTGTGTGGGCCCTGCGCACACTGGCGGCCCGGCACGGCAAGGGATTTTTATGCGACGAATAGAAATATAACTTAATAGTATGACAATAAAATTGAAATTTCAATGCGGATGCCTAAGGACGTCACGGTATCCTTAGGCATGCCACAGCATCGTTGCCGTTAGAATGCGCTTGCATGTAGTGATGCCGAAGGATCCCCTGCCGTGCCGTGGCGCCAGTGGCCGCAGGCCCTTAAAATTAACTGGTAATCGCCAATATGAAACGCCAAGCGTCTATTAAAAACACAATTCGTAAAAATATCCAAAAGATTCAGCTGGCATTTATTTACTATCAAACCAACGTATAAACAGAATACCAATAAGATCATTGAGCAAATAATCATGCAAATTCCAATCCTTTGATTCATCGGCCATTTTATCCGTTAGTGACGAAACTCAAGAACGTCGTCTGTCTTAGCATCTTTTATTTACACCTAAGTTCAAACCGGTAAAGAGCCTTTTTCATACGTTATTGTAACCTTGTATGTGCAAAAAAGTGTGACTTGAATTAAAACTAGTTAATATGATTCACATTCACGAAACATGACTAAATATTTTTGAGGAGCCACCACCACATTTCCCCCTAAGACCAACTCAGGGCCGGCAGTCTCGACATTAGATAGCGACAAAAATCTGTCGCTAAGTCGTACCAATGTCAATTTCCTTTAATAGATTTTCAACTTTATTTCCAAAGCATATGGTTCAAAATCTATTAAAGAAATTTGACATCGATACGACTTAGCGACAGATTTTTGTCGGTATCCAATGTCGAGACTGCAGGGCCTGGTCTCTCTGAGTAACGAACTTACTAATTAATTAGTGAGAGAGGTTAAGTATAAGAAGCAAGAAAATCGCATGTGGTACATGTTTCCTACAGGAGAAATAAAGTGTAAGTATGGTCCAGGCAAACACGCGTATGATTTACATACCTACTTATTAACTTTTGAATGAGCAGCCGCTACTTTAAATTGTCAGAATGTGCAATCGATAGGTTTTCGGGTATTTTTATTACATGACATCATTGTTATGAGTTGAGTTCGTGATTGAGTATTTATAATAGTTTGCAGGAAAACAATGACTCTGCTACCAGTTTCCTTGTGTACCTACGTATTTATGCATCGAGGTTTCTCCGGAATTACCCTTTACCCTTTTATCACTGCAAATTTCGAATAATTGAGAGTGATGTCATAGCCGCAATAATATTAGGTAAGTATTATTAATTAATAAAGGATGTACAACATACGTGACTAGATATTGATTGCTTGCCCAGCAATGATGTCATCCGTCTACTTTATCAGTAAACTAATCGGTTGGACCTTTTGGTTGAGCCAAACAAAAATAATCATAAGCCACCAACAAACTGTTGGTGTACTAAGAGGGAGTGCTAAGCAAGTTCGAATGACGTTGTTTCGAAGCACGCTCTTTCGAAAAAAATTGCGAATGGTACGCCAGTTCGAAAACACATTGGATCGAAAACCGCTATATCTCGAATTCCGCGAACGCGAGTACGCTATTTCGAAAAAATTACGAGTGCTACGCCAGTTTGAAAGTCCATCACACACATCCGTCCGTCACATCCACATATCCACATCGTCGTCGCAGGCGGTAACACGTGTTCTCAGATACGGCTGCGCATTCCCAAATCCAATCCAAAGACGAGGCCTGCTGTGTCGCATCGTGGTCGTGAGTTCGATTCCCAGACAAATTAATGCAACAGTGGATTTTGATACCAAGACTTTGGAACTGGCTTACTCGCAATTTTTTTCTAAATAGCGTGTTCGCGTTAGCAGCATTCGAACCAGTGTGTTTTCGAACTGGCGTGCTTCGGAACAACGTCATTCGAACTTGCATATCACTCCCCTAGTAAGGTACGTTCAGCAAAAGTGATAACTGACTAGGGCCGTTAGATATTTGTAGTTGAAGTTTAGTAAGAAACCGAAGGACGTTTTTGAATAAAATTAATTTAATTAATAGAAAACAAACAGTTAATTTATCAAATTCACGTTTCTTACTATAATTCAACTGTATCCGACGACCCTGGTAACTTATCTCTTTTGGTGACGTATATCTTTCACGAATTTCAAAATAAATAATGGTGCAGTAATGGTGTAATATGCAGCGAACTTACTTTCCTATTCAACAGAAATCCAAATAAAATAACTTGCATAAAATCAAGACAAGAAAACTTCCATAGATGCGTAATTTTGCTTGAACAGGAAACAGACAAGATGTATAATGCCTGATTATTAAGTCATCAAATATTTGCAGCATCAGCTCACACAACCACGTAACATTCCACGGCCATACAAAATCAAATGAAGGTATAAAAACATCTAATTACAACTATGACTGCCGTACTCAGAGACGTTACTTAAAAATAATAAATCATTTACGTTTTTATGAATAAACCTAATTTAATGGTAGCGTTCTTTTAAACTGTACAACGGATTTTGATGCGATTTTCACCTTAATTTCGATAATTTATTCCGGAATGTTTATGTGTACAATAGATTATATTAAATTTATATATTAGGTCGGGGGAAAAGTTATTTCGTATTTTAAATACAAATTCAAGACTAAACGCTTGTGTGTCACGCAAATATCGATCTTTTTTGTATACCCAGACTTATGCAAATGGGTAAAACTGTTTTGTGGTCAACCCCTAACTTTTCAGCTATTTCGTAACTACTAATATGCCGATCTTACTCCACTTTTTCAAAAATGGCTTCGTCTTTATTCGTAACGGGCGACCAGAGCGAGCTGCATCTTTGACATCAAAATTCCCGGACTGAAAACGCTTGAACCAACTTTGTGTTACTCTTACTGACACTGCGTTAAGTCCATAAACGTCACTTGTTTTTTTTCGCGGCTTTTGTCGCATTTTTCGCTTTTTTTTGGCGGACAGAAAAACAGTTGAAAAATGGCGGGAAATCGGTTTTACAATTTATATTTCTTTTTAAAATATGTATCATCATTTTATGGTATCAAAACCAGCCAGATACAAACAGTATAGCTAAAGAGATTTTATTAAAACTTTATACCTATAAAAACGAAAAAACTTTTTCCCCGACCTATTATAATAAAGAAATCTCGATGTAACAATTAACGGATTAACAGTCTTGTGCCCAGCTTCGTTTAGCTCCCTTCAAAATTGTTGAGCTGAACGCAAATCCATGTGTCATGTTCGTAAACAGGCGCCGTCAGTAGGGACTGTTCATCTCTTAGCTGCCATGGCTTATTTTAATTGAATTTAATATTTGAATTGTTTTTATCTTTTTATTACGGACGCTTTTGACGTTCTGCATAGTTCTCACATGCTTAATTTCAACATGAATGATGTAATCAATGTGTTGTAACCATATTCTGATTTAAAAGAGTGTCCGTGGAGTTTCTTGCCCGTTTTTTTTCCATAGGTACCTACTCGTACTACACTTTGGAATGGGCAACAAACTTCATTTTTCTGACTGACCGACCCCTTGACAGTTCAAAGGTGCCTGTAATTGGTTTATTTGAAATTAATGCTTTGAGTGTGAATTGAGTTTGAGTATCCCGCCAAAGATAAACTGTTAAAAGATGTCCAGGAAATAGGTTAGTTTTTTGAGATAGGACTTCGGGGAGTAACTGAATGTTACCAAAGGAGTCATGGGCACAAAAAAGTATACGTGCAAATTTCGTTTCCTCTAAAATCAGTCCTATGTAACCTTTCTGTATTTTCTCTTTGGGTTTTGTCCAGAGGTCCTTTAAACGCAGCTTTACTTAAATGTTAGCTCATTCATGTCCCAGTTCTCGTTTCCTATGAACGAGGAACAAAGTCATCTTGTCATCTACTCGTCCGCAGTCATTCGCGTTTCACAATCTATTGTCTCACACGCACGAAGACTAAATACACAATAGAGTAGGTACTAATATTATTATGTAAATATACTCGGCAAATGTCATACACTGTACCTTCTTTCTGAATGTATAATCGATTAATTAATATGAAATGTAAAAGTTGTGGAATAGATGAATAGGAAGGAGGTCAAACTTGTAAGCATCAATTTGGTTATCACTTGACTTGAGAAAAAAGTGTTCGACCTTTTTTTGTCTTACTGCCGGTGAAAACCTGACAGTCAACTTGCTTCCTCAATAAATTAGAAGTCGTTAAATAAATGTGATCGTATCCCAAAAACCTACTTTTTTTGTACTTACAATTATTAAGAGATAAAGCCGCAAAAATTGCTCCATTGTAATCCACGCTAGTTCTCACAACATTCTCTTAACTAAAATCTATCGCACCTCTCTTCCTAACTGCATCATTTTTCTTAAGAAGGAAAGTGATAGATTAAATAAGCAGTTGCGTTTGAAACGCGACCGCATTTCGATTTCAGTTGGAAAATGTGCTCATTTTGTAACCGCTCATGTTATGTCTGCACTCATTTCTAATTTCCTTAATTCATACATTAAGAAACTGGATTCTACCTACTTCGGAATTGAATATTCCTTACCTGTATGCTTCTTTGGGGTGTGCTGGCAGAGATTCCTGTAGAAGTAAGCAATACCTACATACCTAAGTTCTGTCTTCATATCGCCGCGACATCTACGAGGGTGCGTTTTTAAGTTCGCGGAATGAGTGGGTTGTAGGGGGGGGATTAGGCTCATTAGGGTCGTAACGTGTTCAGTGACTCATAATTAGTATAAACACGAGGTTTCATTGTAATTAAACTATTAGTCTTTGAGTTATCGTCAACCAAGCAACATAATCGGGAGTGAAAAGTTAAATATGGAAAAAATTGAACATCGTGCCGTTATAAAGTTCCTTACCAAGCAAGGAAAATCAGTTGCGACTATAATGAATGAGATGTCATTGGGTTACGGTGACTCTTGTCCATAAAAAACCATGGTTTACAAGTGGCACAGTTTATTTAAACAAGGAAGGGAATCCCTTGAAGACGACCCGAGGCCGGGCAGGAGCATCGAGGTGACCACGACAGACTTATCCAAAAAGGTGAAAAAATTGTACTCGACGATGCTCGACTAAAGAAGAAACAACTCGCAGAAATGGTTGGAGTATCCGATACAACCATTTTTAAAATCTTGCACGATCATCTTGGCATGACTAAGGTCAGCGCAAGATGGGTGCCGAGAATGCTCACGCCGCCGCAAAAACAACAGCGCGTAGAGTGTTCATGTGCATTTTTGAACCTCTGTAATGCAGATAAGGATGCTGTATTGAGTCGAATTGTTACTGGAGATGAAACTTGGGTTCATCGTTATGAACCTGAGTCGAAACAAGACTCCATGCAGTGGCATAAAAAGGGCTCAGCACCTCCCAAGAAGTTTAAGGTATCACAGTCAGCTGGGAAACTCATGGCAACGGTCTTTTGGGACTCGGAAGGAATATTATTGATCGATTACAAAGATAAAGGTGTTTCTATAATCGGAGAATACTACGCTTCAATATTAGAGCGACGTAAAGAAGCCATTAAAGAGAAAAGACGGGGAAAATTGACGAAAGGTGTGCTGCTTTTGCACGACAACGCGCCCGTCCACAAGAGCCGCGTTGCGTTGGCTGCCCTGCATAAATTGGGCTTCGATATTTTGAATCACCCACCCTACAGCCCAGACCTGGCCCCTAGTGATTATTACCTGTTTCCAAAAATTAAAAAAGAGCTGCGGGTTAAAAAATTAACCACCGATGATGAAGTCAAGGAGGCAGTTTCGGCGTATTTTGAAGACAAAGAGAAAACTTTTTTTATGAGGGTATAAATAAACTAATTGAAAGATCTGAAAAATGTATCCGTCTTGCAGGTGAATATATTGAAAAGGAAAAATAATCAGATTTTTTTATTTCCACCCCTTATCCCCCATTCCGCGAACATAAAAACGCTCCCTCGTAGTTGTAAAATATTGACCAACAAAATATTGACGTGGAAAAGTGTCTTAAAAGATCTACTTACAGAAATAAACATTTCATTTCACATTGCACTGTTCTCTTATTAATGGAATTCAGGACCTTATCAATGAAGAGTGTCAGATCAGTAATGCACCAGCGAAAATAACCTAACCTAATAAGATGCATGCATAATCCTTGATGACGACATTTTTTACTTACGACTTGTTCCTTTTTTTTTACTTTGTTCTCAAGTATAGAAGCAACACGAATAATGTACCCAGGATTTTGTTATATTTTGATTTAAGAGTATCCTTGGAGTTTCTTGCCCGTTCTTCTCCATAGAGCAACTAGCTTCAACTTTCTGACCGACTCTTAGACAATCCAAAAGTGCCTGTAAATGGTTTATATAAAATAAATGCTTGAGTTTGTGAGTTTGACTAACCTAAACTTCATCAGGAAATCGCAAAGCAATTTTCCTAATGAAAAATTCAAACAAGACGATACAGACGTCCTTATTCCTACCATATTGCTAATGTCAAATATTTTAACAATTCACGTCTCACGCTTCAGCCAACACAAGGTCAGCAACAAATTAGTACATAGTAGCTATTGTATATTATATTTAAACATTCTCATATTCAATAGGCATCAGTATTAATATTATGGTAATCGATCGCATTGTTCTGCCTACATGACGATGGTATGCACTTAGCTGCCTAGGTTTCTTTTTCATCATCATCAAATAACTTCTCCCAGGCTGAGCGAAGCGGAAGGGCGTGTCAGACTCTTACTGACTAAAACCCACCCGTGTTCCTTCAGCTGCCTGCGCGCCAGGGCCACGGTCACTCTTTCGAAAAATTCGCGACCCCAGCAGGCATCGGCCCTTTCGGACCCCGTCAATAATGCTGACATCTCTGTGAGGCGCGCGTGGAATACGACGCGCCGTCACTGAAGCCATTTATCCTATTCTACCTTCTAAACGATACAATTGTTTCCATAATATCAAAACTACTTCCGATACTGGCAGACAGTTTATCTATGAATCCGAAAAAACGCTAATTATATGAACTTGTATCTACCAAACAACGTAACTTAAGCCCTAAATGGTGCACCTCCTTCCTCCAATCACACCGGATTCCAGTGCTGTCTTGCGCTTGCGCCTGACCCCGGCAACTTAATCTCACCTTCACACAACATTCCATCACATTACTCATTAACAATCGCTCCACGCACATCGCTTGGCCCACACCCAAACATGATAAGTGCGTTCTAAATGGGTGACCGGGTTCGGGCGACATTTGGTAGCCAATGCGATCCGTAGGCGAGCAGCCTACCAGCCTAGCAGCCTAGCTGCGTAAGGAGAAAGTTAACCAGTGTGTCCTTGTTGCACTTAAGTGAGCCGATCAGGTGTGTGTCATAATTACTAGGAATATGCTAGCGGTTTTTCAATTTCTTAGAAGCTATAAAACTGATCATAGTTCGAAGATGAGTCTGAATCAAATTTTTCATTATTGCCGAAATCAAACATGACATGTCGTTAGGAATAATAAAGATCAAAACGGCAATTATTGTTCTTGGCCAACTTCGATTGTAAGAAGCATTAACGGAGTTAGAGTTGAATAGTTGATGGTAAAAACTATTGTGCAAGTCCGATAATTGGGAAACTACACACTAATTACAATTAATGATAATTGTTATTTATTCAATAATTATACTAAATGTTACTTGCCCAACCAATCTTCAAATTGAACGCGATAATAGAAAAATTAAAACAATTAGCATGTTGCAGTGTCAATAATTAATATCGATCAAAACTTCGGATACAGTAATTGTGAGCAAGAAGGATGTTGAGGCGTGGATGTTGCTAAATTCTGAACATTAAACTTATTAATTTGCTGTATTTTGTAAAACTTCTTCCACCATCATCCGTCTGACTAACACAGGTATAAGTAATAAATATAGGTAGGGTACAATGAAAAGATCTACAATGCCATTAAGAAACGTTGCACTATAAGATGACACAGTTTTTATCTGTAAGATGTTATATTATAAATCAGAATTTACTACCTGCCTAGGTATAGATTTTTTAGAACAACATTCTTAAAAATAATCTGTTTAGACTCAGTATTACTTGGTAGTCCATTTATAACAGAATCAATAAGCAACAATAACAATTTCGCTGTAGTTCCGGCTTCAAGTAAAAATATAAATCACTCAAGGCATTGACCGTACTACGATTATTATTACTGTTATATACGGACCAGCCTTTGTTCCAGCAACTAACAGCTATAACCATTCGCACAATTTAACATCCAAGTCATTTAGCATTTCAAATTGCACTCAAAATATTAATAAACTTCCTCATTTTACAAGTTACGCAACTATTACGTAAAGTTCACGATCTCTAAAACAATAGAGAAACATCGAAACGAACTTGCATAAATATGAGAATAAAACAACTTACTTAGCTACTTACTCACCTACATAAAAAATGCTGTAAAATTGGTTTTGGTATGCAATACAATTTTTTTTTTTTACCTATTTGATATGGTTGTGAACTAAAATGTAGAAAGTCACAATTGATCAGATTACATTAATGGGGTTTTATTATAAACGTTGTTGAAAGTTAAGAGACGGTTAAAAATCAAAAATGTATGGCTTAGCAGAAGTTAATCATTACTTAACTTTAAGCAATGTTTGTAAATAAACCTTGAGAAACCTACCTAATTGAATATAATATTTCCGCTTATTGAATTAATTTGTGATATTTCGTATCGCTTATTAAATATTAACTGAATTGGATAAAAATGTGACTTGTGAACGTGTTGATTGAATTAGGTTTAATTTATTTAAGTAATTAGGCTGCACGCGTTATGCCAACTGTATGTTACGTTACGACCATGGCCTTGATGGTAACAATAAAAAAACACCTTAATAGCTAAAGAAAATGACAGGAAAGAAAACATGGCGGCCCAGTATTTCCACGGCTCACTTTTCCCGCCAATTATCTATGGCCAGTTTCACTTTCATAATTTCCAGTGTAATAGAAAGGCCGGTGGCCACTAATTTATAGAACATCTGTTTCTTCGGTATGTTAATTATGACCGCTGCGACTGCCTAAGCCCCTAAGCTGCGTTCGCAAATGAAAAATGTTTAAATATATTGGCTAGTGGAACAAAGAAAGTAGAGGCGTGATGTACTTCGTCCATCTTTAGTAGGTAAGTACCAACCTTGCCTCATTAATTCTTATAATGCCGTCATTAAAAACAGTTCTCACAGAACATGTATCTCTAACTAAAGGCAGATAATTTATTGTAAGATCAAAATCGTAATTGGTTTTATATAACTTTGAGGAGTGCCTTCACTTTTTAACTTGAAAGTATTTTCATATTTTTCATAGAGAGGACGATAGCAAACACAACTGTCAAATTCAACTGACGTTCCTGTGAACGTCGTGTCAAGATCCTGTGATCTTGACAATCGATATTTCACACGAAAAGAGCCTAAACTAATTACAATTTTAAACACTTACGATTACGATAAGCTACTTCGCAGATTCAATTCAACAAAATATTCAAGGAACGTTTTAAGCCCTCTTACACGACGATTAGCCAATTCTAAAAAGCAATAATCGTAAAGTCGAATACTAAATACCTGTTTATAAATTACAAGTTCGTTTTGCGAAATAACGTAATACTTATGTACACAGCTACCTAGTAGCGCATTTAATTTGAATGTTATTTGGTCCATAACCATTTGTTTTTACACCTCAAGAACGGTCGTTAAGTATCGTTCGAGGTTGGCTGTTTCCAAGTTACTGAGGTTTTAAAACGGATCGTTTAGCTAACCAATCGTAAATGTTTCAAATGGGTATAAGTCGAGCGTCACACCGGTTGAAATTACGCGACGGAAAGTCGGCGTGCTGACGTCTACCATTGCAATTTAAGCGACTTGATTTCAGCCTGATATGCCGTAAGGAATTTAAAAAGCATTTCAGGCGTAAGCACGCCGAACTTTTCGTCGCGTATTTTCCGTAGATGTGTCAGTATGTAGACTAAGGTCCTTTCACAAGTTTTAGTAATTTTACCTTTAGAAGCTTCTAAAGTAGGTATGAACGAGTTCCATAACATATCCATCGATATTAGCGAAGATGAGATCATGGAAGAGTTAAGTATTAACTGACATTAGAAATCGGTTTTATGTGTTGGCAAGTCCAACCTGTAAGCAAAAGATGCTGTTATTTATATGAAAGCCTACAAATAGTATGTCTAGGGCTAGGTTGTTAGGGCATGTCAAGTACTTACTTAAAGCACCGATGGAAGTATAGGAAATGTAGATATTGAGAGGCCTCTGAGAAATCCGACTGGGAAAGTGTATTTGTTTACATTTAAAGACGGACGATTTCTCCTAGGAAAAGAGAAGAGCTAGCGGTATTGACGACAGATAGCGCAGCTTTCAAAGCCACAGGTAGTCACAATATTGCATTTTACTACCTGTCACTGTATACAAGTCAATCGGATTCAGAACTTAACGATTTAGAACCGAATAGACTAAAATTCTTATGGTTAGGCATCAATTTCGATTCAACACCAATAAAATTACGACTGGTTGACAATTCTCACGATTAATGTGACAAAGTGCAGTATAGAGTCGAATCGAACGTCAAATGAATGAGTGATCGTGAGGTTCCGAAACGAGGGTAAGGTAGACCTTCGAATATTAACGACTTATTATATCTAGCACGTTCAAAAACTAAAACACCAACGCTATTAACGAAAATAGGAACAGTTTTCTATTAACACGAATCCAAGAACAACTGAATCGTGATTTCGTGTGGTGATTATTGGTCAATGGCTATTGCCATCCGGCGTCACGCATCTATTGATACGTAATAGGGTTAGCGTGATCATTTACGGACATGCAGATCGGTGCTCGACTTATTTACATCGAGTATTGAGTTTTGTGAACGTTTAATTGTGTATATGCATCTGTTTTTTGCTAAGATGTTCTGTCTAGTTCGTGTTTAAGCACCGTGGAAAGAAAAATAATTGGAGCAAGTAACACTACTTGACTGGATCGACAAATTAATGTATTGTACCGTATCAAGAATAAAAAATAATCTGCAATTACACAAAGTCATCGAAAAAGGCAAAGGGAAAATATAGCAAACAAGGACGTTTGCTATATTTGTATCACACACGCTAACCTTAGTTGACACAACACAGGCTTCTTAAGTTTTTTCCAGAAAAGGTACAATTTCAAGAATTTACTCATCTTACAACTCCGCATCTCTCAGCCTTTGGCAAATTCCTTAAAGCCTTAACACCCCATAAATCCACACAATATTAAATTCGCCTGCATCTAGCGTCGTAATATTAATTTCGCCTACGTGCACGGTCAAACAACGGTATCGATCCGCAGTCTGAATATGAAGCCGTCGCGGTAGCATCATCCGAATCCGTCTGCATCCGTCCTCACCGCATCCGGCCGCAACTGGCCGCCAGTGATCGTTGCATGTGGTCTAGTCTACCGCGTTCGTACCGCGGCTGATTTTCCGTAATAAAACGATAGCTTCCTCATGCAAATCTCAGGCAATTTGCATCTTTGCGATAAAACAGGGGTATTACACGCACGTTTCTTGGGTTAACTGATTTTGCGAGATGTTGGTGGGTTTTTGATCATTGTAAATTGAGGTTTGACCCTAGACTGGGCGCGCTATGAGCATTTTTCCGCCCTCGGTTATAAAAAAACTTAAATTTTTGTTTAAATATTTGCACGTTGAGTTCTGAGTTTTTTGTAGCTGTCCCTACTTTCGTCGTCGACCCGTGTCGAAAGGTTGGACCCGATCCGTGCGCATGTTGCGGGAGAAGAAGGTTTTCACTAACAGGTATCGCGTGGCGACATTTCGCTCAGCGCGCGCTCTCACCTAAATACAAATCCTGTAACCTTTTTTCTTTGCAAAGTTGAAATATTGTAGTTTGTATTGGATTTTTAATTATGTAAGTATTTAATTGATATTGTACAACCTAAGCACGTATTTTTGTTATCACGTATTACTGTTGTTATGGAGATAGAAAGAAACTACTCTATTTCCGAATAAAATTGTTTATTTGACTTCATCACGAAATCTAATTTCAATATTATTTATGTAATTTATTTTCATTTTAGGACTTGGGTTTTGTATCTTTTGAAGAACCCCATCTTCGTTGAAGGAGGGCAAATGCAGTACGTATACAAAGAAGAAATAGTGTCGTAGCTGCTTCAAATTACTGTGCAATGACCATTGCATTTACTTTCGTGAAGACTGTTATGCTAAAGCGTATCCTTTAGACGTAGAAATGTATAATTTTGTTATGTTTATCAATTTTTTATAAATATTGTGCAATATTAAGTTAAACGAAGTTACTTTCTACAAAAAATATTATAAGCCAAAGTGCCCTATAACAAATTTGAATAAATATGTTATTTTCTTATGAATAAAGAAATTAATTTAATGCCAATATTCCTACTTTAAATGAACAATGAATATGAGCGGGAAAATGCTTCCCACGCGCGTACTGACGTTATACGGAATAGTGCGCCCACTCTAGGGTAACAATAGATGACAGTTTGTTTGTATAACAAATACGAAATAAAAACATAAACAAAAAAAAACATCTTTAAATAATACGGAGTCTTTTTTGTCTACTTTTTTGCGCTTCTGAAAGAATGCATTAATTGACTAAAGATTGACAAGAACAACTCAACTTCATTCTTCAGTCCATTTGAATAATAATTAAAAGAAAGAAAATTTCGGTGTTTCTTTAGTTTTCCCAGGCCGAATATTTGCAGCGAAAACTTTAGCCGCAAGACCACCAACCGAAACGTTTACAATCTGCGGTAAGACTTGGTCCCTTTCTCTTAAACACTTATTGTACGTGCAAATAAAAAGTCACCTCATTGACAACATACTTCGCTGGGATGTCGCCAAGAAGCACTGGGTCTGTCAAATGATAAACGCGACGCGACGCGACACAGAGGTACCGCCTGTCGCGCGACGAGGGGTGCTTTTGAATCGCGTGCGATTCGCGTCGCGTGTCGCGCCTGTTTGTAGGAGCCTTAATATAATAGAAATTGTTAAGTACCGTGTTGAAATTGTAAGTTTTATTTATTTATAGTTAATTAAAACGGTACAACACCAGTTACATTAATTAACATAGAAACAATTATTACGTTGACAATAATAAGTTGTATATAATTTAATTTATAACTAACATGGAACACTGTACTCCCTTGCATACTTTCTCTCACAGAACACCAAACATACACTTAATTTTATTTCATTCATCCGTAAACACATCACATTTAGGGTTGGCAGTCAGAAGGGCATTTAGCATCTCAAAGTATGACAGACTAGGGATTCGGCTCTGGCTACAGTTTTGGATGGCAGTTGCGCAAACAGATTGTTGACCATGATGGGCCCTCTTATAAGTGTAATAACCATATCATCTTATAAATATGGTGCCCCGATAAACCATGAACTCATCCCCATAAACAGCTGCACCTACTAGGTGCTAGCCCCTATTACACAAGACACAGCTAAAATGTAGTCATCAGCAAATTATCGTGCGAAACGATAGTGTAATAGACGTAAGCCTAATACTCCTAGTACCACAGGCGTAACGGCTACATATAAAAACTGTTATAAACCGACATATTAACAATATGAAGGTTCGACGCTTGCACATCGCCGTGCATTCCTTCACGGAACGGTGGCTTCTTGCAAAACTCTTGATATGGGCTTAGATTCGCCGGGGTTTGCGAAATGGCTATTACTTACGTATGGCCAGCAGTTTTCTACTTCAATTAGTCGGAAGATTGTCAATCGTTACAACATAATTTGTGCCACGGAAGACCACTGCAATGTAATGGAACGTTTACTTTCGAAATCAGGAATTGGAAGTGTGATATCATTACCAATCTGGAGTATGATGTAATGGCATGCAGTCAGGATATGGCCCGTGACTGCGAAGCTAACAAACAATCTTTGTAATGTGCAACTAAGACTTTCTGGTGTAAATAGAGAGAAGGATTATTATCCTAGAAAGGATATCGCTTCCAAAATAAAGGCACATGATTGATTGTTATTTAGTGATCAACATTAAGATTCAGTAATCAAAGTAGCCTAATGTTTTTAAAGAAGTATTTTCGTTCTAAAAACAAGGATATAAACAATGTATTGTGTTTTCAATCAAGCAGTTTTATATTACAAAACAACTTCCTTCAATAATCGTAGGTAATTGTGCGAAGATATAAACATATGCGGTGTGGAAGTGCACCCGTGCATATATAACAATCAGAAAAACAATGCAGGAAGGAAAGTAGGTGATAACTTGCTTTTGATATATCAGTTTATGTACATAAATGGTATGACATTACAGGTAGAAGGAACCACGATATAAAACACAATACAGTGTTATTTTGAATAAGCAATAATCAAGAATTTAATCAAACTAGAAATTACTTATAAGTAAAAGCTTAAGTCCATCCTTGATAGCCAATCAATGGTTGCAGTAGGAAAAAGTATTCTAATTATACATTTTAGAACCAACAATATTTCAGATACTGATGCAGCAGCCGTCAGGTTAACAAAACAGGCAATGTATCCAAAATCCTGCGTATGTTTCAACGGAATCTTTAAAACTATTATTTTCATCATGCACATCAGTGCATTTAAAATCCTTCCAATTCGACTTACGAAAACCTTTAAGATTTTCCTCCATTTATAAAAGGACAAGAACCTAGTAATAAATATTATCTACGGCACCATTAATTTACTGGGTATTAAGTCACCTCGGCTCAAGATAATGAAGACTAACAAACCATGATGATCTCATTGTATTAAGGTTCCCACAAACAGGCGCTATGCGACAGCACGACACAAAGGCACCGCTCGTCGCGCGACACGCGGTGGCTTTGTGTCGCACTGTCGCATCGCGCCAGTGTTTACGAGTCTTTATGATTTGACTTGTAAGTACTTGGCACGTTAACCACCATTTAGATTTTAGATCGAAGGTGCTTTGTAGTAATCGGAAATTGCTACAGATCTATTTAATTACGAACGGTTTTATTAAAGGTTTAATTAGTAAAACAATTCCCTATGTTATCTAGTTTTAACTCATCAAGCATCGTTAATGAGACACAATTGATTATCTATTCTTTTGGCCCTCTAGCGGGGCACCTCGGGCCTGACTAGTATAGATCATTATAAGCCTAGTGGCCCTAATCTTCTCTTAAATGTTTAATAGTTATTAGATATCGCGCGTAATTAATCATATAGATCGCTTGTCAAAGATCGTGATTTCTGTGCACTGTTGCTGACGGTAATTTACCTTTCAAAGTTCCAACATGCAACAACATAAAGGCTCCTACAAACAAGCGCGACACGCGACGCAAATCGTGCGCGCCACAAAGGCACCGCTCGTCGCGCGAGGAGCGACGCCTTTGTATCGCGCTGTCTCATCGCGCTTGTCTATGGGAGCCTTAACATCGCCTGTATTCCCCGGAGGGTAGGATAGAGGTGTACCTATAGTACACCCACATTTCGCCAGTTATGTTTGTCCAATGAAATAGGGGACGAGCCAATGCCTACCCACCTACCTATTCTCGGAAAACCAGATTTTCACGTACTTATTTCGGTAAAATTCGCCAATATCTTACTTCTAAGAAACGATGTCCAACCCACGTTATTAAATCCGTGCAGTAGGTAGTTCTTTTACATGATGACACTCAATTATTATTACGAGCTAAAACATCGTTGGAGACTTAAAGTCACCTTCATAAACGTGTGCAAATCACAATCATCATTAAATCCAGTGATTATTAGATTTTTAAGAGTATTTTAAAGCTTTAACACAAATCAAACTCTCTTAACACTTTCCAAAATTAAATGTTATCGTAACATAAAACTCCTGAGACTTTCATTTTAATCATTTGGTTGCGAAATATCAATATAGCTGTAAGCTATCATAAACAAATCTGAATTTCTAAGAGATTCATGGGGTACTGTAAATATGCCTTCGGGGAATCCAATTTCACGTCGTCGGTAACAGGGGAATTAATTTATGAATCTTCTCGGAGTTAAATGAAAAATCGTATTCATAGTGGAGATTTGTTTATGTAAATTAATATCCGTCAGATCTCCCACTAAGTTGCTGTTCATTGGGTTTTTTGTATTGTCCTTAATAATAATAAGATTGTTTACAACATCGTTCTTTTAAATTGATGGCTTTTCTGTGTCCGGGTTGTTACAAATAGCAATGGGTGCTTCTTCTTGAAAAGATGATCTAATAATTAAGTTTTCCCTTTTGTTGCAGTTCGCAAAAAGCAAATGATCTCAGCGCATGGCATCAAAATGGTTGATGACGATCTTATCCATAAGCTTCTCTTGATATTGTTCGCGTTCAAGTTAAGCACAAATGGTACAGACAAGCAAAACATACAGTAATAATTACTCTGTGTTCCAAGTCAGTACATTCGTCATTTCCTCCAATCACACATTGAGACTGCGAAGGCCAAAACACAAGTAACATCATCTACATGCAGAACGACACGGAAAGCGTGGACGGTATTCAATACAATCATAATGACGGAATTATCGTTAATTTTACAGAGAACAAAGGACACACATAATAACACATAATGATATCGCGCTACTTCTCAAACCGATCGTTGTGACAATGAAGATGTTTAAATATTGAGTCTGTACCTTCACTAATAACTGAGTGCCAGTGCGAGATGGGTACGATGAAGGCGTTAAATTGGCGTAGTTGTTGTAATCAGTGATGTTAGCACGGATGGTAAAGGTAATTGAAGCATTGATGCAATCTTATAGCATTGGAAGCCTCATTTTTTCCACAAATTTCAAGAATGAGCGTGTAAATTAGAGGATTATACCCTAGATAAGAAAGCTTCGAAACATGCTGGTCATTCATTGATTTTACATTCTGTAACTACTTTAACTCACACACTAAATTATTACAAGCTAATTTTTTTTAAAAATCATCGCCTTTTCAATATTTGTAAATATGTGAGCACCATGTATCTATCACATAATTAATTTACCTGTCGTTGCTTTATATTTAATTCTTTTTACCTATTGTGGTATAGTAATTTTATTCTAGGTGATGCGTCTTCACACATAATTCTATAATTAATGTATACATAATATTGTAAAACATTTTAAAAGAGTAACGGTGGAGTTTCTTGTCCATTCTTCTCCAAACGAAACTAGTTTTTGGAAGGGGCAACTAGAATCAATTCTATTTTCTTGTAAATGTTGATGTTCAAAAGTGCCTTTTATGTGCCTATTTGAAATAAATGATTTGACTTTGACTTTAAATGAAAACACTGATTCGTTAGCTGCTGACAACGATACGAGAACGTTAGTTTTAAATTGAAATGAATGATTTGACTTTGACTTTAAATGAAAACACTGATTCGTTAGCTGCTGACTACGGTACGAGAACGTTAGTTTTAAATTAAAATAAATGATTTGACTTTGACTTTAAATGAAAACACTGATTCGTTAGCTGCTGACAACGATACGAGAGTGTTAGTTTTAAACAAGAACAGTCGGAAGGAATCTGACATAAACGACCAGCTCGTGTTGCCTGTTAAAGTACAGTATGCTCACAGAAATGAGGATGTGAATACCAGTAATACCACGCATTCCACCCCACTTCCAGCAAAAATATATTGCAATGTTTCTAAGTCAAACAAGAGTAAAATGAAAGAAACTTATTATATATATAAATTTACGGTTTATCATACGAGACACTGATATTAACGGAAACCAAACACGTTTAACAGTTAAGTATAAAAAAGGAGACAAGTTTTTGTTAAACCAACTCAAATATATTTTGGACTAGCTTCTGCCCGCGACTTCGTCTGCGTAAAATTTCTTGTTCTCCCGACTCACCCCGTCGCATAGCAACTTTCTTTTTGTTCCCGCAAGAACCTTCTACAAAGTATTAGAACGCTTTAACAAAAAAGATGGATGAAATCGGTAAAGTCGTTCTCAAGTTAGCGTGACCAACGGAAATAGGGATTATTTTTTATATATATAGATTAGTTACACGCACCTTCGGTAGAACGAGGGCATAACTAACAAAAAATCGAAAAATTACTTAAGTATACCAAAGCGCTTTAAATAGTCCCTTTTGTCCAGAGGAACAAAGACATCAGCTTAATGCCGCCAGAGGGCAACAGTGCCTTGTTGCATTCTTTTGACTATCTTGGCACAGCAAAATCTTAAAATGACTCCTGTAAAATCAATAAAAGTGCAGGTATGCTCTTGTTGAGCTCGCCGTCCGGTTAGGACCAGGCCCGGGTCGACGGCGCGTCGTGTTCCACGCGCGCCTCAAAGAGATGTCAGCACCATTGACGGGGTCCGATAGGACCGATGCCTGCCGGGGTCGCGGATTGTTCGAAAGAGTTACCGTGGCCTTGGCGCACAGGCAACTGAAGGAACACGGGTGGGTTTTAGTCAGTAAGAGTCTGACACGCCCTTCCGCTCCGCCCAGAGCGGGAGAGGTCATTTGATGATTTCCCACGCAAAAAAAAAAAAAAAAAAGTATGCCCTTGTTCTACCGAAAGTGCGCGTGCGATACATGGATGGACGTTTTTAATTGAACACTTTGCAGGACTAAACGCCCCCAGACGTAATAATAACAATAAAACTTCTATTGTGTCTGGTTCAGTGTCCTTCGGTTAATTTCAGTAACAAACAAAGTATTTAATTATGATCTGGCAGTTTGAGTAATTTATGCGGCCTACCCAAATGTCCTTTCTTTGGTATTGTTCGTCGAATCGTTGAGCTCCTTAAGTCCTGACTTACTGAGTCGAGCTGCACGATTACTGACAAATGCGTGCACTGACTGGACAGGTCCACTCAATCTGTGTGGTTCTTTCCTCAAAAGACCATTTCAGATACCAATCTGCATGGTCTTCGCATGACCTGACCAAGATTATGTCTGGACTTTAAAGAGACTGTGACTTCTGAGATTGTTTCGGCCTTTCTTCTCAGAGTAGTCAGATAGGAAACGCCGACCTAATCTAGTTTAAAAAACATGATTGACGTGTAAAAGTGTTTGTACAAACCTACTTACAGAAATAAAATCATTTATCATTTATCATTTAAACAAATTCCTTTTCACAAAAAAAGCTTGCCGAGAAAATAACTGCCTAGGTATTACCTTTCCCAAAGGTAATCCTTCAGTTATAATTTCGCTCGCAATTCGCTGCGCAAATTGAAAATCGATTCGCTTCAGCTCAAATGTCTCGCTGGTGGTGGCGTGTGTGTTGGATCATTAAGTTCCCTTTAAAATGGTTGAGCTGAATAGTGCTGATCCGTACGTCATGTTCGTGAACTGGCGCTGTCAGTAGGGCTCAGGACTGGTCATCTCTTAGCTGCCACGGCTTATTTTAATTTCTTAATTGTCTTTTCTGTTTTTATATTTTTTATTACGGACGCTTTTTACTTGCACGTCTTTCTATATCGTTCTCACATGTATAATTTCAACATGAATGATGTGTAACCAATTTTTTGTAACAAATATTTTAATTTAAAAATGTGTCCGTGGAGTTTCTTGCCCGTTCTTCTCAATAGGTACCGACTACGCTTTGGATTGGGCAACTAGCTTCATCTTTGTGACTGACTGACCCCTTGACAATTCAAAAGTGCCTGTAATTGGTTTATTTGAAATAAATGCTTTGAGTTGAGTTGAGTTAACTCTTGGCAGAGTTAAATACTATTACAAGCAACTTTCATTATTTTACAAGCTGAAGTTACGGCTCCCACACACAGGCGCGACGCGGCGCTTGTAGAACAATTTCCATGAACTTTTCATATAATTTTTTCTACCAGAGTCGCGTCGCGTCGCGCTGTCGGGTCGCGCCTTTATTCATTAACAAACATAGTAATAACTTGAACACTTTCTATAATCAAAGCTTTCCATCTACCTATACTGTTTATGACTTATTGAATGCCAGAATCAACAAAAACTAATCACTTAAAAGATTGAAAAAACGCCGAATGAAAACGAAAGTAACAGGTAATACTAATTTAGCTTTTGATAGCTATTTCACCGCTAAGAGATAAATCTAAAACTTGATTAAACTAGTAACAATAAAAAAACTGAAGCACGTATAGGTATATTTACGTATAGGTTTAGCATATTATAAACAAAGATTAGGATAAGTCATTTTTGTATCGTAATCTTAGTCTGATTATAGATTCCAAGAGCAAAGACGTATCGTTTTATTGAATGAATTATACCCCTTCTGTCAACCTTCTGACCACGGCTTCGCCCGCGTGTATGTCGGAAATTATACCACGGGAGCGTACTACCGGGACATAAAGTAGTCTATATCCTTCCCCAGGATACCATCTGTCTCCTTGGCGATTTTTATCGAAATCGGTTCAGTGATTTTGGTGTGAAAAGGTAACATACAGATAGAGTTACTTTCAAATTTATAATATTAGTATGGATTAATAAGCGATAAAACTATTCACAGTTACAGAAAATACTGGAAGTGTAGTTACTGCCCCGTGGTTTAGTGGGTGCAAGCGCTACTTCTGAGCATGCGTTTGTCCCTGGGTTCGATTCCCGGGTCAGGTAAAGTGTTATTGGGTTTTTCCGTCTAGAATTTCTCAGTAGCATGCTGGAGTCTGAATTTTTGCCCGGTGGATAGCAATAGTCTCGCCCCTGTTACATGGGACTTAAACTTAACTGACGAAATCGGTGTACCATAGGTACACCGCTGCCCAACCCTTCGGCGTAATGTTTTATTATCTTGTGAAGTATAGTTAATTCTAAAGCAGGAATGAAAGAATGGAATGGAATGGATGTAGGAATGTATGTGTATTATAAGTTTATAACCTATTTAGGTACTTGTATACCTATTTTATTAATAATTAATTATGTTATCATTTTAATATTTTTTATTATTATTAAAGCCTGTTAAACAGAGCACCTCCATCTGCCATCTTATCTCTACACCACCCTTGGTTGACTGGTAGAGAATGCCTAAGGCATTAAGTCCGCCTTTGTATGTTATTGTGTGCGAGAAGTTTAAATAAATAAAGAAATAAATAAAGTCATACTTATTCCAATGTCAAAAGCGTTAAATGTAATAAGTTAATGCCATGGAGCCAATGATAACTGCGACTAACACAACATATGCCAACGAAAATGTTACAACGATTCCATTCAGCTTATCTTGACGCATTTCCCTGTCCAAATTAAAATAGGACATCTCGTATCGTTCATTGACCTCTTCAACAAATGAAGGGACGAATACAATTAACTTTTGGAGTGTGTTTACATGTTATTTTATCTTTAACATTGTACCTACATTTGTTTTCCTACCTACTCGTACATCTACGTTTTTTGTTTACGTACAAATGAAACATCAACGTTTGTTTATTGCACTTTGATTGTATGTTAAACTTATTTTGTAAACAGTTCAACAGCACACGAATTTCTTTTTTTCGAACATTATCGGGACTACAAATCCTTAGATTTGTACGAATTTTTAAAAGTTAACTATACAATTGCCTATTTTATAATGGCGAAAACAAATCTTAAAATTAAAGTTGAAACCAAAAACTACTTCCTTTTATCAAGCCATCAGGCATTGACTCTTATCTCTGTACTTTCCTTAAAATGTGTGACTCATGTCTTCACGAATATCTCTCTAATCTAATCAGTTAGTCATCATTACTCATTAAGATGCTAAGTCTTGAATTAAGGTTTACAGCCTAATCGTAGTGCCTTATAAAACTCCAGTGAGGTCTTATAATGATCGTCATTAAAATGACAGTTGTTAGTTTTACGGTAATGTGTTCCATTCTCAGCAGGTGTAAGTGTCTCAGGTCATGTCTTAAGGGAAAACAAGGCTAGGACAACAGACTTGGACAGCATTCCGCCCCATTGCGAAACCGCTCTTTGTCTGCGCCTGCGCACAGCCAGACGCCGATCCTATCTGTCATACATAACGAGCAGTTTGAATACTTCTGTAATTACTACCTAAACAAGTTGTATTACTATATATTATTACTATTTTAGATATATCATACAAAGATAAAGAAAGCGTTTTGTAGGTTTTTGGAGAGTTAAAATTGTTTGCAGGTGAACCATACTACATAGTATATTAAAGACAACATCCCTAAGTGACTCATGAGTAGAAAAAACGTCATGAACAGCAGGAAAAATAAGTTGTAGTTAAAAAAGTAACATTTCTCCTAAACAAGTATTAAATACCCAGAAACTCGAAGAAAACAGTACAAACAACCTTCCATTTATCGCACAATCTGCCAACCAAAATTGAGTGGATGACAGACAGAAACTGGTCCCAACTTAACCCAAATACATCTTCACCCAGTTCGTGAGATAAACATCCTCTGTTCGGCTATGTTCGAGTTTTTGTCCGAACAATTCGGTCCCCTCGCGACCTTCCCAGCCATCTTACAAAAAAAAGAACACGTAGCAGCGCAAGCGCACCTTCCCGTCAGACGAGACGCGCAGGACCGGTTACTTAGTGGCACGAGAGATTTCACCTGCGACCATCGATTCTGATGTAAAAATTATATTCATTTTACTAAGAAATCGAATCGCTCCGAGTAGTAATCGAGAAAATTGGCGAGTCGATTAATCGATACTTATGATGTACGAGTATGTTGATCGCCGCCGCCACTTTCTGCACTTGCAATCTAAATTGAACAAGTTTTGGCGTGACAAGCGGTCTAGATATAAACGGTTATCAATTGGCCCACATCTATTGTCCAGTAATTAATAATGATTGAGAAGGATACCAATGAGACTGGAGGTAGAAAATGTCTTGTTGATTCTGATGTTGAAGGCTGCTCACAAATAAGTCATCTATACTAACATTATAAAGAGGTAACATTTGTGAGTAAAGTATGTAGTAGGGTAATCTACGGAACGTTCTACTGATCCGATTCCGAAAATTCTTTCACTAATGGGTCGCTACAGTATTGCCGAGTGTCGTAGGATATATTTTATGTTTAAACAAGAAATTTCATGCAGACGAAGTCGCAGGCAGAAGCTAGTCAAGTATAATGAGAGAGTCTTGGTGAGATTTTAGACATTTATCAAGACCCAGGGTACAGATACAAACATAATGAATAATTGCACCAGTTTCTACATACCTCCTTTTGTATTCGTGTTTTGTTAACTGCCCTTTTCATAATTAACTTCTACAAACGAATATTTTGTTAAATAAAATACTAGTAAACCGAGGCCGTCCAAAGGCCATTTTCAATGATAACTTTAGTTATTATTGTAATGATTTTCGTTGAATCTGACAATAAAATAAAGTGCAATTACCAAATCTAATGTTACAGCATGTTTACAGGTAATTTGGAACAAAAAAAAACTAATTAGCTGCAGTGCGAAGTAAATTGAAGTTTGCGAAGTAAATTTTTACTTGTTTTTGATTTCAAGGTATCACACTAATTCTGGAAGAAAATTGATTCGCATAAACTGGTCCTAAATATTTCTAAATCCCTCGAGTTTTGGTGGTGGATATTTTAATGCAGATGACCAATTATATGGATATCTTCTATAGACCTTTATCAAAAACTAGAGTTTCGGATGACCACTGAAAATCAGCGCTATGCTATCCCATAGCACGGCATCATGCTGAGTGGAAGCCTACTTGTCACAGTCATGACGTGCAGCTGCCGACTATTTCTGATTTGTGCTAGTGATTATTTATGTACATCTATTTAGTTTTATTTTCTGATTACCTACTCGAGTTAATTACCTTTTTGTATGCACGTGTTCCTGTGTCAAATAAATATATTTTTCTATATTTCTTACAGTTTAAAGGCTCCTTCAAACAAGCGCGTCACGCGACGCGAATCGCACGCGATGTAAAGGGAACGCTCGTCACGCGACACGCGGTGCCTTTGTGTCACGTGCGATTCGCGTCGCGTATCGCGCCTCTTTGAAGGAGCCTTTAGAAGTGAACATTATCAATTTTATCTCCAAAAACCAAAGCCTCGCAGCAACCATGTCCTAGCATCAGTAATCAAGTTTTTTTCACACGTCTCACAGTGTGGTTACCAAATTATTCGCTCGCATGACTGCCGCCTATTAACCATGCTGTGTTGCTGCTAATACGCGCATTCAGGTCGTTGCTTAACCGACTATTGTCGCGGAACCAGATATCTCAGACAATAACATGTTTGGCAACTGTACAGTGATACATACGATGATAGATTATAGTTAGCTTGCTTTGCTATTGTTAGTTTTAAATGCTCCTTTTTTTTTACTCTTTGTATTTCCTGTGCGTGTCCCAAATAAAATATTTTTCTTTCTTTCTTTTCCTTCTTTTCACTTTTTGTGTACCGTGTAAATTAAGTTAATGCAACAACAGCTACTGAAAAGTTGTTTAAACCAGTTTCATTTACGAGGCCCTAGATGGCGGTAGCAGCGTTGGTTTTCGTGGAAAAAATCCATGACGCGATTCAGCTTTATGTAACACTGCCATGTAGGGTTTTGTAAAATACATAACTTTATAATCGAAATACTTTCGCACTTTTAGTATTTTAGTTAATTAATACTCTCTTTAAAGCAGCAGGATCGTAGTAGGCAGATTTCTGTATTTACTGCATATCCCCACGGGGAAAAGGCTTGAGTTTATGTGTGTATGTATGTACTGTCACAAAAAAAAGGAAAATAATCATAGAAAAAAAAAACTATAACTACTTAACTGCAGGACGATTATACCGACAGCGTGAAGTAAATTTTATCAAAGATTTATCGAAAAATAACTTAAACCACTAAAGGTTACCAAGCAGCAAGGTTGAAAATTGCACATTCCATATTGTTATTGTGTAAATAATTTTAAAATACCCAATTGTTGCCGCAAATTGACCAAGAGCACTTAGCCAAAATATGAAGGTGGTTGTGTATAAAAGTTCCCCCCATTCATAATTATAATATTTAGTTGGGGGAAAACTTAAATACTCCACCAGAGTACGATTTTCAGAGCACAGTTGGATCAAAATAGTCATATTATTTGCCTTAGTTAAAAATAAATAATAAAATATTTGACATTAATATGTCAGCAAATGATCCTATTACTCCTGAACTGGCGAGCTTTGAGGCCTTTTGGCCACTGAAGAAGTTCTGGAAAGTGACCCGAAACTGCACCTTAATTGCGTAACACACTATCAATCACAATCTGAATCATTTTGAGGCCTATTGCTAATCCATTGCTTCATCTGTTCGAAAGATTTGTCTGCTCAACAACGTAAATAACGCAATGAATGTTGTTGAACTGTCAAAATGAAAGCCATTCCTACTGTTAGTGTGGTACGCAATTACCCCGCTGGTGTCAATGTAAGAATTGTATCTGTTGTGTATTTTAAGATTCAAGTTTCTTTTCATTTCTGAAAGTCTGGTAGTCACATAGGGCGGATGCTCATTAAAATATTAATAGTTTGTTGACTTTCAAATTCCAGACTCTGTTTAACAAGCCCTTGATACCATAGACTATCTGTCTACAAAATCTACAGTATTCCCACTTCCTCCAGCCATTGTTTCATCAATAACAAACAGCATGGTTTGAAGGCACGGAGTCAAGGCCGAGGCCGAGGCTTGTAGGCGGGTTCCGCACCTATTGTCTTATTGGATACAGTATTGACGATTTCAACATTCAATAGTATTTGTTTTTACTTTATCCTATACACTCCAAGTATGTAAGCAGGTATATTGGGCCGTATGACCTTCACATTGCTGCGTCAGTGCTTTCTTCACAAATCTTACCAATCGTAATTATACAAACTGGACATGAGCTATCCTTTTACAGATTTTTCCTCTGACAGCGACCAAACAGGAACCTTATTGCAACAAATAAAATAATAATGTGATGCAAAATCAGAGGTAAAAAACCTGTGTAAGTGTGAAAGGACTTTAGAAGTTTAGTTTAGAAGTTTGACAGCTAAACGTCACATTTTGCTTATAATTTTGATGGCGTTATATATAAGTTATGAACTTATGAGATCAGAGATCGGATATTCGGATGCATATTCACCTAAAGTTGAGATGTTGGCTAATACGGAATGCGCAAAAGCGCATTCCATATTAGCCAATATTATTATTATATTATTTTCTCGATACAAAAGTATCGAAAAACATCTTAACTTTAACACACATCACCCCTCCTTTTACACCCTACATACACATATTTGCATCGGGGGTTAAACATTAATTTTAAATAAATATGCAACTGAATAGTTATGCAATTCAAGAATCCCGTTTTTTTTTTTTAAGATTGAAAAATAGGTTTTGCATAACCGGTGTTTCTGGTATCCTGGGATTTATTATACAAAAAAATATATATAAAAAACCGTTTCTATACTTTCATAGCAAAAAAATTACTTTATGTAAATATGCATCAAAATATTCGATCCCTGGTTATGATACCTAATTACCTACCACGGTATACTTATTTCAAGTTCAGTGAATAGAGCGATAATAGAGAGGTTAATCAAAGAGATATGTATATCTTATGAAGAAGACACTAATAGGCATGGTATAATAATATACTTCGCCAGGTATAGCATTCCGAGACACAGTGGTCACGTGGGTGACACAAGCCTACGTCATCACCGCCGTGTTACCAGTAGTGTGTAATAATAACTCCCCTACCGCCTTTATTACCTGTACGAATCCGATAAATCAATGAGGTTTTACTAACAATTACGTCGGTATAAGTTTAAATTGAATTGTTTTTGTTTGATTAGAAATAAGAAACGACAATTTAAATGCTTGATATATATTTTTTAACAGAATGGTGACTGAAAATGTTTCCATATTTCTTGTTTTGTTGCAATAAAGTGGCAACTGGATAATGACGTAAGCTTGTGTCACTTACGGAATGCCAGACCTTGTTTTTTCGACCATACTAATAGGTAAATAGATCCTCAACATAATGTGAGGTCAACAGCCTTTAATGAATTTAACAATTAAGGTAAACAAAAATGAAGTTTCCAGAAAATTCAAAATTTAAGAAAATTTTAAATGAATGGAAATTAACCCTCGATTTCGTGAGCATCAAGATGACGGGATCAAGTCCCCAATTTAAAATGTAACACATTAATGTGTTTATACTACTTATATACTTACTATTTGTACCCTAAACAAGACATTTGTACCTCTAAGGGAAAGGAAGTACCTATGTCAAGATATCTCTGGTCGGTAAAGTGGCGGGAAAATGTCTTGTCTAAGGGACAAATAGTACCTGCCGGGGTCGCGGATTGTTCGAAAGAGTTACCGTGGCCCTGGCGCACAGGCAACTGAAGGAACACGGGTGGGTTTTAGTCAGTAAGAGTCTGACACGCCCTTCCGCTCCGCCCAGAGCGGGAGACGTCATTTGATGATTTCCCACCCAAAAAAAAAAAAAAAAAAAAAAAAAAAAAAAGGGACAAATAGTACATCTGTAGTACTAACACTTTAATATGTGATACATTTTAAATTGCGGACTTGATCCCGTCATCTTGATGCTCACTCGAATTCACTTACTACTTAAGTTTAAGAACGCCGAAGAACGACGTGGAAGATTTGTCGATGAGCTAAACGTAGGTATTTCAAACATCGTTTGATTCTGTTTCTGTCAATCGTTTGGAGATGACAGATACAGAATGGTGTTTTAAATAATTATATTGTCGCTAGGCTACCATACCAACTCCTAAAAGTGACTGAGACAGCATGAGACCTTAACGGTGAATTAGAATTGACTTGCGATTAAGAATTCAGCCACTATTCTGTCCTATCTTTTATACATGTGTGTGAGTTCGCAATTCAATTATCAGTCTAGTGTCAGACGACAAACGTGATGTTTCTATGAAGCAAAGCCTTCGAGAACGCAAGCACATAGACAAACACGTACCTACTAGATATATCAATTTTGATAGCGCAATATAGAATTTTATAGATACGATTGCTGATGAACGTGATAGAATTCTTGAGGTTAATGCTATGGATGGGCTCGTTGGTTTTGGTAATATTAACTGCGAACTATAAAATTGTTAATTCTTTGGCTCGAAAAATGAGGCAAAACTACACAAAAGCCAGATTATACCACACTCAACGATGGTGCACTTACATGCAACAAAGCGCCGAACAATCAAAGTAACTTAAATGTACATTTTGACATAGACAAAACTGTTTGTTTCTCATTGGGGAAGACAACTGTCAAAATGGCGCTGTCGTAGCTAGTTCCCAACACAAGCTAATAATATAAGGCATGAGATGGTTTTATTTTATTTTATTGCGAAAATTACGCGTTGTTGTGTTCCTAAGTACTCCAAAATTAGAGTCCACCTTTTCCCGAAAGATCCTAAAATTTTAATATTGTGGCTTAAAGCTATTCTTAGAGTATTTTTTTAAATTAAACAGGGTTCGAGCTTCTGTCGGAATCATTTTGAAGAAATTGATTACGATGAAATACTTAAGGTTTAAAGTTCTCACACTTTCCATATCAAATACTTGATTTAAAATATTTAAATCACCGAAAATAATGAAATATTGAAATAAAACCAAACTCATGAATGAACCCGAATTGGATCGAATGAACGAAATGTCAAATTTATTGTAGGCCGTAGGACCTAGCTATGACCACGCCATCTACAATTAGCTTTGCCCGACCTACCCCACTACCTAAACATAGCACTTTCATCAATGCAAACTGACAACAATCAACACAACATTCTCAGAATAAACAAATTCCATTCCATTCATCAGCAAATCAAGACTGCAAACAAAATAACATCGGTATTCCAATTTTGAATGTCTATCCAACCAATTTTCACCAGTCGAAAGTTATCAACGATTAGGCAAAGAAACATGAATTAGAGCCAATCAATATGTAATAATTTTCATACACGTCTGACCTAGACCTTAGAACAATAAAAATAGGATCCTAAATATTTAGCACGTCTTTATAAAGTGCTGCTTATATGGTAGGCTATATGTGTTGAATATATGAAAATTAATTAAGGCCGACATCGATACTTTCGAATGGGGCTGGGTCAACGGAAGTGACAGACGAAGATCTTGAATATAATGGTTCAAGGTACCTACAACGTTGTTGTACTCAGTGGCATTGAAGGCAGCCCGATATGTCTTGGTTGACATCGCAAATTCATCATTGTTATACTGAGGGAATTTTTGAGATGGGTCTTCCGGGCGAATGATAATGTGTAGGTGAACATTTCAACTTGAATCATCCAGGAGTTCTATGTAAAGAGAAAGCTACTTTAAAGATGTTTTCAAGTCAGAACAAAAAAACAAATCTATGTACTTAGTGCAAATTCATTTGAATATAATACTTGAATGATCAACAAGAAATATTTTGTATACGAGTCATTCTCACTACACGTAAAAAATTATCTTTATCCAATTACTACTCACGTTCTAAATACTGTAGACAATTATAGAATTTACAGAGATTCATGAGCAAGTAGCGATGCAGCTTGAACAGTAAGTAACCCACATGTTTTAGTTCTTGTTCAGAGCATAACCATTATTGTTCTTCACTCACAAACACAGTTAGATGACTACGGCGATCTTTACCGTACGCGTACCACTGACCAGTCCATATCCCACGGAAATATACACCTTACACTCTCACCGATAGAATCTTAATTCCATTGACAGTACCAGACAAACTGCGTGCCCTGAAGACTCAATAACACTTGCAATTGTACACCCTATCTATTCATAAATAGAATGTATAATCCTTTGGTCATGTGCTCAGTATGTTTAGTAACGCGCTAATAGATAATCATGGTTATAAAGTATGAACAATTAGATAAAACGTAAAGTAACCGTTTGAGTGAATATCTCGGATGCTTCTGATCATCAATACCTACTTATGAATAGGTGGTAAGTTATTTAGCACAGCATGTTTAAAAACAATAACATCGTATCAATGTGTATTCTTTAATTAGTTAAGAACATCTATATGAGTTATCTTTCCACGTGAATTCAGTGGGAATTAAAATCCATTAGATGCACGTGAGACAAATCTTCAAATGTTATGGAAGATATTATATCAGTGAAAGAACTCAAAAAAACTGGTATTGAATAACGAATGAGAATAATAAAATCTTTGAAGTAACATGATAGAAGACTTAAAGGTCCAAAAAGCTATTAAAATGGTATGGGTTTTTCAAAATAATTAAAATACATAGAGCATCATTGACATAAACTAATTAATAGACAGTGTGCGTGACTCAAACTACCAGCTCATTCGAGTTTAACAAAATTATATTTATACCCATAAACAATTATTTGGTTTGTACTAAAATAAGTCAATCAATACACAAACAATGTATATAGCTTTAAGATATTACTATGACTAATACTAATACATAAGCGGATTTGGTTTGCGAATTAGTAAATGGTACAAAATGGGCACATGACCAACATGTTTGTAACGACAAGTATGCAGTAACCGCACATATTTCAGATACAATCGTATTAACATAGTTATGGCCTTGTCAAAAAAACAAAACACTTCAAATTGATTAACATACGATTGTAGCTAGAAGTACAAATGCGATTGTAAACCTGTATTCGGACACATTTTATATAACAAAAGCTTTGGAAATGCATTAAGAATTAGCTGTTTTGAAAACGAGGAGGGTAAACTTCCTAGATATCTCATTTATAAACGACTAGCTTCCGCCTGCGACTTCGTCCGCGTGAAACTTCTTGTTTTAGCATAAAATATATCCTATGTTCTGACTTTTCTTCCTTTTTTCTCGCCTCCTAAGGGCCGTAGCGTGTTGTTAAAAAGCACATAACCTTCCTCAAGATATGGGCTATCAAATATAAAATAAAAATAATCTAATTCGACTGGTAGTTTCGGAGATTCACGCGTTCAAACAAACAAACAATTTCTTCAGCTTTATTATATTAGTATATATAGACTATAGCATAATATATTAGTATACATTTTGCTTAAGATTGGTCATATTTAATGCTTACAAGGCTAAATGGTAAATTAAGACACTGGAGAAAGACGAAATGCAGCCAGTCAATGAGCCCTTAAAGAAAGATTTGGGGGAATGGACTGGTCGTCTTTGAAAATAGGAACCAAAGTAGACTCAAAAATCATTACTCAACAAAACATCAGCATTCAAAATCATCAAGTATTACCTGAAGGCGGTCTCTCCTTGGGATAGCATATGCGGAACAGCCCCCGCGTCCTCGTGTAGAAGAAGTATTTGTTGTTGAGGCTGTCCAGGATAGTCTGTGAGTTGCCCGCCGAGTTCTCCGCTGCGTAATTCTAGAACGAAAGAGAAGATAGGGTTAAAAAATACATCCGAAAGATATGTCTATATAGACGTCTCTGCGGCTAGGAGGACCACTCCAACCAAGAAACTAGGGGAACAGTAACACCTCAACAGTTGATGTTGCGGATCATTATTTGGTTCATCATATACCTAACATAGGTTCCAATTCATGTTTTAACAATACTTTGCTTGTGGAAATGTTCCTTTGTCACTTTCAATACGAGTAATCAGGTACATCATCTTTGATTCATGCCCTTTGTGTAGGTGTTATTTTTGCGGTTAAATATAACCTGTAATTACGAAAGCACCTCAATACTATCGATATATTGAACAACAGATTCAGCAAAAACACTTTTCTATGTATAGGCTTGTTCAAAAATAGTGAGTGGTCGACATTTTTTGCATGAGTCAAGGTACGATACTGTTGTTCCGTTAAATATGGCTTTAGTTTTATCTGTACGGCCATAATGTCACCAATATTGCATACTCTACTTCACTGTTTTACACAATTCTGTTGCAGTCTTGTATTTTTGGCCTCCATATACAATACACACTTGGCACAAACATAGAATCGATTACAGAAAAATTACCAGAACGCAATAAAATCATCTGTAAGTGATTAAGCCCAATGTATATTATAATTAAAGTGCAATTATAAGCATAGCCACAATACCCAACAGCCAAGCGGTAGTCGGCCACGTAGATAAGAGAAACTGGTTGAGGACCGCATTCCTGGCGAGGCCTCCGAGACCGAAGGCCGGAACGGATTGATTGCCTTCAAGGGCATTCAAGGACCGCGTTCGGGAATATGCTTGGTCCTTTTGTCAGGACTCAATTTGTATAAGAATTTTCTGGTCCTTGTGGTTTCTTTAAATGTTGGATGTTTCGTAGAGGTTGGTTAAGTTTAGAAGATATTTTATTTGCAGATTAATACAGCGTAGTGCAAAGTACAGGTGTCCAGTTTCCTTATTGATTTATAATAAAGAATAACAATTAACAATGAATATTGTAGTAATTAAGTCATGTTATCATCGGGTATATGTAACTAATTAGGTAGTATGATTTCATTCGGATTTTTCCTGTTTACCCATACTTTAGTCAATTAAAAGTTATATATTAATAACAATGTTTTACCTTTATTTATCTTTTATGGCTCTTTTGTTATTTTTAGCAAATTTATCACTTCCAGGGAAATCTACCTCTTCACCATGTTCTATTGTTCAGCTGATATTTAATGATGGCATAAGCATACTCAGTAGATGATTTAAGTCATTAGAAAGTTGACATGAGCGGTCAGCAAGACGCCCTGTCGGTCCTAACACGGTTAAACTTACACGACAAGTGTTCGAACTTAACGCCCGTTTGCCTTAAACTTAGTTTAACGTTAAGTATTCATGTTATACACCTCAGGCAGTCGAGTAACTGCTTATTATAAATCTAGCTTAAAGGCAAACAGGCGCGACGCGACAGCTCGACGCGCCTCTAGTAGAACAATTTCTATAAAAACTTCATGGAAATTGTGTAAAACTTCAATTAGGAATGTAGGTGTGAACAACAAGTTGATTAAATTGTTTTAAGTAAGCCGACTACCTACTTAATAATAAAAAAAATCAAAAAACAAATAATTTCAAATGTAGAAAAAGTCTATGAGCTATGGAATCATACAGTCATACTGCAAGTATACAGATCAGTCGATCTATTTATTTAAAATCTCAACTTAAAAACAAAGGTGAAGTGAGCATCAGGTGGAATGACACCTCACTTCATCAAGTTTTCAATCTGTGATTTTTACAAGATAAACCGATAGATCTCTCATACTCTACCAGACAAACAAAATTCTCTTAAGAGGGCGTACAACGGTACACTAGCTCCACACCTTTAAAAAAAAAATATCTCGTGACTGACAAGGAAATATGGATAACGGCTCTGTAAGGACCCTCGGTAAGTGTGTCTAGAATTTTCGAATACCTTTTATAAAGTTTCATATTGAGACACGAAGCAACAAAATTCTATCTAAAGAAAAGCGGCCACATTCCTCTAGCTAGATCGTACTCCACTCCACCATCACTCCACCATCCATCCATCTATCGCTAGTGTACCGTTGTACGCTGTCTTAAACAGTTACTATTCTATGGAAAATGTTGCAGCTATCAAGCAACAGCAATAAAGACAAGATTTCAGCTCTCCGTGCCTTCCAAATAGCTTTGTCATCGACATTCTAGTTACGGAGCGGATACCAGTCGTGAGAAATGCGGATCAAAATATATCACAAATGCTATCCCTATTGTAGGATACATGACTAGAATTCATTAATTTATTCTGATTGAGTTGTACACACGACAAAATATCAAGCTATACATTTCCAGTTTTAGCTGACCCCTGTACCGTTGCATGTACCTACCTATAAGCACAATGTTTTGCGTGTGTTACATTGCGCACTACCGCAAACAGCAAATTTTCACACTAAAAATAAAAGTCGTTTTCCAGCAATAATGTTTGTGCTATGTTACGTATATAGTTTGATGTACACAATGCGTAGTTGACGGCTATGTGATGGGTCTTTTTACACCCTGTATAGTACACCTACATTACGCCAGCCCCATGTAATAGGGAGCGAGCCTATTGGCATCAACCGGGTAGAAATCCAGACATCAGGCTGCTACTGAAAAATTGTAGATGGATTGGGTTGCATGGCGTTTTTAATTCGTTCCAATTTTAATAAAATATTTAAATTGTAGATGGATTGGGTTGCATGGCGTTTTTAATTCGTTCCAATTTTAATTAAATATTTTTAGTGTTTTACTGTACCTCGTTTTTTTTTAAGTGGCGAGTGGAAGTTCTTTTGACACTGATAGCTATCCGGTTTTGCAGGTAAACCGGATTGCGTTGTTAGTCAAGAATCATTATAAATGACTCATTCGTTTTTTAAAAGCAAAACTTTATGCAGTCAGGTTTCTTAGTAGAAGGTGAAGCTAAAGATATTTATGAAATAGTCTTCTTTTTAGTTGTTTAAGGAATGCATATTTATAATCATCATCTTGCTATTTAAAAGAATGGCGTCAATACAAAAGAACCTCTAATCGAATGGTTGAAACGGTACCCTTACACAACCACACTTAGATCTACAAAATCTAGTCCTTCTGTCCGCATCAGTAATAGGGCAGATTTTAGGACAGACCCAGTTCATACACCTCCCAGTCCAATAAATTCAATCAAATTATTATCTACTAGCTTCTACCCGCGACTTCGTCTGCGTGAAATTTCCTGTTCGCCCCACCCACCGCGTCGCATCGTATCCCACTGTCATTGCATTACTTCGTTTTCGCGTAACGTTCTTCTTGATCAGCTCGTAGGGGTCATAGCGTGATGATAAATAGCCTTCCTCAAGAATTAGGCTATCCTCAAATGCAAAAAGATTTTTTCAAATCCGACTGACAGTTCAAAGAAGAAAAGAATACAAACTCTTCAGCTATTCAATCAATCAATCAATCAATCTTTATTTGTGAACACAGGTATTACAATACAGGTCATAAGTATAAATTTTAGTCGTGCTCTATGCCCTACCAATGAAATTGGTGTACAAATATATTAGTTCTTTTAGTAATCAGTCTGAATCTATAGAATACAAAGTCACATTCTATTCAAGTACCTATTACAAGCAAATCGAACAAAACGTCATTCACCACGACAAAAAACCAGACATCAAACAACACCTACCTACATACTCGTATACCCAACTATACCTACCATTAATACTTTCTTTATAAAATCAAGAAACAATAACCTCAACAAAAAACATCGGCAATGGATGAATACGGAGCCCATCATAGATAGCACATTCCATCAAACTGGTTGTAATGACTTCCCGGTGTAGGAGGGGTGAGGTAAATGATGCCGACGAGTGACGTCACGGCTTGGGAAACCAACGCAATGATCTTATGCTGACATTATAATACGATGAGACTTGTGCACGCGTGAGATTGTTTGTCAATGTGTTGGAGTTAATCGGTTTTAGTTTCTTTAAATATTTTGATCACGACGTGAAATCTTCTGGTTATGATTTAGGTTCCTATGTGTGTCTCCATCTGTGTCATCTTTATTAAAAGAAAGCAGCAACGTCATCCGTTTCTGCATTAATCCATATCTTAGGTACTGCCAATGCACCTGCTTCTTGCTCAGTGTGATAGTAAAGGATAATTGTTTAAGAAATGCAAGTCTGTGATCATGATCCATCTAGTTTAAGCAGTAAACTGATTTCTATTTAAAGTCACACCACCGCTATGTTGGATAAACACAAAATTATACTTTGACTTTTGTTAAATTGCAAAAACTAAAACATATTTCTTAAAGGCTCCTTCAAACAGGCGCGACACGCGACGCGAATCGCAGGTGACACAAAGGCACCGCTAGTCGAGCCAGGCGGTGCCTTTGTGTCGCGCCTGTTTCCAGGAGCCCTAAATTTTGTGTATTTGTAAATGACATAAAATCCCTTCACAATAAAACCCATACTTCTACTAATCTATACCTATAAGACATACTACATTGTTTATAATGAATTGTCAAACATGCGCCAGCGACTGCACGGACATGAAATAATTCGATCGTATTCCCACGCGCCGATCTATACAAATTCGATAAAATAACATTAAAATACACTAAAATTGAAATCTGTTCCATACAACAATATTTCTTACATACAAACGAGTTATTTTGTATACAGGTACTTTCTTGGGAGTTCCCAAGAAGGTACCTTTCAAGAAGAGGACCTAATAGACCCATAATGTCTGTGTGAGTATACCATAATTATGTACTACCATTTTAACGTTACTGTCAGCCTGCACTCATCCTACAGTTGGGCAAAGACGACCCCACGAAATGGGTGTGCATAAATAAATTACTTTCAATAGGTTCGTGAATTAAAAAGTAAAACATTGATTGGCAAAGTCGTAAACTGAACCTTCAATAATCCGAAAATTCGCCAACAGAATTACTTGTCACTAGTTGTCACAGGCTAATCAGTCACTCAAAAAATTGTTGTCATAATCAATGACAATTCAATCTAAACTAGCTTACAGCCGGTTTGGTATTAATTGCCGAATTAGGTACACAGGTATTTTAATTATACAGAAGTTTAAACCAGGTTAAGTAAATCCAGTTTTGAAAGTTTGTACAATCGAAATTAATTGACCAGATCATTACATGTTTTTCTACTTACTTTGATAAGGCTTTGCGTAGACCTGAGTCAGGCAAGACTGGTTTTTTTTAACTGTCCATTTCTATTTGAGAACAATAATGGCGTTCAAACTCCAAATTGCACTGAAAAATCTCCATAATGGAGCTGCGCAAGGTTAGGTGGAGTAAAGAGGTACAGCTCTTAATATTAAAGTATTATTATTCGTCTATTATTCTCCCACTTCGACTAATGAGAGATCATTAGTTTTTTGCGGCACAACACTAGCATCAGATCATCAGAGCGATCACTCAACGGACCGAGACGTTTCTTCAACTCGACTAGAGTTCATCGATCGATGTTTTTATAGAATGGACTAAGCTATCCGATTACGATTATCGATGGGAAAGTGCAAAGAAAGTTGTATTTTATTACAGTGTCAATGTTAGGTGTGACGGAGAAACTTGATGTAAGTATGCTCTAAGAAGTTATCCTGCGAGGCTGTGACATTTGATTAAAGGCACAGCCAGATTTTAGTCATTTAAAATTATTGTTTATGGTAACGTATCTTTGGTTACTGCTGAATGAAAAATGTTGAATCAGCTGCAAAATGATGTTATTACTTATTTTTCGGCATTAAAGTATGTCCAATATTTATTTGTACACAATTTATTACCTTAATTACACTGTTGATATTACAATATATAAGGCCGCCAGTAAGAGTCACAATACCCGCCGTACTAGTTGATACTATATGACATTACTATATCAATATGCTGATTGATTCAATACATTTTTGTACCACTCACGGTGAAAGGAATGAATTTGACAATATTGAATTGCGGCCAATCAGAGACCCCAAATTAATCACCAAAATATTTTTTAAAACCAGTTTGAAAATTACGTCATTCTGTCAAAACATGAAAATTGCGATATTGCACGCACCTTTCACTTTACATAATATTGTAATCATTCAGTTTGACCACATTACACAAGTTATCGACAATTACTGGAATACAATATACTTAGTCCAGTTTGAACGTAATCGAGAATGCGACAGTTAGGTACTGCAGATTTATCTCTCATTTACCTAAGCGAAGGTATTTCCTTATCTAATGGAGGCATTTGTAAATAAGCACGTAGATATCTATGAGTTTTACATTTTAACACAATCATAAATGCATTTATTTAGAATACAACAAAGTAAGACGTAGGTGACCACATCAAGGTATTTTCCTTGTTTTTGATCAGTTCCTATAATTAAACACGGGTAAGTATTAATTTTGTGTACTTACCTTGTTTATATTCAATAGCCAGGAAAATAACCAAAAAGGTAAGTGGGCGATCTAGGTACGTTCTTATATATTAAAAACCATATTTTAACCTTTTCACCGCCACGGACTTCAATAGAAAATCAGCTGCCTTCAAAATTTTAGTAAGATTTACATGTTTTAATGGCACGTACGCCTTTAAAACAAAATCAATTTCTAAAGGACACACTCTTATTTTGTTTTAAAGGCGTACGCGCCATTAAGTCCGCCTTTGTACAGTATTTTTTTTACTTGTGCATGAACTTTTAATAAATAAATAAATAATAAAACATGTAAATCTAACAAAAATTTCAAGGCAGCTGAACTTCTATTGACGTCCGTGGCGGTGAAAAGGCTAAATACAGAAACCAATTTACGATGACACTTATTAAGAAATAAGCTGGCTGATTGACCATAGAATTGCCAATAGCGGGAAGGAATAAATAAGACCCGTGATTGACACGAAATAAGGGCCAAGAAAGAATTGGACAAAAAACCTGCAGTTGCAACCCTGCGTGACCAGACGACACGAAGGCAAGGCCTTTCTGATTCTAATTGATTTAAACCGAGTCGATCCGATTGTTTAATGCCCACGCGAAGTTAACACATTCCTCAAATCACTTAATGTTAAGCAATAGGCACTTGAATCGATACGATTGATCAATTTATATTTCAACCGATGATGACCGATCAATTGACTTATACATGACACTCGACCTGAGAATGATTGGATGATTAAAGTTATTAAATCATCCAACCTTATCAATGCTTGTCATAAAAACAGGCAGTAATTTCGCCATAAATACTTCTTAATTAATTGGGAAATTGCAAGTAAAGATGAATCAATAAAACATTGACGTTTAGAGGACTTTGCCACACTGAGGACGAAAATAATAAAAAACAAAATAATTTTTTTGCCCTAAATAAATACAGTCTTATCAGTATCATTAGTCCAATTCCTGTCTATAAGATGCACTTCTCGCCTTATTTTTTTATGAAAGACTCAAGTCGCTAACGAAGTTTTAAAGCATAATTACTAATGTTGACAAGGTAGACGTTTCCACCACACATGGTCAATATCGGTCACTTTCGCCACCTCTCGGAGCGCACTCGGTAATTATAATACCCGAGCATTGTCTAGAAACTTTCGCTCAACCTGTACCTCTGTAGTTTGGACGCCAAACAACTAATCATTAATAATCTTTTACCACGTAGTTAGAGAGTTTATTACGACGTTTGCAGTTAATGCACCAAGAAACATTATGCTGTACATTAAGTGAAAATAATAATTTTTAATTTTTATTGTGATCAGTTTACGCGCGCGTACATGACTGAATAGTGGACAGTTAAAATTAAGACGCTGTAGATTTATGAAGTTTATTACTAGAGCAATTTGTTTGCGGATAATTGCTGTAGGTCTACAATTTTAGTGTCAGTCATAAATAAATGGCTGATTGAAGTTGTCATTTTATATTACAATCAACAAAATATTTAATGATAATAATATTTGTTATCAGTACAAGTGTGCGCTCGTTGATATCTTTTGTATTGCGAAAACAGCACCAAATTCTTCGCAAAACTTCCAAGCATTTCGTCCCCATAATTTTCAATTAAAATTAAGTACAGACCTACGATTAATATCACAAAAGGTTGGCTAGTTTCATATGCTAATATATACAGTTTCGCTTGGCGAGGCGCGCAAACGAATGCGCACGTCGCGTTGTGCATACGTCAATGTATGATCGAGCACGTTCGGAATGTGGTACGAACTACGAATGGGCCGCGTACGATGATTTCACATAAAAAACCGGTCACCTGTACGCGACTAGAGATTCCACCGCTAACACTGCCGCTGTGGATGTGGGCTTCCTCTTTGGAACATTTACTCTAATGAATATTGAAAACCGGATGGAGACGCGTTGAAATATAAATGAAACTCTGAGCAGTTTTTAATGGCTCCGACTAGTCCGTCTTAAGCGTTGATGTTATTGGCTATATTTTGTCTTCACCTATCTTTTAGTTCAATTGAATTCACAATAGTTCAGTTTACCAAGGTCATCTATAAAAAAAACCCTGTGACATACGACCAAAAAAGTGATGTTATAAAAGTTCCGTTTTTTCTTTAAGTTTCGGAATTTTATAAACAAAGTCACCTAATCCGTTAGGGTCGTCCATCACAACCGTTTGCAAGAGCCACCTTTCTGACTCCCTAAACATCGCATTCACTCCAAACGCTTCAAACATCTCCACACAATACTCGTGGTCGTGCATTGTGTATCAGACCAGTGCACGGAGCATACAAGACGCTCAGCTGTACAAAGTGGACGTTTTTGCGCAGAAGTGAGGACGCGGCGCGGGTCATGTACTCGGCCGGGCCCGTTCACCTTGCAATGCCGAGCACCCCAGACATACGTATAAATGAGGCTGTGTAGATGCTATGCTTCCACAATGCAGGCTGCGAACTGCGACTTGAATTTGCAGACGATTGTTCTAGAGATAATTTTAGTAAGTGCCTATAGGATAAATTCTCTTGACATGTTCGGTGACTGATTAATTATTGATAAAGAAGAAAGAATTGTAACATATTACTTATTAACTATATTTAAAAAAAAAAATTGATCCAAGTTTATAATCACGAGCGATTTTTTCTTACCAATGCATAATATAAATAGCAATCTAAAATTATAGTAAGTAAACAGAAATAATTTATGAGAATGAAGTGATGGTATCATCAGAGAAACTTAGATTTTTCGTGGTATTATAGTAATGGACTAAATCAGTTATGTTTCATCTAACTTATACCAACTGAATGAGTTTGATTACGAATTCCACGGTTAAAATCACATCTATGAATAGATGGACACAAACCAAACATACAAACATAAAAAAACAATAAACAACAACAAGTCGACATAAAGTGGACATTAATGTCCACTTCGTGTTTGTCTAATATTGATTAATGCGTAAATATAAATGCATGATCAAACATCTCAAATTGCACTACACAGCTACCCAAATAAATACATTCCCACGACAGCCACACGGTCTTCTTACTAATCTTAACAGAACAAAAGCTGCGGCAATCGGTAATAAACCTGCCAACCTTGAAGATACAACATTACTATACAATAGCACCACCTGTTATGATAATTGTATGATTTTTTACCAGCCAATGTAACTTAGACTATCGAAAAAAGACCTTTATAAATAAAACTGTTTGATCACATGCTTGATTATCGGCCGATTTTTCAACCTTTAGCTAATTTCGATTGAGGAATGAAAATTGTGGTTTGGCAGCTTTCATATAGAAAATAACATGCTAAACCACCGTATTTTATTATTCAGATAAAAGTTATCTGACGATTGAAAAATAACTTTAACTTTTAGGAATTACAAAATACATTTAAGCATTCACGAAAGTTAAGTAGACTGCTGTATGCTGAATCTAGAAATTCCAATGCGTGAGTAGGTAATTAGTATTGTTGGATCTTGTTTGTTTGTCATCAATATGATGTAGATACAATAAGTAAATAATATTATAAATAGCTTTTTCAGTTTTATTGTAGATCGGACAAGATAGACACAAAACAGTATAATGGTAGTTTTTGTCTCCACCAGACTTGAAAATATGCCCACAATAAAATTGACTCAATTATGGTTTACGTTTCTTTCAGTTTAATGGTTGTATAATATAATGGGTCGATTGACCTGAGACCACTGGACAAATACAATCTATAGACAGTCATCTAAAGATACTATGGTAGTGTCATTGTTATTCCTTATGCACACAACGTCGAAGTGTCTGCTTTCTTAACTCAGGGTCACACGTTCGATGTCGCGTCGAAAACCTGCCTGACCTACAAGATTTGCTGTCTGCGCGTAAAATTTGCCAATAGGTACCTATTATCACATACTTGCAGTTCTTAACACGTTATTTTGAAGTGACCGCCATATTGTTTGGTAAAGTTTGGTTGCTAAGCGTGTGTGTGTGTGTGTAAACCATTTCTGTTCCAAAACAGGAACGTTCCTTGGTAACATGGCATCTCTCTCTCCCGCTAGAACAATTTATGGATCCAGTCTATGATAGTCTACTGTCGATAAAGTAAATAATTGACTGTCCCTAACATATTATAACAAACAAAGACAGAAGTATTATTGTCAGGTATCAGGCCCTGCAGTCTCGACATTAGATAGCGACAAAAACCTGTCGGTAAGTCGTAACAATGTCAAATTCCTTTAATAGATTTTCAACCTTATGCTTTGGAAATAAAGTTCACAAGAGCAAGTTAAATAAAATTATAGGTAGCTCCAATTAAGCCTGGAATATTATCTTTCCATGTATAGACATACACGACTTTTAACGTTTTAAATACGAGGCTTTTGGCTAATTTTTATTAGTGTATGTATTTTGTCTAGTTTTTTGTAGTGTGCATCTTGTTAGTGCAGAAAAAAAAAATTTTTTTTTTCGTTCTATTATCTTGATGCAAAAGCATCTCGTTACAATAATGGTGAAGCACCTGCTTGGTATCGTGTACCAATACAATCTGCCACTATAGCACGGTCATTGTATGTCGGATCCACAATAGGAATGAATTAATGGAGAAATTCTTTAAATAAAAATGAATATTACACATTTATTTATAAATAACTGCCTCTTTGGTCTAGTAGTCACAAGCGCTACTGCTGAGCATGAAGTCCTGGGTTCGATTCTCGGGTCGGGCAAAGTGTTATTGGGTTTTTCTACCTGGAAGTTCTAAGTAGCAGCCCGGAGTCAGGATTAGTGCTCGGTTGATGGCAATAGGCTCGCCCCCTATTACATGGGACTTAAACATAACCGGCAAAATGTGGGTGTATTATTATAGGTACACCTCTGCCCAACCCTTCGAGGAAGCGAGACGTAATGTTATGTTATGTTATCTAAAAAGCAAATAAGTGAGTGCAATAGATTGAACTTTGATGCAGTCACTTTCTTATATCGCATCCTTTTCTTAATTGTCTATGGATTTACGTCATTCGTAAATTCCATGTACCCAGGATTTTGTAATATCTTGATATAAAAAGAGTGTCCTTGGAGTTTCTTGCCCGTTCTTCGCCATAGAGATCTACGTTTTGGAATGGGCAACTAGCTTCAACTTTCTGACTAACTGACCGACTCTTTGACAATTCAAAGGTGCCTGTAAATGGTTTAATTGAAATAAATGCTTTGAGTTTTGAGTTTGAGTCCATTTGAGCTATTTGTTAGGTCGAAAGCTCGAAAATTATGTAAAACATATCGATCTCCATTTATAGCAGTTATTAACATTAAGGTAACACTTACGTAGTTTAAAATCATCAAAGTTATATCACAAGAAATTTCAATGTTCGTAATAAGCCAACCAGCGTAAAAAATCAGATTAAAGTATGTGTAAACACATACTTTAATCCGACTTGAGGTGAAAAAAACATAATTTTAAATAATGTACTTCTGCCATAATTTTATATTTTAAATCTATTTTGATTTAACGTGGACTTGAATACGAAAAATCATGTTTTAATGTACATATTTACCTAATGTATCTCTTTTTTCTTTGGCTCTGTCTAGCTTTTATGAGAAAACAGGCGTAATGTTAACGTATATTTTATGGTGTTAGATACTTTATTACGGAAAATGAACTATTTATTCATTTGTTTTAATTACTAATTACTTTCAACCTTAAAAAAATCCTTACAGATTAAAAACTAAGCCTTTGTAAACGAACACATCACGCACATGAAGTAATGTCTCAATTGAAATGAAACTGGTTAGCTGCGTGTGCGCATCCATCAGCGTCAACGTCAAGTTTCACTGCACCGAGGTGGACGCACTGGACACTGAAGTGTCCATGCACATTGGACACGCAACGGCCGTGTGTATACTGGCTGGAAATGGTTTTTCCGCTTTTATCCTTTTCCTCGAAAGCTAGTATTGAGAAGGTGCTACTTACTAGATGTAACAGGTTAGCCACACCTTTAACAGCTTTTGCTATTAATCCACGACTTTTAAGATGGGCGTACAACGGTACACTAGCGCCACTCCTTTACAATAATATTATCTCGTGACTGAGAAGGAATATTGAATAACGGCTCAATACGCAACCTCGGTAAGTGTGTCTTGAATTTTCTAATACCTTTTATAAACTTTCATATTGAGACACGAAGCAACAAAATTCGATCTAAAGAAAAGCGGCCACATTCCTCTAGATCGTATTTTGTTGCTTCGTTTCTCAATATGAAAGTTTATATAAGATATTAGAAAATTCTAGACACACTTACCGAGGGTGCTTATTGACAGTGCTTATTTTTTTTAAAGGAGTGGCGCTTGTGGGCCTGTGTGCGCTCTCTTAAGCCTCATTCACACGATGCAAGTTTGTTGCGTATAACATACAATAAAAATGAAGCAACAAATGACTTAAATTGTCTAGACAGCGTCTACAACTTTTATTGTTGCCTCGACTTATCGTATGCCACAGGCAATTAAATCGTACTGTGTAAATCAGGCTTTAGATATATTTAAAACTTTAAATAATGTATCAAGACCCACTATTGTGTAGTTGTTTACTTTTTGTTGTTTGTTTGTTCGTTGCTCAATGAACAATACTCCTAACTTATCTAGTTCGGCGGATCACCCACTACAACGCGCCACGCGACGGGAAGCGGGAAACGGAGCCAAATTCCCCGCGCGGAAACGCGTTGTTAATGAATTTGTATGTAAAAAATCACGTGCTCAGCGCGTTATCTACGCCTTGTTGCGTAGCGCGTTGTAGTGGGTGATCCGCCTTAGTAACCTCTATTAAAAAGATTACCTACGTATGGCTAATACGCTAGCAAAAGTAGCTTCATTGCTTTTTTAGCACTAACCGTATAGCATAAACCCAGTTAAAATATATTTAATTTTATAGCCTTTATAACGTTCCAAACATTAAGTTTTATAAGCTCAATGATACCAGTTTACTACCTACGCAATTTTTTTATTGGTCATATATTACTTAACTATTAATTTTATTCTCGCACGAAACTCGGGATATAAGTATGTAAAAACCTTTAAGTAGGTACCAACTGGTTATGATGATGTCTACAAAAATAATGAAAAGATGCAAACTGGATGAAACTTGCTTTCTGAGAAGTGCCATGAACCTGTTACTGTAATTAAGTCTATTATTTCTGTTTATGCAAAGGAATCTTAGTATAATGTTGGTATCTATACTAACTTACCTTTATCAAGCTATCAAAGTTCTTTGTGACGGTAGACAAAATAAATTATTTATAATCTTAGGTACATGAATTAAATTAATGTGGATGACTACAAGAGTACAGGGGAAGGCCCGAAGAAACAATGGATGGTTTGTGTAAAAGTTGACGGGGTACTGAGATGACGGGTATTGAAGAAAACATACTGCGCCTAGTACGCCTACCCTAAATAAATTGGAATAGGTACACTAAATTCTCAAAGTGGTTGGTAGCAGCTGGATGAGAGTTGCCGAGAATCGAGCAATCGAATGGCGTGCAATTGTAGAGGCCTATGTCCAACAGTGGACTGCTGTAGGCTGATGGTGACGACCTTTAATTAATTGACCGGTGGATAAAACAGCGAAAGGAAAAACTTTTGAAAAGATAAATCGTAATCGCAAATAGTAGTACTCGTATCTACTTAGACTGTTATAATATTGTCAGCTGCTCTTTCACCTGTTAGCAGGTTCAAATATCACTATTTTCCACGATTAAGTAGATGAATTGTACTACTTAAATGGGGTCTCCATTTAACTACTAAAATGACTAAGTGCCAATTTCTCCAAAGAAACTGACGCGATCAGCACATCTTAACTGCGTTTAAGAGCTGTTAATGTCAATATTTCACAACAATGATGACACTGACAGCTCTTGAACGCAGTTTAAGTGTGCTGATCGCGTTCACTTTAATTGGTCAAATCAGTCCTAAACCGCATACTAAATCGTCAAAGACGCAAGGTCGCACCAGTTCAATAAAGAAATTAACCAATTCTAAATTGGAGCGAGAAATGTGTCTTTATTTCGATATTATCATTGTTACGGATAAAACGCCTTTTATTCGCTTGACAAAGTTTCCAACAAGTGCCGGCTAAGACAGGTTAGGTGTTTGTAAGAACCAAAAGATCTGCTCACTTTGGGCCATAACGACGGGCAGTGGCGGCCCAGTGGTAAAAGCCCCGACTTACGAGTTGTAGGTCGTGGATTCGAACCCAAATAGACGCTTTGTGTAAATAATTTCATCACCACTGCTCTCAAAACGGTAAACGAAAATCGAGAGGAAACCGGCATGTCGCAGAAACAAAAATTCGAAGACTTCTACCAACCCGCACTGGACCCGCGTGGTAGATTACAGCCCAGTCCCTCTTGAAGAGAGGAGGCCTGTGTCCCTGCAGTGGGGACATTATAGGCTGATTATGCTTGGGCTATGAAGCACTCCAACAATCTAGGAAGGACAATGCTAATAAGGGATAATTACTTAAAACTTTAAACCCAAAAAGGAACAAAGAACAATTTAGAAACCTTTAGTAACAATGTAACAATGAGGGCTATTAATTAGAAGTACATTTAAAACGTGAGCATCTTTCTGTACACACGGCTACATATCAAGCTATACATTTCCAGCTTTAGCTGACCTCGCATTGTATAGGCTTTTTGTACAGTGAGAAGTTAGCTTATACTGGAAATGTATAGCTTGATATGTAGTCGTCCGTATGTAGACCTATTGGTTATAAAATGCAGGTTGAAACCAAGTAATAGGCGAGGCAAAAAACAACTTTTATAACATAATATCACGCCTGTATTCACCGCAGGGCTGGGCAGAAGTACCTATAGTACACCCGCATTTCGAGAGTTATGTTTTAGACCCTTTTATCAGGTTATGAGCTTAATCACAGAAAGAGGAAACGAGGCTAAAGGGTATACTCCCTTAGTCCATCAACCAAGATACGGGCCCATCCAAAAGTAGTTGATACGGCCAAACAAGTTTCAAATAAAATTTTCCGAACGGGCAAATACACATCGGGAGAAAGGACAACTGTCAAATCGTGTTGTGATTCATTCTTAGTTCGGACCCCGAACTAATCGTATGTCCGTCATTCAGTGAAATGAGTAGGAAACGCCCGTAAATTCGACAATAACTATGGATTTCGTGCTTACGGAGTAGAACCCCAAACTCCAAGCTGGGACTGAGAAATAACAGGCTTGACAAAAACGACCTTACATAAGCCATAATTGCCATAACTTACAACCTCAAACTGGTACACTATGTCATACTTATGGCACTAATTAAAGGAGAAAAATGTCTTTATAATGTGCATAGTTGCAAAATCAATGAACAAACCGTAATGACACAATGGGGTAACAATAATGAGAGTATGCTGTGCGAAACTGTGCAGTTTGGCAACGAACGTCGGCCATCTTACATTTCATTAGGATTTGTTCGTGTTATGAATGATGTGAGATCGTAGAAATTTTGGGGGGGTGGACTTTGAATCTGATGGATGGAAGAAATATTGATACTCAGACCGTGTGCCCGATAGGCTTTCCCATCGGCAAAAATTACAGGCTTCCGTACAAACTATCATCCCGTATTTAATTCTTTTAGGGGATGAATTTTGTAAAATCCTTCCTTAGTTGCTCACTTTCGGTATACAAGAAACTCTTGCGCAAAATTTCATGCTTCTAGACTGAGCGGATTAGGCTGTGCGTAATCTGTCCGTAAATGAATGAATTTAAGAATTTTATTACGTAAATAATATCAGGTAGGCTCTTTAGGTATGGTAGGAAAGACGGGTCATCTAAAAATATCTATGCTTTGCCTGAAAACTGTATTCAGCACCAGTAAATGACGCTGATGATAACTGTTTTTTGTTCATGTTGCATTCTCCAAGCATCCACTATGTAATTCATTTTACAAGCTTTTATTTAACTTGCAATGTTTGTATGTATGTTGGGGCCAAATCTTGCAAGCTGAAAAGGAACCACTTTCTCTTATCCTACGGGGTCGAAATTTGACACGTTGATTCTGATTCTACACCCAGAATTGGCCCCAGACGAAGAATCTCCTTAACGGTCAACGGTGCAATCAAGAAATTTAATATACGCAATTAATTATGGTAGTTCCTTCTAAAGTCCACCATGACCTGGCTGCTACTCCCAGGATTGGCTCAAGTCGAGGGAACTTCTTAACGGTCAACAGCAGAGACACAACATTTTATATACGCATACAATTATGATAGCTCGTTCTAAAGTTTACCATGATCTGGCTGCTGCACCCAGGACTGGCTCCATACGAGAGATCTCCTCAGTGGTCAACAGCACCGGCACGAAATTTTGTATAAGTAGTTATTCATTAAATTATGATGATAGCCCGTTCTAAAGTGTGGCATGACTTGGATAGTGCAACGCGGTTGGCTTCACACCATGACTTGTGTAAAGGCGCGTTTGGGTTCGTTGGATTTGTCTTTACAAGTAGTACCTTTCAAGAGAAGGTGATAGAACGGATATTTAAAAAAAATCTAATAAGTACAACATAAAACGTATCGTAACGTAAGTTTTATTTAGTAGGTACGTTTTAATTCATTAAAAGATTGTTTTTAAAAAGGTTTTTACTTACATTTTATTTTGTACTTTTTAGCATTAGAATTTTTACAAAGCGGTTTGTGAATAGACGATATCCATCTATACAGGGTGGGAGGGACATCGACGCACTACCTGTTACCATGGATTCAGTTCATGATTTGACGCAGATGCGTAGAAATTTTGCGTCAGGTATTAAAAAAAAAATCTGCGGTGTAATTACGTAACAAAATAACAGTAGGAATGGGTTTCATTTTGACAGATCAACAACATTCATTGCGTTATTTACGTTGTTGAGCAGACAAACTTTTCGAACATATGACGCAATGGATTAGTAATAGGCTTCAAAATGATTCAGATTGTGATAGATTGTGTGTTACGTACTTAGGGTGCTGGTGTTTCCTACAAAAGTGCACACGGTCAAAATGTATGGAACAGCAATTTTTTAAAAATAATCTTCTAAAAATGTTAACGCAGCGGGGTCAGAATTATGTACTGAATCCATGGTAACAAATTGCGCGTCGATGTCCCCGTCACCCTGTATATTCAAAAGATATAATGATATAATTATTATGTATCTAGTCTTTCAATGTAAGTACGTCAAAAATACCTGCATTGACCATTCTGCATGAGCCATTAACCGTCTCAAGTTCAGTGAAAGGCCGGAAAACTATAAGCCATGGAAAGAATTGTGAAAGGCAACCATAATAGCGATGAAACGATCTGAGAACCAGATGGATTATCCACACTTTCCAAGATCTATAGTTATTTGTTTATTTTTGGACAATCAATTTATATCGGTTATGTCATATTTAAAAAAAGAAGGCCATAAAAACATGTAATGGCGGCAATTTTTTTAAAGTAAGCAGCGCCTTTTTTCTCATAAACAGCCTCGTATACGTTCACATGGCCCTTTACTGCATGTCGTACGTAATATGTAGTTGGTAATCAAGTGACATAATGACCAAATTGTCTCAATCCGGTTAATTAAAATAAAAAAGGCATTTGCAATTAATAAATACTTTTAAATACTTCTGGTTTGTAGCAGGTAACATTTTTATTTTACATAATGTGACCGCCAATTCAGTAAGTTGCCAAGCTTTGTTAATATTTATTCGAGTTCACACGGTTATTATTACAACATTTTAAAGGAATACTGATATCTACTGCTGGTTTTCTACGCATTTTGCAAAATAAATCTTAACATGTAGCCCATGCAGGTGTTCATTTTGTTGGTTTTTATTGAAATCAGCCATTTCTAAATGCAGTTTGGTCCCACCCCTAGTAGGTAAGCTACGATAACCGGTGATTAAACCGATCATTAGAAGCTGCAATCACGCTTGACCGTGCAATATCCGTGTGCATACAATCTTGAGCAAGTAATTTTATACGCACAATACAGTTTGTACCTACATACTTATCTATGGTTTGTATGAAATATTGACGACAAATGAGTTTCTTTTTTGTGCCTTAATTACTATGGATAAGATATTGGATATTTTTCTTTTAAATTATTATGAAAAATGTAAACAAAATAATGTAAAAAGCTGAGATTGATTTGGATTTATGTTATCGAATCGTAATTGATTAAAAGTGATTAAATCTGTTAAATCCTTTTTCATAATATTTTTTAAATTTCTAAAATTAAAAACTTTCTCGGTAACATTTAATAAATATTTCATTATTTAAAATTTTTTTCATTATTATTATTTAGAAAATGATGTAGGTACATATGTATTGTGTTAAGTATTCAGGTGTTATTTATTATTAAATATTAGAGACTGGCCTCTAGAGTCTAAAAAACTTCTGAATGACATAAACTAGAAAGACAAATAAAAACTAATTTTACTTTTTATCATTGTTAATGGCTGGCTGCAGATTTTTTAGGACACCAGCCAGGCACCTGTTTTACGCATAGGTATTATAACCTCTTCGGATGTGAAGAATGAACTAAATACTGAATGATCTTACTTATTACATTTTTTTCTAAACTATAGTATTGCAAAGGCCTCCAAGAAAAAATATCTTCATTCTTCAATTATTTTGCTAAGATGATATTTCAATTTGTTTTTACCGCGATATACGTAACCAAACTTAAACTGCACTTTCAATGGCTTTTCTATGAAACCAAGAAAGCGGAATAGTATAAAAGAATTGTAGTCGGAAGTCGTGAGAAGTGGGTGTCGTCGTGCAGGAAAGCGGGTTGCCGTGATAATCACCCATTGTCGATGACGTGAAGATTTAGACACGTATTTAGGAATTTTCGTCAACGAAGTAGGCAAGGTTTGTTAAACAAAAGAATACATAACTGTTTAATATTGATAGTAACGATTTTGGTCAGGGTCCTCTCAGGTAAAAAACGACTAAACGAGAAGATACACAATTACACAACATAGAGCTGATGAGCCTGAGGACCACTGTAGCTTACAAGGAACACGGGTGGGTTTTAGTCAGTAAGAGTCTGACACGCCCTTCCGCTCCGCCCAGAGCGGGAGACGTCATTTGAAGATTTCCCACCCAAAAAAAAAAAAAAAAAAAACAGAGAGCGATCAATGTCCAGACACAATAATACCCCGCCATAGAACGTACAGGAACAGTCAGTTTAACAATTTTCCTGGCAGGAAGCTAAGCAACCAGACGTGTCCGTTTTACAAGAAGCAAACTTGAACAAACCACCTGTCAGTGGAGCCTTGGGCATAAGCATTAAGTATGATTAACACAACGTTGAACAATAGCCTTTCTATCTGGCCGGTAGATGCTTAATCACCGTTTGTAGGGATCCGTACACAAAGCACATGAATAAAAAACCGAGCAGAAGGAAAGCTTCATACTAACACCTGTGCGCGGGTACACTACTACACGTACAGCTATGTGTGCATGACCTGTCACCGACTAGGCGCGCGGGGCGCGCACCGGGCCCGCGCGAGAAAGTTAAGGGGTGCTACCGGCACCAATACGACGCGACGTGGATGTTTTGTTTTAAGAACTTTAAATTGTTTTTAAACATGCCAGACTGCGTGGCACGGTGTGTAAAATAATGATAGGAAAACCAAGGAGATTTCTTTTTTTGTATATCCAAAGGATCTTATCAGGTAATTATCTGTATCTACCTATAATTACACATGTTTAATGCTTATTACAGAAGTATTTAGTGACGAGGTAGGTAATATAACTAAGATGGCGATAGGTAAGGTTTTCCCATAAGAATTAATATTTATTCCTATTCTTATGGTTTACCTACCGCCTGTATTATTGTTCGTCTCCCTTATTTGTTTCGTACTTTTGTTTTAGTAGGTTTGTAGGTACTAAAGTGTGTTTGTAAGCCGTCTTAGCAAGATTCCGTTTGACCTTTTCTATTAGATACTTAACTTACGTTTGTCAAATAGTAAAACAAGGAAGGAAACATTATAGTTACGCCATGTCTGTCTGTCCGTCCGTCCGTAACAGTAATAGTAAGTCCGTCATAGTAATTTTATAGGTCCTTACATGAAATTGGCGTTTTGTCGAACTGGCCACATTGATCTCAAATGTCTGGCGTTTGGTTAGGAATTAAATGTACTTATTTAATTTACTATGGTTTTTTTACCTACTTAATTTAAAACAAACTTAACATTATAAACCATTTCATCTTTCAATGCTACACTATTTTTGATGTTTCGTACCAAAATTGGAAAACGGAAAACTTATGGGATCACTGCAGTCACAGTGCCTGTCCGTCCGTTCGACTGTCGGTCTATCTATCCGTCCGTCCGTCTGTCGGTGCTCATTGCCAAATCCCGACTCGCACTTGCCCGGTTTTATTTTTATTTTCAATAACCGAGTGACAGCCCTATGAAAGTAGGTAAGAATTTTGAGCTCTGTTAAGAAGCTTTCCTTCTGCTCGGTTTTTATTCATGTGCCCAAAGGGTGCGAACTGGACCCTATTACTAAGGCTCCGCTGTGCGTCCGTACATCCGTGTTTCACAGAGTTGTATCTTCTGAACCGTAATATAGGTAGACACTTAAAATTTTCACAGAGTGTGTATTACTATGGCCGCTATAACAACAAATAGTAAAAATAAAATAAAGGTAAGAGTTAAAGCCCCCTTTAATTCTTAACTTTATTTTATTTTCCACACAAAAAACGTGTTTGTTTTGGAAAGGATTTAGTGTTAAATATTTTACGGTGGTACGGAACCCTTCGTGTACGAGTCTTTTTACAAATGGCGTTTATTTGTTTGGATAAGCAAACATTGCATCCGGTCCCTCGCCAGGTAAGCCAATAAACAAACTATTCGTGTTCATCCCTTAAGTTCCCAGATGGTTAGCTTCTTCCGTAAATAGAAATCTTTCTCGAGTTTCTTCGTTTATTCTTTGAACTAACTTTTTGAGTCAATGAATAGGAGATCTTGGTGTCGGGTGTTTCCCACTGACATTAAAAACTGACACAGACTTTATTCAAAATATAGAGGGAAATAAACAAGAATGAAGTTAGGCGTGTTACGAAGTAACAGGGCAGTCATTTTAGAATTTGCAAAAACATTAGTTGTTGTACAGAGATCCACCAGCTTTAAGTAATTTAAAACCATAACTGAAACTAGCAGCTACTCATTCGGGGTAAAAGGACGCAGTGGGTAAAAGTTCGCAGAGCTGTTTTCTCTGAGGGGGGTGGAAGGCCGGAGATACTGGTTCCTCGAAAATGTGTGCGCAAGGGCCGCCATATTCTGTCATAAGCCACGGAATGGTGCGTGTCGTATTTTCGTTATAAGGTGCAAACAAATTAAATCTACTTAAAATTCCTGTTTGTAATAAATAATATTTTTTATTTCTGTTTTATTTTATTTTATAAACGATATTTTTTACATAATAACAGACAGACAGACAGACACAAACAACAGACAGACAACAGACTTAAATATAATAATATTTATTATGTACATGGATATTAAGAAGGAGGGGAAAGAATCATAGGGCACACAAAAATTTGTCTGCATCGCTGTCAACAGGAAAAGTGCCCTTAACGCTGGCAGCATTGCCACGTTGTACGGCGATGCTGATTCTTTGGCCAAAAAATAATCCAGCCTTCTGGTCACGTGAAGTGTAAGTAAAATTCCTTAGCTTTTCTCTACTGGGAAAAGTTTGTGGAAGGAGCATTCGTGCTTTTGAGGGTGTTGTTTTTTTTTATACATGTACTTCTTCAACGTTTTTCTCAATAATAACTTTTTAACCTAACCTCATTGGAATTTGAACTAATAAGATTTTTTGTTGTAACGGCCGAATGGGATAAAATTACGGGGGCAATTGACGCACGTCAGCGGGTTAACTGCGTAACACACTAACAGTAGGAATGGATTTCATTTTGACAGTTCAACAATATTCATTGCGTTATTTACGCATTTATCCTTTGTCTTGTTCTTAACTCAAAAAAACAGCTGTTATCAAATATTTGGGTATTCTGATTGACAATAGTCTTAGTTTTCAGCCGCACGCAGATACATTTACAGCGAGAACACGAAAATTGATATTTGTTTTCAAAATTTACGAGATTTGGCGGAAACTAAGACTATTGACACCGTATACTATGCAGTAGTTCAATCAATCTCATCATATTGCATAACGGCATGAGGCCGACCCCAAAGACATCTTTGCTGAAGTTGGACAGAGCTCAGAGAGCTGTCCTTAAAGTTAGTCGTAAGCTTCCCTTTGTCTTTCCAACAAAAGAACTTTACAGCTGCGCAAAGTACTGACAGTACGCCAACTATTCATCATGAACACTATCATTCGCAGGCACACTCAATTTCCATACAATCCTGTCGAAATCCTTAATAAGAGACGCAAACACACAGTCAGTAAATCAAGGTCCTTCAAAACCAGCTTCAGCAATATATTCTTTTGTTTCCTAGGAGATTACCTTTACAACAAAGTCAATAAAGTTCTTGCTATCTACTCCTTACCCAAATTCAATTGTAAGACTAAAGTCCAAAATTGGCTTCAATCCCACGATTATGAAGCCACAGAGAGACTCTTAGAAGTCATTTCATAAAAGAGCATCTCGATTTGTCGTACGTATTATTATCTTGCTTCATAAAATTGTTATTTTATTTATGTATTATAGGTATCTATTTGTTTCAGAATGCGACATTATTCCACGTAAATATATTAAAAAAAACTCCAGGGAGACAGTTGGTTTCGGGAAAGAAAATTATTGTGGCAAAAAACGAATAGAAGGGGAACAAAGTAAAACGATATGCAGCGGAATTATTTTTTTCTTTTATTATAGTCAAATGTGTAGTATTTTCCTACATTCCACGCGTAGTTCTACCCAAATTACCGCGTATTTTTACCATCATTTGATCTATCGTCGAATATTTGGTGCGTTTTAGGATCTTAATAGTTATGCTACAGATATTAGATAGCACAAATAAACGACCCTAATATTTTAATAGTTTCGGTTCAGTGGCGACAAAAAGTGCGGCCTGTTGTCCCGAATGACTCTACGTAGGTATGGCTAATTAGCCCCCAAAGTCAGGTACCAAAAAACGCCTGGTTTATGAACTACCACGTTATCTACTATAGACATTAGGCACACTAGAAAGTATTCGTAATTCCTTCAAATTAACGTCTCACATTACATAAAACGTATGCTCGTTGCATAAAACCAAAACCATCTCGCACTCACAGAATATTTAGTTATTTGCACAAACCACTTTCTTTAGCGTTTGCATAACTTGACAACTGACCAAACGTAGGAAACCGACGCATCAGCAATATGAAAGTCTCTCATAATGTTCATTCACGCGGATATTTTGAGCTCATTTAAAATAATTTCTATTGAATATAATTATAATCTTTATGGTAATATGAAGCAGGATTTATTATATATTATCGTGCATTATGCTTATTGCGAAGTATGCCTACTTGAATAAAACCATGATTGTATTTTACCTACATAAAATTGTGGGTAATCCATCTAACTCAACACTCGTGAGTCGTGACTTTCATATCACTGTGTATTATAAGCTGTACGTAGTACTTAACTTTACGGAGCAGAAACATCACGAACTTCATTTATTTGTCCATCTAATGATAATTTATTCTTCATGACAGTAGTGAGCAGTTGGGCGCCAACTAAACTAAACATAATTATAAAATATGTTACATTGAAAATATCTACCTAAATTAATTTTGTGGGAAAATATAATTAAATGTTCTTTTGCTAACATATACAATTTCTGGGAGTACCGTGCAGCGATTTGCAGTAAAGACAATCGTAGGTACGTAATCCAACATTTTCTATTCGCAAATTTTAGTTTCAGCATAGATAAATCCGTAATGATAACAATGACGTAAGTTAAAAGTTACGGCTATCGTAACGCGGTAACTAACTATGTAGTCACTATACATGTTCAGAGAGATGTTCACACAGATTTCGTCACTTTCACGATCGATTTCTCCCAAGCTTTCCACTGTTTGTCTTTACAAGATCTAATAGACTTGGATATGTAGATAGTAAGTCATTCGCTACACGTCTCTGGGACGCCTCGCAAACTACAATTAGGCATAAGGCTAAGTAATTTTCTTCTTGAAGGCCGCATTGAAAATGCTGGTACGTGATAATAAAGTAAGATTAGATTTTCTCTATGTAATTTTGTGCGCATTAGGGGATGAGAAGTAGTGGTGGATTGGATGGCTTAATCAGCTTATTTCAAAACATATACCTTTCCTCGAAGAGTTCTAATAGAGATTCAGTTAGCTATAAGTGTACAATCTCAATAGTTTTTAAATACCTACCATGATATTGTAGGTAAGTAGTTTTGCAGAGGTCAAACTGGATGAGTAGAGATTAATTTTGATCTTTGTTTCATCATTTAAAAACCGTGACGCTGTAAAACTTTTTTATAATTGATGTGATCTTTAGCAAATTTTTACGTACAGAACTCGTTCTGTTGATGTAAAAACTTAAGAAACGTATCTTATATACCCTCTTAGATGTTTAGCTCATCTTAGTACCTATCGGCTGCGCTAAAATAATATTTTAGATGACTTTTTGTTCCACCTAGCTGGTTATGATTTTACTGTAGGTAGCACAAACCGATAAAAATATATGAGGAAACTTTGTTCCAATGAATGAACACACTAGTGAGGTATCAGAAAAAACTAAAGTAATGGAGGATAGCCATACATAATCTGTAAGTATAATTTGTTGTTCACTTAAAAGGATCTTATTTAGCTAAGGAAAGATTGCAGTTTCCCATTTGCCATTGGGCTTAAAGTTAGACGCTTCAACAAAAAAGGTTACAAACCCATTTAAGTTTGCGATACAGACAAGATGCTGAAGGATTGGTCACGTAGGAACCTGTCTACGTGTAGCTTTTAAAGCCACCCCTATTTATAGAACGAGCAAAAAATTAAGCCGTCCTTGCGAGCAGGTAGAAGACAAGGCGATACAAATTGCCTTGGATCGCAAAAAAAAACATGACCCCGACTCGAGAAAAGAAACCAGAAACTGTCCGTCTGGCGTTACAAAAGTCCGACGCACATAACAAGCAAATTAACCGTGAGATGTTCCAGTTTTTGCAAATTACGCGCTTTCTGTTTATGTTTAACCGACGTTTTTGTGTATGTCCATGACTTCTTGGTTGCAAAGGGACCCCTTGAATAAACTACACTCCCGGTATCCTAAAATCGAGCCATCGTGCATTTTCATGCACCTAACGTTTAAAAGTTTTTCAGGTAAGGCCTAAAACATCAAAATATTGCTGAGTCAAAGAAAAACTTTTTATGTAGTTTTGAAGCCGACACACCTACTGGCCATCATTTTGGTGTAATCTTTGTTCCGAATTTGAATTCACGACCATTTAAAAAGTTTAATACTTATACAAAAAAGTACAAGGTAGCTCGATTTAGGAGTCCGGGAGTGTATTTTTGAACGTGGTTTGGCGTGTAACGCTATCGGTCGTAGTTTCTTTATCTCCTCGTCTGGCTGCACAGGAGTAGCACGAAACAGTACAGTTACCCACACATTTGTTCGTGCCATTAATACGTGCATATTTATGCGTATCGTGTCTGCTCTAACGGTGCCTCGGCAAGGACTCGAAAGAATACGTGCTACGATGATTTTTATTGAGTCCATTCCACTACTAGGTACTTGTACCTACTTCGTAATGAAACAAGGGAAATGTCGTAAGTCATAAGATTTATTGATGATCAAGATTGTATGCGCTAGCGCTGGCATTCGATGCTAAACAATCGACAATGAAAAATTCTAAGATGTTAATCAATTGTTTGTTTGGTGGAAGGTGTTAGTAGCAGCTGTTCTCCAAGTTTCTTAATAGTTTCAAGATTTCGTTGACTTCGCCTAGTAAATTATAGTTGGATGATAAAACAACTAAAAAGATTCTCTTATGCTAATTTTGAAGACTTCGTGGTGACTCGATGAGGAAACTGATAAATAAAAAGGTAGTTAATTTAAAAATAACTTGACCTCAATCTACCTACTAACTACATTAAGAGGGTAACTATTTACTAACTAAAAACAACAGTTTTAACTACATTAACTTTTTCTTCTAAACTGTCGGGCACAAAAAATAACAGGTAAACAAAGTTAAGAAATATCTAACATATGTTAAAACATGAATATTTAATTATTATGAATTCCTTACCTGTATGCTCGTGCGCTTTACTTCAATATAAAGCCAGTTATCCGTCGAAAATGCTATAGCCATTAAAGCAGCAGCCACGATTGCTGTAATGGTCGCTATGGACAAAGTTACCGCTGAGCAAGGCATTTTTACAACCTTCAAGAGACAGTAATAGATAGAAGAGGGTTAAAGGGATATTATCACAATCACAACACTTTGTATCCTAAAAGTTCACCTATACAGCATTTTCGTAAACACTTAACGGATCGGAGAACACGACAGCACACACACAATAAAATATAAACTCATATGAATGCGGTCATCGCCTGCAGCGTACCGAGTTCGCGCGCGAGACTTCTTTGCCTACTTCACTTCGCCTTGCCTTGCCGCTCTCTTGCGGATGTGAAACTTTCGAAAGCGAAGTAACTCCGCCAAGTGGCGGGAATGCAAATTAAAAAACAGGTTTCGGGATGCCAACATTAAAAAAGAATTACGTGTGGTAGTAATTAACAGATTGAGTTTAGTCATGAAAATAAAAAGATTAAGAAATATATTTTTGCTTAGATTGTTTTAAGTTTCATAAATTTTCTAGGCTAAATAAAAAAATATAATGTTTTTAGACAAGTCATATTTTCGTTTCATATATTTTCAGAGATTCTGATGAAATGAAACGCTAACGTCAAAATGAATGAAGTTTTTGTTCAAGGCTTTTCATGCTGCTGTCGTTCATTCATTATCATTATTTTAATGTCAATCTAAACATGAGCAAGACAACAACGCAGACGCAGAGAAAAATAGAACATTAGTAAATTGTAGATTTTGCATTAAATTACAACAATATGTCTGATTCTTCCGACATTACAAAATATGACGACGTATTAACGTCAATCTTAGTCAACGAAAAATCAATATTAGGTTTCCTCTCATCAATATTCGGTTTTTTAGCCCGAAGGTAAGTTTCACTATTTTTGTTTACTTTTTTACTCTTGAGGCAATCTAATGGCAAACTAAAATCATCTATTCATGTAAAACCAGAATCTGTAGGTTCAGAACTTTTCGATATTTTCTACTTAACTAAATTTTCTGTAACAATACTGAACGTAAAGCAATCCACATTTTTATGCCTCAATACTCAGTCCTCCGCCTTTCGAATCCTCTGAATGTACGTAATTAATTAAATTAAAATATAAGCCAAGTACTTGGCTTATATTTTAATTTAATTTTTAATTCCACATGGACACTATTTATCGTTGTTAAGACTGAATAGGCCTTCACACTCAATTTCTTGTAAATATTAATTCCAGGACCGATTTCTATTATGTACCTCAAGGTCCGTACGAAAACATGGGATTTCCACCAGGAGTAGCTGAGGAGCTGGTGATTAAAGTCCTCAGGACATGTGACCCTAAAAGCTGGAAAGGGCCAAACGGTGCTCACAAACCTTTCGACCTTAACAATGAGATCATGTGCTCAACTGTAGCCCAGGAGGTGGAAATTGTTGCTGAAAATGATGGTGTTGACGATGAAGCAACTACATCTGCCGAAGAAGTTGAAATCACAGAAAAGTCTTCTAAAGACCAACCAATACCAAAGACTCAGTGTAAGTCTCCAAGTAATGTGACCAGTACTTCGAAGGCATTCCCAGAAGACTACAAACCTCCTGAGATACCGATACAAAAGAACAGTGATACTTATAACGGTGCTGAGAGGGAGAAATACTTGTGGTCTCAGAATATCATGGAACTAGGTAATAAAATCTTGCACATCATTTTAATTTTACTTCAGTTTCCTACATTGTGGGTCATGCTCTTACAGTCGTTTTACAAGGACAAACATGTGATAATGTGGCTCTATTTTTGGGAGAAGAACAATAACCTCATGCAGAAAGAGAAAATTAATATTTGTTTGATTAAAATTTGCTATTTATTGGCAGAAGTATCATTATTTACTATTGACCCAAAACAGTTAGTTTTGAAATATTTATACAGTAATACATTAATTAGGATGTGTAGTGCATCAGAAATTTGATCATTATTACAAAATAATGTACTAGAGTTATGTAGTTTCACTTTTATCTTACAGAACAAACTGAACCATAGTGTCATAGTTTTTCTGATATAGGTTCGCAGACATCCAACAGTTTGTGGAAATGGGCCCTTTATTTCTTACATACACTAAGAGATGTATAGTATGCGTCAAACTTTATGGCGGCTCTGAAGTGCATTACTCGCTGCGCAGTACTTTCACACTCACACACACACATTCAGACACATGAATTTGTTACTACGCAGCGACTCGCCTCATGTGTTCTGAGACGCCATTACGTTTACATCAGACTGGACCACAATGCCTACTTTTTTCTTATTCCAGATGTAACTGTAAAACTTCCACCGGACATAAAATCCTCAAAGGACCTGAAAGTGACAATAAACCCTAGTGACATATGTGTGGCTGTTCGAACGGGTGACATCATCATCAAAGACACATTGCCGTACAAGATCAAGACTATGGATAGTTTCTGGAGCATCAGTGAAGGAAAACTTTTGATGCATTTGGGTAATAATTTAGTTTACACATAAGCAGAGCCGTAGTATGGCTATTTCTTTTAATACAAGATGTGTGCCCAATGGGATTTCCAATTGGCAACTTCTCAGGAGCCTTAGGGGATGAGTTTCTAAAAAACGTTGATACATCTTACTTTTACTTATAAACAGAAGTCAGTACCAACTTTCTCTATTTTAACTTAAAAAATTACTAACTTTAATACAAAGTTTCATCCCCTATTTATTTTATTTTACAGTTTTTAACCCCCTTATGCGATGAATTTTCTTTTGCTCTGTTCGTTATATAAGGAACTCTTGTGGAAAAGTTCATGCTTCTAGACCAAAGAGAGAAGTTTAGGCTTTGCATTGTCTGTCAGTGAATGAATTTAAGAATTTTATTTATCATTTACAGAAAAAGTTCAAGAAAGATGGTGGAATAAGCTTTTAAACAGTGAGGAAGCTATAGACCTGGATAAAATAGACTGTTCCAGACCTCTGGATGATTTGCCAGAAGACCATGTTGCAAAGGTAAAGACAGATTCAACCAAAATTATCTGCTTATTATTTAAAGTAACTTCTAATAGGGATCAATTATAATATATGCAAGGCCTAGTTGTGGCATGTACGAGGAGGCACATACAAGCTATGACTGTTCAGATATTAAATGTATTGAATCTAATAATGCCAATCAATTAATAAACTCTGTCTACCCAGTCTGCCAGAAATAAATCTCTCCTAAGTTGCACTGAAAAGTGCCTATTTTTTAAGATGAATATCGTATGCCCGTTTTCACTAACACTAAGCAACACCAAAATTAATGCAGAAATGAAAGCGCGCTGTTGAATTTTCAACTTTCGGCACTGAGCCGAGTGTTGAAACTCAGCCGAATTTTATTTAGGCATTCGTTCAGACCCTATCAAGCGCGAACAGTATATAGATGCCTTGCCTTGCCTTATATAGATGGACCATCGATACGAAAAGAAGAAGTGAAAACGAGCATTAAAACCTTTAACTCTACTTTCTTTTTCAGGTCCGTGAGATGCAATGGAATCAAGAGAGGAAGATGCAGGGACTACCAACAAGTGACGAGATTCGTAACATGGATGTCTTGAGGAAAGCCTGGAACGCACCTGGATCTCCTTTCATAGGCCAAGAGTTTGATCCAAGCATACTTAACAACTCTTCACACATATTGGGATCATTGCCTGGACAAAAGTAATGTGTTATTAAATTATTTTAAAATTATTTTTGAGTTTGTTTGTACCACCTCCCATCAACCCTAGTGGGAAGATGTAACTACAACCTCGTAAAGCAGGGCTACGTTGACTGTACGGCAGCAGGGATACAGCAGGACAGGGGCAGGTAGGATGAGGAGCAGTGTCACAAACTGTTCCACCTCCTATCCTGACCTCTGTGCCCCAAAAAGTGCAGTCATAGCGACCCCTGCGCTGCCACCAATGATGCCGTAGAAGTGGTGAAGTTTTGGTCCAATAAAATTTAATTCGCTCAGACAAAAGAAGTCATCACTGGACATAGGATTCTCCCAAGAATCTGCCCAAATACCGGCCCTGTCTGCTTCCAGCGGATTTCTGCGACCTTCATTAGATCGCCAGGGAACATTGTGGGGGACACTCGAAAAAATATTGACGCTATTTCCAACGTGTAAGTTTGCGTTAAATAATTTTAGTAAGTATTTTATTAGTCTCAGCTAGAGCTGATAAATTTCTTTAAATTGACATATTTTAGAACATTAAGGGCCCGTTGTTAGATACATAGTTAAACATGACCAATAGTTAATTTAACAATTAGTCACTTGAGAATAGTCAATAGCTGTCAAAGTTTTACTACTCTGTCTGCGCATGGTTAACTTTCATAGCAAATTGACAATTTTTTGAAATGTAGTTGGCTTAACCATTTGTCAAACAACATACTTATGTCATTTTTAACAAATTGTTAGTTTAACTAACGCATTTTAACTATTAGTATGTTTGACTACTTATCAAACAACGGGCTCTTAGATAACAGAATTTAGAACATCAGAATATTTAGCTTAAATAGTAGCGAGCTACAACTGCAAACATTGAGACATATCTAAGTGGTTCTTCGGATTTGGGATTTAAAATAACATGACAAACATTTTATTAAAAACATGAGAAACTTTTTATTAAAAAAGACTTATAGTATTTTAACAATGTGTAGGGTAACACGATATAAAATTAAAATCCTGATAGCACCAGCTTTCCAATCAATGTTTTATCTTCTAACAGTTTGTGAGCCTTCTTTAAATTAGCAGCGTTGATTGGACTCATTGTTTTCGTCAGAGTGCATTTCAGCTTCCCTTCTTCCAGCCACTGGGATATCTCGTGCAATAGCTCATAATGCCTGATTCTGTCTTCAGTATTATACTTTACTCTTGTAAACATCATCTCTGACACCAAAGTAATGCTCTTGTCTTTCAACGGTCTTATGTCTACCAGAGCACTGCTGTCGACAATCAAACAAATTCTACCTTGAGGTTTGATAGCTTTCATCAGTGTGTCCCAATACGGTGCGGGGTCGAAGTTAACAAGAATGAAGTCAACTCCTGCTCCAAAACCATTTGCTTCTAGCTGTGGTATCAGATCCTGAGTATGGTTGAGAACAATGTCTGCTCCAAATTCGCGCGTAAAAGCTTGGGTTTCTGGACGAGACGCAGTTCCAATAACTTTGAGTCCCAGATTCTTAGCGACCTGTGTCGCTACTGAGCCCACTCCGCCGGCACTGTTGATGATCAGCAAAGACTTGCCTTTGTCCTTTTCTGAGAGCAGCAAGCGGTCATAAATTGATTCAAAAGTAGTAAGCGAAATGACTGGCATAGCCGCTGCTTGTTCAAACGTCCAGTTCTTGGGTTTTCTTCCCACTAGGAATTGGTCAACCGCTATGTATTGTGCGTTAGAGCCAGTTCGCCTCAAGTCACCAGTGAAAAATACTTCGTCGCCAATATTCCATAAATTGGCTTTCGCTCCCTTAGAGACTACTATTCCGGCGCCGTCGACTCCCAAAATCCGGGGCGGATTTTCTGTATTCGGTTTCGGAGCGCGTTGCTTAGCATCAATGGGATTGACTGCTGTAGCCTTGACTTCAACTAACACATCTGATTCATTAACACTTGGTAAACTCACTTGTATGTCCAGCAGACTCTCCGGATCTTCTATCGGCAAATATTTATAAAGTCCAACAGCTCGCATTGTTTTCGGTAAACTCGCCATTGTAGTAAGTAAATAAGGACGCGTGTGTATCGGTTGCAGAGAGAAATGTAACTGAAACAAGAGGTATTTTAATGTTATCATCACAATTTAATATCCATGTCATTGTCACGCTTATAAACGAAAAGTATGTTTATATCTCATGTCTGGTTCTTATCAAAATGTAACCGGTACCTACTTGTCTCAAGAGTAGGTATGAGGAACAGCGGGCTAATTACGTAACACACTAACAGTAGGAATGGGTTTCATTTTGACAGTTCAACAACATTAATTGCGTTATTTACGTTGTTGAGCAGGCAAATGTTTTTAACAAATGAAGCAATGGATTAGCAATAGGCTTCGAAATTAATCGGATTGTGATATTTAGTGTGTCACTCATCCTCTATAGAAAAGGGAGGAACACAGGGCACATTTAATAATAAATTAAAATAATTCTACTTTGAAAACCAACATACCTAGACCTAGGTATATACTTATATAAATAACCAAGAACAATCAAATAAATTAATGGTAGGTATATGCAGTATGCTGGAGACATATGGAACCATGTCTTTGAGAATATGCTATTGCTCAATCTAAATTGGACGTGACGACTAATAAAATACTGCGGTCACCCATCCGTCTGTCAACAGTAACTATATAGGTATATCAATACGGTTAAAATAATACAACATTGACTAACTAGTATCAATAAAATTTTAGTAAAAATTACTTGTTCGAGAACTTTTACAATGATGATGATGGTGATTCGACTCGCATTATTGGAGAAGTTCTATTTATCAGCCAGCTTGCAGAGTTGTGATAATGAATATATCGCAATCATTTGATTCCTCACCTATGAGGTAATCCAATTTTAGCAGTACCTACCTACCTAGAAGTTAACGAGCTTTCATTTTATTGTTTATAATTTTTGCCTCTAACAATTATATTTACAGATCTAAGACCTAATTCGATAGTGTGTGGCTATCAACTATTATTCATTTGCATCAATATTAGAAGCAGTAGGTATTTCGAATAGGGCGAAACCTTTTCTGACGACATGTTCCTCATACCTGCTCATACCATGACAATAGATTTCCAAATAACTTGTCATAAATAGAAACTTGAAAGTGGCGCCACTATCAGACTTCTATTACATACTCATTCCTAATTTTATCCGTTCGCGTTACACCATCTTAGGATTCCCATTTCAGCTGCATGCAAATGCCTTTCATTCGTCCCTGCCTTGCAATGTGCGTACGTTTATAATAAAAGGTTAACAAATGATCTCAATAAATTAAACACTAGATTATTTAAAAATAAGTTTACGAATGGTTGTGTTAATAGTTTCTATAGTGTTAAAGATTTCATTGACAATTTTTTTAAATGTAGATAAGTTATATTGGCAAAACATGTTTTGTTCTAATTATTCTTTTACCATCTTTTTAAACCGTGTTTTTATGCAAATAAATATATCATTATTATTACGTTTTTCACTGTATATCTCGGGACCATAGGGTCCCAGACCTTTGGATGGCGTACGAGGGGCCGAAACCAACTCGCAGAGGCCCGTTAGGCGCTTTTAATGAAATAAGGCACCAACCGAAGAGTATCTCTTTACGCACTATGCAATTGCACCCAAGGACAATCCCCGGTTGGTGTAGGACTATTGCAGGATATGGAAACAACGATATTGGATTGATTTAAAACCTTCTAAAACTAAAATCCTGATAGCACCAGCTTCCCAATCATTTTCTTATCTTCTATCAATTTGTGAGCCTCCCGTAAGTTAACAGCGTTGATCGGGCCCATCGTTTTTGTCAGAGTACTTTTTAGCTTTCCCTCTTCCAGCCACGTCGAAACTTGTTTCAAAATTTCGTACTGTCTGATCTTATCTTCTGTGTTATACTTCACTCTTGTAAACATACTTTCTGATACCAACGTTATGCTTTTGTCTTTCAATGCTGTTATATCTAATGGAGCACTGCTGTCAACAATCAAACAAATTCTACCTTGAGGTTTGATAGCTTTCATCAGTGTGTCCCAATACGGTGCGGGGTCGAAAAGAACAAGAATAAAGTTAACCCCTGCTCCAAAACCATTCGCTTCTAGCTGTGGTATCAGATCGTGAGTATGGTTGAGAACAATGTCTGCTCCAAATTCGCGCGTAAAAGCCTGTGTTTCTGGACGTGACGCAGTTCCAATCACTTTAAGTCCCAGATTCTTAGCGACCTGCGTCGCTACTGATCCCACTCCGCCGGCACTATTAATAACCAATAAAGACCTGCCTTTGTCCTTCTCTGAGAGCTCCAAACGATCACAAATAGACTCGAAAGCAGTAAGTGTAGTGAGTGGCATTGCGGCAGCTTGTTCAAAAGTCCAGTTCTTGGGTTTTCTTCCAACTAAATATTGGTCAACAGCCATATACTGCGCGTTGGAGCCATTTCTTCCTATGCTGCCAGTGAAAAATACCTCATCGCCAACCTTGAATAAATTTGCATTGGCTCCCTTGGAGACAACTATTCCAGCGCCGTCAAATCCCAAAATCCTAGGCGATGTTTCTATATTCGGCTTCGGAGCGCGTACTTTAGTATCAATCGGATTTAATGCTGTAGCTTTGACTTCCACCAATACATCAGATTGCAGAACAGTTGGTAAACTCACTTTTAAATCGACTAAACTGTTGACATCTGTTATCGGCAAATATTTATAGAGCCCGACGGCCCGCATTGTATTCGGTAATCTAAACATTGTGTTATCTCGAGACGCGTGTAGTGGTTGGAAGCAGAAATGTAACTAAGAATTGAAAATGATAATCATTAGTTAGCAAACAAATTCTCACCGCGTTATAATATGTAAATTGTAATGGTCTTGCTTGCTTATCAGTGCGAGTATTTCATAACAATTTCTCCAATAAACGTCAGCCGGCGTCGCGATGGGTGTGTTTACTAATTCTATGCTCTGAACATACCCGCACACCATGAGTCATGACACTACACAACTTCACGTTAATCAGTAAGGCCTGGCACACATTCAATGCTGTGTATCTTTCGTTCATACAAGTTCAGGCAATTAATTTACAATGATATCCCTAAAAAAGAGTGACGCAATCAGCTTAAATATGCATGTCATGTCATGGTTGATATTTTTGCAAAATAAAGCTATTTCATTGCAGCTGTTGTTCATAAGACTGTCCTTGGAGTTTTTTGCCCGTTCTTCTCCATAGAGATCTACGTTTCGGAATGGGCAACAAGCTTCAACTTTCTGAATAACTGACCGACTCTTTGACAGTTCAAAAGTGCCTGTAAATGGTTTAATTGAAATAAATGCTTTGAGTTTGAGTTTGCATATCCATCTAGTCGTAGATAAGACAGCTGTTATATCAGCTACTCATGTTTGATAACTAGCCAACCGCGCTTAGTTATAGTAGGTACCTATATGTAAGATGCGAAAAAAATATTAATTGTGATTTTCAAGAAATTCTGATTTAACGGGGACTCCTTTAAACTGTCTGACAAACACAACACACCCAAAAGTAGGCAGAAACTGTTGAAAACCCGCAAGCTACTGTAAATGGTAGTCCCACCGTTAAGCTCGCGGATTCCAAGCTTTATCTACTTCATTATTTACACGTGACCCCCGGCTTGACATTGAATCATGTAAAAAAACTATGAATAAAGGCAATTTCCATGAAGTTTTCATAGAAATTGTTGTACTACAGTCGCGACGCACTGTCGCGTCGCGCCTGTTTGCGGGAGCCTTAACTATTTGTGTCTCGATATGTATAACAACGTGTATATTTTGAAATCGTTTACATATTAATCCACTTCAAACAGCAAATCATATACGAAGATTGTCCTTGAATTGGATCACAACTATGTACACAGTTCACATTGTTGCATCAACGCATTCTTTATAAAATTTTGCTGATTAATGCTACTCAACTGAAGAAAGGTTGACTAAAACGTCACTATTAGGGTGAAAAGTCATTCTTATTCTTATTTTGATTTTATAGTAGCTATTATTATGATGACTTACTCATTAGATTGCGTTCAATATAGTAAACATACATTCTTCAAAACGGTTGACGACATAAATAAAGGTAGGCATTTCTATTCCCACTAAAGGAAACCACGGCACCGTCAATGCCATGAGATTCCTAACTTTTCTTCTGTTCCTTCACGAAGCCCATCCGAATCCAGTGATGCATCAGTTGTATCGTAGTCTATATCCTCACTGGAACCGAGGACTACTATCAAACGCCAATGATGGCCCTATTGACTACCTTTGAGGTTCTACCACTGCATCTTAGCAAAAGATCTCTTACTTACAAAAAAATACGTAAAATTCAACGTGCGTATTATCGTGATATTGACAGTCTTATATTGCTATAATAAAAGCACTGTAGCTGCTGCTCGGCTATTTTATTGGCAGTCATCTTCTATCAAGTCTTGATTTCCTAGTGGAGGACGTTCTCAAGAAACAGGAATAAAAAAATCTCTTCATAATCATTCTGGCCTTATCCCAATTTATTATGGGTCGGTGCAGCATTTCTTTTATAAGTTTAATAATAAGTCTATTTATTTCATAATCAACAGGTTTTAACAAATACATTTTAGAGGCCTTCTTATAAATATGGAGATACCTGTAACAGAAGACCTCCCTCTTACGTGTCTACGTGTTCACATACAAAGCCTGTTAATGACAGAATCAATAACAAAATAGTTATAATAATAAAAATAAAACTAGTGAATTTACAGATAATTAGTTTAGTACTTGAATTCGTAATCTCACATAATTTTCATTTCATGCCCACTTACAAACGATACTGAGAAAAGCAGAAAAAAATTGGTTGCAATAGAATTTGAATCCTATCGTGTATGTCATTGAGTTTTTTTATTCTGCAATTGATAATTATCTCAGATTCCAATTTAAAGTATAGTTATGTGTGGAGTGTAAGTGAGTGTGTATGTGTGTTTGCGAGGGTGCGTGCGTGAGTGAGTGTGTGTGTGAGTGAGGACGAGAGAAAGCGTATTATTAGTGTGAAGGATGTGGGAGACAATTGTATGTTAATTAATTAATTTTAGGGACACTACTAACCGCGAGCATTGGCTACGCGAATTTGTTTTGCAAACATTCGTTGCGCGACCTTTTGGTGCGCAACCAACATTCATTAACACAACACACAACAGCCCGCATTTTTATGGGCATTATTACATTGAAATGTAAACAATCAGACATTTAACTACGGGCAGAGATTATAATAGGCTATTTTTTTTTTGGTTTTCCCCACCACTCATTACGATGATTATCTGAAGTTAAATAATTTGTATTCTTATCGTTTCTTATCCATACAGGTAACACAAAAAAATATACCGATATATATCGTCAGCCGGCACACATCTAGTTGGTAGTGGACATAACATAGAGCCTTGAGGTACACCGGTGCTCTTTTCAAGGGTGTGCTGATACGATGATTCAAGAAAAAAGCGTACCTTCAGTAGACTATTAAATCTCATAAAATACATAGTATTGCCCGGTGGTAGCTGTCGTAAAGCAAAATGGTTTTGTGCCAGACTGGTCGAAGGCTTTTGCTACGTCGATATACCGTTTTCTGAGTAATTGAAGATTTAGGTAGACATGTTATTAGGCTGGAAAAGTATGTTTTTCACAGACTGACTTACTAATTTGAACGATCGATAATACCCTCAACATTTTAAATTCGTAAATAGTTTATTGTGAGCAGGGAACGCAAAGTATTTGTACTGTTCAAACTTTTTCTGAAGATCTATTCCATCAGGGTTAAAAAACAACGACTGGGTGGATGCTTGTACATTTATTTCTAATAAGATATGGCTCCTATTCCTCAATACATTACGTTCTTTACATACAATTATTAACATTTACACAATATAATACAAGCAGATCATAATATATCACAGAGTACGCGTAACAATTCACAATATGCGAAAAATAAACCTTTTTAAAATATTTGTAGCCTCATAATTTATTTAATTTGTAAGTATAACAATATTTAGACAATTTAAGGTAGGTAAATATAGATACTTTATGAATTACTAACAAGATATGATCATTAATATATTATCGATGAAAGTATTAGCAGGTATTGGTTTGTTCAGTTCTAAAATATTCATGAATAGGCTGAACAGTGAATGTGTTGTTGCTATGTGAATTTATCGTTGCATGATTTATTTTATCCCATTGACTTTTCAAGGAAGTGTGTACAAGTGCATGTTGTATTCTGTAAAAATGTGCCTATCTATTACTTATCTAATTAACAAGGTGAATGGGCTATTGTAAACAGTTCTAACTATAATTGTGGATATGGGTACCTATAGGTCCCTTTTGTATGTAGGTCTAGGTAGCTAACGTGCTACTTAGCTGTTTGGTAGGTCCAGATTTTATAAATTAATAGTAGGTAGATTAAATTTCGCACCGTAGTAGTAGAACAGAGTTGATTGACCTATTGGTATCAGCATAAGGTGAGTTTGACGTACCTACTACAAAATCAAATCTTATAGCAATAGCAAACAATTAATAATATAAGTGTAGAACATCGAATTTATGATTAATTTTAGGTTGCTTTTCACACGTAGTTATAGACACATCAAAAGTATTTTTTGTAACTGTAAATATTTTTATATCGTTCAATCCTATATTCTACACACTAGATATACCGGCGGCAAAGCCGGCAGGTTTTTGCCGCGCAGGTATGCCGCCGGCATTAAAGCCCGCGGCGGTTCAAATATTCGCCGGCAATGCCGATGCCGCCGGGCTTGTTGGCGGCATGCCCGCCAACCGGGCCGCCGGCATAGTATGTAGGAGCCTTGAAACATTAAATGAATAATATTAACTTTGTAAAATTACATATTATTTTAATCAAGATTATAATAATAATAAGCTGCCTTGTTCAAGATATTCAATTGAACTCCGTAGTTATTCTTAATTATAAATCACGACGTATTTTGATTATAGGTAGGTACATAATACTTAATACAGACGATTAATCTAACATTATGATTAAGTACAACGTCCTGGAAAAACTTCACAGAAGTCATGGGTGTCGATATCTACATAAATAACATAGATAATCAGCCTATAACGTTCCCACTGCTGGGACCAAGGCCGCCTCTCTTGGAGCGGGAGTCCGCCGTAAACCACAACGCGGGCCCAGTGCGGGTTTGGTAGACGTCACATGTATTCGAATTTTTGGTTCTAGGACATGTCGTTTTCCTCACGATCGAAATATAATCACGATAAAACAAAAACCATCTCCTTACCCATCACTTTTGAGAAGTTTTTCTAGTTAATTTGATATTGTATGTATATTACAACTTACAACAACGTCATTCAGAAAGCAGGGATTTACACCAAGCAAATATAATCTACGTATATATTTTTTTATAAACCAGTAAAAATTTAATATTTTACATACCTCATGAAAATGTTAATTCACAATATCTTTGAAACAACTGCGCAAATTTTCATTTAATATTTAGCCGACGCTAAGGATAACTTCCTCTCCAAATAATTATATTGTATGTAGTCGATCAATACCAATTTACTATAATTTACACAATATATTTTACAAATTATGGTGTTTTTCAAACATTTTCTGATCCTTCCATGTTTGATATGAATTCTCCCTAGATTTTCTAGGTGCACAATATTTGTACATTATCTAGATATAAACCAGGTACAATTTTCGCAATAATTTTGATAAGTTATGATGGTAATCCATACCACAAGTTAAAGTGATAAGTGATAGAAGAACATTATTTATTTCCCAATTTGATATGTCATGGCTACAATAGTTTTTGACAGCAACCATTCCTTCTTCGAATTTAATTTGAATACTGATAGTTATAATTTGTACTGATTATATGAATTTTGTACGGTGTGCATTTTAAATTAAATGCACAATTATACGTAATACACCGTCTTTATTTTTTTTTTATTAATTTTGCATAAGTCAGCCACTTTAAACTCGTTTAAGCACACTTCTGAAAATAAGAAGGTATTTATAAGCTATACAGGTAGGTACATAAACTTCTAGATATAGAAATATTTGATTTAGTTACCTACTAGATATTGTAATGAAGGTTTCAGGCATTAACTCTACCGTTTGTAACTGCTCATTTTTAACGCAACCAACTTCATCTACAACAATGGCCTAAAAACAACGAAACAGCCTGTAACTGTCACTATTATTAATTGAAACAAATTCGTAGAAACAATTAGCATGTTCTACACAAATGTCGACTTGAAAAGTAGGTCACATTTTCACTCGCGTTACGTCCTGAAAATTTTTCTTTTAACAAGACGTTAAGTAGTATGCAGAAACGTGATTGTCTCATTACTATTCACTTATGTCGTGACTTTCTAACACCAATCATGATATTTTAGTTTATTTACTGTTCTAAAAGCGTACAAATATATAAACAGTTATGTTAACATTAATTTAAGACTCCATTATTCCGATTTCTCTTCACAAACTCATATTTTATAACATCTTTTATACATAGAACTGTCTTCATACTCTTAAATTCTATATGTTTACTATTTTTGTCACAAAAATGGCAAATTGTAACTTAAATTCTAGGAAGCAGAAATCAATACACGGCACTATTATTAAAATTAACATTCTAATACTGATTCAGGAAATTAAAACTGCCTTATGACATTTTGGCTTTAATACACAACTACCCAACAATCGCAAGGTGGAGCACCTACGGCTTATACAGAGTGGTAGGGACACCGACGCGCAACCTGTTATAATGTGTATGTACCATGGATTCAATACATGATTCTGGAACCCGCCCTACGTTAAAAAATTTCGTACTTAGGTTATTAAAAAAAATTCACTGTTCCAAACATTTTGACAGCATAGGTAAGCATTTTAATTTTGTATGTAACAGCAGATTATTTTTTTGATAACCGACGAAAAATGTCTACGCTACCCCTAGCGTAGACATGATTCTAGACCCCCCGGTCTAGAATCATGTGCTGAATTCATGGTTATAGTTTGCGCGTCGATGTCCCTGAAACCCTGTATAATTATTACACATACCTATAGCATTAAAAATTAAATACAGCAAAATCCTTCCCAGAAATAGTCATTTCATTGTAGTAAAGCAGCCAATCTTTAAGTTTACTGCACAGCGTACTTGCAGAAGTCATGGGCTCCGGTACATTCGACGCTGGGCCTGTGAGTAGAGTCCCATATGCCAGGGCCGCATCGTTGACACATCCCTACCAGGGTGCAGGGGATCCGGACTAGCTGACGGAACTGATGGAGAAGACCTCTGGCCTTGCGTAGGATGAGGCGCCCGTCCATGTACATTGCTGAAAGATGGTAAAAGAAGCTGTTAGAAAAATAACAGATGTTGTACAGTACTGCAGGGTACTGGCTAGAACTATATTCCTGAAGTGACACTGTTATCTGTTATTATTGTAGGTAGAACGATGCTCCTGCTTGAATCTCGATTTAAAACCAGATTAGAGCAGATATACAATATGAAATCTGCAAGTTTTGAAAAATAATCCATGCATGGGCATCCTTCTATGTTACACTTACAAGGCATGATCGCCGAATTCAGTCCATTTACAAGGCTCTTTTGGAAGGAACACCCAACTTAACCATGAGCATAATGACGCATCGTGTCATAGGTATATTCCAGCGAGTGATTTAGGTGTGAAGCATTAGCCGGTGTATTCTGAAAAATCTCACTGTAAAAACTTAGGTGAAGTGAGCCGTCAATATTGTCAAACCCTAGCATCAGGTCAACAGGTGGAATGACAGCTCACTTCAAGGTCACTTCAACTAAGTTTTCACGATGAGATTTTTACAGAATAAGTAGATCGACAGTTATTTACTCGTACGTACCTAAAGAACTAAAATGCAGTAGCATCTCGTCTGTATTGAGGTCCTGTGCGATGACGTCATCCGCGTACACGGCAATGATGGCCAGGCACAGGAACAGATGGAAGTAGTCAGTCTGGTAATTGGCCCAGCAAGCCTCCCACATGCGAAGCGCTACGGCTTCGGTGAACTCACGTTTGAAACATCTGAAATTACAAAGTTACCTACGTTAGTACCAGCGTTGCCACACGTCCCGATTTTGGCGGAACGTCCCGATTTTTTGCGCGAAACTAAATGTTCCGCGCGGGATAACCTCAGTCCCGCTTTTCGGGGATTACTAGATGGTGCGGTTATTATTAGTATATATTTTCATTAAAAACATTTTCTATACCAGTAGGTATATATCATTATTGTAAACTTAATTTGAAACTCAAATAAAAGGATAAGTAGTAAAAAATAAAAATACTACTGATTATTTACGTTTTTTATTGTGTCCCGATTTCGGAGGAAGAATAACGCTTATTTTTTTTACTCAAGAGATTTCAAAATCCCGCTTTGTACAAAAAATATATCTGGCAACGCTGATTATAAGTACCTACGTGTACGAAATGTAGAGAACTGTTTTATTCTAAACCTAGAATAAGAGGACAAGAAAAAATAAATCTTATTTCGTAAGTAACTACTGAATTGGATTGCCTCATTTTTATGGCCCAAAACATGTTCTATCAACTTTAATTACGTACAACAAAGTGGATGATTTCTGAGGAAAAACTTTAATAATGGTTCATAATTTATATAATTTTGGAGTGCCTACTCTCCTCAGTAACTAACAGAAAGCCAAGTTTCCACAAAATTACTTCAATTACTATTTACTTAATAACATTTTTCACTAAACGATTTTCTCGGTACCAAATTTTTCCGTGAAAGTTTTTCCTACGTCTAAAAATTCAAAAGATCGAACGAAAAAAGTCGAACACAACAAAAGGCTGGACTTGGGATCATCTGATAAGATCGGATGTAGTAGGCAGAGGCATAATGTCAAAGGATCGTACGTCTTCTAGGAATAAATAAATTCTCTCTGGCTTTAGGCATCAAAGGCCTTCGTCGATAGTGCGGGGGTTTTGCGTAGGTGGAAGTATTACAAGTCATAGCGGGCCCTATCAGAATACCAGCGCTGCGGCACTTATTTTTTTAAATATCACAGCATTAAGTTGAGATAGCAGCCTTTTTGTCCTCGCACAGGCCTTTTATTTTATACTTGTTAAATTGTTCTTTTTAAGGGGGAAGCTTAACTAGAGAGATGTATTGCTGATTCTAATGATTATAATTCTGTAAAGCCATATTTGTTACGGCCGCAAATCATATTTTAATCAAAATACAACCTGACAGTGACCTGCAAATTGCAAAAAACGTAAGAAAATTTGAATTTCGCGGGCTACCCTGAAGGTTCCACCTTAATGTTAATTTTGTTAGTTTTAAATGCTCCTTTTTATTTTTACTCTTGGTATTGCCTGTGCGTGTCCCAAATAAAATATTTTTCTTTCTTTCTTACTTCTTTACAAGATTAATGAAGAATATCAAGTGAATGAGCAATGGAAAGGTTCCCTAATAACATAGGTACTACATATAACTGCATCTTTAATACAAAAATATTTTAAACATAATCTTAGGAAGGAATAAGTAATCAATAAAGCAGAACGAGAAAATTTGAAGCGTTAATAATGTTAGTACCTACTTATCTATCATGACGTGAAGTCGATCGTTGGCAACAGGAAGGGGGACATCCTACGGCTTCCAGTCGGGATCGAGGCTTGCTTACATGTGCTTTAAAATTGATGTTGAATCCATTGGGCATTTTTTGTAATTCTCGTTGCTGACTCTCCCTTTAAAATGGATGTACCCGAATAGATACCGATGTTGAAGAAAACAGAAGACATCAGAGCATGGAAACGCCTCGTTTGTCGTTGGTAGAGGCAGTATTGTCAACACTTCCATACAAACCAAGCGTGTCACCATTTACTCGCACTGCGATAAATGCCGTTGTACGCTCAACGCACTTTAGGGCGACACGAACTGGCAGTACTGCATGCCGCCTCAAGACGCCGCTGCCGCAGCGATTCCGTGTTCTGTGGGAGACACCATAAACACGAGCGTCAGGGAATACTTACAGCAGTATCCAACGATGACAGAACAGTAATTCCATAGCGTCAACATGTTTTTCCAAATGCTTGTAAAAGTGTGGCAACATTATCCTTATTAGTTCGCGTAGGTAGCTCTGAAAGTAAAATGTCGTGCGTAGGAGTTTTCAATAACGTCATAATAAAAAGTATTAACATCGTTGTAATCTGTCTGATAAAGAATGATAAGACAGGATTATTATACCTGTGACTCACTAATTAAAAAGATTATTGGCATTGGTTTATATAAGTATAGGGAATTATAATTTAAATCTAATTCTTTAAATACTAGTAACTTTAACTAAGCAGCTACAAAGAATGTCTATTAAATCCATCGGGAAATATAATTATCTATCCTACATTTTCTTATTTCTCAATGTTAGATAAGCATTGTAAAAGGCAGGTTACGAAAAGCTAATAAGGCTTTATTGATTTGGCTCCAAAGCTCGCATAACATATAATAAAGTCGAGTATACAACCGACTAGACGTACTTAAACGTCACTGAAACAATAAACTTAACTGAATTTGGTAATCATGAAAATATCTGTTCTGTGGACTCCGTAATTCTTTAATTAACTTATTCATGACCACAATATTGTGTTTAAAAGGTGTTTGGACTGAATACAATTGAACAAGATATGCAAAGTAAAATTTCACACGGTTTTAATACAAACTGGCTGATTTTTTTAGCAAAACATGTAGATGAATAAATATCAATCAAGACGAAATTAAATAACAAAGGCCTTAAACATTATGTTAGAGCGAAAATAATGTTACGGTAAAGAAAAAAAGCCGACACCAATGAAGCTATACGATATCTATTCGTTTACCTACATTATTCGAGAGTAAACAGTTGTATCTTACAAGATTGTTATCCATATCGTTGTCTGTTGGCGTGCACACAAATATGGCCCGCTGCATCAGACCCACGAAACACCAGAACGCTTCAGCCTCACATTTTATCTCGCAGAGCACTGGAGCTAAGAGGTCACTCATTCCTTGTGTATAGCTGGAAAATAAAATTCGTATCTAACTTAAAAACACGTTTATATACTTAATTATATTCCTATTCACGACCTCCGAGTAAACACCAGGTAGGTACCTACGAGTAAGTATCCACCAAAAAATGGAATAGAATTCAAATGGAACCGTACGCCAGAAAATGTTACCGGCATTTTTCCGAAGGTACAGGCTGAATGTAACTGTACTGGTAAATGTAGTAAATGTACTGGATGCCAATAACTTGATTATCAAATGAGAAGAATAAAAAGTTTGCTACGTATCCTCGCGATTGTTTATCTGTCCAATAACATGACCTTTTCGAAAAAGACAGATGGGCCTTGAAGGCTAAACGGTTCCTTTATGCAAGGGCCAATGACGCTGCATTTCCAAGTAGCTATTGTCATTTATTTCAGTATGCTGTTGGGTGTAGTTAACGAACGCTCAGTATGGAACAATGAGCGTCGCAATACGGTACACAAAAGGCATGTGTCCAATAACTGGCAATTAACAGAACAAAACAATTAATATCCTTACCCTAAAACTGGATTATATACTGCGTAGTTCAACAATATATTCTTCATAATTTCTACGTTATAATTATTGTCTCCGGCAAAAAATGGGTTTCCTCGGTCCGTTCTGACCACATCTTTCTCTATGACACACTGTACATTCTTCCAGAATACTGCGTGCTGCTCAGGAGTCATCTTTTCCAGTCTTCTTCTCGAAATTTCTTCATATTCTCTCGCCCTGATCTGAAGTATTATCTCTCTTTCATCATAAGTTGAATTATATGGGTAGCAGTGTAAAAGGAACGGCCACACTTCTCTCCTAAGCTCCTTGTCCAACCCTCCGAAAAAGACGCATTTCCTCAAAAAGAGATCATCTTCGATTACTCCCTTTCCATTCATTATCTTCCCGTAGAATAGTTCAGGGGAGATTTTCGGCAGTTTCCCTTCTTCAGGATGCTGTTCAGACTTTTGTACTTCTGGACGACAAACCATGAAATGACGGTAGGGCAGGTTGGGCTCTTCAGAACCTGCGGACACAGTGCCTACTTACGTTAGCAGAGTTCCAAGCCAGAATGTATTTAAAAAGCTATTATAATCCTGTTAATCATATTACCTGGAGTGAGTTTGATGTTGTGTAGCAACGAGTGCCATCGATGGAGCACTTGTGCCAGATGATCCAGTCCTCCATGGTGGAAATGAAGGATTTTGTACTGAGACTCCCGGGAGGCTACCACTAGCTGCCCACATGTGCAGTTGTCATCGTTGAAGAACAGGCGCAGTGACCGCATCTGACTCAGGTCTACTGAGAACCTGGAGAAAGTAATTGTAGATTGAAATGTATCCAATATGGAATAGAATAAGAAAGAAGATAGACTAAGATGGTGTGGAGTGGTGTGGTGGTGATCTTTCTCGCCCGGGAATATGTACGAGTCATGTACCGTACGTGGCACTCGCGCATTGCATAGATCAGCTCTCTTCTGTCGCCTTACACAAATTATAGTGTAACGCGACAATACACAATCACCGTTCATACTCGTAGTCAGCTGTACTCATTTACACAATATTCATATAGCATTAGTTACGTGGTACCTAGTTAAATATATTTAATAAACCATCACCTTTGGCTATCCGTGACTTATCATTCAAGCTAACAACCAAGGTGTGTGCGACCCATTCAGCAGCGCATACATCTTTTATCATCCCAGTCCCGCACTAGTTAACTGCTGAAGTAACAGACAACACAAGCTAATAAAATTGCCAAGAAACCATAAAGAAAATGGCTACTTGGATAGGTACTCATTAGCAGTAAACGAGTAATCTGATCTGATGCGTGTTTTCATGCGGCACTAATGCACGTAACGTATACCGTTAATAATACTACTCCAGAAAAACGCGAGGCGTGAAACGTAGCAAGATGTAATATGTAAATGATCCTACTCGTGAGTCGTGTATCTCCCACGCGAACCGCAATATTTAGTACTCCGGGATTAATGTCTTCTACGTTCGCAATAACTTTAACTTAGCCAGCGGGGTAATTACGTAACACACTAACAGTAGAAATGGGTTTCATTTTGACAGTTCAACAACATTCATTGCGTTATTTACGTTGTTGAGCAGACAAATTTTTCGGACATATGAAGCAATGGATTAGCAATAGGCTTCAAAATGATTCAGATTGCGATAGATAGTGTGTTACGTAATTAGGGTGCTGGTAACTGTACGATTGAGTTTTTTTTACCTGCTTTATTTGGTACCAAAGCAAATAAGGCTTGCTGCTAGATCTCAGTTCGCCATGTATTTGCTTCGGTATTTAGGAGAAAAGTATTTTGTTATTTCGAAGCAGATTTTGATGATCAACGCGTCCTTAACAGATATATAAATCGTCATAATAATCAACTTAATTGACGTGAAAGTGTTTTTGTTTTTCAATTTAGAGTTCCGTTTACCTATGTGTTAAGTAGGGTTTGGGAACTCTCGACAATCTCAAAGTCTCGGGACACGAGACAACCCCGATGCTCCTTTTTTTATTTTTAATGTTTGTTTTTCCTGTGCGTGTCCCAAATAAAAAAGTTCTTTCTTTCTTTCACGACCAAAGTCCCGAGAGTTCGAGACTTTCCAGAATAAAATAAGAATCGAGTTAATTTTGGACCAGATGTAGGTATCAATAAAAATGCCAATGTGATTTTTGTAATAATGCAACCGGATTAGAATCGAGTTAATTTTGGACAAGATGTATCAATAAAAATGCAAATGTGATTTTTGTAATAATGCAACCGGATTAGAATCGAGTTAATTTTGGACATGTATCAATAAAAATGCCAATGTGATTTTTGTAATAATGCAACCGGATAAGGAGAACACTAGTGTCTCGTTTTCAACAGATGTCGGTTGAAAGCTTTGTAAAGTAGTCCCAAACTTCTTCCTGAACGTTTTCCGGTTACTTCAAACAACTGGAGTTGTTTGAAGTAACCAGCCTTACAGGAACTCCTTTTTTAAAGTTGCTCTTGATTTTTTTTTGAAAGACGGGTGTAATGTAGAGCTACGGAGCTAGGTTTGGCGTCCATTATTTCCAAATGTGGCGTATGGATACGAGGGATATTTTCAAAAAGTGTGCAGTATGCAGTTCTTCCGCAAGGCCATAAGTGCAGTTTTACCCAAATTTTAAGTAAAAAAATTCGTATTTTTGGACTGTAGGCTGTGGCGGCCAGCGTCTTGAGTCTCAACCCGAAAGTCTCGGGACCCGAGAAAACTAAATTTACAAAAAGTCCCGGGACTCCGAGACACGCGACGTCCTGGGACCCAAACCCTACTAATAATAACTTAATAATAAGTTCATATAGTTCATCACCCTATATGACGGTTATCATATTCTAGTTACATAATAATGCGGTATTGACGTCCGGAATCAGGTCATCGAATAAATAAGAAACTGAACATATAATAGGTCGTTTACTCGCTGCCCTATGAAGCATGTCACGCTCCTTTCGCGATATATTAATTAAGTTATCGAGCCATATCATGTTCACTGATCCCGTACATGGAGCGCTAATAAAGGATCAATCCTTAGGGGATATCTCAACGTTAGACTTAGAGAATAAAGATTTTATCACACTACCCCAGAAGGAGGTTATGGTAAGTTTTTAAGATGAAGTTGTGTTTCAATGTCACCACATTCAAACATAACTTTAAGTTGTTGCTGTTAAGTGAATCACCATTTACCAGATAATTAAGGATATTTCAAGGGTTCTTATGAGAAATTTTAGGGAAATCAGTGTAGATAGTCAAAAGTGTTACAGAGATTATAGCCCAAGCGGCCAAGCCTCAACAAATATGGCCTGGCGCTGGCTTTGCGCCAGCTAGGCTCAGCTGCTTAAGTTAAGAGTAACACGAGGTACCCAGTATGTTTGTAAAACATTTCTAATAATTACTTAATCTCATTTAAAATCTATTCATAGCTCTGAATTTCATTAAGCAAGTCATATCATTGTCATATCATTTTGCAAGTCTGATTATGACGTGCTTAACAAAATTCTTATATTTTATTCATATTATATTTTGTAGAGAAATGCAAATAGCGGCGACAGTCTTATAAGTGCACGTCTCAACAACGGGATCCCTTCTTTTCGCATAATGTTCTTTGTCCTAATATACTTCGGCATAACGATTTTGGCACAATTTGTTTTGGCATAATAATACTTCGGCATATTTTTTTTAGGCATACATTTTATGTTGGCATAATCATCTTAAAGACTAATTTGTTTTGGCATAAATTTGATTCGCATAACGTTAGTAGGCCTAATGACTATTAGCATAATATTGTTGGTTAAAAATTTAATATGCTGTGCAACAAAAGTTAGTGACAGAACCGAATTGCTGCAAAACCGACTCCACGTAGTCTTGTTTGTCCTACCCCTAGAGTGTAATTTAAAATCGCGTAGGCGCGTAGGGGCGAGGCGGCCCGCGGGCTGAGGAGCAGGCGGCTGCGAGCGAGCCGCCGCGGCTGAGGCTGGCCGGCGAAGCCGGCCAACAAGCCGAAGCTGCGGTGGTGAGCGAAAGCCGTCTGCGACGATTAGCACGCATGGGGCCGCCGGAGGCCCGCAGCGCCGGAGCCGTGACAGAAACCCTGCCTGCTGCATGCTGCATGCTTGCTTGCATGCTGCATGCTTGCTTGTTTGCTGCATGCTTGCTTGCATGCTTGCTTGCATGCTTGCTTGCATGCTGTATGCTTGCTTGCTGCATGCTTCCTACAGCGAAAAAAAAACCCACAAAATTGTTCATAAAAAAGTTATGCTTTAGAACTTTATGCTTAATAAATTTATGCTTTAGAATATTATGCTTAATCATTATTATGGTTAGAGAAATTATGCTTAAAAAAATTATGCGTAAGTTGTTATGCGTAATTATATTATGCGAAAATATAATTATGCCAAACAAAATTATGCTAAGTTATATTAGGTCTTAACATTTTATGCAAATGGATAGGGAACCCTCAACAACACTCTGACCTTTATAGTTTCTCTACAAACAAGATCCTTCTAGTATAAATGTAGATACCTACAATTTTATGTCCAACTAGCTTTTGCCCGCGGTTTCACCCGCGAGGAATTCGGAAATTATCCCACGGGAATGTACTAACGGGACTGTATTGAAATCCAAAGACGGACAATTACTTTCGCATTTATAATATTAGTATGAATATGGCTCGTTCATTCTATGGTCGCTTAACATTCAAGAGGGGTGAAATTTAGAGGGTATAAATGAGTTCTGCGAGCAATAATGACATTCTTAGCACGGCATGCGCCAAGAGCCGGGGCGGAATGCAATCGACGATAGGGATAACGATATGAGTATGTGACCTTGACGGGTTTCGCTCAAGGATCGTTGTTAGAGCAGTTTTAATAAGAAGCAGGGCAGAAAAATATGCGGTGGCTAAAGTAGGTAGGTACTTACCTATATCTAAAATGCAGTGCATGAAAATAACCATCTGGTTTATTCTGTAAAACTCTCATCGTGAAAACTTAGGTGAAGTGAGCTGTCATTCCGCCTGATGCTAGGGATGGACACTTTTGTCGCAACCCAGCGCAGGGCACGCCACAATTGTGGCGTTAAGTCCTCTCTTTGAGGGGTGGCTTGAGAGGCGCCACGGCGTCCTCACCTTCCGTTTGACGCAGGTCCTCACCGGACATGGCTGTTTCGGGAGGTTCCTGTTTAGGATAAGGCGGGAGGAAACGTCCGGGTGTTATCATTGTGTGGATCGACCGAAGGACACGCTGGAGCATACGGTGGAGGTCTGCCTGGCTTGGGTGGTGGACCGCCGTGTCCTCGTGGCGGCGATCTCTCGCGTCCGGCCCTGGTTCAGGCCATGGTACGGAGCGAGAGGGAATGGGAAGCCGTCACCTCCTTCTGCGAAACAGTAATGTTCGCGAAGGAGGAGGCGGAGCGTGTGAGTGAGAGGCAATCGTTGCGTCCTCACGTCCCTAGTCGCCGCAGGAGAAAACACCCTGGGCGACGGGAGGCGATTGCCGACTCCCGGCAGCTCGCCGTCCGGTAAGGACCATGCCCGGGTCGACGGCGCGTCGTGTTCCAAGCGCGCCTCAAAGAGATGTCAGCATAATTGACGGGGTCCGATAGGGCCGATGCCTGCCGGGGTCGCGGATTATTCGTAAGAGTTACCGTGGCCCTGGCGCAAAGGCAACTGAAGGAACAAGGGTGGGTTTTAGTCAGGAAGAGACTAACACGCCCTTCCGCTCCGCCCAGAGTGGGAGAGGTCATTTGATGATTCCCCACCAAAAAAAAAGGTATGGACACTTTGACAGCTCACTTCAAGCTCACTCCACTTAAGTTTTCATGGTGAGATAAATGGCTGGAGTCCAATCCAGCTGTTCAGCCCACTCAGTACTGTCAGCCTCTCTTTGCTGACTGCCAGTTTTTTACAACAGTGGAACTTATTCTTATAATTATACATATAGAGTTGTCGCCGAAACGTAGGTATCTACAGAACTGGGGAAGGATCCAAGCCGATTCTATTTCGAGATATTTCATACCGGCTTCAGAAAAGTAGCTGCTTATTTTTTTTACTGGAAGTATAAATAAAACATCCGAAAAATACAGGCTGGATATCAAAACAAAATGTTATAGCCAACAGGCATCATGTTTACTAACAAAAGAGGCAAGAAATTATCAACGTTTTCCAAATAATGACTCGATGCGATTGTTTGGAAAGTTGGTGGATAATCTTGTACCTACCTAAAGAAAAAAAAAGAAAGAAACAGAAACGCGTTTATTGACATATCAGCAAAAAAAAATACACCTTAAAAATCTAAAAAACAGAAAACAATTATTATAATGCCAAAAGGGCCTCAACTCAGCATAATGTCAGATGACAACACAAGTCCCTGACGCTGATATTTGCCTATTTGAAAATGTAGTATGGTGAACATGGACAAAAAATATTCCCAAAGCAGTATCTTCCAAATATCTTCGCTTTTGCCTTCATGAACGGCGACATCAACAGTGAGGTGCGAGGCGGACAAAATAGCCCCTGAGGCTGTCAGACTTTATCCTATTTTAAATGAATGATACATTTCTAGATCCAGAAGCTAATAAAAAGGATTTAACGGTATTTTAACCAACAGACAAGCAATTGGTATTGACAGAAAGTGGGCGTCCTCGACCCGTCGTCGTCGTCAACCCCCGAGAGCCCTTGCGTGTCATGGATTTATTCAACCACTTCGCTCGACTGAAATGCTATTTATAGATAATTCTGTGTTCTTTTAAATATTTTGGACGTAAATGGAGAGTACCTATCTTTAAACTAATTTCTATCTGTATTAAGATAGCTTTGATATCTAATACCGACTCCATGCCCAAAATGTATCCCAATGGTAGCCCTCTCTTAATTGATTCTATGATTGTATTTCGGGATCACAAGAGGAAATGTCTATAGATTCAGACTTAAAATTCCTAAAAATGAAAGCGGATCACTGTACCTGCCTACCTCCAAAGTCCCTAAAAACTCTAGCCCAAATAACGCCAAAAGAAATAAATAAAGAAAGACTAACATTTATTTAGCAACAGTTCGTGCAACGAAATACAAATAAAAAAATTGAAAATATGTTATAATAAAAGTACCGAATTACTACCTATATCTAAAACTACTTCAACCCACCGACAAGACTTATAGAAGGGGATGAGCGACTACGTGTTAGTTTATTATTGACCATTGAAACGAAAATAGGAGCCCTGAAAAAAGGGGCTCTGTCAAAATTTCCACCGTGCGAAAACAACATGATACCCTCGGAACAGAAAATAACTGTATCAAAACTCGAAGCATTTATTTGAAATAAATGCTTTAAATTTTGATAGAAAATAGCTTTAAACTTTCGTTTTTTTTTTTGTTCTGAGATGCAAGTTGTGTTTTGTATCCAAGGATTTGAGCTAGTAGATAGAGTTTTACGGTATATTGCTCATGATGGGATTTGGAGATTACTTTGGCATAAGCTTGCGTGATTGGGAACGAAGCCATTATAATTTTAAGAATCAATTAACGGGTAGTTAAGTAGGTACCTACTTCCATATATGGAGGAGCGGTGTCTCCTAACACAGGCATTGTTTGCCTAAAAGGAGGCTCCAAACACAAATTATTGTATATGAAGCATTTTGTTTAAATAAAAAATATTTTCATTTTAATTTTTTTTCATTTAACTGGAATACAATGAAGTTTGGAAACAATATAAACAGTAATAATTATAAATGTTTTTTGCATCAGTATTGCTTGTAGATCCGGTAGTTGTGATAAGATTAAACATCAACAGTAGTGTGAAACATTTAGCGTAACGCAACGCAATCTAAGAGCATTATTCAAACAAAAAACCTACATGATGTGGTTAATCGCGAGCCGAGCCGTTACCAAGCATAATCGACTGCGCATAAAATCTACATTACCTTAGGGTAGTAGTGTAGTTACCCACTGCTGTTTTACGATACAAATGTACATACATAAGTGAAACCAAAACTGCATGAAACCGTTTTGGATGTAACAAGCGTCTTACAGGGTGGACAGTATGGACACGGAATGTATCAATATCGCTAAAACCGGCCAATTGTGGGAATTATGATACATTTGTGTCACATGGTTGTGCAAATGTGCGTTTAATCAAATGTTCAGGAGTTTCATCAAAACTTATGGACGAACTAGCTTCTAGTAAACGCTACATGCAACCTTAACCTTATCCCTGACCTTATTAAAACAACAAAAAACCTGCAGTTCTAAGTTCGGTCACCACAAAGAGCATCACCATGTTAGATTAAAAGCTAATGATTGTACTAGTGAGTAACGGGTGGATAGTAAAAATCTCCAACCACCAGACATACAATTTCCAAAAAAAAAACCTAGGTATGACGTCCGCGGGAACAGGTATGCCCAAACAGAGGATTCATAAAGGAATTAATTTTCTGTGCTCGAACAAGTAAACTTACCTCAAACTTAAATAATTAGTTGACTCACCTTCGACATTTCAAAGGAGCTCGTCTTTGCGGCACTGGTGAACTATGAACGCTGTCAGGAAACACCAAATTGTGTTTCAAAGCTAAGAACTCCGGTGTACTCATCCAATTTGGGTTGCCCTCGTCACATGAACTCATTGACAGTGACCTAATAAACCTGTCCCCTGACAGAGAATCAGGGGTCAAATCTACGTTTTCTATTGTTGGATTAGCGATTGTTATGTTAACCGACGTCATTGACTGGGATCTCACGTGTTTGTCGTACACAAACACCTCATCCCTGGACTCGTCCTTCTCAAAACTACTGAAAACATTGTCCTTTACAGAATCAATTGACTTTACTGTAGGCTTAGAACTAGATGACAACTCGTCCTGAGTCGTATCGTTGGGAGTGTATCTTGTATCAGACGATTTTATACTTTGTTTGTCAGAGTTAGAATTTAAACTTGTAGTTTCTGAAGAATCAGAAAATGCATGTTCGTTGTTAGCGTCCACTTTAGCGCTGTTCGTATTACTGCGTGATTTAGGTATTTCCTTTGGATTCGCCGGTTTACCAGTTACTACTACTAACTCATCGCTCGGACTGGTTTCAACGGCCGAAGGACATTTACGCAGCGTTGAATTCGGAATCCAGTTGAGGAAAAGCGTAGGTCGTTTCGCATTATTATGCTGGTCTGTAAAAACTTTAGTAGTGACTGTGAGGTATCCTGGATGGTGTACAATATCTAGTTCATGTCTGGCGACGGTCGGAGGATGCACGCACACATTGTTCTTGCAAAACAATATTTCGTTGTCGACGTAATTGGGGGGTTCCTCGTTGTCGTCGAACTCCAAACCGAGGAAGTAGCTCGAGGCTCGTTTCAAAAGTTCTGGCAGCGGCATGTCGCTGCGAGATATGTTCACATTTCCTTAAATATTAAAGCACGATTTATTTACTGCGGTGCGTTATCACTCGCGACAACCTCATTCAAGCGAGGCTGTGTGGGTACTACGCGCATGTAAACACCTACACAGCTATGTTGATAACGCCGTATTGATCGGCCAGCGAGAATAGAACCGACGGGCGACGGGCATCCGAGCTCGGCCGACGTCACAGCTGTGTCACTCTGCAACTTGAACGGGTAGCACATGTGTCAATGGCTGCTTCACTGAGAATCGATTGAAATTCAAATGCTCATAACATTTAATTACGCAATTTGATAAGTAAAACTGGGCGTATTCCCCTGCTGCTTCGAGCCGTCAGATTCAAGCAAGAGAGAAGCTTTGTTTGTGTCTATACTCTACACTCTATTTGAAAAACATTATTAAGTTGTATATCACAAGCACCAGGTTTTACTGTTCTTAGTACCAGCATACCTAATGCGCCACACAAGCCCTACAGCTATGCTGTATGGGGTTAACTGTACTCACTAAACATTTACTTTTTAACAGACTTCAAAAAAAGGAGGAGGTTCTCAATTCGAGTGTATTTTTTTTTATGTGCTCAGAACTTTTTTCTGGGTGAATCGATTTGGATGATTCCTTTTTTATTTGAAAGCTGGTGCTTCACATGTGGTCCCATTTAAATTTGATCAAGTACCTACTGACCAGTAGTTTTTGAGTTATCCCTAATAATGCGTATTTTTTCCACTTGGTTTATATTGATGATGTTATAATAATTCCCTGTCACGATTATTTACATATCAAGTAGTGGTATACGAATGTATGTGGAGTAGTACCACAACTAAAAAGTGACAAATAACTTTAATTTCGGAAGTCGGTGGCCAAAAACGAAAATACACAACCAAAGACACCGACTTCCGAAATTAAAGTTATTTTTCACATCTTTTAGTGCTTTTTTTGGAAGTCGGTTGTTTTTTTGTAAAAAGGTTTTTTTAGGTACCTACCTACCTGAGAAAAAGTCGGATTTTATAAAGTTAACTTAGATACAAGGTACAATAGTGACCTACTATTTGAACTTAATTAAAAATTATATAATAATATATTATTTTGAATTTTAATCAAAAAGTTTATTATAATATCCTAATGGGTAGGTAAGATACTTTTGCTGTTTGGTGTAGGATATACGCAAGTAGGTATATCTAAATGAAGAATGAAATGAGATGAGATGAATGAAAATAATCTCACTAAGAGTGCGTCAAGAAGGTATCATACCTCAGCACCATGAGTGACCACGAGCAACACTATTCGGTAAGATACATAGGTAGATCTTATTAAGTATATATCTACTGTCTTTAGAAGTAGGGTATATCGATCTTCTATCAATTATCTTTTTATCTGCTACCTATACCTACGTATAGTTACAGTTTGTCTTTGAAATTAAATTCTGATAGCCTCTCGGAATGATTATATTTATCTTTTGTTTATGCTTTAAGTCAATACAATGTTTTTTTCCTTGTTCCACATCCACGCGGACCGTCTGCTGCGGAGGGGACGTGTTGTGGGCACAGCTATAATACATGTTGCGGTTCGGTTTTCTGAATTCCACGCGGATGAAGACGCGAATAAAAGCTAATTAGTAGCAGAATCAAGGTAAATAGGTCTGAGTGATTTCAGGACTTGTGATAGACCAATAACACAATCTTTATCGAAGAATGAGTGGAATACGATAAAATAGGTAGATGGCGTATTAAATTTTCTGGATCTGGATCAGCTGATTATATTTTAAACACATAGGTATGTCACAATCACAAATGTGTTACTTTCTTTACTATCTGCCAAAAGTAATTCTAAACCAGTGGGGTAATTACGTAGCACACTAACAGTAGGAATGGGTTTAATTTTGACTGTTCAACCACATTCATTGCGTTATTTACGTTGTTGAGCAGACAAATTTTTCGAACATATGAAGCAATGGATTAGCAATAGGCTACAAAATGATTCAGATTGTGATAGATAGTGTGTTACGTAATTAGGGTGATGTTCTTTACAGCTGCATTAAGAGTTAAGTCGTTCAAAGGGTAGCCGTTGTTTCGATTACCCAGGTTAATAAATATTCAATCTATGTAAGTATTCAAGGGAAAAGGTTTACTGACCTGCTCATGGTATTTATAGGGGTGTTTGAACCAAACAGTTATTCTGTAAGGGTAACCCTTATCCCATGGACGGGTAAGTATAGCCCGATTCAAACTTTATAGCGGCTCTGAAGTACACTACCCGCTGCGCAGTAGGTACCTCACCCCTCACCCCCGCTGACAGGTGAATTTGTTACTGCGCAGCTACTCGCCTCATGTTCAGAGCCACCATAAAGTTTGAATCAGGCGGAACCGGGCTATACTTACCCGTCTATGGGATAAGGGTTAACCTTACAGAATAACTGTTTGGTTTGAAGGGGTTGCCGGTTCTTATAAGATAAGCCGTTCACGTATATACATATAACCCTATCGAAAACTTTTTATACGGCTAACGACAATGATGCCTAATTCTAATAAATCTACCTTTGCCTCTCAAATCAAACACTCAGTCACAATCACAGAGTTCTATTGAAAGTCTTATGTAGGTACAACTTTATCTACTCAAATCATACAAGCTGTTTGAGGTAGTTGCTGCCTAAATTTAACTACAGTGATAAAAATGGATTGTGGTCTGTAAGGGATTATCGGTGAATTTATTATCTAAAAATGTGAAAAATAAATAAACAATTTCAGATAACGTTTGAAAAACAATAACATGTAAAACGGAACGTAATTTATTTTACTAAAAAACCCGCAAGATGGCGTTTTCCTTGCATAATTTATTGACGCATGCGCCACACATTGCAATCAGCTGTCAGAAAGAACATAATCACGTAAAAAACAAAATTATTTGTGTCTTTAGATAATTCCCGTCAATATGGCGGGGCAAAATCCAGGTTCGCCGACTGACTTTCAATATTTTTACGAGGATGAAGTGTATAAAATCAACAATCGTGGTCAAGTGGTCTTCGGTCTGGTACTCGAGAACTATGAAGCCAACTCCAGCGATCAAGAGAGCGACATTGAAACACCTATACAAAAAGGCGAAATTCGTGTTGTCTGGCATCCTTCCGGCACCGAGCGAGTCATATCCGAGAAGTCGGTAAGCGAGGACAATTAACAAATATCATATTTGATCTCACGCGGGGTTTGGCACTTGCGCACCGTCGTATTTATTGAAAATATATTAAGGCCTTTATTTGCAAGTACAACAACCCCTAAGCCCGGGGCTAGTGTGAATTTCTTGAATAACACATGGTTTGCCCTTGAATATGTTCTAAAAGGGTAAAACAAGTTATGAGCTTCATTGAAATTAAGTCTACCCTCAAGATTTAATGTAATTAGAAACTATTCAAGAATTTCTTGAATGTTCTTTGAATTTATGGGAATTAAAGACATACAAAAGCTTTTAAAATATCTGTTAAAGTTGCAATTAAAAAAACAAATATTAGCTTCAATATTTTGACCCTGAACCAGTCATGATACTCAGGTTTATTAGTATTATATCAATTGGAATGCACATGTAGGTATTCAAAAAAAATATGCTACTTCAAAATTCACAAACCAATGATTCTATGGAATACTAATATTACGTTTGAAAGAAAAATACTTAGAATAGAATAGGATTTTGCATAGAATATGGTACATATAAGGTCTTAAATATAAATAGTTTCACATATTTTGCTTACTTATTTCAGCATGCAAAAAATACTTTAAAATAAACTACAAACAAAAATACTTCAAAATTATTACTACTGAGATCATAATGTGTCCAAAACATACATTAAAATTAAATTATATTACTAGTGGATCATGTTATTAGACTCACATATTTTTAATTTCCCTGCCCTTAATAAATTCTTAAAATAATTTATTATCAGCCTATTACTGATTTTTTAAAGACCAACGAACCATGGAACAACTTCTACAATGACTGAACATACTTATTGTTATTATGAATGAACACAGTGGATTCCTACCAATCAAAAGTCAGTTGATGCTGTCCATGCTTACTCCATTCTTATAATATCCACTCATTATAACCATAAAGTCTTCTTCGATGATATCTTTAAGTCAAGAGGGTGTGGCCAAGACTGGGAGCCATAAGAATCTATCTAACTATATAAATAAAAATCAATTGCCAGAAATGTTTGTCCCCACGGGTGACGACGGGCACGAACAGCTTGTATTAAATAATGATATCTCACAATTTATGCATCAGCATGCATGTATGAATGGATTAATACATTTGTAATACTGTATAAACTCATTGTATATTTTTAAAGCTTCAGACATTGGAACCAGTAACTGTTAAAAGTATGATGTATTATGCCATGTTTTTGTTAATATATAAATATTTTGATATCCTAGGTTGGCTTAGCAGACCGCTCGTTGATGCCAGGCGATGTCGTCCGCCGCCTCATTGCTGGCAAGGATACGCAGAGAGGCTACTGTAGGGACATCATAATGAATGCAGCCCTGCAGATCGTGGGAACGAAGCATGTGATACCAAGTGTTGCTAGCGAAAGGCTCCAGCCTCTGGAGGAGTTTACTCCGGATTTAGCTGTATGCCTTGATTCTTGGGTTGGTACTTCTAAGGTAAGCTAATTATACAAATATTCTCATTGGAATCGGGGGTTGAAGAGCATGTCAAAATGTCCACACTCTCCCCATGTGTAAAAAGTAATATGAGATATCCACTAGAACACCTACTAGTGATTATTGTTGCTGTTACTTTTTTATTTTGTAGTAAATAGTCCTTGACTTTTATCATTGATATCTCAAGAGTCAGCCATGAATAAAAAAGGATTGGCACAGGCTACTCTACAATATTCTTAGGCCCATATTGACAAAATACAAAGTACTCTCATTTATTTTGAATGTCTCATTTTATGTGTCCTATGGTCCTTTAAATTTAATTTTTAATACCTTGTGCACTTGTAGGGTTCATTCAAGTTTTGCAAAGTAAATATCTTTTATATTATTGTAATAATCATAACATCATTTGGTTGACATGCATAAAAATAGACAATTAATCCTTTCTTGTGATTCTTCTCAGACACAATATTAAAATTGTAATATGGGTCACTTTGCACACTAAGTATTTTGAAGTGTAGGACTAGCCATGTATGTATATGATGACCAATGGCCCATACTGGGATGGAAAAAATGCAGTATAATCATCCGTATAAAATGTTTATGTATATTTCTATTGTTAAGACAGTGATAGTGTAGCATGGCAACTACAACTATACAGCATAAATAGTTTGATACACATGAAACATAGTGCGGTATTTAATAAAACATTGCATTGTAACATAAACATAACATCACAGCTGTATTTCCCTGAAAGGTTAAGCAGAGGTGTACCTATAGTACACCCTCATTCCGCTTGTTATGTTTAACATTGCTTTGTGTCGTAGTTAAATATTAACATTTTAGAGACACAGATTACATGCAGTATTGTCTCCCCTTCTCCCTTTAATTAATTTAAAGGTTGTCTTGAATATATCCCTTTTAGCAATAAGACCGCCCATTGTATCACCCTATGTAAAATTTCTATATTTGTTTCTGTAATTCAAGGGTGTAGGTGGTAGGTGTATAGTGGTGTGGTGGTTTATTATGTACATAATAAAGAGTATTCTATTCTATTTAGCAATTCATTTTGAAGGAATTCATTATATTTACTATTTATAAAGCAAATTAATTTGATTTGCGTAGTTATAGCAAGTCAGATAATCTCTGGTGTTAAATGTAAGATAAGCTATACGGGATGAATTGCGCCATCTCTTTTACGCAAAGAAACAATGATGGCTTTGACACTTCGAGACACCAAAATCATTCCACGCTTCAATGTCGTCATAAAAAAAAAACTTTTTGCTACACAGGCGGTCCACAGCAAACTCCGCCTAGCCTCCGCTGAGGGCTCGCGCCTCGAGTACCCCGACCTGGACACTTGTCCTCTGGAGGACTACTCCATGCGACGCCGCCGCTCCACTCCCTACTCCTCGTCTGAATTCTACCCTGGGCAGGTCGTGTACGGCCCGCTGGGCTCGCTCGACAGTGCCAACTGGCTCCACATCACCAAGGAAATGAAGGCCGCCAGGAAACATAAGATGCATGATCATAAGGTAAACTTAAAAGACCTCCCGTTTTTAACAACAATCTATGTCATGTCTGCTCCTTCCTGGATAGAGATGTAGGCCAAAATATCACAGGACTGGTATCTTGAGATAGAGAAAAAGGTAGGAGGAATCTTGACAGATTCCTTAAAACTGGAAGAACGAAATGAGGCGTCGCACGGTGGATCGAAAATCGGCTGTAGAAGACATAGGATCTCGATTTCTTAAATGTTATTTTTTTTTGCTGGAAATGACTTCTGCTGATCATTACTATTCTATAAAATGTCATATGAAGTAATTGTGTGCACAAATGGAAGAGTTATAATTTTTATAAGAAAAAAATGTATGGAGCTGACATGAAAAATGAGGATATCTCTGGAATCGCAAGGTTGGCCGTTATATCCTTGCACACTGTTATAGTACTATTTATTTGTGAATTTTTGACATACTTAATATCGCGGCATCACTTGCGAGGTTTTTTTTTAAATCTTCAAAATTAAAAAAAAAAGTATATGATACATTTTAATGCTTAAATATGGCTATACCAAGTGTAATTTACAATATTTTTTATGCTTAGACCAAAACATTCTAAGAAATCACAAAGTCGTATTACCTACTTTGTGATTTTCATTTGAAATGACATGGTAATTATGAATTACGTAATACGTAATCTTGTCTAATGCCTCAAGTCCACATTTGCTAATGATTAATAAAACTTAATACCTATATACCTAGTTAAAAGGATACGTACCGAAATAATTTGGGGTACTCGCTAATTTAGCAATTAGTGCAGGATTAACTTAATGAAAGTAATTAGATAAATGTGATACCATCATTAGTCAATAACAATAAATAGTCAAACATTGGATTCACAACTTCAGTTCATTTAGAGCATTTCTAATACTAACATCTATCCTACCGTGTCTTTTTACTCAGTGATCGTGAATAATGGAAAGCATTATTACAAATTTGGATTTGTTTGTTATTCTGAGCAATCAGGATGCTTCGTCTTTCGATCATGAACTATTGTTCAACACACTTGTTATTCGACTGGGCTCTAGCCTTTCAGATGAAGACAGTGTTACCGTGAAAGAATTTTGTCGAGGATTTACACGGGCAGTTCAAAAGAGATGGTTACGATCCCACAGGAAAAGTGAAGTTTTTAGACGTGATTACAGTAATTGGCTTGAGGCAAATATTGACTAGCCAAACTGCGTGCAAACCAATTTGCTCATTCAAGAATCAACAAGTGAAAATATTTCTACTGAACCTGTACCATCAACTTCAACAATGAAATCAACTTCAACGATGACAAAAAGATCTCGAAAGCCGTTTGAAGATCTAAGTAACAAGCAGAAGAAGAGACGATCTGATGAACATATAGGCGATGACCCTAATGAAGTAGCTTATTCAGCTGCAGCACTTTTGAAAGGAGATGGTCGTGAGGATATTGCATCTGTTATTGAACATATGCTCCAAAATCCAGAAGCAGCAGAAAAAAATCAAGGAAATGTTGAACAAACCAGCTCCTTCAACAATATTTTCACCAGAAAAAGCACTGGTTTTGCTACTTTCATTAAAACTATCGAAATGGCAATATATCACATTAAGGGAAACGACTATTCGAGAAGGTTCAAAGGAGATATATCCATCTTACTATAAAGTGCAAAAAGCTAAGCTACAGTGCTACCCTCCGAAGACATTTGTGACTGTAACGGATTCATCTGCTAAGATTGCACTACAAGCGTTACTAGATTTAACGGTGAACAGAATTTTTGAAACTATTCGTAGTCCTGATGCGATACAAGATAAACAATTGATATTAATATCAAAGTGGGGATTTGACGGTGCATCTAACCAAAGTAGATATAAGCAAAACATAGAGAGTGGTCAAGATGATTCCAGCATATTTATGACCTCTTTGGTTCCATTAAAGTTGACAGCTGACGGTGATACCGTATGGGTGAATCCAAAACCCTGCTCACCTAGGTATTGCCGTCCAGTCCAGTTTAGTTTTGTGAAAGAAACCAAAGACGTTGTCATAAATGAAAAAACTGCAATGAATAACGAAATTGAAGCTCTCGTTCCCTCAAAATGTCAAGGACATGAAATTAGTCACAAATTAATGATGACGATGATTGACTGCAAAATTTGTACATATCTGTCTGAAGCTAAGTCAAATGCGGCCTGCTACCTGTGTTTGGCTAAGCGTACAGAAATGAATAAGTTAGATGTCATTGCGTCAAAAACCATTTCTTCTGGTGTGTATGAGTTCGGATTATCATCACTTCATGCCCGCATTAATGTGATGGAATGTCTTCTACACATAGCGTATCGTCTCGACTTCAAAAAGTGGTCTGCAAGAGGAGAAGGTCATCAAGAGTTATTGCATTCACGAAAAAAACTCATTCAAGATCGATTCAAAGATGATCTCAACCTTTTGATTGACATCGTTAAGCAAGGATCAGGCACAACTAACGACGGGAACACAGCAAGGCGGTTTTTTGAATTTCCTGATAAAACTGCAGCGATCACTGAATTAGATGAAGACCTAATACGCAGATTTGCTGTGATTCTGCAAGCTATCACATCTGGAGAGATTGTAGACGTGCCGAAATTTAAAGAATACGCTAGAACAACCGCTGAAAAATACGTGGAACTGTACGATTGGTACTACATGTCATCAACCGTCCACAAATTGTTGATTCACGGAGGGGACATAATTGCAGAAAATGCTATTGTACCCATTGGAAGTCTTTCGGAAGAAGCTTCAGAGGCCCGAAACAAAGACTTTAGCGAGGTTCAGAGAACACCATTCTAGGAAAAAGAGTAGACAAGCATCAAACGAGGATATCCTCCATATGCTTATCGTCTCTTCTGATCCTCTAATTTCTTCCACAAGACCAAAATTAAATGCCCACAAGAGGCAGACATACTTTAAGGAAACAGTAGAACTACTGAAACTTCAGGATCAGGAAGCTCCGACAGAGTTCTTAGAAGTTATATCTATTGTAGAGCCTGATTCTGAAGTGGATTCTGATGGTGACGAAGTATAAAATAAGTTAACTTTTATTGTTTATGTTAGGTTAGGTTAAGTTATTTTTTTTTTTTTAATAATTTGCTTTTATTTTTAATCATACAATAGTTTACCATTTATTGTTATTGACTAATGATCACCGTTTATCTAATTACCCTCATTATGGTACATATCCTTTTAACAGGTATATAGGTATTAAGTTTTATTAATCATTAGCTAATGTGGACTTGAGGCGTTAGACAAGATTACATATTATGTAATTCATAATTACCATGTCATTTCAAATAAGTAGGTAATACGACTTTGTGATTTCTTAGAATGTTTTGGTCTAAGCATAAAAAATATTGTAAGTTACACTTGGTATAGCCATATTTAAGCATTAAAATGTACATATCATAAACATTTTTTATTATTTAATTTTGACGATTTAAAAAAAAAAAATCGCAAGAGATGCCGCAACATTAAGTATGTCAAAAATTCACAAATAAATAGTACTATAACAGTGTGCAAGGATATAACGGCCATCCTAGCGATTCCAGAGATATCCTCATTTTTCATGTCAGCTCCATACATTTTTTCCTATAAAAATTATAACTCTTCCATTTGTGCACACAATTACTTCATATGACATTTTATAGAACAGTAATGAGCGGCAGAAGTAATTTCCAGCAAAAAAAATAACATTTAAGACATCGAGATCCTATGTCTTCTACAGCCGATTTTCGATCCACCGTGCGTCGCCAAGTAGAGATAAACCCTTGCCATAATAAAATTGGCCAAAGAATTCGGTTTATAGTGACCGGAACTTCCTCATCCGTCAACCGAAATACGGATTTGCTAAATATCGCTAACTTCCTCAAAAAAGAAGGAAAAATGTAATTTAAAAAATATCGGGAGGATCAAGGTCAACAACGAAGCAAATATTACTTTTCGTTGTCAAGAAACCTCATAATTTATGCCATCGTTCGTGGTAAAAACGTGGAGCGTGATGACACCAGTCTAAGGCCCGTATTACAGAACTTCACTCAAAACTCAAGCATTACTTAAAACTCGCTTAAAGCCATTTGTTTAGTTGAAACTAGTTTTAAGTAATGCTTGAGTTTTGAGTCAGGTTCTGTAATACGGGGCTTATTCTTATAATAAATTTCATAGTCCTACTCGCACCTTTTATGACTGCGACTACCACTCGTCTAGGCGTTTAATATAGTATCCTATATGATTATTTTTCTCTTTAGTTCACTGTGGAGGCGGTGATGACTGAGAGCGTTAGCGTTCACTGGCAATGTCGCGCGCTGTGCACACACCCGTCCGACCCCGCAACACCGCAGCAGCCCAAGTTCCTAGTCGAAGGTAACAGAGTAACCAACACACATAGCGAATAGACCTCACAGACTGAAGCGGTAGTGAGAGCGTGACTGTTCAGTGGCAACGCCGAGCGCTGTAAAATAATACAGCAGTATTATTTTACACTTACCGACACTGAGCCCGCTTGGTGCGTTACGGCCCACTCCTCGCAGAGAGGAGGCCTGTGTCCCAGCAGAAGGAATGTTATGGGATGATTATGCTCTGCCTGTATCTTCAGGGAATACAGCCCTAAAATGTGGACTGCAACCAAGTTTATGATGCAAGCACCCTAAAGAAAGCTCCGGGCAAGACTGGATACCTACACTTTTCACTTCCTCTGACAAAGCTTAGGGTTTGGTTATTATTTCGCATGTAAATCAGGTGGAATGAGGAAATTAAAGTTACTATAGTAACTTAATAGTGATACTTTCGTCTTACTGCAGAATCACAATAAAATTGCGTACTTTTGCAACATTTAAATAAAATATTTTCCTGTGATACAGTTTTTTTTTTAATTAGTACAGGGTACGGGTAATCTTTTCCACTAAAGTGAAGTACTGTATTGTATAGATTTTGCTTATCAATAACTGGTGACAAAATAATCTCTAACACTGTTTTTAGAACAATAAAATTATTATTAAATATTCAAGGCTCATGCAAATGTAAATACATTTTGAAATATTATGCAACCTATTATTGTTACCATTTGTGCTGTGGCCCATTACAAATATCTTAACTTAGTTTATACTGCTTTCTCCATAAACAGGTGAAGATCTAAAGAATTTGAAGTTGCTGAATGTATTCGAGCCGTGCACACTGCAAGTCGGTGACAGGAACTTCCTCACTATTGCCCCCGAAGACAGCTTTGTAAGCAAGAAACAATGGAGAAAACAACAGAGTAAGTATCGCTTATATTTCACATATCAAGAGAAGAATTGAATTGAAAAAGCTTTCTGATCATTTTAATTTGACAATATAATGCCAAGGCGGTGGCGCCTTGTTTTCGTCTTTTTTCTTTTGACTGACACCCAAGCTTGTTAAGCCGTGCATAAACCCGTGGCTGATGCAGTGGCGTGATTCACAAATGGGGCTCACTACAAAACTGAAAACTTGGTGCTTTCTAGAAATCTAGCATTAGGATGTCAAACTAATTCATTATATATTAGACTAGCTGCGCCCCGCGGTTTCACCCGCATAAGTCGCGATCCCGTGGGAATATTGGGATCAAAAGTATCCTATGGCCTAATCCAGGTCATGGTCTACCCATGTGCCAAATTTCATCCATATCCGTTCGGCCGTTTTAGCGTGAAAGCGTAACAAGCAAACAAACATATAGTATATATCTTTTCTCTTTATAATATTAATTTTGACAAACAATAAAACTTAGATTGACTTACCAATGGTATCAAACTTTTTGAATGGGGCGTTTTTAATGTCTTAGTGCTTAAGTCAACCATTTTATTTAATCGAAAAGGAGTCAAATCTGAGAATGCTGGTTAATCTGTTAAACACAGCCCCCCTGTGTAAATCCGTGGCTATTGTTACCTTACCTTTAGTACTTAAGATATATAACAGAAACTGTTGGTGTACCTTTATAAATAAATCAGGTACACTTTTCGGTATAGGTAAATGCTACAGGAGTCTCCGCAAGCAGGCTAAGCCGATAAAGAAGCCATCGAAGACCGATACCAACTCCACTGACCACGTGCCTTCGAGACCTAAGAAGCGCGCCTCGGGACACCGCAAACTTAAGTCTAACGAGGTACTTAACTTGGTTGTTTATGATGTTTTACTTGGTTTAATTTTGCATAATATAAAAATAAAAAATATATTTTCAGACAAAACATTATTTATTCATAATTATAACTGATCCCTTTCACAACATAATGGGGTTTCCTATGGTTAGACATTTAGATAATACATCTGAAAAATTGTGTGTTAACAACTCTTTACTATCATTATTGATACTATGGAAGATGAAGGGTATAACCTAAAAACGTAAGGTTTTTCTTTAGACAACATGGTTCAAACCATTGTGCCAGTTTTTGTAATAAGAACCTTACTGTAATCGAAATACAGTTCTTAATACAAAACTTACAACTTTGTCCGGTACTAAGGTGTCAGTTTTGTATTAAGAATGTAGATAAAGTATTGTATTGATTAGCTGCCAGTGTATACCTTTGTGATAGAGATAGTCTTTGACTGTCACTTGTAAACTGGTACTACATAATGCAGTCAGATAATACTTTCCAAAGAAATCATAGAGTTTTGTGGGGCCCCAGTTGTTGGCAAACAACTGGGTCCAGACAAAAAGTTTGCATATGTGGAGGAGATACGAGAAAATATGTTTCTATCTCATTCACTCTTACTAATGGATTTAATAAAAAATGTGTCCTTGTCTCATTATAATTATTATTCAACTAATCGTCTATTGCTATACTCTGTCTGCTATTAAGAACTTTACCCTAGTTTGCATATAGTTCGAAATAAGACGGTTTATATTTTCTAGAACGACATGGAAGTCGACCACACCGCGGACCAGCTGGAGTCCTTAGACGATGCTCTGAAGATGGACGCGAACTGTCCCAGCATTAAGATTGAGAACATTGGGGACGTCTGCCTACCCATGGCCAGCAGTCAGGAAGATACCGCTACTGAGGAGAAGAATGATTCGGGAATCAGGTAGGTATGGGGTGGGGTATGAAGCTTTTGCTGCTTAGGGGGATGACTTTTATAAAATAACTAGCTTTTTGCCCGCAGCTTTGCCCGCGTGGATGTCGGGAAATATTCCAAGGGAACGTACTACCGGGATTAAAAGAAACCTATGTTTAAAATCAGGTTATAAACTATCTGTATGCCAAATTTCATCCAAATCCGTTCGGTCGGTTTTGAGCCAATCCGGAACATACATTTAGACAAACTGACAAAAATTCTTCGTTACTATTTTATTCTATGTATATACGTATAGATAATGTGGAATAATTTTCGACTGTTTTCGTAATATGAGATATTTGTTGGCTAGTTTTTGGAGCTTAACATTTGATGTGCTTATAACTTTGTTATACTAATAAGGACTCGACTCAATTGTGTCTCATTGAGACTGACGGGTTAATCAAAGAAGGGAAATTGTATTTTTCTGTATTTTCATTCTTTATTTCAAGACCTACATCCAACTAATTATAACTTTATCATCCTCATCATCAAATAACTCTTATTGAATACAGGAAAAAAGTTGCCAGTGTGCAAATTAACCATGAATTCTAGACCCCTAGCGTAGAAATTTTTCGTCGGGTATCAAAAAAATAATCTGCTGTTTCATAGAAAAGTGCAATAATAATACGTTTGTTGTCAGGCGACTGTGGCCCATAGCTAAAATACACAAATTACAAAATAACAAATTAATACATAATAAAAGCTACCTACGCAGTCAAAATGTATGGAACAACAATTTTTTTTTTATGGCCTACGTTAGAGTTCTACGCTAGGGGTCTAGAATTGGGCACGCTACAATTGCGGTGGTAAGTCCCCTCTTTGAGGAGTGGATTAAGAGCCGGATATGGTTGTTTCTGGAGGATCCTGTTCCGGATAAGGCGGGAGGAAACGCCCGTGTGTTACCATTGTGTGGATCGCCAGGTGGACACGGTGGAGCATACGGTGGAGGTCTGCCCGGCTTGGGCGGAGCTCCGCTGTGTCCTCGCGCAGCCGATCGGCGGCGGCGATCTTTCGCGTACGACCCTGGTCCAGACCATGGTACGGAGCGAGAGGGCATGGGAAGCCGTCACCTCCTTCTGCGAATTAGTAATGAATGCTCGCGAAGGAGGAGGCGGAGCGCGTGAGGGAGATGCAATCGTTGCGCCCTCACACCCCTAGTCGCTGTAGGAAACGCCCAGGGCGTCGGGAGTCAATAGCCGATTCCCGGTCACCGTAGGCGCGGGCTTGCGAACGGCGAGCAATGGGTAGCTCACCGTCCGGTAAGGACCCGGCCCGGGTCGACAGCGCGTTGTGTTCCACACGCGCCTTAAAGAGATGTCAGCACTAATTGACAGGGTCCGCTAGGGCCGATGCCTGCCAGGATCGCGAATTGTTCGAAAGAGATACCGTGGCCCTGGCACAGGTAACTGAAGGAACCCGGGTAGGTCTTAGTCAGTAAAAAAGTCTGACACGCTCCCGCTCCGCCCAGTGCGGGAGGAGTTACTTGATGATTCCCCATCCAAAAAAAAGTGGGTCTAGAATCATATACTGAATTCACACTTACAGTTTGCGCACTGGTTAAAAAAAAACCCGTATAATCTAAACAAAACAAACTCAAATTCAGATCACCCTACATTTCTACATCCAATACACTTTCGGACACCAGAATAACACAACCACAATAATACTTTACCCTTACACCAAAATCCGCTGTCGCTTATCGCTACATTCCAACACCATAACATAACCGAGCCCTCTCATCAAGCACACTGTAACGCTAACTAGATGGCACATCCGCAGTCCTGAGCCGACCCGGGAGGACACGCTGCTCAACGGAGACAACAAGTCTGATGCGGCGCTCAATGACGATGATTCCGATAACTGGGAGAATACTAGCAGCGATGGCAGTGATACTGACAGGTAAATATAGCAAATGACCTAAGATTTTATGCAAAAAATAATCTCTTTTGCAAAAAAAACTGCCGCTTACGGAAATAACGTATTTCATCCATTGGTATCTCCAGTTAATTGGATTAATTTAAGTAGCCTGAATCCTCAGAATCTTGTTAATGTCTAACCAGAGAGTTGTTTCTGTCAATTTAGTCCTAAAGTTTCGATGAAATCGTTGAAAACTGATGACGAAGTCCAAACAGTCGGCGTACCTCATCGTTATGTAAAATCCAGTACATTTTTTAACGAGCTTTTAATAACGTAAAATAAAAGAAGTAAAAGTTTAAGAACGAGTGTGGACTCCTCTTGCTAAAATAACAGCATTCGTCTGGGCATGGTATCAAGGATATGATTTCTTATGGAATACGTCTAGAGTAGAGACGTATTCCATTATTTAGCTCCCTAATGTTTTGCGGAGCGGGCAGCACTGATCGTAATCGTTGCTTCAGAACATCCCAGATGTGCTCTATTGGATTGAAGTTCCCGACTTCGAGCTGGCCAATCCAAACGACGAATTCTGACCTCTTGCATATACGCTTTCACTTCGCCAGAAAGGAGGCGCGAGCGTTATAAACGCTCGCGCTCCCCATAAAAATCGAATTGTCTCCAAAGGAAGTTAATGCGGGTTGTACGTGAGGAATAAATAAGGACCTTCGTCGTGTACCGGTGTGCATTCAATATACCTTCCATTTTCTATGAAGGCTGTCTTTGTACGGTCCAAAAAATTTGTTGTTGCCCAAAACATAATGGAGCCTCCACTATAAGGAGTCACTTCATCAAAACACACCTCTGCAAAGCGTTCTCCTGGTCTTCGTAGTACTCGCCGACGTCGATCCTCACCTCATAGTTATATCCTGGCTTCATTCCCAGTCCTCTAGAGTCCACGTCGCACAATTTCGAGCGATACTAAGTCTAGCAACTTTGTACTCACGGAGTAATTTAGTGCTACGGGCTGTGCGATGACTGCAACGACAAATATTGGCAGCGAGAAGCCTCCTTCGGACCGTCCACAGGCTAATTTGCACACCACTCACTTCCTCTAGGTTCTTCTTGAGTTCGACACATGAAGATTTGCGATTTCTCAAAGCCTAACATATGTGGAAATGGTCATCCCTTGATTGGGTGCATGGTTCACTTCCAGAACCAGGCCTTCTACTGACGGAACCGGTCTCTTGATATCGCTGCCAAGTTCTTTAGACTGTCGAACGACTGACATTTAGCCTCTGGGACACATGACATTATCTAGAACCATCCTCAAACAGAGCTATAATTTTGCTGGCTTTAATAACGGTATCAAGACTTGAAAACGTCAAGAAAATGAGAATTCAGCAGACTTAACAAGAACTTCCATCAATCCACGCCACAATATGCAGTTTTAATAGAAATTTTCTTTCACCCTTCTAAAATAATAATAAAGCGTTCCGAGTGTTGATGGGGCTGTTCCGCTTCTGTAGCGCATAAGGGATGTTTGTTGAAGCGCGTGTCGATTGCTTCTACGCTACGATGCAAAAAATGCGCCTATCTGGTGTGCCGGGTGCAGGCCAGCCCCAACAGTATACTGCGGTGTATCGCGAGCAGATGGTCTGCTTGTGTGTGAATAGCTGCTGCAAGCTTTCTACATCGGCGTTGAGCTTGTAGCAGGGATTCTCATTACCTACAAAGCAGTGTTAGGTTAAGTTTACTAAAATAGTTGTTCCTCATATATTTGAGTCCATTGTTACTTGCCGCCCGCCGAAGTCTAAAATTTGAATTTGGAGCGAACTCGTTTTTTTTTTGCTACGTCAGTACAAGTACATATACCAGTAACATATTCAAATGAAGATAATGGTAGGGGAGCCTAGTGGGTTTTTGAGCAAGCATTTAGTTGATAGTTGAGTAGGTGCGGTATGATGAGACAACACCGAAAATATATTTGAAAAGTTTCAAATAGAAGCCCCACGGTCAGGGATCCACTTTCAGATTTCCAAAATGAACAAAAATAAAGTGATCTCCAGAGCCTTTGATTTTCTTATGATCGTGTGCGGCCTGACGCATAATGACTTAAATAGTCAAATCTGATAAAGAATTTGTGGCCTTTCCCCGGCAATAGAAATGTGGGTGTACTACAGGTACAACCCTGCCTAACCCTTCGGGGGATGTTATTTTATATAATAAAAAAAATGTGTTTCATGGTTCATGTCTAGATCTAGGGATTTTAAATTTGCGATTGAATAACTTGTTGTAATTTGTGGTTCTATCCTGTTAGCGGTGCAACATGGTCGTCCCGCTGTTCATCAGCGGCTTCAGCGCGAGGCAAACGTTCGCCTCAGCTAGCAGTTCGCTTGCTGCGCGGCAAGCGCCTCAAGCGCACGGTGCGGCGCGCGCCGCCCGCGCCGCCGCCGCGCCTGGGCGAGCGCGTCGTGGTGGAGACGCTGCACACCACCAGCCGCGCTAACGTCGTGTGGCAGGTATGTAACGTACACGCTTGCTGCGCGGCAAGCGCCTCAAGCGCACGGTGCGGCGCGCGCCGCCCGCGCCGCCGCCGCGCCTGGGCGAGCGCGTCGTGGTGGAGACGCTGCACACCACCAGCCGCGCTAACGTCGTGTGGCAGGTATGTAACGTACACGCTTGCTGCGCGGCAAGCGCCTCAAGCGCACGGTGCGGCGCGCGCCGCCCGCGCCGCCGCCGCGCCTGGGCGAGCGCGTCGTGGTGGAGACGCTGCACACCACCAGCCGCGCTAACGTCGTGTGGCAGGTATGTAACGTACACGCTTGCTGCGCGGCAAGCGCCTCAAGCGCACGGTGCGGCGCGCGCCGCCCGCGCCGCCGCCGCGCCTGGGCGAGCGCGTCGTGGTGGAGACGCTGCACACCACCAGCCGCGCTAACGTCGTGTGGCAGGTATGTAACGTACACGCTTGCTGCGCGGCAAGCGCCTCAAGCGCACGGTGCGGCGCGCGCCGCCCGCGCCGCCGCCGCGCCTGGGCGAGCGCGTCGTGGTGGAGACGCTGCACACCACCAGCCGCGCTAACGTCGTGTGGCAGGTATGTAACGTACACGCTTGCTGCGCGGCAAGCGCCTCAAGCGCACGGTGCGGCGCGCGCCGCCCGCGCCGCCGCCGCGCCTGGGCGAGCGCGTCGTGGTGGAGACGCTGCACACCACCAGCCGCGCTAACGTCGTGTGGCAGGTATGTAACGTACACGCTTGCTGCGCGGCAAGCGCCTCAAGCGCACGGTGCGGCGCGCGCCGCCCGCGCCGCCGCCGCGCCTGGGCGAGCGCGTCGTGGTGGAGACGCTGCACACCACCAGCCGCGCTAACGTCGTGTGGCAGGTATGTAACGTACACGCTTGCTGCGCGGCAAGCGCCTCAAGCGCACGGTGCGGCGCTCGCCGCCCGCGCCGCCGCCGCGCCTGGGCGAGCGCGTCGTGGTGGAGACGCTGCACACCACCAGCCGCGCTAACGTCGTGTGGCAGGTATGTAACGTACACGCTTGCTGCGCGGCAAGCGCCTCAAGCGCACGGTGCGGCGCGCGCCGCCCGCGCCGCCGCCGCGCCTGGGCGAGCGCGTCGTGGTGGAGACGCTGCACACCACCAGCCGCGCTAACGTCGTGTGGCAGGTATGTAACGTACACGCTTGCTGCGCGGCAAGCGCCTCAAGCGCACGGTGCGGCGCGCGCCGCCCGCGCCGCCGCCGCGCCTGGGCGAGCGCGTCGTGGTGGAGACGCTGCACACCACCAGCCGCGCTAACGTCGTGTGGCAGGTATGTAACGTACACGCTTGCTGCGCGGCAAGCGCCTCAAGCGCACGGTGCGGCGCGCGCCGCCCGCGCCGCCGCCGCGCCTGGGCGAGCGCGTCGTGGTGGAGACGCTGCACACCACCAGCCGCGCTAACGTCGTGTGGCAGGTATGTAACGTACACGCTTGCTGCGCGGCAAGCGCCTCAAGCGCACGGTGCGGCGCGCGCCGCCCGCGCCGCCGCCGCGCCTGGGCGAGCGCGTCGTGGTGGAGACGCTGCACACCACCAGCCGCGCTAACGTCGTGTGGCAGGTATGTAACGTACACGCTTGCTGCGCGGCAAGCGCCTCAAGCGCACGGTGCGGCGCGCGCCGCCCGCGCCGCCGCCGCGCCTGGGCGAGCGCGTCGTGGTGGAGACGCTGCACACCACCAGCCGCGCTAACGTCGTGTGGCAGGTATGTAACGTACACGCTTGCTGCGCGGCAAGCGCCTCAAGCGCACGGTGCGGCGCGCGCCGCCCGCGCCGCCGCCGCGCCTGGGCGAGCGCGTCGTGGTGGAGACGCTGCACACCACCAGCCGCGCTAACGTCGTGTGGCAGGTATGTAACGTACACGCTTGCTGCGCGGCAAGCGCCTCAAGCGCACGGTGCGGCGCGCGCCGCCCGCGCCGCCGCCGCGCCTGGGCGAGCGCGTCGTGGTGGAGACGCTGCACACCACCAGCCGCGCTAACGTCGTGTGGCAGGTATGTAACGTACACGCTTGCTGCGCGGCAAGCGCCTCAAGCGCACGGTGCGGCGCGCGCCGCCCGCGCCGCCGCCGCGCCTGGGCGAGCGCGTCGTGGTGGAGACGCTGCACACCACCAGCCGCGCTAACGTCGTGTGGCAGGTATGTAACGTACACGCTTGCTGCGCGGCAAGCGCCTCAAGCGCACGGTGCGGCGCGCGCCGCCCGCGCCGCCGCCGCGCCTGGGCGAGCGCGTCGTGGTGGAGACGCTGCACACCACCAGCCGCGCTAACGTCGTGTGGCAGGTATGTAACGTACACGCTTGCTGCGCGGCAAGCGCCTCAAGCGCACGGTGCGGCGCGCGCCGCCCGCGCCGCCGCCGCGCCTGGGCGAGCGCGTCGTGGTGGAGACGCTGCACACCACCAGCCGCGCTAACGTCGTGTGGCAGGTATGTAACGTACACGCTTGCTGCGCGGCAAGCGCCTCAAGCGCACGGTGCGGCGCGCGCCGCCCGCGCCGCCGCCGCGCCTGGGCGAGCGCGTCGTGGTGGAGACGCTGCACACCACCAGCCGCGCTAACGTCGTGTGGCAGGTATGTAACGTACACGCTTGCTGCGCGGCAAGCGCCTCAAGCGCACGGTGCGGCGCTCGCCGCCCGCGCCGCCGCCGCGCCTGGGCGAGCGCGTCGTGGTGGAGACGCTGCACACCACCAGCCGCGCTAACGTCGTGTGGCAGGTATGTAACGTACACGCTTGCTGCGCGGCAAGCGCCTCAAGCGCACGGTGCGGCGCGCGCCGCCCGCGCCGCCGCCGCGCCTGGGCGAGCGCGTCGTGGTGGAGACGCTGCACACCACCAGCCGCGCTAACGTCGTGTGGCAGGTATGTAACGTACACGCTTGCTGCGCGGCAAGCGCCTCAAGCGCACGGTGCGGCGCGCGCCGCCCGCGCCGCCGCCGCGCCTGGGCGAGCGCGTCGTGGTGGAGACGCTGCACACCACCAGCCGCGCTAACGTCGTGTGGCAGGTATGTAACGTACACGCTTGCTGCGCGGCAAGCGCCTCAAGCGCACGGTGCGGCGCGCGCCGCCCGCGCCGCCGCCGCGCCTGGGCGAGCGCGTCGTGGTGGAGACGCTGCACACCACCAGCCGCGCTAACGTCGTGTGGCAGGTATGTAACGTACACGCTTGCTGCGCGGCAAGCGCCTCAAGCGCACGGTGCGGCGCGCGCCGCCCGCGCCGCCGCCGCGCCTGGGCGAGCGCGTCGTGGTGGAGACGCTGCACACCACCAGCCGCGCTAACGTCGTGTGGCAGGTATGTAACGTACACGCTTGCTGCGCGGCAAGCGCCTCAAGCGCACGGTGCGGCGCGCGCCGCCCGCGCCGCCGCCGCGCCTGGGCGAGCGCGTCGTGGTGGAGACGCTGCACACCACCAGCCGCGCTAACGTCGTGTGGCAGGTATGTAACGTACACGCTTGCTGCGCGGCAAGCGCCTCAAGCGCACGGTGCGGCGCGCGCCGCCCGCGCCGCCGCCGCGCCTGGGCGAGCGCGTCGTGGTGGAGACGCTGCACACCACCAGCCGCGCTAACGTCGTGTGGCAGGTATGTAACGTACACGCTTGCTGCGCGGCAAGCGCCTCAAGCGCACGGTGCGGCGCGCGCCGCCCGCGCCGCCGCCGCGCCTGGGCGAGCGCGTCGTGGTGGAGACGCTGCACACCACCAGCCGCGCTAACGTCGTGTGGCAGGTATGTAACGTACACGCTTGCTGCGCGGCAAGCGCCTCAAGCGCACGGTGCGGCGCGCGCCGCCCGCGCCGCCGCCGCGCCTGGGCGAGCGCGTCGTGGTGGAGACGCTGCACACCACCAGCCGCGCTAACGTCGTGTGGCAGGTATGTAACGTACACGCTTGCTGCGCGGCAAGCGCCTCAAGCGCACGGTGCGGCGCGCGCCGCCCGCGCCGCCGCCGCGCCTGGGCGAGCGCGTCGTGGTGGAGACGCTGCACACCACCAGCCGCGCTAACGTCGTGTGGCAGGTATGTAACGTACACGCTTGCTGCGCGGCAAGCGCCTCAAGCGCACGGTGCGGCGCGCGCCGCCCGCGCCGCCGCCGCGCCTGGGCGAGCGCGTCGTGGTGGAGACGCTGCACACCACCAGCCGCGCTAACGTCGTGTGGCAGGTATGTAACGTACACGCTTGATGCGCGGCAAGCACCTCAACAGCGCATACAACATTTATCTTATCTTCCACAAAGATGACTTGGAATAATAATTATGAAAATTACAACATCTGATAAATCATTTATGGGAGACTGGTATAGTACGAATCAAACTTAATGGCGGCTCGGAACATGAGACGAGTCCTTTTGGTAAGTGTGGGGAATAACAACATTTGCAATAGGTTTTATCGTGATTGTTACAATATTAACCTTCGTTTTGTCAACTTCTGATCGTCGGCTCATTTATCATTTGTGGTGATTATCTACTAAGTATATTATGTGCCACTAATCTTTATTTCCGTCATCTTCTATTTTAATTTCGACATGTCAAAGAAAAACATTTAATTTTAATTAAAAAATCGAATGAATGAAACGGAACCTCAAGCCGATGTTGCTATGATAAAAATGATCCATTTTAATAATTTGCTACATCGGTCTCTCGTCAAAGTGCCTTTTTCGAGTTTACTTGAGCTTGAGGGGGATGCGCTAAGACAGCCCGCGAAATCCAAATTTTCTTACGTTTTTTGCAATTTGCAGGTCAGTGTTAGGTTGTATATTGATTAAAATTTGATTCCCGACCGTAACAAATATGGCTTTACAGAATTATAATAATTAGAATCAGCAATACGGGCTACCCTGACGCTTTCGCCTCAACGGTCATCTTAGGTATTAATATAACGTCAGAATCGTAGACAAATTTCGACAAATCGAGAAAGAGAGCGATCTTGCTTTTGTCATGTCAGCCCTGCTGGCCCATGGATATGTATCATGTACACTCGCGGCACGAAATAGTTATATTTCCACTTATGCCACTTATTCGAAATGTCATTATCATTAATTTTGTTAGCAGAACGCAATCGATGAATTTACGGCCTAAAAGTATGCTTAACCTTTTCCCGACTGCACAAGCGAATCGAGCAAACCGTGCAGCGATCCACTTAAGTCACTTTTCGCAACTTGTCGCAACGGATTTTGATGCAGAGTTTTCACCCTAATTTAGAATTTATTCTGGAAGGTTTATGTGTATAATACATTAATATTAGGTCTTTACCTATGAAATTGCCGTTCTGCAGTACTGGCCATTTCAAATCAAAATAATTTTTGTTTGGCTATGAATTCTAATTTCAAATTAATTTTATTTTAAAAACATGGATTTTTTTTTCTAAAAGTAGTCATTTCTTTATTGATTAGTGTTACATTTTCATCGCATTTCAATCTTTTTCGTCATCATGGATACGTTAAAAATTCGAGTAATTATGGAATATGAGTACCGTCGTGGCAGCAACGCGGCACAAGCGGCACGCAACATCAACGACGTTTACGGAGCTAACTCTACAAACCAACGCACCACCTGTTATTGGTTTGCTCGCTTCCGTTCTGGAAATTTCGACCTGAAAAATGAACCTCGCGGTCGTCCGAAGACTTTGGTCGACAATGACGAATTAAAGGCGATTGTGGAAGCTGATGATACACAATCTACGGCTGAATTAGCAGCAGCTTTCGACGTTAGCGTCAAAACAATATTGGTCCATTTGCGTCAAATTGGCAAGGTAAAAAAGCTTGACAAATGGGTGCCCCACGAACTCAATGATCGCCAGCGCGAAGTACGCGTCGAGACGTGCCTTGCACTGCTCAACAGACACACAAATGAAGGAATTTTGAACCGCATTGTTACCTGCGATGAAAAATGGATTCTGTTTGATAACCGTAAGCGCTCAGCAAGTTGGTTGGATCCTGGTTCAGCACCTAAACAATGCCCTAAACGAAAACTTACCCCTAGAAAAGTGATGGTCACTGTTTGGTGGTCTAGCGCCGGTGTGATTCATCACAGCTTCTTACCAAACGGGGTGAGCATTACTGCAGATGTGTACTGTGAAGAACTGAACACAATGATGGAGAAGCTGGCGCATCTCCAACCAGCATTGGTCAATCGCTCGTCTCCGCTACTCCTGCACGACAACGCGCGACCTCATACTGCACAGCAGACGGTCTCCAAGTTGCAAGAACTGGGGTTGGAAGCTCTCCGTCATCCGCCCTACTCACCAGACCTTGCGCCTACAGACTACTACTTTTTCCAGAATTTGGATAACTTCTTGGCGGGAAAAAAATTTAATACCCGAGAGGCAGTACAAAATGCCTTTGAAGAATTTGTTGCCTCCCGTCCAGCTGATTTCTTTAAGAAGGGCATCAATAAACTGCCACTGCGATGGCAAAGATGCATTGATTGCATGGGTGATTACTTCGATTAATACAAATAAAAAATTCATGAAAAAAATTCGTTTAAATTTTTTCATACAAAACGGCAATTTCATAGGTAAAGACCTATTATTAAACTTACATTTAATAAAGAAATCTCGATGTTTTGTCAAGTCGTAAAAACCTTGCGAAGCAGGGGTGCTAGTAAAGGTATAAATCTGAAAGAATCTTGGAAGAATTATCATGTACTATTTATCCACAGGACGGTACAATAGAAATGGGCATTCCATCCACACAACTGTATCCGATCCATCACTTAGATGGGCAGGAGTGTTTCCCAGGCGACTTCGTAGTCAGCGGGGCTGCTAACATCGAGGAAAATCAACAGGTACTGACCTTCATATTTTTGTGTGACTTCAAAACTTGTCAGTAACACTATCATTGTTATTTTTTCTTTTTTTAATTTCTGATTATTTTGGATTTCAATTCGATGCTTCTCAAAAATCTTAATTTGTGGTTATTATGTAATTTGAAACCAAGCTCATGGCTTAGACCGCTTTCCTCTATTTCTTATAGTTTATGCAACTTGACTCTTCGGTAATCGCAGTCACAAAACCTGCGAGTAGGGCAGTGAATATTCAGAATGCGGTTTCTAAAAAATATACAGAGCTTCGTGTCGTCTCGCTCTCACGTTTTATGGTCTGTCTTAAAGTCCTACGGCAAACCCAAAGGAGATGATTTTAACAGGCCATTAATGATGTATGTTCATCTATTCCCTCATCACTCCAAAACGAATTATCATATTTTGATGAGGTAACGTAGAAAACGGCAGGTGTTTATTGGCTACATGACGTCACATAAAATTCAACATGGCGGCTTATAGGGGAGGGAAAGTGTAACCGAAAAAAAAGATTTATATATCGTGTTTGGTATCTAATGAAAAGTCTTAAGAACTACTGTATAAAATACATTGGTTATCTATAATTTATACATACATAAACCCCAAATATGAATCAAACAATTATGTTTCACTGCAACTGTTTTCAATAACACTAAAAACCGTTTTAAAATGTAATGTAGGCTGCTTAACAAATCATGGTATCATATTCAATTTGCATGATCACTAACCCCAAAATAAAAAAGGAAAGTTACAAACTAAACTCAACTACGAAAAAACGCCGACTAAAAACGTATAAATAAGACCGGAGTCACTCGAAATCTGTACGATTTCATAATCATCATTCACCTGCCTTTATCCCAATTTATTTGGGATATTTGTACGATTTATGCCTTCATTATATGAAATATGTATTTAGTAATGACGTGTGACTCCGGTTATTCGAAAACTAAAGTTATTTTTCTTACGATGTCTTGTTTAAACGTTTTTAGTCGGGTGTTTTTTTCGTAGTTGGGTTTTAGTTTTAACTTTCGTTTTTTTTTTCGTTTAACTTTGACCACAGTACCTCTGTAGAGAGCGGCAGTCATATATTATTGTCATTGAACAGCTGAAGCACAGGGAGTATGGTGTGGTTCAACGTGTGGATCATCACGGCAGGACGGCTATCGTGCATTGGTACCGCACCTATACAAGCGCTGATGAACCAGTGTGAGTTATATCTACTATTTATTGTGTCTTTTTTTCAGATTCATAATTGGACGTAGTTAAACGAAAAGGATCCAACCCACAAATGGCCGAAATGAATTGTGATACCATTGTGTGTGTGTTTTGGTATAATTATTCATTTTAGGCCATTTGTGGGTTGGATCCTTTACGTTTAACTATGTCCAATTATGTGATAGTTTGGAAATTGTATATAGACAAGCCGTGTGACGGATGAAGTTTCCCATCGGCAAAAATGACGATCTTCCATACAAACTTTCATCCCCTATTTAACCCCTTCAGGGGGTCTAAAATTACTTCCTTAGTGCTCACTTTTGATATTTAAGGAACTTTTTTGCAAAATGTCATGCTTCTAGTCCCAAAGGTTTAGGCTGCGCGTTGACTGTCAGTGAATGTTGTTAGATTTTTATTAAGTAGATTATTTTAAGTTAGTACTAAATTTAATATTAAAATAACCTGTAAGGCGAAATCGCAAGAGACTTTGTCTGCGTGTATTTTGTATTTCTTAATTTTTGGTACAAATATCCAGGATAAAAAGAAGCCTATGTCCTTCTCCAGGTCGCAGGCTACCTGGCTCATAACGATCGTTTTAGTCATTAATGGCTCATTTTCATAAGTCGAGAATGCGGTTGGTACACCGTCTGCGGAGAATCGTCGTAGCGGGCGTAGCGACCAATGAAATTCATCGGTCGGTAAAAAGTGTGCGGAAAATTACCAATGACAAAAAAACCTTCAAAGCAACTGCCAAACGTGCGATGGCGGTTCACCGTAAACCGCTATCGCTCCTTATCGACTAATGAAAACGGTTACCCGAATGTGGGCCCTATGGCTTGCTTTACAGAAATCCCTAGCACCCCACATGCGGGCCCTATCGCTTGCGTTACTGAAATCTCCAGAAACTCAGAATAGATCCTCCAGATAGATCAGAAAGTAGGTTTAGGTAGCCTTTAAAACTCTCTGGTCGACTTTTGGCCTGTTACACGTAGTGCCTACCCGACATTGAAACAGACCCTTAATGTGAAGTCATAAGTCATTTATTCATTTGTTTTACATAGGTACGGTAATAATGGTATTTAAAGATAATAAAGAGTGCGCTATGTTATGCCAGTGGACGTACAAACATTTGTAATTAAGTAATCAAGCCAGCCAACTCAATAATTAAATTAAAGAAGCCTGGACAATAAAAACAATGATAAAGTTTTACACATTTCACAATACAAATTAATTAATAATAAATAGCATTAGAAATATCAATATAATAGAAAAGAGAATAAAATAAAATAAAAATATCAATACATTGCATGTCGACATACAGACTGAAAACAAATAATAGGATTATGTCAATATGCAATACTCATGTCAATATACAATACTGATGTCAATATACAATACTAATGTCAATATACCGTACTAATGTCAATATACAATACTAATGTAAATATACAGTACTAATGTCAATATACAATACTAATGTAAATATACAGTACTAATGTCAATATACAATACTAATGTCAATATACAGTAGTCATGTCAATATACAGTACTAATGTCAATATACAATACTAATGTCAATATACAAAACCAATCTCAATATACAATACTAATTTCAACCTACAATACGTATGTTAATAACACTTGTGACACAGGGTATACTAGTGCGGGATCGAGTGTCACATTTACATAATGTAACAAATTCATGGTAATAAACTTATTTTTACGTCTCTTCACTTAGGAACTTATTATTATTATTACTCACCGGCTCTTATATTCCATAGTCCACAAATGCTGCATGAGAGCGAAGTCAGCGTGTATGACCTGAAGGACCACCCAGATTTCCAGTATCGACCCGGTACTGTCGTCATCAGGGTCGCCAACTTTACCGGGGAAGATGCCAACTGCACTGCAGGACAGGTGAGACATAAAGACCAGTTATACTCCTATGGGTTCTATAAGGTCCATCAAGTTTCTGAACTGACATTAATGTCAAATCTCATTGAACCGGCTTTCAGTAACAGGGGGATGTTTGCTGTAACAGAAGTTTATGAAATTATTTGTTTACAGGTGATTGACAACTTCCCGTCTGGCCGCGTCAAAGTATGGTGGGTCGACGGACACACGAGTATGTGCTGGCCACAAGATCTATACAAGGTAAGAGCTATGATAAAATGCAGTCAAATTGAGAAGTTCTTCCGAATATAGTCCCAAAATAAAACTGTCCTATTTATAGTCCATAATTTTAATTATTATCTATAAGAACTTGTAAAGAACTTGTAAATACCGCAAAACGTTTTTTTTTTCTTGACACAGTGTTAAAATAAGTTATTTTCGCAATGGGACATTAGAGTAATATTCAACACTTTGACCATTTGGGTCTATTCACCACACTGGTCTAGGGATTTAACTCTTTTCTGAAATTCACTATTATTTAGAGGGTGTAAAAAGACCCATCACATAGTCGTCGACTAGGGATTCTGTACATCAAACTTAGTAACATTGCACATGGTCCAGTACAAAAAAAAACATTACAATGACGGGGAGTACAAGTGACTCTCGGCTTCGTTAAGTGTCTTTTTACACCCATTATAGTCCTCCATATCGGTTTCGAAATTCAGTATTATAAAGAAAGTGTTATACACAGGTGGGCGAGTACGACAGCGAAGAAGGCGAGCTGTGGGGCTCGGAGGGCTCCGCGTCCGAGGACTCGTGGGAGACGCAGAGCTCGGCGCACGAGCCCGAGCCGCGCACGCCCACGCCGCACGACCTGCCGCCGCCCGCCAACGGTATGTAGTGCTGGGTACAGGATACATTGATACAATACTGTTTTCATGCCACCTGCTCAATAATCTCAAATTAACCTAAACCAACCAAAAGTAAGTCATAATAGCCCTAGGCTCTAGTCTAGCACTAAAATTGTACTGGATTTCATTATAATCCGCTGGACCATAATGTGATTTGAATTTGAAACCTCGACTAATACAAACATATAAAATCGTTTACTAAAATAATAAATCCGAAAATCGAATTGCATTTTATTACCTCCCAGGTGTGAAAAGTAGAGTGTTTGCCTCGGGATAAAGGTGTTTTCGTCTTGGGTGAGCTTGAATCCCTCGCTGCTCTCAGGATTCTAGTCGTTAACTCCCTAACTTTGCTCAGGAGTTAACTCTTGAGCACTAGAGTCCTTCTTTACGTTCAGGATTCAATATAGCGTCCGTGACAAAAGACTGAATAATCCACTATTCTTTTCTTGGGCTCATACTTTAATCGTTGTATTTTATCGATATAGATGTTGTGGTGGCCGCTGCAGTAGGCGTAGCGGCAGAGTGCGGCTCGTGCGGGTCGTGCTCAGGTGCGGGGCCCGGCGCTCTGGGGCCCGCGGCCGTGGGGCCCGGGGGCCTGGAGATCCCGCGCCTGCTGGAGCCGCGTGTCGCCGCACACATCGAGCGCGGCCGCATCGCCATGAGGAAACTAGAAGAGATGTTCGCTAAACACCCCACGTTACAGAGTCAAGAGGTAAAAGTACTATCTCTGTTAAGGTGGCTACGCACGTCCCCGGCGGACGCGTGCGACGGGGCCCTATTAGCGCGCGGCCCCGACGTGCCCTGGCTGTTAAAGCCGCCCGTCGCCGCGCTCATCCAGCGCCTATACGACTACCTGCGGAGACTGCAAGTGTTGTTCGACAAAGATCCTTCCGCAGAGACACAGGAGGTAGGTACACGTCGCCCGGCGCACCCGGACCGACACCGCAAAAGTATCTTTTTCTTGCCTAAAGCTTAGGTTTCCTACGACAACGGTGGCCGCCACATAACGGCCGCAGCGATGGCCGTCATGAAAATGAAGGCACCGGGGTTTGACTTAATGGTGTCAAAAACGCTCTTTAAGGAAACACCACTTACTTTCATAAAAAACGTTTCAATGACGTCATTCGATAGTAAATCGCGGACGCTTTGTGGCGGCCACCGCAGTCTTAGGAAACCCAAGCTTTACTATGTGCGTGTAATGTTGCTCAGATTTCAACTTATCCCGCAATGACGGAACGGTGACAGAAAGGATGCTTCGGCATGCCGCCGCGACACGTGCCGGCTTGTGTCTCAGCGTGGTGGTGGCAGAACCTCGAGCAAGAATTTCTAGTGATTTATTATTCTAATTTGAGTTGCTGTTTTTCTGCAATGCTTGGCATTAGTAATCATCTCAAATGCATCACATTCATGTGCACAATCATTCGATGGGAGCGGTGTAATATGAAATTCAGCAGGACGGTGCGGCATACCACAAAACGCCTAGGCATCCCGAAGCATCCTGCTCGCACTTCGGGATGCAATCTCAATATGTCGAAGGATACTTTTGCTGCCGCTGGCCCGGTATGCGCAAGGCCTCGGGACAAAACAGTGTGATATAATAAGTGCTCCTCTTTCGCGATACTACATGCACAAAGCCACGATTATATAAATATAATCATGGATTTGAGCACCGATTATAATTATTTAGCGTGGCAAATGTCTTTAAAATTGACCCCGAAATCAATTTCAAAGGTTAACTTACTCCATGGAAACGTTGGATGAATCAGGAAGTTTCAAAGAAAATAAACAAGTGGCGCCTGATAATCCTGCCCTGATCTTCGACGGCTTCTTCATTTTTGGTTTCATTAATAACAATTTTTTTTTTACATTTTCATATTTTTATTTTTGTTTTTTTTATACCTGAAGGTTAAAAGTATACATTAATTGAATATTAAAAGTTCTTTAATAAAATGCCTATTCTTTTATTTTATTTTGTCTCCCTATTTTCCTCAAACTGTTTTTTATTTTATTTTAAACTTTCCCGTCTTATTACAAAAAACGATCTAACTTTAGCCCGAGCCTAAACCTTCGAGCTAGTATTTTTTTTTTTTTTTGAACTTTATACCGCCTTAGTAAAGTTCTTAATACAAAATTGACGACCTAAGACCGGACTAAGTTGCCAGTTTTGTAAAAGGAACTGTATTTCGATTCTTGTTAGGTTCTTATTTCAAAAACAGGCTCGATGGTTTAAACCATGTCTAAAGAAGAACCTTGTTTTGTAATAAGACCGTGTCAGTGTAAAGTTAAAGTTTAACAACACATTTAAAACTATTGGAATCCTAAACTGAAACAGTGCGACATGGAACTCTAAATGAAAGTAAAGGTAGGGCTGCTTGTAAAGGAAAGTAGATTCAATTTTGTACATTTCATTTTAGTCCTCAATTTTCACCAAGGTCATTTAGAATTTTAGATGCCATGTCGCACATATACAGTTATTTACGCGTTTAAATAAATATAGCGATATTTTTTTTTGTTAATTATAACCATTTTGATAAAAACCTCTTATTTTACTGGCAGCTTTTATTAAAATAATAATAATTTGGTTATATAAATGGTCCGTCCGATTACGATTCGTTTCTCATGTTTTGTTGGTCCATCCAAACTTCCAAAGATTGTATAACGTCGATATGCTATTTCTTGACATATCAAATAATAAAGGACTTTTTAATTAATCATACGCCCAAGATATATTTTAGTTTCTTTTTTTGCCCTGACCACATTTGCCTTCAGTTAGTAAATTATTTTTAATATACTAATGTTTATTTTCCCTCACAAAATAAAATTAAGATATCGGTCTTTTATACGAAATGTTTGAAACGTTGCGGTCGGACCCATCAATAAGGAAAAAGCCTTAACGTGTTACAAGTGTCCTAGGTTCAGAGCTGATTTTTTAATAGTCTGATACGTTGAAAGTTATTACAAGAATAAATATTGTAGTTTGACAGCTTTTGTGAACATGGTCAAATTAAATTAGCTAGCGAAACTCCCCAGACGTGATGGGTAGCGATATCTAAACATGATATATATATAATAATATATGTATCTGTCCTCCCATACCTATTAACACTTTAATTTGAAAACATTGTAAAAACAAATAATTTTTATAAGATTAAACATGGAGCTTCTTGCTGGCTCTTCTCCATAGGAAACGAACAATTGGAACCGTGCACTTAGCTTCTGACGTTTCATAAGTGCCCATGTAGATTTATGTGAAATAAAATATTTTGCTTGTGATAAAACAAAAAAAACTGATTCTCTAAACTCATACTTCATAACTACACCTGCGGTAGATAGACACCTGCATAGATCCTAAAAAAGAATCATCAATTTATTTATTTTGTTTTACCATGTTTACATCTATACCCATCACGTCTGCGGAGTTTTGCTAGCTAATTTAATTTGAACTTGTAGAAAATATGTCAAACTGTAATTTATACTTCAGTTAAAAGTTACCTGACTATTGGAAAATCAGCCATTAGTGTTAAATGATCTATAACATTATTGTACTGTAAATATTATGTTAAAGTTGATATCTTTCAGTCCAAGTGGTACATATGAGTGAGTGTAAACATAAGCTTTCTAAAGATTTCTTTTATTTTCAGATAATGCGCAAGCTGTTAACCTTGTACAAAGATTGCCGATTTTTAGACCGCCTAATGGGAACGTCCTTCTTCCATGAGGATCACTTTTTGGTAAGATATTATCGAATGCAGAACGTTAAAAAGTAACCAATGCACACATCACACTCTCAACTATCAAGCATTTTGCTATGGTCGAATTGAGAAATTGTTTTTAGGAAGCTGTTAACTCATTACATGTTGCAATAACAATAGTAACAAAAGTTAGCTGATTTGCCCGTTAATGAATTTCATATAATTTATCCTAACTAATATTATAATTGTAACTTTATAATTATAACTAATAACTAATATTATAAATGCGAAAGTAAGTTTGTTTGTTACCTTTTCACGCCTAAACCACTGAACCGATCATCCTGAAATTTTGCTTAAACGTTGTCAGGTGTACAGAAACGGACATAGGGTACCTTTCATCCCGCAAAAAAGCACTGTTCCCGAGGAAAACAACAATAACGTTATTATGATAATAGATGGCGCCACGTGTCTTTCGAATCATGTTTGAATTTTAACCCGAATTGATAGTCAAATTCTAAATTAACGCGAGCGAAGCCGCGGGCAAAAGCTAGTCATAGAACAAAAATAATTGTGCGCATAAAAACATACATTCAAAATACTTTTCCATCAACACCATCATCATCAAAATGACAAAAAACAGTCCCGAAAAAGCTCACCCAATAATTCTCTATACTTAATCTGTGAATGTATCTACTAAAACGTAAAGAAACATGGACTTATAATTTATTAATATAAGTTTGGATTTGCCAACCTGTCTTGAGCAAGAGTGGTGATCAATGGTCGTGGCTTCTCTGTATGAAGGTCTATGCCCTACAGTAATAGGTCGGTATTATTATTATATATCTACCCTCTCAAACCCCAGGGTCTGCTAGAACGCGTGCGCGAGCGCGGCGCAATCACGCCCCGCGCGGGCGAGCGCCGCGTGCACGAGCAGCTGGCGCGCCTGTTCGCGCCCAGCGAGCCCCCCTCCGCCGACATGCCGCCCTCCCCGCCGCCTGACCCCATGCTAGTGGATGAGGACATGGACAAGCCACTGCAGTGTGAAGGAATGAAGACCATCATCGCGGCAAATGTTACTGTGGAGCCTATGCAGGTGATGTATACTTGTTAAATGTAGATTGTACATAGTAATAGTAGTTCGTGTATGTAGTTGATTAGAGATCAATGTTTAGGGCCCGTATGATAAAGTATGCATTTATTTCAAGTAACACAGCCCATTTCCAAACAAAAATTAAATCAAAACAAAATAAATTAAATTAATCAAATATAAATTGAATCTGAACCAAATGATTTATTTATATAAGTAAAAATAATATAGTTAATACCTTTTCTCTCCTCGCTTAATGCCATCATGATTCCGGTGCAAAATGGGATGGTGCTATCCATCCTGCATAGCACCATGTCTCTTTCACATTAAAACAATTATGGTTTTAAAACTACGGCCCCTGATGACAAAAGCCAATGAAGTATGAGAATGTGGAGTATTTTACAAAACATTTCTCTGCATGTTTTTTGTCCTTATCAACAAAACCATCGCTGAGCAGGTACAATATTACAGGATGTTGTTTTTTTTTACTAATAAAAGATCGGGTTCAATACTTAACTACATATAATAACCAACAGGGTGAGGGTGGCTTGATTCATTTAGGTCGTCTTGGCGCTCTACTGTCTACAAAAATGTAAAAGCTTTCGAAAAAAGCGCCTTGGTACATTAACCGAGAAACGCCAAATACGTAAAGAGAGACCTAAGCCCTCCTATACCTATACCTTTAACTCTGTCGGCCAACTCTATTGCATTAGTTGTGACCGGGTATTTAAAATAAAATTCGGTCTGGCAGGTCATATTAGGGCACACACTAGGAAATAATAATTTCAGGGTCGCCGTTATCAAAATCGATAAGGGGGACTATATATACAGGGTTATTTGTAAAACACCAGCAACCTCTTAAGGGGTCATTGTATTCATCATTATAAACAACTTTTACTACGGATCAAACCAGAAATCGCGAAAAAAATATCAGCTGTTCCCTACGTTTTGACGTGTTATGCTAATATAAATGTAGGGAAAATCAGTTTTTTTTTTCGCGATTTCTGGTTTGGTCCATAGTAAAAGTTGTTTATAATGATGAGAACAATGACCCCTTAAGAGGTTGCTGGTGTTTTACCAATAACCCTGTATACATATAAAATGAAAAAAAAAGTAATACAGGTTCCTTTAATCACTTTACTCTATTCATTATGTTTTTGCCTTAAAGAATTTTAAATAAAGTTTATAATTTGTAGGTGGAGTGTACTGTGTCGAAGAAACACTTGCATTTGGACATAGAGTCGGCGCAGGCCGCCGGCTCTGAAACAACTGTGGCACTGCCAGATAGTATCGTCGCTGTGGACAATCGTGAGTATACACATATTTTTCAATGTTGACAGTTTACTTAGGTATTTATTTCGGGTATGTCCGACTAGTTTCGATTTGTAATAGAGATCTTAGTCCTGTTCTCATCTGGCGATGTCCTAATAGAACGCGATTTTGTGACCATCGCAAGTTTGTGCATTCGTACGTACTCGTACGAGCAAACATATACACTCGTCATCCAACGAATAGATGTTTTAATTCATGATTGACATTTGGCAATATAATCGCGGGTTAGTTGACTCTAGACAAAAAAAAATATATATAATCGCGTTTTTTCTTATAATCTTCTCCGTTCAAAAAACGATCGATCAAAAAGGTTGTATTACTGAGAGACTATTCACAATTTATTTTAGCATTTAGCTCCTCCAAGCTAAAGTTGGAAGTCACTTTTTGTGGAACAAAGTGTTAGTGGACAGCAACGGATTACAAAAGTTATTTAGTAAACTTATTAAAAGCTGTAGAAGCTTACATAATGTTATCGATTTGCAAAATGTTGTTCTACAAAAAGTAACTTTGGTGTGGATGCATCTTAAAATGGTCAATTGTGTTGCCAGCTACCACGGAGACAGCGGAAGGTGATTCGGGACAGGGCAAGAACGTCTGTCATAAACTGTGCTCACTCATACATGCACAGCTCATCAAAGCACACACCGAAGTTAGCCGGTAAGTCACTACACTAGTTCATGAGCTAACTAAAGATTAACTTAATTTTCAGGAAAACTTGGAAAGTTTTTGTCTTTTTTGCAATGGCCGGATCTTAGTTAAAATGATGACGAATGTTATTCATTTTTGTAAATTGGTTCCAAAAAATCACAAGTAAAATTAAATTGTTTTTAAAATTAGATGAGGTTGGTGTTTCTTAACTGACTATTCTGAGAAGAAAGACCGAAACAAACTCAGAGGTCACAGACTCTTCAAAGTTCAGACATAATCTTGGTCAGGCCAAAATAATCCTTTTGACAGTAAAATAGTACCAGCTTTCATCAAATGTTTAAGAAAGTTGACGCCTATAAATATTGATCTTCAATTTATGCTTCTTAATTTTTTATTCATCCAATTTAAGACACCAATCAATATTATAAACAAAAAAATACTAACTAACTAAATTTACTAATAAATAGATCTTTCATAGCTCAAACATGGTCTTAATTGAGTAACATTTTTATTAGTGACGGTATTGTCCAGGTCCGGCCGCAGCATAATAACAAATTAAAACTTGGTTATTAGTTTTGCACACTGGCACCACGGCACATTTAAAATTAAAAAGCCTTATGTAAGTTGTAATAAAGGTTACATTTATTTCGCAGGAGAAGGCCGCAAGAGTTGGCCGATTTCCTTAACGCCTTAATGAGAAAACAAATCACAAACGGCTCTGAGGAGAACTTAGTCTACCACTTTTCAGTGTGAGCCTCCTTTATTGTTTTTATTTAAATTTCTTTATATATTTGGGCTTCTGTACATGTATTTTGCTTTATTCATATAATTATGTTTCGGTATCCATCCCACATACATTTAAGTTATCATGATACGTACAGGGTGGCAGGGACATCGACGTGCAGCCTGTTACCATGGATTCAGTACATGACCCCCTGCATTGAAATTTTTGGTCAGTTATTTTAAAAAAAATTGGTTACAATTTTCATTTTGACCGCGTAGGTTTTTTGATAACCAACGAAAAAGTTCTACGCTAGGGTGAGTGTTCAGAATCATGTGCTGAATTCATGGTTACAGTTTGCGGGTCGATGTCCCTGCCATTCTGTATACAGGGTGGTGATTTTACTCGTCACACTTAACAACTTTTCATATGAAACACATATGCGATTCGTGCAAAAAAAACAACTCCGTTACAGACACCATTTGTATTATTATTTTTCCACACTTAGGGGATGCAGGTGACTGAATCACTATCCTGTATAAATGCTGTTTGTGCCTACATGTACAAAATTGCTTTAAATGCTGATTATAGCTTGTGTATATGACATACTATGTATACACAGTTACATTTGACGATTACTGGGCTATATTTCTAAAATATATATCTTTAAAACATAAATAACCATATAAAATATATGGGTGTGTCACCTCATAAAACTGATTTTTTTTCACCACCATGTACAGATTTCCAAAAAGCTTTTTTTTGTTTATTATTTTTTTATTTTATTTGTATATATTGTTATGTTAATTTTTTTTTATTTATGCATTTCATTTTGTCGTACTGTGTCGTTGGGGTCTCATCTGTATAAATGTATCTAGTAAAAATGTAAATATTGCCTAATAAAGGCCTTCATTTGACTTCATTATAATTAAGTAAGTTGGTTGAGGGCTTGAATGATGCTGGTGTAAAATTATGAAAATCTGGAATAAGCTGTGCTGATGAATACTTATAAAAAGTTTCGATGAAATAAAATACAAAAAAGTGGTGAAATACATCGAATTCTGACGACTTACTAGTAATTTTATGATTATAATCACAAGCCACAGTATGATAGTCGTTTCATAGTAATTTTTGTTCTACCCTGTTACCTGTAGTTCAATACTTATATTAAACAAATGTATATGAATATAAAATTCTTTATAATTTTGTATCACGTTTATTCCGACTTACATTAGTAATATTTTTTTATCTTTATCTTCTATAGACTTGAATATTATATTTAAAAGTTATAAAACAGTGTCCTACGAACGTTTTTATACAATCTTTCGATAGGTGCCTTTATTGCCTTGTTTCGAATGAACACCCTGTATATAATGCATGTAACACCTTCAAAATTTTTAGACTGATAGATAATTCAGTATTAAAATGCTGATAAAAGCGACGTTGTCCATTTTGACGGACTAAATTTGTGCTGCAGAGTGTCTGTCATTTGTGCAGGCATGTATTTTCGAAAGTTTTTATATTGAAAAAAAAAGTTAATTTCTTTTAATTAGCTTGAATTAACTGCAGCCCTTTTTTATATTACAAAAACCTCGATAACACTTTCTATATTACAAAAATACCGTTGCGTGTGATTGCAATTTAACAGCGTAGTCTAGCAATGGCATAGGCTGCGATTAGCTTGTATCAAAATAGAACAAAATAATAGTAATTACAGTAGATTGATTAGCTATAATTTTTTGCATTATTTAGTAATATTCTGTTTCCTCGTCAGCGTATGTAACACCTTTTCCTTTTATTTTTTATTTACTTTTTTGTTTATTTCGTAGATGACTCTATAAAAAGTGGTAACTTAATTTCTCTGATTTCCGATTAAACCCGATATTGTTACTTTACCGATTGTATTACCATATATTTGTTTAATGTAAGTGTTGCAAGGCCCTTAGGGGTTGATTCACAGTGACGAAAAGCGTTTGCGGTTCAGGATGGCGCTGCTTGCTAAGGAAATTTGACAATGATGTGTCAAATTCGGTACATTTTAAATTAGTTCCCTCTTCTGCCGCCTGCACGTCCGTAACGTTGTAATCGCTTAACTCGCGTTTCGTCACTGCGAACATACACCCAGTTTGAAACCTTGTAAACCCCTTGAATAACGATATGCATGGTACTGTAATATCATTGGTACTGTCTTATCCATTAACGGTTGATAACTATCTTTCTGTTCCTGTAATTACCTTGTTTTTTTACTAATTTAAGAATCGTGCAATGATCGTCGTAACATCGCATTTTTAACCCAATCCTAGGAATCTAATGTATTTTTTTGGAACCTTGTACTTGAAAGTCCAAATAGAAATATCCCGTCAATTATTCTTAAATTATTTTTCTATTGGGAACTTCTCTATAAATAATTACTTGGAAATGGATGATCATTGTACATTCAACTACAGTTCTAACATGATATAATATTATCTCACATGTCGATTTAATTATAGTCAGTATGGTGCGCTGGTTGTGAGCATGGCGGAAGAGGCCGAAGCCGCTAAGGAAGCTGACGTCAAGGATGCTACCACAGCCACTGCACAGAAGATGGAGGGAACTGGTGAGATATTCCACTTAACATGTACAGTAGCCTAATTGCGAAATACAATATTGCAATGCCTTTCATCATGACAATTCAACAATATTCATTGCGTTATTTATGTTGTCAGCAGACGAATTTTTCAAACATATGTAGCAATGAATTAGGAAATTTCTGAAAATCTGATAGATTGTGATTGAAAATGTGTGACGCAATTAGGGTGCTGGACGTTGAGTAAAAAGTAATGGTACTCTGATACTTAATTTAAGACTTTTATTATAAGTATCAGGACCCCTAAATTTTCAGAAAAAACTTAATACAAAGAAACGGAATCAACATAACATAAATTTATTATTGGCACTGCTGAGCAAGAGGTCCTGATTTCAATTCCCAGGTCGAGCAGTGTTATTGGGTTTTTCCATCTGGAATATCTCATGAGCAGCCCAGAATCTGGATTTGTGCTCGGTTTATGGTAACAGGCTCGCCCCCAGTTACATGGGACTTAAACATAACTGGCGAAATGTGGGTGTAAACTTCTGCCTAACCCGTCGGGTAAACCAAGCGTGACTTTATTTTATGTTATAAATGTATGTTGTTCTTTACAATGCATCGAATTCGTATTTGTGTGGTGTACGAGAATTCGATGTGGTACAGTTTAAATTTAATCTCAAGAAAAGAACCAGCAACATTGAATCATATCGTAACATTTGAATAATGAATAATAATATTCAAACGTTCTTTTGTGATTTCGGGTTAAGGCGAAAGCGTCAGGGTAGCCCGCGAAATTCAAATTTTCTTACGTTTATTGCAATTTGCAGGTCAGTATCACGTTGTATTTTGATTTCAATATGTCTCGCGGCCGTAACAAATATATAATAGAATTATAATCATAAAAATCATCAATACAACTCTCTAAGTTCATATTACCCTACTGAATGACTATTTCATGAAATCATGACATCTGAGGCCAATTGTAAATTAAGGGAGTTGTATTGCTGATTCTCATGATTATAATTCTGTGAAGCCATATTTGTTACGGTCGCGAATCATATTTTAACGAACATACAACCGGACACTGACCTGCAAATTGCAAAAAACGTAAGCAAATTTGAATTTCGCGGGCTACCTTACAGCAAAATGCTCCATAGTCCATAGTATAACACAGAACATTCCATGGTAAAATTGTGTTTCCTCAGTTGCTCCTGACACAGCGCCTCTCGCGACAGCAGAAGGTACGGACGAGGCAGAAATGGATACTGCCAGCCCCGCAGCAGCAATGCCTGAAGAAAACAAGGAAGGTGGCGAAGGATTCTGCATACTGGAGTCTGCGCCCGCGGCCCATCGGTTCCGACTGTCCATGCTGCAGCCGTCTGAGCCCAGGACATTCTACTCCGCCGTGAAGAGGGAGATCAAACTGCTCAAGAGTGATCTACCACCTGGAGTGAGTATTTCAACTTAGACACCTTACAAAGCTGGTGTCTTGAGGTGGAGGGCAGTATACTGGAGTCGATCTCGACGGTCTGAGATTCCAGCTGTCCATGACCCAGCCATCTAAACCCAGGACCTTCTACTTATCCGTGAAGAGGGAGACCAAACTCCTCAAGAGTGATGCCATCAGGGGTAAGCTTTCTAACTTAGTCTTCCTCGCAAAGGCGGTGTCTAGAGGTGGAGGGAAATATACTAGAGTCGATCTCGGCAGTGTAGGGTTCCGGCTGTCCTTGCTGCAGCCGTCACAACCCTGGACCTTCTACACCGCCGTGTAGAGGAAGATCAAACTGCTCAAGAGTGATTACCACCAGGGATAAGTTTCGCGACTTGCCTGCTTCACCACATCTGGACCTTGCGAACTCTGCCAAGGAATCAAGGATGGTTATTATTATTCACAATTTCTATTCATTATAATGTAAATCTGAAATATTTTAGATTTTATAAAAACTGTCTGCCCAGGTTTTATGATTTTATAACATAACATACTTGTGTATGTATACTTAAATTGTAGTTTGTGAAACTGTTACGTAACCGGGAATATTGAAACACCGAGTGTTTTAAAATCTAGTTATGTATAGTTTCATGCACTACTTTACTTAAACGCATGCAAATTCATCAATAACACATAAATAATATCGTAAAAATGGCGCCCAAAACGCAACATTCCACCGCGAGAGTACACTCGTAAAGTTATTTTAAAGTTTTTTTTTTTTTTTGTTAGCGAAAGTGTGCTTTTATAAAACTTTTTAATTTCACATGGATGTACTCTGTCATTAAGGTACTATTTTTATGTCGAAATAATAACTTTACACTAAGAGTGTAGATAAAAATATATTGATCGAATATCTATTGGTTCTTAGACCATTTTAAACTAGTTTTATTTCTTAAAATCTTATTTATATCTAAATATATTCTCACAGGTATGGGTCCGCGGCTACGAGGACCGCATAGACTTACTCTCCGTAATGATCGCGGGCCCCACCAAGACCCCCTACGAAGGCGGACTGTTCGTGTTTGACGTGCAACTGGGAGGAGAGTACCCGCGGGCCCCGCCGCTGTGCCACTACCACTCCTACTGTACTGACAGGCTCAATCCTAACCTCTATGAAGATGGCAAGGTATACCTACTTCTGACGTCTATTTATTTATTTATTTATTAAAAATTCATGCACAAGTAAAAAAATACTGTACAAAGGCGGACTTAATGCCTGAGGCATTTTCTACCAGTCAACCTCAGTCAGTCTATTGTACGACCAGCAACGAAATCTTGACTACATTCTACTTAATAAAAATGTTAAATAAACTCACTGACAGACAATGGACAGCCTAAACCTCGTTGAGTTAAAAATTTTGAAATTTTTCACAAGAGTTTCTTACGAAAGCAAGCACTAAGTATTTTTGAAAATTCGTCCCATAAAGAAGATAAATATGGGATTGAAATTGTTTTATTGAAATAATTGATGTACACACATATTTACTATATTGGGGCCTTAAACTAAACGTATATTATCATTGGATTCTACCTGAACTAGGAATAAACCTATATCTCAGGTATCTCACTCAAGGTATACATAAAAAAATATCTAAAACTCCTTAAACAAATGCTTAGTAAATAACTTGTCTGACTATAAATAAACTATGGTTTTATTCAGATTAAAATAGTTAGCTTACTTAACAACTTTTCTGCATCATTGTAGGTAACGAAAACACATTTTGCAACCATGTTCTTTGATGATTTTTGTAGTTAAGCAATTTGTAATGCAAGATAGCTTTTATTTGGTTGTACAAAATGTGCCGTGTCAATAAAATGTAAGGATTGCATAATTACTATTTGTAATATGAATTGTATAAACTGAAGTTATTTTTGTGTCTTATAACTAGTACCTAAAGGACATTAAACTTAAAAGTAAAGAATATAACCTAAACTAAAATGGGCTTAGAAATAAACGTCGGCACTACGCGACCTCATTATAATCTATAGAATTGATGTATCTTGTCTTCGCTATTTTCTTTGCAGGGCATTCTTGATCGCCTGTTTTGTGATTGCCCGGTTTTTTAAATCGCAAGCATGTTGCACACTGTGATTGTTCAGCATGTTTAGTGCACTCATTCGATTAGTAACCCTGTTCTCCACAATGTCCTCACGTATAGGCAGCCTCCCGACAAGACTTTGCAGCATTTCCATACTGTTGACACTTAAAGCACCTGTTCACAAGTGTGAAGTCCGTCACTGGGCAGGATGTCCAATTGAAGAATACTCGATTTTGGTTTATGAGCGTCTTTCTTATGCTAGCAGTTACTTCAAGAACAAAATCGCTCGTGGGTCCCTCTTTTTACCCAACTTGTGACTTAAATTTAGAGAGGCCATAAAAGAGTCACGGGGCAAATTAGGCAGTTTGTCGGCTATATTTTGCTCATAGATGCAATCGTAGACTTTTTGATCACTTAAAATGGCCGGTACTCCTATAACTACAATTCTTGGTCTTCTCTTATGGGGCTCTTCCACTTTCAGGCCGGAACTACTTAGCAGAGATTTCCTAAGTTTTTCAATGTGGCCTTTTGTCTCCGTGCTGATAATAAAGCCTCAGTTTTTTGTTTTACGCAGTCCTCTAACGTGCAATTTCATTTGTTCAGGGCCACAGACAACTTAGCCCCTTAGACACCTCATTAAGAACATTTTGTTCGAATATACTATCGCCAAAAGTCAGGGGGGGCCGAGGTGCAAAGAGAGCTATGATTGGCTATTTCAATGTCACATGACATACGTCAAATGACTCATAGGACGGCTTAGGGTTGCTATGAGACTCGATATATTTATCGATAAGCAACATTTATAAGTACTTAGATTTATTTATATATTGAAAAAGGTACACCGATCAAATAAAATCTCACATTATAGCACAGAAATACTACATATAATAATTCGTTATACCTAGTATTTATATCTAGGTATACTTAATTCAGGAAATATTTTTTGCATGAAACAGAAAATAATTTTGGAGAAGCACGTGCCACGTTTGCGCCAAATTCCATGCACTGAGTGTATTAATTAGTGCCAAAATATTTCGGGAATTAGGTAACTAAAGTCGATAATATCTGACAATATTGAAAACTGACCCACCAAAGTGGGTACAGCAGTAATAAATAAAATTCGTCGTTTCTTTTTGAGTTCAAAGCAATCCGTAGTAAAATGACGGGGACATAATAACACTATTTGTAGTGGGACACCAATTTTCTTCTCGTTTTCTAGCGCTTATACAAATTTTCTTTAATTCTAGGCATTTTGGAAACCTTTAAAATAAAATAATGATTATTTATTTATTTTATGTTTGTGGTAACATATCGATATTTTATTTGTAGATTTGTTATCGATTCATCATCACTAGTAAACTGTTACCGATGATAGAGCGAGATAGTCATATATAAATTAAAACGTGAAAGAAAGAGATTTTTCAAAAGACATCAACGAGCGCTACTGTACCTTTGCATTTGTTTCGTATTCAAATAATGTCGTTAAATTAAATTTTGTAATTATTTTATGCTTTTAAATAACTTATCGGTGAAATGTAATGCCGTCTTTGTGTAACCTCGAAGTTTTGCTACATTTTCCGCACCATGTCACTGCACAATACGGCATTTTGAATATTCTTTTCGATTTTTAAAACCTCAGAACAATAACTAAAACACGTCAACATTCAGTAACGGACTGCCTGGCGCTTCCTAGACGAGTTGGGGGCGTGGCCATCACATATGAGGCCGTAGAGCTAATGCTTGGCGAGCGCGGTTGCCCTCCTATGCGGTGTCTACGGGGCTAAGTTGTCTGTGTTCAGGGCATATATTTTTTTGGACAAGTGATTTAGTTTCGTCACTAGATTTTAATTTATTCGTCGGATAAATTGCAATAGGGCTGAAGTTATTGGGGCGCAAGTAATTATTTTTATCGGTTTTTGCCATGTCAGCGAACGACACTTGCTATTATCGTTGGTTTGGCGCAGTTATCTTGAATGCTAGCTTGAATTGTTTTCTGGAAATTTTCAAGGCAATCTGTGAGGTCACGTTTTTTTCTAAACATTACAACAGAGATTTGTACTTCTTTGGCCTTGAGCTTCAAGTCCTGGTAATAAACTGCCATTTGTGATACACCATGACCTACCTTGCGCGATAGGGAATTGATCCTCAGCTTTTGCTCGGAGTTCAGCTTTCCTTCCTGAGCAATGGTACAGACTTCATTCAGGCATTTTCAACCAGTTACTAATGTCACTGGTGTCCACTGCCTCAGTTTTTCCTTCAGCCGCATGGTAAGGTGTTTGAGGTTTGTCGGCAGGGCTGCTTGGAGGTGGGATACTCAGAGGGCTGTTTTCACTGTTTGACATACTTAGTTCTTATATGTTTCTCATAATTATTTGTTACTAGCTTCTGATCGCGGCTTCGCCCGCGTGGATGCCGGAAATTATCCCACGGGAACGTGCTACCGGGACGTAAAGTAGCCTATGTTCTTCCCCAGGATGCCATCTATCTCCTTGCCAAATTTCATCGAGATCCGTTCAGTGGTTTAGGCGTGAAAAGATCACATACAGACAGAGTTACTTTATTTACTTTTATACTAGCTTTTGCCCGCGGCTTCGCTCGCGTTAATTTTGACTGACTATCAATTCGGGTTATAATAATTAAATCATGATTCGAAAGACACGTGGCGCCATCTATTATCATAAGAACGTTATTGTGGTTTTCCTCGGGAACAGTAATTTTTTGCAGGATGAAAGGTACCCTATGTCCGTTTCTGTACACCTGACAACGTATATGCAAAATTTCAGGATGATCGGTTCAGTGGTTTAGGCGTGAAAAGGTAACAAACAAACTTACTTTCGCATTTATAATATTAGGATTAAAGGATTAATTAATATTAATTAATTAATATTATAGTTAGGATTCACTAAAGTAAATCACAAACTTAGCAGAAAAATGGGCGATTCGTTTTCTAGGGCACAGAAGACTCGGTAATATTTTAACGTCATATAATATAGCGAGGTAAATAATATTGCTTATACACACGTCCGCTCTTCTTAAGTGCCAGTTGATTCCCTGATATTATGTTCTGGTAGTGGGATATAAGTTCGTCGCTTTTGCCGCTGGGTAATCCCATCAGGCGTGTCTTGTAAAATACAACTAGAGTATCGAATAATTTTGGATTAAATTAAGTATAATTTAAAACGAACAATTTAAATCAATCAATATTTCGTTGCTGACTTCGTCATATTATATTCTTTCGTCAACGGTCGCTTTCCTTTGGAAATAATCGCATCGTACCAGTTTCTCTAAGATCCCCGCCATCTTTTATCGAGACTCACGAAAAGAGCCAATGGTTAGCCAGTTTTGTTGGGTCTTTTGTTCATAATTATATTATACTTGTTATCAGATTTCTGGTCTACAGTGCTACGTTTTAGTATTTTTTTTTTTTTTGTAATTTTTATTTTATCTATTAATCTCTTAGCTTAACTTCCTGATAGTCTGGAACAAATGTCTTGATGAGCCACAGTATTTTATTTTTTTTAACTAACTGCATTTCTTTTGTTAAGTGTAAACCTAAATGGTTTGAAATAAACTTTTATTAAGTATTTATTTTATTTATCCAGAGAATATTCCAACATTAAGTTTAATAAAATCGTTAATAAAGCAATATTTTCTTCCCTCCAGGTATGCGTATCCTTACTGGGCACGTGGTCTGGTCGTGGAGTGGAGGTGTGGGGCAAAGACAGCTCACTGCTACAAGTTATTGTCTCGCTGCAAGGACTCATACTCAACGCGGAGCCCTACTTCAACGAGGCCGGCTATGAGAAGCAGAAAGGTATGAAAAATAGTTGTAAGCGGTATTCTAGTTTTAAACCAATTTCAAAAGAGGAAGAGGTTATATGTTCGTGTGCATGTTTTTTTTTTTTTTAATGGATCTTCGTCGACATTTTCGGCAATTTTGGACTGATTTTGAAAATTCTTTTTGCGTTTGATAGAGGAAGCTTGCGTGGTGGTCAAATTTAATTAACTTTACTTGGGTAGTTTTTGAGTTAGCTTCGATAAGATGTATAATCCACTTTGTGTATCTTGATGATGTCATATTACTTCCCGTCACTGTTATTTACATAGCAAATACTGGTATACGAATTGGTGTGGGGTAGGTACCAAAGTACGAAACTAGGGTGTTTTTTTTTTTTTGTATAAGAGTTGTTTGTGTATGTACCTACTAAAAACGTACTGGACGTAGTTTGTGTATCTACTAGCTGTAATACTGAAGACAATAAACGTTTATTCTATTATTTTATCCTAGTCTAAAAATAGCACGGAATTTTGTATGGGTAATTTTTCTTGGAATTTTCCCAATGCATATCTATATAAATATTTAAAAATTAAAGTCGCTGTTCGTGTAAATTCGAAGACATGTGACATCTCATCAACCAACCCGCACTGGAAACGCGTGGTGGATTCTGCCCCACTACCTCACAGAGAGGAGGCCTGTGACCCAGCGGTAGGCTGATTATGCTTTCACCATTATTTAGAGCATTTATTACGGGGAGGCTTATGAGCATAACACATTAATATTTACCTTTAAGGAGACTGGGCAAAGGTGGTCTATGGACCAATCGATATGATGTTGATATTTGCGCAGGGATACCTCATCGACATTTCTTGTATTTTACAATCCGTTGGTCCATAGAGTTTTTTTGATCCTTGTGAAAAAAAGAATCGATTGGCATCAAAAAACGTTTTTGTGTAAATTATCAATTATCTTGCGGTCTCTACTTTTTCAATGTAGGTTAGCATGTTATAAAAAGTAAGTAAGTATAGTCTCTAAAGAATGTTTTCCTGTAGCTACAATGGTTAAGGTATCTGACCTTACCACGCGTCCGAGTAATATCAAACCTGTATATTATAAAAGTATAGTTTTCTCAAAATTGCCGGGTCAGATTTTGATGTACCTTTGCACAAGGGTATAGATGAGGTATTCCTGTACAAATATTAAAACCGTATCGCTATTTGTCCTTAGACCACTTCCCATACAAAATCGCCCAGTACCCTTTAGCAGAGAAACCTTGATGTTTCGATATGTCGCCATTGCACCCATGCAAAGCAGGGGGTAGGTCGCTAGTTATATTATAAAACTAAGGTGAATGCTAATCTATCATTTTAATTTTCCCCTCACAGGTACACAACAAGGCAAAGAGAACTCGCGCATGTACAACGAGATGGTGCTTCTCAAACTAGTGCAGTCCATGACCAAGATGTTGATGAACCCGCCCGAGCCTTTCCGCGACGAGATCCTGACGCACCTGCGCGCCACGGCGCCGGCGCTGTGCACGCGGCTGGAGGGGCTGGTGCAGCTGTCGGGCGCGGCGCAGCTGTCGGGCGCGGCGCCGGGCGGCGCGGCGCTGCTGGCGCCCGACTTCCCGCTGGTGCCGGCGTCGCGCGGCTTCTGCCTCACGCTGCGCTCGTCGCTGGACTCGTTCCGCGCGGCGCTGCGGCGGCACGACATCGCCGCGCCGCTCAGCGCCTTATAGCCGCGCCAGTAGCGCCCGCGCACCCCCCACCACCTCGCGGCCACACAAAAATATATTGTAGTCTATTTATTGTGATGTTCTCGAGCTCTCCGCTAGCTCCGTCTTGTCCTCCTCGTGTGTCACCGCAGTCGAGTGTCACGCTACGCATGCGGACTGGGGCTAGTAGCTCATATTACCGGATAATATGAAACCGACCGGTCCTCTCTAAAATTAATGATAATCAAATTCTAAATGAAATGTTCGATCTTATGCGAATGGTACGATTCTTAGATTTATTAATGCATAGATTAATATTATTTATTTGTTACAAAGTAATGTCTACTTTTAATTCAACATTCGACGTTATAATGTTTAGATTATGAGTACTTATTGAAATTGCATACTTTTTACGAGGCAAAGCTTATTGCTATCATTCGAATATTTGCTACACTAATATTATTATATGATACAATAAAGACAGATAATTTTAGATGTACGTCTAGAACATTTTGTTCCTGATTCCAATATTATTTAATATTACAATTATTGAAGCTCCTACTTATCAATAATAGGGAATGGTGTGCGACTATTACGAGTATCTCATCAATGTCTATTTTATGTATGTGTAATGTTGTATGTAAAAAATGCATTCACTCATTTTTATGTAATTATAGTTTTGTTTTTATTTTATTTTTGTTTTTTATCGCGGGAAATATTAATTAGTATGGTAATAATGATGTAGTAACACCGTCGTGCTCATATTGGCGCAGTCCCGATAAACAGCAGTACATACCACTTAGCATAGTCGATAGTTGCAGTGTACGAGCTCGATACGTGGCTCTTTAAATGTTCACTATGTTATCGATACCTAAATAAATTAATGTTGTTTTCTCTTGTTACCAATGTATGAAATTAATGAAAATAATTTACACTCTTAGGTTTAGTGCAAGTAGATGTTTGGATATTTCATTTCCTCACCACGAGCGTCACAAAAGTAATGTCTTACTTACCGTGACACCAACAGCTACATTATTAGTATTAATTTTACATTTCCCGAAAATTAATATTAACATTAAAATTGCAAGTGCTATCCAGTGAATCGCGCTTGAATAGTGATATTTTGGAAATTAGTTTTAATTTTCTATTCACTCTTGTTTTAGAAAGAAAAATCTTCCTCGTTAGTGCTTATAGTATTAAACCATACGGCCCACGCCGCGCCGGCGGCAGCACAAATACAATGTAACTTCATGCCAAAGTCAATTGAGCTATGGAAGGCTTTTGTCGCTTGTGTACGCGAGATAAGTGACAACTATATATAATGATAAAAAAATAAATAATTCTTCAACATTATCTGTGCTTTTTGCTTTGCTAACCACAACTTAACGTTTACCTTATTGTAATCCGTAAGGTACAGTGAGCATTGGCAATTGGAGCGTGAACCGGAAGCATCATGGATCCAACAACGGTATTCTAGACCGTTGTTCTAGACAATGGTTAAATTTAATTCGTTAATGGTTAATAGTTAAAGTAGATGGTAAGGTCGGGCAATGTGCTATGGGGTCTGGATTCGTGCCAAGTTGATGGCGACAGGCTGGCCCCCTAACGTGGGACAAAACTGGCGAAATGTGGGATATCCTTACTATAGGTACGCTGCTGCCTAAACCTTCGGAAGAAAACAAGCGGATGTTTGTTATGTAACGTGATAGTTTGCACCCTAGATCTAGTATATACTTCTAGCGTTAGATTGGCAATGAAACAGCATAGTCTAAGCGTACGTTAGAGCGAGATTGACGAGACCATTCTCGTACACGCTATCGGTCTGTATGTGCCCACGTCAATCAAGAATGAAACAAATCTCGATTATTTTCACAAAATCTCAGGTTTTAATGTGTTTTGTAGACGTGATTAATAATGGTTACGTGTGTGATGTAACTCATCTAAGAAAGAAAAACCGCAGAATTATTAATTTCACACGTAAACACAACTAGAGTGTTTAACTGCCTAAATGCAATGTTTCAGAACTGCTAAGGTCTTTTTTTACACAAATGGATGCGCAAAATTATCGCATTTTATCACATTAATGCTCTAAATGTATAGGAATTATATTTACAATAATAACAAATAGGTACGCACGACGACATATCAAGCTACACATTTTGACTTCTCATTGACACACAATGCGACGTCAGCTAAAACTGGAAATGTATAGTTTGATATGTCGTCGTGTGAACGTGAATTCCTGCTTTTTCTAACGTCACTTTTGTAAACCTAGAGATTGACACAATACGTCGACAGTATCGATAACAATCATGTAATTTATTTAATGAATGGCTTTGCACGACTACTGCATTAGTGCAAAAAATTGCAAAGATAATTGCCGTGCGTGACCGTACCACAGTCACGGTAATGTTATCATTACCGTGCCACAGCATAATAAAGTAACAGTATTACGTCTCGGCAGTGACCTTGAAATAATTACCTACGGCCGCTCGGTAGATCAATAGAATGGCCAGCTGCAGCGGGCAACCGCACGCTTAATTTTAAAACATGTAAGAGATTAAACTGCATTACCCGATTTTACACCCATACCCGGTTTTGGACTAATCTCCCCTATATTTTGTTGCTACTTTCGGGCATCGGTCGCATGAAAAAAGATAGATAATCACCTACTAAGTACCTGTCAAGGACGTTATGCTCGCTACGCTACAATAAATATACAACTACACTACATACATAACACAGAAATAAATAAAAACTAAAATTATTTTTATTTTTATAGGCCGACTGATTTGGTTATTAAAAAAAATGATATTCTGGTTGCGAAATTGATGAATTCCAACATCCATACACTGAATAATACAGTCGATATCTTCGTTCAATATTTCACGTAAATAAAAATGTCGCACCGTCCGCGTCCGTGCGTAAATGCCGTGCACTCGAGACCGTTGCGGACTGGCAATTTTTAACGTCAAAATTTACAAGAAAATAGAATTGATTCTAGTTGCCCCGTCAAAAAGGTAGTTTCGTATGGAGAAGAATGGGCAAGAAACTCCACCGTTACTCTTTTAAAATGTTTTACAATATTATGTATACAATAAATGTGAAGACGATGCACCTAGAATAAAATTACTATACCACAATAGATAAAAAGAATTAAATATAAAGCAATGACAGGTAAATTAATTATGTGATAGATACATGTTCCCCACATATTTACAAATATTGAAAAGTAGATGATTTTTCCAAAATTTTAACGAGTAATAATTTGTATGCTAGAACTAATCAAGCCCGAGGTTGCCAAAACCTACGGGCCAAAACAATAGATAATCAATTGTGTCTCATTAACGATGCTTGATGAGTTAAAAGTAGTTACAGAATGTAAAAATCAGTGTCATAAAAATTCAAAATTAAATTAGCCACCAGTTTGATATTGTCTAGACTCTAGATTGTTTCATGGAGCAGGACCAGCATGTTTCCAAGCATTCTTATCTAGTATATAATCCTCTAATTTGTAATATGCTTGTTTACAAAGTGTACCTACTTTTAATATGAGTTTTAAATTTTCTTTAATTTAATTGCAATATATCACAAGGTATTTTATTGTAACATTTAATACAGTACCCCATAAAAGATGTATGTATTTTAGATAATCTGAAAAATGGTTGATCTATTTTATCTTTATTTCTAGTATTAAAATTATGTCTATCACTTATTTTATTAAAAAGATGTAGGTTTTTTCTTACATACATAATATTTTCTTAAATGTATAAAGACGTAATACTGTTACTTTATTATACTGTGACCGTACTTTATGGTGAAACCAAAAAGATTCCTGTACATGAATCTAAATCATAAATGAGGCCACCTGGCCTCGTTTATCATTCTCAAGATATTTATGGGATAGGTATACAGTCTGAACGAGTTTTTCGAAAAGTTATAAAAGGGATAAATGTAATGTGCGCCCTATCATATATTTATCATTTATATACGATTTCATATCTGTCAAATTCTATGATCATAGTTAAATGATAGAATGATATGAATACGATATGAATCATATATAGTTATGATACTGTCATACACACACACACACACATCTCTAATCATATATAGTGTAATTGGGGCACTACCTACTAAAAATCGAGTATTTAGTTATATTTTTTGTAACTCCTATGGATACTTATGTTTTCGCCATTTGAAATTTGAATTTCGGCCAAAATATGAAAATCTTCTGTCAAGTCGTATTCCCATATAATCCTGCAACGGGTTTGAGGCTTAATCATTTCTGCCATTCTTCTGAGCTGAATCAATACAAAAGAACGTTATTATGGAGAGAAGACAATATTTGAGCTGAGAAGATATGATCAGAGCAGAGCCGTGGGAATGTTGGAAGCTGGTTCTCGGCAACGTGCTGTTCGGGGCATTCGCTCTGGGCGTTGTGCAGAGTGTTATAAGTCGACTTTGGACACGTTACAGCATCACTGGAAGCGCGGCAGAGCGACATGGAGGACGAACTCGCATCACCACACGTAGACAAGATCATTACATACAAATTACTGCTCGACGAAATTTTATAATGATGATGAATGATGTTGTTTACGAGGTTTCGTAGCTCTTCAAGGATGTTAATAAGCGATAAAACCATAAAAAATCGCTTGCATGAAATCAATCTCCGTTCCCGAAGGCTGCTACAATGAGATCGTTAACACAGAAATTGGGCAGAAAAAGAATGGCATTTCGTGTTTTTCTGACAAATCTTGATTTGGTATGAGGCTAGATAGGTACTAAAAGTACATAGTATTCGAGAACACCTGGACGCCAAGAACGTTTAAAATCATGGCAGGAAGTCCATGTATGCAGTGGTGGAACAATCATGATATGGGCGGGTGTTTGGATCGGCGGAAGAACCGAACTGATTTGGATCAGAGGCAATCTCAATGCATAGATTTACGCTAAACGATTGTATCAAATGTTGTCATTCCTTTGCGGACCCAATTTGGTGATTCATTCCAGCTTATGTTATGCATGATAATGCACGTCCACATAATGCCAGAGTCGTTGCAAACCAAAGAAATATAAAAAACAGGAGAAGTGGAAGGGGGCGTGTTTGTGTCCACGCGTCATGTTCAAACTGCTCATGTCACAGGCAAATGGCCGCCTCCGCGAACTAGTACGCTTCCGACCGTAATGGTGACAAAATATAAGAATGCCGTGTTGTTCAGCGGTTTCTTGTAAAAACCAAAGCCAAAACAAAAACTTTGTCAATCATGGAATCACTTACCATTTTTAAGTACAAGTATCTTAATATATTTGTCTTTAAAATCATGAAAAACAACAAATCGTAAAATATTTCTTGCTTTTATTACGTTATTTTTGTTTTCAAATATCGTAGCGACGGTACTGTTTTCGGAGTAAATACATTGCTCCTTAACAACTACTTAAGTATGTCGCTAAGTGACTGGACAAGCAATGTAAAATCACAAATCGATACTTCATTCGTGCGGATGCATCGCGTGGTACGGCCGCTGCATCTTGCGGCGAGTTAGTGATATGCTTGTGCAGATCCACTAACGTAGGCTATTGCCAACAATGGATATCGATTGCCGAACGAATATATTGCTGTTATAGTTTATTTTTCAATTGCTCAACCGTTTTAACCCATTTGGAAGCGTTAAAACGGTTCCAAAACACCAATTGTTTCCATACGCTATGTCAGCCTTTTTTTTTGTTCCTGGGTGGAAAATCCTCATGGATGTCCCCCGCCCTGGGGGAGCGGAGGGGTCTATCAGACTCTTACTGACTAAAAACCACCCCGGTGTTCCGTCTCACACCTACGCCGGGGGTCGCGGGAACGTACAAATCTTCCGCAACCCCCGGCCGGTGCCGGCCCGCATCTGCGGGCCCCGTCCGGTCGAGCGGGGGGAGTGAGGTGTTTGACTCCCCCCGCGACGTCTAAGAGGGGCGCGCGTGGAACACTACGCGCCGCCACCTCGGGTCCTGATGTATGGGGGGCGACGGACGTCCCCGAGTCCGTCGCCCCTGGACCCATTTAGGGGGGCTGGAAGAGGGCGTTGTCCGCCCTCCGCCGACGCCCGATGCGCCTGCTGCGGGCCGGGTGAGAGGATGAGATCTCTCGCTCCCTTTCCGCAGCCTCCTTCTGCGAGATGACTGTTTCGCAGAAGGATACCACCGCGTCCCAGGACTCCTCGCCACCGACCATCGCATTCACAACGGCCGGCAGCGAGAGGTCACTGCCTACTCCTGAGATGAGGGCACGGCGCGGCTCCTCCCAAGCGGCACACTCTGCCAGCGTATGCCGCGCCGTGTCCTCCCGGCAGTCGACGCAGTGGTGACACCGGGCGTCCGGCTCCCTGTTTATGCGACACAGGTACTTCCCGAAGCAACCGTGCCCCGAGAGCACCTGCGTCACCCGAAACGACAGGGAGCCGTGCCTCCTCCCGAGCCAGTGGTCGAGCACCGGCCGGACCGCCTCGATGGTGACGAGGCCAGCGGTAGGGCGTGAGAGCCTGTCCCGCCATTCCGCCACCAGGACCTCGCGGAGCTGCGACCGACGCTGCTCCATTTGTCGCTGCATCGGTCGCTCGCCCCGCGCCCGCGCTTCCTCGCGCCACCGGTACAGTGACGCGAGCACCTTCGCCTCCAGGTCCCAGAGCGGGGATCCGGCCAGTGCACAAGCTGCCTCGTAGGAGATCGTGCGGTATCCCCTTATGACTCTGACGGCCATTGCTCTCTGCGGCTTTCGCAATACAGCAATGCTGCCGGCCGTCAGGTCAGCCGCCCAGATCGGGGCCCCGTAAAGGGCCATCGACCGCACGATCCCCACGTAGAGCCGCCTACAAGCGGCGCTCGGGCCCCCCAGATTGGGAAGCAGCGTTGACAGCGCCCCGGCCGCGCCCAACAACTTGGGCGCCAGCTGCCGGAAGTGGGGGCCGAAATCCCACCGGCTGTCGAGCACCAACCCAAGGTACTTCATGGTGGGCTCGACAGCGATTCGAACCCCCCCCACCACAATGTGGGATCCGGATGGTGGCGCCCGCCGGGGACCATGAAACACCATGGCCTCCGACTTGTCGAGGGCCACCTCCAGGCCGAGGCGCCGCATGCGGCTCACCGTCTGTGAGACCGCAGCCGTCGTCAGCAACGCTGCCTCCCTGTACGAACTCCCCCGGGCCGTGACCAGCGTGTCGTCCGCGTAACACGTCAGGTCGACGCCCGGTTGGAGTTCGCCCCTCAGCACCCAGTCGTACCCGATGTTCCACAGGAGTGGGCCCAGGACCGAGCCCTGTGGAACACCGCACGACATGTGGCGCTGGTTGACGCCATCGCGTCCCACGAAGGTGACACACCTCTCCGCCAAATAAGCCCCAACGATACGGCGGAGGTAGAGAGGCACCCGATGATAACGCAGTGCCTCTCGAATACAACTCCAGGGCAGGGTGTTGAAGGCGTTGGAGATGTCAAGGACATCGCCACCACCACCCCACCCCGGGACACCGTTTCCTCCGCCAGGACTCTCACCCGCGATATAGCGTGTATGGTGGAGCGCCCATGCCTGAAACCGAACTGGCTCTCGTCCAGGTCCGGCCCTTCTCTGCACAAGTGGCCGACGAGGCGGGCTGCGAGTATCCGCTCCAGCAGCTTACCCAACGCTATGACAGCCTAAACCAACGTAACCGGTTCTTTTTTTAATATTGTTTAAATTGATGATTTAAATCATATTTTTTTAGCTACATTTTGTTAATATTTTCTCATTTGTTATTTAAGTTATTTTCAGAACCCCAATTTTTTTTTAGTACAATAATAAATGGAAGATTCGATAACTTTCCGATTTAGTCCATCACTAGCGTATATGTAAAATAAATTGCTTTTGCACAGTACAACGATAACGACCGACGTTTTCGTGTAAGTTGTACGGTGCATGGTAAATGCGCGCTGTGCCTGACGAGATAAGGATTAAAATTGATTGTGTAGTACGTTCTGATTTATTAATTGCGAGTGTGTTCGTATCTATTGCTTTTACTGAACTGCATGTGTAGTAGTGGCGCGTGGTAGGGGCAAACGGGAGACACCGGGCTCCGATGCATTTCCAAATACCGGGCATATCTCCTTTCTTATATCTATGTTGCAAACACACTTGCCGCAGCTAATATCAACGTCCTACCATGGCCTGCTCAATCGCCAGACTTGAATCCCATTAAGCACGCATGGGATGTTCTTCAAAGAAGAGCTCTGCCAAATGTGGATGCCGTACACACACCAGAAAATCTTTTTCGCCTGTTACAACGGACGCGGGCGGCCATACCGCAACGTGTTTTTGATGAACTCATGTTAAGTATGACAAATCGCTGCGATTGTGTAATTGTTTATTTTACTCAATAAAACCTTTAAAAACTTTTATTTTTATCTTTTTATCACATCTTAAAATGTCAGGATTAACCAAGGTGAGGAATCCAGCATAAGCAAAATACGCGAAATCTTTATTAATGCAAAAGCAGAGAGTACTTCGTCGGTCTATACATACAAAAATATTTTATTTAATCAATCTAAAATAGACATTTTTATTTCATTTCAATAAGGCAATAAAATTGTTTTTAAAAATATCTTAATCCTTAGACACAAAATTAGTTCTCTTTGGAAAAAATTAAAAATTCAACGTTTTGTTTGTAGTTTTATTTTTTTCTTTAAAAATTAAGTTAGGTAAGTATTCACTTTATTTATCCACATCTGTTTCAAATCAGGAGTTACGAAGGTACTGCAATTGTAGCCTACAGCCCCATTTGTGTGCCGGGTTGGCGAGGAATAAAACCACTGGAGACTTCTTTCTTCTATATTTGGAGTACTTTCACAATAAACTTGATATAACGTTGAATATAACTTGCGAGTCTAGTAAACTTCTCTGGTTTGTACCGAACACTTCGTCTCTTTGTATCACGTTTCAAATAATTCTGGTTTCGCGCCGAGCGGGCGCCACTGATATAGTGAACAAATAAGATTCGAGAAATTTCTAGTCGTAACTCGGCGTTTCTGGATGCGGCCAATCAGAACACAGAATCGAAGGAAATATCTATGTCAATGCTGTTCAACCAATCGGAGCGCTTGTGGGAAAGAAACAACAGAACATATTCTGGCTCAATAGGGTTGTCAGTGTAGAAATTTATCCTGAAACTCTAATATCTACGTACACAACTACGAACGAATTATTAAAACTATGCACACTATGCTCTATCACTTGTCCTGCACAGCAATCTATATCGATAATCGAAATTGAGACAGCTAGTGAGCACAGCACTATTGGTCTCGTGCACATGCACATCACACGCACATTTGTGTAATTTGTTTTCGGCTTCGCCCTAATCACTACATTACCGATCTAACGTATATTATATCTATGGTTTGCACGTCTATGGTTTACACTAACCGACCATCTCCCCTTCACCCATCTCCATCATCAGATAAAGTTTGTGACACCATCACATATTAGGGATCGATGCACGATCATAATATTTAAGGGTAAGTAAGAAAAATAAAAAACGAATTGAACACACGGGTAATTTATTTTTATAAAAATATTTTGTACCTACTGCTAACAAATTAATAGAGTCAGTCGATACAAATACACTCCATTTTATATCTTAATATATACCTATAATTTTTCTGTACGTGTTTGTCACCTAACTTCTTCTAAACGGTTGGACCGATTTGGATGAAATTTTGCGTGTATATTTCAATGGGTTCCTAGATGGTTTGAAAACACAATTGGACCTGGTAGATGGCACTGCTGTCGGTATGTCACCAAATTTGATTTGCTGTACAATTGACAACATTACCTAATTTTGAGCGGTACAATATTTAATGTGGCGCTGCTTTTCCGGGCAGGACGTCTGCCAGGTCCGCTAGTATAATATATTTTCTTTAAATGGTTTCCCTATCACAATGAAAATATAACAAACATGCGTATGAAAATATAAAACATAAAAAAATAACATAAGTAAATAAATCTTTTACGATTTGGCACCATTAGCATTCAAAATCAAAGTAGAAAAAATAGCTACCTAAATTAAAAATACTTAATAAGTACTTATACAAAATGTCTTAAGAAAGACTAAAAAACTAAAAGGGGTTTTTTTAATGTACATTTTATTTCTATACACATATTTCTAATCGTAACTATTTTATTTTCGTATTTGTTTTATTGTTATATAGTTTCTTTCCGACCAAAAATTGTCATGACTGTCATACCTACACATTATTACAAAATTGTCATGAATGTAAGTACTGTATTGTAATATTTAATATATGAGCATCTTCATGATTCAAAAATATATAGGCAATGGTAAGTTTCATAAAACCCTAAACAGCTTTACCTTACAATAAAAATTATTAATAATTAATAATTACCTTACAGTAAACAATCTATGACATCATAAATATGTGACTGCATCATATCAATAATATTGCCACAGACAAAGGCAAAAAATTGTGCGCAATCCCTTGTTCATATTATTTAGCGCAGTTAGGTTCACAAATATCTATGCATTTTTTCTATGAAAAATATCTTGACAATTTGACTTGTCTCGAATTGTTGTCTTAAATTCTTTGAACAATCTCTTTATAGAAGTATATCCTATTCTAATCTTTTTCTTTTTTTCTGTAAGCAAATTCAATTTGAAGTTGTCAGTTATGACATCCTGCATCCGAATACCTACTGGATAGCATCTTCTGCGCTGGACCACGAGGGGCCCATGGACATATGCGAAGTCACTGGTCGTATGACAGGTATCGATTACGTGGACATCTTAAAAAATGTCTTCCGACCGGTAAAATTGTTTATCCCGATTGCCATCGAAGCGAATTTGTACAGGACGGAAGTTCCGTCCACAATGCGAGAAGGGTCCAGGAAAAGATAGCTCAACAAGAAGATTTACATTTAATTAAACTCCCGCCAAGAAGCCCTGACCTAAACCTCATAGAATATGTATGGGGGGGGTTTAATGTTTCAAAATGGGGACTCGACGCGAGTTAGATCAGTCAACAATTTAAGGGCCCACGTACATGAGATTTGGGAAGGCTATAGAAGTAGCGTCGCCTTTTCAAACGTGATTGCATCAATGCGTGAACGTTTGCATGATCTTATTGATGTCAATAGTGGAAATACCAGATTCTAAAACTGGCAGCACCATTGCTAAAACCTTGCCTAGAAGTTTCCTACCTTATTTTAAATGTTAGGTTTTCAGAAGAACAAAATAAAAATTTAAGAATAATAAAATAAAAAATAATTCATCAAAACAGTATATTACGAACGGCAACATTGTATTATTACTCGTACTTCTGCTCCGGCAAGCAAAAATAAATTTAATGGTAAAGGCCATTTAGTTGAATATTCAAGTCAAATCAGTCAAGCTGTTCAAATCTTAGGCTGAGCCAAATATATTGAAATCTATAGAGTATTTAGATATTTATGTTCCAAAGAGTAGTCAGATATTTTTGACTGCACGACCGTAATATATTTATGAACAGTTTTTATGATAACATTTTATTGATGGCTAAGTTTGTATAGAACTATATGAGCATTTTAACGCTTACAATATTTTGAAACATTGTCACTGCCAATATATTAGTGAACTCACTGTACAACCCTGAACATTTATTAAACGCAAGCATTAAATTTCATAGTTATTACCTATAATCCATCACATTTTTTTTTAAATTCTACACAACAGTAGGTATACAAGATCACTAAATAGTAATTTGCCTTATGCACTTGCTTTCGCGGATTGTTCGAAAGAGTTACCGTGGCCCTGGCGCACAGGCAACTGAAGGAACACGGGTGGGTTTTAGTCAGTAAGAGTCTGACACGCCCTTCCGCTCCGCCCAGAGCGGGAGAGGTCATTTGATGATTTCCAACCCAAAAAAAAAAAAAAAATTAGAAAAAAGAAAAAAAATGCGCTTGCTTGCCTCTATGTACCTTTGCATTGAGGTAGAAAAATATCGACGGAAATATGGTAGGCGATAGAAAAGTATAATTTAAAGGCAAAAAGAAACAACTTTTACTGTGCTTGTGATTGTCGTAAAAGGCGGTAACATTATCATGTAAGTTGCAAAAGATGCTAGTTTTTCATTGATTGAACTTAATTTTATATAGGGTTCTATAGTTTCACACAAGACTACTCATACGCAATATTCTATTGTATTTTTTTAATTGTATTCAAATTATGCGAATAATTTGTGCTTTGCAGTTCCATAATTGTATTCAAGCATCATTAGTAAATAAAAAAATAAGTCTTTTTCGTAAGCGTAAAGCACTTACGAAGAATTTCCTATTCTTTGGGAATAAGGTAACATTGATTATAGTAGTCAACATCATTAAGATCCATGCCAGAATAGATGTATTGAAAACAAACGGTACTACGCAAAGCAAGTTGCCTAGTTGTTATTTAAGTAATAGCAGATCTAGTTTCAAAATCAACAGATTTCATGTTGGAGCCAAGTCATTTATTCTGATACAGATAGTAAATTACCAGATTAGCCATAATTCATACTGGAATGTTAAACATTGATTTATTATTAAGTACATAGTTAATTGATTATTAGGGTAAATAGTAATATTGATACAAAAATATAAAGACTGTCTGTGCCGTCGATTATTAATATAAAAGTCATGATTATTATAAAATTAAAACAAGATTTTTGACGACTGCACATCAGCGAGGAAGAGATAGGAATGAACAGTATATTGTCCATTCACCAAACTTCGCATTCACGGAGTGTCAATTATTATTTCATAAAATATTATAATTTGAAATTTAAAAATGTTATTAAGTATAACCTTCTTTCTCCTTAAAACTAATGCATGTTGCCTTGAAATCATCTTACAAAATGGTGAAAACACTCTTCCATATTTCATTTACGTTGCCAAATTCTCTTATATAAATACATCCATCATAAAATTAATGTCATGAATTCTTCTCGAATATGTGTACTGACACTAAAATTATGCACACGAATGCCCACAGCAGAACGAAAATAGCCCATGCAACGTGGGAAAATGGACTCTTATACTTATTGACTACTCCTAAACCTAACAAGTTCGTACAATGACACCTCGCAGACACCACTAGAAAAGTCGGTATGAAGTATTGGATACCTGTGCCGGCGTATGAACCTGTGAACTCGATAAGTACACTTATATCCTCTAGGAAATACGTCAGCAATACTGGAGGGATCACTGTAACTATAGGAAAGATTACTTTTCTTAAAATAAAATTGTACGATTCAAGTCTCGATGTATCTAAAAACAAGCTCTGTAAATTATTCCTTAGCGTAATAGCAATAATTGGGAAACTGGTAGACAGAGTAAAAACTGGGAACAAAGCGAGGAAATACTCAACAATTTCTAGGAATATATTGTCGCTATCTGTGGGTATAAAGTTAAGTGTGTATAGGTCGTTCAGATGTGCGAAGGCGAACGCTCCAGTGAATGCTAGGAGTAGGTAGAAAATAGCTATGATTGCGTAGTCGAAAAACAGGTGTAGTCCGAGTCTCGTCTTGCCTCTGATTGGTGCAATGAGTCCGGGCAGCGAGTGGTGGCACATGAAGGAGTAGACGCAGGCGCCGAACAGCGTGGGCATGCCGGTGACGTCAAAGGCAGGCGGGTGGCCCTGAGGACTCCGACCCCATAGCAGGTGGATCGCCATTGAGATCATTATCGTAAATGCTGCAAACAAATAATAAATATTAATACATATATAAAAATCACGTGACACTGTGTTCGTACACGCTTATCTCCGAAACCACCCAATTTCAATGAAATTTTTGTGAATGTATGTGGTTGGTTCCAGCTTGAAAAATAGGATAGTTTTGGACTCCATAGGTGGCGCTCTTTTCGAGATTTGCGCGGGCAAAGTGCTAGTAGTTAATAATATCAGTAACGTAGACATCAGTTACTTTGTGCAAGTCTATTATAGGTTTTTATAGTTTCTGCTACCTAGTTAGAAATACGGACTTCCGTAGGACGTTATCAACACAGTAAGCATATAAGATTTGATTTCATAAATTTGCTCAACTGATTCGAGTTATTTTATCGCTATATTGTCATCATTATGTTATATTTTTATTACATAGGTACTCAGATTTATAAATCTAATATGTAGATACCTACAAGTAATATAATTAATTAAGTGAGTAAACATAAATAGTCATAAAACATAGTGACCGAGTTACTTCATATAATTATGCAGGTTTGTCCATCCGCGATTGATAAAATTAATTATTGCTGTTTATATCTAGCGGCGTCAATCAGCAGAATATTATTATATTTACATGTAATTTACTTTATCTGATGTGGACTGCTTATCGTTGCTACTTAAAACGCTATTTATATATATTTTTTTTTAAATTACTATATAAGGTACATTATCAGCCTATAATGTTCCCACTCACTGATGGGAGAGAAGGACCAAATTCAAGGCAAAATTGATAATACTGATCATATTCGATTATTTTTCTCCAAAGGGTTCGAATTATATGCTCAGTATAAACATTATGAATTAAAACTTGCTGAAAGAGATGTTATAACATTTGATATTGATTTACACAACAGACAGAATATGACACCAAACGGAAGAAATACCAATCAAAGAAGAAGGGCCACGGTCTATACAAAATTAACCCACGTCCTACAGCAAAGAGAAGTATCTCAAAAAAAATATAAAAATGGGTATAAAAATATGGCATACTTCCAAACTCCATCCTTACAATCTAACATATAAAAAAAATGCTATAAAAATTCGTTCAGGGGCAGTAATATCTACAATATTGAGAAATAGTTGGCTACCTCGACTTGACTTCAATTATTGAGTTCCATCAGGTTCCACCAGGTTTTTTTTTCACTTGTTCGACCACTGAACATCAAACTAGTGTATATTCTGAGACTGTAAGGATGGAGTTTGGAGGTATGCCATCTTTTTATAGCTACCCATTTTTAGATTTTTTTTGACTTCTCTTTGTTCTAGGACGTGGTTGAATTTTGATCCTTCTTCGTTCTCCCGATTTTATTTTTTAGAAAATGATCTGTTGTGGTGGAATGTATTGCACGTGATGCGCGGAGAGGAGTGTGGTGTGTAAACAATAGATGCCTCCCCCCACAAATCCTCGCTATTATGTACTTGCTCCATCAGTCATTCTCTATCAATTGGTGTGAATGCAATAAGTGGGCTATCATTGCACTTGTCCCATTGACTGAATCAGGAACGTGCAATTTGTACTAGTTACTAGTGTTATATTGCAAAGACGTGAGAGTATTGTATGTCGTAACATCTCAGCACCAAGATGACTGAAAGTAATGCATTAAAATGTCAGCTTTATATCGTGTGAAGCACAGTAGCATTTCTGTTAAATACTGTCACTTAATTTTGGAAATTTCACGATATGCGATAATGATAAAACTCTAATTTGCTTTACGTTTAGTCCAGTTGGTGTTGATTTGATCCAGTGTACGAAGCTATTAGACTGTACTAGGCCTTCATTAAATTTATCAATGTTTTTTTACTAACATTTTAACTGCGATAACAAGAGCCCGTTTTTTATGAATTTAATACTTGTTATTATAATTAATGCGATAAACTTTCCACATTTACAACAAACAGCATACGTACTCAGTGTTTACGTTCAATACACTGTTAAACAATATTTTACAAAAATAGGAAATATTCACAAGCGACAAACAAGTTGATTTTAGTTTTTCTGAAAAGCAATAAATACTTGCTACTCAAAAATTTTTTGGTCCTATAGGACTGTAGGCAAATCATACGAATATAGCTAAATTATTCACTTAAGTCATAAGTTCATAACTTCTGCTTGAAAACTTTTTAACATTTTAGGTTCTCTTATATTTGATAAGGCTTAAACAATACCTTATTGAATATTTTATTACTACTTTTATAAAAACGAAACTCACCCAACCACCTCATCCCAGAAGTGAACAGCTGCAAATATTTGGTCTTCTGTACGTTGAAGAAGACAAAAGGTCCCATGGCCCCCACGAATGTCAGCAACGCGACCCGATAGGTGTCCAGCCGAGTGTAGCCGATGTGTTCCAAAGATGATGCGTTGAAGCAAGGCAGCTCATCCCAGACTTTCGAGTCGGTCACATTCGGAGGGATTGGGGAACTGTTGAGAGGAGAAAGAAAAGTTTCAAAACACAAAACTTCAAAATTAAAGTAGGTATTTACCTTAATTAAACGATAACAGGTACTTTTGAATTCATAAGGTCAGTAACTCAGTAGTCAAAAAGTTGAAGCTAGTTGCCCATTCTTAGGCCTATGAGAAGAACAGGCACGAATCTGTACCATTCTCAATTATATGTGAAGAGGAAGACCTTATTTGACTGAATCTTAATATCTAAGATATTTGAAATAAATTCAATTTTAAAAATCCAGAAGTGCACGCCTCATAATCTAATTCAATTCTATAAAATATTACTAATTACAATTAAACTACATTGAATTAGACCGTGATTTTCGAAAGGACTTAGTTTTCGATAAAACTGAAGCGTTCAAAAAAGAAATGGACTCGATTAGTTTAGTTTTTCGGGAGTTATCGTGACCACGCCATGATCCATACATACAGTCACACGGACATCCACAGTTTTCATTATTTTAATAAATAGCAAAATGTCTTTTGAAAATAACATGACTGTTGAAACTAGTGTTTTTTTCTTGACGTTTGTGTGTGAATATTATTCTACAAGTGCAATATCAAGTAAATAGAGACATTTTTAGCTCATGAAATTACATGTTCTTTGTAAGGCTAGAGTAGATCACTACCTCACGCGCTTTGCTTATGAGGCTTGCAATACACTATTGATATTTTGGTATAAAGGCAGCTAAACAGGCGCGACGCTATTCTAGTAAAACAATTCCTATAAAAAGTTCATGGAAATTGTTCTACGAAAATTGTGTCCCGCCTGTCTGCGGGAGACTTAAGTCAGGATTATGCTAAAATCAAAAATCTATCTGAGAAATCTATCCATATACATTTTATATTTGTAATTGGCTTCCCAATCCCGACAGAAAAATACTCCACTTTAAAGTTAATTAACTGAACTTGATAAATGACGTTTAATTACACGCCCATCTGTGTTATTGTTGGGACGGTGAATAAATCAGTGTGCAATTTATTTTTATAGCTGCATAGCATAACACGCATGAGGACACAAACATTCGTTCGAGTTATCTCTCCCGCTATTCGAAACGTCTTGTCGGCTATAAATTATAATATTACAGTCGTGTACTGCAGCAATTAAACAAAATATTACACCTGACCAAATATTCGGAACCGTCTGAATTATTTATTTATGTAAGTGTATAAAACAGCTATGTTAATAAACAGCTGCTATTAATATTACCTATAGTCTCGTTGGTGGTAAGTTAGAACTGTAACTAGACATGTCACATGGCCCATGATATAATGCCAGTACCTACTAGACTAATTACATATAACATCCAACTCTCAATTCAACTCAAATACAAGCTAAATATCGTAATAATACACAGTAATTTAATTAGTCTTAAAAACAATGACGTTAGTGTACTCCGAGCATCAAACATTGACATCATACTTTTCAGTCGAATCAGAACCTACTTAGCTTAAACTAATTAAGTAATGCTTATAAATACACGCCTTTTCCCTACGTGGGTAGGCAGAAACTGCAGAAATGAGATCACCAAAAGTTAGTGAATGAATGAAGTGAGTGAAATGTTAGTACATTTATGGTATTGCACATTTCTTAATTTAAATTTCTTTCCTTCTTTATCTTAAAGTTCCCTTAAGGGGGCAGCGCAAGGGTAGCCCTCGAAATTCAAATTTTCTTACGTTTAAGTTAGAATTGGCGTCAAATATCATGATTTCATGAAATAGTCATTCAATACAGTAATATGAACTGAGAGAGATGTATTGCAGATTCTAATGATTATAATTATGTTAAGCCATATTTGTTACGGTCGCGAATCATATTTTAATCAAAATACAACCTGACAGTGACCTGCAAATTGCAAAAAACGTAAGAAAAATTTAATTTCGCGACCTACCCTGAAGGTTCCGCCTTAATAACACACTTCATAGTAATTTCGTGATATAATCTAAATCAACATAGTGAATTAGTGATTACTGATCGTTAGCGGTTGTGCAATGCGGTCGATTACACGCTTCATTTAGTGCGTGTACCTTCCTCTGATTGTCCATTCAATATTTACCGAATCATCATATCGGTCAAGGATATGGTATAAATTATAATAATAATAAACAGGTAATCACGAGGTTAGCGACACTGACGCGTATGTACTTTTTTGTTTACAAAGGAGGGCGTCCTCCTTTGTATGATGAGAGCGATTACAGAGAATTTCTTAAACAGACCGACTAAGATCTCCTTGAAAATTTGGTCATAGCTACCAGTATTTTTTCTGGGGAATAAATCTCGCGATCTGAAGCGCAGCATATCAATAGCTCAGCGGCGCCGGCGCCAGTTTTTCTGGTAAAATCGATCGAACGTCACGACTATTATTATGGTCAAAAGCTGATAATGTAGATGACTATGTCCAGCACGCGTAGCAAGACCACCATAGAAACGGGTTTTGTCGACGGAAGAATAGACAAAATGACAGATTGTTGACAGATTTCTAATTTGATGATTTTTTTTTTTATAATCCGTCATGTTGTCTATTCTTCCGTCGACAAAACCCGTTTCTATGGTGGTCATGCTACACGTGCAACAGCACGTGCAACAGTAGCTAATAGCATGATGACGACAAAAGTCAAGAAGAGGTACTTTGGATAAATAAAATAGATTCCTTACCACACTACATCCATAACAGACTTCGCAACGGCTGCTGAGTATATCGACAAGTCTCCATACAAGTAAATACACAAAGTGCAGTAGAAGGTAGTCCTGCCGATCTTGTTGAAAAACAGGTTGGCCATCTCTCCCAACTCCACACGACGGTCGAGGCTGTAGTATCGAGAGGGGATCGTGTCTCCACAGACCAGAGGTTCTTCAAGGTCCCCATGGTTGTTCTGCGAGGTTGTTATGTCATCGTCCGATTCGTGGTCTTGGATCTGTGAAATTATGGTATAATTTAGTTAGGTTTAAATCAAATATAGGTACACTCACAGATCTACATTTATCTGCTGTCACTCTGGAGTGCAATTCTCTAGAGCTAGACCATTGGTTGTCAACCTTATTTTGACCACCGCCCTCATTGAGATTGTTTTTTTCTATACTAGAAAGGTTTAGGTAGTTAAATAAAGGTAAACAAATCATAAAAAGGGTTTTTTATCGTTAACACTTTCTTGTTTAAAAATACGTTACAACAAAATTAACTTTATTTTCGATTTATACGATAGTTTCCTGTTTTATTAATGTACGTTAAACTTTATCATTTAATCGAAAACTAATCTTCGTAGATGTAATTGCTTGAGCACAAATTTTTTGTTACATTTATAAAATCGTATAATATTTTGTAATCTGTCTATTGTAAAGAGCCCAAAAAGACAGGTTCGCTAAACCTTTTAGAAAATACAACGAATTAGATAACATTGCTAGATTGAAGAGTACACCTGTGACGTAGTATGGCAACTGAAGTAGCAGGTATTACGTTTAGTCGGTTAACCAGATGCCTTTTATGTTGTGGATGAATTAGAAAAAATGTTACAGGCTGTCACAGTATTGCGGCTGCCACCATACCACTGTGAGTTCCATTCAATTGAATTAATATGGGCTCAAGTTAAAGAGTTTGTAGCCGAGAAAAATATTTTTTTTACAATGGCTGACCTAAACATTCTTTTGCCAGAGGCTTTAGCTAATGTGACTGCTGAGAATTGGAAAAATTGCGAGGGTCATGTAGTAAAAGAAGAACAGAAAATGTTTAAATTAGACAAAATAATTGATGATACCATCATACCACTGAACGCTTTATTATTAATGTGATAGATAGTTCCTGAGATTCAGATTCAAAATAGAGCCTATTAATATATGATTAAAAAGAATAATTATGATTTTAACATTTGAAATAAAAAGTTTAGCGTCTATGAGTCACGTGGTTTTTTATGTTTACCTTTATTTAACTACCTAAACCTTTCTAGTATAGAGCCCACCAATTTTTTTACTTAACATCTGTAGCGAATCTGTAACAGCTATTGCCACGATTATATTTAAACGTGTAATATTATATAGTCGTAATATCCCATCTCAACGCCCCCTAATTTTCTCTGGGTCTTCAACTGCCCCCTGAAAAACTCATACGCCTACAAGCGGGGGTTATCACCCACGTTGAGAAACTATGCTATAGACCGAGAACCTCGATCGCCCGAAGAAGATCCGAACGTAAAAGCACTTTCAATGCGATGAGTGCGGAAGGTTGCGAGCGGCCTTCTCTCTTTCTAGCTAATAACGTCTCTAAATGACAAAAAGAGAGTGATACCTACAGAAAAATGCTGACCCGTGCTTGTAAGTACAAGTTCCCCCTTATTTTGATAGGAATAGTGATGACAATGTTAAGGTATGTTAAAGTCGAAAGAAGTTGAGAAAAAACATCGCCATCTGCGAGAAAACCAAGAATGGTGATCAAGTTTAGTAGAATGACTAGTTATTAGTAAGTTACTGGAAGGCTCACCTAGGTAGAATGACTTTTCCTAATAAGTTCCTGGGAGTTTTCCAGTTTCGAGTGCATAGGTTGGTAGGCTAGCATGCACAGGTCCGAATTGACCTAAAGCACCCAAAGGCAGAGTATGCGACTGCCTATGAGGACCATTCCAAATTGAGGCCAAAGGCACAGAAAAAATGAGTTTTTTCTTGGTCGTCAACCACATTATCACTCACTATCAGGAGAGATAGTGGTCAAGCACAAGCCTTTTATTCAAATAATAAAAATTGGTATTGTCTGTTGAGAATTGTTCTTAATTTTGAACAGTAAATACACACTGCAATATGAAAAATTGCAGGCACTCCAGGCTATACATGGGGAAACATTTAACTGAACATCTAAAAATTTATTGAACTTCTAATGATGGACATTTTTTTAAATTAATTAATTTCTAAAAACTTTTTACACTTCTAATTTCTTAAATTTGGTTGCAGCAACTAAATTAGGGCACCCCAACCAAACAGGTTAGGTTAGGAATGGCTCGGGACGAGGCACGGCTCCCTGTCGTTTAGGGCGACGCAGGTGCTCTCGGGGCATGGTTGCTTCGGGAAGTACCTGTGTCGCATAAACAGGGAGCCGGACGCTCGGTGTCATCACTGTCATCACTGCGTCAACTGTCCGGAGGACACGGAGTGGCATACGCTGGCAGAGTGTGCCGCATGGGAGGAGCCGTACCGTGCCCTCGTGTCAGAAGGCGGAGCCGATTTGTCGCTGCCGGCCGTCGCTTGTTCGATGGTGGGGAGCGCCGAGTCGTGGAATGCGGTGATCTCTTTCTGTGAAACCGTCATTTCACAGAAGTAGGCTGCGGAAAGGTTGAGGGCGGTCGAGGCCACTCTCCCGACCCGCAGCAGACGTGCCGGGCGTCGGCGGAGGGCGCGAAACTCCCTCTTCCAGGCCTCTAAAAACAGGGTCCAGAGGGTCGGCGGACTTGGGGACGTCCGCTGCCCCCATATAACAGGACCCGAGGCGTAGACGCGTAGTATTCCACGCGGGCTCCTATTGGGCATCGCGGGGGGAGTTTTACACCTCACTCTCCCCGTGGACTCGAGGAGGCCCGCAGATGCGAGCCGGAACCAGCCGGGGATCGTGGATGGCGCTTCCCATGATCCCCGGTGCAAGTGTGTGAAGGGAACACTGGGGTGGTTTTTAGTCAGTAAGAGTCTAAAAGACCCCTCCGCCCGCCCCAGGGCGGAGGACATCTATGAAGATTTTCAAACCCGGAAAAAAAAAGAAGGGTGGACTGTGACCAACCACGCGCAAGCCCAATTGGTCGCAGTAACGGTTTATTCCGTTTGTCCACCCTAGGGTGTATACTCGGAAACGCGTGTTCATCTGTCCACTCCAGACGGGGTGAATAATCGGAATTCACTTTTGATAACAATCAAAAGTGAATTCCGATTCCTTTCAATTTTTTACCCCAAGTACAGTCATGATCAACAATACAACAGTAAAATATAGTCATACACTTTAATAAATTATTAATATATTACTATAACTATTTATAGGGCATGCATTTAATCAAATCTCTAATAATTCCCATTTTGCGTTCCTAAAAATATTATTGAACAGGAAACATCTATAGATAAATAGATATTTCCTGTTACCAATTATAGCAATACAGGAAGATTATAGTTAGCAATTAGTTTAATAATCAATAATCGGTGTTACGAATTTTGCCTGATTAGTTTACACTAAACATAATTTTGCACAGCTTCACACTTGTTTAGATTTTTTTTTCATTCAATTCACATTTTGCATGAAGTTATTTTTCATATTATTATTGTTAGTAATTTAAATTCACTATGCCCCTAATTTGCAGATTATTTAATTATATGTTATTTAAAACTGTTCATTAATAATTTACAATAACATAATAAGTTTTTATGACAATTATTACAGGTAAAAATATAAGCAAAAGATTTAAAATATTTTTATGATGTATTTACTTGTAATAGTAATCAAATTGTTCATAGATGCTGAATTATGGTGAATGAAGCTTCACTCAATATAAAAGATAGGCATAATGAGGGTGTACAAAAATTCAGTATGACGCCAAACATCACAGTTTTCTGTAATTTAATTAATCTGTCTATCTGTCTATCTATCTGTCTATATATTAATTTTCTATAATAATTTGGGTAGTATATTCTGATATTATCTCAACTAGTATCTCAATACTTACACTCTCCCTCTTGATAGTCTGCAACCTCTTCCACTTATAAACAGCATTCGCACATGCCATAGTCTCGATGACATATGTAGCGTTTAAGAAACTCATGAATGCAAGAAACATTAATGATATGGTGCTGAGACCCCATCCTGCACGAGCGAAGGCTGCCGGCAGTGTTAGTGCTCCGGTCCCAACAATCAAGTTGAATATGTAGATTAATCCCACCTGGTGATATCAAAGTATAGTTTGATAGGTAAAAATGGCCACGTTTATTTACTTTTGACTTAAGATTTTTTATTTATAATTTTTATTGAACCACTAGTCTATACAATACAATTAAATTAAATTGATTGTTTTGTAATGTCAAATAAGCAGTTATTACGAAATGCATATGAATGTATATACGGTACTTATAACAAAAATAAAAAATAATCATTTTTGTCTGTCTGTTCATTCCGGCTTATCTCTGAAATGGCTGTACCGATTTTGACGGGACTTTCACTGGCAGAGAGCTGATGTTATATAAAGTTACTTACTACTTACTTACAGGCTACTTATATTTTAGAAAAAGAATTAGGGTTCCGCGCCGAAAACAAAACTCCTGAAAACCAATATATACCTTTTCACGCCTAAACCACTGAACGAATTTCGATAAAATTTGACAAGGAGATACATGGCATTCTGGGCATTCCCCAAGATGCCATCTATCTCCTTGCCAAATTTTTAAGCCTATGTCCTTACATAGGCTACTTTTTTCCCGGTTGCATGTTCCTGTGGGATTAATTGTTTTCGTAGGTTTTCATTTTTTTGCGTAGAACACTAATTATTTTTCAAAAATAAAAGTAGGCGCAGTTACTCCTTATTACATCAGCTATCTTCCAGTGAAAGTCTCGTCGAAATCGGTAGTACGAATAGTACAAATAATACTCAGAATCAGGAGCCAAATGAAGACGTGAATATGAAGCTAGGGATGGAGAAGGACCGCATAGTCAGTCAGTAGGCATATTTAAGTGCATAATTTATGCAGCATCAGCATAATATTGTATGTTTTTTATATTGATAAACACATATTACATATTAATGTTAGTTTTGAGTTTTTTAAATACATCCATCCATCCATCCATAAATCCATCTTAATTTCGCTGAGATTGGAAACTCTCTCTCCTCTCCTGAATACTCAACAGTATCTACATCTACAGTAGTTTAAACACCTCTTTGTCATAGGAGTCACAGACAGTCCACTGTGCAGGGCCTGCATGGATGACGATGATATCCTACATGAAATTGTCAGCAACACCAAGGCGTTGCTGGCCTTCCTTGAGATGGGTTAGCTAGAATAATCGATTTTCTCACACGTACGTAAAATACGCACATTTACGTGGAATCGTGGACACAAGCCTGTATTACTTATGTACAGTAGTTTTATTTTCTATCAGTTTTCCCAATTTCTACAACCGACACTTGAATTACAATACGAAAAAAAAACTCTCGACTTTGCTAGCCCGTCCAGACTTCGCTATAAATATTAAAGCAAGCCTACACAGGTATATACTTGGTTATGCATTTAGTAAAAAGCTGTAATTTTGACATTACAGACACTTCAGTATTATTTATTTGTATAGTGGTGTGGTGGTGTATAATGGAACCTACACTTTCAAGTATTCTTTTTCAGTTTTTGTACTTGTACAAGCTTTTAAATCATTGTTTTTAAATTGATTCAGTACAATATTTTCTTTTCAGGTATCAATCTTTTGCAGAGGACTGAAAGTGGCGAGGGACAGCTTGTAACGATTGCGTACGCGAGGGAAGGAGAAATAAGTTTATATCGTAAACAATGCAGAACAAAACAACTTCTACCTTCAATGCAGAAACCCTGTTGCTACCCCAATACAAAACCACACGCTATCCTAACATATGGTCATCAAAAAAATTACTTTTCTGTTATATTATGTGTTAGAATCACATTTATAACACTTACCCATACTGAATATTGGTCCCCTGCCTCTGTTAGAGGCATTCCTATCAGCCTTCTTAAACCCCAGAAGCGACGAGGCATTGCTCTTTGTTACACGACATTGCTGCCGGATATCTGACACAGGAATGAATGAATTTTTCCTAATCGGTGTATAAATTATGTAGCAAATTGATGTTATCGAATAAACAGAAAAGATAAGGCAAAATTGGCAAATATTGCAAATTTTGACAATAACTTTTGACAGTTCTACTTTTGGGGTGTGTTCCGAATTGCACTGTAATCGATTTCAGCGAGCTTACAGCCATTCCGAATTAGCGTGAGTGCGATAACGGTGTCCCGTGAATCGTCACAGGTGACCTCATGACTTGCGCCATCTTGCGATTACGCCGACCATGCTCTAAATTAATATCATCGTGAGCGCTGTCAAAAATGACAGTTGTCCGTTGTGCTGGTGAGTTGTTTGGAGTCACATCTTTGGTCTCATACATCTCAACCAACAAAACAGAAGTGCCAATGTGTTGAACTTCCATTGTCCAGAAAATATCTAGTCAGTCTTCTTTCTTGTGCAAGGTTTGGTGTTGAGGTTGAGCGAACACTATGAGCGCGTTCACGAGCGTCCCGGCTTACAGCTGTCATACTCGTAATATCTAAATCGGAACGCAAATTATTGATGTGAGCTCTGTGAGCGATTATGGCTTAATTCGGAATGTAGCCTTGGTTTTGGCGCAAGAAGGTACGGTCCGGTGACGTAATAGCTCAGCCTTGCGCAACGGGTTTTTTTTTAATTAAGTGCTAGACATGCTGCTTTTCATATTTTATACGACTGCTCAAAAAAAGGATGTTTCTTTATTAGCTATAGATGTAGGTTTTTGCATATTTGCAATGCGTAAAAGTCCTCGTTTAAATTAGAAACAAGTTAAGGCAAGATGCTTGTCGTAGCTATCGACTTGGATTCACAAAACAGGAAACATGTAGAAAAATGTTCAGATGGTCCGTTATTTCATCATTATAATTATGTACAGTCGCCAAAACATTAAGTTACCTCAAAATTTCAGATTTTATGATTCAATTTTGAACTTAAGAGTCAACATTTTAAGGTTTAAAATCGTTTGGAGAAATTTGACAGTTTCGTGTAGCTTGACTTGCTACGTACGATCAACCCACAGGGTCAACCGCATGACAGTAATATCACTTGTACTACAAAAACTACCCTTACTGCTACGAGATAAAAGCGCAAATCATAAAGGTGCCATTGACTGTACCGTCGATGATTCTTGATTAAACTGATGCTAGACTGATCGTCGTACAATGAAAAATAAATAAAATTAATGATAGAGTAGGTAGAGTAGAGGAACTACACGAAGTCTTTCGCAACGGACATTGTAGGTATGCATTGGTGTTGTATTTTCTAAACGTTTGCCTTTAATTTTCTTTTTCAACGTTTTATTAAAAATAATAAAAAATACATAGATTTTTTTTATTTTCCTGAGAAATTCGACAACGCAAATTTGTGCCAGTTGCCAGTGAATCAAGTCGGCACTATGTTTCCGGTTCTTTTGTTTTGCTGTCGGCCCGGAGCGATAGTTTGAGGGTACAATTTAGTGAGCAGGATTATCTACTAGCAAGTTTTAGGTTGTAGGATAAAATGTCCGAGTTCACTTTTTAAAGAACCACTGGTCTGTTCCAAAAGTATTTGATGAAACTGTAAACAAACCCTGTTCAGGTTTACTTGTTCTGCGATGGCCATGGGGTTAAAAACTGAAAACACGTCATAGGTGGCAGAACTGCTGCCCGTCTACAAACGGCCATTGTTTTCTTTTTATTTACGTTTGTGTCGATCACAAATTAATTTAAAACTGGATAAATATGTATGTAACTTGAAGTGTAACACTATTAAAAGACGAGCTAAGGAAAATGCCGAAAAGGGAAGCGTCTACCACTGGAAAAAAGAAGCTGTAGTGGAAAAGTAAATAAAATATGAACATTTTATAATCTATAGGTGGTTACGTGTTTGTTAACTTTAAGTTAATTTTTTGGTAAACATTGGAGGCGTACGACAGAAATAACCTGATAGGAGTTAGGGTTACCATATGGAAAATTGAAAAGTCCTGACAAAAAGCCTGATTTCTGTAGAAAAGTCCTGAGATTTTGTCGCCAACGTAATAAACGACGACGCATTTTTGTTCAAATGATTATGTGGAAATAATGCGTCGTCGATCATGATGAAGATGAATGAATTTTGTTCAATTGTCATACTTAATAAAAGTTGATTCTTAAAACCAAAGTGGGGGTAAATTAGATTATGTTTTTAAGCTGTTGCATAGCTTTTATTTATTTATTTATTTATTTAAACTTCTCGCACACAATAACATACAAAGGCGGACTTAATGCCTTAGGCATTCTCTACCAGTCAACCAAGGGTGGTGTAGAGATAAGATGGCAGGTGCTCTGCTTAACAGGCGTTAATAATAATAAAAAAAATATTAAAAAGATAACACAATTAATAATACATGCATACAAACTTATAATACACATACATATATATTTACTATAATATATACCTACATTATATAATACATATATTATTATATCGCGGGCTTTGAGCGCGGCGACCGAATCCAAAAATTCCGTAACGAAAATAAAACCTAACACCCCCACTCCGCCTACCATGTAGCTCGGCCGAGCGTCCGCTTAACGTGTATGTATATGGTACGACTGTACTTGAATTAATATCAAAGAAAAAAAAATACTGCATAAAAAAAAAAAAATATAATTGCATAAGTTGATAAAAAATGCTATGCAATAGCTTTACCGCGGCAGTCCCCGAGTGCCACACGTGTTTTTTTAAATATTATGTTGATGTTCATTACGTTGATTTGTAATTTGTGTTGTGATACTATCCAAAAAATATTGTAAGTATTTTTGTTTATGTGGATTTTAATTGACCAATTTAAAAAAAAAACTGATAAGTTTAGATAGAGACACTTTACTGTAGTCAAAAAACGCAAAATCCTGAGATTCCCGAGATTTCCCTCGAATCCGGCCGCAATCCTGTTAGGACCCTAAAATTCCTGAGATCTCAGGACAAATCCTGAGATATGGTAACCCTAATCGCAGTTGAATACCAACTCGAGGATGATCTTCCTCACATCCTGCCTGCGTTTGCGGCATCATGCCTGCATTCATCACCTTAATTGCGTAACACACTATCAATAACAATCTGAATCATTTTGAAGCATATTGTGTAGGTAATAAAAACAGACTTAGTTCTCTTGCAAGCATATCCTGTACGAATTTCTCTCATAATAATCTTCGTAGTTTCGACATCTTTGGGACATACAAGGATCCCCGTATTTTTTCAGTCACCTGCACAACGGGCATATTAATTTAATATCATACGTAAAACAAGTTGCTTGTTTACAAAAAAAGGAGTGACAGCTAGCTGTCAAATTCTTGGACTAGTGATACTAGCGTTATCTGCAGTGATCAAGTGACAGTTTTTATCCGCATCGAAAAATCACTGAAGAAAAAGGTTAAAAAAAAACATCATAAAAAAAGGCGAGTTAAAATTATAAATTCAAATAATCAAATCAAAGCACTCAATTTGATTGTGGCACTAAAAATTGGCACTCACAGGTACGTTTTCTGATCCATTTGTTTACATTTTCATCAGACACTTCTGGAATAGACTATTGGTAGACACATTGGCAAATTTTCCCAAATGACTGGACAAAGCAAGCACATCCCTAATCTACAGACAGCATAGGACAGCAAGCAGTGTTGCTATACTTGCTATTTTACACACAAATTACATATTATTTTTATTTTACATTATGTGATCTACTGATCTGACAAGAGAACACACACAAGACTATATAGTCTGCCAGGGAGATGCAAATTAAATAAATGACTTCCTATATTTTTTAGTTTTTTTTTTGCGAAATGCCTATACAATACTTTTATTTATATAATACCTCGAACTACAAACATGTAGGTACCTACCGTAATTACCTTTGTAAAATTCTACAAATTTTCAGAAAACTTATATTTATTATACTTAACCTTATTTTATTAGGTTAAGTATAATAAATATAAGTTATTACCTCCTAATGTATCCTAAGTCAGTATTGTGGGACGCGTGTAATTATCGTAAAAGCAAAAAATTAGCAATCACTGTCACAAAAACGCTAGTGTTAGCTTGATCTTTTCTTTGTTTATGTATCTATCTAGGTAGGTACTCACCTCTCGTTAGAGAGTAGTATATTCTTTGGTAGTTACTCACCTACCCAGATAATTATTGTTTTGATCGTATGAACTTTTGATTTTAGGTAGTGGAAAGCTTTGGTGTAAATATAACGATTTGTTATAATAAGAGTAATATCATACCTACATCTATTGCCTCTACATTACAGTTTTACAAATTTACACAGGCATCCATAGTCAATTGACTGTCTATAGTTATAGAGATACACTCAGTATAAAAATAGGTATGTATTCGTACGGTATTATTATAGGTACATATTTATAGATAGATACTATAGATAATACCCTCTGTATATTGAATGCTATACGTATGTATAGTAAATTGCTATAACCCGGCTGTGATAAAAACCAGGCAACTTTAGAGTCGTACCAGAGACGCTTATGTCCATCTTGTATTGGTAGCGTTTCATAGCTCTTCGTGCGAACCCCGACGACGAAATCATTCCATCCAGCCGTCGAAGCCGTGTTCTCGGGGGTTTGGGATTGTGATTTTGTATAAATCTTTAAGTTATGTGCCAACAACATTACAAAACAGAGGTAAGTGCTAAAATAAGCTAGTTTATAGAAATAGTTCTTTATGTCGTCGTTGATCGCTCTGAGCATTTATGGCATCGCTTTCTCAGGCGTATGTTTGTTCTCCCTCCAACAAACGGGATGTCAGCGACATGTTTAATTTTCTGTCTCATTCCTTCTAGTAATATAACACCGTTGTGCTCGGTCGTGTCACGTAAGATTTTTTGTATTTTTTCCTGATTATAGTGCGATTTTTGAGGAAGTTTTGTAATATTCATGTTAATCAAGTGTTTGTGTATGTGGAGTACTAATTTGTCTCAAAAATATTTGCTTTATTCCTATGATATGGGTCGTGCTAACTTTCACTCTAGATATAGATAGGTACCGTGGATGATATAGCATAGATAGATACATGTATACGACTGTAGATATATTCAACATCGAGTCGTCGAGTCTCAAGGCCGAAACACAAATATATATGTATATAATGTAAGAAAAGAATAATGGTTTTTATAGGAATGTGAAAATTGAAATGGGAATTGTGATACTTTAACTTTTTACTCTATATAATTTCGGTGCGACCGTAAACTAAGTACTTGCGTCGTATTAGATCCTATAGGTACATTTTGGAATGGCGTATTGTGAAACACCATCATGATTTTTGGTGTAAAGATTGCTTTTATCTTTGCGACGCAAATCTAAGTAACGTATATTTCGATGTAGCTATTGTAATGTAGGTACAGTGTCTACCTATGCTATATAAGCACTGATCAAATTGACATTTTTTTTTAATCCTTGAGATAACCTAAAAAAAAGTACTTATTGTTATGACCCACGTATTGATTTTTATTGATTGTTTATGCTGATTGTGCCAATAAGAAATGTGAAATCTTTGTCCTATAGATAATCTGAAACGTTACGAGCTGACTGCAAAGCTGCTCTGAAGGATCTGCCGAGCCCGCATTATCTGTGATATACAGCTCAGCCTCTCGTCCGTCCTAAAAGGTAAGCAAATTATGGTCAACAACTTGCATACTTACTATTGCAAATCAACAAACTAAATTGTAGGGTTAATTCTTGCAACATAAATGCTAGCTAAAATAATGGTCACAATTGTTTTATTCACACCAGCAGTTACTTCAGAATAACACATTTTATGGAGAAATTGTGATACATATAAATATATTTCATTACATTTTTATACTCGGACTAAATAAGAAATATAATTTTCACCTAGTATTATAACACTCATGGAACATATTTGGAGAGGTTTCAAATGTCATGTTTGATGAAAAATTTAATAAATAAACAATTTTTAATACAAGTAAAGAAAGAGTAAATAAGAGCAGTACAATTTAGTCAGTGATGCAAAAATTGTTACTAAGAGAATGGGAATGTTTCTTATTAGCCTTTGTTTTATACTTGATAAAAAAATTGATTTTGTTTCAAGTCCTCATTGTAGAATTTATAGCTTACGAAAATTTGGTTTTGCTTATCCTTGAATGCATTATTATTTATATGAGGCACAAGTTGGTTGTATGCTGATACAATGTTGTGTACTTTATAGGGCTGGGCCAATCGGGGCTAGGAGGCGAGTCCGCAGCAGCTTCCAGCGGTGATCTCACCTTGTCCTCTGCCATAGAGGCACTAAACACTGCTACCTGCTTTATTGACTGCATCACTACGAACCATTGTTACTTAGTCTATAATTGAAACAATATGCTATCTGTGAAAATAAGTATAATGTTAGGTGAAAACTGTAGAAAATTATTCTATTTATAATAATTGTCTGATGTCTAATGTTTCTGTAATATTATGTGTTCGACATCTAATTAAGGATAATTGTTACTCCAATATTAATACTGTTACCGAACCAATGCAATGTAATTACTCCACCTTGATGTTGGTGGTGAACACAAATAATTTTGGTGCTTTTAAGCGAGTCGAGAAGAATGAAAGTCATAAAGCTAGTGTAAAAATGGTAGATTTAAATATTTATAATGTAGAATTTGTTGATAGTGTCCAACAAAACCAAATGATTGGCGATACGCCTAACTACTGCATTCCTTTAACGATTAACGCCATAACAGTCCAGGGTATCTCATACAGTGACCCATATTTCAGTAGCTTTAACTTAAACTATAAGATGGCGTTCGGAGCGCCGGAGCATATGAACAAGTCTGATTACGCTTTTAAATCCTCAGTTTGTATTATACGAGATGAGCCTTGCGATACGCAACTTCTAAACGACAAGTCTGCTCATAATATGATATCCAAAACGAAAACTCGAATCATTACTAATGAAGACAAGTCTGTGAAGACATACCATGACAATAATGAATTGGAAGTTGGTTACGACAAACCCGCCAATAAGACGGCTTTGCGAATGTTCGCGAACGGTGATCTCACCTTCGACGCTATGTTGGAACTCACGAAAAACGAGGATCGAATAATCAAGGATATGAAAACGCAAGAGGTTGACAGTTGGGGTGTGCCGCGCCGCCTGCGCCTGTGCGGCGGCGGCGAGAGCTCGCTCAACGCGGCCACCGGCTGGGGCAGCCCGCCCGCCTCCAATAACAGTAAGTTTACCTTTCCTTGCCATCTTACTAACATCTCAATCAGAAACAGTAGAGTAGTAGTTAGTTTTTTGATCGACTCTCAAATATTTGGCAGTAACGCGCGTGGCCGACAATAAGACCTATATTTTAATCGTAGTCAGTGATAAGAGAGTAAAAATAGATCTTTTTTCTTTGCCAGCTGGGAATTGGGGCGGTAATTCCAGTGGCCAAACAAATAATGGGACAAACAATACTCAACAATGGAATAACACGGCTCAACGCCCGCCCACTTCTCAAGCAGACAGTAAGTTGTTTTAATATCGTCACTCAATGATGAAGTCATCAAAATAAAATTTGTTTCTATTGTTGGCAAATGATAATTACAGTGATTGCAAATTACGACTAACATTGTGGATGTTCGCATTTTGTCTAGGTGCTTATGGTTGGGATTGTTTCTTACAGTGAATAGCAACAAGGGAAATGGTAATCAAATGCCTCCAACCAGTGGCGCGTCTGCACAAAATTGGCAAAGTTCCCCGCCAAACATGCCAAATTCGCAGCCTAACAACAATGGTGCACCTACGAGCAACGGTTAGTTCACAATAAATATAAAATGCATTACAACATATGTGTTTTATTTTCAACTTAGATTGATTTTTTAATATTTCTTTCACTTAGGTACGAACAACGCAGGTAACGGAAACAATGGCGGTACTAATCCTCCCAATTCAGCTGCTAATTCGAATGGGCCCACCTCGGCCAATGGAAACAATGGCAACAACGCCAACAGCACTTCCTCTGCTAAGATTGAGCAACTCAATTCAATGAGGGAAGCTTTGTTTAGTCAAGATGGCTGGGGAGGCGTAAGTGTTCAGCTATCTTATCTAAATGCAATGCAATTATGTTTAATTAAAGAACTATCTTCTAAGTGTTTATAATTTTTTAGCAACATGTAAATCAAGACACCAATTGGGATGTACCTGGCTCTCCTGAGCCTGGACCAGGAAAGACTGAGACTCAGCCTGCTGGGGGGCCACCAGCCTGGAAACCGAATATCAACAATGGTGCATTCCTTGGAACCGATCTATGGGAGGCTAACCTACGGAATGGAGGGCAACCGCCGCCGCAGCCTGCAGCTAAGACACCGTGGGGCCACACACCCACCACTAACATCGGTGGTACGTGGGGAGAAGACGATGACGTCGCGGAATCCGCCAACGTGTGGACCGGACCACCGCCGCCACAGCAGTGGCCCGCAGGCCCTCCGCAACACGCGCAGCAGTGGGGCGTGCCCAAGAAGGACGACTGGAACGCGTGGGGAGAACCTCACCGACCTGTCGATCCGCGTATTGACCCGCACCGTTCGAGCGACCCGCGCCAGCAAAGCGCTGACCCACGCCACGACCTGCGAGGAGGAATATCTGGCCGCCTCAACGGAGACATGTGGAGCCAGCACCACCAACACACGGCCGGTCCGAACAAAATGATGCCTGGCGGCGTCAACCAGTGGGGCGCTCAGGGGCCCAAGGACCCGATCAAAGGATCAGGATGGGAAGAGCCGTCGCCACCGGCGGCAAGGCGCGCTCCAGGGGGATTCGACGACGGTACATCGCTGTGGGCACAGCGCGGGATGGGTGGCATGGCAGCTCGCGGACCGCAAGGCCCGCCCGGCCCCCAACGTATGCCTCCAACGCCGACCAAACCCGACGCCGTGTGGGGTGCGCACGGTCAACGCAACGGTTCTTGGGAAGAGCCGCACACTCCAGCCTGGCCCGAACGCGACGCGCCCGCTTGGCCTGATGCGTCCGGACCTGCTCTTTGGCCCGTGCCAAAACCTAAACCTGCTGGACCTGGAACAGCGTGGCCTGATGATATCGGCGAGTGGGGTGGGCCGAAGCCACCGCAAGGCGGCCCGCTGGGTAAGCAGCTACCTAAGGAGATGGTGTGGAACAGCAAGCAGTTCAGGTAAATATAAAATTCTTAGAAATGAGGAGTTTATATTTCTTGTAGTAGGATTATGAAACGTTTATTTGCCATCGTAGGTTCCTAGTTGAGATGGGTTTCAAGAAAGAGGAGGCGGAGGCCGCGCTGCGCAGCCGCGACATGAACGCGGAGGAGGCGCTGGAGATGCTGGCCAGCGCGCGCGGGGACGGCTGGCGGCGCGACGATCACTTCGGCGGCCACCACGGCGGGCCCTTCCAGCCGCCGCCCTCCGTGCCCGCGGTGTCGCCTGCCGTCGTGCAGAAGATACTCAACCAGCCGCCGCCGCCCACGCAGCAGCACCACCAGTCTTACAACCCCAACAGGTATGTCACATTGAAAAGGCCGGAAATACACACTTAAGACCGTGTGCTACACTTACATCTCACTTGCATCTCCTTAGGTTAGACCCTTTGTTCGGTACTTGAAAATAAGGTCAGAATGTCAAAAAGAAAATATTGTTCAGGAAATATGTTTGTTGTGAACACTATGTTCTCAACTCATGGTATTTACAAATAAAAATTACATAAGGATGTAACTTGTGTTTGTAAACAGTGACTCACAATCTTCTACGAATAAACATTTGCCTCAAAATAAAAAAAAATAATGTAATTCGTAATTAAAATCGTAGCGGTACGGGCAATGGCGGGCAGCCGAGCGCGGCGCAACTGCGCATGCTCGTGCAACAAATCCAAATGGCGGTGTCTGCCGGCTATCTCAACCATCAGATATTGAACCAGCCTCTGGCTCCGCAAACCCTCGTTCTTTTGAACCAGCTGCTGCAACAGGTAACATTTTCTGAAACTTTTTTTTGTCTTTGAATTTGGAACTTAAACTTTTTGAATGTAGTCTTCTTTATACTTTGTCCACTAGGTTATTCACTTATTGACAGATGGAACTAGTGATTGGAGCAAAGTAATATTTCGATTATTGACACTTTAGTTTGTTTCTACCTACTAATTCATCTATATGTAAATCATTATTTTAGATTAATTCATTTGAACCAAATATATTCGATCCCATAGCTTACGCTAGAATGTAACTATATTTAATAAGCATAACAGTTATCTTTTTTTTTTGTAAAAACTGATACACTTATGGTATTATAATTGTCTGTAAGAAATCATTAATAAGAAAATTCAACAAGATAAGGCAATTTACATACTTATTTTATTTTAAAGTTAACTTTTATGTAATCTGGAACAGTTACGTTCTAAAAATAACCTAGCAGACAGAGTATAGATGGAGGTTTTACAGTAAGGAGGTTTTACAGTAAGTAGGTTTTACAACAAGTAGGTTTTACAACCAGGTGTTCTCTTTCAGATCAAAGTGCTCCAACAGTTGTTGCAACAGAACTCCCTTGCGATGACCAAGGGTCACTCGTCTCTCGCGCTGCAATACTCTGTGCAAATCACTAAGGCGAAGCAGCAGATTACAGCTCTACAAGTAAGTTTAAGTAACCAATAGGCAATCATTCAAATATGTGTTAGTTTTACAAGTTTTTATTTAGATTTCCTTGAATAGTGTCTTAGGCGACTATAATTAAAATGGGCGTGGTAAATCTCCAAGTCTGTATTCCAGTTTCGAATGATTTTGCAGCCATTTGGTATTTCAAAAGATTTCATCAATATCATAGGTTGAAGTAGATTAGCTACACCAGTTGCCAAGTTAATTAATCTTTATTTTATTACATCTCCATACTAATGTGTTTTTTATTGTTCAGAACCAGATAACGGCGCAGCAAGCTCTATACATGAAGCAACAAGCTGGCAGCTCAGATTTGTTCAAACAGGGTCATGACCCCATCGCCCAGTTGCAGAACAACTTCAGTGATATGTCTATACCGAAAGATACTCAAGGGGTATGTATTAATGAAATCATTTTTCCAATAAGTAAAAAATCAGATCGAATGCCAATGTTTGAGATTTCTTGAGTGGCATCTAGAGAAGTGTTATATCAGCCACATTTTTGTCATGATTCTAATTTCGTTAATATAATCTAGGGCTATGGCAGCAGCGGTGGTAACCAACAGTCTCGTCTGAACCAATGGAAGCTGCCCTCTCTGGACAAGGACGGCGAAGGCTCTGAGTTCAGCCGCGCACCCGGTACTGCCAAGTCTACAACGAGCCCACAGCTCAACCAACTTGGACTGCAACCAGACTCGTATGTTCATTTGATATATTTCGAAATGTCGGAATTATTACAACTCTATGTACACCAATTGAAAAAAAAAAGATTATATAATAAGATTAATACAAGTGACATTCTTATCTCGTTTTTGAGATAACTTATTTAATGGTAGAACCAATAGGCCCTGCTAAACAAAGTCAAGTCTTTAGCATATTTATATATAATATATTCGTGGCTAAAGTGAACTTGACGTTATTGCTAATGTCAAATTAATTCCTCTCGATTGTTTGTAATAATGTAGTTCAGGGCTAATATTTGCATAAGTTCGTCTTTCACAATTAATATTCAACTTTTCCTATGGTCACAGTACTTGGGGAGTGGGCCGCGGCTCCGAAGGTTGGGGCGATAGCGGTAATGATGTGGCTGATGGCAAGGATGCCTGGCCATCCCACCCCTCGCACCAACCCGTTTACGACCTGGTGCCAGAGTTTGAACCTGGCAAACCCTGGAAGGTAAGAAACAAAGAAATCTGAGAAGTATACAACTAATTGAGAGCTTAAATTAATATCTGTCCGTTTTGTCATCGGAAATCTGCATGCGGCTAAGATTGGTGAAAAAAAATAATGGTCAAATTTCAAAATATGGGCCATCTATCTAATTTGCCAGTTCCCATACCCCAGGTCGGTGGCTGGCAGTAGCGTTACCGATGCGAGACGGTCCGCTTTGCGGTTACGTGCCTACCCAGCGTGGTGAATAAGGTCATTGTTACCCTTTTTGGGCTGGCCTTTTAATAACTGCACTGCGATAGGTTAAGAAAACAAGCCGACGAACTTATAGGCACATCAATACAACAAACATTTTGACCACAGGGCAACCAAATGAAGAACGTAGAAGACGACCCGAACATGACTCCCGGCTCAGTGGTGCGGTCGCCGCTGTCGCTGGCTGTGATCAAGGACGCCGACATGCTGGGCGGCAAGACGTCGCCCCCCGGCGGCGAGCGCAGCCTGTCGTCGTCCACGTGGAGCTACGCGCCGCCCGCGGGCGCCGCCAAGGACGCGTGGGGCTCCAAGCCGCGCCCCGCGCCGCCCGGCCTCAACAAGGCGTGGCCGCAGCACCACCAGCCGCGCGCCGTGCCCGCCTGGCAGGCCTCCACCTGGCTGCTGCTCAAGAACCTCACTGCTCAGGTACGCGCACTACTAATTGTAACAATATTCTAGCCTGTTCTTCTCTACGGGAACATACTACTCTTTGTAATAGGCAACTAGCTTCACCTTTCTGGTGAAGTAATTGGTTTAATTAAAATAAATGCTTTGAGTTGGACAACATGAACCTATAAACAAATACTTCAACTCGGTAAACAACAAGATCGCGAGCAATGCACACAGACCATAATTTAGGTTGAAAGAAATGGGTCACTGCCAACATGTTTGCCAATCACAATGTTTGATGTTGGTCGGAGTTAAACACTTTTTGTCCAAGTGTTTTATTGGTTAATAGGACACAGCTATTCGGAAACTTTATATATTGTGTCAAATTCTAACGCAGTATGTATCCTACAGATCGACGGGTCCACCCTGAAGACGCTCTGCGTCCAGCATGGCCCGCTCCAGAACTTCCACCTGTATTTGAACCAGGGTCTCGCTCTCGCCCGCTACTCGACGCGCGAGGAGGCTGCTAAGGTCAGTGTCTACTAGATTTATGTCGGTCGTTATGCTATTGATAGTTAGTGTGCCGTGTGATGACTGAGCGTTCGTGTCTGCAGGCCCAAATGGCCCTGAACAACTGCGTGCTGAGCAACACGACGATCTTCGCCGAGTCGCCGGCCGAGTCGGAGGTGCAGATGATCCTGCAGCACCTGGGCTCGGGCGGCGGCGGCGCGTGGCGCGGCGGCCAGAAGGACGGCTGGGGCGGCTTCGCGGCGCTGTGGCCCGACTCGCACGACCAGCGCGCCACGCCCTCGTCGCTCAACTCCTTCCTGCCGCCCGACCTGCTCGGCGGGGAGTCGATCTAAGGCGCCGAGAGATCTGTACAGATGCATTTGTCCGTGTCGATCGGGTTTCGGTCCTAATTTCGTTTCGGTCGCGGTCGCTCGGAAATGTCGCCTCGGTCATTCCTGAGGTGCAAATTTTTTATGGTTAGCGTAAAATCTTCGATTTGGATAGTATAAATAGTATTTATCGATCGGCCGGCATGTCGCTCGATCGTCGACGACGCGAGTTTAGGATCGAAGCCTTTAGGTGTCTAGTTGTAATTACGCTTTACCGTCCCCCGTACGGGGATCGACTAATTTTATTCGCCTAGTCAGATCATGTCGAACGCGTCACGTGGCGTCGAGCACGCGGCGCGACGCGGTCGCGGTAGCCAACTGTCCACATACTATATTATCTTACTGTGTTTTAAGTGTTCATGTAGAATATTTAGTGTATATAAGAATTATACATATACAATGGCAAATTAAACTGTATCGAGGTTTATAAGGAAGAGTCCGGTCGCGACGGGCGCGGGCCGCAGGGTGGTGAGACCGCGCGCGGCCCGCTCCTGCAAATCTACCAAATAATCGTAGTATCAGATAGAGTAGTGCGTCGCGGGCTACCTCAGTCACACGTCCCGTGGCCTTATTTTATAGCGTATATTTATTTTGTTGTGCTCGAGGGCTGTTGCTGTTTCGCCCGTCGAGCTGTTGCGTTCCGAGTTTCTTTCGTGTTCGTTTTTATTTTCTCGTTTTATCTGTACTTTTCGTATTTTAATTATTTATTTCTGTTTTGAATTCTCACTCGCATAGAGCCCTCGTTTTCCAGTAGTGATATTTTATTCAGCAATAAACGTGTAAGTGCATTTCGCCCACTAAAAAACTTTTACGATTAGTTGTAATTTTTATAAAGATAACAAAATTTGAAAATTATGAGATTTGAAGTGCATTCTTGTAGCGGTAAATTCCTTTTAAGCCGTATAGTCTGATGCAAACGAGTATATAGTTATATGAGTTAGGAGCGAGCAAGTACAAGGTGGGACGCTCCCTTGGATCCAGTAATCCTGTGATGTAAAGTATCTTGCCTAATGTAAGGATAATCTATTTTGTTGAGAGTATCATAGTAGCGCGAGTCGCCGGCGTCGGCCCCGCCGAAGCTGACGTTTCCCCAAATTTTTTCCAGTATTTGTGATTGAAGTGCCACTTTATGTTTAATATAATGAGACGATTATCTAGATTATACGATTAACGTAAGGGTAACCTAATATAATAAATTGAAAATTGTTTTATCATTTTATATTACACATACATTTGTGAGAAATGTTATTAAAGTACTATAATTGAACAGTAATTAAATATTACACTTTTGTGTATAGGTAAGAATAAAGTTCTAACTTAAATTTAGCCATATCAATATCTATTTAAATAAAAGATTTGTGGTATTTTCTATAGGCTCAATTTGAACGTTATTCAAAGTGACATATGCTTTAGATATTCTGTTAATAATATACTTGTAGCCGTAGGTTTGTCGGTATTACATAACTGTAGGTGTAAGTTTACATTTTAAGTCCTATCGTAGAGTTCAATAAGCATACAACTGATATTTAACGGCAACGATTGCACGTGTAAGTTAAAGTTCGTTATCATAAAGTTTATTTACACTTTTATTTACTTTTTAATTTATTGATGGTGTGCCACAGAGATACTCTGCCAAAATATAAAATTACCAATTATTACGGGATTAGAATAGAAGAGCGCGAGGCGAGGCTCCGGCCGCCCTCGGCTCTCGACGAGACTCGCTCCGACCCACCACGCTCACGAGCCGGTCACCCGACTTATAATAATGTAAATTGTATCTGTATTTCGAACATCTTCCAGTGTTTTTATGATAAAACGATTTTAGCCTTAAGTTAGATTTAAGCGATTCGCTGTACCTTGTCGAGCCTCTGGCTCGCGTACTCTTCACAAATTAATTAATTAAGTTAGGTGAACGCGACTTTGGACGTGTCAGTGCGTTTGAGCTCTGTTCGCTTCGGACCTGTAGTAGTTAGTGTTAAATGTTTCGATGTGTGATGTGTTCATTTAGAAACAATGTTAGCATTTGTCATTACTACCGTATTATCTTACTATAGGGGCCGACGGCAGTTTTGCGTTTTCATCATTGCATATTCTTCGTTGCCTTTCGCGATTTGTATCAGATACAGATTCAGTTTGAACGCGGATTCTCTATCCTCTTACAACAGACGTCCGCTTGTATGACACGCGTCTCATCACAACCGGGTTGTTGATAAGAAGGCACGGCATATGCAGCCGAACTATTTGATTCGCATGCCAAGGGGCCATAATCGAGATTGTCACGGAGTTTAATGTTAGGTGCCAAAGAGTGATTATCAAAGATGTCCGGAACAACTGATTGCATTTCTCGCTTGATAAAGATTCTTCCAAAATTTGAAATTATATTCGCGGTACGGGTTAATGATCTGATGTTCCTATAACATTTCGTGTTACGTCTATTCAACAATAGTGCACGTATAAACAGACAAATGTCAATTCTATGTATTGTTAAAGCTCAATTTAAGTGATGAGGGTGTTTCTTTTACCGATTGATAGAATAAATAAAGAGTATAGGTATTATTTTTAACTGATATAGTTCTGTCCAATTCTACACCAATATTTGATAACGCCTAAATCTCAGTTGTTTACTCTGGTGCAAATTTAAATTTTAAAGATACAGCAATAAATGTCATATTTAATTTTTTATAAAGTTTTTTCCATTTTAAGGTTAGACAAGCCGATCAAACGGAGAGTATAATAAACCAGTGCCCTTTAGAATACGTCATCCATAGATTAAAGACGAAAGAAGTTTATGCCTTGAAATTTTTAGTCAGTTAAAGTTATCAGTACTTAAATAATGGATATACATATATTATTATTGTAAAGTGGACGTATTTTAAATGTGTAGACGTGTCGGTAGCAGTATATTATGGTGTTTTGAGGTGTATCGGTAGAGGTGCGCGCGCCTCCGCGCATCACAAGGTTGTGAGTAGCGGCCATCGCGCCGCGCTAACTGAATCTCCTCTCGGTTCAATGACTGCATCATTATTTCCTGCACACAATTATTGCGCCATGTGCAATTTAGTCTGTGTTATTATTATGTTGTTGTGTATTTATATGATACATCTATACTGTAATATGTATATACTGTGGAATTTTATTCGTAAAAATTTAATACGCTTCACGCTTCACTTTTAATAACATTTTTCGTGATTTGTTTCTGTTATTTAGAGTAAATTTACGTACCTACAAGTAATTATAATAACGATCATAGATGTAAATATAAGTAAAAAAATGAAAAAAATAAAAACAAAAAAAAAATGAAAAAATATATAAAGAAAAGCAATTAAAAGAAACCAATGATTGTGCCTCAATGAACTGTGGTACGTTACCGTAACCGATGGCAGGTGTAATCGTTTCCTTTCAAAAGTGTATTATAATGAATTGTGCGCCTAGGCACCGCTCTGTGACTAGCTGTAGACAATATAAGGCTGCGAGCAGCGGGGCCCGCGCCCACGCCTTGTGTAATCATTAATGAGCTTAGCTATGTTTTACTTTTATTGTAATAAGTGTTATTTCATCAATCAATATTTTATATATATACCTACGTATATGTAAATATTTTTATCTATTTATTTTTTGGTTTTCATGAAGTTTACCCGAATTAACGTGTAATCTTAAAATTTGTTGGTTATCTTAAAGTGAGATCGCGCGCGTGTCGCGTGTTTCGAACGATCGCATCTATTCCATAACACTTGAATGCCAAAGTCGATGTCTGTAAGCCATTGGACGACCGCTTGTGTTGTTTAAATGAATAGCGTGGATCTCTGACATCACAACAAACTATTGATCGTACAAATAAGAGCCATTAATTCTGACAGCCGACGCTTAGGTCGCCACTGTCTATCCAAGCTGCTCTGGTGTTATTTTAGCTCAACTATTCAAGTAGTTTGCTCATATTGTTGTTAATTTTAATTTTTTTTAATTATCTTAATTATTAAACTTCCCTTAGTGCGGAATAAAATTCTAAAGTTATTTTGTAATCTCCAAATTAGCTATTAATGTACTGGACCACAGCTGATAACTGCAGTGTGTATGGCGTAGGACTCGTGCCGCCTAAACTACGCGTAGCGCGTTTGTAATTTATTTTGTAGCTTTCCTTCGCTTGTCACTCTACCGTCCCTGTGACCTTGTTGTGTTAAAAGTATGTTATTAAATCGGTAGCTTTATTAGTTTAGCATAAAATCAAACCGTATTTGAATAGATACGTATATTTCTTACTTCGTTTTATCGTCCCTATAGTTATTTGGCCACGCCAAGAAAAGCCAATAAATATTGCACGTAATATTGAGCAGCGCGGTTCAAGGGCGCCGGGTCGGTGGCGTGACAACAGTTCGGCTTATTTCTAGCTTGACATCGTCGCGGTGAACCCATTGTCAGGCAGCACTCACTCGTTCAACTGTGTACTCACATATAGGGACCAAGATATGTATGAATATTATGCAGTTTCATTTTACGCTGATTAAATAAACCACACTCTTAAATAAGCTGAACATTGCACACTAAAAGACATTCTCATTTTTCCATTTGTTAATAAATGCGTTTTGCCGTCGCATATAACTGACGATGCTACTTAAACGACATAATTAAACCTAGTGATAGTTCGTACGATATTCAGGAGGGCCTTTTAATTTAAATAAGGTTAAAGTTTTGCTTGTTGTCTTTATTTATATATATTTTTGTACGTTACGACGATGACGTCCTAATACAATAGAGAACACATTAGGTGATATCTACAAAGAAACTAGTCTTCCTTATTTACGAGGGATCGTGTTGAGATGGCGGGGACGCGTGACGTCGACACAAGAGGCAATCATTCCTCTAGTCTTGTTATGTGGTGCGAATAAGTGAATACCAAATATAAAATAACGAAGGCTTTGACGTTAGTGTGTAGAGGTACCGATAGGTCGGCCCGAGCAGCTTGGACCCTGTCAAACTTTACAAGGGAATGGTTGGGTAGTATTATTATAATGCATTTATTTGTCTTTTTTCATAGTCACTCAATCATATATTTAATTAATTGAGCTAATGCCTAAAAATTGGAATATCAGAGTTTATTTAGGATGTTCATATTTTACATTTTAGTGTTTAAATATCTAAAATTTACCTTAATTATAGTGAATGGATTTTTGTATTATTGGAATATATAGCTGTAAGACAAAGGGTGTTCTTGATAAAACACAAACAACTGATTATAAACAAAATAATAAAAAAAATTGTACTGAGTGACTTTACGTGTAAACAGAGGGCCATTGATAAAAATGTTGAACTAAGCTAAATTCTCTATGTGGTAATTTAACTAAATGTGATTGCTGAGAATATTTTAACTGCTATTATGTATAGTTGTAATAGAGCAGTAAGTCGTCACTTATCTGTTAGCTCTGCGAGCATACAAAGGACATGCACACCGGTAGATAGATATATTGCGTTGGTCTGGAGCCCCGTCCGCGGGCGCGCGGGCTCAGCCTTACCATGCGGATACGTCAGTGAAGTTGCATTTGATTCGACGAGCACTATGTAGCGTTTATGTATATTTATGTATGTGTATCAAGGCCAACCCCCCCACCAACAGTTAATTGATGCAGTAGACTCGAGACTGCTGCTCGCTAACTACACAACACACTGCTTCTCTAGTCTCTCTCGCATTCATGTATCGCACGGAGCGACGTGCGAGTGATTATAATCGAGCATAATTTAACGATCATATCCTATATGAAACTAGTTTATATTCGTATTATTCTTTCATTAGATCTCTGTTGTACCTGTGTGAAATTGTTTATATTCAATGTTCATTTGTACTATAAGAGAAGTGTACCGGTCTCGACGACACCGTGCTTGACATATACGTAATCGCGTAGTTCGAACGACCAAATTCGTTAATGTTCCACTAAAGTACTAATAACCACTCAATATTTAGATATTTCTATTGGCGTCAAAAATCAATACTCTGCGGTCTTAAATTAGTCACTTTTGTACCTTGATTGTACTTGTACTTGAATAATATCCTATGTAAGTGAGGAACGACTAATCCAATTCTGAAATATACTTAATTTAAATTTTGACAGACTGATATCTGTGATTAAGAAAATATTTTTAATATTATCCAGTGAGTCGGATGAGAATATTTATTTTATTAGAGGTCTCCTACTGCCAGCGGCACATGTTATGTGACGAGACATAATATTTAACTGCTTCGTATATTTTTTTACTTTAGTGATGTATCGAGCTGGAATACATTTGGAAGACCATTTTACGAGTGGACTACTACCGTTGTCGGTTTATGTTGTACAAAACGAACAAGCTTAATTAGTAATTAAAAAGCCCACCATGTAAAGATGTAGTGTACCGATCCCAATGAATCAATGATTTACAAATTAAGTTAATTATCACTCAGTATCATGACAGCACCGCCGCTCCAGGGCGGAGACTGATCACAAGACATTATTTCGAGTACCACCGATGTCATCTGAAATTTATTTCCTTAAAATAATTGATCTTTGAACGTTGCATATCGTCTACATTTCTAATTCGAAATATTTTGTTGTATTCATATCCGTGATTCCCGTAATGTGCGTTAAGTGCGTTAAGTTTGATAATGTAAGACCTTAAGTTATCATAATCTAAATTGATTGCCTTTAGTATTGTAGTGAGTGACATCTCTTTAAACCAATGAACGATTGGCGTTGTTTTATAATAAAAAATAATATTTTTCGGTACCACCTTTGAGTTAAAGTACAATGTAGTTATATAAAGCATGTTTCAGCGACATATTTCATTATAACAATATCAACATAACTAATTGATAAGTTTAGCGTAGACTTAGGCTGTCTCGTCTCACGTTACACCAATATTATTAATAATTAATTCTCCTTGGTATTTGTATTGGAACACTTAAGAAATAAGCAGATACTAAATTATGACATAATTATATCAATAGGCTAAATATATTTAAAAAAAAAAAACTAAAAGATTTTTCTGTGCAAATCTCTGTGATGGGAAAATTTATTCTAAAGATCTAGTATTAACTGAAAGTGACACGAGGGTCGTACTATGAAGCATTTTCCTTGCGTTTGCAGGAGATATAAATGTACGCTAAACTCATAAGCACATCTTTGACGAACGCACGGAATATTAGTCTGTATTGCATTTCATGCTAGGGCCCGAGTTTCATGGTGACTTTAAAAGTTGAACTTTTCAGTCTTTTCGCGCAAAGGGTTGTGTATTATTTTTTATGTAGTACAAAATGTGTTCGCAATTTGATTGCTGCTGTAGTGTTCCTTATGTTCTTCAAATTAACTTTGTTGGGTATTTATTTGAAACTTTGTATTCTCAATGTCTAAAGTATAATGTGTAATAATATAATTATGGTCGTAATAATTATGAGGCATGCGTAAGAAATTTTCACGTAGTAAGTTTATGAACGGCTGCCTTAATAGTAATATGAATTTGTATCGATCTGTACACCATCCTCTACGTATGTTCCGTCGACGATTCGCTGCGCCGAATCGTTAGTGTTCCGTCACGTACCAAATAATAGCGTAGCGGGTGCCCGGGGCGGGCGACACACCGCGCTCCTGTCACACTCGTGCTACACCTTTTACATGTTCTAGATCTATTTTTGCAACAGCCGTGTTTTTAGACATAGGCGTCTCCATTTATATAAGGTGTAGACAGTAGTATGGACGGCGGTGGGTCGGCATCGTCCGAGGCGCCATCGGCAGCGGTTCTATGTTCTTTGTATCTGTATTACCTCATTCAATAACCTCACATAGTATGTCCTATATCAAACTATTTATATATCGACTCCCAGTACTTATCAAACGCACTGCACTGTTATTTGGTACACAATTTTAACAATTTCTTTAAGTTAATTTAAGGGTTTAAGTATCATGAATTTTATCAGTGTATCAAATAGTCGATATATTTTACTGTTTTTTTTTTCTGATACTACCTTAAAAGCAATGTATATTAACAAACAAAGCAGGAGAACAATAATTATTATGTAAGTGTAACAGTTAGTGAATTTAAGTGTGCTATTTTCCATTCCAGAACTCAACGATATCATTGTTCTTGTAATACTTATGTTCGGGTTTAAAAAAATGTTATTATTGTATTTAAACTAAACCTTATGTGATTGAAATGCAATGTTTAGAAGTATTTTTATTCTTTATTTTTTACCATTAATTAATAATAGTTAGTAGAGATCTATTTGAGAGTCTAATGTATCAATTATTTGTAAAGTTGGCTGTAACTAATTAGAAGTTACAATAAGTAGACATATTTTAATATAAACATTTGGAGCAAATTTTATGTAGATGACAAATAGTTGTTTTGATCATTATGTGAAATGTTGTTTCGTAATTGTTAGCGCAATGTTACGCACAACGGTGAGGCGGGTCGGGCGGCGCGCGCGCGCGGTCGTGCTGGCGACGCGACACGGCCACGCCTCGCGCCCGCGCGCGCGCCTCGCCCCGCCATCGGTGGACCCTCGACACTCACTGCACAGCACTGCTAGACTAATTCAGTTATTGCGTAAGGATATTTTTCTTACATTTCGATAAGAGTAATGTTTATAGAATAGGCAATAAATAATGTTTAACAAAAAGTCCCTATTTAATCGAACTGACGACAGAAACGCATGTTATATTTGTGGCCTCTTTATGAAGTAAGATCTAAGTTACATGTTAAAAGAAAATTAATTTTGCTATGCACATAAATGATACTCAATTAATTGCCAAAAAGTAATATATATTCATAGTTCAACAATATTTCTTTTGGGCATATTTACTTTGAATTTATGCAAAACTTAGATTATGAGTAAGTAGGTTGTAGACTATATGTAGAGTGAACGCATATTATATTATTAAAATATATCTATATATATTAAAGTAAGGTGAATTTGTGAGGTATCAATTTCTTGTATTGTTCGTAAGTTTAGATAATAAATGGGTTTAGCCATACTTCGGCTGGTTTGATATGTATGTTATCTGATTAATTGTAAAAAAAATAAAAAAAATCATTAAAGCCTGTGTGTTTTATTTATCTCCAATTTTTTAACCCGTTTATATAAAAAAAATTGTTACCTGTTTAAATCGCAGGCGCTATTGCTGAGCACTAGGTCTTGAGTTAGATTCCCAGGTCCGGCAGCGATAGTTATTGGGTTTTGCATCATGAATTTCTCGGTAGCAGCCTGGATTTGTGCCCGATTGATGGCAATAGGCTCGTGCTCCTCCCCAATTATATGGGACCTAAAGAGTGTCACCGACTCTTGCAGGGCTACCATCAGGGATTTTAATTTTGATAACACAAAAAATTCGTCGCTAATGTAGTCGAAATTTGTCGCCAAATATCAGAATTTGTCGCCAAATATCAGAATTTGTCGGTCACTGGTTCAAAAGATATAAGGGTTTATAGGTGGCCGATCAGGAGAGAAGTCTCCCCAGTCAGAGATCTGTTTTCTCCCATATTTTGTCGCCAATTAGTCGCAATTTATCGCTAAGTCACAGATTTAACCGGGTCTTAGTTTAGGAGATATACCTAAGTTCAATTAGTAAGGTATAGGTGCAGCGCAGACGGCACACTTTTTGTGCGATCGAGTCTGCGGCGCACAAAAAGTTTGCATGGCGCGCAAAAAGTCTGTCGCGGATTTTTCACAGACTCAACGCACACGACGCACATCTTCGATCATTCTGTCGGCAGAGCTGTAGGGACGTAGACGCTATGGAAATCGTGCAGAGATCGCGAAGTATTATTTTGTACATGAAGTTCAGAAAGCGGAATAAACATTACAGCACACTTCTTCCCACATTTTTCTTTTTAAATGTCTATCATGATATTCTGCCTTAGAACTATCATAAATTGCTGGTCTGTTTTGTATTTCTTGAATTAACATCGTTACATCGAACTCTGGCGCCATGATAATAGATTGCGTGCGTTACGTCCACCCCTAGCAAATGCAGATTGCCGACTAAAGTGTGCGCCGTCTGCGTTAGCGCGCGTTGAAGCAAACGTTCAATTTTTTTCACACACTTTTTGTGCCGAGCGGCGCGGCGCGGCGCGGTGCGGTCTGCCCGAATTACACGGATTTTTTGTGCGCCGGACTTTTTGCGCGTCGTGTGCGTTACTGCATATAATTGCATAGGTTCTATTTTCACAGACTAAAAAGTGCGTCGCGGATAGTCTGTCGTCTGCGCTGCACCATAGTCCAAGATCTAGATCGAAGAGTTCACGAAAAATTGCCAAGAAAAAATATATCTATTAATATGTGAAATATACTTCTAGTTTTATCGGTCTAAAGTCCTTAGAAATGTCCGAGAGAGATAAATTCTCAATTAAATACATGTTTTTATGTTATAAATTACTAGGTTAGAATGGCTTAAACTTCTTTGAAAACATTAAACCTTGCTCTTGGTCTATGTCGTGTCAAGATGTACAGTCGCATGCAACTGTTTTACCAGTTTACAATGTTAAGCTCTAATTAACGTTAGAATAATAAAAATGATCGTAGCTTTAGTAAAATGTTTAAAATACTTAAACATTGAAAACGTATTGTCAATTGTAATCTTTTATTTTATAAAAATGAATTTGCAAAAAGTTCGTTTGATGTGTGTTGTGCTTGTGTGTGTATTTTGAGGTGATTATGAGTGTTGTGTTGTGGGTATGGACGGCGGGGTAATTACGCAACACACTCAGTAGGAATGGGTTTCATTTTGACAGTTCAACAACATTCATTGCGTTATTTACGTTGTTGAGCAGATACATTTTTCGAACATATGAACCAATGGATTAGCAATAGGCTTCAAAATGATTCAGATTGTGATAGATAGTGTGTTACGTAATTAAGGTGCGGGTTGAGTTTTTATTTTATCGTAATTTAGGTTAGAATAATAAAACTTCTGTTGTCGAAATATAAAATTATTTATTACCTTAGAATTATTGTACTTACAGAAAATGTTACAAATACCAACTTAATCAATATTAAGAAGAGATACAGTTTGTGAGTTTGGATGTTAGGGGTAATGAAATGGACTAAGTGGTGCTAAGTCTGCACATTGTGTTAGATAAATAATTATATATATTTATTGTAGATTTGTTTATAGGTAATGAATACAGCATTCCTTTGGTGGGTTGAAATTGTAGACTAAGTTTATATTTATTTGATTCGAAACAAACATTCCTCTATAAGACATCATAGATACTGTCTAAAAACTACTTCAAGTGATTTGTACTTCTAATGTAGTCTGTGTGTACTTCTTTGTATCCATGTATGGAGAAATTGAATTCTTTAATATAGTTTTAATTACACACTGACTAAATCTGTGACTTAGCGAAAAACTGCGACTAGTTAGCGACTAAATTTGGGAGAAAACAGATCTTCGCTAGGTGCCCTAGCTTTTGAGATTCAAACGGGCCAAGCTGGGGTAGGCGATCCCCAGATCGGCCACCTATAAACCCTTATAACTTTGGAACCAGTAACCGACAAATTCTGATATTTGGCGACTAATTTCGACTAATAAGCTACAAATTGTTTGTGTTATCAAAATTAAAATCCCTGATGGTGGCCATGCCAGTGTGAGTCACACCATGTTTTTGGCACCTGACATAAACGTCGAGATGGCGGTAAACGATTATTTCCGATTTCGGCCGCGAGCAGACTTATTTTGCGCACACTTCTAGTCACCTTAGTTTAGTCACTTTTAAGTGTAATAACGATGTAGTCACTTCAGCCGCCACGACAGAATGCCCCGATTTGACAATCAAGAGAAAATAGTTCTGTTCCATAGCTGAAATATTCGTATTTTCAGGTAAATAAACCGCAAGGAACCTTAACTAATTGGATTTTCAAAATCCGTCAAGTAGCCTGTTTCAAGCAATTCACACCAGCCACCAAATCAAATCAAATTTGTTCCACCTAAGAATTTTCATATGAAATATTCTGAAATATTCTTAGGTGGAACAAATTTCCAAAGTCTGACGATTGGTATGAAATTGATGATTATTATGCAGTAAGTATATCATTCCTACAGTCGCGAATAGCATTTTGATCAACATACGACGTAAAACAGAGCTGCAATTTGCAAAAACCAAAGAAAATTTGAATTTGGCGGAATACAGCTAAGGATCCCCCTTAAAGTCCAGACATAATCTTGGTCAGTTATTGTGAGGACCATGTAGATTTGTATCTGAAATAGTCTTTTGAGAAAAGAACCACACAAATTTGAGTGGACCTGTCCAGTCAATGCAAGCAAGCATTTGTCATTACACTCATTACTAACAAACTACTACTGTAGTACTGTGGGTAGTGTACTGTGTGTAGTAACTACTACTACTACTACTGTCCTGAGTTGAGTTAAAGAGCTCAACGACTCGACGAACAATACCAAAGAAAGGACTTTTGGGTAGGCCGCACAAAGTACTCAAAATGCCAGAACATTATTAAATCAAAATGAGAAACAAAAAAAATATGTCCCACATTATGCTTCCATTTACAAAAAAAAATGTAAGTAACACAATACTTTACAAAGTTAGTGGCGCAGTTTGAGTACCTGGGCCAATGGGCACCGAGGCCTTCACAGATGACGTGGATGTTAAAAGGGAACACAGGGCATTGTCAGTCACCTTCCGTCTAATACAGGTCCTCACCGGTCATGGCTGTTTCGGGAGGTTCCTGTTTCGGATCAGAATAATCTTTAAGAAATTAGGTTTAGGTAATCTTTAAGAAATTTGGTTTAATTATTGAGGAAACGCCTGGGTGTTATCAGTGTGTGGATCGACGGGAGGACACGGTGGAGCATAGAGTGGAGGTCTGCCTGGCTTGGGCGGAGCACAGCCGTGTCTTCGTGGCGGCGATCGGCGGCGGCGATCTCTCGCATCCGGCCCTTATCGGAGCGAGAAGGAATGGGAAGCCGTCACCTCCTGCGAAGCAGTAATGCTCGCGAAGGAGGAGGCGGAGCGCGTGAGGGTGAGGCAATCGTTGCGCCCTCGCCCCCTAGTCGCTGCAGGAGGAGACGCCCAGGGCGTCAGGACTCGATAGCCGGTTCACGGCCACCGTAGGCCCGGGTCGACGGCGCGTTGGGTTCCACGCGTGCCTTAAAGGGATGTCAGGGCATTAAAAGGCAAAAAAGGGCATTATCAGTCAGAGCTAATATGCTGGCCCGTAGGTTTACACGCTGTACTACACAGGTAAAAATAACTTTATTCAAGGCGTACTGTCAATCTTTTTATACGTGCAGCCTATGGGTGAGGCATACGCAGAAGACATACAGTGCCCTGCGTGTCCAATACAATAATGCGTTCAGGATGTTGATGGTGTTGCCACGCTTTTGTAGCGCATCAGGTATGTTTGCAGACGCTCAAGTGGATGGCTTCCAAGCGATACATCGCAAAAGAATAGCGTCTCTGATGCGCCGCATACGGGGCAGCCCCAACAGCTTCATGCAGTTTTTGTAGAGAGAATGGATATGGATTGCTCCTTCATGGAGCATTGGACAAAACTGCATATACGAGTAGTGCGGTCCTGATCCAATGTTTCCACACAGGAAATAGACACACAACAATGGATTGTTGAGAGTCTGTTTCTTGCATTCCTATTATATTATATAAAAAAAAAAAAAAACATGTATGGATAATAACGATTGTAATTTATTTGAAATAAAATGATATTGAATTGAATTAAAGTAAATATTCATGTCATTTTGTATATAATATTCACCAATATCAATGTGTAGGTATATAAAATGGTGTAAGTATAATGATAATTTTGCATAATAATTAAAATGTCAAGTTTTACTGTTTTATCACAACTAATCATTAGGCTTAGCAGAGCGAGCAGCTCAATCCCAAGCTTTTATGGCTCCTAAACAATACTGTGAATCCGGACTGGAGAAATCAATATACTTTATTTATAACCGTGAATCGAATATTACATATTCTTCCTCAAGAGTTCCTACACTACAATCATTCATCTAACCGACCTTCTTCTTTTTGTTTAGACCAGCCCTACATTAGTGATTAGGCTTCTACATCTTGCCTATTGGATATCTACATTCACATCAAACTTCACATCATCAGCCTATAGCGGTCCACTGCTGGACATAGGCCTTTCCATTTGGCACGCCATTCGGCTCAATTCTCAGCAACTCTCATACAGCATCCAGCTGCTACCAGCCACCCTGCTGTGATCGTCGCTCCACCTAGCCTGAGGGCGTCCTACCTTACGTTATCTACATTGATTTATGGGATTATCACATTGGTTGACTGTCTATCTACAAACTTTTAGTCAATTTTCGTTGCTGATCGTACCCAGGTAGAACATAATAGTCACCATCTTTGTGTTTTGACTGTCCATATTACCTACATTTAATACGTACGTAGCAGTTTTTATATTAAGTTTTTCATTATCAGCTCATTTGATGATAACAGGTTAAAGTTCGCAGTATTTGTCTTGTCACTACTTCACTCATGAACATGAATGACTAGCAAATCAATTCATGGAACTCGATAGTGAAGATCAACATTGATCAATGCTAGTATAGTAGTAGTGTAGTAGTGTATTTTGACATTTAATAACTAAATCTGACATGTAAAATAATTTTAAATGTACTTATTGCCACTACATAATTATTGTATGCCTATTAGGCAGGACATATTGGAACTTAATTTAATTGTTTAGACCTGTAACTAACATATGCCCACAATAAAATATTTTGAATTTGAATTTGAATTAGTGTTAAGGCGCAGGCGCGACGCGACTCTAGTGGAACAATTTCTATGAAAACTTCATGGACATTGTTATAAAAGAGTCGCGTCGCGCTGACTCGTCGCGGCTATCCGCGGGAGCCTTCAATCAAATAATAATAATAAGTTGTGACTGAATTACTAGGCATCACGCAACAGTCGTAAAAACAACTTCACACTAGATTTTTGTTCTTTTTGCTGCAGCTTTGTAATGAGCTGACCAAAGTACCTTCTTTCTTAACAGGTATGAGGAACATAAAATCACGGCTATATTCACCTGCGGCGTAGGCAGAAGAATAGTAGGAACATCCAAATCCAGTTATGTCCAGTCTCATATGGAGTACAGGCATAGTCTATTGCCATTGACCTGTCACACATTCTGTCTCTAAGCAACTGAGGAATTCGTAACGGAAATCCATTCGCACGTGGGGATAGAAACCACAACCTACGTTCACGAGTCGCGCCTGAGACTACTAAATCAAAGAGGCATTAGGAATGGAGTTAACGCTCCTTCAAACAGGCGCGACACGCAACGCGAATCGCACACGACACAAAGGCACCGCTCGTCGCGCGACAGGCGGTGCCTTTGTGTCGTGTCGCGTGTCGTGCCTGTTGAAGGAGCCTTTAAAAGATGTGGCGCGCGGCGTTGTTCTGCTTGTGTGCTTTATTATTTTCTTCATGCGTCACGTTTAGTGCAAATAAATCTATTTTCTTTCTAATAAGCTGAAAACTTGAGTTTCTGCTCCTAATTGCATCTATCTACAGATTTTCAGATTAATGTAAACGTTGAACCTCCACTTAAGTAGCTGTCATAGATTTGTAGGTAGGTACATGTATCTCATAGGTCTACGAGTATGATCTAGATAATCTGATTAAAAAAAATCTCAATATTTGCATCTCTCCTATGTAGTAAATAAATTGATTGATTTATTTTCACGACTTAGTTATCGAACCAAGTTTGTTAAAATGGTTGGTCAGTGTAGAAGTCTTTATTACGGAATATTAAATTAAAAACTTTTCACGTGGTTGCAGTCACATGTAGCTAGCCCTCTGCCTTGTTGATTTGATTATGATCATCATCATCATTCCACAACTAAACATGAGCCTCTTCAATCTTACCTTCACCGTTTAACTCGATCCTCGGCTGATTTAGCTTCTTAACAACATAGCATAACATCACGCCTACCTATATTCACTGAAGGGGCGGGCAGTCAGGCAGTGTACTAAGCAGTGCCGGCGTTAGGGTAGGCCGCGGTTGGGCTACCGACTAGGTGCCCCTTCACCTCTGGCGCCTGCAGGATACTTTTGTTTTACTTCGTCTGGAGTTGGAGAACCAAAAATATTGTTGAGTTTCGCTTGCTCTTGCATCCGACATTCTGTGAATTCTCACACTTTCTGCATAAGCTGACAAAGTAACTCCTATTTCTTTATGAATGGATAAAAGGAGACCTAGGCGGATTGCTGAAATTTTTCGCCCCTCTCTACTCTCCAAGATGGGTGAGGGGCTTCGCCGCCGAAAGTTCGCTCAGGGCGCCGGTAATGTTAAAACCGGCACTGGTAGTAAGGTAGGTAAGTTAACTTACGTATACTAACTACACCCACTATTCGCCAGTTAACTTAATTTAAGCAGATTCTCTTCAATTCTGCTTGTGCTCATAGTGCCTACACTCCAACCAGTACCAACCTTGGGCTATTGAACGAGCTGTTAGCAACACTTCATTTTGTATCGTTAAGGGGGATCCGTCAAGGTAGCCCGCGGAATTCATATTTACTTACGTTTTTTGCAATTTGCAGGTCGGGTTGTATGTTGATCTGAATATGATTCGCGGCCGTATCAAATATTTATTTATAGAATTAAGTATGATCATAAAAATCATCAATATATCTCTCTAAGTTCATATTACCCTATTTAATGAGTATTTCATGAAATCATGACATTTGAGGCCAATTCTAACTTAAGGAGTTGTATTGCTGATTCTAATGACTAAAATTCTGTAAAGTCATATTCGTTACGGTCGCGAATCATATTTTAAACAACATACAACCGCAGGGTAATTAGGTAACACACTAACAGTAGGAATGGGTTTCATTTTGACAGTTCCACAACATTTATTGCGTTATTTACGTTGTTGAACAGACAATTTTTTCCAACATATGAAGCAATGGATTAGCAATAGGCATCAAAATGATTCAGATTGTGATAGATAGTGTGTTACGTAATTAGGGTGCCGGACACTGACCTGCAAATTGTAAAAAAAGTAAGTAAAATGAATTTCGCGGGCTACCTTAGCGCATACCCCTTAAGTACCATCAATTTATAAAGATAGGTAGATACATAGGACGTAGAATAATTTATCCATTGAACGATATCACAGTAAATGATTTGACGGCCCCTTGGAAAGGAGCTGCGGGTGGTAATCAAATATGGCTGTAAGACCCTTTGTACACACACGTTTTTCTTGCCGTGAAAAACTACGGTTTTTTGCCGTGTGTAGGCACGGTCGTCAGTGTTGTATGGGTCACTATGGAAGCTTGTTGACAGACACGTCTTTTACGCCGTACCGCAAAGAAACCGTGCCGTTTACAAAGGGCATAAGGGTCATCGTATAGGTACATGCGGCGCATGAGTCGTTGCCGGGAATGTTACCACTTTATAAATATTATGTTTATATACATTTTGAACTAGGTATAGTGTATCTATTTTATTTCATATTTTAATGTTTATTTTTCGTATGCTGCACTGGTTGACGTCATCACGTCAGCGCCGGCTACCGCTGAAAACCAGCGCTGGGGCTCTGTCTCGCATAGGGTCGTAGCCTTATGCCGAGCGGTTGCCGTTTTGCGTGAATGTGACGCATATTTTCCCCCAACTCGTTCTTTTTTGTGTTTGTGTGTTTTTTCTTTGCGTCATTTTTACCGCAAATAAATGTATTTTCTTTCTATTTCTTTATTTTATTGGTAGATATAATAATAATAATTTAATAATTATCATTTATTCTCTCTACATAAAGCTGATTTGTTAATGTGTTGAAAAAATGTCTCAGCTGTATTCCACCTTTGTGAGAGATTGGTGCCTGATATAGGTTTTTAGACAAAACCTGTGTTACAGGTCACCACGCCCCTTCCACGGTTTGAATTATCTTTAAGAGAGATACCGTGCAAGAGTCGAAGTTAAACAATATCCATGTAGGAGATGGATACGATGTGTATGTAGGAGATCTACCTACCTACCAGACCATAATATATAATACCTACCTATACTTCATTTGAAATAAGATTAGAAATTTAAATAAACCTTTTTTACAGTCCGAACAACCGATTTTGACTTCTATTCCGTGGGCATAAGGATGGCATTAAAAGCAAAAACGTGGTTACAACCAACCAACTGTTTACTGCAGCTGCTTTTTGTCTTGCCACCAGCGCAAAAGACGTCAAAATCGGTTGATCGGACTGTAAGAAAGGTTTATTTAAATTTCTAATCTAATAATTCAAATGGAGTATAGGCATTCCCAATCCCGCATGATACATAGGTTGGCACGACTAGCGGCAGCACTACTGATGAGCATGAGGTCCTCGTTTCGATTCCTAAGTCGGGCAAAGTCTTATTGGGTTTTTCCATCAGGAATTTCTCAGTAGCAGCCCGGAGTCTAGATTCGTGCCCGGTTGATGGCAATAGGAGCCGATTGCCATCAATCGGACACAAATCCCCTATTACAGGGGACTTAAACATAACTGGCGAAATGTGGGTATACTATAGTTTATAATAGTACTCCTCTGCGCAACCCTTCGAGGATTACAAGCGTGATGTCATGATAAAATGTTTTGGTACCTACCAGATCATAAAAATAATCTAATAGGTACCTACTTAGCATTCCCGCATGATGGGTAGGTACGACTAAGCAATCAGTCCAACGTGTCTTTCTTTCTGTGGATACTTAATAAATCCCACCATGTTGGTCAAGTGTAATAAGACCGATTGCTGATCGTTGGGTCCTAGGAGTCCATTCGTGTCATTCATATTATTTGTAAGTAGCAGCACGGAGTCTCAATAACTCTAAATTTAATATCTAAACTCTCTCTATAAATACTCTTTTAGAATGCGGAATTGATAGAACATATATCACGCCTGAATTCCCCGAATGTTAGGCAGAGTAGGTAGGTACCCAAGGAGCCTTGATTTGTGTCCGGTTCATGGTAAAAGGCTCGTACTCTATTAGCTAACCCTTCTTAATATTATAAATGCGTAAGTAACCTTCGACGCCTTAACTGCTGAACGGATTTGGATGAAATTTGGACATAGGTACACTATGGCCTGAGTTAGGACATAGGATACCATACCTACTTTTCATCCCGATTGTAGGTAGGTACGGTTCTGTAAGATAATGTCTGACCCGACTGAGCAAAAGCTAGTGGGACATAAATTAACTAGCGAAACTAAACTAGCTGTGGTTGTACCTACCTACTATTTGCACTAGCTACAGCACTGCCAGCCTTCGAGGAATACAGGCGTGATTTTGAAAACCTGTCAATTGTAGAGCTATTTTATTATTTCTAAAAAGGTAGGGGGATAAAGCGTAAACCCTGTAGGAACATAACGAGAGACAGGAGAGCGGCAACGCGACGCGACGGCGCGCGTTAAATATGCAGCAGGCTGAATAATGCAAGCACTTGAGTCCGCGCCGTACTCTATACTCTATGGCTGGTTTGCGAGACTAGGGAATTTTATTAAACAGCCAAGTATTTACTCTTACTTACGAACATGGTCGTATCTTAACAGTGGTAGAGGAGAGCTCTTTGATTTTGGAAATAAATTAGACGTTGGTGATTTGCGTTACATCATGATGATCGTTTGTGTGGATAGGTAATAGGGTACCGATCGAAATTGCCTTGATTGTCTTTCGAAGATGGCACTTGTTTTCGAAATTTTTGCTTCGTGGGTAATGCAAAAACAAGCATCAGCCTATGTATAGGTCCTACCAGAATACTTACATATTTCTTAGTTACGTGTTAAATCAATCTTGTACCAATCTGTTCAGAGAAAAATTATCCTTCAAACCGAAACCTTCCAATTGTACATCTCGGTCGTATTGTTAACTGAATCGATACACATAATTGCGCCATTACGGTCTTAATCTTAATACTGTTGTCTTTACCCATTTCCAATAGGTAGATACTACTCATTCGACTACGTGTACGTGGGACTAGGTATCGATTTTTGATCGTCACTGTAAAGACAAGTAATACGCCAAAATTTTCATATAAAATTTAATGAACCAATAATTAAAATCGTGGACAATATTGAATATATATTTACATAATATATTTTTGGTTTAACAAGTGTACAATGTACAAAAATCGACAGCTTTATTTACAAATATAGCTATTTACATTATGCAATAAAATGGAAGATGTTCGAAGCATTTTTAAATCTAACCTACAATCTTATTAAATGCGTCTTATATAATAAAAATAGCTAAGTATTATAAATCTATGACAAATTAATAATTAAGTGTACATAAAAACACTTAAAAGTCATTGTATAAAATGGTACAATAATAGTTTATTTTTTAAATTTTGGTAAAGTAAAGGTGAAAGTTTAAGGTTTTTGGTGTTTACGACATTGATACAGCCCAAGGGCATAAATAAAGAAGCTACATACAAGAAGAAGAAAAGATGAACAGGCCTCATTATACCAACGAAAAATTAAATAAAATCGTTAAAATGGTAATAGGTAATCACCTATTAGGTAACAATAGCGTCAACATATTCAACAATAAAATAAAATACAAGTTGTATTTCTGTTTTTTTATGAACAATACAAATCGAATGGAAAGTTCATAAAACAAAATCTATTCTTGACTCCCAACACTAGTGGTTAACAAAGATAATTATGCTATATGAATTATTCAGCCTGATTTTAAGCAGTGAAAAGCAAACTCTATGAGAGTGACTAGTTAATTCATTATCCATTTAACAAGACCTCAATGCAAGAACATAAGTAACTACCTATTCAAAGAAAAGATGGCTCCTTCGTTATAATAATAAACATAAAAACGGTTAGAGACGGTTTTTAAAAGTTCAATAATTGAGGGGAATTATCTATGGTCATTAAAGATTTCAAACACTTTTTACGTCAACTTAGACATTATTCTTATGTCATTAATTACTTACTAAAATAAATTAACGTTTGGTGATGGTCGTGTCTTGAATTTACCAAACACATTCGTTTTCAAAGCAGTAAATATTTGAGTTAGGTCGCTCGGTGATTTTCCTATCCTTGTACAGCAGATCAAATTGAGTTTGCCTTTCACAGCAGCCATTGTAGATACTAAACTACTCTTTACACTGTAATTGATTGACAATGTGTATGTTATCTGGTCTGTTCCGTTTTATTTAGAGTCACGAATATGTTTTTGTACCAGAAATCGACCGTCTTGCCCCAGGCACCGAGTGTTACATCGTCAAGTTTGAGCACCTCTATGAACATCTTCACGATGACCTCTTTGAGTTGCTGAAAAAGAAAAGAAAATTATATTAAGTAACTACGTTTTTATTTTATTTACAAACAGATGGATTTTGAATCATCATGAAATTACAGGCATAAAGGATTACAAAACAAAAAATGTTCAGAAATTCTACACTAAAGGTGACACTGATTTAGGATCTCCTGCGAGTATCTTTATCTTCATCAAAGTAGGTGTGAAGTACGTAGGTACCATGTAGGTACGTATGACATATAAGAACGTACGTTTTTATTTTATTTACAAACAGATGGATTTTGAATCATCATGAAATTACAGGCATAAAGGATTACAAAACAAAAAATGTTCAGAAATTCTACACTAAAGGTGACACTGATTTAGGATCTCCTGCGAGTATCTTTATCTTCATCAAAGTAGGTGTGAAGTACGTAGGTACCATGTAGGTACGTATGACATATAAGAACGAAGTTTGCTCGTTCAGCGAACTTATATTAATTGAATCGAATCTCAATTGAATTAAATTAGTAATGAAAAAAGAACTATTCAATTTGAAGTTTGATTTTATACAAAAACGATTTGTTGATTGATTAATTATGAGATGATGACGATACATTTTTAATATAATACGGCCGGAATTCTTATTGTTTTTTTTTCGTCAGTACAAAAAAATACTATCTAAGTACTAACGTGGACATATAACGTATTTAATGTAAATAGAAACACACCCTCCGTGGTCCGTATATTAGTCTAATCCAATACATTTAGCATGCAAATGAGCGTATAGCCCATATTTGCGGTTCGTAAATTGAATTTAATTCAAGCATCGAACGCTTCTCGCCGTCATTTTGGATTACGAACACGTCTACCGTATGAAGTGGTTGGGAAAGTAATATTTTTGTAAAAATATCCGTAAGGTAAAGGCACCTTAATCCGAGGGGTTCTAAAATTGGTACCATATTCCGAGGTATTTAGAAAAACTGCATTTACGAGCGATTTACAAGCTCTTTTTTAACTGCAAGATCTCTTATTCAATTGATAATTTATCTTTGCGTAGTTATATCATCAAAGGTCTGGAGTAAAGCGTATACGTTTTAAGATAATTGGTTAGTTTTGCGTCAGCAGCTGGACCGAACTCACACTTCATACATTTTGGACCGTGTGCATGGGTGTAGGTACTATGTGTTTTTAAATAGTCATTTTTTGGTTATTCTTGTACCGTATGTGTAAGTCTTAGAGTTAAACTATTTTAAGGATTATATTTTCAATCTAAAATACTTAACTATTGTATGTTTTTCTGAATAAAACAAGGTGAAAATACGTCTTAAAAATATCGCGGCATTAGGTGCCAAATATTTCAGCCGGTTCCTTATTTCGATGTAATAGTAATAGCGATTATATTATTATATTATTATTACCGCGTAATAGCGATTTCACATACTTGATTTCTTTTTTAACTTTCAGGGTTGTTTTTATGATTAGGCCCTTCCTGGGTTCGACAACTTAAAAAGACAATGAATATTAAAATCTATTTTCGAGGTATATTTTTGCGTTTCATTCACTAATTATAGCATGTCAAAGGAGATCTAGGTAGGTATTTTGTGATATCATTATATGGGAAAGCTACGAAGGAAAATTGAAGTTCATACACAATTCGATGTAATTTTTAGCAAGTATTATATTATATTTACGAAGATTTTGCGATTAAATATTAATCTATACATAAATTATGCAAAAATCTTGCATTTTTAATACTCGGAATAAGGAAACGAGAATTTTTGGTATGAAACGCTATTCCGATGTATCCGCGTAGGTCGGGATAAGGTTCTATGAGCACCTTATTCCGCGGCATATACACACGTAAAATACAGAGTGTTCACAATTTTACGCAGCTTGCTATGCACTTTTCTTTAGTTTCAATAACGCGTAGGTTCCTATTTACTTTATAGTAACTTTCAATAACTTAGGTACTAACATTTTGTAGATAATAATTCTCAACTACATTAATTTAATAATATCATTTTACAAAACTATCAAACGTGTCCATAAACGAAGTCAAGTATAGTTACAGTTTAATATATTTAATTTACTTAATATAACAGGCATTTTATTATCATAATTACTGATCATTGTGACATCATTTTATTAGAACATTAACACCTCATCTAAGAAGACTGAGATTTACGGACGATTTAACCCTAAATAAGAAATAGACTTGATTTTTTTAACACCATTCTACTACCGTTTTCCTTTGCATTTTGTACACTCGGAATTAGGAACCAAATACATTGAAATAAGGATTTTTACATCGGAATAAGGTGCCTCTGACTTCTTTTCATATTTGATTACTTTAGAATATAAATCAAGATTTTGATCTTGATTTACATTCCTACCCTAACCTATTCTTAACCTATTGTCTATTACAAGAGTAGAAATAATAATGGTTCTGATAAAAATAGCCAAACCTACAAAAGGGTAAAATACATGCTTAATTTTCGATCTGATTTCGAGTTTTAGTAAAAATACTGCGGAAATAGGTGCCCTTATCTTACATACTTTAGCTGATGTGATTAAAGGCAAAAAGGTTAATCTCCAAGCTACCAGAAAAATTATGAGGTTTTCTGAACCCTAACGCAACTATTAATGCACACCAATTGCGTAACATACTTTCCTATTCCATTGCATCATATGTTTGAAAATTTTGATTGCTCGAAAACTAAAATAACTCAGTGAATGTTGTCGAATTGTCAAATTGAAAGGCAGAGCAATAGTTAGTGTTACGCTATTATTACGCTGATCAATTAGTTGATTCGCTGCGCTACAGTTATGTCATCAGGTATAGCGTAGGAATCGTATGGGAAATATTATGATTTCCCATACTCATCTATTACATCACCCATGGAAACTGAAGGAATGGTCGATTTTTCGGTATTTTATTAAACATTAATATTCAATACTTTCTTACTTGGAAATTCTTCTCCTGAATCTTTCTCTTGCCATGAGATTCTCCGAGTTTGTTCATCATGGCGGCCACCATCTCAGGCTGGTTGAGGTTCTCCACTGCAAGGTTCAGTGCCGTCATCAAGTTGACGACGTGTGCTTTGAACTTTGGGTTTGTCAGGTACTGGTCCTCAGAAATATTCTTGAACGTCCAGAAGAACTCTTTGCTCTCCGGGAAGGCGGTGAAGAATCTGGAAAGTGGAAAAATTTCGGGTTATTTTTCTGGTCCTTTTGGGTTTGGATGAACTTGGTCGCTAAGGCAACAGGGGTACAAGTTTCACTTTCAACCATAGATAACGTAGAGCGGCTCTATTATAAAGCATACTCTTCAGCTCAACTGTCACTAATGAGACACAGTTACCTACTTTTCTATTGTTAGGTACCGAACTTAATTAGTTCGATCGACAGATGAGTGGATACACATCGAGCGACCCACCGCTGCATCGCACGGTTTTTACGACTTGACAAAACATCGAAATTTCTTTGTTATATGAAAGCTTAATATTAATTTATTATACACATGGCCTTTCGGAAATTGTCTTAATGATGGTGAAAACCGCATCAAAACCCGATCTGAAGAATAACGCAGTCACACACGCAGACACGAAAATCGACTTTAATTAACCGAGCAAGCGCGAAGCGCGAGCAAAGCGTCTCCGTTTCAGCTTGGGCAAGAATGCTTTCCTATGTCCGTGTGTCCGGCGGATGTCCGGCTGTTCTCCTCTACAGGGCCCCAATTCTGTATGGTAATTATAATTCCCCGCGTAATCTTACCACGTGCAAACCACGTCAATATCGTGTCTTGTAGAAATGGTTTCGTTCATATCATAGAGAATACGTTATTAGTAGATGTTGTGGTTAGATAAGGAATTGACGTGGTTTCGAAGTAAGAAATCGTTAAGTGGTCATAGTGAATTAGGTCCCAGCGGGGTAATTACGGAACACACTAACAGTAGAAATGGGTTTCATTTTGATAGTTCAACAACATTCATTGCGTTATTCAGGTTGTTGAGTAGACAAATTTTTCAAACATATGTAAGTAATGGATTAGCAATAGGCAAAATGATTCAGATTGCGATAGATAGTGTGTTACGTAATTAGGGTGCTGGTCGCATTTCTCAACCAATTCTCGTGAAGTTTTGTGAGTAATTTCGAAAATAATTGTAATTGTTTTGTCGATTCAGTCTTTCGAAATTTTTCATAATGGCACGGATACGGGGTTGAAAACGTAAAAAAAAACATATTTCAGCCATTTCGCGCTCTTTGCGCGCGCTTTTTATTTTAAGGATTTTGTTGAATATTTATTCAGTTTTAAGCTATGCAAAGGCAGGCTCGCGACGTCTACAGCTCACAGAGCCACAAGTTAATAAAATGAATAAATGCTCCTTCCTACAGGTATACAAAGCTACAAGATTATTTTAGTATTAGACGTACAAAAAAACGAAACTAAGTATATTAATACTTGAGTTTTCTATGCTCTATTTCTCTAGGACCCTTCAGTGTCCATAAAGAGGGACTACTCATCTTGAAACCACTGTCATAACTACTAAGTGCAACTTCCATTTTCTCATAAAATCGACATTATGTTCAAAGTGGCCTGTCATGTCTTTGTGCATACTTCGATCGATTTTGTGGTTAGCGTTAGCTGATACATGGCTTTAATAGACACGAATTACTAAGAACGTTTTCTACTTTTACAAAGTCGATCAATACCTAAGTGAATTGTCATGTTTCTTAATATTTAAAGCATTATAAGAAAAATAAAGACCAATATTTTGAACTGACTTTAAAAAGGAGGAGGTTCTCAATTCGGCTGTTTGTTACGCGATATCTCCGGCAATTGTGTATCGATTTCGATTTTCTTTTTTTTCATATTTTTGTTAACTTTGCTTGGGTAGTTTTTCAGTTAGCTTCAATAATACCTACGTATTTTTTCCACTTAATGTATATTGATGATGTTATAATAACTACCTGATAAACAAAAACTTTTTAAAAAAAGAACATCCTACTTCCAAAAAAAACACTCCAAAGTGAAAAATAACTTTAATTTCGGAAGTCGGTGGCAAAAACCGAAAATACAAAACCAAAGAACCGACTTCTGAAATTAAGGTTATTTTTCACTTTGTAGTGTTTCTTTTGAAAGTCGGTTGTTTTTTTTTGTATATAAGTTTTTATTATCTGTATTCAGTAGGTATATTTCACGGCTATAAAGGGGGTGACTACCGAGATGACGACTAAAGGCTCGTCGCGCGACGAGCGGCGCCTTTGTGTCGCGCTGTCGCGTCGCGCCTGTCTATGGGAGCCTTAATAGAGAAATATGGAACAAAAAGACATCTTGTGCGGACCACAAATAAACTGGAAAAAGGCAGCAGAATGGTTATGATGACTTTTAAAAAAAATACTTAAATAATTAAAAGGTTTTTAATTCAGTTGAATTTTGTTTTCGTTTTTAAATATCTTTGGAATTTTACAACGGCCTTAGGTGATCCTTTGATGTTTGATTACTTGTTTAAATTAATAATGTGTTCATTAGGAAGTTTTTGTCCAAATCTTTAATCCGGTAAGGAACTTTAAAAAACTTGTTTTTATTGTAGTGCATGTGCCAATTTGGCATCGCTTTCTTATGGTTAAATAATACCTCGTAGTAAGTATCGTATTCTTACAATGTGTTGTTTTTGGGATAAGGCCAAAGAATTTGAGTCTCGGTGGCCAGTCTATAATGAAATGAAGAATAACTTCAAAGGATTATTTTTAATTCTATTTTCTTTAGCCAACTTCTACTCCGTCTACAATTTTATTCTCTCTATGTACCTCTAACGTCCTCTACATGCCATTCTCCAATTCTCTTCGAAATAGGTCTGAACTCTAAGGGAGCCTCAACCTGACCTCATAACATAAAATAATATCACGCCTATAATCCCTGAAGGGTTCGACAGAGGTGTATCCACATTTCATTTCACCGGACCTAAGTTTTAGACAGACATTTTTAATTAACTCGTTCAGTTTCCACATTGGAGTGGCGTTTAATCACACAAACTATTCGCTGTGCTAGCGGACTGGACTACAAATCAAACACAGTGACACATAGCTGGAACACGTTTATTAAGTCGTTCATAACCACAGCTGTTTGTATAACGTTTTCCAACGAGGGCCGTAAACTGTGACATTTATGCTGCAAAGACGTTAAACTTTAAGTATGTAACGTTTTGAATTTCGTTGATATTGCTAATACATAGTTTGAGTTTGTAACAGTTTGGAATAGTTTCGTTTCAATGTATCATTACATCCGCTTTCTGTAATAATCCGATGTTAAATCTAGCTACGCCTTAGATTGGTTGTTATTACTTTGGTGAACCAAACGTTGTTCATGGGACTTGACAGTAGATTAAGTTACCACTTGACCATAGACTTGACCAGAGACTTGATCAGGCTTTCTGAATGCGAAATTTTGAAAACACGAGTAGAACTGTAGAACTTTAGTCTTCAAATGTACTTGAACCAATAATTATATATGTCGGAAATACGTTAAATCAATCGTTTGACTTTGACAAATCGGGACGCCAGCGCCACCAGGCGGCGCTCTACAGAGTCTACAACATAACGTTCGACCAGAGTTAAAGCAGAGTTGGCCGGTGGCGGCCAAACAGAGAACACGTTTTATAACTGTCGCGCGTTCTGTATAGTTGTGTCGTGTACTTACAGTGTGTGATTCGTTAGTGTGATTGATTAATTTGTTTGTAAATAAATTATAATTTGATTTGAACTGCAAACGGCTTTTTTATTGCGCAATAACCAACACTTCTCGCAGTAGTTAAAATATGGTTGGTGATAACTAGAGAGACGTACCTTCTCCGTCATATATATTATAATCACTTAACTTGAAGACAAACATCAACATAGTAATGTATTACTTATCATAAAATAGTGAAATGCTCTCTACGAGTGCGACGTATGCACATTATGTTATGATTATGACACACTTTGATATGAGCAGGTACCTACCTACAATATGAAAGGCACGATAATGTTTATAGTGTAGAATTCTTGGAATATGTTAAACATCGTATTGATTTGTATCGTGGCCTAAGGGTACCTACCTGTCTTTAGCACACAAGACAAAAGACAAAAAAATGTTAATTATAGAAGTAACATCCTTTACACGGGTTTCTTTTTGCCTCTGAGATGTACCTATTTTTAATTATTTTTCTACGTGACTTTATTGGAAGAAGAAAGAAAGAAAGGTCAGGTGCGTAATACTTACAACCAGTGTGCGTGTATGACTAGGGGGCTTACTCCCTAAGCACGAAGTCTGTAGTTTCGGCCGAAGTTACGGGCGATACCAACTCCGTATTACATTCGTACATAAGATTAGTTTGGGGCCCGAACTAAGAATGAATGTAAACACGGTTTCACAGTTGTTCCTACTTCTGAAGTATTTTTGCCCGACCGCAAAATCGACTATGAAACTTGTTTTGATGAGTCAACTACTTTCGAACGGGCCCGTATTTTCGTTGACGGACATAGAAAGTAGACCCCCAGATCTATGAACTTAAACAAAGCAAAAGGACGGAGGAACGTAGCAGGTGGCGTTCTGTAGTTTCTACATACCCCCATAGGACGAAGGCGTGAGTTTCTATAAGTATTTGACTACGGTGACGCAGTAAGGAGTCTCTATTATTATTCACAAGACAGGAATACACCTCTAAACAAGGAAATGGGGTGTTAGTACCTCAAGCTAAGTTAGGAAACTCTCAGTGGAGCTAATTGGGTTGACATATCGATTTTCCGCACAAATATAAATGCTTCGTTCCACTTCACCTGCGAATATGAATTCTCAATCCAACAACGAGTTATGTCAGCATGGCTAAACACTATTTTTGTGCATATTTTTTCGACTACGTTTTGTTATTCCAACGTTATTGTTAGCATAGTAAGTTTTAACACTTTTTCGTTCAGTTTTTCCGACAACTTTTTGGAAACTTTTTGTTATCATAACCTAAACAAGTTTTTGTGCGGTTTTTTTTTTGAAAGGGTAAGTACTTACGTTTTTGTAATTATTTCTATATTTGCTTTGATACCTACGTGTATGTTTACCATATAATTGAATCTATTATTGAAGGTAGTAAATCTAGGTGAGAACCGTAATAAATTCTTCTGTCACACTATTCATTATCTTTGTAGCTTGTTGTTGTAAACATTTTTAGACTTAAATAAAGGAATAAATAAATACGAAAATATCTTTTGAATCTTCAGAACCTAACCTAACTTATCTGATTAGTATTTTGATTATCAATGACGTAGATAATTAAAATATTTTGTAGATTAGGTTAGGTTACCTAACATACCTACCTAATATTTAAAATGTATCTACATCATTGATAAACAGACTTACGTTCTATGTATAATGTTACTAAAACTTATAATATACGTTAAGTTAAACAACTTTAAGAGTAAGTCATTCGTCTGTCATCCTTTTTTTTTCATGTTGACACCACAATATTTCGCGAATAAAAACAGCTCACAATAATACAATATCTATTAAATATTTGTTTATATAGGTACTTATATTAATTTTGGGCATACAATTGATTGGAGGAGTTTACTACTTCAATGGTTAGGTACCTAAGTGCGTTTTTGTATAGGTATACTTAATTTTAATTTTGTATATTAAGGTATGTACAGATGTACACTCGCGGTCAAATAATACGGGTCGATGACGTAAATCCCTGTAAATTGCAAATTAATAATAAAACATGCATGAAACTTACTTTATACTAAAGATAATTTTAATATCGTATGAAATAAAACCTTAAATGATCTACAACGTAATTAAAAAAAGATTTTTTTTTTAAAACCTCGTTTTTTGTAATAAATTCAATTCCCGGTTGTTTTATTTTTGCTTGTTTTCTCATTTTTGTTTTCAATCTGTCAAATCAAAATGATAAAAGGCGATCATCGTGCCTTTCACCATCATTATTGAATTACTGTCATGTCGCTAACACCAGAAGAATGTACACGTTTCGTCACTATGTTAGAAGAAGGCAGAAGTTAGCGAAGTACAGCAAGAACAATAGGCGTGTCACTTTATACAGTGCAGCGAGTCGTCCAATGTTTCCGAGAAACTGGGCAGAACATGAGAAGACCAGGAACGCAGACCGAGATGTACTACGGCTCGAGAGGATCGATTTATTGTTACGACCATGCTCCGAAATGGGCACCTCACGGCTGTTGAAGTAACAAATCGACTTCGGGAGACCCGTAGAGAAGACGTAAGCGAGCGGACTGTAAGGCGGCGGCTCCTTGAAGCTAATTTGACCCCACATAGACCCGCAAATGGTCCAGAACTTGAAAGGGAACACCGGGTAGCTAGATTACGTTATGCCCGCGAACATGCACAATGGGGAGACGAAGAATGGGCAAGAGTAATGTTTTCTGACGAATCCAGATTTATGCTGTATGCATGTGATGGGCGGCGAAGAGTCTACCGACGGCCAGGGGAACGTTCCAGCTTGTTTTGAGGAAAAAGTGCCGTTCGGGGTGGATCTGTTATGGTTTGGGCTGAAATCTCTTCAGAGAGTCGCACGGAGTTAGTGATGATAGAAAATGGTACGATAACTAGTGCAAGATATGTGGAAGTAATTCTTAATAAGCATGTCGGTCCATATTTAATTATTATGGGTGTAAATTCAATATTCATGCATGACAACGCCAGGCCACATACAGCTCAAATTGTAAATGAGTATTTTCAGGACGTTGGCATCAATCGCATGGACTGGACCGCGAGAAGTTCGGACCTTAATTAAATTGAACACGCTTGGGACGAGCTTGGGAGGTGTGTAATAAATCGAAACCCCGCACCTGTTACACTTCGAGACCTGAAACATGCATTAGTAGAGAATGGACCAATATGTCACACATCGTATAAGAAACTTAATAAACAGCATGCCCAATCGCCTGGCAGCTGTGAGAAAAGCCCGTGGAGGCAATACAAAGTATTAACTTGTTTTAAAGTTCGTTTTTGTGTTGTACGTGAGGTACACAGGGCTACATTATGGAGCTATATATTTAAAAATGTATAACAGAGTATAATCTGATCCTGCATAGAATAGGATTTCCGTACAATGAGAGGTCAGCTTACACTGGAAAACTATAGCGTGATATGTAGCCGTGTGTACCAACCATTCTTTTTTCAACATATAATTATTGATATTTTGTTTTTATGTCATTTTGACAACTAATAATATTTGTAACATTTGGTGTTGTTTTATTAACTGGTAAATTATCAACATACAGATTCATTGATGCCGCTAGCTCTATTATTTTAAGAGTAATTTTAGTTTTTCATACCTACTGACCCGTATTCTTTGTCCGCGAGTGTATTAGGTTCGTTTTTGTGCATTATGTATTAAGTTATTTTTAGTTAACTAGGTATAATTTGAAGTAAATAGGTACCTACGTATTTTTATGATCTTTAGTGTCAGTTACTTTCTTATAGTTATATATAACACTAATATTGATGAAACAACATAGTGATATCGATCCGGCTCGAAGGACAAGGACATGATATAATTAAAACAATGTAAAGAGATCTTTGGCAAAGTATTATCTATATGTAGGTTATAAAATAAAGTACAAGTATCAGCGGGTTTATTTCCATATGATACTTAGCTGCCTATTTGGTGCTTACCGCTCAGCCGTTTCAGTTTGGCCTAGAAAAGGCCTCAAACAGAAAACGATTTACATAATTCAATTTTTTTTTGTCCGGTGAAAGAGAAATGTCGAATAAATCATAGATTTTTATTTACGAATAAATAATTAAAAACGTATTAAATCACACCATATTCAATTCATCATCAATAAAAAACACTTAATGCTATAAAAGGTGTTGCATTTACTCGAAAATTGTATTGATCAAGACAAGTTCTAAAGGATGTTTCCGTATGTCTCGAGTTCTCGACCATGAGCAAATTTGTTATGAAGCTGTTTTTGGCAATCCTTGAAGTTAATGTACTTATACAAGATATATAAGGTTCTTCATTCTTGTACCTTTTTATTTACAAAGAACCTTGGCCGTGGTAATGTATTGGCACTTTTGTTCGTATGTGCACAGAATGAGATTTTTCTTACCTGCACATAAAATAATAATGCGAGGGTTTTTTTTTTATTTAAATGTTATTGCTTTTTACGAGTTATTTATTTATTTAAACGGAGGTTAATCTGTTTTTTGTTTACTGTTGATAACATTATTGGAATTTTGATAACGTTCTCACTTATGGAATTTCAAGTCACCGTAAGTAAAGGGAGGTAATCTTAATATTTTGCGACACATTTTCTTTAATTCAATGGTTACCAAATACAATATCAATTCATCAAAACATTGATTGGATTTAATTAATTAAATTAATATATCTGTTAATACAAGATTTTATTCAAACTGCAAATGATTGAACAAATCTTATTTATTTAAGGTCAATGGTTGATAACCTTTAGATAAATCCATCGCAAAACGTTTGATCTTATGAATTAATCAATCATATGGAAAATTGCTCATTATGAGAGCAATAATTTAAGTTACTAAAAATATGTATTCCAAAATACTGTAGCAATGTGTAGATACAATTAAGCATGTACCCAATGTTTACTGTGTTTTATGTCTACACATTGATAGAATATTACGGAACAAAGATTATAGACAATTAAAGGAATTCTTGTCGATGTAAGTGTACATCTTTTTCAAGCTGATTGGAGATGACAGCAAAAGTTTAATAAAATAAGGTATTATCTACTATTATGACTTGATGTTTTATTTTACAATTTTTAATTGTTAACTTGACTTTAAATATTCCCGCGATCCCTGTAAAGTTTCATGCACCCATAAGCACTATATTTTGCGTGCGTTACGTTGCACGCTACAGTAAATAGCAAGTTTTCCTACCAAAACTAAAAGAAGTTTCTTAGCAATTATTTTTGCACAAAGTTACTTAGTTTCAGGTACAGAATGACGGCTTTGCGAAGGCTGTTGTTACAGCCTGTTTTTTTATTGGTTTTACTGCGTCCCCAATTACATTTCAATGGATATAAAAATCCATCTACTTAATGCATACATAAAAAGAGAATTGGTTACGTAGATATAAATATGTAAATACGTATTCAAGTCGATTCATGTTTCTCGCACACGTAGCCACAGATGAATACATTACTTATTTTATACGTTTACATTATTTATTCTACACATCATTAGCATGTGAAGCGTCTTTTTCTTGTTTTGTTTTATGAATGTATATGACAAAACGTTTTGTCTAATTTATGATTGGTCGGTTACTTACTTGTACTAGCTCTAATATAATAATATTAGATTTAGTTCAGAAGACTGATAAGCTAAGTTTTCAAAGCTTCCTCTCTCCTACTATTTTGGTGTATCCGACAGGGGCCACAATTATCCTTAATTTAACATATAATTTTAAGTTCAAACTTATTGACTATTGAGCACGTAACAGATCCACTAAAAATGAAACGAAGTAAAATAATTGTCAACTACAGTATAGAACCATTTCAGGACGGTTTGATTGTGCGCCAATTTTTGTCAATATACCTACAGGTTAATATTGTTTTCGAACTGAAATTTTTTTGACGCGTATTCAGTGCAGTGTTGGAAAACTAGCAATGGTGAGCGCAGTACAACCATGAGCTCTATGAGATGTACGACGAGCCTAACGTTATTAAGACCATTCAAATAGGACGTCTTCGATGGGCAGGACACGTCTCAAGATTGGACGAGATCTTACGTAACACACTATCTATCACAATCTGAGTCATTTTAAAGCCGATTGCTAATCCATTGCGTCATATGTTCGAAAAATTGGTCTGCTCCACAACGTAAATAAAGCAATGAATGTTGTTAAACTGTCAAAATGAAACCCATTCCTACTGTTAGTGTGTTACGTAATTACCCCGCAGGGCCGGTACCCAAACGTTTACTTGATAGTAATCCAGATGGTTGGAGAAGTCGAATACGGCCCAAGCTCAGATGGTTGGATGGCGTAAATCAAGATTCAAGCACTGCTGGAGAGAAAAAGTCGGAAAGAGGTCACGTTGGATTAATATACTTTACCAGGCTATGGCCCACCCGCGGCTGTAAAGCCTCTGATGAAAAAATATTAAATTCGGAACATTATGTTTCCTATGATGTAGTTTCCTTTGAAAAGTTTTATGAAAAACCCGTTAAAAGGGTGAACCGGGATTGAGATAAGAAGAGTGAAACGCGGACAAAGTAGCTAGTTCAAATAAATATTCACAGGCTTTCAATCAAAATCACTCCAAGTAATCTATACAGGTTTCAGGAACTTGTTTTTCCTTTATGTTTGTGCGAAAAGAGCAGCTATAAAATAGCAATTTGGAATACCTTTACATTAGCATGTTCAATACACGTGCCTTTACATACGATCCAGGGATAATTTAAGGGAAATAATATTTTATGTTACCTACACAGAGCGTTTAGAGTAGCGGAAAAAAATTTTTGGTAATATAGGCACTTAGAGAAAATTGATTTTCAGTACCTAACCCACTAGGTATTATAGTTTGTTTTCTTTTTACTATAAAATTCATAATAACGCATAAATTATCATATGAAGTTCAAAATCATGATGTTCAAAATGAAAAGTCGATACTTTTTGAATTAGATGACAGTCAGGGCAAGCTAAAATAATGAATGAAAAATTATTGTAAAGCAGCCCTTTGTACTTTTCAATGATTCCTCATTAATTATTTCCATTATTTAATAATACATCGGCAGATTTTTGATCGAAAGGCGAAAGATGGAATGAAATTAAATTTTACGAGTATCTGATCAACAATAAAGTTTTAGGAAAACGAATGTTTTAAAATTTTTAGACTTCAAAGTCCAGTTTTCTGCATAGTTCATTTAAAATCGATGTACTGGTAGGTTATTATGACGTTATAAAAATATCTAATCAATTAAAATCACAGGTTCCTTAATTACTATCTTGTTATACTTAAATTAGAATAAGATTAGGATCTAGATTCTTTTAAATATTTAAAATGTTAACAAATGTAATAAATTAGTTAGTACTTAGTACGTCAATGCGTAAAATTATAATTATATAATGACAGGACATAATTACAATGACATTATGCTAATCGCATAATTAATGCCTCCTGGTTTTGGCTACCCACACTATTCATTTGCGTAGGTTCATGTAATTTACTGATTCGGTATAAGTAGGTTTTTTCTGCAATGCACCAGAATATCATACTGTCCACAAAGAAACAAAGTTTCTTCTTTTTGAAATCCATGTTTGTTGAAAGACATTGTTTCTGCTACATTTTTCTGAGACATGTATTTTGTAGTGAAGGACACACATCAATGCTATGACAATTCTGTGCTTTTTAAAGCTTTTCAGAACAAATTTCTTACATTCAGCGAGTCTGTAAAATTATTTTGAGATGGTCACATTAAGGTATGTATATAGTTTTTCCTCTTCAGAATCATCATGATCTAACTGAAAGACGTCCGCTAGACATGATGTCCCCTTATCGCTAGTATGAATAAAAAGATAACCTAAAGGTTATCATTTTATTCATACTGTATACAGGATTAGTTCTAACTTCTAAGTCACGTTTGCCAAAACACGCCCCTATTCCTAATACCGGAATACTAAGTGCCGACTTGCCTTGTAGGTAGGTACGGAAGGGAATGCCATCCGTAAGGTTGGGGTCACACCTTTCACATTTATAATATTAGTAGGAAGGATTTTTCAATGTAGGTAGATACTACACTTGATATTTGTAGGTAGCTTTTTACATGCTGTTAGGATGCTGCATCAAAACCTGTATAGAAATATCAATAACCACTGCTTCTACAACCTGTATTATCATATTTTTCCATATCACAAATCTCTGAGCCAAATTGAGAGAAGAAAATAATGCAAATCCTCAAGCAATATACAGTGTGTCCCTGGATAAAGTGCACAAACAAAAATGAGTGAAATTAGACCACTATGTATCAACAAAAAAAAAAGGAAAAAGAAAACTTAATAATTATTATCAAATTTTTTGCTTTTTTATTGCCTATTAAAGACCCCCTGTATTTAAAACATAAGAACTGTTTATTAATTGAGTGAATTTCGTTAAAATAAAAATAATAATTATGGCTGATAATTAATGTTGCATGGAAAATAAAAATAAACCCTTAAATATATACCCAGATAGTACATAGTTTCTGCGACGATTTTACTAACTGCTGGAATTTCGATACACTTGATAAATCAAGGTATTAATCTAAAGGTTTACTTCTTTATTAACTTACTAACATCCTGCCCCTACTTGGCACGGTTTTTACGACTTGACGAAACATCGAGATTTCTTTATTTTATATTAGTTTAATATTAATCACTATACACGGAAACCTTCCGAAATAAATCCTTTAAATGATGGTGAAAACACAAAATCCGTTGCGTAGTTTAGAAGACCATCACGTTCACACAGACACGAAAAGAGACATTAATTTATAATATTTGTGTATAAAGATTAATAGATTAGCTCTAGCTGTATGACAGTTGTCGACAAGACAACTCAAAATTAGATTTTAGATGGGGTGCACCATTTCTACCGTTTGTTAATGTTCACGCAGACAGGCGCGACGCGACTTTGGTAGAACAAATTGCCATGAAGTTTTCATAGAAATTGTAATCTAGTAGAGTCGCGTCGCGCTGTCCCGTCACGCCTGTCTGCGGGAGCCATTATTGAAAACCAAATTAGGGAACTTTTTTAGAAAAAGTTCCCTAATTAGCCATCTTATACCAACCTGTTTATAAGAATTATCACATAGTATTGAAATGATGGCTTAGTTGTTCGACTAATTAGTATTTATTTTGTGGTTTCTCATGTCTGTCTGAGGTTTGAAATGCGGTCTAATTTATTCAACAACACAGGGCAAATTATTTGATGAATAGGTATTTTTTGACAATACTTAAATAAATAAAACATAGAGTCCCTAACATTTTAAATGTGTTAGAGAGAAAGAAAAGAAAGAAAATACATTTATTTGCGGTAAACATGACGCAAAGAAAAAACACACAAACACAAAAAATAACGAGTTCGGGGAAAATATTCGTCACATTCACGCTAAACGGCAATCGCTCAGCATAATGCTACGACCCTATGTGAAACAGAGCCCCAGCGCTGGTTTTCAGCGAAAGCCGGCGCTGACGTGATGACGTCAACCAGTGCAGCATACGAAAATTAAAAATAAACATTAAAATAAGAAATAAAATAAATACACTATAACCTAGTTCAAAATGTATATAAACATAATATTTATATGTTAAATATTTATATGTTATTTATGTTGGTCTGTTGCTACAGTTAAGGGAATATTTTTGGGTACAAAACCTCCGAATAAAAAGACCTTCCTAGGGTGGAACGTCTTTTGGCGGTAAGGGTGTAAATACCCTTAGCATTAAGGTCGACGCTCGCGAACAGGTGGCATGTCAACAATGCCGAGCTGAGGGCATAACAGAGGAGCAATAAAAATATACGTACATAATGTACCGTTTATGTGGGGCACAACGGCAGAAACATCAAGGTTATGCGTGGAATACCAAAGTAAAGACCTGCTCGTAATGGAAGTGGGTACCTACATAGAGCCACTTAGCTTCCCTCATCCCTTGGAGTTAGGGATGACTATACTTTGTAGGAGTGTTTGACATATATTCTGAGACTTGAACTTCTTTAAAAGTGTTAAATTTATGCTTTTTCAACTCAGCCTGCATGATATAGCCGGGTTATGACTCTTTACAGCTAAAAATTGTTTCAATTTCAAGATTTTCTGCGAAGGAAATAATAGAGACTGTGACGCCTATTAAGGATGATCAACCAGGTACACATAGCTAAGTCCAAAGTTCCTAGACAAGTGCAAATCGCTTTCAAAGCTTTTCGTAGTTCTGAAACGACTTTCAACAGGGGGCATAAGCTTTTCGGTAGCATACAGAGTGGGACGCCTATTAAGGATTATCAACTAGTTACATATAGCTAAGTCCAGAGTTCTTAGACAAGTGCAAATCGCTTTCAAAGCGTTTCGTAGTTCTGCAACGACTTTCAACAGGGGGCATAAGCTTTTCGGTAGCATACAGACTGTGACGCCTATTAAGGATGATCAACTAGTTACACATAGCTAAGTCCAAAGTTCCTAGACAAGTGGAAATCGCTTGTAAAGCGTTTCGTAGTTCTGCAACGACTTTCAACAGGAGGCATAAGCTTTTCAGTAACATACATTTTTGACTTTTCTATCTTCGTTACGCTGATAGAATGTCACTAGTTAGCTAAGAGTTGAAATATTTTGAAAAGTTAATAAAGCTTGGTTAAACAGAAGTACGTCATGAATTCAAAGCTTTTGAATTTTTATCGGTAGCCCTACCGATAATCCTGTAAGGGACAAATGTATCTGGATGTTCGCCAACACCTATACCGTAAATCACATTACTGTAGCTATTAAAAATGGCCGGCAGGAATGTGCTGTTGTATTATTTAACATTGACGGACTACTGCCCGTTCTTGTTACGAGCGGTCACTACTTGGAGCTGATTGATTTATTGGCGGGTAGGTACGTGCAACGTAGAGTTCGGTAGGTACTTATGTACTGATTGGAAATGTGCGTAGACGTGGTAATATTTTTTTAAATAAAAATAAACTGCGTATATCTAATGACGTTCCCCGTCTGCATACAAAAACACAATCAGTTATATCCAAGGGTTATTATTATTGGTTTTTTGAGACATCGCCAAGCGGTTGGTCGACTCTTCACGTGATCAGAGGACTGACCTATTTTTTGGCCAAAGAATCAGCATCGCCATACAACGTGGCAATGCTGCCAGCCTTTTGGGCACTTTTCCTGATGACTGCGATGCCCTATGATTCTTTTCCTTCTTTTTATTTTATTTACATATAGGTACATTATTATTAATATTATTTTAAGTCTGTTAGCTTATATATATACTATCCATTTAATATATAATTTTTCGTCAAGAAATTATATCCTATAATTTAGTTACCTATTTGAAAAAACCACTTTTTTTTATTTCGGTGTCAGGGTTTATTTGATAGATCTCTGAAGAAGAAGAAAGCTCTTTGAAAGAGTCATTGCAGACCGCCTCGTCGGGCAGCTGGTGCGGGTGGGGCCGGATTTGGCGGAGAGCCAGTTTGGTTTCCGCAGGGGGCGCTCCACGGTGGACGCCATCATGCGCGTGCGAGCCCTCACGACGGGGGATGCTGTGGCCCGGGGTGGGGTCGTCTTGGCGGTGTCTCTAGACATCGCCAACGCCTTCAATACCCTGCCCTGGAGTTGCATCAGGGAGGCACTCCGGTATCACCGGATGCCGACCTACCTCTGTCGTGTAGTCGAGGCCTATTTGACGGATAGGGCGGTGATCTACCCCGGTCACCAAGGAGAATGGAACCGGCGAGAGATGTCGTGCGGTGTCCCACAGGGATCGGTCCTGGGGCCGCATCTGTGGGACATCGGTTACGACTGGGTGCTGCGCGCCGACCTCCCTAGCGGCGTCAGCGTAGTGTGCTACGCTGACGACACGCTGGTCCTGGCGCAGGGGAGGTCGCACCAGGCGGCGGCCGAACTAATGACACGCGGGGTTGCGACAGTCGTTGAGAGGATCCGGCAGTTGGGACTCGAGGTGGCCTTGCACAAGTCCGAGGCCATGTGTTTTCATGGTCCTCGGAACGCGCCACTGTCGGGTTCCCAAATAACGGTAGGAGGGGTTCTCATCGGCGTCGAGTCGACGATGAAGTACCTGGGACTCGTCCTCGACAGCCGGTGGAACTTCGTCGAGCACTTCCGACGTTTGGCTCCCAGACTGCAGCGGGCCGGGGCTGCTTTGAAGCGGCTCTTGCCCAATCTAGGGGGGCCAAACGCCTCCTGCCGGAGGCTCTACGCGGGGGTCGTGCGGTCCATGGCCCTTTACGGGGCACCGGTGTGGGCGCTTTCGCTAAGGCTCCGGCCAGCCCGCCGGTTGAAAGCGTCCCAAAGGGTCATGGCCATCCGGATGGTACGGGGATACCGCACGGTCTCCTGCGAGGCGGCGAGCCTCCTTGCCGGATTGCCGCCGTGGGATCTGGAGGCAAAGGTCCTCGCGCACGTTTGGGAGTGGCGCGAGGAGGCGAAACGCCGGGGCGTAACTCCGCTGCCGCGAGTAATCACGGCACAGCGGACAGAGCTCCGGCGGGATCTCATGGCGGCATGGAGAGTGCGACTGTCGCAACCCAGCGCAGGGCACGCCACAATTGCGGCGGTAAGACCCCTCTTTGAGGAGTGGCTTGAGAGGCGCCACGGCGTCCTCACCTTCCGCCTGACGCAGGTCCTCACCGGACATGGCTGTTTCGGGAGGTTCCTGTTTCGGATAAGGCGGGAGGAAACGCCCGGGTGTTACCATTGTGTGGATCGACCGGAGGACACGGTGGAGCATACGGTGGAGGTCTGCCCGGCTTGGGCGGAGCACCGCCGTGTCCTCGTGGCGGCGATCGGCGGCGGCGACCTCTCGCGTCCGGCCCTGGTTCAGGCCATGGTACGGAGCGAGAGGGAATGGGAAGCCGTCACCTCCTTCTGCGAAGCAGTAATGCTCGCGAAGGAGGAGGCGGAGCGCGAGAGGGAGAGGCAATCACTGCGCCCTCGCGCCCCTAGCCGCCGCAGGAGGAGGAGACACCCTGGGCGTCGGGAGTCGATTGCCGACTCCCGGCCACCGTAGGCGCGGGCTTGCGGACGGCGAGCAATGGGCAGCTCGCCGTCCGGTAAGGACCAGGCCCGGGTCGACGGCGCGTCGTGTTCCACGCGCGCCTCAAAGAGATGTCAGCAAAATTGACGGGGTCCGATAGGACCGATGCCTGCCGGGGCTGCGGATTGTTCGAAAGAGTTACCGTGGCCCTGGCGCACAGGCAACTGAAGGAACACGGGTGGGTTTTAGTCAGTAAGAGTCTGACACGCCCTTCCGCTCCGCCCAGAGCGGGAGACGTCATTTGATGATTTCCCACCCAAAAAAAAAAAAAAAAAAAAAAAAAAAAAAAAAGGGTTTATTTGATAGATCCAAAATACTTTTATGCCAGTGTTTTCATTAAGTGTCGTAACGTGTCGTCTCCAAATTGTATACGGAGAAATGAAACGGATTGCGTCGTACACGTTGCTATAAAAACAAAGGAACTCTTGATTTGTTGATGTTTTTTAAATCATCGGAAGATGTATTCAACTATTATTTTGGGAAGTAGGTGTTTTATGGGTTTTAACGGGTTATTTATCTGTTCCTTAAGTGTGTCAAGAATTTGTCGCGATAAAATGTAAAATATTACATTCTTTTTCTGTTGTAACGTTTAAAGACATGTGAAACAAGACATTAGATATTTATAGAAAGTTACATAATTTTTATTAGACTGAAGGCACGAAGCGATACCTAACAGAAGTTATTTTTGAAGAAAAAAAAATATTTGAACCTAAACGCTTACCACAGGTACAGATTAAAATTACCCAGGTATCAGGACCATGAAATCTTACCTCTTGAGTAGTTCAACACCATTGTTGACCATGTCTGCGTTGACAGGCACCCAGGACTTCTGCACCAGGTTGATCTCTCGCCTCGTGAGCCCAGACACTGGGTTCACCACGTCGGGGTCTCCGCCCCACCAGAAGTAGCTTAGCCACCCGCCCATAGTCACCTGGGGGGAGAATGAAGAGTATTTAGCATGGAAGGAAGGTCCTGGTACCTACTTGTAACATAACATAACATATCTGTTTTCCCTGACAGGTTAGGCAGACGTTGGCAAATTGATATACTACATCAATTTGTCATGGTATAGCCATTTCACACAACTGTCAAAGAATTACAATTTAACTTGATAATCCACTTGCTTAACAATTAATTTTCCATACTTTACCTAGAGTACTTGTGTCTTTAAAACCTATGTTGTAAAGTACATGGTGGATCGCTCATCATTATGCGCGAATGCTCACGGTGTGAACGCACCTTAAGACTGTAAAATGATTTTATTGGTTTTGGGCTTTATTTGATTAGATTGCAACCTATAGTCGTAAGCTTCGACTCCTTTTTTTTGGGAAGTTTTGTGTCCAGAATACACAGGTAGACCGCGACCCTTAATAATTAATTAATACGGATAAGTATCAAACCAAATTTTTAATAAGTATAATAAAAAGAAAACAAAGAAAATGAGTTTCTTTGCGGGAAACTTGACCCAGAGAAATAATAATAACATACTAAGTACCTAGTCAGTGAGAATGCTTTGTACACCAACATGGTGGATCACCGTATAGAGGTATGAGGAACAGGGTGTAAAGTTCACTCATACTCTATGGAAAAGGGAGGATCCTCCGACCAGACGGGTGTCGTGTCTGGTGGGCAACTGCCTGACGATTTATGTCGGGATGTTGTATATATGCTAGTTGCGCGGTAAACTCTGCTTGCGCGATGCAGGATTTTGCGTGACGTCAGTGTGACGTGTAGCTCGCATGTGGCGATGTTGATACCGCTACAACCGCAACCCAAATTGTACAAAAAATATGCTTTATGCCTATTTATAATGATTTGTTCAGACTTAATTGGAAAACAGTTTCGCTATTCAATTTGAAGCCTAAATTACCGGATGTGCCACTCACAATGTAATTTCCAAATTATTTTTATCTACAAAATTTTGTTGCGTACCTACCCATTGAAATAATTAAATAACTACCGAATCGAACCGTGCGAACATATTGCATATTTTCGTGGCCGAGTCACTCGGATTCACGTAACATTACTTGACAGCTAGCAACGAATGCTGACTGTCAGTAATGTAACGAAGCTGACTCAATTAGGAGTGGCATTAACAACATTGCCAGCCGTCTGCCATATAGCGGAAAAAATCTTAGTTTGATCTCCCAAAATATTAGAAGCATTAACTACAACATGTCTTATTTCACTACTCCCCTCCGTAGATCAGATATAAGTTGGGATGTCATAGTGCTCACTGAGTCTTGGCTTGTCTCAGCCAAATTTCTACCCGCTTTGGATGGTTATAATTATGTTGCTACAACATCCCATAGAACGCAAAACGAAGGTTCTGTCATCTATAAAAAAAATCGCTTATGATACTGGTTGCCGAACCACAGATAAGTGATGTAAACTGCCTCGTGTCGAAAACAGACTCTGAAACGTGCGTAATTCTTATTTATCGCCCACCAAGTCAACACAACATCACTAAGTTCATTAATTCACTGGATACTCTATTGACTGTACCAAACAGTTGCAAAAATATAATTCTGTGTGGAGAAAAATATTGACATTAAACCTAGCACTAGCAACAAACGCTCTCATGAGTATCTAAACATCTTGGCAAGCCATGGTATGCTGCCAGGGCACGATATGTCAACCCACGGTGACTCTTGCCTTGATCACTTTATTGTTAAAACAAAATTAAATGCCAATTGCTTTGTTATCGAATCCTCAATAACAGACTATGAAAGTGTGCCTTTTAATATTAACTTGAGCGCTAAGTTAGTTTGCGATAGAAAGTCCTATAAATGTATAGACTACAAAGAATTGGATCTTGCAATGAACACTTTAGACTTTACGCTTGTACTTTCCTGTAACGATGCCAATATCGCAGCTGAAATTTTGACAACATTAATAAGCATAACCATGTTAAAGAATACCAAAACAATTAAAACTCCATCAAGAAGACAAATAAGCAAGCGTTGGATAACTAATGGTTTATTGAGCTGCATGGAAAATAGAGACAATCTATACAAAAAGGTTAAAAAGAACCTAGATAATGAAACAATTGTAACTACCTATAAGCGGTACAGGAATTATTGCAATGCACTCTTAAAAAAGCAAAAAATACTTTTGAAAGGCAAGATACTGCGAAGGCTAACAATGACAAAAATAAACTCTGGGGTTTAATCAAAACGATCAGTGGCAAATCAAGCCTGCCTGACTCTTCATGCAGTCTTATATCGAACGAGAACCCTAAAAAGAGCATCAATGAGTTTAAACCTTCTTTGCTAATGTGGGAAAAAGACTTGCTGACAACGTTACAAGCAAAAACAGGGCTAGATGTTCTGACCAAAACGGCCAAAAACTTACAAATCCGGTAGAATCACTCGTCTTGCTCTCTACGGACGAAAATGAAGTTAATTTGGTTATTTCAAACCTGAGGGAGAATTGTGCAGTGGGAGTGGACGAAATCTCGGGTAAAATCGTCAAACGATACAAGCAATTACTCATTCCTCCCATTACGTATATCTGTAACTTGGCGCTTTCTACGGGCGTTTTTCCTCGGGTTTTTTAAACCGCTTTAATTAAACCCATCTTCAAGAACGGTGATAGAGACTGTGTCAATAACTATAGGCCTTTTTCAATAATAATAACTTTGTCTAAGATTTTAGAGCATCTAATAAACAACCGCCTCATGAGTTTCTTGGAATCAAACAACCTTCTTTCTGCGTCACAGTTCGGTTTTCGTTGCAGAAAATCTACTGCTGACGCGGTGCATGAGCTTACTAATGCTATTGTTTCCAATTTAGACTCCAAAAGAAATTGCTTAACCATATTTTTGGATTTGGACAAGGCCTTTGACACGGTCTCTGTCCCACACCTTTTGAAGACGATAGACAGGATTGGAGTGAGAGGACTTCCTCTCCTACTTTTTGACGGCTATCGCAATAACCGTACAGAGAGAGTTAGAATAGACAACTGGACCAGTGATGAGGTCAACGCAAGCTATGTTCCGCAAGGAAATATACATATACCCTCACTGTTTTCAGTTTATATCAACGATCTTTGTCAGCTACAACTTCATAACGGAAGAATATTAACCTTCGCTGATGACACTGAGCTCTTGTTATACGAAAATAGTTGGGACTGTGTTTTTCGTAATGCGCAGGATGGAGTTCAAACCATTTGAACATGGCTGAAGAACAATGTACTTACGCTGAATGCCACATAAACGAAATATATAACATGTGCTCTTAGAAAAAACCTACCTCCTCCGGCTCTGTCTATCACTGCTTATTCATGTCACCACTCGGTGTTAACTGGCTGTGACGGTCCGACCCTCCAAAGAACGGATTCTCTAAAATACTTAGGTGTCACTACCAACCTCTATTATTCAAACCCCACTTGGAGGTTCTTGTTACCAGACTTCGCAAGGTTATATATATATTTAAGACACTTAAACACATTGCTGACCGTCAAACTATCAAAATGATATAGGATGCCCTTTGAGCCTCGTGGGGAGGGGCAAAAAGTCACATTTTGGAGGTTGCAAGAGCGCAGCGGGAAATTCTCAAGGTTGGAGCTGGACTATTTTATCGATTCCCTAATGCACAAGTTTACAAAAAGTGGGATGTCCTGACAGTCAGACAGATGTTTTTATTAAACATCATTAAAAAAAAAACAAATCGCAGTTGAAGTACAATAAGGACTTATCTAAAGAAAAATGCAGGAAGGGTACGGCATGTCATAACCCCATTTAAAACCAGCTTTTCTCATAAAATCTATTGCTTCCTTCGTTCATTCATCTACAACAAGACAAACACCGCTCCTTCCATCTACCAGAAGCCCAAAAGTGGTTGTAAAGCTTGTGAGAAAATGGCTGAAAACTATGGATTATGAAGCAACTGAAAAATTATTGATTCAGGTAACTTGACACTTCTTACTTACACATTATCTCACATAAAACTACAAACGCTACACCTACACAAATCAACTCACTAACACATGCACAACACACAGTCAAATTCACTCTTGAAAGTTTCCATTATCGTTATGTTATTTTAATTACGTTATTTTGTTTTTTATCTTATTTGTATTTTTCTTTCTTATATTGTTAATTCTCTTCAGTCTCATAAAAGCACCCAATGTAAGCTTGTACATATGAAGCGTCGTGTGGCCCTGGTGACTTGTACAACAGGCTTTGCTTGCAATTCCTATTTCATGCACCAGTCTCTCATAAATGTAAACTTATCCTTATGCTATTTTAAGCAATACATTTGTGATGAGAAAAAATAAATATTCTTAATAATATTCTTTTTAATACTTTTACGTAGCTCGGCGTTGCGCCGGATTTATGGGGTAGTACGGGCCGAAGCTTAGTGATACCCCTGGAAATTGGTTAGATTATATTGAGATGTTTGGTGTGTTCGGATTTTTTTATGGTGAGTGTGTCTCTCTATGAGACTGTGTTCGCGGTGGTTACATGCACTTGTATGTGAGGTGACAATTGATGTTTCGTTGTAATTTTGCAGACATTTTCTGACAATCTTGCTGGTGTTCAAGATTGCAGCTTTCTGAAGAGTGATATCTGTAGGGTGGTAATTCGAGTATTTTTAAAGACTGGTATTATACCTGTTGTTGACAATACTATAGGAACTATGGTGACATTGCTAAGCCGCCACATACAGCGAATTTCTATTGGTCTGTATATTTTGAGAGTTTTTCTGCTATAGTATTCTGTAGATTGTGTGTATTAAGAACAGCTATGTCTATGATTTGTGCAGTTTTGTTAATTTTATCTAATAACGTGATATCTAGTCTATTATAGTGTGTTGTTTTGTCGGTGAGGATAGTTCTGTCAAGGTATAGCTTGTGAGAGGAGATTCGAGAACAGTTTCAGGTTGATATTTATAATAAGTTACGGGTGGTATTGGAACTAATTTATATTTTATTGCTATATTTTCGTGGATTATATTCGCTAGCTGGTCATGTCTGTGTTTGTAATCAATCTGGATTATGGCGCATCCGTGATGTGTTAAATGGTTTTGGGGCAACTATTGCATCGCCTACATCTGTCTATGGTTTGAGGAACTCGCATTATGTGTTTCTGGTAATTGCAAGTTTCTGTTACTTGGTCCTGGATAGCTATCATAAACTTCCCTTATGAGTTATGAGATAGTCGTCAACAAGTAGGAAAGGAAATCCTGTCTTTCCAATCCTGTCTATCTTCGTCAAAACGAAGACAGACAGAGACCGTGTCAAAGGCCTTGGCCAGATCCAAAAATATGGTTAAGCATTTTCTTTTGGAGTCTAAGTTGGAAACAATAGCATTAGTAAGCTCATGCACCGCGTCAGCAGTAGATTTTCTGCAACGAAAACCGAACTGTGACGCAGAAAGAAGGTTGTTTGATTCCAAGAAACTCATGAGGCGGTTGTTTATTAGATGCTCTAAAATCTTAGACAAAGTTATTATTATTGAAAAAGGCCTATAGTTATTGACACAGTCTCTATCACCGTTCTTGAAGATGGGTTTAATTAAAGCGGTTTAAAAAACCCGAGGAAAAACGCCCGTAGAAAGCGCCAAGTTACAGATATACGTAATGGGAGGAATGAGTAATTGCTTGTATCGTTTGACGATTTTATCCGAGATTTCGTCCACTCCCACTGCACAATTCTCCCTCAGGTTTGAAATAACCAACTTAACTTCATTTTCGTCCGTAGAGAGCAAGACGAGTGATTCTACCGGATTTGTAAGTTTTTGGCCATTTTGGTCAGAACATCTAGCCCTGTTTTCGCTTGTAACTTGTTTTCAGCAAGTCTTTTTCACACATTAGCAAAGAAGGTTATAACCTCATTGATGCTCTTTTTAGGGTTTTCGTTCGATATAAGACTGGATGAGGAGTCAGGCAGGCTTGATTTGCCACCGATCGTTTTGATTAACCCCCAAAGTTTATTTTTGTCATTGTTAGCCTTCGCAATATCTTGCCTTTCAAAAAGTATTTTTATCTTTTTTATGAGTGCTTTGCAAAATATATTTCAAAGTAAATTGCTGGTGAATAATCCTGGCTACTTAGTTATGCCTGTGCAAGTACTCGCCGTTAGCCACACGAAAACAACCAGAGATAACATGTCTGAAGGACTCACCCGGACGATGGCATGCCCGACAAATGTCAACCGTCCCGACCTTCATTAATAATAAATTAATGAATGTACCAATTCATTAATTTACATTTGCATATGGAGTCAACTTACTGTCTTTAATGGACCTTGAGATAATCAGCTGAATTGACGACTTTACTAAATGGCTCTAATGTATTTAATGGACGCACTTACAAACAAAATTATGTTGCTACCAACTCAATTTAAATATCGCAGCATTATGCTGAGATAGGAGCCTTTTTGGCCTCGCACAAGTCTTTTATTTTTTACTTGTTTATTGTTGTTTTTTATGTTAATTTTGTAAGTTTTAAATGCTCCTTTTTTATTTTGTCTGTTTGGATTTCCTGTGCGTGTCCCAAATAAAATACTTTTCTTTCTTTTTCAAGATTTAGTCAATAAATATATTTAAAAAATAAGTATTTACGGAAACCAATGAAAACGTACTATCGATCAATCAATCAATCTGCCTAGACTTTCCTCAACAATGTTGAGGTCGCCTTCCAATCTAACCGGATGCAGCTGAATACCAGTATTTTACATGGAGCGACTGCCTATCTGACTTCCACAACCCAGTTACTGGGTATCACTTTACCCCTTGTTAAGACTGGTTGTCAGACTTTCAGGCTTCTGACGACCCGTAACGACTGTCAAAGATCCACGAATGACAGCCGGGACATACTTTCCGAGGCACGGAGGGGTTTTGGTATGTAAAGATGGTCACCCATCCACGGACCGACCGCGACAAGCGTAGTTTAACCTGATCCATCGACCCGTGCGGCTGTTATTTACTTAGCAACGAGCCCCTCGCATTAACCTACCCAATGGTCAGGGTATTTGACCTGATATTAATACTGTACCTATATCTAATATGAATTTGTCAATAGCCTTACGGTTTAGCGTACGGTAGACTATAGCAAGATCATCAATTTTGCCACAAACTTGTTTTCTTTTTCACAAATTATTAAATACATTTTGGAAATTCATCATGAGTAATTTCACTGTTATTCAACATACCTAAATCATTGAATTTTATTTTGAATATCATTAGTCGTTTGTTTAAAACCCAGCGAGAATATCGTTACCATTTTCATGTGCCATTGTCTATGGGGATGTTTAAAAGACAAGATGGAAATTAATAAGCCCAGAAAAATGCAGGAGTTGAAGGCGAACATCCGTGCTCAAATAGATAAGAAAGCAATAAACGTGTTTTAATGTGTAATCGTAATGAAAAAAAAAAAAATATCTCGAATACCTAGTTAAAAGAAAAAAAGAAAAAATTAAATTAAAAGCACATACATGTAATTAAAATACGGTCGCTACCTCCTCATGTTCTGAGGAGTAAAGAGGAGTAGTCTCAAGTAGTGAGAATGCTCTTGAAAGAGCCCGTCTTTGAAGCGGCAAATGGCTTCAATTTACGTGAAGTTATAATTAAAAAATGAACTCTAAAATATATCCATCAGTTTGACATAACATATACACATTATATAAACTGACGCCTATTTTCCATGGGGGTAGACAGAAACTATTGAATGTCACCTGTTACGATCCTTACATACATCTGTTGCTACGTTTCGTTTGTTTAGTTTTATTTTATTATAATTATGATAACAATTAACATTAATAAATAAAAATTATAAAAGTTATAACTATGTAGTTGCAAGTATTGAAACCCCTTCATGACTTCTATGTGACCCAGTATTAATTAACGTAACATAAAAAGGTATGTTTCGAATGTTTTCATTACTTATAGTTTTACGTATACAAATTCTGCCGGTCTGAGTAGACTGACTGCATTTTTATAATCGAAGTCAATAATAACATAGGTATTTAATTTAATTATACGAGTTTTCAATTTAATAAGGAGTAGGTTCAATTTGTAATAAGTATGATTCCTAAATTGTAGGTATTATTTACTTTTGCTGGATTTAGGGAATGTGTCGAGTCCCTACATAATATACATACATAATTAGCCTGTAATGTTCCCACTGTTGGGACATAGGCCTCCTCTCTTTGAGAGGGAATGGGCTGTTATCTACCACGCGGGCCCAGTGCGGGTTGGTAGATGTCACATGTCTTCGAATTTTTGGTTCTAGGACATGCCGGTTTCCTCACGATGTTTTCCTTCACCGTTTTGAGAGCAGTGCTGATGAAATTAAATACACAAAGTGCCTGCCTGGGTTCGAACCTACGACTTACGACTCGTAAGTCGGGGCCGATACCACTGGGCCACCACCGGTCGAGTCCCTACCAAGTAGGAATTTCTCAGTAACAGGAGCTTGGAAGTTGACGGTGTGACAACCAAGTGCCTCGGAAAGCACGTTAAGCCGTTGGTACTGCGCCTGATCTCTCTCCGGTCGCGTCGGATTGCCGTCCTGTCGCGGCATTGGGCTATGAGAGTGAGGGAAGAGTGAGTGCACCTGTGTCTGCGCACACGCTAATTGTGCACTATAATATGTCCCGCGCTAGTGGCTAGTTTCCGCTGAGTTTGGCTGCCAATGCCAATATTCGGTCTAGAGGAATATTATTATTATTTATTTATTTTATGCTATAGTCAAATACACATGCTGTTATATGGGACATAATTGGCGAAATCTGGGTGTACTATAGGTACACCTCTGTCTAACCCTTCAGGGATAACAGACGTGATTTTATGTTATGTTAGAGTCAAAGACACAAAATGTTTCGGCTGTCATTTATTTATTTTTAAACAAAGTGAGAGTGAAGGAAGACTTGTATTGTAACACTGCTATGACAGCTTTAACTTAACTGGCTTTTTCAAAATAAAAATAACTAATGCGTCATCGAAAATCTATGAAGAATCTATTAAAACAATCCATGGAACATAATCATTGAACAAAAAACCAACTTAGATAATGTATCATATTTTTGTATAAAAATTTACCAAGTATCTAGGCACAGATATGTTCTACGCAATATATATATATATTTTTTTTATCGATTTTCCGGTAAAATTTCAAAAGTAAGAGCATCAGCCATATTTCGAAATAATAAATCAACTGTTTATTTAATTGTTCATAATTAATTTAAGCGACTTTACATCAAAGATACGTCCTAGGCTGAACCGCTGAGTTGTAGGTAATTGAGAGGTCATACAAATTCAGACCTTTGAACAGCTGTTAACATTGTACTAGTAACCCCACCATTACAAGCAAATACAGATTAAGGATATTTACCAGGACATTACATAATGAATCGACGTACACTGACATCAATAAAACAAGCAAATAATACGCATGAACATGTCAGACACCAAATTATATACTAAAAGGGCCTACCTTTCCACTCTTATCCTTCTTCAAAAACATAGACACAGCAGTTACCAATATCAAAACCGAGGACAGATAAACGTAAAACATTTTAACACAAAAATTCGCAAACAATTAAATTAAAACGACCGGTCTACACGAATTTAACTAACAAACTAAAGTTGTTCCAACCAGTTGTTGACGTTTTACTTAAACTTGTTTAAATACCTAAAAGTGAAATTAATCTCAGTCACAAGACAAAAAATAAATATTACATTAGAAACAGGTTGGACTGTGACTCAGGAGCGCAAGGGTGACGTAGTATATTATTGAATTCTGATGGTTTTATAAAATGTCTCGTGTACCGTCTCGATGGTTCCTTTTATGAATGAATAGGGTAACCTCATATAAGGATATTCGTCATTATAGAGCGAGCCGTCGAGCCCCTTTGATGACCCTTCATTGCACCATACAAGTTAGGTTATTATTACGGTAGTAGCTCACGTAAAGACCGTTTTAGGTAAAACAAGTGGGTTAGTCATTTGAATCATACATGTTTGTCATGGGTTCATCGGTAATGTAATAGATTTTAAATGTTTCCAAGAGATTGAGCGAGTTTATGATGCATTTTTCCACTGAATTGGTTGAGTAACTTTATTTCGAAGTGATCTTTGGGACAGTGGATGAGGAAGACGATTTCCCACACATCCTGGGCTCTGTGTTTTTCCTGATAATAATTATCAAAGCAGTGATCTATCAGAAATACAGAATTTAGTGTCTGCCTGCCCAGGCAAGATCTTAGACAAGTTATAAGATTATATATTATGTCGGACATACGTTAAGTCCATCATTTGAATTTGACAAATCGGGACGCCAGCGCCACCAGGCGGCGCTCGATAGTCTACAACATAACGCTCGACCAAAGTTAAAGCAGAGTTGGTCGGTGGCAGTCAAGCAGTGAACACGTTTAGAAACTGTCGCGCATACTGTATAGTTGTGTCGTGTACCTACAGTCATTTCATCATTTGATTTGAATTGTAAACGGTTTTTCCATTGCGCAATAGCCAACACTTCCCATAGCACGCCCACAGTAGTTAAAATACAACTGGCGATAACGAGAGAGATGTACCTTGTCCGCTATATATAATATGAATACATAAATAAATATATATTACCAGAGGGGCTCGTGGCTAAATAATAATAGCCGTAAAGGTCGATCGAAGGATAAGCTAGGATTGCCGAGGCCGGTCTGTGGATGGGAATGGGTGACCATCTATTACATATCGAGACCCCACCATGCCTCGGAAAGCACGTTAAGCCACTGGTCCCGGCTGTCATTTGTATTCTTTGACAGTCGTTACGGGTAGTCAGAAGTCTGAAAATCTGACAACCAGTCTTAGGTACTTAGGGGTATCTTGTTAACCAGTACCTGGGTTATGGAGGTCAGATAGGCAGTCGCTTCATGTAAAATACTGGTATTCAGCTGCATCCAGTTAGACTGGAAGCCGACCCCAAAAATAGTTGGGAAAAGGATGGAAGGAAGATGAATATGAATAATACCAGCATATATTGTCCCACTGCTGGGCAAAGGTCTCTTCTCATACAGAGAAGGCACGAGCATTGATCACCACGCTTGCTCAAGGCGAATTGGCGATTTCAGACTTATATTTATTATACACTAGCTTTTGCCCGCGGCTTCGCTCGCGTTAATTTCGAATTTGACAATCAATTCGGGTTGTTCAGGGAATTGTAGTTAAGAGGATGAAAACCCGGGCTATCGACACTCTAGACTCACAAAATGTATTCAGTACTTAAATTAAAGATAAAAAAACCTCTTAACACACTACTAAAGTTTCTACAATAATATAATTCAATCATGATTCGAAAGACACGTGGCTCCATCTATTATCATAAGAACGTTATTGTTGTTTTCCTCGGGAATAGTACTTTTTTTCGGGATGAAAGGTATCCTATGTCCGTTTCTGTTCACCAGACAACGTATATGCAAAATTTCAGGATGATCAGTTCAGTGGTTTAGGCGTGAAAAGGTAACAAACAAACGAACAAACTTACTTTCGCATTTATAATATTAAGTTAGGAAGTTAGGATAGTTAGGATTAGGATAGGATAGTTAGGATAAGTCCAGGTTTCCTCACGATGTTTTCCTTCACTGATGTCAGTAATGTCCAGGGTAAACTTAAGACATGTTACGATTTCAAAAAGTCATCGTTTGTCGTCCACTTTAGAGCTGTCTTCGTCAGAGTGAAACACGGTTGTAGACTTATGACAGGTTAACATTATTTCTTGAAATCCTGTCGAGAGTTCCTTTAACTTTTTGAGTATTACAACAAGTTAGAACTAGACAATTTATTGTTATACATGTAAATGAATGGCAAAGAATTACGAAATAAGCTGACAAGGCCATCTATTACAAAATATGTACTGCTAAGCAAGAAAAGATTTAAAATACAAAGTAATAAAACAGTTTCTAGGATTCTATTTCGAAAGAAAATCAGAAGGACAACAACACTTAGCACATCATTTCGAGTTTGGCCAGAAAAACTATGTCTACATACATAATTAGCCTATAATGTTCCCACTGCTGGGACACAGGCCTCCTCTCTTCGAGAGGGAGTGGGCTGTAACCCACAACGCGGGCCCAGTGCGGGTTGGTAGATGTCACATGTCTTAAAATTTTTGGTTCTAAGATATGCTGGCTTCCTCACGATGTTTTCCTTCACCGTTTTGAGAGCAGCGGTGAAGAAATAATAACACAAAGTAAAGCTCCTGTCTGGGTTCAAAAAACTATGTCTAATGTTAGTTTATTTAAGCCGAAGCGACTTGTATTTGAGTGCCATATTTACTCAGAAGATTAGTAATTTTCTTGGCATTGATAAAACTCATTACGAAATAACTCAGTCTTTAGCCGGAATTCAGACTAACCCTAAAGTCTACCGTATATTTAGCAAACCTTATCATATTTGTTTCCCACCCGCTACTCCAAATTGACACAAACAAACACTGTGTAACTGGGTGCAGTAAAATTACGTTGATTATATAAGACTTAGACGCACGGCATAACACAGTGTGTCAATATTTGCATAGGTGGAAATCACACGGTCCTAGCTAACAAACTGAACTAACATTACAGTAATCGTTGCTCGCGAGGGCCTAGTTTGTAGGGACGTGTGGTTTATTACTTTTGGTTTCTATTTGTACGTAGGTACTGTTGGTAGAACTAGTAGAGGACCAGCGAAACAAAATAAAGAAGATAAAGAAGATTAATGTAACAATTGTCGATGATAAAGGTGTCGCAAAAACCGCAAAGGTGTTGATTTGATAATATGTATATATATACTAGCATCTGCCCGCGGCTTCGCCTGCGTGGATCTGGGAAATGATCCTTCGGTAACGTACCTCCGGGACAAAAGTAGCCTATATCCTTCCTCCGGATGCCACCTGTCTCATTGTCAAATTTTATCGTAATCCGTGCTGTGGTTAAGGCGTGAAAAGGTAACCTACAGACAGAGTTACTATCAAATTTGTAATATTAGGATGGATATATTCTTTATTTCGGACTACAAGTACTCACAATCCATATAGTATTAGTAACAATGACTTAAAAACTACGTTAGTAAACTTTTACTTACATAAAAAAACAAAAAAATACGTGGCTCAACATACGTTGGCACGTGCCTCCGTACCCAGTGCCTTATAAAGATAAAAAAATAAAGTAAAGAAAAAAGTTGAGTACAGTTTTTAGGATGCTGTTGGATTATATGTGAGTCCATGTGACGTAGCATAGGACTCACAGACAGCCAACAACTCCCTGAGCGCGCTGATTGATGGACTCAGCAAGTCCATGTCGTCTGCGTAGTTGAGATTATTTACTATAGTGCCATCAATCGAGCAACAGAGGTTAGTCTCGCTGAGCTCAACAATCAATTGGTTCATATAAACATTAAACAGGATAGGAGACGTTATTCCACCCTGTCTGACACCACACTCCAGGACGTACGTATCAGACTGAGCACCCGCCTATCTAACACTGTTAGTCTGCAAGCTATAACAAAACTTCAGTACATTAATAAGCTCCTCGGGTACCTCTAGAAGTTTAAGCTTCGACCATAGCTTGTCGTAACAAACCAAGTCAAAAGCCTTGGAGAGGTCGAGAAAAGCAGCATATACTGGCGTTTCCCTATCTGTATAATACCTGACCGTCAGCTTAAGCGCCAGGATAGCGTTCTCAGCTGATAGCACCTTTCTAAAACCAAACTGAGCATCACTCAACTTTAAATACTCACCAAGCTGGCGCTCAAGCAGACCATTCAATACCTTTCCAATTATAGCGGCAAAAGAGATGGGCCGGTAGTTGGTTTTGTCCGCTATGTCGCCTGTTTTCTTAAACTTCAGAAGTAGCTGAAGGAAAAATATTGCCATTTTGCATGAACAAGAAAGTGTCACTTCAACATTGACTTTATGAGTAGTCCCATGCTAAGCAGTGCACATCTACCTATGGACCAACCTGGACGGAATAACAAAGTCAAAAAGACGAAACTTTAAACTTGTGACATCTACACACTCGTAGGTAGATTGTTCTAAAGTTTGGTCAAAATATTTCCTAGTCTCCTATCTGAGGAAGAAAAATTTGGTAACACTGAAATACCATAAAGTAAAACACAGCAGGCTAATAATCTTAGGGTTATAGCTGTTTGCTGTGCCTTCTCTGTGTGAGAAGAGGCCTTTTTCCTACAATGGGACAGTGATAGGTTGGTATTATTATTATAGCTGTTTAGTTAGCCATACGGCCTTGGAGATAGGTGTCGAGTCACCTTTTATGTACGTACTGTCTTCTTTTTCCTTCTCCTACGAGTTGTTACAATGAATCCAATTTCCCTACAATTGATTTTTACGAATTGTGGAGTATAACGATACTAATACGATATTTTTATGTAGCTTGTATTTTTTCTGCTAGAGTTGAATGGAAATTATGACGGATTTTAATGAGACTATCAAATGAGAGAGACTAGTATCAGATTTATTTATTTTTATATTTTCTCTTTAATCATGAAAGTGGAGAAAGAGAAGTCAAAGGGAGTGGACTGTAATCTACCACCAGGCCCAGTGCGGGTTGGTAGATGTCACATGTCTTCGAAATGTAGATTCTAGGACATGCCGGTTGCCTCACGATGTTTTCCTTCACCGTTTTTGAGAACAATGGTGATAAAGTTATTTACACAAAGTAAAGCGCCTGCCTAGCTGGGCTTGAACCCACGACCTACAAATCGTTAGTCGGGGCCGTTACCATTGGGCCACCACTGCTTTCTTGTGTGTTATATCTAAGTTAAATATTAATGTATTATAGGTGCACCTAAACCTTCCGGAATAAATTCTCTAAATTATGGTGAAAAGTTCAAGAGGGTACAACGCTCGAGGCGTGAAGCAGGGGTGCGGTGGTTCTGTTCTTCAAAAAAGGCGACAAATCCTTGCTGACGAACTATTTACCCATCCCACTACTGAGCCACGTATACAAGCTGTTCTCGAGGGTCGTCACGAACCGTCTCGCCAGGAGACTTGACGAGTTCCAGCCACCAGAATAAGCCGGTTTTCGAAAAGGCTTTAGTACCGTAGACCACATCCATACTGTTCGGAAAATTGTGCAGAAGACCGAAGAGTACAACCAGCCGCTGTGTATAGCATTTGTGGACTACGATAAAGCCTTCGACTCCATCGAAATATGGGCAGTTCTGGCCTCTCTGCAACGATGTCGAATTGTTTGGCGATACATCGAAGTGTTGAGGTGTTTGTATGATGCTGCCACGATGACTGTCCAGGTCCAGGATAAGAAAACCATCCCCATCCAACTGCTCAGGGGAGTGAGACAGGGGATGTAATATCCCCGAAACTGTTCACCAATGCGTTGGAGGACGTTTTTAAGACGCTGGGCTGGCCTGGACATAGTATAAACGTGAACGGCGAGTACATCTCACATCTTCGCTTTGCCGATGACATCGTCATAATGGCAGAGACGCTGGAATGGTTAGAGCAGATGCTGCATAGCCTAAATGAAACCTCTCGGCGGGTTGGCCTTGGCATGAATTTGGACAAGACACACAACTTTGGGAAAGAAGCCGATAAAAGGATCCAGTTGGGTTGGGCAGCGTTTGGAAAACTCCATCAAGTCTTCCCGTCGCCAATCCCACAATGTTTGAAGACTAAGGTCTTCAACCAGTGCGTCCTGCCCGTTATTTATTGCCGTTAGTCGGGCTGGTCCACAAATTTAAGGTCGCTCCGCGCGGTATGGAGCGGGTTATGCTCGGGGTTTCTTTGAAGGATAAAATCAGAAACGAAGTTATCCGGAAAAGAACCGGAGTTACCGACATAGCTTGCAGAGTAAGCAAGCTGAAGTGACAGAGGACCGATGGCCGGTGGAGCAGACGAGTCCTGGAGTGGCGTCCGCGTATCGGCAAGTGTAGTGTGGGACGCCCTCCAGCTAGATGGACCGACGACCTCAAAAAAGTGGCTGGGACAGACTGGATGCGGAAGGCGGAGGACAGGGTGTTGTGGCGCAGCATGGGAGATGCCTATGTCCAGCAGTCGACTGCGATAGGCTGAGTTGATGGTGAAAAGTGAAAAGCGCATCATAGTCCACTGTGTAGTTTAGAAGAACAACGCGGTCATATATAGACAGACACGACAAACGACTTTGTTTTATACTTATTATAGAATTACAATATAATTTTTGAGAATCCAACCTTGCTACCAAGTCACTCACTGTGCATATCTGCAGGAACTCTAGTCTAGATAACAGTTTCGCAATACTGTTATCAGTTGCGGTAACTGCTCAAACACCTTAAGTTTGTCTTGGAATAATAGTATAATACCCTGGGTTAAGTTAGCTTGGGTTGAATAAACCCTGTTCTAAGCAAGGTATGTATATTCAATAGTGAAACTTAGATCGTTCTACTGGACCAAGTTACGAGTATCTAGCCTGCATGGTTTATAAGTCCTGTAGGATTGCTTTCGCTTTTGCTTTTGTTAGTTTGATTTTTTCAATTTTAATTTTAATTTCTATTTTTGTTCTTGCTTAATCTTAATATTTTAATGTTTTTATAACTATGGATCATGACACACGTTTTTTTTTTGCGGAACAATATATAATTTAGTCATTAATTTGAAAAGACTGAGGGATTTTTTATTTATCAAATGTACGGAACGGCTAATAATTATCAGCTGTCCTATACATTTGGTATAGTAGGTATCTATTGAAGTTTTGTATGGGACGGTGGGTAGAGGATTCGAATCTGGCAAGTATTATTTTTACCGTCGGTATTTCGGTAAACGGAAACATTTTGAGGAAATCTAGAACTATATTGGTCTGAAATCGGCAACTCGTCTCTACTGAGAAAGCGTGGAGATTAATCTTGTTCCTTCTCAGTATGAGAAGAAGATTTTCTTCTGCAGTGAGCGTAGGCCACAGTAAATATTAGCCTAAAGTATGTACGCAAATAGTCTGAGCAAGCATATCAGATGTTTTTATATTACTAGAAGTATGTAGTAAGTTCACAAATCTAATGTAAATAGTACATAACATTATAAACAGGTTAAAAATAGGAAGTGCTTGTGAAATAAAGATGTTCACCGGTTTTTAAAACAACCTTAAACTGATTTGAGGACTACAGCTGTTAATATTTATGTCACCGATCACACCAAATTATGTTTGACGAGCCTTCAATAATCTGTGCAGATGGCAAAACCGTTTTTCATATTTTGTTCCGTGTCCCAAACATATACAGATTTAAGTAGTACGGTCTCTATGGTCATCTTACTGGTCAATCTCGCATCGTCCAAATACTATCTTGTTTTAATCAACCTTGACAATGCCAAAATCATCTTTAACACTATACAGGTATGAGGAACAGAGTGTAAAGCTCACTCACGCCTCCTCCCGGAGGCTCTACGCGGGGGTCGTGCGGTCCATGGCCCTTTACGGGGCACCGGTGTGGGCGCGTTCGTTAAGGCTCCGGCCAGCCCGCCGGTTGAAAGCGTCCCAAAGGGTCATGGCCATCCGGATGGTACGGGGATACCGCACGGTCTCCTGCGAGGCGGCGAGCCTCCTTGCCGGATTGCCGCCGTGGGATCTGGAGGCAAAGGTCCTCGCGCACGTTTGGGAGTGGCGCGAGGAGGCGAAACGCCGGGGCGTAACTCCGCTGCCGCGAGAAATCACGGCACAGCGGACAGAGCTCCGGCGGGATCTCATGGCGGCATGGAGAGTGCGACTGTCGCAACCCAGCGCAGGGCACGCCACAATTGCGGCGGTAAGACCCCTCTTTGAGGAGTGGCTTGAGAGGCGCCACGGCGTCCTCACCTTCCGCCTGACGCAGGTCCTCACCGGACATGGCTGTTTCGGGAGGTTCCTGTTTCGGATAAGGCGGGAGGAAACGCCCGGGTGTTATCATTGTGTGGATCGACCGGAGGACACGGTGGAGCATACGGTGGAGGTCTGCCCGGCTTGGGCGGAGCACCGCCGTGTCCTCGTGGCGGCGATCGGCGGCGGCGACCTCTCGCGTCCGGCCCTGGTTCAGGCCATGGTACGGAGCGAGAGGGAATGGGAAGCCGTCACCTCCTTCTGCGAAGCAGTAATGCTCGCGAAGGAGGAGGCGGAGCGCGAAAGGGAGAGGCAATCTCTGCGCCCTCGCGCCCCTAGCCGCCGCAGGAGGAGGAGACACCCTGGGCGTCGGGAGTCGATTGCCGACTCCCGGCCACCGTAGGCGCGGGCTTGCGGACGGCGAGCAATGGGCAGCTCGCCGTCCGGTAAGGACCAGGCCCGGGTCGACGGCGCGTCGTGTTCCACGCGCGCCTCAAAGAGATGTCAGCAAAATTGACGGGGTCCGATTGGACCGATGCCTGCCGGGGCTGCGGATTGTTCGAAAGAGTTACCGTGGCCCTGGCGCACAGGCAACTGAAGGAACACGGGTGGGTTTTAGTCAGTAAGAGTCTGACACGCCCTTCCGCTCCGCCCAGAGCGGGAGACGTCATTTGATGATTTCCCACCCCAAAAAAAAAAAAAAACTCACTCATACTCTATTTAAAAGGGAGGATCCTCCGACCAGACGGGTGTTGTGTCTGCTGGGCAACTGCCCGACGTTTGATATTGGGACGTTGTATATATGCTAGTTGCGCGGTAAACTCTGCTTGCGCGATGCAGGATTTTGCGTAACGTCAGTATAACGCGAAGCTCGCATATGGCGTTGTAGTTGCCGCTACAACACTATGTAGCCCTTAAAACTATAATTGTATGTCAATTTGATGTTTTTTAAATATATCTACGGATTTTTGTCAACTAGTGACCTGCCCTGCTTGAAATGCTCTATATGATGATGAAAACTGCATAAAAATGTATTGTTTTGAAGATCTAAGCGGTCACACAAACAGGTCAGACACGAAAAGCGATTCTGTTTTAGACTATGTATATATACGAGTAAATATCGATATATCACTGAGTACGTGTGGACTCGAAATTTAAAATATCGATGTATTTAATTGAGAATGTTCATAATTGCGATGTACGGAACTTCGAAAGAATGTCATACTGAACTTCGAAGTTTGAATAGACATTCTTTCGAAGTTCCGTACATCGCGATTATGAACATTCTCAATTAAATACATCGATATTTTAAACTTCGAAGTTCAGTAATACAGTCGTTATTATAAAGTGCTTAAGCCGTTTTCAGTCAGTTAGTTACGGTTTTGACTTATCATAGATGGAACTGTATTCTCATACCTATTAACACTGTAATTTGAAAACATTGTAAAAGCCACTGATTTTTAAAAGAGTAACCGTGGAGTTTCTTGCCGGCTCTTCTCCATAGTAACAACCGATTGGAACTGTGCACCTAGCTTCTGACGTTTCATAAGTGCCCATGTAGGTTTATGTAAAATAAAATATTTTGATTTGATTTGATTTGACACAAACAGACACGAAAAGCGATTTTGTTTTAGACTATGTATATAGACGAGTATATATCGATATATCATTGGTTATCATAAAGTGCTTAACCCATTTTAAATCAGTTAGTTACGATTTTGACTTATCATGGATGTAACTGTCTTCCACTAACCACACACACTGCCCATGTAGGTTTATGTAAAATAAAATATTTTGATTTTGATTTTGAACAAGGATTAGATTAAAATCTAAAGATTACCTTCACAACTATTTCATGGAAGAAGTCACACGAAAGATCCTTTTTTTTACAAGAAAAGTATCAAAAAAACTTGCTTTGTCATAAACTGATAACATTACAAAACAAAAGCAATTTCGATGATGATTCATAGGAATTAAGAAGTGCGAATCAACATGGTACCTACATACTAAAGGAACACATAAATACTTTTAAGCCAATTATCAGACAAAAAAAACAATCTACTAATGGTTGGCCGTCCTTTACTTAACAAATTGGCAACTATAACTTAATTAAAGTAACGGAAAAACTAACTAATATTTTTAATATTTTGGTGTAGGATTAATTAAAGAGAAAGTCGCACTTTTCAGTAATGGTGTCGCACAGGCCGCTGGGGAGACTGGGCTCGATATTAGTGACACCATGCTATAAGTGGACTTTTTCAAAACAGTCATTATTTTCAACTAAAAATTTTGCACAGCTCCAAGAACTTCGCACATTTCTCCTGTATTCAGGTAGTTGCGTTTGCAAGCACTCATCCCTCAGACATAAACTGCATTTCCAGGGGTTATTTGAAAAAGAAAGAAGGTATAACGTAAAAAAGCCACATCTTTCTGAAACATCACATATGAAATTTACCTAATTATCATTAAATGGTCATGGTAGGTACTGTAGAGGTTATCTGCATGTGTCAACCTTATGTTGGCTGGCTGCTAATATATGATCGATGGTTACTCTCGAACAGTCAAGCAAGTTTGAAATAAGCTTTTAGAAGGAAAAGTGATGGTAGTTTGTTTAGAGAGATAGATAGGCCTGCCGGTGTATTAGGAAAATTCCTTGATAAAATATAATAATCTAGTTAAATATTAAATATAGTTTCCTTTCTCTTACGCCCCCACTTTCATATATTGAGAAAGGTATAACAGTACCTACCTACTTCCCAACTATTGGAAAATAATCATCTCTGTATTTATGAGGGATTCTTTCTGAATTTGTGCGTTTTGCTCATAATTATGATTTCACACCTCCGTATTCGTGGAAAAACTTTGTTACTCAAGTCAACACCTACTTTTATTATAAAACTCACGTAAACGTTAAAACTTTCCTAACTAATTTTTATTCGACAGGCGAAAAAACTTCCTACAACATGAATAATGCCGACGTAAACTTTTTAACTTGACTAAGTCTTAATAATTTTGTCAACAAATTATCTACGTGCCCCTGTAACTTGACGAGGTAAATGTCAACTTGTTTGGCAGTACGTGTTGGCGGTAAATTGGATGTCAATCACCGTTCTTGTTAGTCGATGGACGGCCAATTTTGTCATCAAATTAGAAAAAGAAAATATGTGTCCTCTATTTTATGAGGCGATTATAAATTATCGTTAGTAACGTATAGTCACCAAAAGAGATAAGTAACCAGGGTCGTCGGATACAGTTGAATTTTAGTAAGAAACCGATGAATGTTTTTGAATGAAATTTAATTTGATAAATTAACTGTTTGATTTCTATTAATTGAATTAATTTTATTCGAAAACATCCATCGGTTTCTTACTAAACTTCAACTATATCTGACCCTGGTTAGTTACCACTTTTGGTGTCCGTACACCTTATGCTACTATGATTCTCAATAAGTACACAATATCATAAAATACCGACTGCCTCATTAGTCTAGTGGTCGCTAGCGTTACTGCTGACCATGAGGTCCTAAGTTCGATTCCCAGGTCGAGCAATGTGTTATTGGGTTTTTTCGCCAGAGATTTCTCAGTAGCAGCCCGGAGTTTGGATTTGTGCCCGGCTGCTGGCAATAGGCTCGCTCCTTTTACATGGGACTTAAACATAACTGGCGAAATGTGGGTGTACTACAGGTACACCTCTGCCTAACTCTTTCAGGAATTATAGGATTGGTGTTATGATAAGTTATGTATAATAAATAGTTAAACATGTGGCCCACATAACCTCGTTACGTTAAGTTCGGATTATTACATCTTATCTTAGTTTTTACTGATATATTGCCGGAGCCCCCTTTGCTTGAACTCAGGGTCGTGACCCAATCATATCCGCCAGTTAGATGTATATATAAATATGTGTTTATATTTAAGTTTGACCACACATAACGCATTTTACATCAACCGATCAAAATATAAAAAGTTAAGAATACATGTGTTATAATTTTGGCAATTCAAACCATGTTTATTTTTAAGGATGACAATACTTTACCCGTTTTACAATGAACTGGTCAGATCAAAAGGCAAAATGTTAAAAAAAAACTGTTTTTGTCCGGAAAAGTTCTAAAACCATGGTTCCTCTACCGGTAATTAATTGGACTGTGGCGGGTGGTTCCACTCATGCCGCGTCAAACCAAATGAACTCCAATAATTGCATTAACCCAGAATCCACCGCGACTCTGAACCAATTGAAACATTATTCACGACCAGCCAATTAATTGATCAAGGCTGCCAATTGAATATTTAAAGTAGATTGATTGAAGGGTAATTAAACCACGTCACATAATATTAGTCCTCGGGAAAATGACGGGATGGAAGAATGTGTTGATCGATCCGATTATTTTTATGAACAACGGCTTATATTTTGAGATATTTTCGGCTGATATTTTGTTTTATTATTTCTTGACGATGAGTAGATGACTAGAAACAAATTCACTCGTAAAAATATATTGTATTACAGAGCAATTCTAAATTCCTCTGAGCTTAGCTACGGGCTGATTAATGATGATCTTTTATATGTTTTGTTCATAAATGATTTTATTCCTGCAAATAGGTTTGTACAAACACTTTTACACGCCAATCATATTTAAAAAACTAGATGAGGTCGGTATTTCTTATCTGATTACTCCGAGAATAAAAACCAAAACAAACTCAGAGGTCACAGTCTCTTTTGAAGTCCAGACATAATCTTGGTCAGAGCATGTGAAGACTGGTGTACATGTCGATTGGTGTCTGAAATGATCTTTGAGAAAAAAACACACAGATTGAGTGGACCTGTCCAGTCAATGCATGCATTTGGCAGTAAACGTGCAGCTCAACTCAGCTCAACGAACATAAAAATGTTAATACACTAAAGTATAGATTTTAGCGAGTATATTTCCCAAGTCTTTATTATTTCAGTCGCGTTTGGTTGCAGGCATAACTACGCATTACCTAGTGCGGTTTAGGTCTAGGCAACCGTATGCTCTATGTTGTAGACCTATCAAATTAATTCTAAACCAGGCTGCATATTGAGGTAAAGGTTCATTAAGGCGACTGGATAAGAATACTTATTATTAATTATTATTGTACTCTAAAGTTATCATGATGACATTAGGGATCCCTATTTCGTTGGGGTCTTTTTCTTCTATACAGGTTGGATTTTTGAGCTGGGGCAGCAAGGGCAGCTACCTTAATCGTTGTAGCTACAGGAAAATGGTCTTAGGAGATTTTCTTAAACTTTTTGAAAAATTTTGATTTGCATTCACAGATTTTGAAAAAAAGGTACAGTCAGCAGGAAACTTGGCAATTTTCACAAAAACCTTTTTTTTTTGTTATGCCAGTCGATCATTTTACATATAAGGATCAAAAACCTCTATCGGATCAACTGAGGTTTGAGTACTAGAAAAGTCAGAAATTACAAAAAAATATCCCATACGTTTCGTATGAAATGAGACTACAACTCATTAATCAATTAACTCCTTGTCTAGCCTATACAACTTTTAGGATTAGGTAAACCTGTTAACCAAAACAATGTTAATTTGGACCAGCGAGGTAATTGCGTAACACACTAGCAGTAGGAATGGTTTTCATTTTGACAGTTCAACAACATTCATTGCGTTATTTACGTTGATGAGCAGACAAATTTTTCGATCATATGAAGCAATGGATTAGCAATAGGCTTCAAAATGATTCAGATTATGATTGATAGTGTGTTACGTATTTAGGGTGCTGGTAATGAAGGGCCGTATTTCAGACCACCAGCCGATCCCATCTCATCTAAAAATCTCTCCGTGAAAACGTAGGTGAAGTGAGCTGTCATAAGAGATGTCAGCACCATTGACGGGTTCCGATAGGGCCGATGCCTGCCGGGGTCACGGATTGTTCGAAAGAGTTACTGCGGCCCTGGCGCACAGGCAACTGAAGGAACACGGGTGGGTTTTAATCAGTAAGAGTTTGACAAGCCCTTCCGCTCCGCCCAGAGCGGGAGAGGTCATTTGATGATTTCCCACACAAAAAAAAAAAAGGTGAGCTGACATCCCAGCAGATGCTAGTGATTGACATTAATTGACAGCTCACTTCGCTTAAGTATTCACAGTGAGATTTTTACGGATGGATTCTATTGTTTGATTGCTCAGAAAATGCTGATCACTTTGAAGGCTCGTACACACTGGCGCGACGCGACGCCCGACACAAAGGCACCGCGTGTCGCGCGACAAGCGGCGCCTTTGTGTAGCGCTGTCGCGTCGCGCCTGTCTGCGGGAAGCTTTAATTGTGTACTCAAACTTTATCTAATCAGCCAAAGAGACACTTTAAATAACATTACTGTCTTACGTTTGAACAAACAATCACATCATATGACCGTAATAGTCATGTGGTTTGGGGTACAGGTCCATGTTTTCATAGGTGACGTCCTCCTGATAAACTAATGTTAATGTTGAATCAGAATCATTTGAAGTAAATAAATAAATATTTTTTACTCAATTCAAGTGTTTTTTGTAAAATGTCCCTGTATTTTTTTTTCTCTTGATCTGGCATCAAAATACAGTGTTAAACTTTTTGTTTTATTTAATGACATGGTATAAATGGAAATGTGTGTAGTATATAATAATATAATAATTGAAATAATATTTAAAATTTTAAAAACAATTTCTTCACTTCAATGATTTTATTTAATTGTAAATTGATTTTGCATACCGTTAAAACGGTGAGATATGTAGCACTATGAAATATTATGAACACCTTTGTAAAAATACCATGTTTCTGGAAAATAAATATTCTATTCTTTTCTATTCTATAAATAATGGGTAATATTATGTGCAGAACAAAAGAAATAAAAGCTCAATAGTCCAACTATATGTTTTTCATAATGAGAATTTTCGAAATTCATTTCAATGTCATGTTCTACAACATTATAACTAATTACTGTTGTTGAACATGGCAATGCAAATGCGATAAGGAGAAGACTCAGCAGCCACAAATAAATTAAATTATTTTAAACTAGCTATCCCCCACGGTTTCACCCGCATAGGTCTCGATCCCGTTGGAATATCAGGATAAAAAGTATTATACTCGTATGTCTTAATCCAGGTCACGGTTTACTCACGAACCAAATTTCATCAAAATCCGTTCAGCCGTTTTAGCGTGAAAGTGTAACAAATAAACATACAAAAAAAAGTCGAATCTTCTCTCTTTATAATATTACTAGCTTTTGCCCGCGGTTTCGCTCGCGTTAATTTAGACTTTGACTGTCAATTCGGGTTATAATTCAATCATGATTCGAAAGACACGTGGCGCCATCTATTATCATAAGAACGTTATTGTTGTTTTCCTCGGGAACAGTACTTTTTTGCGGGATAAAAGGTACCCTATGTCCGTTTCTGTACACCTGACAACGTACATGTAAAATTTCAGGATAATCGGTTCAGTGGTTTAGGCGTGAAAATGTAACAAACAAACAAACAAACAAACTTACTTTCGCATTTATAATATTAGTTAGGATTAGGATTAGGATTTTAGTAGATAATGAAAAATTCCTATAACGTACCGTGAAAAATGTTGAAAAAAAAATTGCGCATAATTATTGCTTATATTTTAATCAGCACTTCACGAATTTCTGTGTTTATACGCGACCGATAAAATAAACATTGACTTGCAAATCACAAAAATAGATTTCGAGTGTCAAAATAAACAAAGAAATCTAATATCGAGGTGTGCAAATTCCTTTTGATCACAATTAAATTCTATTCAGCGAATAAGGTAGGGTATCTAATAAACTGTTTATAAATGGAACTTTTAATGTAACATCCTGAATTCGCGACGAGTATGGCGGGTGCAAATTGGCGCCAAATTACAATATGGCCGTTCTTTTAAATATTTTCTTTCAGGATATTGGTCGGTTTCAGGTCAGTAGCCTTAAAAAACACCTTTGTAAAATTGGATTTTTTTACGGCAAAAAGGTATCACAACATTAATATTTTTTTCTATAATACGAGTAGTTTCAGTAAAAATGGGTGACAAAAACCGGAAACACATATGAACGAAGACAGTTTAAAAAAGCTTGAAAAACTGGCTTTCTTTCAAAAATCAAAATTGAAGTAAAATGTGTTTTCCTATAAAATGCCTATATTATTTGCTTAGCAATTTCTACAGTTTCCTTATCGCTTATTTCTAACTTGTTACGAACTGTGACCAAATTGAAATGTTACGATAAGTAGGTACATTCCTTCTACATTTAGAACTAACATTTACTTCTTTCTACGGTCTTTTGAGATGTTATTGAGCTAACAGCTAGCTAGCTAGTGATTGTTGCACTTATAATTGTATATACTATTATGGAAATTATTGTAAATGTATTGTGTAAACAATTGTTGGCTAACCTAAATAAATAAACATAAAGTCAGTCAAGACAAGCCCAGTCTTACCAAGGGGTATCGTGCAACTCAGTAACTAGATTGTGGAGGTCAGGTTGGTTGTTGCTCCATGTAAAATATTGGTATTGAGCTGCATTTGGTAAGACTGGGAGCCGATCCCAACGTAGTTGGGAAAAAGCTAGGCAGAAGACTCCTAACATAAAGACAAATTTGGTAGTATCATAAGATGGCGTAAGATCAGCACCCTAATTACGAAACACACTATCTATCACAATCTGAATAATTTTGAAGTCTATTGTTAATCCAATGCTTCATATGTTCGAAACATTTGTCTGCTCAACAATGTAAATAACGCAATGAATGTTGTTGAACTGTCAAAATGAAACCCATTCCTACTGTTACTGTGTTACGTAATTACCCCGCTGTATACAGGTTGGCAGGAACATCGACGCGCAAACTAACCATGAATTCAGCACATGAGTGAAAAAAAATCTGCTGTTTCATAGAAAAGTGCAATACCTTTTTTTTTTTTTGTGTGGGAAATCATCAAATGACCTCTCCCGCTCTGGGCGGAGCGGAAGGGAGTGTCAGACTCTTACTGACTAAAACCCACCCGTGTTCCTTCAGTTGCCTGGGCGCCAGGGCCACGGTAACTCTTTCGAACAATCTGCGACCCCGGCAGGCATCGGCCCTATCGGACCCCGTCAATGGTGCTGACATCTCTTATGACAGCTCACTTCACCTACGTTTTTATGCTGACATCTCCAATACCTACGAGCTAAAAATGTATGGAACAGCAATTTTTTTTTTTATAACCGGCGAAGAAGTACAGCGCGGGCAGCTCGCCGTCCAGTAAGGACCAGGCCCGGGCCGACGGCGCGTCGTGTTCCACGCGCACTTCAAAGAGATGTCAGCATCATTGACGGGGTCCGAAAGGACCGATGCCTGCTGGGGTCGCGGATTGTTCGAAAGAGTTACCGTGGCCCTGGCGCACAGGCAACTGAAGGAACACGGGAGAGTTTTAGTCAGTAAGAGTCTGACACGCCCTTCCGCTCCGCCCAGAGCGGGACAAGTCATTTGATGAAAAGCCACGCAAAAAAAAAGTGGGTGTTTCAGAATCATGATGTACTTAATCCAAGGTTATAGTTTGCGCGTTGATGGCCGTGTCACCCTGTATACTGCCATTTGAATACTGCGGTAAACAGCGGAGTAGTTAGGAATGGCTTTAATTTTGACAGTTCAACAATATTAATTGCGTTATTTACGTTGTTGAGCAGACAAATTTTTCGAACATATGAAGCAATGGATTAGCAATATCCTTCAAAATGATTCTGATTGGTAATGTGTTACGCAATTAGGGTGCTGGTGTAGTATTCATGTTTATCGACTATCGATAACACTATAGTGTTATAAATAAATTATCAAGTGTCTTATAATTATTTTATCTTCACGAGGTGTTTTGCTTTTCTCTACTTCAGTGGCAGTTGTTTTGAACAACCTGGCTAAAGTACTTGTACAATATGTACGCTAAGAAGGCTTCATGCTTGTAGCTGCCTACAATATTGTATTGTAAGAAGCCAAAACAGCGGAAGCTTCCAAAAACGTAATGAATTTGGCAGAACTTTGGCAAGACAAGAATGTCTGGTAACATCAAGCTTGTTTTCCCCTAAGGGTAAAGCAGAGGTATACTTGTAAGTACACCCACATTAAGCCAGTTAAGGCTCCGACAGATAGGCGCGACGCGACAGTACGACACAAAGGCGCCGCTCGTCGCGCGACAAGCGGTGCCTTAATGTCGCGCGCGATTCGCGTTGCGTGTCACGCCTGTTTGTAAGAGTCTTTATGTTACCTACCTATCATGTTAAAAATCTATTCCTCTTTTAAAGTAGGTAAATACTTAATAATTGTTTTATATTTGCATGGAATTCATTGTTACATAGGTATAGGTAGGTATAAAATAATCAAGATTAATTTCATGTTTAAGTATTTCTTTTTGCCGATGACCTTACTGAAAATATTGTGAGAAAACTGCTAACACTTTGTTTCCAAAATCAATCTGCCTAGCCTTTTTCTAACTATGTTAGGGTCAGCTTCCAGTCTAAACGGATGAAGCTGAATACCAGTGAATAAGGAACGACTGCCTATCTGACTTCCACAACCCAGGGATCCACTCTCTAAGTCCCGTATTACAGAAGGTCACTCAATACTCAAGCATTACTTAAAACTAGATTCAAGCCATTTGGTTGGTTGAAACTAGTTTCCTAAGTTTCCTAGTTAGCCTAAGTCCGTCAACGAAGATAAGGGCCCGTCCGAAAGTAGTTAATTAGACAAAAAAATTACAATTTTTCAAACGGGCAAATACACATCACGAGTAGGGACTCCTGTTAAATCGTGTTGTCATTCATTCTTAGTTCGGGCACCGATGTAATCTGATAATAATCTGATAGTAATCTAAGTCCGTAAGTGACACGGAGACAGACCCGTAACTTCTGCCGAAACTACGGGTTACGGGCTCATTTATTTATTTTTATTTTATTTATTTATTTATTTAAATGCCTTAAAACTATCATTACAGGTCTTAACCTAATGCGATAGCCAAGTCACACACACAAATTTTAAAATTAAAGCACAAAATACATCACTAGATCATAAAGATCATTAGTGTAAACAATAGTACTTTTGCGAATTCACTCCAGTGATATGTAAATATATCAATTTCGGCCTGAATATAATTGATGGTGCGAATTGCTCGAGTCAGAGGGGTTGTGGAGTAGACTCCCTGTTACTGGGTAACAAGATGGACCTCTTAAGACTATTTGTCAGACTTTTGGGCTTCTGTCCCGTCTGTCAAAGATCTACGTAGGACAGCCAGGACCAACGGTGTAACTTGTTTTCCGAGGCACGGAGAGGTTTCGATATGTAATCGATGGTCACCGATCCACGAACCGACCGCGGCAAGCGTAGCTTAACCTTAGATCGGCCCTTGCGCCTGTTATGATTTACCCACGAGCTAACACTTTGAATACATATAACACTGTCCAAGTGACATATTAATGTCACTTTTGAATGTTCTTTAAATTACCTAGTCCACGTGTAGCGATAAAATTAATGTCGTAATTGTAAACTTATAATTAGTTCCGTTTACAGTCACTTAACTACTTATTGCAAACTTGTAATTTTAATTAATATCTATCGTTTGCAATTATTGTAATGATGTAAATAATATGCATTCCGTTGAAGAGCTATAACTAGCTTCTGCCTGTGACTTCGGCCGTGTGAAGTTTCTTGTTTTTACATAAAATATCTTGTGACACTCGGCAAAGAATTTTCGTAATCCGATCACTAGTTTCGAAGATTACATATGTACAAAATATTAGTACAATATATAGGTGTGTATATATGTATGTATGTACATTTTTTTTTATGACTGTGTAGTTTAGTTTCTGATAATCCTGTGCGAGTCTCAATAAATACTTTTTCTTTCTTTCTTTACAAACTCATAAATTTTCCCACAAATATTAGTAGATATATTAGGTCTTTACATATGAAATTGCCGTTCTGCAGTACTGGCCATTTCAAATCAAAATAATTTTTGTTTGGCTATGAATTCTAATTTCAAATTAATTTTATTTTAAAAACATGGATTTTTTTTTCTAAAAGTAGTCATTTCTTTATTGATTAGTGTTACATTTTCATCGCATTTCAATCTTTTTCGTCATCATGGATACGTTAAAAAATCGAGTAATTATGGAATATGAGTACCGTCGTGGCAGCAACGCGGCACAAGCGGCACGCAACATCAACGACGTTTACGGAGCTAACTCTACAAACCAACGCACCACCTGTTATTGGTTTGCTCGCTTCCGTTCTGGAAATTTCGACCTGAAAAATGAACCTCGCGGTCGTCCGAAGACTTTGGTCGACAATGACGAATTAAAGGCGATTGTGGAAGCTGATGATACACAATCTACGGCTGAATTAGCAGCAGCTTTCGACGTTAGCGTCAAAACAATATTGGTCCATTTGCGTCAAATTGGCAAGGTAAAAAAGCTTGACAAATGGGTGCCCCACGAACTCAATGATCGCCAGCGCGAAGTACGCGTCGAGACGTGCCTTGCACTGCTCAACAGACACACAAATGAAGGAATTTTGAACCGCATTGTTACCTGCGCTGAAAAATGGATTCTGTTTGATAACCGTAAGCGCTCAGCAAGTTGGTTGGATCCTGGTTCAGCACCTAAACAATGCCCTAAACGAAAACTTACCCCTAGAAAAGTGATGGTCACTGTTTGGTGGTCTAGCGCCGGTGTGATTCATCACAGCTTCTTACCAAACGGGGTGAGCATTACTGCAGATGTGTACTGTGAAGAACTGAACACAATGATGGAGAAGCTGGCGCATCTCCAACCAGCATTGGTCAATCGCTCGTCTCCGCTGCTCCTGCACGACAACGCGCGACCTCATACTGCACAGCAGACGGTCTCCAAGTTGCAAGAACTGGGGTTGGAAGCTCTCCGTCATCCGCCCTACTCACCAGACCTTGCGCCTACAGACTACTACTTTTCCAGAATTTGGATAACTTCTTGGCGGGAAAAAAATTTAATACCCGAGAGGCAGTACAAAATGCCTTTGAAGAATTTGTTGCCTCCCGTCCAGCTGATTTCTTTAAGAAGGGCATCAATAAACTGCCACTGCGATGGCAAAGATGCATTGATTGCATGGGTGATTACTTCGATTAATACAAATAAAAAATTCATGAAAAAAATTCGTTTAAATTTTTTCATACAAAACGGCAATTTCATAGGTAAAGACCTATTATGTAGATTATTGTTTATAATAAGTGGGTGTGGTCAAAATAAGGCCGGATTCAAATTGACGAGCAGATAGGTAGGATTCGACTGTATAATTTTTTTAGTGTCTTCGTTTTCGTGTTATACATTTACCAATATTATTTTTGCGCCTTTTTGTTCGTAGGTAACTGAAAATGTTTGAGGTGGGGGCAGCAGCAAATTCCGAGAGTATTTAAATTTTTATCAATTCTATACTTTTAAAATTAAATTGAATTATCAACCAAGATTTTATCAATAAAACACTTGAAACACAACACTTCATAGTATGATGATATTAAATTTAATTAAAGTGATAAAAATATTGTTATTACTTACATTATCTATGTGGATCTCATATTATCTGTGTAAATCTGAACTTTTGTGCATCAAAGTTATTCATTAGGTACTTAAGGGGGATGCGCTAAGGTAGCCCGCGAATTCAGATTTAAGTACTTACGTTTTTTGCATTTTGCAGATCAGTGTCAGGTTATATGTTGATTAAAATATGATTCGTGACCGTAACAAATTTGGCTTTACAGAATTATAATCATTAGAATCAGCAATATGACTCCATGAGTTAGAACTGGCCTCAAATGTCACGTTTGCATGAAATAGTCATTCAATAGGGTAATACTCGTCTGAACTTAGAGAGTTGAATTGATGATTTTTATGATAATAATTCTATAAATAAATATTTTTTACGGCCGGGAATCATATTTAGATCAATATACAACCTGATTCAGTCCTGCAAATTGCAAAAAACGTAAGCAAATTCGAATTTCACGGGCTACCATATTTTTTTTTTTTGCTTGTGAAACTATCAAATGACCTCTCCCGCTCTGGGCGGAGCGGAAGTGCGTGTCAGACTCTTACTGACTAAAACCCACCCGTGTTCCTTCAGTTGCCTGTGCGCCAGGGCCACGGTAACTCTTTCGAACAATCCGCGACCCCGGCAGGCATCGGCCCTATCGGACCCCGTCAATGGTGCTGACATCTCTTTGTTCACGGGCTACCCTGACGCATGAATTAACAACCCGTAACATAACCCATGCACGATAACGTTAATTAATTAGTAACATATTTTTTTACGTACGTAATATATAGGTATTTATCTAGTCCAGTGGTTCCCAACCAGTGATCCGTGGACACCAGTGGTCCGCCAGAGCTAAAATATGGTCCGCGCAAGATTTCAAACAATATGATAGAAACTGTAAGGACGCGTTTGAATCTTGATTCTTTGGAGCAGTTTTGGTGTAAAAAAGCAATTGTATACACTAAAATTAGAGAAGTCGCTTTGTGCTACTTTATGCTTGTCTCCACGTGTTATTTATGCGTACAAAGATTTTCTGCTTTACTGATAATTAGAAACAAGTCCAGGAATCGATTGAAAGTAAGCGATAATATGCGTGTAGCTTTGAGTAAAAACATTACCCCAAGAATTCAAGAACTTGTAGGTACAGAAGATGCAACCTCAAAAATCTAATTGATGCAAACATAATTATCTACAAAAAAAATAAAATGTTTTGTTAATTAATGTTACTTTTGAATTTTACGATTACGTTTGTTAAACTTTTCGATTTCAGTTCCTGCTAATAATCATGAAATCAAAGTGGTCCCTGGTCAAGAAAAGGTTGGCAACCACTGTCTAGTCCGATAAGTAATCGTTCGATTCGATAATATTTAATTTAGACGTTGCTTAGATACTTACCTATTATTTTATCAGAATCATTGTTTTAGTGACGATTTCGTTTTAGATAAATATTATAAATGATAAATGATTTTCTTTCTTTATGTAGGTTTGTACAAAAACTTTTACACTCATCATATTTTTAAAACTAGATGATGTCGGTGTTTCCTATTCGGATACTCTGAGAAAAAAGACCGAAACAAACTCAAAGTTCACCGTCTCTTTTAAAGTCCAGACGTTATTTTGGTCAGATCTTGTGAGGACCATGTAGATTAGTATAAGGAAACCATATTGGGTTATTTAATAAATTGTAAGTTAGGTATTTGATTTTGTGATTTATTGTTACAGATGTGTTAATAATGACTAATGAACATCGTTTGCCTTATTTTATTTTCCTTTTGAAAAAACCTAATGCTGGCTCTTGATTATGAACACTGGTCTGCCATAAATAAATTGGCATGGGGATTTTTTTTTTTAATGTAAGTGCGCTTTGTTTTTTCCTTTTTTTATTTAGGTTTTTGTAAGTATCTAAATTTACATGGTTAGTATACGTACCTATCTAAAACACTTGCACAAAACATACAAAGGTGTTGTTTTGTCCCAGAGTATCGGTTTTGATTTAAATCGTAAGCAAACGCACGATAATTGAGTACCTATGTATTGAAATATATCCATGTAGACATGCTAGCAATAATTTAGCACTGGCTCGCATGTTTAACTTTTCTTTTTTACAAGAAAAGTGATAAGATGAAATGTAACTAAACAATTTAAATATTATTCATTTAATAAGTAGGTAACATTTAGTTACTCTTGTGTTCACTGTCATTCACTCACTCACTCACTATCTGGCGCACAACTACCAACGCAACGGCTAAAAAGCAGGCACAGCTTCCTGAAATCGTCAGCGTCTCTACCAGGTCTACAAACCCGGCCGACGCCCGTTGCAAACTGTGGCAAGACACCATTCCCCCGCCCACTTACTATCTACCACCAAAGGAGCATCTTCCTGCAGGGTCTAAACTTTCGTGGTCCACTTGGAACTCCCTGAACCGGCTCCGGACACAAGTGGGAAGATGTAACTCCAACCTGGTAAAGTGGGGCTACCTCGATGGAATCTGGATGTGGATATGGAGCTATGTCGTAAACTATGCTCCACCTTCTATCTTGCCCTCTGTGTCCCAAAACTTGCAGTCAAAGTGACCTTTGCGCTGCCACCGATGACGCCGTGCAAGTGGCGAAGTTTTGGGCCAACGAAATTTGAAACAAGTCGTGCCAGCGACACGAAGAAGAGACTGTCGTCCTTAATATCCTTATTTCACCTTGTATTTCCCACGGGACCGTGACGTCAGAGGCATACGTGACGCCATTAATTTATTCGTATCATGGCATTCTCATTAGGTAATTAAAGGAAAACAACATTCATCAAACTAATGGTTTTTTCCCAGGCGTAAGAGTGTATAAATAAATTAATATTGTAAGGAAATAATACTTTAAATAAGCATACTCAAAAAAGAAATAAGCATCACCTCTGTATGTATTTTTGTGTTCCGTTCTTCCTGTCTTTTTATGTGTGTATACATAAATGGTTAAATAAATAAATAAAATAAAAGAGGTACCTACTTAGTTTTACCTACCTACTTGTTTGACTTCTGGCCTTTTGGTATGTTATTGGGTAGATAATACCCATAGATATTAGATAAAACCTAACTGGACATTGCAGAACAGTATATTACGCAGCATATTTATAATGAAAATCATTAAATTAAATTATATGGTCACTATCTGTGATATTACTATCTACACACTAGTGGCTCGGTGAGCTGTAGACCTCGCGGGTCTGTCTTTGCATAGCTTAAAACTGAATAAATGTTCACCGCGCCCCTTAAAACAAAATCCTTAAAACAAAAAGCGCGCGCAAAGAGCGCGAAATGGCTGAAATACGTTTTTTTTTTAAGTTGTTAAACCGCTATTTTGAAAACTTTCGCAAAACTAAATCGACAAACAAATTCTATATAATTATCGAACCTACTCACAAAATTTCACGAGAATCGGTTGAGAAATGCAACCTGTAGAGGACAATTTAACAGCCAGCCGCCGGACATCCGGACATACGAAAGCATTTTTGCAGAAGTTGAAACGGAGACGCTTCGGTCGGTCAATAAATTTATTGAAATCTTGAAAGATTACAGTTTGATAGATAAAAAAATATTCAGTGCACACAAAAGATACTAACCGTACTTGAGAAGGTCGCAGTAGGTAGGTACCTACTTAAGGCCCGACATAGGTATTAGACAAATTTATAATGTTTTTGATATATTTATGCAATATTTGATATATTTATCCAATAGCTGGGCAATTTTCAACAAAAAAAGTTATTTATCTCCAACACATAGATAAAAATAATTTGATTATCAATTTAAGTATAATAAAGGTAATGCACTTTAGACAACGAACACCCGGTGTGCCGAACCTCCACATACATTATAAATATTACGATATTGACGAAGTAGGTGATACCAAATTTTTAGGACTACAAATAGATTAGAGCTTAAATTGGAAAGCGCATATAGATTTACTGTGTAAAAAATTAAGTTCATCTTCCTATGTTTTATATAAATTATCATCCATAGTAGACACATGCACACTCCTTACGGCATATCACGGTATAGTAGAGTCTCACTTGCGCTACGGTGTAATTTTTTGGGCGAACTCAACTGACAAAGACACAGCATTTAAAGCTCAAAAAAGATGTCTAAGAGCAATGTTTAAACTTAAAACCACCGACTGCTGCGAGCCATATTTTAAGCAGTACAATATTCAGACACTGCCTTGTATTTATATTTTTGAAGTAGCTATGTTCGTAAAGCACAATCCAAGTCGTTTTGAACGTATGGCTGATGTAGCTCCAAGAAATAGGCGTGACAACAGTAAGTTATGTCAATTGAGGTGTCAAACAGCTTTGATGCGCAAGAGTGTTTATTGCATGGGCCCAATTATTTATAATAAATTACCAAGAGATTGGAAAGATTTAAATACTTTGCTGTTGAAGAATACATTACGTAAATTTTTGATAGATAAAACGTATTACAGTGTGACTGAGTTCCTAGCTGAGAAAAAGATTAGTTGACTTTTTCAAGTATTCGTTATATATAACTCTAATTTAATTGAATAATAATTAGTTTAATGGTGTATGATTTAATAATAATTGATCTGATGTTAGATAATAATTTGATGTAAATAATATATGATAATATTTTGATGTTAATAATATATGATAATAATTTAATGTAAATAACGACGTACGACGACGACGTACGTACGTGACGTAAATATTTGCATGCTGAATGGCAAAATATGACTGATCTTTGTACTATACTAACACCTATTGATGTATCATCTACCCATATTTGCAAAAATATAATTATTCTATTCTATTCTATTCACATCCCATTTTGGACCCCAAGTTATTGGGTCAAAAATGTTGCAAATTAGTTCTAGTGTCACCCATTTTAAGGAACGCACCCAATTACCATTCATATTGTATAATAGCGTATAGTACCTGTATAATAGCGTATAGTACCTGTATAATAGCGTGTAGTACCTGTATAATAGCGTATAGTACCTGTATAATAGCGTATAGTACCTGTATAATAGCGTATAGTACCTGTATAATAGCGTATAGTACCTGTATAATAGCGTATAGTACCTGTATAATAGCGTATAGTACCTGTATAATAGCGCATAGTAAACTCAAATGTCAAGGTTTATTGTTTATTATTGTTTATTGAAATAATTCATGTACACAAATGTTTACAATATTAAGGCCTTAAACTAAAGGTTCTATTCTACCTGAACTAGGAATAAACCAGTATCTCAGGTGTCTCACTCAAGGTATACATAAAAAATATCTAAAATTCCTTAAACAATTACTTCGTAAATTACTTATCTGACTGTAAACTATGGTTTTATTCAAATTAAAGTAGTTAGCTTACTTAACAACTTTCCTGCTTCATCGTAGATAACTAAGGCATATTTTGCAACCTGTTCTTTGATGATTTTTGTAATTTAGCAATTTTTAATGCATTGGTACAAACAAGATCGCTTTTATTTAGTTGTACAGAATTTGCCGTGTCAATAAAAAGTAAGGATTGCATAATTACAATTTGTAAGGTGCTAATAAAAATGCCGATAAGGGCCATTTATCACCTTCATTCAACATAAAAAAAGAAATATTAAAAGTTAAAATAATTCAAATGGTTACTGGTGAGTGGTGACTGCAGTCAGCCTGCATCATCCCACTGGTGGGCAAGACCGTGCCCCCAGCATGAATTCCAGCTATAGATGTCCAGAACTATAAAGTAGACCATTAGGAAACAATTCTTATCGAATACACAAGTTTAATATCGTTTTTTTTGTTTAAAGTGTCTATAGTAATTACTTTTGTCAAGTTTCGGCATCTTTTTGCATCTTCCTACTTGTCATACTCTACAGTCAGGGAAAATAATTGCTAAGCAATTTGACATCCAACGTCAATTTGCCGGAGCCAACTCTGTATAACTTAACAAATTTTTATTGTGTATGTTCTTACAGGGAAATTAATTAAGCAAATTGTACCCTAAAATTTTTAAGATTTTCGACGGACAATTTAAGTTGGTAGTCTGTTTGTATCATAATTTATTTCCCTGGCTTTACATGATAGATTTTAGCGATTTTCGCAATTAATTCTTACCCCAATGTAAACAGTAGCTTTACTAAAGAGGTTTGCTTTTTTTATAGACAACATTTTCTTGTCCTATCTGCCTAGTGATGTTATATACGTCACCACGTGGTGCTGTTTTGATAAAAAACCGTGTCAATTTATTTGTATCTACATCTGCAATCGGACATATTGCGAGATACTGGACTATCGAACAAGTCACGTCACGGTTTGTAATTTTTGTCCGATACAATATGCTAATTTATTTTTCGTAAATTATGATAATGCTAGCTTTTGCCCGCGGCTTCGCTCGCGTGAATGTCGGAAATTATCCCACGGGACCGTAGGTACTACTGGCATAAAAAGTATCCTACGAGTTAATCCAGGTTATAAACTATCTGTGTTCCAAATTCCATCCAAATTCGTTCAGTCGTTTTTGTGTGAAAGAGTAACAAACAAACATCCATCCATCCACCCATTCATCCATCCATCCTCACAAACTTTCACATTTGTAATATTAGTAAGAAGGATCCTACGTGAAATAATAATTGGTTTATATAATAATTAAGTATAATAATGTTCAATATTTTTTAAGTATCATAATGGAAAACAGCGGCCAAATCCAAAGATTTTCCTCTTTCCTAATTAATAAGCATTTCACAAACTTTGAACAGAAGAAACTTTTACTAACTTTTATATTTTAAGTTTCTATCGAGTTTTAAAAGGGTATCTTTTGTTTAAGTGTTCGGCAAAAATAAAAAAATACTCAAAGAAAATTGTCAGGAGTTCTCAACCTTTAACTCAAAAACACGCTATAAAATTGTATTCAGAATTTGTTGATTAATATTTTATTTGGTATGCGAGTAAGGCATGTAGGGTGAACATTCAGAATGTAGACCTACAGATGGCAAAAATTATCCAAAATAAAATAAACACTTCGCTGATTAAGGAAGGAAAAAGTTCGTAATACTTCGTTCGTATTTAATTCAATCAGGGGGTTCCTAGCTAAGTCGAATATACTTAGCTAGGAATACTCTGAACGTATTTTAAAATTAGATTCCTTTTTCTGACTAAAGGCATGTTTACACTTCTGTAAGTCAATACGTAGACACGTGCTCCAGATTTTGCGAAATCCGTTTGTTATTCTGTTATATTGTTGAAGCCCAAATAAATAAAAACAATGCGTGCCTACTGATTACTTAAGTGTAAATTAGATTATACGTATTTGGAACCTACTTGTTTGCTATTTATCTATTCTAGCCATGCGTTGTTATTGTTTTGAAGATAACTCATTAAGTAGGGATAAAGAACGCAGATTACACTAACAGTGTTTCTGATAAAGATAGTAATTATCATAGTTACGTAATATAATGAGATATACTATTATGAAAGAGATAAAACAAACTTATCCTTTATAAAAACATTGAAACAGAACTTTTTTCAGAAGTGCGTCAATATACGCCACTTTTTCAGCTGTAGTAGTAAATCTGAGAGGGCTATGTTTCTACAAAGTAAAATAAACTCTACAGTTTAAAAATCCTGTTTTACCAACAAAATAAAATACAATATCGCCCGACGGCACCGCGAGCATTCGCTTAATCCACTTGGTATAATAAATACCGCAATACACTCAAAACTGAACCCTTTCAATATTTAAACGTACCGTTAAAAGGTACCTTTAGAAACCACATACAAATATTACTTACGAGTCACAATTTCAAATGTTGTCTTTGAACTTTTACGCGCGCGTTTTTCGTGTAAAATATATAGAGGTGTCTAATCAGCGTTAGGTTTTGTGAAACGCGTGCGGCACGGCCGATGTTGGAAGCGGTACTGGCGTGGCGGTATTTTGTTTACTAGCAGCTAGCACCTGCTCCCGCCCGCCCATACGACGAAGCCCTAACAAAATAATAGTATGGAAGTTATGGGAGTAATCACATTTATAACCGAGTGGGTTTCCGAATAATTATCCTATATTTTATGGTTCGTTTTACACCTTAATTAATTGTTTTATAACGAGTTTCTCGTTTACGATGATTGAATTTTAGTTGTGAATTTTATTACTACTGTGTGTAACTGCCTTTGGAACACTTGATTGTGACACCGACATGACTTTAATGTTTTTGATTGAGGATAAGTATTTACGATGCCGACAAACTAGTAAAGCAAGCTATTTCATTCAATGATTAATTTAAGCTACAATTGTATATAAGTTTATTCAATCGAGAGGTGTAAGGTACATCGTCGTACAAACTGTCAGAATGAATTCAGTACATGATTCTAGACCCCCAAAGCAGAAATTTTTCGCATTAATAAAAAAACTGCTGTTATACAGGCTGTTTGGAAGCTGGGTGCAAAGCCTTAAGGGGGTGAAAGTTGACACCATTTGGAGCATTTTGAGTCATAAATTTCTTAGACGAAGTCGGTTTTATTTTTATTTTTGACTGCTATTTCTAGGTTTTTTTAGGTAAAGACATAGCAGTTAAACATAAAAAAAACAGACTTCGTCTTAGACATGCATGGCTCCAAATTCTCTAAATGGTGTCCACCATCACCCCCTTAAGGCTTTGCACCCAGCTTCCAAACACCCTATATATGTTGATCTATAATATTTTCTAAGAGACAACAGATTTTTTTAAATAATAGAATCATGTGCTTAAAGTTATGGAAACATTTGTCGCTTCGATGTCCCTAACAACCTGTATACAACTTTATAAGTGTGGTTCTCTAGTTGTAATTACTTATAGATCTTCAACATAGCCAATGTTACACAAATCAGCTAAGATTTATTAAATAAGAAATGAATAAGGTCAAAAAAAAAAAACATAAAAAAAAACAATTTCTGTCCCGTCTGGCTCAACGTTTGTGTATAGATATAATTTTTTTCGTAGTAGCGGCCACACGGTGCTACGGGATACGTAGAGGGCGCAACCCTTCGTAGCCGTAGCGGTTTCGTAGCAACGAAAACTTGTAATATGGTCCTATGTAAAATTTCTACATTTATGTCTGTAATTTTTATGGTGTACGTAATTAAGAGTATTCTATTCTACTCTATGCTTAATTATTGAACTTATGACCAAGACTCATGAATTCTTTATTTCTCATAAAAGTCCAGTTTAACGTCACCAACGAATAATTGTCGAACTAAAAATTATCACAAAAGAATATCACTGAAAAATGCATTATTTGAAACATGATTTATAAATTAAATACTTATAAGACAAGTACCTAGTGAGACATTATTTTAATAAGTGGTGTAACTAAATTATAAAATGTGTTTGAATATTTCTACGCTTTTCTGAAAAATAAACCCGTAAATTCCCCTCAGCTAGTCGATCCCTTCTATATTTTGTGAAAGTGAGAACGTTGTAGGCCTAACTTGTAGACTGTTGATTTGTAGACCTTTTTATATTTTTTTGAGTGCCTGTTACTTGTTGACAGGCCTACGCTGTCCTCCCATACCTATCAACACTGTAATTTAAAACATTGTAAAAGCCCCTTATTTTTAAAAGAGTAACCGTGGAGTTTCTTGCCGGCTCTTCTCCAGAGGAAACAACCAATTGGAACCGTGCACCTAGCTTCTGACGTTTCATAAGTGCCCATGTTGGTTTATGTAAAATAATATATTTTGATTTTGATTTTGATTTCGATCATGACGATATGAACTATGTAGCTACCAACCACCTATTCTACATAGCGTGACAGGTCGGGTTACCATCTGTTTGGATTCGTCCGGAAATGTCCGGCTTTATGGTCCCCTGTTCGGACTTTGACCTGCCTTGTCAATCGCCTGGACTTTTTTTAGAAAACAAATTTTTGGCGCGTGTAAATCGAAGCCGAGAGTCACTTGTATTTCCAGTCATTGTAATATTTTTCCTGGGAACCTTTTGGTTACGCAAATATTGAAGGTCAAAAATCCAACTTTTACGACGACGTTTTTTTTTCGAGAAGAAGTTTTTAATGTTATAACACTACTAAATACCCCCACGAACCCTGTACCGTTGTATGCACCCATAAGCAAGTGTTACGTTGCGCACTACCGCAAAAAGCAAATTTTCACACCAAAAATTAAAAGCTGTTTCCCAGCAATTCTTTATATTGTTTTTTTTTTTAAACGTTTCCTCACACTTGGAATTTCTGCTGTATTGTGGATGCGTTTACAAACATTCAAACTCACATACACAAACAGCCAGACCCGGAACAACTACTTGTAGGTCATACAAATATTTGTTCCGTGCGAGAATCGAACCCGCGACACGCAGCGCAGCAATCAATCGCTTAACCACTGCGCCAACGCTACCGTCATTATTTATAGAATGCGTAGTTGACGGCTATGTGATGGGTATTTTTACATCCTGTATTTTATATTAATTAAACAAAGTTATATGAGTAATAAAGAAAGATAAAAAAGTAAAATATCCGACTTTTTGTTAGGACTTTTCATACGACATTTCGTTTGAAAAGTCCTAACAAAAAGTCAAAGAGCTTTCACCTGTGATAAGGCTTACCATTGTAAGCCTTATCACAGGTGAAAGCTCCTGAAAGAAGTGCAGAGACAGCGCCATAATAAACAATGGAACTGTTTGACAAAGTTTCTGAATATGCGGTTTGTAGCAAAAATGCTGTATTTCAGCTTCGTTCGATGTAAATGGAAACTTTTAGCGAACGATATTTACTATCGTTCTAACTACAGAGATATTTGTGCCCGGTGGATGGCAATAGGCTCGTCCCCATGGGACTTAAATGTAACTGGCGAAATGTTTGTGCACTTAAGGTACACCTCTACCTAACCCTTCGGGAATACAGGCGTGAGGGATTTTACTGGGTAAGTTTTTCAGAGGGTATGATTGGGGATTTTACCAAAAATCATTCAATCAGAAAATGGACAAAAAATGCGTCACTCATGACTGGCACATTTCTTATCCATATTACAAAGTGCCGTATGAATGCCTTGCCGTTGTTTCTAGGCTTTCACACGGCATTGGCACCTCAGGATTTAGGGAAATACGTCGCAAATCGTGACTATTAGAAAATTTTATTTGAAGCCTATTAGCATTAAGTTCACTGCAATATACTACTTAGCAAATCATTAACATTTGGGTTTCCCTTCTGGATATCTGCCATTTGAAGTTCAAGGTGGTAATAAATCTACATAGCTTTCTCTTTCCTTTTTTGTATAGGTCTACATAATATATGTCGCAATTACATGAAATCAATCGTTTGACTTTTACCAATCGGGACGCCAGCGCCACCAGGTGGCGCTCGACAGAGTCTATAACATAACGCTTGACCAAAGTTAAAGCAGAGTTTGTGGTTGGCGGTTAAGCAGTGAACATGTTTAGGAACTCGCGCGTTCTGTATAGTTGTGTCATGTACCTACAGTGTGTGATTCGCTAGTGTGATTAATTTGATCGTAAATTATAGGTGCAGCGCAAACGACAGACTATCCGTGACGCACTTTTTAGTCTGTGAAAATAGAACCTATGCAATTATATGCAGTAACGCACACGACGCGCAAAAAGTCCGGCGCACAAAAAATCCGTGTAATTCGGGCAGACCGCACCGCGCCGCGCCGCGCCGCTCGGCACAAAAAGTGTGTGAAAAAAATTGAACGTTTGCTTCAACGCGCGCTAACGCAGACGGCGCACACTTTAGTCGGCAATCTGCATTTGCTAGGGGTGGACGTAACGCACGTAGTATGGAACTGTCCCTTCAGTAATCTTTCCGAAAGTATAGAATGTACCCAAAATTCTCTATTTCTTCTTCTTTTTCTGTACTTCATGTACAAAATAATACTTCGCGATCTCTGCACGATTTCCATAGCATCTACGTCCCTACAGCTCTGCCGACAGAATGATCGAAGATGTGCGTCGTGTGCGTTGAGTCTGTGAAAAATCCGCGACCGACTTTTTGCGCGCCATGCAAACTTTTTGTGCGCCGCAGACTCGATCGCACAAGAAGTGTGCCGTCTGCGCTGCACCATAATTTGATTTGAACTACAAACGCTTTTTCTATTGCGCAATAACCAACACTACCCATAGTACGCTCACAGTAGTTAAAATATGGCTGATAATAACGAAAGAGACATACCTTCTCCGTCATATATATATATTAGTTTTAGCTTGTATATTGTATTCTTCTTCGTCGTATCGATGAATCCTTTTTATATAAGCTTCGACCAGAATTCGGCCATTTGAACCGCGTTAGCGTTAGCCTCGCAAAGGCAAAGCATAGTGCAGGTGGTTTCGCACAGAGGGTACGATAAGAGGTGAGGCATCGTTTGTGACGTGGCTCCACAGTCAGACTGTGCATCGTTGGAGTCTGACTAAGTTGTACCTGCAGCGACCCACCTGGCTTCTTAGTTGGTTAAGGGATTTCCAGGTGGACCATGGTAGTTGGTGGCCCGTTGGGAGATTTTCTGCAGGCTCAACAAACTCAGCTGGAGGGGGATGTTTAAGCAGCCACAGTTTTAATCATGCCGCACTAGAGCTGCCGTCATTTAGTGGGATGGTCGACTTGAGAAAACTGTTACGGCTCTTTAGTCTGCCGCTCGGCTTTGTTTCGTCGTAGAGTGAATGATGTTTGTCTTTATCCTGTTTGTTTTTAAGATTTGTTATTATGAATTAAAACTAGTTTCTGAACTCGAATAAAAGTAGAATAGAATAGAATACTCTTTATTATGTACACCCACAGACAACTTAGCCCCGTAGACACCGCATAGGAGGGCAACCGCGCTCGCCAAGCATTAGCTCTACGGCCTCATATGTGATGGCTTCCTATATATAAGTGTATAATCTATGGTGATGGCCACGCCCCCAACTCGTCTAGGAAGCGCCAGTCAGTCCGTTACTGAATGTTGACATAATAATATCGTGTTGTTCTGAGGTTTTAAAAATCGAAAAGAATATTCAAAATGCCGTATTGTGCAGTGAATTGGTGCGGAAAATGTAGCAGAACTTCGAGGTTACACAAAGACGGCATTACATTACACCGATAAGATATCTAGAAGCATAAAATAATTACAAAATTTAATTTAACGACATTATTTGAATACGAAACAAATGCAAAGGTACAGTAGCGCTCGTTGATGTCTTATGAAAAATCTCTTTCTTTCACGTTTTAATTTATATATGACTATCTCGCTCTATCATCGGTAACAGTTTACTAGTGATGATGAATCGTTAACAAATCTACAAATAAAATATCGATATGTTACCACAAACATAAAATAAATAAATAATCATTATTTTATTTTAGAGGTTTCCTAAATGCCTAGAATTAAAGAAAATTTGTATAAGCTCTACAAAACGAGATGAAAATTGGTGTCCCACTACAAATATTGTTATATGTTCCCGTCATTTTACTACGGATTGCTTTGAACTCAAAAAGAAATACGAATTTTATTTATTACTGCTGTACCAACGCTTTTGTTACCAACTTTGGTGGGTCACTTGTCAATATTGTCAGATATTATGGACTTTAGTTTCCTAGTTCCTGAAATATTTTGGCACTAATTAATACACTCAGTGCATGGAATTTGGCGCAAACGTGACACGTGTTTCTCCAAAACTATTTTCTGTTTGATGCAAAAAATATTTCCTGAATTAGGTATATCTAGATATAAGTACTAGGTATAACGAATTATTATACGTAGTATCTCTGTGTTATAATGTGAGATTTTATTTGATCGGTGTACCTTTTTCAATAGATAAATAAATCTAAGTACTTACAAATGTTGCTTATCAATAAAAAATATCGAGTCTCATACCAACCGTAAGCCGTCCTACGAGTCATTTGACGTCTGACATGTGACATTGAAATAGCCAATCACAGCTCTCTTTGCACCTCGGCCCCCCCTGACTTTTGGCGATAGTATATTCGAACAAAATGTTCTTAATGAGGTGTCTACGGGGCTAAGTTGTCTGTGTGTACACCATAAAAATTACAGATATAAATGTAGAAATTTTACATAGGGTGACACAATGGGCGGTCTTATCAATAAAAGCGATTTTTTACGGACAAACTTTGGATGGATTAAAGGGAGAACGAGAGACAATACTGCAGGTAGTCAGTGGTGTACCATTTATATATACATTAATAAACATGAAACAAGAGCATGGAAACTAAATGTAATGATGATGTTTAAGAAGAGAGGAAGTGTTTTTTAACCAGTATTTTAAAAGTGGACAAATATTGAGCACGCCTTATCGACTCGGGCAAAGCATTCCATAACCGTACTGCTTGAACTGTGAAAGACTTGTCATAAAAACTGGTGGAATGCATCGGCATCTCTAGTCTTAAGTTTTCCGATGACCTCAGATATCTATTATGTGTGTCATGAAGGAAGTTGAAACGTTCTTTAAGATAAGAGGGGGTTGTAGGGTTGAACAGAATACTGTAGAGCTGAAATAAGATATGGGAGTTTCAGCGACGACTTTTCCAAAGCTTTATACGAAATTCAGAAATGTGATCATATTTGCGCGGGCCACATATAAATCTTATGCAAAAGTTTTGAAGTCGCTCAAGTTTATCTAGTTGTGCCTCAGTGAGATCGAGATAACTGACATCAGCGTAATGAAGTATGGGAAGTATAAGGGATTGCGTAAGCGCAGTTTTAGTGGCAGTTGGAAGAAAGTTCCACAATCGTCTTAGGGACTAAAGTAATAGTTATATAAAGTAATATAATAGTTTTTATATTTTAAATGGTTATATTTGATTTAACTTTTAATTAGCATTATCACCTTTCATACTTTTTATATTTCTATCAAACTTTCAAAAACTTTTAAAATCTTTCATTCAACAGTAGGTAGTTCTGGGTCACGCGTATTTCTTTCAAAACCTGCATTATCTAAGATACATGTTGTAGGGAACGATAAAACAATTTGTATCTTACATAGGAAAGGCGTGAAACGAAGTTCTCGTTTCAGATTTTGCTATCGAGTTTGAAATGGAATTAAAATTTCAGCATTAAGCTTTGGTTAGCGAAACCGACAAAAGTACTACTTGTTATTCAGGCGTAGTTCAGCGATTGACATAAAATATTTAAATCAATAACAATCCGATAAAATTATATTTAGCTGCGTCTGGTATTGGATCCATCAGATAATAAAATGTAATAGACATGATCATAAAAATATAACGATACGGAGTGTTGCGATCGTTTGGCTGATCATAAATGTGTCTTCGACGTGTTGTAATGATTTTAAGAATATCCGAAGAGGTTTATTGCCATTAAAATATGAGTACCTAGGTATTTATTTTTGCTGTATATAAAATATAATAATTAGTTACCTTAATCTATCTGTCTAAACGCACCTTCATTTCGTAACACACTCTCTTTATGACTCATCATTATGATAGCTCAATCATAATTTGCCTTAATCTATATTTTAGGCTAAAATAATAAAATAATATAGTGCATGCCACAATTGCGGCGGTAAGTCTCCTGTTTGAGGACTGGCTTGAGAGGCGTCACGGCGTCCTCACCTTCCGCCTGACGCAGGTCCTCATCGGACATGGCTGTTTCGGGAGGTTCCTGGTTCGGATAAGGCGGGAGGAAACGCCCGGGTGTTATCATTGTGTGGATCGACCGGAGGACACGGTGGAGCATACGGTAGTGGTCTGCCCGCCTTGGGCGGAGCACCGCCGTGTCCTCGTGGCGATGATCGGCGGTGGCGATCTCTCGCGTCCGGCCCTGGTTCAGGACATGGTACGGAGCGAGAGGGAATGGGAAGCCGTCACCTCCTTCTGCGAAGCAGTAATGCTCGCGAAGGAGGAGGCGGAGCGCGAGAGGGAGAGGCAATCACTGCGCCCTCGCGCCCCTAGTCGCCGCAGGAGGAAACACCCTGGGCGTCGGGAGTCGATTGCCGACTCCCGGCCACCGTAGGCGCGGGCTTTCGGACGGCGAGCAATCGGCAGCACGCCGTCCGGTAAGGACCAGGACCGGATCGACGGCGCGTCGTTCCACGCGCGCCTCAAAGAGATGTCAGCAAAATTGACGGGGTCCGATAGGACCGATGCCTGCCGGGGCTGCGGATCGTTCGAAAGAGTTACCGTGGCCCAGGCGCACAGGCAACTGAAGGAACACGGGTGGGTTTTAGTCAGTAAGAGTCTGACACGCTCTTCCGCTCCGCCCAGAGCGGGAGAGGTCATTTGATGATTTCGCACCCAAAAAAAAAAAAAAAACAGAAGGAGTTTAACTAAAAGGAACATCTAATAAAATAATTATGGTCATAAAACATAGTTCAAATGACCTCAAACATTAGAAAGTGGGTACAAATAATTATAGAATAGAATAGAAGTTATCTTTATTCAAGTATCATATGACTCAAAAATTCTTTTTAAGACTTGCAAACTATATTAGTAAGAACTGGCACTTCACAAAAACAAACAAATGGTAGTGGATCACTGCTGTGGTAACCCATGTTAGATGGCACAACAGCGAACCACGAAAACACAGTCTAGGTGACTTAAAATCATGCTTAGGATACTGTTGGAGCTGCTTCACACCCTGCGCATCATGAAAGCGCACCTTTTGCGCACGATTGTGTAGAAACAATCTACATGCGCATCCGCGAACATCCCCGACGCACTACACAAGCGTGGCAGCCCCACCAGCATCCTAAACGCGTTATTATACTAAACGCGGAGAGCATTGTACGATCTTTGCGTATATCTAGCCCCCAGGCTGCTCGTGTAAAAAGACGTACAGTAGGCTCGAAAGAGCGTTATCTTAACAGGAAGTGAGTATCGTGCAAACCTGCGAGCCAGCATGTTCGCTCTAACCGACAACGCTCTCGGCTCCCGTTCAAGTCGTCATCGTCTTTGAGATTTGGGGTTAATATATTACCTAGATACTTTAACTTATGGACCCTTTTTAAAGGATTATGGATTTTGGATTATGAGTTCGCATACAAATAAATAAAAATGGATTTGCCTGTTAAGGGCACATGTTGACGCCAAAACCTGTAAAATAAAATAATTTGACTCTTATAGTCTAAAACTCCTCGGACTTTAATTCATGAATCTATAAAATGTTTAAGATTGTCATTGTGCAGGCATTTCGGTCGATTCCTATATCCATCCTTTTTCCTCCCATAATGATTGAGAGACAAGAGAACGTACCTCGGCCATTTTCGGCTAACGTTGGAGAAGTTTGCAACCGCAATGGAGACGACATATTTCTACGAAGTTCACTTTGCATCGGGACACCGCTGAAGTCACATATTCGTGATTACGTGCGCGCGCGCAATTTCTGGAACTTTTATAACCGCTATAATATAGGGCTGCTAATACTGCAACCTATTAACTTTGGGTGAACATTAATCGTGAGTGAAGTGCAGTGATCTCGTGCCGAACAAAAAACCGACCAATGAAGCCACGAGGAGCCAGCTAAACAGCTCACAAGAGTATTCCATGCCTTACTTCCTTCCTCATCAACGAATGCTCTTTTTGATGAACCCGCGCAGAATACCTAAAATCTCACCGCAAACATAATATTAACACTAGATAATTAACCCACTACCACAAGTATGCCCAACATACCCACAAATAAAGTAGTATTATTGACATTATCAATTAGATTTCCATGATCACCGAGTGGACTTTGTACGTTCTTTGATTTTGGTGACTTGCGGATTTTTTAATAACATTCTCACATAGATACCGAAGAAGTTGCTAACGTAAACGTCAATATATCAATAACAAATAAAAATATGAATATATTTCCTAAACCGGTCCTCGCCTTCGTGCATTCATCTATAAGCGCCGCTAATATTTGCAGAATTTACTATTGATGTAATGACTAGACACATCAAACGTATTTGTTGAAATTTCACACTAGTTGGTACAAATATAGCTAAACAAGTGCGTGTCGGATCACGCACAATGAAGGTTTCCGTAGTTGGGATGAATTGAACCCCAGACCATGGTATAGACGAGAAAAAGAAACACCCCACTTTACGTGTACAGGACGTATCATAATATTTTTTTTTTTCGTGGTATTTTTTACGACTTTGTCGGCGTGATTAACTGAACTAAGCTGCGGACAGACGGACAGACGGATATGGCGAAACTATAAGTTCCTTATTGACTACGGAACCCTAAAAAGAAGTCCAGCAAAATAACTTGGCATTTGTAAATAAATTAGTTAGAGGTGCCAATGCCCCTGCCGGGGCTGCGGACCCTGCCGGGGCTGCGGATTGTTCGAAAGAGTTACCGTGGCCCTGGCGCACAGGCAACTGAAGGAACACGGGTGGGTTTTAGTCAGTAAGAGTCTGACACGCCCTTCCGCTCCGCCCAGAGCGGGAGAGGTCATTTGATGATTTCCCACCAAAAAAAAAAGAGGTGCCAGTGCCAGTTTAGATATTGCACCAGCAGTGTAATTCTGGAAAAGCTCACTCTCTAGCATAATTTCTGTATCCACAGTAAAAAGAGAATATTGGACGGGACACTGTCAAATTCAAGAGTGAGTTCGTATAGCTCGACAGGTGCCACATTTCAAAAAACCAAAAAATTTATCTTTTTTAAATAATGTGATTGCTGGCCGTGGATATGTACTCGTATTAAAATATTTATTTTACTTCCGGTATTTTAAATGTAACACATTGCGACATATTTTGTAACAGTCGACTCATTGACTGAAAATCATGCACTATTGGTTAATGAAAGATAGTATGTTATGACTTTTTTTTTTGTTTTTTTTCTTGTGGCTTCGCACGGTTCGTGCATTCAGCCAATGTCACGTTTGATATGTTATGACTTATGAGTCAGTAGTTCATTAGGATAGTGAAAAGTTAAGTAAAAATCAGCTTTATTTCAATGTTATTTCAAAATGCTTAGATGCTTCTAGAATCGTGCTCCCAAATATATTAATAAGTAGTTAGCAAGTAAATAAATAATATCTAAGTCAAGGTAAAGGAAGAATCCACGAATAATTATAAAAGATGAAAAAAAAAACTTCTACTTAGGTATTTTTCATTGCAAGTACTCGTAGCTCCCTAAACAGAAAAATAGTAGCAAACTTGAGTGGATTGTTAGAAGTTCATTTTAAATTAACCTAGTACTGTTCCTCGTTCCAACAATTCTTTCTAACGAATTACATTCTATTTCCTGCCGCCACGTAACTTTACGCGTCATAAAAGGTAACTAAGGAATAATACCAAGAATTTAGCACCCTCTGACGTGCTGCTACGACGTACGACGATCGCTAATCTATTTGAAAATCGTGCTAATGACAGTGGTGTCTGGAAATCTTCCCACCTGCCGGAGACGGAAGCTAGACACTTGATAAGGTGAGTAAAAATGAAATTTCGAAGTCAACAAGATGGGAGTGATCCTGGGAAATGAGGCCTCGTCCCTCTATGTTTAAGTCTCGGGTGCGAGTCTGTTGCTATTAACCGGGCACCTACTGGGCACAAACAATATAAATGTAAAGTATCATCGACACGAAAAGAAGAAGAACCGAGCACAATACCAGAACCCGGAGTGCAATTGAGAAATTCCATAACATTTTTCTTGCCCTATCCTTTCTTACTTTTTGGGTGGAAAATCTTATTATTTATTAAAAAATATTAATATTATTAATCCTGTCCTAGCCTAACGGCGTAATCCAGAGGACCTAGAAAAGTGGCAATCGCTCTCAAAGCGTTTCGCAGTATTGACAGAAGTTTTGCGGTAGCTTATGTCAACCTAATGCATTTTTGTCTTTTCCATTATGATATCGCTGATAGAATGTAACTTAGTTTAGGCCTTCGGGACCCATCTGGCCTCCACCAAGCTCTGCAATTATGAAGGCTAATAATGTCCTGGTTTATGAACTCTTACAACAATTTCAACTCTATCAACGATTTTATAGTATTTTAAACATTATACTTACGTCTTCATCTGTTGTTCCTTCATCTATAACTCCTGCAAAGTCTTGACAAGTTGCCGAGTTGGTCGAATTACAGGCAGCAAAACCACATCTTGTAAGTGCAAGTAGCACAAATAGTACTAGAGTCCACTGCATTTTGACACGTTTACACTTTATCAAATGTAGAATGAAACGTGATGCATTTGCTTTTATACTAAATTCATATCTAATTATGCAATTCCTATTCATTAATTCCTATTAGCAGTTTGACTACTTGTCTGACCTTTAGATACTGGTATCTTCACCTGTCTGGGTAAAAAAACAGGAGATTGCTTTATTGTTGTACAGTATTGGACATACGTCTCGCTAAATATCTTTAATAGTCGTCATCTTTCTATTCTTGTCCCATATTACTTGGGGTCGGCAAAACACATTTCATTCTTCCATTCTCCTCCGGAAACTGTCTCGCCATCAGTAACTTCTTTTTCTTTCATATCATTCCTCACACAATCCATGCACCTGTCCTTTGTACCTCTTTTTCATCTCAATTACACCACATTTTAATCATGTCTACTTATAAAATATACCTTTTTTTTTCGTGTGAAATCATCAAACGACTTCTCTCGTGTCAATCTTTTACTGACTAAAACCCACCCGTGTTCCTTCAGTTGCCTGTGCGCCAGGGCCACGGTAACTCTTTCGAACAATCCGCGACCCCGGCCAAGATACCTACGTGTGTGTTCAAGGTTCCATTTTCATTCTGTGTTGTGCAACGTTCAAGAATAAGTGCGTTTCCTAATCTATGGTATCCACCCTCGGATTCGTCTGCTGAAATGGTTGAACGATTTTTCATATATCTGACTTTCTTTGGAGACACCAAGACCAAGTAAGATGGAGTGATAGTAACGAACAATTTGAACAATAAATAAATAAATGAAATGCAAAGAAGGCGTATCACAAAAAAACCGGCCAAGTGCGAGTCGGACTCGCGCACTGAGGGTTCCGTACAAACCTGTAGGTATATAAGTAAAAGTTATAGTATTATTATTGCTAAATGAAATCCATAACATTACAATGTGGAAAGCTGGAGGAGCATAAATTTAAGACAAAGTCTCTTTATCGTTTCAGTAATCCTTTATTTTATATTAACACATATAATTTATTTTATAATATAACTGAAATACCTACAGTAGCCTTGTAGCAGCCTTGCAAAAGTTCTTTTATCAAAGTTATTTATTTACAAAGATTTTTAGTCACTATTTAGAAATCTGGTTCAAAAATACTAATTAAGTAAGTATTAAATTTAAACCTTATTTGTGATGTAACTAAAAATTTAAGGTTTTCGGAATTTTTCCTTTATGTGTGCTACGAGTATAAAACGTTGTTTCATGCCAAATTTCAAGATTATAGGTCGACTGGAAGTATCCTTTAGGTTTTGATTCCCTTGCGAGTAGTTGCGAGTTTCAAAATATGCGGCTTGAATTGCTGTTTCTTTTGATTGCGTTGACATAGAAGTTTGATTTTGTTACAGCTGAAAGGTATTATAGATTTGAGTATTGAAATGAATTTCAATATAATACCACTACGTGTTCATGAGGAAAGAAGTAGTAAGTTTAAAATATTTTTATTAAATGATGTAACTAAAAATGTATGCTTTTCGAAATTTTTCCTTTATCTGTGCTGCATGACGTTGCTTCGTACCCAATTTCAAGATTCTGAGTTCACGGGAAGTACCCTGTAGGTTTTGATTACCTTGCGAGTGTCGAAAATTTGCGGCATAAAGGGCTGTATCTTTTGATTGCGTTGGCTTAGAAGTTTGAATTTTTCACAGCTCCAAGGGACAGTAGACTTTAGTATTTAATATGAATTTCAGATTGATACCTCTACGCGTTCCTGAGAAAAAGGGTCTTGACAGACAGACAGACGGACAACAAGGTGATCCTATAAGTGTTCCGTTTTTTCCTTTTGAGGTACGGAACCCTAAAAATAATAGCTTAATTCCCTACCCTACATTTCAAAGAGGTCATAATAAATTATAATTTAAAAGTAGTTTAGGACAGCGCCTCTTATTACTTTTAAACGATTATTTATTACGATATAGCCTCACCCATATTATTTAACCTCACCATATTATTTAACCTATATGTGAATGACCTGATAGCGGAGCTGAGCGGAGCCGGGGTCGGCTGTTCAGTTAATAGCGTGCCTGTAAATAATCTTAGTTACGTGGACGATATGGTTCTGTTCAGCCCTTCTGTCACGGCATTGCAAATGTTGATAGGAATATTTGAAGTATATGTGGATAAGCATGGTCTACAGTATAATGTTAAAAAGAGCCAAACAATGTGTTTTCGTTACGACAACAGTACATTCCATATACTAGACTTATTTCTACTCAACACTAAGATGGAATCTGTTAAATGTTTCACATATTTAGGTCATATACTGACTGAGAAACTTAAATATGACGACGACATCGAAAGAAAAAGGTGTTCGCTCGCTGCCAAGAGTAATATCGAAATGTTCCAATTAAGTGAAAATCACGCTATTTAACGCAAACATTTTTTTTTTTTTTTGGCACATCATCAAATGCCCTCTCCCGCTCTGGACGGAGCGGAAGCGGAAGGGCGTGTCAGACTCTTACTGACTAAAACCCACCCGTGTTCCTTCAGTTGCCTGTGCGCCAGGGCTACGGTAATTCTTTCGAACAATCCGCGACCCCGGCAGGCATCGGTCCTATCGGACCCCGTGAATTGTGCTGACATCTCTTTAAGGAGCGCGTGGAACACGATGCGCCGTCGACCCGTGCCTGGTCCTTACCGGACGGCGAGCTGCCCATTGCTCGCCGTCCGCAAGCCCGCGCCTACGGTAGCCGGGAGTCGGCAATCGACTCTCGACGCCCAGGGTGTCTCCTCCTGCGGCGATTAGGGGCGTAAGGGCGGAACGATTGCCTCTGCCTCACGCGCTCCGTCTCCTCCTTCGCGAGCATTACTGCTTCGCAGAAGGAGGTGACGGCTTCCCATTCCCTCTCGCTCCGTACCATGTCCTGGACCAGGGCCGGACGCGAGAGATCGCCACCGCCGATCGTCGCCACGAGGACACGGCGGTGCTCCGCCCAAGCCGGGCAGGCCTCCACCGCATGCTCCACCGTGTCCTCCGGTCGATCCACACAATGATAACACCCGGGCGTTTCCTCCCGCCTTATCCGAAACAGGAACCTCCCAAAACAGCCATGTCTGGTGAGGATCTGCGTGAGGCGGAAGGTGAGGACGCCGTGGCGTCTCTCAAGCCACTCCTCAAAGAGGGGACTTACCGCCGCAATCGTGGTGTACCCTGCGCTGGGTTGCGACAGTCGCACTCTCCATGCCGCCATGAGATCCCGCCGGAGCTCTGTCCCAGTCCGCTGTGCCGCGACAAATCGCGGCACAGCGGACTGGGTTTAACGCATACTGCCGGAACCTTTACACCTGTACCCTATGGTACAAATTCACGCAGCGTGCTTACAACACTGCGTGTTCAATATAATAAACCATTCAAATGCATACTGGGTCTGCCTTGGCGGTGTAGTGCTTCCGGCATGGTTGTCGGAAGCAGGGTAGATGACTTTTACGCAGTCATGAAAAAGTCACAGGTCTCCTTTATGAACCGAATTCATAAATCTGACAATGGAATATTGACTGCCATATACGATGTAAATTATTTCGTCGTATATGGCAATTAATATTCCAGCTAAAATAATACTTATCTATTGCTTTGTTTTAATGTAATGTCATATTTAATTTATTTTATTTTATATTATTGTTTTGTATTAATTTAATCATTTATTTTTAATAATTTATTTGTAATCTGGTTTAATTTCAATATGGGTATATTCCTGAAATAAAAATGATTTGATTTGATTTGATTTTGATTTGATAGCAGTATGTTCGTAGGGTCGTAGCATTATGCTGAGCGATTGCCGTTTTGCGTTGATGTGACGCATATTTTCCTCCAACTCGTTCTTTTTTGTATTTGTGTGTTTTTCTCTGCGTCATGTTTACCGCAAATAAACATATTTTCTTTATTTTTTCTTTATATGAATATTCATAGTCATTATCATTACCGAATTCAATTTAATCAGTCAGGCATTCTTGTATCGCTAACGTCATTATCAAATAAATAACTGAAGAGACGTCCAAAGACATGGTGGATGGATTATGTAAAAGGTAGTGAAAATTTGATGACGGCTGATGACGGATGTTTAAAAGAAAAGTCAAGCAGCACCGACCTCAAATGAATTGAGATAATGACATAGGATTATGATTAAGTTTTTTACAGTATTCGTGATAATTTATGACCATTTTGGAAACAATGAACGTAAAGTTAAAGACCAAATCAGCTTTACTATCATGTTCACAGCGGCTTGCCATTGTGTACCATTCATAATAATATTAAATTGAATGCATCCACAATGCGATGTAAATCATAAAACTGTAATAAAATTCTATTTGTTGTGCAACGCACTGCACTTGCGAACTAATCATCGATTTATATCTACTAATGAAGTATTGTTCTCGCTCCTTATTATCGTGGCGTATGGGCAGCGTGTATGGCATGCTGAATGGTGCTTTGGAAGGATGTCGACGTCCTCCAGTGGCGATTGTAAGTTAATTGAGGATCCTTATCCGGGCTTAGGGACCTACTTCCTTGACTTAAGTTCTTTGGAGTAAGTACATACCTACCTAGATGAAAATAATATTACTATGTACAGTAGGCCACACGTCACTGGTAATAAAACCAGTATAAGGTGGCCTCGCATTCTATTAGAACTCCGTACTACGCAAGGCTAGCTCGAGGTTAAAGCAAGGTTAAACCTTTCTCAATAGAACCCTTATATGGGCCAAATTCTGGATATACTAGAGACAGCAAAATAATGTACACAGAGTTGTTTTCTTGTCATTATCTTCTTTGTAACCATCATAATCTGAGTACATGGCAAGTCAAAACCAACATGAGGTTTCCCAGTTTAAGTTAATCTAAATTTTGCCTAGTCAAAACTACGTTTAGGTTTGCCTAATTCATGCTAAACTTAATTTTGACTAGTAAAAACTACGTTTAGATTTGCCTAGTCCGTGCTAAACTTAATTTTGCCTAGTCAAAACTGCGTTTAGGTTTGCTTAGTCCATGCTAAACTTAATTCTGCCTAGTAAAAACTACGTTTAGATTTGCCTAGTCCATGCTAAACCTAATTTCGCCTAGTCAAAACTATATATACTCGTACGTTTAGATTTGCCTAATCCATGCTCAACTTAATTTTGCCTAGTCAAAACTACGTTTAGATTTGCCTAGTCCATGCTAAATCTAATTTCGCCTGGTCAAAACTATATATACGTTTAGATTTGCCTAGTCCATGCTAAACCTAATTTTAGTCAAAACTGTATATACGTTTAGATTTGCCTAATCCATGCTCAACTTAATTTTGCCTAGTCAAAACTACGTTTAGGTTTACCCAGTCAAAACTAACATTAGGTTTGTCTAGTCATGAAAGATGATGACGATGACGATGATGTGATTCTCTCGGTGCTTTCTATATTTAGAATGCCCTTTTAACATTATGGAAAAATGTCTCTCAACTTATTTTCAGACAGAGGTTTTGCTGGAACGATTTTTGAATTTCATGGTCAATTTAGCAAATCTTAAATTATCCCTTTTTTTGATGAAGGTTTTTTGTATAGGTTAGGTTCATAAACATGAATACATCCTTCAGGAAAAAACATTAGACAAACTAAAAGATATTCTTCAAACAGTAGGCACGTCAGTGGTAACAAAACCAGTATATTAAGCTTGCCACTAATTCTGTTAAAACTCTGTACTACGCTAGGTCTGCTCAAGTTCAAAGTGCTCCCGACTTGCGGTCAACTGTACTTTACTAGGTGCAGTCAAGTATAGGGCTGTGCCAGTACCATTCCGGACGAAATCCTTCAGAGCTCGTACAATGAAATTGTAGCTTGCAAATAAGGCTGAAAAATATTTATTCAGTAACTAAGCTCAAACATAATACTACATAATATTTTCTTCTACGATCAAGGCGCGTATATTTACGATTCAATAGAGAATTCAGTAATATAATTAATATTTGGTTTACACAAATGTGGCACGCTCATTTGCATGTCAAATTTGTACCTACTAGGCTAATGTAGTGCGTGGTGAGTAATTAGATGTGCGGCTCCCAGAGGACGAGGTGCCAATGGCCATTAGTAATGGTGTCCCAATGCGGCAAAAGGCTTACACGATATGGTTGGCGAAGTTAGCAAGTAGGAATATACAGAAGGTAGGAAATAAATGTGATTTGGAGATGTTTTTGAGGAGGCTATTCGGATTCAAATGGTCTTAAATCCGTAAGTCAGAGCGTCCTAATAGCTGTTGATAGTTTCTATGAGGTGGATTATATAAGGGACTTAGAAGGTGTTTTTGACAAGGCAACGCCTTGACATTTGTACCTCATGTTGACGGCGTCCTCAAAAGGGTTTCTAGAATGCTGGGATTTTTTGTAAGGAATATATGTTGCTGGTTTTAAGCGCAGTCGGACAAAGATCTTGTTGTACAACTGTATCGTTCGTAGTATCTTAGAATACTGCAGTACAATTTGGAGACCTCATTACTCTACGCACATTCTTCGACTGGAGCGAATACAGAAGAGATTCGTGTGGCATCTGGCCTATGCCAGCGGTAATGCAAAAAGGATACGATCATTTATGAAGCCCGACTATCTTATTTTAAGATGATCTCATTGGAGAAACGAAGAATAACATTGATTCCCTTTTCCTATATAAGCTACTCCGATGCAAAATTGATTGTCCCGTATTACTATTCAAGTTTCAGTTTCGAGCCCCTAGTAGACTCCCTCGTGCTCCTGTTCCTCCTTTGTACCCTCCACTCCACAGAACAATACTTGGTGCAAACTCTGTCGTTCCTCGTCTTTGCAAATTGTTAAATAGCTCCAGCAATCTTGTTGACGTGCATTTTGACTTATATGCCAAGTTTCATAGAACAACAACTAGTAATGTTTAATTTTATTTTTTCTCTATTTTGTTTTGTCTATGTTTGTTTTGTTCTATTGAATTTTAATTTTACTTTTACTTTTGCTGTTTATATTAGTTTTATATTCCATCACGTACTTTTAATTTAAACTTGCTAATTTTAGTTATTATATAATTATAGAGTTTAGTGCTTGTGGCACACCTTATATGTTTATGGAGCATGCGGTGTAACCTGTAAGAAATTGTTCCACTAACCTTAGTTTATGGTAGATATTACTCCGCTATTTACAGTGTAAACAATTGTTAGTTGGCCAATAAAGGGAAAAAATAATAGTCAAACCCAATCAATCAACTCAGCTTACAGTAGTTCTGTGTTGGACATAGGTCTCTTCCAAGTTGCGCCACAACATCGAATCAAGGACATGGTATACAGGGTGGATTTTTGAGATGGGGCAGCAAGGGCAGCTACCTTAACCGTTGTAGCTACAGCAAAACGGAAGTCAATAGTCTACCATCACACCTGGAAATTGATTTATTTTGCACCAGCGCACATAAAATTAAAAAGATTTTGAACAAGGAATAATTTGGTGACAACCATAAATAACTAATGTATTATCTTGACATACCTAATATGGTTACATAGTAATCTGTTACTTAGTCAAATCGCTGTAACTGGTCAACGCAAATAACGCGTAACTAAGTAGATATAATATATGTGGAAGCTTGTATGTGTTTATGCATGATATAGAAGATTGTTATTAGTCTGTAAGCTTTCTTTAAAAATAAATACATAAATAAATAAACAGTCTTATGAGACTTTCCTGAAGTTTTTGAGAAATTTTGATTTGCATTCACAGATTTTGAAATAAATGTACAGTCAGCAGGATAATGGGAAATTTTCACAAAAACTTTTTTTATGCCAATCCATCATGTTTCATAAAAGGATCAAAAACCTGTATCGGACCAACTGAGGTTCGAGTACTAGAAAAGTCAGAAATCGCAAAAAACTTTTCCCATACATTTCGTAGGAAATGAGACGCCTAGGTCCTAGTCTCTTTTAAAGTCCACACATAATCTTGTCAGATCATGTGAGGACCATGTAAATTTGTATCTGCAATGGTTTTTTGAGGAAAGAACCACACAGATTTGAGTGGACCTATCCAGTCAGTGTAAGCATTTGTCAGTAATTGTACAGGTCAACCCAGAACTTGAGGAGTTCAACGATTCGACGAACAATACCAAAGAAATGATATTTGGGTAGGCCGCATAAACCTAACAAGCAAATACTTCGTATAATTCCAGGCTTATAAGACTTCATGTTATATAACGGTTATATAGTGGCATTTAGCTAACTATTCTGTTATATTAACGTTCATCTTATGATGCTCCAGTCGCGTGACTAATGTCTTATTATATTAGTTGAGTAAAAGTTTTCAGGACTAACTTATACGACGTCGTATAATAGTGTCAGTGCATGTTAAGGTAACGTTGTCAGGACTAAGGGTCCGTTGTTTGATCGGTAGTCAAACATACTAATAGTAAAAATGCGGTAGTTAAACTAACAATTTGTTAAAAATGACATAAGTATGTTGTTTAACAAGTGGTTAAGATAATTAAAGTTTAAAAAAAGACAATTTGCTATAAAAGTTAACCATGCGCAGACAGAGTAGTTAAACTTTGACAGCTATTGACTATTGCCAAGTGACTAATTGTTAAATTGACTATTGGTCATGTTTAACTATGTATCAAACAACGGGCCCTAACTTGTACGACGTCGTAAAATGGTGTCAGTCATGACGTTTATTGGATAATGTCCAAACGTTTCGGTTAAACAAAAGTTTTTCGTAAGACAATCATCATCGGGTGCATAGCCTTAAAATAACTTTTATGTCATTAAACGTTTGTGCATGATCTTTATATAACAAAACTATTTTGGACGTATGGAAGACTAACTAAGACGAGTATGCGACTAAAATTTTGAATATCAACGGTTACATAACTTTAAGTCGATTTTAAATTATTTAAAGGTCAATCCCACACTTTTATTAAACCATTCACATTTGTTTTGTCATTCAAAATTGATTTAATTAAAAAGTAAGTAATGATTAGGGAACCCTAAAGTCGACTTAATTTAGCCGAGGCATCATGGTCTCAAGGAAAAGTGTATACGTCCTTTTTGTTATATTAGTGTATTATAGAGGTCGCCATATAACTTAAACAAGTTGGTTGGAGCTTTATTATGAAAACATATTTATGATTATTAACTTAAACCATTGAATTACAAAGAAGTAGGGGAGGGCGTTAAAAACTCCACAACAACACATATATACATTGTCACAAAACTGAAGTTCCCTGAAAGATTTACACAACTATTCTTATATCACACTTATTTCAATCATGTAGGTACAGTATAGATATTTTGTAATCATGGAAATTAACTTGATTTACATGTTTCTGTTATTTTTTCATATAACATTTAACATGCGAAAAAAAACGTTTGTCGTTGAGTCGTTGTTTGACACTAGCACCACGTTTCAGTCGTTTGGCAACTTCATTATAACTGTTATGTGACATAAGACACTGACTTCCGAAATTAAACTTATTTGTCACTTTGTAGTGTATTTTTTGGAAGTCGGTTGTATTTTTTTGTAAAAAAGTTTTTATTTTTCACTTTTTCGTTGTGGTACCTACCCCACACAAATTCGTATATCACTACTTGAAATGTAAATAACAGTGACAGGAAGTTATTAAAACATCATCATTAAGTGGAAAAATTACGCATTATTAAGGATAATTCAAAAACTACTGGTCAGATCTTGATAAAATTTATATGGGACCACATGAGGAGCACCAGCTTTCAAATAAAAAAGAATCATCAAAATCGGTTCGGTCCGATTTTGATGATTCTTGAGGTCAAAAAGGCTTGGGATTGAGCTGCATCAATTTTTACTCAGTGAATGTTGTTTTTTTTTTATAAGTATTTTTAAATACCATTTTATATTCACATTGACATTGATGAATATTTTACCGACTTCAAAAAAAGGAGGAAGTTCTCGAGGAGGAAAAATAGTTATAAAAAAAACAACATTCACTGAGTCAAAATTGGTGCAGCTCAATCCCAAGCCTTTTTGTCCTCAATTTAGTCTTTAACAGTATAAAAGGCTTTCTGGCATAGTTTCCTCGTCTTAATTTCATATGCATTTGTTCCTAAACTGTCATATGAGCTCAGTCCCGGATCTAGAAGTTTTTTGAGGCGGAGCAAAACCTGCAGTCTGCCCCCCCCCCGACCCCGCCAATTGGTTAACCTTTTACACGAAGACTTATTTATTTAAATATTCATGGACATCGAACAATTATTTTAATATTATATTTTGATATTTGAAATAAATCGTGAGATTATAGCATACTAGCTTCTGTCCGCGACTTCGTCCGCGTGATATTTCGGCCTCCGAGCCACCGCGTCGTTGCGCATCACTCGCCTTGTCTGATTATCTGATTGTCTTGAATTGAATTGAAGAATTGAAGACCGCGACACTCGACTAATGCAGAAAATTTTAACATGAAATAAGACAATCTAGAATGCACAAGCGAGCGAAGCGAGCGCCAAAATTTTAGCACTTTGCCTCAGATAAGTTAGGTTTTTTAAGTCCTCTAAATTTTCCCCTCTCTAAATTGTCCTCTAGATTTTTTAAGTTCTAAGAACCACGCTGATTTGAGGGGACCTGTCCGGTCAGTGCACACATTTCTCAATAAACATTTGAAAAATCAGCAGTGGTTCTTGCACGAGATTTTCCTGGAAGCAATGGAACGGAGTGTTCTGGGTACCTATTCCTAACTTGTAGGCCGAGGCACAAATACAACAATTCGTTACAGATCAAAAATAACTGATGTCACTCGGAAAGCTGACCCGCTAAAATGTAACTAATTAGGCTGGACAGTAAATACATCTACGGAATGTCAGATGAACGAAGAAATGAGCTTCTTCAAAATTGCTTGGGTTTTACCATATTTAAATAGAAGGAAATAGAGAGAGCCTCCCCGAGCGACGTACTCTTCGACTTTTTGTTACGTTTGGCGCACTCTGGGCAATCGACTTCTGTAGATTGGCTAATCTATTCACCACGATGGCAAATATAACTTCCAATCGGCTCTTCTCAGGGTCAAACAGTCCACTAACAGAACCAGCCTTGTGTGTATTCTCAATCAACAACGAAGGGTTCTCTTGAGATAAAGCAGATATTCTTTCTGAATTATCCCGCAAGACACATTATGAGATCTTATGTGTTCGAGAGACCCACCTGGATTCCCACCAAGGCAAGCCTCACATTACTGGACTGTCACTTGTGACTGAGATCTGTCACCCGAAGCACGATGACAGCAGCCCAGCAGTGGCAGGTGCCCGTAGGTACATATGGCTAAAAATAAAACACATTCGTTCATTTTTATTAATACTTATTATTCTTTGAAAATTGCGATGTCAAACAAATAAAAGTTCAGATATAGGTATTAAAATCCAGAAATCATTGTAATCAAAAAAGTTTGTGGTCACTAGCAAAAGCTAATATGCTTTTAAAATTTAACTTTATCAATAAAAAGCGTTTACGTTATATCTTTTTTTAAATAGAAATACACTGTTTGAAATAAAAAAATAAAACTTGATTTTATTTTTTAATAACAAAAATTGAGGAATTCAATCCTAATCTGATTGTAACATAAATTTGATGGAAAGAAAAAGATCGTTTAACCAAAATTATACAACGATTTATTAATAGAAGGTTTTTGTTGAATACAATATAACTCCTCCCCTGGCTCGCACACATTCGGAGATCGTCCTGGGTATGCTGAGGATCAAGTTATCCAGAATTTCTTGCGGTAACCTGTCCCATTCTTGAATAGCGGCTTACCTGATCTCTGGCACTGGGGAGGTGGTTGACGGTTCCAAACAGCTCGCTTAAGAACATCCCACACGTGCTCTATTGGGTTTAAGTCAGGCGAGCCGGCAGGCCAGTCTAACCTTGTGAAGTCGTATTCTCGGAGAGCAGCATTGACTCGTTGAGCTCGATGTGCGGGCGCATTATCATCGACCAGTACGAATTGGTGCCGATGGTTTACTCGGAAGGGTCTGAAAATTCCATCAATAGCGACTGTTTTGGACCTATCAACCGTCATGGAGCCTCAATACGGAATCAAAGGCGTTCTAGCTCCAATCATAATTCCACCCCAAAAGCACACCGATATCCCGCCTTGCTGAACGGTTCCAGTGGCGGTTCTTTACCTTTCAGAGTCTCCAGGTCTTCTCCAGACACGGGCACGTCGGTTATCTGGATGAGTACTGATTTGCGATTCGTCAACGAAGAGACAGTTTTGCCAAATGTTTTCCTCTTAATCTTTTTCATTTTGCCGGCGCCTAGCCCACTGCAATCTTCTTCGCTAACGTTACCGTGAATTCAGAGGTGCTCGCTAAGACCTCCCCGTGCTCGTAGTCCAGCCTGGTGTAAGCAATTCCGAATGGTTTGATTGCTAACTTCAAGTCCAGAGGCAGCCCGCACTTCAGCTTTTATTTTAGTGGCGTTGATTGTTGGGTTACGGGCTGCCAGCAATCTGATATAGCGCTTCCGAGCAAACTTGCTCTTATTTACACCTGCATGCGCATTGCCAGTGCGTCGCGCGGAAAATACAAAAGCACCGCGCCATTTCGCACCCTCACACGCCCTCATACACTAACACGCACACACCCACATCACTCAAACTTCACATAAATTACCTACGAGTACTAGGCCACACATAGGTACTCATACACACTTCGCTCACGCTTAGATCACTTACTTATTATAGTATAAGTAATATAATTTGAAATAATGTAACACTTAAGTTAGTTATTACTAGTCTTTCAAAATTAATCAGCAGAACAACCAAACATATTTGCTTAATTGGCGTTTTAATGATAAAATATCGAGGGAAAAGGCACTGAAAACCGAAACACAGGCATTGCCTAGTTCGGTTACAGTGGCTACATCCATTTTATTATAAACTAATACTGCCAAACTTTTTTCCGTAAAATATTAACTACTAAGATATTTGAGAAAAAATAAATCTTATTATTTATATTTTCCATAAATATTTGTTAACGTTTTCGTTGTGTGGTTAATTATTATCAAAAATGTTAACTTCACTTAGGGAAGAAGATCAATATGTAGATTTGACCCCGCCAGAGATACTAATCGAGGCAGGGCCACGGTATTAACAACATTCATTCAACTCCTATGAAAATATTTCATCATCGCCGACATTTACCCAAGGAAGTGAAAATAACGAAATTATTAATAATACCAATACCATAACACAAACTGTAACAATGCCAACAAAAACTGTTCGGTATCATTTTTGAGAATTGTACTTTCACTAATTGTTTCAATAATATTTAAAGTTAATAACAATACAAATCAGTTTTTTTCCTCGCAAGTGTGTTGAAAAACGTTGTACGAAACGCGTGTGCATTGATCATTACACACTCGGCTCCCTTATCGCGCTCGCTCGCCTGCGGCTGGCGCGAATAATACCACCTCGTGTTTAATTATATACATAGCACACTTGTATCATATTGTACTATTATAATACAAGCAAGACATGATTAATTCATAAACCATAAGGTTTCAAAATATTTAAGTACTTAGTATAAAAGTAATGTCAACATAGTGCAGTATTATAAAGGTAACTACATTAAAACTTTTGCCGGTCAAGTAAAGCTTAAAACAGCACCCTAATTACGTAACACAACAAGCGTTATCAATCACTATCTGAATCATTTTGAAGCCTATTGCTAATCCATTGCTTCATATGTTCGAAAAATGTATCTGCTCAACAACGTAAGTAATAAAATAAAAATAAATAAAACATATTGTTTATTTCTCACCAGCATAGCAACAAGGATTACAATTTAAAAGTATTTAATACCAGCGGGGTAATTACGTAACACACTAACAGTAGGAATGGGTTTCGTTTTGACAGTTCAACAACATTCATTGCGTTATTTATGTTGTTCAGCAGACAAATTTTTCGAACATATGAAGCAATGGATTAGCAATAGGCTTCAAAATGATTCAGATTGTGATAGATAGTGTGTTACGTAATTAGGGTGCAGGTAAGTATAATAATGTCATAAACCTACATTATACAACGATAATCCAGCAGCATTTGTGGTGGTAAGGAGAGGTTTACTTTGGGTATTGACTGTATCTTCTGAATTAAGCGAGGCCTGTATCTCAGTAGATAACACTCAGCTGACAATTTCGTTATTTTTGTAACCTAAAAACATTGTGTGCTACTGTAATAATTTACTAATAAATAATGTAAGTTGTGAATAAAAGTGTATGTGTGTGTGTGTGTGTGTGTGTGTGTGTGTGTGTGTGTGTGTGTGTGTGTGTGTGTGTGTGTCTGTGTGTGTGTGTGTCTGTGTGTGTGTGTGTGTGTGTGTGTGTGTGTGTCTGTGTGTGTGTGTGTGTGTGTGTGTGTGTCTGTGTGTGTGTGTGTGTGTGTTTAATTAATATGTTTGTGAAGATAAAAGATATTCGGTATTTAGGTAGTCTAATTGTAATAACCATCTTTTCACTGAGATCTTAGCATCATGTTTGCTTAAATGTAATATATTAAGTTTTTTGTTAATTTTATTATAAAGTTGTTAGATAATAATAATAAACAATCTGACCGCGTACCGTGTCCGGATGCTCTCTCTTTTTCAGGTGCTTGAGCCAGCTATCAACGTTTCGGCACAACGACTGTCGGATCAGGTGCGGGTCATCCAACGTAATCATATGTTGGATGACACTGTACTTGATCGCCTGCGAAATGAAATGCAGAGTAGTCATGTCATCGCCCCCTCGTCTCAGACTGTTGTAATACTACCACAGTCTAACACGAGTCAAGTAGACGAGGAGAGTGATGACAGGGCTACAAACGTAAGTACCCAGTGCAATGAGGAATTGAGGAGTGCTTTGGAGGATGCGATTCGAGAATATCGGTTCATATCGCCCGAACTTAGACCACGCTTACCTCGTTTGCCCATGCATAATAAAAATAGGGCGCTGGTGGCGGTCCTGGATGCGCAGTTATCAAATTATTTTGATGACTGCGTAGAGCTCACCGATACTCATTCGATTCTGTACTGCGCGGCTGTAGCGGCATGTCGTGTAGCTCACGTCAAATTTTCTACTGATTCTAGAGCTACACGACCGAAACCAGCCGTACTAGCTTGGCAGTGCAGAATTGAACGCCGTATTGGTGGGGCCAGAGCGCTCATCGGCAAACTAATCTGCTTCAGGGAGGGCAATACTCGCCCTAGAGTGATGCGCTTTGTGAGACGCGGGTTCGCAGGGACTGATATCAGCCCTCAGGATTATATGTCATGTGTCACAGAGCGCATCGACTTCCTGAAGCAGAAAGTGTATGCATGGGCAAACCGTATTCGTAGGTATAAGCGGCGAGTGGAGCGATACACTCAGAATCGTACTTTCCAACGCGATCAAAGGTGGGTTTATAGGGGTTGGGAGCGACCGGATCAAGATGTGGCTGACACGTGCCTACCAGATGATGATGCCATGTGTTCTTTCTGGCGCAATATCTGGTCGGTGCCTGTCAGTCACACCGAAGGCGATTGGGCTCGGAGAGTTGAGCGAGCTTGCAATCCAATACCAGAAATGGGGGCTATTACCATCTGCCCCCAAGATGTAACTCGTGCAGTCCGTCCGCTGCCTAACTGGAAGTCTCCAGGGCCGGACGGACTGCAAAACTTTTGGATCAAATGGTTCGTTGGGTCGCACGCTCGCTTGGCGGCTCAGTACCAGACTGCTTTGGAGTCTGGTTCGCTACCCCAGTTCCTAACAACAGGAGTTACCCACCTGCTCCATAAATCAGGTAGCACTGCAGAACCCAAAAATTATAGACCGATCACGTGTTTACCGACGGTCTATAAAGTTCTTACATCCATTTTGAGAGCTAAAATCAACAAACATATAGACACCAACTCTATCATGTCTCCTTCTCAAAATGGATGTAGGAACGGGTCCCGTGGTACTAAGGAGCTACTCCTCATTGATATGGCCATTAGCCAACAAGTTCGTCGTTCCCGAAATGATCTCTCGACATGTTGGATAGATTACAAGAAGGCCTATGACTCGGTGCCACATACATGGCTTATGAGGGTGCTGGAGTTGTATAAAGTAGATGCAACTCTGCGCACCTTCCTAATGTCATGTATGGGGCAATGGAGAACGGTCCTTCACTATCCAGGATGTCGAAATATCCAGAGGAATAGCGAACCAATAAGGATCGAGCGTGGCATATTTCAGGGTGATAGTTTGAGTCCGCTTTGGTTCTGCTTAGCCTTGAATCCTCTTAGCACACTGCTGGAAGATTCAGGTCTAGGCTATCGGCTGAGGAGAGGTGGTCAGGTTATAGCTCACCTCCTTTACATGGATGACCTAAAACTCTTTGCCTCCAACAATTTGCAACTGATGGAGTTACTGAAAGTAACTGAAATTTTCAGTAGCGCCATCAGAATGGAATTTGGTGTAGACAAATGTGCGGTCATGCATGTAAAGCGAGGGGAGATTGTGGAATCCGTCGGAACCCAACTCTCGGATTCTATAAACCTTAGAACCCTCTCTGCATCCGAAACCTATAAGTATTTGGTTATGTCGGAAGCATTGGGCATCAATGATACTGACATGAAGCAATCGTTAAAGGAACGCTTCTTTGGCCGCCTGAAAAAAGTATTTAATAGTCTTCTATCAGGCGGAAACAAGGTACGCGCCTTTAACGGTTGGGTCATGCCGGTTTTGATGTACTCTTTTGGCATACTCAAATGGACTCAGACCGAACTCGACGCCCTGGATAGGAAGGTCCGTACACTGCTGACTGCAAATCGAATGCATCATCCACGGTCATCGGTAATGAGGCTGTATATCCCGCGAAAATGTGGAGGTCGAGGCTTTTTAAATGCTAAAAACCTCCACAATCGCGAGATATGCAGTCTCAGGGAATATTTCTTAGAGGCCGACGTGGGGATGCATCGAGGTGTGGTCAAAGTGGACAAGGGCCTCACCCCGCTCTCCTTGGCTAAAGAGAACTGGCGCAAGCCAGTAGTGCTTGACACTAATGATCGCATGGAAGTATGGCAGAGTAAGGAGCTTCACGGACGCTTTTTTCGGGCCCTACATGGACCCGATATAGATCAACTAGCGTCCGTAGCCTGGCTGCGTTTCGGTGATCTCTTTGGAGAAACCGAAGGTTTTGTCTGTGCAATTATGGACGAAGTTATGATGACAAACAACTACCGGAGATTTATTGTGAAAGACGGCACGGTTGACATTTGTCGGGCATGCCACCGTCCAGGTGAATCAATCAGACACATTATCTCCGGATGTTCTAGTCTAGCTAACGGAGAATACTTGCATAGACACAACCTTGTAGCCAGGATTATCCATCAGCAACTTGCTCTCAAATACAGCCTTGTAGAACCGGAAGTGCCGTACTACAGGTATGTGCCCGACCCAGTTCTCGAAAATGGAAATATCACATTGTACTGGGATCGATCCATCATCACTGACAGGACTATTGTTGCCAATAAGCCTGATATAGTGGTGGTGGATCGATTAGAGCGGCGTGCAATGATTGTTGACATAACGGTCCCACACGACGGGAACCTCGTGAAAGCCGAGAAAGATAAACAAATCAAATATCTTGACTTGGCTCGCGAGGTTGTTGACATGTGGGATGTGGACTCAGCGATCATTGTACCGATAGTCGTTACAGCCAATGGATTAATAGCCAAGAGCCTCGACCAACACCTGAGGAGGCTCTCGTTGGGTAGCTGGATCAAGGGCTTGATTCAGAAGGCGGTACTTTTGGACACGGCCCGCATTGTTAGGAGGTTTCTCTCTCTGGAGCCCTGACCGCCGGTAGCTTGGACCCTGTTCCCGATACCGGTGGGCCACTATTTTTTATATTTTTAAATGTTTTTATATTTTTATATTCTAATATTTAAAAATATAATTTATATGTATATATTAGGTCTTTACCTATGAAATTGCCGTTCTGCAGTACTGGCCATTTCAAATCAAAATAATTTTTGTTTGGCTATGAATTCTAATTTCAAATTAATTTTATTTTAAAAACATGGATTTTTTTTTCTAAAAGTAGTCATTTCTTTATTGATTAGTGTTACATTTTCATCGCATTTCAATCTTTTTCGTCATCATGGATACGTTAAAAATTCGAGTAATTATGGAATATGAGTACCGTCGTGGCAGCAACGCGGCACAAGCGGCACGCAACATCAACGACGTTTACGGAGCTAACTCTACAAACCAACGCACCACCTGTTATTGGTTTGCTCGCTTCCGTTCTGGAAATTTCGACCTGAAAAATGAACCTCGCGGTCGTCCGAAGACTTTGGTCGACAATGACGAATTAAAGGCGATTGTGGAAGCTGATGATACACAATCTACGGCTGAATTAGCAGCAGCTTTCGACGTTAGCGTCAAAACAATATTGGTCCATTTGCGTCAAATTGGCAAGGTAAAAAAGCTTGACAAATGGGTGCCCCACGAACTCAATGATCGCCAGCGCGAAGTACGCGTCGAGACGTGCCTTGCACTGCTCAACAGACACACAAATGAAGGAATTTTGAACCGCATTGTTACCTGCGATGAAAAATGGATTCTGTTTGATAACCGTAAGCGCTCAGCAAGTTGGTTGGATCCTGGTTCAGCACCTAAACAATGCCCTAAACGAAAACTTACCCCTAGAAAAGTGATGGTCACTGTTTGGTGGTCTAGCGCCGGTGTGATTCATCACAGCTTCTTACCAAACGGGGTGAGCATTACTGCAGATGTGTACTGTGAAGAACTGAACACAATGATGGAGAAGCTGGCGCAGCTCCAACCAGCATTGGTCAATCGCTCGTCTCCGCTGCTCCTGCACGACAACGCGCGACCTCATACTGCACAGCAGACGGTCTCCAAGTTGCAAGAACTGGGGTTGGAAGCTCTCCGTCATCCGCCCTACTCACCAGACCTTGCGCCTACAGACTACTACTTTTTCCAGAATTTGGATAACTTCATGGCGGGAAAAAAATTTAATACCCGAGAGGCAGTACAAAATGCCTTTGAAGAATTTGTTGCCTCCCGTCCAGCTGATTTCTTTAAGAAGGGCATCAATAAACTGCCACTGCGATGGCAAAGATGCATTGATTGCATGGGTGATTACTTCGATTAATACAAATAAAAAATTCATGAAAAAAATTCGTTTAAATTTTTTCATACAAAACGGCAATTTCATAGGTAAAGACCTATTATATGAAACAAAGGATAATAATTTTCTGCTTGTTACATAATACTGTCTTCTCGCAAACACTGTGTGATGTGCAGAAGTATGACAAACTAGTTTCTGTTTACATCTGGCAGTATCAGGAGGGGAACTGATCGATGCCTCCTCAAGATGGATTCAAGCACAAAGATCTGTCGGACCCTAAGCACTTTGCAGTCAGAATAAAGTTGAGTAGTTGAGTATCGAAATGGCTTTCGGGTCTTTACTTTAAGGACAGCTCTCTGTGCCCGTTCCAACGCGAGGAACCGTGTTTTTGCAGCACCCCCCCCCCCCCCCCCCTATACTGTGATGCAATACTGAATAACAGATTGCTTTCAGGTGGTTGAGTGATCTTAGTAATGGCAAATGTAACATAGTTTGTTTTGTCCAGGTTAAGTGTGAGAAGGTTGGAGTTGAGCCATTTTATGACTTTCCAAAAACAATCTTCCGCTTTTATTTTGACCTAGTCCCAGGTAGGAGCGTTTATCACAATAGCTATGTCATCAGCGTAGGTATATATTTTTACGTTAGGCATGGACATTTTGCAAAGTTCATTAATATATATTTTGATTAACGTTGGGCCTAAAACGCTCCCCTGGGGTACTCCGTAAGTAACTAATATCTCCTCACTTAGGTTGGAATCAATTTTAACTTGTTAAGTTCTGTTGCTTAGATAATCTTTGAACAATTATAAAGATGTACCCCTGATGCCTATGTTCTCCAGCTTGGTTAAGAGGTTGGAAACAGAGACTGTTTCAAAGGCTTTTGCCATATCCAAGAAAATGCCGAGACATTTATTTTTATTGTCAAGTTGTTTTACAATGAATTGGATTACATCTGACACAGCATCTTCAGTACAAACTCCGTTTCGAAAACCATATTGGTTACTGGCAATTAAATTATTTTTGTTTAAATATTTATTAAGTCTTGTGTTTAATATTTTCTCTAACACTATTGATAGCGCTGATAGTACTGAAATTGGCCTGTAGTTATTTACACAGTGTCTGTCTTCTCCATTGTAAACTGGGTGGACTAAAGCTTTCTTAAAAGCATGGGGAAAAACTACCGTTTGTATAGTCAGATTAAAAATGTGCGTTATAGAGGGAATAATTGAATTCCGACATTGTTTTAGTATGAAGATATTTTGTCCCAGCCCGTAAATAACGCAAAGAATGTTGTTGAACTTTCAAAATGAAAGCCATTCCTACTGTTACTATGTGACGCAATTACCCTGCAGGTTGAATATGTTTTAAACGAAGGAGGAAAATTACATAAATTTTAATGCAGGAATATAATGCTGCAAGAGGTAGGCGCTCAGTTTAAATAATACTTGTTAAGTCGTAATATCTAAAGGCATTAATTTATAATTAGGAAGCCAATCTTGAGAGCAAATGTTTGTATATAAATGTGACATATCTGCCCCACGACTCCATTACTTCTTCGGTAAACTTGAAGTCATTCTGCAGAATATTTACTAGGACATCTTTGAAGACCTGGAAAAGATACATCTTGTTAGTAACTACCGGACATGTTGTTCTCGAATAATGAGCACACTAACGGACAAACAGATAGGGAAACATCAGAAACCGGAGCCCTGTGGTTTCGTAGGAAACCATCAGATGCCATAAAGACACGTGACTGTGTAGTGTAGGTATACTGCTGAAGTTCTATTTTGGTCAACTGGCGGCCATATTTGGAAATATTACTCTCACGGGGACCTCATTTGCTGTCCACCCACGAAAAGCTAAAGAAATGCCTTTGGTAAATGAGAAGCGACAGTTTCATCGGCGCGGTGTTGAAAATATAAAAGACTGACGGATGAAAAATCAAAGGCATTACTGAATGCTCAGTCACGTTTGTTAAGGTGTGTTGTAGCGATAGTAGTTACCTACCTCCTGCAAAGAGTATGTTAAGTGTCGTTTGAGTATATAGGGATAAGCCGACCAAGTTTAGAAGAATGCATAATTTTATCACTCTGTAGCGGTATCTACATCGTGACATGCGAGCTACACGTCACACTGACGTCACGAAAAATCCTGCATCGCGCAAGCAGAGTTCACCGTGCAACTATCATAATATAACATCCCGACTTCAAACGTCGGGCAGTTGCCCATCAGACACCATCAGGTCGGAGGATCTTCTCATTTCTATGCAGGTATGAGTGGACTTTTCACCCTCATATAGTATTTCAGTTAAACGATGCTAAGTACGCCGATGCGACTAGAGAATTCTTTAATTCACCAGTGCCGACTGGTAAAATATAGCCACATGTCGAAACTTACCCCAAAATGTCTTTTCTCAATCCTATGTCTCCTATGCGAGTCGCCAAGTTTCTGCATCCACGCGATAACCAGCTCAGGTTTGTTTAGGTTTACAATAGAGTTGTCGAGGGAAGACATTATGTTGAGGATGTGTGCTCTAAAAATGTGGTTTGCCTTCATTTCTTCTTCGGTATGAAGATGCGCGAAGTCTTTAAAGAACAACTTGGTTTCGGGTTCCGCGTCGAAGAGCCTGTGGGAAACAAACCAAATTACAACTCCTTTTATTGAAAAAAAAAATTGTGGCAACTTTTTTGTCAACCAAGAAAATGTAAGAAAGTTGGTGTAAGTATATCGTAGAGTCCCTTACGAAAAAACGGTATCGTGTATGTGCCTATGATTCCTAGTTACAAATCAGTTGGTTAGATGTCTATTGCACATGACTAGTTTGTACCTATTCCAGAAGAAATATAACATCTTTCAAAACCAAAGGATATGCGTAGGTACCGATAGGTTATTCTTACATATACCTACTTAGTAAGACCTAGCTGTTATCTATGCAAATCAATACGCTTTACCATACCTACATAAGTAATGAAACTATAGATTTATATAAGTAATATAGGTACCTACTATGTACAGATGTTTTGTGTCATCGCGATTAAGTATTGTAGGTACGAGAACAAGGCATGTACAAGTACAAGATGATTCACGTCCTTTGGAATTTCTTTACGGCTTTTACCTATACCCGATATACGTAGGTAACACATTAATTTGTTGCAAATTTAATTATTTTATTTGTTGCAAATTAAATGTTTCCAAATAAAAATATCTAAAGATTGTGGTAATTTTTTCCAATAAAGTTTTTTTTTTTTTTTTTATTACAGATGCACCACAAAAAGTTCGCAACACCTGTTTAATTTTACTTACTAACTGGTTTTCATGAAAAACTAACTCGAACTCCATAATTTTTTATTAGAGATACAAATTATTAAAAAGAAAACAAAACTGGCATATTTTTTTTTTATTGAACGGCCAGTAATTGTCACTCATTGCCTCTTTGATAGAATCTTTTTGCTTTGAAATATTAATTAAACTACTTTTTGAGGTCGACGCTAATGTAAACTAGCATTTTGGATCAACTGCAGTGTAAGAGCCATCTTTCAATCTCTAAAGTCGGTACATATATCTACCTACAGTAGGAAACCATTTTAACTTACAGGCTACTTTACCTAAAGAACATCAGGAACCCGTTTGGGTTGGAATTTGTCTGTATCGTCTTCCAAGACCGTTGTACATTGTAGATATCTCTCAATGACATGCCAGATACATCATTCTTCGCATCAGGGTCACCACCCTACCACCATCGGCTGATCATATCACCCATGTTTCCAGAGCTTCTTTGAGGAATCCTATGCTTCAATGATCTTCGGTGCTTCTGATGCTCTCTTGCAGGATTTACGAGGGATTCTGGGAAGGGCAAACTCTTAGTGTTCTTCTTACAAAACATGATAAATATAAATAAATAAATAAACAATTATAAACAGTGTGTGAGGTATTCAATTCGAATCAATCGAACGCGTCCGTGTTTTTTTTTTACAACCGACTGGATGTCTTGTTTCCTTTGCCTTATTGTTAGAAGTTAGGTACTAGTGTTTAGTAGCGACTGAGCGCATTCAGCAAATGTCGTCAAAACAATCACCCTTCTTCCAGTTGAATCCTTATTTCTTTGAATAAATGATTGATTCATTGTGGTTATATATCGCACACCTAGATAAAGGGTGGCACAACTCAAAATAATCCAAAATCGAGTTACTGCGATTATCGTAATCTGTATGATGTTGTATATTATTTTACTAAGATTTTAGTAGAGCAAATTAATATCTTAGTAAAATAATGTACAACAATAATTTTAAATCGGTCTAATAGAAAAGGAGTAAAATGTTTTTTGCTGCTCCTGAAAAATTAGGTATTTTGAGTTGTGCTACTCTTTATCTAGGTGTGCGATATGTTAGCTAGAGCAAATAAAATAAATTAAGTTAATTTAGGCCAAGTAGATAGGTACCTACGTAATTATTTGTTATGTGTGGCCGATGTTGGACGATGGTACCTACCAAATGATAAATGTGATTGTGTGTTGCACTTACCTATAGGGTTACCACCCGTACTCTAAAATAGAGTATTGTACTTTTTTCGTGTAGGTGTACTTTATAATCTAAGTATGACACCAATAAAGTACGCTATCTGACTGTTATCTGACTGTATCTGACTGTTTTGTCCCTTATGAATGTAACGTGGAGAGACGAAAGGAACAAAGCTTCCTTAAAATTTATTAAAAATAAGCTGATCAAATGTTTCAATTTAAAGTTTCATTGTAGAGGCTGTAACTATCTTCAAGAAAGTCAAATATTTCTTGAATGTTGCGAAAAGTAACAAAAAGTGTGTTTTAAAGATAAATAAGTACTCTTTTTTAAGCTGTGTACTTTATTTTCGTTCCACCGAAATGAAAAATACTTTATTCGTCTCAAGAAAAGGTCGTAACCCTACTTACCTATCGTAGAGTCAAGTAGGTATGTGGTCTAGTCTATAGAAATGTAAATAAGACTGGCTTAGGTACACAATACACAGCTGTTTAGCGTAAGGTCAACTTTATTTACATGCCGCTCTCGACGACCGACGAAAAGCGGTAAAACTATGCTATCTGTATATCTGACTTGCTAGACCTATAAGTCCATAATCACCCCAGAAGGTAGATGCAGGTTAGTAAGTGCAGGATCGTCGATGTGAGAGGGTTGTGTCTATTAGTTAATCCCAAATATAAATAAAAGTGATTAAAAAAACTTATTCCAAAATTAAAATCCTTATTCCAGTAAGGAATGTGACATAATGGTGTGGTGAAACACTTCTGATGTTGGTGGCCTAACCATGTAGCGGCCTCAGAGCTCCAAAAGGCAAAAACACCGAAGATTAATGTTAAAAATGGAAACTTTCGAGACTAACACAATAAATATATAATAAGTAAAATGTTATTCGTGTACTTAAATATGTCCACAAGAATAGTATTCAATCAAGTTCGGTTCAAGGTTCAAACAATATTTACTTAGTTATCACTTTTTGTATTAGTAAAAAAAAACAAAATTTTAACAATAGGTATCACGCACATTCACGATTCCCTGTTAGGAAAATGAGTTGCAAAAATAGTAACTTATTTACCTATTGATATTTGTACACTTTTATTAAAATAAAGCGCCGTTTTCTAGTTCTAAATATTTAAGTACTTATGTGTGTTTTGGTTTCGATGCATGAGCATCGATTGAATGACCGCGAACGAAAGACTGATAGCTAAACTCGATCTAAGATCTTTATATAGATTTCATCATTAGGTATAATATGTTACGACTTGAAGAAGCCTTGTAGTAACTGATTTTGCACACATTCCTAGCAAATGAAGCTAAACAATGTTTCGGGTTAAGTTTTGAAAATTAAAATAAAAGAATTTTAAATACAAGAACAGCATTTGTGATTATTAAAGCATTCAAAAAAATAAAAGCTCCTAACTGTAATTGTTATAAAAACAAGAGCTATTTATTTATGTTGACAATAAAATTATATTCGATTTTTTTGAGTGGCTATCGTGGAACATTAAAAAGGTACCTATGGTCACATTAATGTTTTTCGGATAGGTGCTCAAAGTGTTACATTATGTGTTTCATTTTTTAAACGTTATGTAGCCACAGGCGTAATTTAATTACTGTTTTTGTTTCGTTTTACACCAGCTAAGTAAAACACAACAATAAATTAAATAATGTGTTGGGTAAAGGCGAAAACTAATATGACTATGACACAAAACGATCCCAAAACAGTTATAACGTCATAGGTTTCCTATCAAATCCAAGACCATGACCTTGATAATCATACGAGGCGAGTCCATAATGTTAAATGGTCTAACTAAGGGCTGATTTCACCAGTGACTATCTAAACTGCGATCAAGAGCTGTCTTTGTTTGGGAATATTGACACTGACAGCTCTTGAACGCAGTTTAGATGTGCTGATCGCGTTCAGATGCTTTGGTGAAATTCGCCTTAAGGCTTAGGCCTTAAGGCAAAATAAGCTAAGGAAGGAGGTAAATTAAGGAAAGCCTGAACTTGAATTCGATTTCGATACACTATCCGAACATATTTATTTGACAGCAAACATCTCAGTATGACTTTGACAGTGTCATTACTCGTTTGTCTTTTTATTACTGTCACCACTGTCAGTTGTGTCATAACCGCATGTTGTTGCTTGTTTTTAGACGAGAATCTTTTTAATTTTTTTATAAATCTAACTAAAAATGGCAAAAGCCAGCGAGTCTGCTGTGAAGAACATTGGCAAAGTTCTCAACGATCCATCGAGGCCGATGAAGGAGCGTTTCCGTGCTTTATTTACCCTTCGAAATTTGGGAGGCTTGACTGCAATTGAGTGTATCAGCCAGTGTTTTGTAGAAGAATCTGTGCTGTTAAAGCATGAATTAGCTTACTGTTTGGGTCAAATGCAGGATGAACGTGCGATACCTGTACTAAGGAGCGTACTGGAGGACAAAAATCAAGATCCCATAGTGCGCCATGAGGCAGGTTGGTTCTTATCAATTAATTCGCATGTTTTGTGATAAATTGTGCGATAGTGAATACGTGAGCGAGAGCATGCATGGTTTGAACTGTGAGTCATGGTTTACACTTCAAGTTGAGTGAGCTAAGACGACCCACTGAATGAGAATTGTTTCAAATTTTAAAACTTTTGATATTTACTATGGTGCTAGTATGAATGAGCAACAACTGGAAGCAACAGCTTAGTTTAATCGATTTTGAACCTGCTTTTATAAAATGTAAACGATTGTCAGTCATTTAAAAGCACTTAATGGCATATGTTTTCCTACAAGCAGGAAAACTAAATATTCATTTCTTAAACTATCATAATGTCATTATTATAAACAGATGCCAGTTATATGTATTCATTAATAAGGAGTATAAATCTGTAGTTTATGTGTAAAATTAACATAAGTAGTGATAAGAAATGAGCTATTCACATTCTATAGGATTTTTCATTTAAAATGTATACTGAAAGTTTGTTTAAGACTTATTATCTACTGGATCATTAGGTGCTAAGACGGCATAATATTGCATGAAATCCTTCTTAGGATAAATTACAAAATTCCCTTCACATACACATTTAATAACCAAATTATACTATTATGTACTATTGTTCTTGATCATTTAAAAAAGTAACCTTACATATTGTGGTGAGAAATAAATCTTTATCTTATCTTAAATAACTTACATTCCAGGTGAAGCCCTAGGAGCTATTGGTGACCCAAACCTCCGAGAATTACTAGAGAAATATCAGCATGACCCAGCTATTGAAGTTGCAGAGACCTGTCAAATTGCACTGCAAAGGCTAAACTGGGTCGCCAATGACAGTATGAAGGAGTCCAACTTATCAAAGAGTTTGTTTACATCCATAGACCCGGCTCCACCAAGCAGCGAGGGTGATTTAGAGAATCTAAAGAATACTTTGATGGATGAAACTAAATCGTTGTTTGAAAGATATAGGGCTATGTTTAGTTTGAGAAACTTGGGAACTACTGAGAGTATTAATGCACTGGGTGAAGGTGAGTTTCAAGTTTTTTATATAAACTAAATCCTATCAAAATTGCCAGAAAAAATAAAACATTTCAATATTTAAAGTCAATAAATGACATGACTGAGGACAGGTACCCATGTTTTGGTTGATGTCAGTATCGGCTGTATGTCAATTTAAGTTATGAAACTAATTTGTAAGATGACATCCTCTTTAAAAATCCATGAATTGATCAAATGATATCAACATGATATATGACATATCAACATACCTTGGTTTCCCAAAGGGTGAGGGGTACTCATAGTATGTATACAACCACACTTTGCCAGTTATGTTTAAGTCCCATGTAATAGGGGGTGAGCCTATTGCCAAGAACCAGGCACAAATCCAGACTCCAGGCTGCCACTTAGAAATTCCTAATGGAAAAACCCAATAACACTTTCCTCAACCTGGGAATTGAACCCAGAACCTCATGTTCAGCAAAAGATAAAATTCTAAAATAAAATCAAAATACATTTCTAAAACAGTTTTTATTCTTTGTTCCAGGTTTCAAAGCATCCAGCGCCCTCTTTCGTCATGAAGTGGCGTTTGTATTTGGTCAGATGCAAGACGAGCGCAGTGTGCCTTTCTTGAAGAAGACGCTTGAAGATACTGATGAACATGAGATGGTGAGACATGAGGCAGCTGAAGCATTGGGTTGTATTGCAACTGATGAATGCACTGAGGTTCTGCAGAGGTAAATATCATTTGAGTCATCCAATAACTAATATTACGAGCTGCACGATTACTGACAAATGCGTGCACTGACTGGACAGGTCCACTCAATCTGTGTGGTTCTTTCCTCAAAAGACCATTTCAGATACCAATCTACATGGTGTCCACATGATCTGATCAAGATTATGTCTGGACTTTAAACGTGTAAAAGTGTTTGTACAAACCTACTTACAGAAATAAAATCATTTATCATTTATCATTAATAAAAGCGTACTAGTAGTAATGCTTAGTTCACACAAGCTTAGTAAATAATTATTGATTCTTGTCACTTACAACTACATCCTGGCGTGTAAACATGTTGAGTCAGTAGTAATGATTTCCACTAAGCTTGTGTGTAGTAGACATGAGTGTATTGCTATTACCAACACATTCAAGTTATGGTTATTGCATTCTACTCTGATAAGTTACCAAGAGAATACTAGTAAGTGTATTGACACAATCAATTGGTTTCCATAATTCTTGTGAAGATACCTATAACTCAGGCTGCCAATAAGCATGTTCTTAGCAGATACTTACCGGGCTTCTTGAAAGATATCGCATATTTGCTGACTTTTTCAGAATATTTATGAATGAGGGTTTAAAAAGCTACTGAATAATAAATGTGTAGTGTTTATTCTCTTACTAAGGCGTTGATTATTAATTTTCAGGTATCTAAAGGACCCGCGTCGCGTTGTCCGTGAAAGCTGTGAAGTGGCTCTCGACATGTCTGAATATGAAAATAGTCCTGAGTTCCAATATGCTAACACCTTGCTGACTGTTGAAGGCTGATACGATAGTTTTTTATATTGCTTAATTGTATGTTTTTGATGAAAGATAATTTACTGTAAATTCAAGTACAACATTTTATTAATTCTTGGTACTGTGGCTAAAGCTTTGGTTTCCTAGAAAAGAGGTTCCGTCATATTGTAACGGCCGTCATGGAAATCTTCCATTTTCACTAGTATTTGACATTAAGTCAAACCCCGCTGCCCAAAGATTTAAATCGCTAGATTTGCCCTCACCGTACTTAGTTACAAGAAAAAGTGTCCATACTGAGAAGCGTGCTCACACATTGTTAAATAGCGTTTCCATGACATTCAAGTGAAGTCACTGCGTCATTGTTTGTCAGAGGTGTCAAAACGAAATAGAAATGCGACTATCCTTTGATGCGGTAGGGCGAATCTAACGAATTAAATCTTTGCCACTGCCATCTTTCTTTAGTGGCGGCCATCCCTCGTCTAGGAAACCTTAGCTTAAGACATCATCACAGACACGTGAAGCGATGCTCAACTTTTTTATTTTCTATGGGCCGCATTTTGCATGCGAATGCTATGTTTTGCGGCTGGCATTTTAAGAATTGTATGGAACAAAAATTCCTATTTCAATAGCACACTGGGCTTCAGGTTGCACGCCAGTTCAAATGTCATAACCGCAAAATTGTATTTATTTTAGTTTTTCATCAAATTTTGCACCAAAACAGGGGAAATTCCATGTCCAGTGATGTTCCAATGCCGAACAATATTTATTATTATTAAAAAAATAATGACAGTATTTTTGTAAATAAATTCTAGTTAACAATAATCGAATTTTCTTTAATAGACACGCCACTTCCATCGTTTTTACTTACTGGCCGAATGAAAAATACTTTCTGACAAATTCTCACACAATCATTACTCCAAAGGTGATGAATTCAACCAAATAACACTACAGAATTTTTATCAACCTCACAATTTATTTCAATTTATTTTTACAACATAAAAATAAAAGTTATTGTTTATTTTTCGCATTTATGGGAATTGGTATTAGAACGAACCACAGTATTGACTCTTGCGCATACCTATATAGTTTCAACAAGTTAAATATTTATGTTCTTTTTCAGTTCCTATATAGTTTCATTATGAAGAAATAATGGTATTTTTATTTTATACCACTCTTGTGCAATGATTATTGTGTTGAAAAAGTATAGCGTAGTTTTATTCGTGTTCGTCTTAGTAGCAATGGCGATGGCGGTGAGTAACTTAATTTTGAGTAGAATTTTAAAACATGTTTGCGCTGCATTTCCTCTCGCTCCCCCGACAGCAGGTATGGGCCCGTATGACTTGCAGGTGGACCCCGCTCCCTTCTGCGGACGCCACTCTACGGCCGCAGTTCCTCATGAGAGGAGCCGCTGTCTCGGGCTTGTGTCTGTTCTGGCGACAGGCTCCCGAAGGTCATACCCTATGGCGGCCAGAAATCGTTAAACGTCCTCCGGCACCCGGTGTGTGCTGCAGATAAAGAGAGGTTGTATGCTCTCGCTCCCTTTCCGGAGCCTCCTTTGCGACCATCACTTCCTCGCTAAAGGAGATGACGACGGAGCGCGATCTCGCTCCCGACCATGCCGGAATCGAGATGCCATAGCTGCACCACCCAGACTGGGTACTCCTCCAAAGAGTGCTGCGCTGTGTCAGTTACCACCTGGTATTCCACCTTCATTCATCACCCTTTGTAAGCGGACGAATTTTGTTATCAAATGGCTGATGAGGCAGTCCTACGAAAACTTGTTACTAATGATAAATACTCCTTGTTCAAGACCTCAGACTTGCTGGAAACAGAACGCTCATCATTCCTGGGCTTCACGCACGAACAGCATTTGGGTCCTACTACTTTGGAACTGGTGGAACAGCTATCTTCGGTGATATATGAGAGCGAACTTGGCGACCGGCGCGTGCGACGGTACTTTGAACATTATGACACGCCGTTTGTCGGCGAGCGGAAATCTGGTGTAAATTAATATATTTTTTAGAGTTAAATAAATGGTTTTGGTTGTCATTTCGTTTACTTCCCAAGAAGCCTAACTTTAATTTTTCTCTTCTAGTTATTGCGGAGTTAAAACTAAATATTTTTACATTTATGTCATCACCACTGCTCTCAAAACGGCGAAGAAAACATAGTGAGGAAGCCGGCATGTCCTAGAAACAAAAATTTTTTTTTACAAAAAAAACAACGGACTTCCAAAAAAACCCTTAACATAGTGAAAAATAACTTTAATTTCGGAAGTCGGTGTCTTTGAGTTTTGTATTTTCGTTTTCTGCCATCGACTTTCGATATTAAGAGCGGACAACCCGTCATATTTTTCATACAAACGCTCGTACGTGATTATGGCGTTGTAACACATCTTTCATTGAATTTGTTTAACTAATAGGTATCTTTTGCACGTTATCTAGGTTTCTATGCAAGTAAAAAAACAAAATTTGGAGAAACAAATTCAGTACAAGCCTACAAAAATCTTTTTTGCACAAATTTTACCTGAACTTTGGCCGTTCATAATGTACTCATAAATTGTAAAAGTAAAAAAACATATTCATAGAAACCTCGCATATGTAATGGAGATTCTAAATGACAAACATTTTTTCCAAAAACTTGTAAGGCTTTTTCAAAAACACGTATCTCCTGGAACAAGTTTTGTGAAATCTTTGCGCGCCAATTTTCGTTCGATGTTATCGCGTTCTCACTCTTGCTTCTTTTTCAAACATTGTGTTGGATGACACAACAAGCTTTTCAATCATGTTCGCGTTGACGATAGACGGACCGGGAAGGGCCCTCTTAAAGTTATTTTTCACTTTTTTTGGAAGTCGGTTGTTTTTTTTGTAAGAAGTTTTCATTTTTCACTTTTTAGTTGTGGTAACCTACCTCACACAAATTCGTATACCACTACTTGATATGTAAATAACAGTGACAGGAAATTATTAAAACATCATCAATATAAACTAAATGGAAAAAATACGCAGTATTAAGGATAACTCAAAAACTGCTGTTCAGAACTGGATCAAATTCATATGGGATCAGCTTTCAAATAATAAAAAAAGAATCATCCAAATCGGTTCACCTAGAAAAAAGCTCTGAGCTAAGTCAAAAAAAAAACAGTCGAATCGTTCTCAACTTGACTGTTTTTGTTTTGTCCTCCTTTTTTTGAAGTCGGTTAAAAATCGAAGACATGCGACATTACCAACCCGCACTGGGCCCGCGTAGTGGCCTACTCTCTCTCACAGAGAGGGCGTCTGTGACCCAGCTGTGGGAACATTATAGGCTGATAATGCAGGGGGGCCAGCTAGATAAACACATCAAACGATGGCAGCGATGCCGCGCCGAATTACTTAATTAAGGCCGTAAAAATTTCAAGCTAAAAGTGAAGTAGGTATCTACAGCAAACGACATAATTTTCTATGCGCGGATTGGGACGGGGTGACTGGGGTGAGTGTTGTCGAGATTTGTATTTCTACATGGGCCCATGTTGCAGCCGCGCACGCGGTGTTGCCGCTTTTACAGGATGTATAATAAAAGTCATGCGTTGAAAATAGGATGAGTTTAATAGTTTTACAAAAGTGAAGAAAACAAAATGAACTTGCCCGTTGGAATGAATGCAGAGCGAGAGAGAAAAATGTTGCTAGACATTGGGAAATGTTAAGTTTGATTACAATGTTGCAACCTAATAAATTACTTACTAATCGATTATAAATATACTTACGAAAATGACAAACTTTAGTGATTGCAGATTGAATATTAAGTTGATATGTTGAATTTACTTTAACACAGGGCAGTAAACTATTATTACCTATGGTGGCTGTTATTGCGGATAAGCTGGACACGCGTTACGCCAGCGCCAAACCCAGCCAAACCAGCGCTGGGGCTCTGTCTCGCATAGGGTCGTAGCATTATGCTGAGCGATTGCCGTTTTGCGTGAATGTGACGCATATTTTTCCCCAACTCGTTATTTTTTGTATTTGTGTGTTTTTTCTTTGCGTCATGTTTACCGCAAATAAATGTATTTTCTTTCTTTCTTTTTTTCTTTTTTACGTCCAACACTGGGTTAATACCCACATTAAGAAATAAGTAATTATGATGATTTTTTACTACTATTAACCTAGATTCATAATTTTTACTGTACCTATTAACGTTCTATGGGATCTCAAAGTACGAAGTAAAACTAAAGTTTTTATGAAAATTTTTGAAAAATGTTTTTTTTTTTATCGGGTTCTTGTAATTAATTATAGTAATTTATTTTCTCTCAAAAAGGTACAATTTTGGTACATAGTATATAAGTTACAGACAGATTCAAACCTTTGTGAGAGCTGGAGTCTCCAGTCTATACTGGGTTCGGGACCAGCACCCTAATTACGTAACACACTATCTATTACAATCTGAATCGTTTTGAAGCCTATTGCTAATCCATTGCGTCATATGTTCGAAAAATGTATCTGCTGAACAACGTAAATAACGCAATGAATGTTGTTGAACTGTCAAAATGAAACCCATTCCTACTGTTAGTGTGTTACGTAATTACCCCGCTGTATGACAGATCTCCAGGCTCACACCCTTAAAATTACAATATTAAATTGCACTTACGTACTACAACATTATAAAAGCTCCAATTACTGAGAGGAAGAGTATTACTATAAAAACAAAAGGAGATTTGCTATGTGTGTCTTTGGAGAGTGTTGTGTATCCGTGAGTGCAATAAGTCCTCACACCCAGCGTCCACGAAGGGCACTGGGCGCGAGCACCTACTTGCCCGAGAGTGTGTGTGTGTCTGTGTGTGGTAAACAAGGTGAAACGCGATCTAAGATTAATTTGAGTAGGTGAATGTTTCCAGTAGAGGAAATTATTTTAGGATATTTTCAGTCTCTGCATAATTCAATTCAAATAGCCATTTAATAATAGTTTTTTTACATTTTGATCTGCACATAGGGTATATATATAAAAAAAATATTAGCCTTATTATTTAAACATTGTTATTATATAATTATTACATTATTATTTTATTTGGATTATTTTATTATTTAAACAGTCATATACCAACTTCTATTAGCGGTAGTACTATTTAATATGCAACCCTCATCGCTACTCTGAAAATAAGTTGTTCAGGCAACACCCAATAATTAGGTACTTAAAACTAAAATTGCACCAGCTTTACATTTTCTAATTTATTCAAGAATTCAGTGTCACCTAAGCTACACGAACTAACATCATACAAAGTATCAAACAACAAAACAAATCAAATAAAGACCGCCAGCCACTCAACAAGGGAACTATTCCTCCATTTATATCTACTACAAGATTTCATTTATTTTATACTCGTAACATTCCGTAGTACAGTCAATGTTTACTGTAGAGGTTTTATCTGACCGCGTCGAGGGAGGTCTGAACAAAATTGGATTGTCACTTGCCGACGGCAGTCGTTGTCGGCCACCTGCATTTCTTGAATACTGTACGAAGCAGCGAGCCTTTTATGACGAGATATTTTATTTAGAAACGGATTACTGGCCCGCAGGGAAGAGGAGCCGTGGTTGAAGTTAATGTAGAATTGCTGTAAAGTAAACTTGTATAGTACAGCAGTACGGATGCAGCAGGCGGTCACAGGATGGATTTTTGAGATGGGCAGTAAGGGTAGGTTCCTTAACCGTTGCAGCTACAGGAAAGCGATCTTACGAGAATGTCCAAAATTTCTTGAGACATCTTGATCTGCATTCACAGATTTTGAAATAAATATGCAGTTAGCAAAAAATGGGCAATTTTCACAAAAACTTCCTTAAAGGCCAATCGATTCTGTTTCCGATAGGAATCAAAAATCTCTACTGGCCAACAGGTTTCAGTACTAGAGAATTACTTCTTTAGTGTTTTGCATTTTCTGGTGAAAATGCAATGGGCTCTTAGCTGGTCAAATGTATATATGAACATAGTTCGTTTATAATTTATCTCGTGAGATTATAAACTGTCGAAAAATGGCGAACAGAGGGGTAATTACGTAACACACTAACAGTAGGAATGGGTTGCATTTTAAAAGTTCAACAACATTCATTGCATTATTTACGTTGTTGAACAGACAAATTTTTCGAACATATGAAGCAATGGACAGCGCTTAACCGAATCGCCAGCGACCGCCTGCACATACAGAACCCGTCGTTTGCGCAGATCAACACGTTCGTCTCCACTATCATGAGTGCCAGTACTGCCACACTAAGGTAAAGTAGATTCTATAAATAAATAATTAAAAAAAATATGTCTTAGCAATAGGCTTGAAAATGATTCAGATTGTGATAGATAGTGTGTTACGTAATTAGGGTGCTGGTATCAAACTTGCATACGACGGATCGCACCTTGCGCTAATACTAAATAGCCAAGTAACTGCGACTAACTTGAAAGTAGCGCTCGCCGGTCGCTGCAGCGGCACCTCTTGCTTCGCTCGCTCGGCTCGCGCGCGGTTGTTCACAATTCTAACCTTTTTTTTTTTTTTTTTTTTTAAATGCTTTATGCACTTCCGCTCGTCGGGGGACGAGACGGGGTATGTGGGACTCCTGTCCGAATGACAGTATACCCACTAAAACTCAGCGGTGTTCCCACATCGCCGTGGTGGGAGGGCCATGGGAAACCGGCTCAGCTTTTACATCCACAACCCTCCCGGCGCTTGCCCGCCTAGCTGGCGGGCCCCGCATGCCCCCCAGGCTGGGGGGCTACGGGAATTGCCGGGAACACCTGGCCACTCCCGTCCGACACTGGTGGAGGCCTGTGCAATACAGGCAAGGGTGCCCCCGCACCCGTTGCCTGCTGGTCTCCACCCGGGAGGAGTCGGAGATGACTATCAAACTGACGTCTTCTTCGACCCCTCCTCCGCCTTCGGAGCAGCACCGCGTGAGGATCCTCCTCCCGCGCGCGCTCCGCCGCCTCCTTCTGGGACATGACGTGTTCGCAGAAGGAGGCGACTGCCGCCCAGAACCCCTCGTCCCCCAGCATGGCGTTAACCAAGCCAGGGAGTGAGAGGTCCGGTCCGATCACCGCGATGAGACTGCGGCGCGTTTCGGACCACGAGGGGCACACCTCGAGGGTGTGCTGCGCCGTGTCCTCCGCCGCGCCACAGTCGTGGCACGACGGCGTCTCCTCCCGTCCGATCCGGTGCAGGTACGATCCGAAGCAACCGTGTCCGGACAGCACCTGCACCAGACGGAACGAGAGGAACCCATGCGACCGCTCAAGCCAGTCTCGCAGGACAGGCCCGATCGCGTCGAGGGTTCGGCGGCCGAAGGCTGCGGTGGCGAGTTCCCCCGTCCAATGGACGACGATGGCGTCCCTCGTCTCCCGCCGGACGGCCCCCCGCTCTTCCGGGGCTGGGCGTTCTCCTCTCGCCCTCCGCCCCGCCGTCCATTCATATACTCTGGCGAGCACCCACGCCTCGAGTTCCCAAGGAGGGGTGCCGGCCAGAGCACATGCTGCCGCGAAGCCCACCGTGCGGTAGGCCCGCGCCACTCGCTGGGCTATGGCCCTTTGGGGTGCCCGCAATGCGGCGGCGTTCTCCCTCCTTCGGAGGGAGTCCTCCCAGATAGGAGCCCCGTAAAGGGCCATACTCCTCAAGATGCCGGCATAAAGTTGCCGGCATCGCGCGCTGGGCCTTCCCAGGTTGGGAAGCAGCCACGAGAGTGCGCCTGCGGCCTTCAGCAGGCGCGACGACAGCCCGCTAAGATGCGGACCGAAGCGCCACCTGCTGTCGAGTACAAGGCCCAGATATTTCATCTGAGCCTTCACCTCAATTCTGACGCCCTCCACGAAGATGTGGGCGTCAGATGGGGGGCGCTGCCGAGCTCCGTGGAAGAACACGGCCTCGGTCTTGTGCAGCGCCACCGTTAAACCTAGGCGGCGGATCCTCCCCGCGACCAAGGATCCGCCCGCCGAGGCCAGGTTGGCCGCCTCCCTGAAACTCCCCCCCCGGGCGGTGAGGAGAGTGTCATCCGCATAGCAGACGACACTCGTGCCCCGGAGGAGAGTTCCCCGCAAGAGCCAATCATAGGCGATGTTCCAGAGGAGAGGTCCTATGACTGACCCCTGCGGAATGCCAGCCTCGACGGCGTACCGCCGGACTTGGCCAGTCCTATCCGCCAGGACGATCGTCCGATGCTCTAGGTAGCTGGCCAGCAGACGACGCATGTATCGAGGCACTCCGTGGAATCGGAGCGCCTCTAGGATGGTGGAGTGGGGAACTGAGTTGAAGGCATTGGCTATGTCGAACGACACAGCCAACAATCCGTCCCGCGCCTCCATCGCCCCCTTCACCTGGCCCTTAAGGCGGGCCAGCGCGTCCACCGTGGAACGCTCAGCCCGAAAACCGAACTGAGCGTCCGACAAGTCCGGCCCGATACGCCGCAGATGACTTTTCAGGCGGGCAGCGATTATCCCCTCGAACATTTTTCCGACCTCATCGAGCAGCACGATGGGCCGGTATGCCGAGGGGGAGTCTGCTGGGCGGCCCTCCTTGCGAAGGAGGCACAACTGCCCCTCCTTCCACGGTTTCGGGAACCTTCCACACGCAAGACATGCGCTGAAGAGGTCCCGAAACCTCTCCTCCATTTGAGTGGCAGCGATGGCCACCACTCTTGCCGGAACACCGTCGGGGCCCGGAGCCGTCTTCTTGGCGCGGATATGCAGAATCGCCGCGCCGAGTTCCGACTCCGTGACCGGAGGGGCCTCCTCTTCTTCTTCAGCTGGCGGAGCTATCCTCAACGTGGCCCCCATCACTGGCGGGGCGAAGTTACTGTCCCTGCACGGGAACAGGGACTGAACCACCCCATCCAGAAATGAGGGCTCCAGGGTCTCGGCCACCGGGGGACCAAAGGGGCGCAATTTTTTGCGGGCCGTCTTGTATGGTCTCCCGTAGGGGTCATTGTCGAGACCCTCCAGCATCTCCGCTCTTGCCGAGTCTCTGGCGGCGGCGATGGACCTATCGAGGACCATTTTTGCCTCAATGTACAGCTCATAGAGGTGGTCCTCGTTGGCGTGGTCTCGTCGACGCCGCCTTCGGCTTCGCGTGTAGGCCCGCCTTGCCTCCACACACGCTGTTCGAAGCCCCGCCAGCTCCACCGACCACCAGTACACGGCGCGTTTGGGTGGTGGTCGGCTAGACCGAGGCATGCTAGAGTTGCATACCTCGGTCAGAGACTCCCTCAGGTGCCCCGCCACGGTGTCCACATCCAGGCCGGCGGAAGGCGCTGAAAACCAGTCCTGGATGAACGCCGCCTCCACCGCTGCCTCCCTGTCCAGGCGGGTGAGAGCCCACCGCGGGAACGGTGATTGCACCGAGGGGGGCCGCGACTCTCCGGGGCCACCGGTGGAGATGTCGAATCGTACGTAGCGGTGGTCCGACATAGTCTCCACCAGGTCCACCCGCCAGTTCAACACGCGCGCGGCCAACGCAGGGGTGGCGAAAGTGACGTCCACTATTGAGCCACCGTGCCGCCGCACGCATGTCTGGACGCTTCCTCTGTTCAAGAGGGAGAGTCCAGAGGAGGCTGCCCACATTTCCACTGCCCTCCCGCGAGCGTCGGTGGCCGGGTTGCCCCAGTTCACCGACTTGGCATTCAGGTCTCCCAGTACGGAGACCTGACGCGGCACCGCCCTGCCGACCACGGCGGCCAGGATTGCGAGATAATTCTCGAAATCCTGAAGAGGGCGGTTTGGGGAGAAATAGACGCCCACAAGGGCTAATTCTCCCCACGCGGCGGCCACGTATCCCGGTCCCCTCTCTAATAGCGAGAGGGGAGGGGAGTCTGTGGAAGACCGCGCCGCTAGTGCCACCAAGCCGTCCTCGTCACCCAGCCAGCTGCCGGGGACTGAGTAGGGCTCGGCGACCACCGCTACGTTCACCAACCACTCGGCCATAACCTGAACCACCAGGTCCTGGGCCGCCCTACAGTGGTTGGTGTTCGCCTGGAGGATGCGGTAGTTGGAAACCATTATTCCAACATCGCACATCCCTCCTCGGCTACCGCCGCTGGATCTGCAGCGGCGACAACGACGGCGGTGGTGGCAGCAGCAGGGCGAACCTGCGCCGGCACTATGCCTTTCCTCGCGGGAGGCTTACAGTTCCTGCCCGTCATCCTGTGGTCCGCGGGGCGGCCACTGGCGGCACACGCCGCGCAGCGCAGCGTGGTAGCGCGGCAAGCGGCACCCTTGTGTCCCTCCTGCCCGCATCGGAAGCATGAGTCTCCCCAGTCGAACTTGGAGGGACACGTGACTCGGGTGTGGCCGAACGCGAAGCACTTGAAGCAGCGCGTAGGTTGCTCTTCAAGCGGCCGGACCACAGCTGAACTGAGCCCCACCATCAGCCGTCCCTTGGTCGCAGTAAGGACGGCCCCAGCCGTGGCGACCGGGCACTCGACGCGGATGGTGCCCATGCCGCGGCGGCCGAGCCTGATGGCTCCACCTTTCACCGCGCCAGCGTCGCAGCCTCCAGCCGCCGCAACGGCCGCCACCACGTCCTCTTTAGTGACCGAATCATCTAGATCGGCCACCTCCAAGGCTGCGGTCTTTACAGGCCTGACGACCGTTGCCGCATCCGCGATGACCTCTTGCACCATTTTCGCGAAGAGATCCGCGTTTGCGCCGCGCTGCTCCCCCGAGAACTCGAAAATTCGAGCCCCGGCTAGGGTTCGGCGACACGTGATGTTGCCGATCCCCAGCCGGGAGGGATCCGCGTTGGTACGAGCCCGTCTTAGGACGGACTCATACGTCTCGCCCCGCTCCACGGCCTCCGGGGTGATGGTCACCACGACGGCCGCGGTTTTGGGAGGAACCAGCTTCCTCCCGCCGGCTGGATCCTTTTCGCTGCAGGAGCAGTCGCAGCGGGCTTGGGGGTCGACTTTTTCCCTTTTCCCCCCTTTACCACTTTCGTCCACGGCTGGTTGGACGGGGTGGTGGAGGGAAGAAGGGCGTCCTCTCCCTGCAAGTTCTGGGGGGCTGCTGGAGTGGCAGACGACCCAGACGCTCCCTCCGCGCTCGTGGTGGGCATTTGAGCGGGCACCGTAGTCCCCTTGCCCTTGCCCTTGGAGGGCTTTGGGGCCCGGGGCTGCTCACCCGATGCCAGGCCTCCCAGAGGCGCAGGTTCCGGCTCCGTCAGCGGTGGTCTCATATCCGCCGCTAGCGGCGGGCGGAGCCGCCTTTCCGGCAAGAGTCGGTCCTCGATGCCCGCGAAGCAGCCTCTGATGAAGGCCCTCTCCTCCATGACAACCCCACGGATAATTGCCTCAAGGCTGGCAGGGGAAGAGGAGCCCTCCACCACCGCACCTGGGGCAGATTGGGCAGGTCGGGCCGTGACCTCAGCCAGCTTCTAGTGCAGCTGGCTGACCTCCGCCTGCAAACGATCGACCTTCGCCTGCAGCTGTCGCGTCTCGTCCGTGGCCGTCCGCTTCACCAGCTCCATCACGATGCCGTGCATGCTGGCGGCCCGGCATTTGAGGGCCTTCTGGAAGGTCCCCTTCAAATTGGAGGACTTTGAGGCGACCTCCAGAACTTCCTCCTTGTCCTCCTTTGCCATGCGCTCCAATTCCGCCAGGGAGTGGTCAGCATATAGCACATTGGGTGCACCATAGCCAGCCCTCGACCTGGCGGCTTGCGCCTGCCGCTCCTTGGCTGCGACCCTCTCCTCCAGGTCTTCCTGGAGTTGCGCCCTTTTCGCCAGGTTTAGCTGGCGCTCGGCGTCCACCAAGCCCACCTCGTGAGCATAAGCCGAAGGAGAAGTTGAAGCCTTTTTAGACTTCGACTTCTTCTTCGCCCTAGATCCGACCGACTCCGAGGAGCCCTCGGACCCGAGCCTCATGCCGGCCCTCTTCCGCTTGGGGCGGTCGTTTTCGGCCGCCGACGTGTCCATATTGGACTCGTCGGCGTCCGACAAATCGTCCGGCCTGCTGAAAAAGCTGGCCGCAGATGGTGCGCGGTCAGCTTCCGACGCCGAAGCGCCGCCGGCGTGGCCCTGAGAAGGGCCGCTGGATTGGCCCTGGGAAGGGCCATTGGTTTGGCCCTGAGAAGGGCCGTCGGGTTGGCCCTGAGAAGGGCCGTTTGAATCACCCTGGGAGGAGCGATTCGAATTAAAACGCCCAGAGGCGGCACGGCTTGGTTTTTTCGGCATATCCGCAGACGACCTCGTTTTTGTCTGCGAATCACAGCGCACTTTAGCCGCCGGTCTGCCACTCCGTTACGGTGGTCAGACACGGCGTTGCCCGGGGGAAACTACGTGGAAGTATGCGCTGTGGGGGATCCCCCTCACAATTCTAACCTAACCTAACCATATGTGGTCGGGGTACCCGGGTTTAGTTGCTGCGACAAATTCGGCTACCGCCAAGACCGACAAATCAGGGACGGTTCACAATTTTACGGGTGATAAAATGGGACAGATTGTGAACCTTGTCGGTAAGTGCCGGTTCGTTCACAATTTGACGGTTTGGCATGGCTATATTATAAACTAAAGAAAACTAAAACGGTATATTGTAAGCAGTATGGTACCATTCGCAATTTATCGACAGTTTACAATCTCCTGAGATAGTAAATGTTCACAATCATACGGTGACATACATCTCTGTTTACTACTAAGGGTAATACAGGCCTGTTGGTACATATTTGGTATTCAACAACAAAATCAAAATCAAAATATTTTATTTCACATAAACCAACATGGGCACTTATGAAACTTCAGAAGCTAGGTGCACGGTTCCAATTGGTTGTTTCCTATGGAGAAGAGCCGGCAAGAAGCTCCAAGGTTACTCTTTAAAATAAGGGGCTTTTACAATGTTTAAAATTACAGTTTTGATAATGGGAGGACAGTGTAGGCCTGACAACAAGTAACAGGCACACAAGCAAATAAAAAAATATATAAAATGGTCTACTAATCTACAGTCTACAAGTTAGGCCTACAACGTTTTCACATTCACAAAATATAGAAGAATCTATATAAAATAAAAGCCTATTTAAAACAAATGACATGATTGCCATTACAACTGTAATAAATCTGAATTAACGAAGCGCCTAGTATATCTAAGCTCGAATACAGTCACTAGGTTCCTAGACTAAAAATAGTATGTAGGTACGCACGACTACATATCAAGCTATACATTTCCAGTATAAGCTGACTTCTCATTAATACGAAAAGTCTATACAATGCGAGGTCAGCTAAAACTGGAAATGTATAGCTTGATATGTGGCTGTGTGTACCTACGTGCCCATTTACTTCAGATAAACATGAAAATCTATCTAGCTTAGCCACGGGTATGGCACAACAGCACGTCTCATTATGAAAAAAAAAAACTCCATTCTCGAGTGACGTCATAACGATGACGCGACCAATTCTATTATACAAAGTACCCTGAAGCTATAGACCATAAATCTTCACTAATGATCCAATGGTTTCTGATTGTTCACAGTTTCAATTTATTTCCGCTTTACTCCAAATTTCCTGCGGTAACGTCGTGAAAGACATTACCTTATTTTATGTTGACATCAAGCAAATGAGGTTTAACCTTCCCTGAGTTTAGAGGTTAATGTAAATAAATTGAATCTTACAGTCATGATCCAACGTACCATTAAATCTCTTATATTAAAAACAGAACCCGGCTATGTGTGTGTTGGTTTCTCTTTTCGACGGTTCAGTGACTTATTAAGAGCATGAGGATGGGTATATAGGCAGGTACTTATTTTATCAACTTTTATTGTTATCAAATTTCGAATTTTTCAAATTTCAGATTTCCTGCTTTATGGGCACTTTTGTCTCAGGCAACCGCGCTCCAGATTCGATCGAGTTGAGAGTTCTGAGTTTGTTTCGGCCTTCCTTTTCAGAGTAGTCGGATAGGAAATGACCTCATCTAGTTTTTAAAATATGCTAAAAGTGTTTGTACTAACCTACGAGTACTTACAGAAATTAAATTATTTATCGCAACCTGTCGCCTAATACCATCGGGTGAGAAATTATACTGAATAGGGAAGGTGGAGGACAGGGTGTTGTGGTGCAGCCTGGGAGAGGCCTATGTCCAGCAGTGGGCTAAGATAGGCTGAGAATATTGATTGATTAAGAAACCATGGCCAAACCCGAGCTCATCAAAAACCTATGAAAAATATTAGAAACCTAAATATCTAGGTTTGGTGTAAAAAAGCAAGTTCATACACAACAATTCGAGAAATCGCTTTGCGCTATCTTATGCTGTTCTCCACAACTTATCTATGCGAATAAGGATTTTCTGTTTTACTGATAATTAAAAACAAGTCGCGGAATCGATTAAAAATAAGTGATGATATGCGTGTAGCTTTGAGTAAAAACATTACCCCAACAAACTCAAGAACTTGTACAGAAGATGCAAGTTAAAACTTAAAACTGTTTTCAGGTCAGAGGACCTTAATGCTACATTGCTAAGAATCCTATCCATTTTGGGACATTACTACCAAGTTTTACTCTACATTGAATACCTATACTTAAAGAGATTCTTTCAATGCTGCTCACGTAGATTCTGCGGCCAGATGTGTACGTATGTCGTATATAGGTGCCCAATCGTAGTGTACGATGCTTCGAGGTATACCTATTCATTGAAATGTACCTGCTACCAAATCTCAAAGGAATGTAGCAATATTTCGAATAGAAAACCTTCAATAGTTTGGACTAAGTATTGCACGTACACAGGTTTTTTTTTGCCTGTTTAAGAAGTAGGCACTACAGATAACAATTTTGAGCCATGACAAAAAAATCTACCTTTATGTAATTCTGTAATAATTGAGGTTTATTCACCTATACGATACGCTTTAGAAGCTTTATTTACCTATATGGTAGTCCAGGGTTAGACAACCCTAGACTCAGTCTTTGTAAAGAATGGTCATTAATCCATTGACTGACCGGATCAAGAGCAGATTAACCATGAAAATCAATGAGTCCATGCGGTTTTTCACCCACTCATCTTCCTTGAGGAGCCTTCCAGGTTATCCTCAGACAAATCACGTCCTAAACCCCGCCACAGTACAAATAAAACAGTACATCAACACGCTAAAACTCTCTAGATCTGTGCATATTTTGTCAAAGTTTGCCAACTGAATTATTACCGACTACCGACCACGCTTAGTATTCTGTGCAGTCCCACATAACGTATGTCGGTCCGTGGCTGTATTTGTACACTTTGGGTCCTCTGGCTTAGGGTCCTTAAGTAGTCCGTTTGACATATACGCCTCTAAATAGTAAGCAAACTTCTTAGTGGGTGCAAGTTGAAGGCGGCGACTAAGCCACGTATGGTAATACTTGTTTGGAGTAGAAGGTTTAGACTTCCTGGCGCGCTAAGTAGATGCCTTAGTTTAGCTTGCATTTAGATTTTGAAAGTTAGACTAAAGACGGGGTGCATTGTTTCGCTTTGAGGAACTCTAGGCTACTTTAAGCTCTTTAACCTTTTTAACATCGTTTACAGCTAGGACTTATATTAATATTATACAATGTTTCCAGAAAATTAAATAATTAAGTATCGGAACCTTCGAATCCAGTGCTTAGAAAAAGAAAACCAATGGCCATAATCATAAAGCTAGCAGACTAAGATTATACTGATAATTTTCTTAGCAGTTAATGCTTTTTAGCAAAATATGATTCCTAAGCTTTATTTATACATAAAATCCTAACATAATATTATAAACGCGAAAGTAAGTTTGTTTTTGTTTGTTACGCTTTCACGCCAAAACAAAAGACATACAGATATACCATAATCTGGGTAAGGACATATGCTACTTTTCATCCTATATTGCAGACGCAGTCGCGGGTAACAGCTAGTAATAATATTATAAAGAGATACAATTTGTTTGTTTGTAAGTTTGTCTGTAGGGGGTAATCTCTGGAACTATCAGTCAGATTTCAAAAAATATTTTTGCATTTGATAGCCCACTTCTTGAGGAAGGTTATAGGCTATTTAACGTCACGCTAGGACCCTAAGGAGCCGATCAAAAATAAAAAAACACGTGTTGCACTCGGGGACTGCCGCGGTTAAGCTATTGCATAGCATTTTTTATCAACTTATGCAATTATAATTATTTATTATTTTTTTATTTATGCAGTATTTTTTTATTTGATATTAATTCAAGTACAGTCGCACTATATACATACACGTTAGGCGAACGCTCGGCCGAGCTACATGGTAGGCGGAGTGGGGGGTGTTAGGTTTTATTTTCGTTACGGAATTTCCTGATTCGGTCGCCGCGCTCAAAGCCCGCGATAAAAGCTATGCAATAGCTTAAAAAGTCAGAAAGAACGTTAAGCGAAAACGAATTAATAGCGCGGGTAGGCGATGCAGTGCAACGCACGACGGGGTGGGTCGGGGGAACCAGAAATTTCACGCGGACGAAGTCGCGGGCATAAGCTAGTCTGTATATATTTTGGTTGCTGAGAACAAAAATACAAAGTAGTATACAGGAAAGTTATATAAAAATGTGGCTGTAACAGCCCTTTCCTACGGCAAAATCCCACTTTTTGCGGATACGGTTTTTTTTTGCAGGTTCGAATTTGACTTTCGGTTTTGCCATTACAGACTGGATGGTTCACGTCCATCATGTCTGACTTTTCTTAGACTAATCTAATAACCGATTGTTGCTCTGCCGCAAAAAACAGGATGCAAACTACTGTGTGTGAACACACCAATGATTTTTGCGGGATCCAGTAAAAAACCGATTCCGCAGAACTCGACGGCCGTGGGAAAGGGCTGTTATTTTAGTATTTTGTGGTGACTTACGACTTACATGCGAGCGAAGTCGCGGGCAGAAGCTAGTGTATGTTTATAAGTATCTACTGTCATTTCTTTCGACAATAAACATAAAGCAGAGATACAATTGCTTCAGATTTTTTTCAAAGGTCTTAGTTTCTGAGGCATTCTAAAAGGCCAAGAGAATACAAGGTATTGAAGCCAAAAACAGATTGTTTTGCTTCCACATTTGATTTATTTCACACCAAACATCGATACGGCAATATATTAGCGGCCTCGCGATGTAAATAAATCACGGAGACGCGTCTCAAAATAATTGAATATCTATTTACCCCGTTTTTGCCCGCTCGAGTAGATCCTTACTCAGCACAAAAGCAACGAAGAGCCTTCCCTTTAGAATTTACATCTCAACTCCGGGTTTTTCGGTACATTTAATCAAGAAATTGCTCAAGCTAGACACGATTCTAAGAGACTTAAATAAAATTTGGTTACAAGACAAGAAAATTAAATCAAAGTCTAATTTAGGCCAGGTTTCAACTACAAGGTACTATTTACGTCTCAGCACAGGTTATTGACTACCGTCAAACGGGGTGAATAGGGACGCAAGGGTGAATCGAGACGAAACTTTAAAAGGTATTTTAACATTAAAATAATATAGTTTGTTGCTAAAAAGAACTCTAATGTGTTTACTGTATCATAATTAATGATTAAGTGTCCTTGTTGGCAACAAACTACATATATTATTTCAATCTTAAAATCCCTTTTAAAGTTTAGTTCCGATTAACTCCTGCATCCCTATTCACCCCGTTTGACGGTAGTTTCTGCGGGTCAGAAGTGACACTCTTATGAGAAGTATGTAAGTAAGCAGGTCGGTACATTCCTACTTTAGTAAGTAGGTCACCAAATGTGATAAGTAACCAGGGTATGAATATAGTTGAAGTTTAATAAGAAACCGATGGATGTTTTCGAATTAAATTTAATTTGATAACTGACCTGTTTGTTTTCTATTAATTAAAATAAATTTTATTCGGAAACATTCATCCGTTTCTTACTAAACTTCAACTATATCGACGACCTGGTTACTATCTCTTTTGGTGACTGTACATAGTTCTTTTCCTTTTTTGTAAGTACTGTAGCGGTATTTACATCGCCACATTCGAGCTACACGTCACAATGACGTCACACAAAAATCCTGCATCACGCAAGCATTATATATATATATATTATAGCTATATTATATTATAGCATATCATTGCGTAGGCGTTGATCGAACGTAAATGCAGGGTAAACGTTGCACAAACGCGACGTTAACGCAGAGTTAACGCGACGTATTTTCGATCAAACATGTCTAGGCAGTAGCTTTGCTGCGCTTAAAGTAGCCCCAGGGCCATTCTGTGGTAGTGTAGGCATTATAGAGTACCTACACTGAGAAAAAAAATAGTCAACGCACTCACAATAAAAGCTGTGTAGGAAATTTCTTGTCGCAGCAACTTAATATTTGGCTTCGTCCATACTGATCCCTAGTCCCAACTCGCCCGGTCCGTATATATGGAAAGCTACAAGGCGCGGGCGAGTTGGGATTAGGGATCAGTATGGACGAAGTCAAATATTTTGCCACCATCACAGAAACAACTTGTACGCATTAGTAACTTTTTTATTGTTCGCCATTTATTGACCTACGAACAATTTAACATTTGTCTCCACAAAAAAGGTTTAAATATTTGACTATGGTGACAATTTAATGGATCTTTGTAGAGGTATTTAAGTATTTAAATTGATATTGTATTTAGGTGAAAATTGTTGTTGTCTAAATAAAATAACTATAGCTGTAGTGTTTAAATACCTTTTGTCAAATAAACAACGCAATTAGTTAGCAATAAGAAAGTTGTCACGGTGTCAATGTTGCTTGGATTTGTTTTGAGTTCCATGTGCATTGTGTGTTGGCGGCACTTTGCTTCCTTCCTCCTTTTCCGTCGGACGTCGCTACAGAACGCAGACTAAATTAATTAAAAAACTAGACGGAATGCCAAAAATTGTGATTGATTTTGATTGATTGTGTGGTTATGGTCTATGGTCCCATAGAAACACATGACGGCGTCACCACTGTAAACAGCACGTGCAGCGGGCCGAGTTATACGCAGTGCTATGCGTCACTTACGCCTCCCCACTCTCCCCACTACACAAGCCGCTCTACATAAGCAAGCGCGCAGAAAGGAGGGGATCCAAAACCGGTTCCTCCGTAGGGCGACCGGTTCCCCTTGGTTCGTTCGGAACGAAAATCTCCGCTTGGATTTCAAAATCCCGACCATCAGTCAGTTCATGAAACGCCTATCCAAGCGTTTCTTCGATTCCGCCGCCACTCACCGCAACCCTCTGGTTGTCACGGCCGCCCGTTATACCCCCTCCCGTATCAGTCATACCCGCCGTCCCCGGCATGTCCTAGTCGACCTCGATGACCCCATAACCATCCTCCAGGAGAGCAGTAGGGCCACCAGTACAGTGCACAAACACAGACCGCCATCTCCGACCTCGCCGACGAGGTCCCACGCGACGACCCCCCCGTAACCGTCCCCCCGACCCTTGTCCGATGAGGCCCCAGCCCGCGTCGTAGCTGAGCCTGTAGCTTTAAATCCCCCTATTAATAATAATAATATTATAAACCTTTCGATCCAGCCTGTCCCCACTCGCTGCCCTCTCTCAGTGACGCCCCAAGCCGAGGTCCGTACCCCACAGGGGGTGCCCTTAGCGTGCGGTCATTTAAACATAAGTTTAGTATTAAATCTCGCTCCTGGCTGGAGGCTTTTCGAGTAAAATCTTAAGGCACCCACAGGACAGTTCGGTTAAGTAGTCAAGACCTCAGTGGTCAAAACTACGAGTCGCCATTTAAAAAACAAAAAAAGGAGGGGATCATTCTTGTCGTAGGCTCGGCCCGGGGCACATGTTGTAGCGCTAAGATGCAGAGCAGAATTGTAGTCTGAGTTAAAATAAAATCATTAGGAATCTAATCTGAATTATTATTATAGTGAATTAATAATTATTAAGCTGTGGTAATAAAAGTTTATTTCTGCTATATTATTACTTTCATTTAAGATGTCGGACCCTCTGCCGTCACACATATTTTTATAGTATTATTGTTGATATTTTTCAAGAATAATACACAGCTATTTTATACAAAAAATCTGACTATACATAATATCTGCCAATTTGTATGAAACAGCTGTACTTTTTTTCAGGATATTAGTTTTGGTTCCATTAAGTAAATTTTTTTGGTTTTATGAATCACATGCTCTTTAATTATTATCGCTGGACTATACCTAAGGAACAAAAAATCGAGAGAGAGAGACTATCTTTTTTAGGGTAGGTAGCAAAAGATACTTTGTTAGAGCAACCAAAGGTTTAGTACCTACTGGTACGAGTAACAAAGGCAGAATAGTTAATTTGTCAAAATAAATTTGTTGAATTAATAACATGATAATGGTACTACAAAAAGTAACAGTTACTGTCATTAGTTCCACTGGCAATATTAAGTTGTTGTTGTATTAAGGCATGCTGTTGCTAAAAATATTGTTGCACCGACAACTTACCACGTGGCAATAAAAACATTGCCTTACAGACTATTCTCTACGCTCGGCTCCCTCCTGTTAAAGTTTTGCTGTCGTCCCTACAATATTTTTTTCTCAGTGACGACAAAGTGAAGGACGTTTGTTTTGTGTTATTTAGACGAGATGTGTGCCACGCAAAATAGGATGAGGTATTTCTTTATTTGGTTCCGAAAATACCGCCAAATAGGGTGAATAGGAATATAAGTAGAATATAAGTCATTTGATGATTTACCACCCAAAAAATAAAAAAAAGGGGTTAATCGAGACGAAACTTTAAAAAGGATTTTAACATTAAAATAATATAGTTTGTTGCCAAAAGGTGCACTTAATCTTTAATTATAATACAGTATACACTCTCTCTTTGGCATCAAACCATATTATTTCAATGTTAAAATCCCTTTTAAAGTTTCGTCTCGACCCAACCCTTTTTTTTTTTTTGGATGGTATTTCATCAACTGACTTTTCCCGCTCTGGTCGGAGCGGGAGGGCGTGTTAGACTCTTACTGATTAAAACCCACCGGTGTTCCTTCAGTTGCCTGTGCGCCAGGGCCACGGTAACTCTTTCGAACAATCCGCGACCCCGGCAGGCATCGGCCCTATCAGAACCCGTCAACGGTGCTGACAAATCTCTTTGAGGCGCGCGTGGAACACGACGTGCCGTCGACACGGGCCTGGTCATTACTGAACGGCAAGCTGCTCGATTCACCCCTACATTGCGATTCCCCCCGTTTGACGGTACGTACTAAAATTAGCTTCTTTTAATGTAAATAGCTTTTTCTTAATAGTCTTAACATAATAATAAAATCATCAGTATGGACTATTGGGAAATTGTACTTGCCCAAGTAAATTGAAGGTAAATATTAATATGTTTATTATTTCAGTAGCAATTTCCTAAGTATAACCGCACAAGAGTAATAATTGGTAAATACCAATATTTCACAGAGTAACTGCGCTGCTGTTCCAAAACTACTAACTTCGAATTGAAATAAATTCCAATTGGAAACAGTTCGAAGGTCCAGTTTTCTACTTTCCATTTATAAAAGTGAAACAGTATTATTATAAACGACTAGCTTCCGCCCGCGACATTGTCCGCGTGAAACTTCTTGTTTTAAAATAAAATATATCCTAAAGCAGTGTGCCATCTATCTCCTTGCCAAATTTTATCGAAATCCGTTCAGTGGTTAGGCGTGGAAAGGCAACATACAGACAGACAGAGTTAATTTTGAATTTATAATATTAGGTAAGTATGGATTCATACACTACAAGTTCTGAAAGTTACAATCTCTTTACATTCGGTCAAGTTTTGGAGTCGTGGTTGCATTTATGTACGATTTTATTTATGTATATGATCTGTTCACTTGGACAGATCACATACAACTCTCAACAAACTTCTTCATCTTTGAACTCTGCAAACTTTTGCCGAGTTCAAAGATCGAGGTAGTGGGAAGGAATTTCAATATATTCTTTATTTTCCTTTATTTACTTCAACAAATAGGTTTCTGCTCCTGATTTGTCTTGGACTGACCCCCGTTTTTTTCTCTTATTCAAACTGTTGTCGAATGTAGAGTGATATGATCGGTGATTTCCATTTCCATTCACCAATCACAATAACTAGCGTGATATTATAGTCTAGTGGTCGCAGGTGCTGCTGCTGCGCATGAGATCCTGGGTTCGATTCCCAGGTTGGGCAAAGTGTTATTGGGTTTTTCGATTAGGAATTTCTCAGTAGCGGCCCGGAGTATGGATTTGTGCCCGGTTGATGGCAAGCGGGTCGCCCTTTATTATATGGGACTTAAACATAACTGGCGAAATGTGGGTGTACTATAGGTACACCTCTGCCTAACCCTTCAGGGATTATAGGCGGGATGTTATGTTATGTATTGAAAAGTAACGCCTGATTCCATAACTTAGCATAAGCATAGCATAATCAGCCTATAATGTTCCCACTGCTGGGACACAGGCCTCCTCTCTGTGAGAGGGAGTGGGCCGTAATCCACTACGCGGGCCCAGTGCGGGTTGGTATATGTCACATGTCTTCGAATTTTTGGTTCTAGGACATGCCGGTTTCTTCACGGATTCCATAACTTAGTTTGATGACAATCCATTTCAACGTACAAAATCAAAAATCATAATCAAAATATTTTATTTCACATAAACCTACATGAGCACTTATGAAACGTCAGAAGCTAGTTGCACGGTTCCAATTGGTTGTTTCTTATGGAGAAGAGCCGGCAAGAAACTCCACAGTTACTCTTTTAAAATAAGTGGCTTTTACAATGTTTTCAAATTACAGTGTTAATAGGTATGGGAGGACAGTGTAGGCCTGCCAAGAAGTAACATGTAGTCAACAAAATAGAAAAAGGTCTACAGTTTACAAGTTAGGCCTACAACGTTCTTAAATTCACAAAACATAGAAGAAACTGTATAAAAGATAAATAAAATAATAAAAATAAAATCCTATTTAAACCAAAGAACCTGATAGCTAAGTATCGAACAATGCGATGACTTGTAATGATGATGGCTGCTCTTTTTTTTTTTTCTTGGGCAGTAAATCGTCCTCTTACTGACTAAAACCCACCCGTGTTCCTTCAGTTGCAGGGCCACGGTAACTCCTTCGAACAATCCGCGACCCCGGCAGGCATCGGAACTAGCGGACCCCGTCAATGGTGCTGACATCTCTTTGATGCGCGCGTGGAACACGACGCGCCGTCGACCCGAGCCTGGTCCTTACCGGACGGCGAGCTGATGATGGCTGTCCTGCCACTCTATTCTGTAAAAACTAACTTTAAAACTTAGTTCTAAACTCGCACCGTCAGTCTCGTTAGTAACATTGTCTATCTAAATTATATTCACTGCAGCTCTTAGGGGAAACTGTTACGCGTTGCAATTACGTTTAGAATAAGTCTAAAAATACCCCAGTATTTAAACGAGCTCGGAGAATTTACGTCAAGATTCAACTGTTAGTAAATTAATTAAATATATTAGAATAGAGTCTCTTTATTACGCACACCGTGTATGTTACAGATATTATAAAATATAAATTTTACATAGGGTTGACACAATAGGTGGTGTTATCGCTAAAAGCGATCTTATACAAATAACCTTTGGATGGAGTTAAAGCGAGAAGGAGATAAATGATAAATGATAAATGATAAATGATTTTATTTCTGTAAGTAGGTTTGAACAAACACTTTTACACGTCAATCATATTTTAAAAACTAGATGAGGTCGGCGTTTCCTATCTGACTACTCTGAGAAGAAAGGCCGAAACAAACTCAGAGGTCACAGTCTCTTTTAAAGTCCAGACATAATCTTGGTCAGATCATGTGAAGACCATGTATATTTGTGTCTGAGATGGTCTTTTGAGGAAAAACCACACAGATTGAGTGGACCTGTCCAGCCAGTGCACGCATTTGTCAGTAATCGTGTAGCTCAACTCAGAACTTAAGGAGCTCAACGAGAGAGAATTCTATAGGCAGTCTGTGGTGTACAAGTTACATATTTTACAGGGTTATTTGTAACTCGACGTATTCTTTGCAGGACGTCATAGTAGGATTAAAATGCGACAAATTAGGCCATCGAATGTTCTACCGAAATTCAGTTTGTTTTTCGTAATTTTTGTCTGACAAAACTAAAAATTACAGAAAATAAAATGTTTAATTAGTGATCTTTACTAAAGTTTTAATTTAATTATTAACAAAGATCTGCTACGGCATCAGTGATGATAATAACTTCAATTCCAGTACAGTCGTGCTGTAAATCATTTTTAAATTGGATTTTTCATAAAAAAAACTAACTAACTCAAAAAGTACTGAATTTCGGTAGAACATTTGGTGGCTTAATTTGTTGCATTTTAACCCTACTGTAACTACCTGCAAGGAATACGTTGAGTTACAGATAACCCTGTATGTTAAGCATTTTTTTAATATGGTGTCTTTCATAATATAATTCATAATCAGCCTATAACGTCACCACTGTTGGGACGCAGGCCTCTCTGTGAGAGGGAGTGGGCCGTAATCCACCATGCGGGTCCAGTGCGGGTTGGCGTATGTCACATGTCTTCGAATCTAGGACATGCCGGTTTCCTCACAATGTTTTCCTTCTCCGTTTTGAGAGCAGTGGTGATGAAATTTACACAAAGTAAAGTGACTGCGTGGGTACGAACTCACGCTCGATAACTCGTAAGTGACGGCCATTACCACTGGGCTACCACTGCTCTCCTATGGTGTCTTACTGGTAATTAATTATGATGCTGAAGGCGAAAGGTGTTCCATTAGAGTCATCACCTGCCTAGCCCTTTTCCAACTATATGCGGTCAGCTTCCAGGCTAACCGGATGCAGCTGACTACCAGTATTTTACATGGTGCGACTGCCTATCTGATCTCCACAACTCAGTTACTAGGTTGTGGAGATCCCGATACCTCTTGGTAAGACTTCAATCTGATTCCATTAGAATATGATAAAGAATCGTTTTACCAAAGCAAGTTTTGTTGAATATTTTCTTCACAGAATATCAAGCTCTCGTTAACTCAAACCAGTATTTTTTAATTTTTTTTTGGTTTCGTGCGTCATCAGATGACGTCTCCCGCTCTGGCAGCAGAGGAAGGGCGTATCGGATTGTTACTGACTACAACCCACCCGTGTTCCTATTTCGAACAATCCGCGAAATGATGAAGTATCCAAGCATGACTAAATGAGTGGGTAATTGAGGTAATATCGTGGGTAATAAGCACTCAATGATACCGAAACAATCGGTTGATCGTCAAACGAATGAGTTTCAAGAACTTATTGGCTGTGAAATAATATCAGTTTAAAATCGACTTTGATCATCGCTGTATGATTAATTTTGCGTAAGTTTCTAAGTAGTTTGCTATTCATTCGTTAGATACAGTTTTGGTTGAAACACAAACACACTCGTAAACACATATTATATGGTTAAGCGATTTGTTTGCAAGCACCTTAGCGTCCATTTCTACTGTTTTATCCAAACACTATATTGTTCCTCTTGCATCCTAATAGTGGTTCCTCATGCATTTTTGCCTATGCAGGTACTTAATAGTTAATTTAATGTTATACTTAGGGTTATGCTTAGTGAATATTATTCAATTTGTAAACTTGTACACACGGCTTCATATCAAGCTATACATTTCCAGTATAAGCTGACCTCTCATTGTACGGAAATCCTGTACAATGCGAGGTCAGCTTATACTGGAAAAGTATAGCTTGATAAGGAGCCGTGTGTATAACAATACTATATTGCTAACTGTGGAGGCTTGTAAATGGCTTGTCACGAAACACCTTATTATTACTTTTGTAACGATAGCTGTAAGCCGCCCAAACACAATAAAAAAATAAAAAAAAAATAAACACGTTGCAGATCTTCTGTACCGTCTTAACCTTTTGAAAAGATCAAGGATACCCTTCATCTGGGGAAAGTGAAGGGTTCGGTCCGACTTCTACCGATTCAAATAATTACCTAAATATTTACATGGTGATCGCCTTTAGCACTTTTTGAGGGGGCTTGAGGAAATTAAAGACTATTAATAGCTTCCGATGGGCTGAAGATGGCTGGTGTCACTGAAGATGCCAAAGCAAAATAGTGCCTCCATGAGCACCGATAGTGGTGCAGGTACTTGTATGCCTGGCGTTCTCTGCATAGTAAGTTTCTCTATCCATCACTCCTGAAAAAAAAATTAAAGGTCTGTGAGGGTTTTTGATAATAAAATGGAAGTTCTGTAAAAAACTGCAAAGGCTTTTGCAAAATAATGCAATGGATAATGGGGTAGGTAATGCATTTTGTTAATTTCGAGATTTAAAAAAAATCTCGTCGCGTAAATTTTTCTATCTACAAGTTTTAAGAGTAAACAGATCTACTATATATCTACTAGATAAACTCCATGGACCACAAACTCCTTCCACTTTCGAAATTAAAACATTTTCCATCTGCAGATTAGCTCAAAAAGGTATAAAACAGCTACCCAAAGATGGTGTCGGAGGCAGCCTCGCCGCAATCGAAGTAATGCATCTAAGTTGCTTCGGAGAAGGTTACTACCTACTAACCACTTTGTCTCGCCTTATTCACGGAAAATTAATTTCCATAAAAGGAGAGTAATAATTTAGGAGGGAAAGATTTATTCGTCGTCAAATAATTATGTTGCCTGTCTACAATTTGTGTTTTTATTAGCATCTTGTCTCAAAAACGCGGGAAAAATGAGCGCCGAGAATCGATCAAAAATCGATTCGAGGCCAATCGTGATTAAAAACATCGATTTTGACAGTAAAACTTTGCAGTCCATTTCGACCTGTGAAGCCTCGCCAATATTACTGGTCACCAGAAATGGGGGTTACTGTTAAAACACGCGGGAACATCTGGCCGTTAGCTGTAAATACAAGTATCGCTTGGTTTCGCCCTATTTATAAAATAATCATTCAATAATCTTATATGTTAAGAGATCAGCTCGGTATCATTCCAAAATACGTTCGAAGGTCCGAATAAGACACAAAAAAAAATGTACCTATAATCTTTAAATTGTATGTTATTCAATGTTGTATGTTGAATAGAAAATATAAAGTTCTAAATTATTGTAAGTGAGGATAAAATACTAAATTATATAATACATACATAAACTAATGCCTTCTTCCTATGGGGGTAGGCAGAAACTACAGAACGCCACCTGCTACGATCCTTACATACTCCTTTTGCTTCGTTTACGTTCATACATCTGGTCATAATCACACGCCGGTTGCGAGTACTACGCTCCTGACCTTTCCGTGGGACGTCATTAATAATCTGGTAAGTACCTACCTATGTACAAATGCCTTGTCAAAGAAGTGTCCTGAAAGGGGCCAGCTTTTGGCAAATATTCGTAGAACTGCGGAAATCCTTCTCATATTAAGTAGAACCAAACAATAGGCAAAAAAAAACCGGCCAAGTGCTAGTAGGACTCGCACACGGTGGATTCCGTACCACAAGTCAACCCCCTCCCCCCCTCTTTAAGTTTTAACCTTTTTAATTTTTATTATTTGTAGTTATAGCGGCAACAGAAATACACACTGAAAATTTCAACTGTCTACCTATTACGGTTCATGAGGTACAGCCCGCTAAAAACATACGGACGGAAAGCGGAGGTTTAGTAATAGGGTTCCGTTGGCAGCCTTTGGGTACGGAATCCTAAAAATGGGCTAGCAAAAGTAATTAATCCGGCTGGCGAAGCACTGTTAGTATTCTATGAGAATTGTAAACCTGCAGTAGGACAATGTTTCAGTTTTTCAGCCCTTATTTTTCGTAATATCGAAACGCGATACATATAGAGCTTAATTTATAGAAAACTAGCTTTTTCCGGCGGCTTCGCTCGCGTTAATTTAGAATTTGACAATCAATTCGGGTTGTTCGGGGAATTATAGTTAGGAGGATGAAAAACCGGTCTATGGACACTCAAGACTTACAAAATGAACTAAGCTCTTAAATAAAAAAGCTCTTAACACACCACTAAAGTTTCTATAATAATGTAATTCAATCATGATTCGAAAGACACGTGGCGCCATCTATTATCATAAGAACGTTATTTTTGTTTTACTCGGGAACAGTACTTTTTCTCGGGATTTTTCCTATGTCCGTTTCTGTAGACCTGACAACGTATTTGCAAAATTTCAGGATGATTGGTTCAGTGGTTTAGGCGTGAAAAGGTAACAAACTTACTTTCGCATTTATAATATTATATATATAAATATAAAATAAAATAAAAACAAAATATATAGTAAAATAAAATATATAATAAAATAAAATACATAAAATAAAAAATAAAATAAAATAAAAATAATAATAATAGTTAGGATAGTTAGGATTAGGATTAGGATACCTCTCAGCATTAGAAATAAAACTCCAAATACCTAAGCATAATGTTGATGCTTGAACCTTTTGCTCTCGGTACCTATACTTCTATGTACGTAATTACTATAATAATATAATAGCTGGAATACTGGAGACAATAAACGTTATTTTATTCTATTCAACACCCACATTTTGCCAATTAAGTCGTATGCAATAGGGGGCAAGAATATTGCCATCAACTGGGCACAAATCCAGACTCCGAGCTTCTACTGAGAAATCGCTGATGGAAAAACCCAGTAACACTTTGCCCGACCCGGGAATCAACTACTAAACCAACAAGGCAGCGTGGGTGTACTAATAGGTATATCACTGCCTAACGTTATGACCTGCCTAACGTGATGTTATGTTATTCCATTCTATATATATGTGAAAATCGAGTAGGTATGACGTCATTCACCCCTTTTCGTTATTCAACAATAGCTCCCCTGAAACTCCTTCAAGAAGCTCGTCTACAATAACTTACGAATTATTAAATAGCCACACAAACAAAACTTTGGCAGTTTGCCAGCGATTGTGGTTTGAAGCACGTGACACATCTTAAGGTCTTAGGCATTGTATAGGGAGAAATAGTGACCTTCAGTAATATTTAATTTGATGAAAATAAGTACAGTGTAACTTGGATAAGTGGGATCTCAAGGGACCTAGGATTATTTTCACTTCTCTCTCCTCTCTCCTTCTCTTCTCTCTTCTTGTCTTCTTCTTTTTAAGGTTTCGTGCCCAAAGGGTAAAACGGGACCCTATTACTAAGACTTCGCTGTCCGTTCGTATGTCTGTCCGTCTGTCACCAGGATGTATCTCATGAACCGTGATGGTTAGACAGTTGAAATTTTCGCAGATGAAGTATTTCTGTTGTCGCTATAACAACAAATACTAAAAAACCGAATAAAATAAATATTTAAGGGTGCTCCCATACAACAGACATGATTTGTTTGCCGTTTTTATAGATAATGCTAAGGAAACATTCGTGCGCGAGTCCAACTCGCACTTGGCCGGTTTTTTGTTCTTTAGGAAATAAATCACTTAATGAGGCTTTTCATTAAGCCAATTTCCCAAACAGTCAGGTTTAAAATGACTGTTGTCTTATTTACAGAGGCCCACGCTAAGACAGGGCGAAATGAACCGTTTTTCATTCATGTCGACATATGAGTGCAAAACATGATAATGCCTTTTTTATGAACATTTTCACATCTGTCCGAATTATAAAAGTAAAAATCTAACAAATGCATTCTCAGTTAAATCTAAAGGTTTAATTAATAATTCCAAGTAACAGGTATTTCAATGCAAAAGTGTCGGGACCTCATTGTACTTATCAGTAGTTACCTAGTAGAGGTTTCTCACATATCCAGGGGCCACTTAATCAGCGTGGTATGCATAACACACTAACAATAGAAATGGCTTTCATATTGACGGTTCAATAATATTCATTGCGTTATTTACGTTGCTGAGCAGACGAATTTTTCGAACATATGAAGCAATGGATTAGCAGTATCCTTCAAAATTATTCAGGTTGTGACTAATAGTGTGATTACGCAGTTAGAGTGCCGGTTACATTATAGTAGCTGCCTACTATAGAAATAATTTGTAAATAATGAAGTCCAGTCTTTAAATTGCGTAACACACTTTTTTTTTTGGGTTGGAAATCATCAAATGACCTCTCCCGCTCTGAGCGGAGCGGAAGGGCGTGTCAGACTCTTACTGACTAAAACCCACCCGTGTTCCTTCAGTTACCTGTGCGCCAAGGCCACGGTAACTCGTTCGAACAATCCGTGACTCCGGCAAGCATCGGCCCTTTCGGACCCCGTCATTGATGCTGACATCTCTTTGAGGCGCGCGTGGAACACGACGCGCCGTCGACCCGGGCCTGGTCCTTGGCCCATTGCTCGCCGTCCGCAAGCCCGCTAAGGTAGCCGGGAGGCGGCAATCGACTCCCGATGCCCAGGGTGTCTCCTCCTGCGGCGATTGGGGGCATGAGGGCGCAACAATTGCTTCTCTCTCACGCGCTCCGCCTCCTCTTTCGCGAGCATTACAGCATCGTAGAAGGAGGTGATGGCTTCCCATTCCCTCTCGCTCCGTACCATGGCCTGAACCAGGGCCGAACGCGAGAGATCGCCGCCGCCGATCGCCGCCACGAGTACACGGCGGTGCTTCACCCAAGCCGGGCAGAACTCCACAGTATGCTCCACCGTGTCCTCCAGCCGATCCACACAATGATAACACCCGGGCGTTTCCTCCCGCCTTATCCGGAACAGGAACCTCCCGAAACAGCCATGTCCGGTGAGGACCTGCGGCAGGTGGAAGGTGACGCCGTGGTGCGTAACACACTTGCAATTACAATCAGAAAGAATTTCAAAGAAATTCTTAATCCACTGCTTATTGCTTGCTTGCTTATTTTGAAAATCGCCTGCTGACAATGTAAATAACGCAATGAATGTTGTCTAATTGTCAAAACGAAAGGCATTACAATTGTGAGTGTGTTACGTAATTACCTCGCAGTTCTGGTAAACAGTTCCTCGTACTCGTCTCGCACTCGTGAGTAGAACCTGGATGACGCTGGCACAGGAGCGTGGAGATTGGCACAAGCAAAGAGAATCCTGTACCTAGCAGTGGGTGAAGTCAGCCTGTGGATAATGATATTGATGAAACACTCACTGCCTGTTTTCATCATCGAAATCATCATTTAATAACCAGGTTGTAACTGATACGCAATTAATTAAAAGACATAGGAAACTGTTTTTGAAGTGAAAACTTCTTTAGGCGCACTTTACGCTCTTTCTGAACGTTGAACGAAATTGAAACGTCACGTTCGGGTCGGTGACGCTGATTCGGGTATACTCGGCTCCAGGCGGTCGGTGACGCTGAATCGCGTATATTTCATTCATAACTTCTATAGTTAGTCATAATTTCTTAAAAAAACCATAGCATAATTTAAAACAAAAAACCAGATTCACCCTATATCATATTTTTATTTTTTACCTTTCCCATTCATACGCAGTAAAATCCAATTTTAATAGACGAAAACGGATTTCGTTGGCAATGTGACTTCCAATTAAATAAATTGGGTTCAAAAGGATGTATGGCCGTTAATTCCGGTGCTGTGGGCCTCGTTGGGCCGTATTGGAGAGGAACGAAATAATATTTGGTTAATAAAATCGTTTTGATCAATTTATTGAATGTTTTTTTCGTTAAATGATGTTGTAATTTCAAATGCTTTCATTTGTTTTTCTTTATTAATGGTATGTTTTTTATTTTCTGCCAAGTTAATTTGTATTTTTTAAATTTTCTGAGTTATAGGAGCAGGGATCACCTGGTTAATAGGATGATATTGTATGTATAATATTGACAAAAACATTTTCATTTAGTTCATATTTTCGTCACCTTTACGTTTTAAGGCTCCTTGAAACAGGAGCGACACGCGATGCGATACGCGCGCGACCCAAAGTCACCGCCCGTCGCGCGACACGCGATGCGTGTTTGAAGGAGCCTTTAATTCAATTATTCAAAGGTATATAATTTTTAACAGTCAAAAGTAGTAGTAGTGTAGTGTCCGCAAATCCACGTCCAAGTGCGTATTTTGCGTACGGGTGGGAAAATTGATCATTCGATCCACTCTAGCTCCTCAAGGAAGGTCAGCAACGCCTTGGTGTTACTGACAATCTCATGGAGGTGTTACAAAAGTATGAATTGTATCAAGAAACTAGTAGTATCGATGCATTCCTTTTTTTCGCAAAGCATTTTCTGAAAACCATACACTAAAAGGAGGAACTTCAGTACATCGAACACTGCCAAAATGCAGGCTACACTCAGGCATTCAGATATTCCATCCATCCGAAGGCAGGAATAGCCATACAATACAATACGTTAGCTATTGTACAGCCCCATTCAATCGACTGACAATAAATTCCAAATCAATACAATGTAACGCCAAAGAGGTTTTTTCGTCCATTTAACAAATCCGAGTAATGGAGCCAATTTTGTCCACCACAAAAGCGAAATCGGAAATTCTGATAATGATTTTGACGATTCAAAGGACCCTAAAAATACGCCATACTGTTTTTAAAATGTTTTGTGTTTGTCTACTATTAAATATTATTTCCTCTTGGGGAAAAATACAGTTTTAAGTGACTCGTGACAAACGGTACCTATACTTTGATTTTTTGGGATAATTACTTTGTTGTTGATGTTCCCACAAAGGGAGTGGGCTATAATCTACCACGCGGGCCCAGCGCGGGTTACTAGATTTCACATGTTTTCGAATTTTTAGTTTTAGGACATGTCGGTTTCCTCACGCTGTTTTCCTTCACCCGTTTCGAGAGCAGTACTTTTGGCATAGTGATTCTTTTTCCGACTTATCAGTCTGTTATTTTTTTTTTTTTTTTTTTTTTTTTTTTTTTTTTTTTTTTTTAAAACGTTGTTATTGTTCTACGTTTGACACTTAAAGCAAAAATGTTTTTTCATGCACATAAGTAAGAAACGCACTGATTGCGCATTGAATAGTTTTATTGATGGATTAACTTACGCCCGCGACTTCGTTCGCGTGAAAGTCGTAAGTCACCACAATATACTAGAGTAACAGCCACATTTTTATAAAACTTTCCGGTTTGCTACATTTAATCATAATCATTTATTAATTTGCTATGCAACAGCTCACTGCCTATGATAACATTGAAGTATTGGGGTTAACTCCGAATAATCATTTAAACTAGTTTGTAAGACAATAGAAGGTACCAGTAAGAATATTCCTATAACTAATAAAACAACAACAAGGTATCTTCTTGCTCTAAAGTAAGTTATTATCGAAAAGGAGATCAGCAGAATGCCTTGAAATTATTTCATCTAATATTCAAGGTATTTCTTCCAAATTATTAGAAATTGAAATGTTTTTAGAAAAAACAAAGTTTGACATTGATTGTTTTACTAAATGATAATTAATTATGAGAACTATAGTAGGGGCAGTTGTTTTAACCGTAAATCTATGCTGCGTGGAGGTTCTCCAATCTTGATAAAAAAAAAAAAAAACTAACCTACGTTAAGACATAGTTGGTTTATCAGTTGAACATTGCATCGAACCGTCCTGTGTTGAGCTAGATAAGCATGTTGTAGTTTGCGTTTACAGAACCCCTAATTATCAGAATTTTTCTTTATTTGAGTTAATAATGGAAGATGTCCTATCGAAACTTGCATCCAGTAACAAAGCCGCAATTGTTTGTGGTGATTGTAATAATACTATTTTGGAAAGTAATTCAAATAGCAGTAGATTATTAAGCCTTTTTAAATTGTTCAATTTATCTAATGTTTTTACAGAACCAACTAGAGTAATTCTCACTTCCGCTACTTGTATCGATAATGTTTTCTGCGATTGTGATTATTTAGAGAAATTCATAGTAAATTATCTGCCGTCTGATCATAGTGGACAAACGGTATCTTTTAAGTTTAAAACACCGTTGCAAAAAGTGCAAATACAGTTTAGACCAAAACGACTGGCAAATTAAATAGATTCAATAGTACCCTTAATAATAAGTTGAATGTTCTGGGCCATAATATGAACGATGCAAATAAATTGTATGAGGATTTCAGTAGTGCACAATGAATTGGATAAAACTTTTGAAAAGAAAACAAAAAGTATTTGCCCTAACTTTATATTTAGTGACTGGGCTACTAGAGGTATACGGACGGTGTAGGTATGAAACTAGTAGGGTAAAAATACGAAGCACTGATTGCTTTTTTATTTTCGTATGCTGCACTGGTTGACGTCATCATGTCAGCGCCGGCTATCGCTGAAAACCGGCGCTGGGGCTCTGTCTCGCATAGGGTCGTAGCATTATGCTGAGCGATTGCTGTTTTGCGTGAATGTGACGCATATTTTCCCCCCAACTCGTTATTTTTTGTGTTTGTGTGTTTTTTCTTTGCGTCATGTTTACCGCAAATAAAAGCATTATTTTTTCTTTTTTTTTTTGCCCGCCTGATATATATAGGGTTGGGACAACCATTGGATTGTCGTTATCAGTTCAGCCTTCTTGACTCCCCTGCGTCCTCGTAGGAGTATTCAAGTGAAGTCCTAACTGATAACAAAAATCCAATGGTTGTCCCAACCCTATGTGTATCAGGACGGGCAGTACTAGCGATCTGCATGAAGTGATCGATAGACGACACAAATATTCGGGAGTGCGCGGGAGAGTAACGTGTTGTTTCTATGGGGTCATATTATGACATTGCCTACGGGGCCATATTATGTCATTGCCTACGGGGCCATATTATGACGTTGCCTACGGGGCCATATTACGTCATTGCCTACGGGGCCATATTATGATATTTCCTACGGGGCCATATTACGTCATTGTCTACGGGGCTATATTATGTCATTGCCTACGAGGCCATATTATGATATTGCCTACGGGGCCATATTACGTCATTGCCTACGGGGCCATATTATGATATTGCTTACGGGGCTATATTACGTCATTGCCCACGGGGCCATATTATGACATTGCCTATGGGGCCATATTATGTCATTGCCTACGGGGCCATATTACGTCATTGCCTACGGGGCCATATGATGACATTGCCTACGGGGCCATATTATGACGTTGCCTATGGGGCCATATTATGATATTGCATACGGGGCTATATTACCTCATTGCCCACGGGGCCATATTATGACATTGCCTATGGGGCCATATTATGTCATTGCCTACGGGGCCATATTACGTCATTGCCTACGGGGCCATATGATGACATCGCCTACGGGGCCATATTATGACGTTGCCTATGGGGCCATATGATGACATCGCCTACGGGGCTATATTTATTATTTTTATATGTTGCCTCAGGGGCTCACAACCGGGTCATCCATCAAGGAGATCAACCGTTAAAATCCCGCCGATGCTGACGAGCTAGGACTTCACTTGAATACTCCTACGAGGACGCAGGAGAGTCGGGAAGGCCGAACTGATAACGACAATCCAATGGTGGTCCCAACCCTATGTGTATCAGGGCGGGCAGTACTAGCAATCTGCATGAGTTGATCGATAGATGACACAAATATTCGGGAGTGCGCGGGAGAGTAACGTGTTGTTTCTTTATGTACAATATAATTGTTTTAAAGTATTCATAGTTTAATTTCAAGACCTAACAGACCCCACATTCGCAGCCTTCAGTACCTAGTAATTTCCCATTGCTTGGGAAGTTTTTTGTTTTTGGTAGATTAATGAACGCTTGTGTATACTATCTAATGGGACAACTCTGATACACTGACTGATTCATTCTTATAGATTAGTCCTGACGAACAGCTATCACTAAATAATATTATAACAGTAGATTGTAAACACACGGGTTTCTCATTAACAGTCACCTAACTATAGATATTTATTTTTATTATAAGCAAAGATGAAGAGGCCTAAACACAATGTTTTTCTGTGTACGTTCTGCGAAGCTGTGACACAGTTTTTAACTTTTGTAGCTATCATCGTTTCCATTGTAATACTTACGTCTATAAAAATTTATACATCGTGGAAGGGGACATCGATGTACAAACTGTTACCATAGATTCAGCACATGACTCTAGACACCCTAGCGTAGATTTTTTTCGTAGTATTTCAAAAATAAAATCTGCGGTTTCATAGAAAAGTGCAATTCAAATTCAAATTCAAAATCCTTAATTCGACCGAAGACTCATAAAGGGTTAGTAAAATTGTCCTTATAACTAAGTATTAGTAGGGTTACAACACGATACGATGACACATGTAACTGACAACAGTGATTTACATAATTATGGACAGTCCATTCTGTCAGCAATCATTTTCAGAACCCTGTTAGGGCTGGCCTTGACACGAGCCACTATTGACCACCACCACCACCACCAACACTGCGCGCTTGCGCATTATTGTCTAAAAACAATCTACACGCGCCGCCGCAAACCCCTGACGTACTGCAACGTCATGGCAATCCCATCAGTTTTCTGAGTACGTTATTAAATTGGACGCGAAGGGCACTATACGACGCCTGCGAATATTTCTTCCACAGGCTGTATGTGTAGAAGGTGGTATAAAATGCTCTAAAGAGCGTCACCTTTACGTCTGCAGCACAACGTGCAAACCTGCGGGCTATCATATTCGCACGCAGGTAAAGAGCCCTCCCTTTTCTTTTAATGTCACCATTGTCTTTAAGGTCAGTGGTGATCAAATGACCTAGTTATTTAAATTGTTCCACTCGCTCAAGAAGAACACCGTAAAGCTGTATGGGATCAAGATGGTATCTGGCCCGCGCTTCAAAAAAAATGTACTGACTTTTCTGAACGTTATACAATACCATTGTTCAGTTGCGTAACGTCCACATGTGGCCAATAGTGTACCGCGCTCAGCAGCACCATGTCATCCACGTAACATAAATTATTGACACAGACACCGCCAATATGACAACCGACATGATAACTGATAAGCAGGCGCCCCTGCTCTCTTAAATTTGTATATCAATGCCCTGATTGAGGCCAATCAGGGCATTCATATACAAATTTAAGAAAGCAGAGGAGGTCAACACACCCTTGTCTCACTCCTCACTCCAATTGATATGGCTCCGACAGCACACCTGCCCACCGAACATTGTTGACCTGGTATCCATACCAATACTTGAAGATGCTTATAAGTTCGATAGGCAAGCTTAGAGCTTCAAGTTTCTTTCATAATATATTGTAGGAAACCAGATCAAAAGCCCTAGATAGATCGAGGAAACAAGCGAAAACAGGTGTTCTTCTTTTTGTATAGTAACTGACAGCCTGCTTGAGACACAGAATTGCACTTTCTTTAGAAAGTCCTGGCCGAAACCCGAACTGATTGTCGTGCAGCGTGAGACATTCGTGTAGCTGTGTATCAAGCTGACCATCAAGCACCTTAGCGACTGTGGTCGCTAGAGAAATATGTCTATAGTTAGTGTAGTTAGTTTAGTTAGGTTGTAGTTTAGTTGTTGCAATATCTACGCAGTCAAAAGGTACGGGACGAGTTAATAAATAAAAATAACCGACGAAAAATTTCAACGCCCTCTGCTTTGAACTTGTTCAGAAGGTTCAGAATCATGTGCTGAACTCATGGTAACAATTTGTGTGTCGATGCCACCCTCTATTATGTCATGATTTACTGCTTAGCTCTTTAAAGGTATAGCGGGATGATAATCATTTAAAAGGTTAAATCTGTTACTATCTGCTATATTCGTTCCCTACTCAGCCAGTGAAGTAAAAAAATAATTCGATTGTCGTCATACACTGGTATATTGTGTTCTCTCTCATCTCAGTCTCATTTCGTACGAAATGTATGGGAAGTTTTTTGCGATTTCTGACTTTTGTAGTACTAAAATCTCCAAAAAAACTCCATGGGTCATTTGAAGATTTTTGATCCTTATAAGAAACGGGAACGATAGACACCAAACTTTTTTTTTGTGGAAATTACCCATTTTGTCATTTGAGATGATCAGACTGACCTGACTTATAGGGAATACGACTATCTATGCATAATTTGAACAAAATCTATGCGATAGTTTTTGCGTGATGCTGAAACGTGCATTCAGACAAACACAAAAATTCTAAAAAAAATATTTTTTGGCGTTAGAATCGTTCCCAGATCTTGCAGAAATTACAAAAAAATAAACAATGTAAAGCTTTGATTTCGCTACGATTTTAATATATGTATAGATAACATAAGACTTGAATGTTTGTAGTATGCAATTTATCACTTTATGTTCACACGTATTTGAAATACCTACCTGTATGGAATCTTAGCAGTTCTTTGCGATAAAAATAAATAGTTGTGTTCCTGAAAAATGGCTATATAAATTGTTGAATTTAGCGTCCAGTACAAAAGTAATCAAAGAACTCGGCGATAATGGTCGCGTCGCGTGCAATTTCGTTTTTTTTGCTGTGCGCACTGGCGGCTGTCGTCACCGAAAAACTGAACCCGCTGTCCGATGGATTCATTGATTTGATCAACTCTAAGCAAAACTTATGGAAAGCCGGCAGGAACTTTCCAGTAAATACACCGTTTTCATACATCAAGAATCTAATGGGTTCCTTGGAAGACGGAAACTTTGCGAAATTACCAAAGATGGAGGAACATGACGCCGAGCTGATTGCAAGTCTTCCAGAGAGCTTTGACTCGAGGGATAAATGGCCGAACTGTCCCTCCCTGAATGAAATAAGAGACCAAGGCTCATGCGGTAGTTGTTGGGCTTTCGGCGCTGCAGAAGCGATGACCGACCGGTATTGTATACACTCCAACGGAGAACAGAATTTTCATTTCTCTGCTCACGATCTTATGACATGTTGTTCGAAGTGTCATAGTAGCTGTACAGGTGGAGGTATCCCGTCGTCTGCTTGGTCTTACTGGAATTCCACAGGTATTGTGTCAGGAGGGAACTACAACTCGAATGAAGGCTGTAGACCGTACGGGATAGCTGCCTGCGAACATCATGTGCCAGGCAAACTGCCGCCTTGTGGCGAAACAGTTGACACTCCGAAATGCGTAAAGGCATGTGAGTCGAGCTACAACACTGATTATGATAAAGACAAGCATCACGGCAAGCACGTTTATTTAGTACCTTCTGATGAAGAACAGATTAAAGCTGAACTATTTAAGAATGGACCCGTAGAGGCTAGCTTTACAGTATATAACGATTTTCTTACTTATAGAGAAGGGGTGTATAAACATGTGGAAGGCATTTATGTCGGCGGACATGCTGTTAAAATGTTAGGTTGGGGAGTAGAGAACGGTGAAAAGTACTGGCTCATCGCAAATTCTTGGAACTCAGATTGGGGTGATATGGGATTCTTCAAAATACTACGTGGAGAAGACCACTGCGGTATAGAAAGAGACATTTTCGCCGGTGAACCACTTATAAAATGAATAACGTATAATGTCTGCTTTTAAGATTAAATGTTACGTTTCCAATATTATGTTTGTTTATTTTCAGTGTAGAATGTCGTTCCACTTGAGATATATATATATATTTTTATTTCTTTCAATTGCTGTGGGGGTTTATCTCGTAAGAGTCCCGCACAATCCTTGGGCTTCCCAGTTCACCGGTGGTTATAACTGTAAAATGTGGGTGAACTATGCAGATACATATGTGTTTTCAATTTTGGTAATAGAGACGTGATGCTTATATAATAATAATAGTCCTCCACACCGAATTTCGGTTATGGCATCCAATCTCAGCGGAGACTAGCCATCGACGCGGGAGATACTAAAGTGCACAAGTGGCGCACACACTTCTGCACTATAATATCTCCCGCGTGAGGCACAGGTGCACCCTGTCTTCCCTCACTCTTATAGTCCGATGGGATGGCAATCCGACATGACCGGAGAGAGATCGGACGCGGACCAACGGATGAGGTACGGAGGTCACCGTCGACTGCCAAACTCCGGGCTGTTACTGAGAAATTCCTAATAGAAAAACGCAATAGCACTTAGGCCGACCTGGGAATCGGGAAAGAAAACACATTTTAGTTAAAAAAAATCTAATCTAAATTAAAAGTTATGTAGATATAAGCCGAAGTTCTAGACTGCCAGCACTTGGATTAGGCCCTTATATTCTCAAAGTATCAATGACTATATTCTCATCCCTTTCTCGAGTAACTGATAAATAATATCCCTGACAACCTCCCACTGGGAGATGTCGATAAGAAATAAAAAGTGACCTGCGTCTCTTGCGTACGTTAGCGTTGGGTAAGTTTCCTTTCTTCAAAGTTTTCTTATCGTCTGTAGCTCAAGGGACACGATTGTGTAGTTTGGCATAGTTATAGGCACCTAGTTTGAAAACTTGTCGGGCAATTTAGGGATAAAACGACTGTTTTTTTTTTACAATTCTGCATAAAAAAAATAGTTTTGGTTGGATTTAGTTCACGTTGTGTTCAGTTTCTTATAGAATTTAGTTGGATTGGACTTTCAAACAACTTTGAAAACCACTTATAAATTACTAATTTACTTGAACTTACAACAGTTATACTAATGTTAAATTAAAGGTTCGTTTTAGGAATTTTATTTACAGAGTCAACTCCAAACTTTAAGTTAGTCTCAATTCTAATGAAAACATGATTGTTATTCCTTGAAACGAGGCGAAAGCAAATTGTTTAATTCTATAAAAGGAAAAGTAGACCGTTGTTGAAACTAAAACCCACCACTCGCTAACAACTTTGAAACTATACCAAAGCCTTTTAATATTCATGACAACTTATGTTATTAGAACCCTCACGAATATTTGTAATTCTTAAAATCTGCGGAGTAATTGCTTAACACATATAAAATGACAATCGATCCCAATGCCTTTCATTTTGACAGGTCAGCTACGTGAATTGCGTTAATTATGTTGTTGAGAGGAGGAATTTTTAAAACCTATGAAGCAATGGTTTAGGATTTTCCTTCAAAACCCTCGGATTGGGATTGAAGGTGTGTTACACAATTAGGGTGCTACAAAATAGGTAGGTTAAGGGTTTGCTCTAAGCTATGCTCTTTATTTTCCCAAATGTCTCTATCGGTCTCTAGTCTACTCGGACCACTGATTGGACTGGATCGGACTACTGGACGTTGGCTTCTCCAATTGCACGTTATTGAGTTCAATCTTTGGAAACCCTCGTCCATCAATTTTCGAAGATCGATCCCGCGTTTGTTGAAACGTAAATCTGTAATAGAGATGCAACAATAAATTAAACTTGAGCATCGGTCGAGAAACAGGCCAGGGGCTGAAAGGTTGGTTTGATTTAATTTCATTCAATATACTAGTAACTTGCAGTATCGACTTTATCTTCGAAACGAGACATTCGATACAAGAAAAAGGTTTTAATTGTTTATCAATTGCGACCTTACAGTTTTAGTTCTTATCAAGTCGTGTGCCCGATGGGATCTCCCATTAAAAAAAAAATTACGAACTTCCATATAAATGTTCATCGCCTTCAGGGGATGAATTTTCAAAAATCCTTCCTTTTCACTTTCGTTATATTACAAGGAACTCCTGCACAAAATTCCATACTTCGAGACCCAGCGGTTTAGGCTGTGCATAGTCTGTCAGTGAATGAACGAAAGAATGAATTTAAGATTTTTATTAAGTTAAGTTAGTTCGGCGCATTATTTCTTTTTCTTCCATATCTTTACCAGCCGTAACCTTTATGTAGATGAGAAAAACACGCACTCAATTCAAAGCTCCTTATCAAAACTTTTAACGAGCCATAATCGGTACCAATATCACTCGATACCAATTAAAAAGTATCGTCTAACTCAACATTTTTGTATCGAGTCACCCCTATATTAATATAGGAACCTACAAGGTTTTAGTAAAAGCATCACGTTTCGTTGATCGACGTCAGACTCATATTACGTCAGTCACGTCGGCCCAATAGGCCGTGATAGAGTTTCGGGACTCCTTCAATCTTCGGCATCAGCCCAACTTATGGCCTGGCGGTATGAAAATTGTCTGATGCCATATTTTTATTATTTTTGGCTTATTGGTTGCGTATTTGACTTTCGCACAAAAGTTGTAAACTATTTTTGTAAGCAAAATAAAACTATACTATTTGTAGATTTCTAAATTCTGTCATCTGTTTTTCGTCAGATTTCCATAGTACTGAAAACTTGAGAAATATTATAGCGATATTTTTACTAAACAAACACAAACTGTCATTAATCAAAAGCGAAGTTAAACAAGTTGATCTAAACCTTTAAAAGATCAATAGATTTCTGAACGGTGAATTTCAAACCACGGTTTAAATGAGGCTCAAACTTCGACACCCCTTCCCGCTTCCCCTTCACACAATTAACTGAAGAGGGAGATGATAATTTATAGATTTGCCTCCAATTCAAATACTCCAGTCGAAAGTTTGACCAACTTTAAATTGGTTTTAATTTAAGCGCTGCCCATTTTACATGGCGAACAAGGCGGACGCCCGAAGCGCGTATTTAGGGCCATGTTTTCATTTTGTATAAGGTATATAATCATTTTCATGCAAAATTCACGTAGAAATTATATCCTGTCCTAAAATAAAGAAAGCTCCATAGGCTCTCGATATGAAAATATTTTTAAACGTGAAATTAACTTTAATGAAATTTTAGGAAACTTTAAGGATCACGCCCTTTCGGGAATTATTAAACTAAATATTTTAGAAAAACATTCTGATCGGATGAAAATTTTAAACAAAGTTTAAGAGTTTGAACTCAAGTTTGCTCCCCTTTTGTATTAACGAAGATGCCATAAACACAACAACTTGTTTAAATGTACCAAGTCTTAGTAAAGACATTTCGTGAGGATAGGCAGCGTTAAAAATATAATTACTTTTAACGCATAAGATTTCGTAATCTCAACGAATTTTGTCGTTGTAGGTTGTGTGGTAAGAAAAACTTTGAGAGGGAGGCTAACAGAAGAATTTAGTTGGGCTGGGCAGCGTTTGGGAAGCTTCGTCGAGTCTTCTGGTGGCGTGTTCCACAGAGCCTAAAGATTAAGGTCTTCAATCAGTGCGTCCTGCCTGTTACGCTTTATGGAGCCGCAACGTGGACACTCACGGTACGGCTGGTCCATAAATTCAAGGTCACTCAGTGAGTTATGGAACGGGCTATGCTTGGAGTCTCTCTGAGGGATCGAATCCGCAACGAGATGATCCGGTAGAGAACCAAAGTTGTCGACATAGCTCACAGAATAAGCAAGCAAATAAAGTGGAACCGATGACCGTTGGGGTAGACGTGTTCTTGAGTGGTGATCGCGAATCGGCAAACGTAAGGTAGGGCACCCTAAGGCTAGGTGGAGCGACGAACTTCGCAGGGTGGCTGGTAGCAGCTGGATAAGAGTTACCGAAAATCGAGCTAAATGGCGTGCAATAGGAGAGGCCTATGTCCAGCAGTGGACTGCTGTAAGCTGATGATAAGGTTGTCTTTGAAATGTCTACTTTTATACCTATCACATTCATAATGGTGTGCATAATAAAGAGTACTCTATCTATTTTACCTTAATTAGGACAATTTTATGATCATTATCTGGCATTTTCAGCCAGTTAAGTTTTAGGAAAACAATATCCAACCGAATGGAAATTCCTGTTATATTTTTCAATTTACATTTTCATGTCTGTTCACCAAATAACTTTCGGCTTGATCAATATGACATAGTTTCCAAAACCCAGACACAGACATTCCTACCAAAAACTATAATCGAATTTGATAAACTGTCTAGCCAATATTTCAAACCTATTGAATATTTTAAACAAAAATAAAAAGTATTTTTCCAAACTAAAATGAGCAAGCTGTCCATATATTTTGTAATCCAATTCGACAACCTTAATCCGAAAGTTATTAAATTGGATAAAACTAAAATATGGAACAAAAATAAAATAATTTACAACTAAATTAAGCTAATTGAGATGTGTATTACGTAGGTACTTTGTTTAAGTACACTAATTCTATCCATACATATTTGGAAAAGTGTCACGATCATCATCAATTAGCTAAAAGGCGTCACTTTAGCCAAAACGCCATTAGGTATTAAATCCCAAGCATCTAAACAACGACCGGTCCTGCGCTTTCCGCATTCAGGGTTCCCTTTACCTTGGTTGGTGGTTGACCCACGGTTAGGGTTATCATATTTCAGGCTTTGCCCTGAGATCTCAGGATTTTTAGGCTCCTGACAGGATTGCGGCCGGATTGAGAGAAATCTCAGGAATCTCAGGATTTTGCGATTTTTTTATAAAATAAAGTATCTCTATCTAGATTTTTCAGTTTTTTTTTTATTGATTAGTTACAATCAACATAGACAAAAATATAATCTTCTTTGGATAGAATCACAGCAAAAATCACAAATCAACGTAATTAACATCAATATAGTATTTTAAAAAACCATGATCCCAAAAAAAATTAAAAAAAATGCGTCGACGTTAATTACGTTTGCGATAAAATCTCAGGACTTTTCTACAGAAATCAGGTTTTTTGTCAGGACTTTTCAATTTTCCATATGGTAACCGTACCCACGGTAGACCTTCTCGATCCACTTCACGCCTACCACCAAGCTGAGATACGTAGAGAAGTGTATTTCATAATAATTTGGAATGTTTATATTAGAACGACGCGTTTCCTAATATAGAAATTAGAACCGATTAATGCTCGGTTCCTATAAACAAAAACGAATCGTTTTGCTTACCAATGATAGCATTTTAAATTGCCAAATTGGGCATAGATTCGTAAGATAATTTTACCTAGAAAGAAAGAAAGAAAAATATTTTATTTGGGACACGCACAGTGATATCTACTTGTGATATCTACTTCCATATGGGAGGGCCTACTATGCAAAGCTATGCGGTCTTTGCTTCATTATTGGTAATGATACAAGAGTCTTAATTTTAAGCAATAACGGTCTGCAAATTATAGAAATCGGCCATTAATCTCGGCGTCAATACCTACGTACCTCGATGGAACATGTGTTGATTTTCGGTTGAACAATGCGTGACCTGTTGATGACGATGCACAACAGAAAATCTTCCATGCTCGCGCCTGACTATGCAACATTGAGCATTATCATGATATCCTAACTTCCTAACTAATATTATAAATGCGAAAGTAAATTTGTTTGTTTGTTTGTTACCTTTTCACGCCTAAACCACTGAACCGATCATCCTGAAATTTTGCAAATACGTTGTCAGGTCTACAGAAACGGACATAGGGTACCTTTCATCCCGAAAAAAAGTACTGTTCCTGAGGAAAACAACAATAACGTTCTTATGATAATAGATGGCGCCACGTGTCTTTCGAATCATGATTGAATTATATTATTGTAGAAAGTTTAGTAGTGTGTTAAGAGTTTTTTATTTTTTATTTAAGTACTTAATCAATTTTGTGAGTCTAGAGTGTCGATAGACCGATTTTTAATGCTCCGAACTATAATTCCTTGAACAACCCGAATTGATTATCAAATTCTAAATGAACGCGAGCGAAGCCGCGGGCAAAAGCTAGTTTGACAAATATGTTTAACACTCAACTTACAATGCCTTGCTTAATTTCTCATTAGCAGCCCGGAGTCAAGATCGGGACACGCCTTGACCCCATGCACCCCTTGACACGCCCCTCTTAAATTAATTTAAACGTAACTGGCGAAATGTGGGTGTAAGTACACCTATGCCTAATCAGGAAAGACTTGATGTTATTTTATGTTTTGTAATAATAATGTTACAATGCTTTCGTTTGATCCTCTCTCATTTTGCCCCGAGATCTATAGCTCATGAAGTCACGATCGAGTTATAATGATAATAGCTCATACGCCTGCTTCTTCAGATTCACTAGAAGCGGCCTGCCAAGGCTGACCCGGACGCATTTAAATGTCGCCCCTCACAGAGGCTTTGCACGCACCCAACAATATGCTAAACTTTAAATAAAAGGCACAAAAAAGCCTCACAAAATCTTCTATAATTTCAGCCCATGAAAAGCAAAGTCACTTCAAATCAATCAATCATTATGGCCACGTCAATTTTCAATTAAGCAAAAACAAAAAAGTAAGGTGGGACCGCCTTCATTTTAATAGATTTGAACGAACATTATAGCCACTGAAGACCCTCGTTTATAGGGTCCGAAAATAATAGTGATAATTTAATGTCACGTTGATATGAAAAGATGTAATGGGTTGTCTGACCGAAGCGTAAGTCATTGTACGGACGACAAAAAAAAAAAGTGTGTGGGTAAATCCTACTAATATTATAAACTAGCTGCGCCCCGCGGTTTCACCCGCAGAAATCTCGATCCCGTGGGAATATCGGGATAAAAAGTATCCTATGTCCTAATCTAGGTCATAGTCTACCCATGTGCCAACTTTTATCCAATTCCGTTCAGCCGTTTTAGCGTGATTGAGTAACAAACATCCAAACATCCACACTTTCACATTTCTAATATGAGTAGGATATAATATTAGTAGGATATAATATTAGTAGGATGTGAAAGTGTGGATGTCTGCATGTTTGTTACTCAATCACGTTAAAACGGCTGAACGGATTTGGATAAAATTTGGCAGATGGGTAGACTATGACCTGGATTAAGATATAGGATACTTTTTATCCCGATATTCCCACGGGATCTAGATTTCTGCGGGTGAAGACGCGGGGCGCAGCTAGTAATAACATAAAAAGACATCAACTTCTATACACCTATGTATCTATTACATATAATAAAATACAAGTAGTAATGAAGTTAAAACTGTACGTTGAATATTTTTGACAAATAAAATTGCTACGAGGCGTGCTGGGTGGGAACCGAGTCTTATGCCGAAAATATAGTTTTTAGAATTTGTGTCCGTTGCTTTGTTTGTCTGGGTGTATGTTCTACATTAGCGCAAAAACAGCTGAACGGACACAGATAGTTTATAACCTGGATTAATACATAATTAATCCTGTTAGTACGATCCTGTGGGGTGTTTTCCGATATTCACGTGGGCGAAGCCGCGGGCAAAAGCTAGTCTACATACTTGTGTATGTGCATCGGTTGGCTGAAGGTATTCAGGTAATCTAAAGCTTGAACCTATAGCCCTTTTATATCTCTTATGAACTTGAGTTTCTGGCGATCAAGTGCAATAGATTTTGCCCTAATTATCTGCGGGGTAATTACGTATGACACTAACAGTAGGAATGTGTTTCATTTTGACAGTTCAACAACATTCACTGCGTTATTTACGTTGTTGAGCTGACAAATTTTTCGAACTTAAGAAGCAATGGAATAGCTATAGGCTTTAAAATGATTCAGATTGTGATGTGTGTTACGTAATTAGGGTGCTGGTCTGAACGATGATCTGGTGATAGATTTTTTTTTGACTCCGAAATGCCCTTGTTTTTCTTTAAATGATGGCGCATTTAGAACCGTCGGTGGTTGGAGATGAGATAATCGGTGCTATAAACCGCATGACTAAAACCACAGTGCTGAAAAGTGGCAAAAAATAGGTATGTAAGTTGCAGTATCATTTAACAATTTTACCGTGTGTACCTAGGTGCTTACTTATGACGTAATAGGTGAAAGACGGGCTGGTATCTAAAATTTATGTGGGTTGCGTAGACTATGAGTTAGCAATAATATGTCCCTTACATAGAACATATTATTATTATGAGATAGCGCGGTAGATGAAATACGTGGTCGCCCTTTATGAATTGTTGTGGTTTCATACTGTAACACGTGTAGAGAAGTTTTTTTTAAAGTTTTGTTTTGTTTTGAACCTTTAAAAAGTTATAGAGGGTTAATAAGGTTGCCAAAAGTGAAAAAAACAAAATAATGTAATATGCCTTGGTTTTTAACCGACTTGAAAAAGGAGGAGTTTCTCAATTCGCCTGTATGTTGTTTTTTGTGTTTTTGTTACGCGATATCTCCGACAAATGTGCATCGATTTCAAAAATTATTTTATTAATGGATTGGGTATGTCTCAGGAGTGTTCTTATTAGATTTGGTTCGGTAGTTTTTCAGTTAGCTTCAATAATACGTATTTTTCTACTTAGTGTATATTGATGATATTATAATAACTTCCTGTCACTGTTATTTACCTAAACACTACAAAGTGAAAAATAACTTTAATTTCGGAAGTCGGTGGCAAAAAACGAAAATACAAAACCAAAGACACCGAATTAAAGTTATTTTTCACTTTGTAGCTTTTTTTTGGAAGTCGCCTGTTTTTTTTTTTTGTAAATAAGTTTTTATTCGGAGTGTACCTATAGTACAGGGGGTGAGGTTATATTATTTACCAAGGAAAGTAATATTATTAAACTTATTATTTTCGAGTCGATGCAACTTTTAAAATTAGTTATGTCTTAATCTGAAACCCTGATTTTGTCTTACCTACTGTATTCGAAGAATCAAAACAAAATTTTCACGTTTTTTTAGCTACACTTTCCTTAATCAACAGTAACACCAATCAAATTAGAGCCTTATCACACGGTTCAATGGAACAATTGAGATCTGAAGCAACTTTCAAAAGTTCCAAACTCGAAAGTAATACGAGTGCGTGATGGAAAGGGATCCACCTTGATTGTATGAGAGACATGGAACTTGTAACTTTTCCACTTACCATACTGCTGTCAATGATAAGCTGAAACGTGGGCTTGGGGCTTAACTTAAATCAGATTATAAGGGATCGTTTTAGTGGTCGATTTAACTTTGAGAAGATCGTGTATGAAACTTTTTGATTGGTTCATGTTCGACTGTTTTGCAGTGAATGATTTACATAACAATAAAGTGCGGAGGTGTTAATATAAAATTAAAGTAGGTAGGTACTAAACCTGACTTTACGCGAGCGACGAAGTTACTGAAAGATGGAAAAAGAGAGTACTTATCTAGTTTACCTAACTGCATAAAATCCTCAATTTTATTAGGTTTGTATATACCTTATTATCAATTCACTGAAAGTATATGATAAAAACTTGTTCATCCAAATAACTTCTCAATTTATGTTCAAAAACTAAAAACTTTTTTATTCTTCGTCATAAAGCCGAAACGGGAATATGATCAGTAATCGCTGTTTTATACATCTCTAGTTTGATTTTAGTATCAAAAATACCCCAATAGAGTTGTCAAGGCCAAAAAACAAATGAGGGGTTCTATAGCAATAAAATTATACTAACATAATCAAAACTTTGTCAGTTGACGAGAGACATTACGGAGAAAAGTTTGTGTTTCAAAATAATGGCTCGTAACGATTTGGCGATTTCGCTGGGAATTGCCTACTTTTGTGTTTTGTATACATAGTTTATTGGAGAGCACATAATGTAAGGAAAATATTTAAAAGATCTTCTGAAAATGTATTGACCTTCTAATGATATTATAAAGCCAAACTTAAAGCATTCCTGTTGAATAAATGTTTATATTCTGTATCTGAATTGGTGACAAATGATGGTGAATAGTTTTTATATTTAGTAATTTACCTTTTTGACATTAAGTATACATTCAAGACATTGTTCGATTTTTTGCATTTTAGAGAATAGATTTATACGAATTTGACATGATAATATTTACAATAATTTATATAATTACTATTTACAATCTATTGACATATTAATTTATCATATAAGTTATTGATTTTATTTTTAGTGAAATTTACTGTTTGATATTCATAATTTATTGTTTTTAGCTGTAAAATATTAATTAATGTACTACAAAATTCAACCACAATGCGAATTGTTATATGAATAAATAAATAAAATAAAATATACGCTTTTTTAATTAATGAACTACTAAAAACTTTTTGGACTTCCAATGCTGCACATTTTTTTTAATAAATGAGCCTCTATTAAAGTTTTTGGCTATTTAGTATGTTTTGGACCCCTAAATAGGAATTATTTCAGGTTCACAAAAAGAGACGCATTCATTATATTAAAGTGTTTAATAATATTATAAAGAAAGCAAATTGGAAATTATTTGAGGTTCGATTAAATACATGCAATAATGTAAAGTGACAGAGGTATATTATTATGTCTTGAAGAGAGATTGACGAATCTCTAAACGCCCATTTTTCCGTAGTTTTATTTAATACAATAAATTCAGGCGCTTACCTATGGGGTAGGGAAAAATAACAGAAATTAAAATTTCAACTTGTAGTTTTATAAGTCACTTGCTGCCCTGCGCGACTTCGTTCGCGTGGTATCCTACCCCTACTCTACTCTACCCCTAAACCATCGCGAGCGTATGCAGTAAAACTCACCAAAGTTTCATGAAATTCAGTCCAGCCCTTTCGGAGTCCATAGAGGATAAACAAACATTAATTTTTATTTATATGTATAGGAGATAGATAGATAGATAAGTCATTTATTCGTTTATTTTAAGGTCACTAAGGGCTGATTTTAACAAAGTCAGATATCTTTTATCCGTGGAAAAAAACTGACGTTTGACAGTCCTAGTATGGAAAAACTGTTTTGAGAGTTTTTCTTCAATTTCAAACTTCAATTTTTTTTCTCAGAATGACTTATTCTAGGTATAAAAATTTGGTGAAATTCGCCCTAGCAAATTAATATACTCTTGGGTATAAAATAAGTCTCATATAAAATATCATATAAATAAAACAAACCATCTATCAGAATCTCCTGTTCAAGAAAATGCTTGAAAATCTGTGAGAAGTGTTGAAAATCATTATTACTGGCTTTTGGCTGAGACTTAGTACATAATCTCAGGTTTTTTCTAATTTCCCCCGGGCGTCTTTACGTTTTACTCTTTCTTTCGGGTAAAACGTGCTCTATTTCAACCTAGACATGAAAATCTTGTTTTAAGCCACGCTATCATTCGGTGGTAAGTTTTGAAATAGAATAACTTTTCTATTTCAATATCTCAGCCTGCATGGCTCAAAAAATGGGTTGAATATAAAAGGTGTTCGGGTTTAATAATGTCGATTATTACGAAACCTTATTATAGAAAACATGTCACGATAATGTCACCTAGATACGTTTTTATTCGAGTTAGAGGTACCTACAGATGAAATTATGTTTCCATGCTGAAAACTAAAGGGTCTACTGCCTTGTATTAGTGTAATATTAAACCCACTAAAATAGCAATAACTCCATTGATAACACGCCTCTAAAAATAAAATATCCGCCACTTAAAATATAAGCTTCGCATAAAATTATACAGAACATTACACTGGCTGCCACATAACACATTCAATTCCATTTTAATATACCATACCGTTATAAACCTACAATAATTTTAACGTATAATATTCAGACAGTTTCATAGGACCCAAACAAGACATCATGTCCGCCGAAAGCTAAAAGGATCGCAATAATTTCAGTAATTAAGTATTTCACAGTAGTAATCTTGTGAAATGGTACAATAACACTTATGTACTGTAGATGGCCATCGGGCGAAATAAATTCCGCAGTGCTATCAATGTAATTAACAGGGCTAGGTCCCTTAATATAGCTCGACCTTTCTGTCTTTTAAGTGCGTTACCCTACGCCCAATGATAGTACACTTACGACCAAAGATATGGTACAGTAAAAAAATATTTGAAATAAAAGAATATAGAGGTAATAAGCACGTATGCGTATAAATAAGATCTAGGCTCGGTTTGTGTCGTAAACATCTTATTTTTTGTATTTTCCTCGTCATATCTTATATTTTGTCAATATTTTTCTTCTAGTTTGTTCAGGGCCAGTATCTGAGTTGCAGGCTGGCTACACGATTACACCAGAATAATAAGCTTCTTATTAATAACCTCTGTGTCCCACAGGATTCACATTTCTGTCCTTCATCCTTACTTACCTACTAACCTATTTTCGTGGCAAATTATGTGGGATGACAAGCAAAATTTTTACAGGTCAGTGTATTTTTATACAATATAGGTTGGCACGGAAATATTTTCCATTTACATAAATTACCTGAGAAGAATAGAAACCCATTCTATTGGGTGAGCGAATGAATATTTACAAGCTCTGTCAAGTGCAAATATACCCAGCATTCAGCTGGTTTCACACTTTTAAGAGAACTGGCCTGAGTAGAATTGGGAATATGCTTTTGAGCACGACCTTACCGTGAATTCTTGTTTCACTTTCGATGTGAACCCATTCATATTAAAAGCATGTAATGTTTAACTTCAATTGAGAATTTCACAGCAATACTTAATCTACGCAAACCACGGAGCTAAACAACCTAAAAAAAACATCCCACAAAAATGTGGCAATATTTATCGGCCGCAAGTGTATAACTTAAAATAATAGCCGGCCAAAATTAAATACCCAGTATACATTAACTTGCGTGAAGATTCGTGTTAATGCTAGATTTTAATAAAGTAGCACATAGTTTTATTATTATGTGCAATAAACGTCAGCGAAATTGAAAATTTTATCAAAAGTAATGGCGTAAGGTGAAATACGAGTATATCTCAGTTTTCTTTGTTTAAGAGTCAGCCCTGAGAAATGGTGTTTGAAAGCTTTTAGGTGATACATAAATCTGTTGATATAGGCGGTTTTGAGTGCTTAGTATGATTATTTCGGAAAGATTATAATACATAATGCCTTAATATTCAGTAATATTATACTGGACGGTCTCATCTACTGGAAAAGCGTCATGGCCCTAAAGTTTTTAGATGCCTTGCAGGTTTAAAATTATTTCTTCGAGATTGATTGGAATTGCCAACCAAAGGTATACGTGCAAAACATTTTGGCAACCCATATATAAAGCAAAAAAAAATGTCGTGAGAAAAGTTTTGAGTATGAATGTGGAGGGCTATAAGAGTACGGGAAGACCAAAGGAACGATGAATGGACTGTGAAAGAAGATATGGCTAGAAAGGGAGTGACTACCGAGATGACTATTATCAGAGAAGTATAGAACAAAAAGACATGTTGCGCGGACCTCCAATAAATTGGGATAAGGGCAGGAGAATGATAATTAATTGTGCATGGTACCAAAGAAGTGAAACAGGAGCCAATTTCGGTGTTTCCTGATAGCTATAACCTGTGGAAGTCTTCCAGTATGGTGTAGCGGTGTCTACATCGCAACATGCGAGCTACACGTCACACTGACGTCACGAAAAAATCCTGCATCGCGCAAGCAGAGTTTACCGCGCAACTAGTATATATATATACTACGTCCTGACATCAAACGTCGGGCAGTTGCCCACCAGACACGACACCCGTCTGGTCGGATCCTCCCTTTTCTATGGAGGTATGAGTGAACTTTACAACTTGTTCCTCATACCTCTATAGTGGAATGAATAACTTCTGAGCACGCTTGCACCATCACCGACCAGCACCTGTCCCACCGTCGGCGATTAACGATAAGCGAAAAGAGCTACACTATAAACGAGTTGGCGAGCAACGAGCAGTGAGTACCCGCCGGCGGCGAACGATTACTCACTGGTATGCGTATGAACCAAGCGTAACTCTCTCAGCGAGTGTTCTGCCCGCCAAGCGAGTGGTCGCTGGGGTGCTAGGACAGGAAACCTCCCCGTGTGTCCGTGGGCTGGAGTTTCCCTTGGATGCGTCTGGGGGAAAGGCCAGTCTCCGGGACGGTGCACCCTGGGGTGCGGGCAATAACTCTCCATTAGGTACTCTGTGCCTAAGGGGTCTTGTTGCCCGTACGCTAATATCCTGTCGGAGGAACGCTCCAACGTGTGTATCTCTGTTAAGCAGAGACGCACAGCGGCGGAGTAAGAGCGGGCTCGGTGTGCACTAACACTGCCGCCGGGCAGGCAGGAAGGAGTCTGCTCCTTCTGCCACCGTTAGTCTCGTAGCCCCGAAGATCGTCAACGTCATGTCTCTGACTTTTGACGGGGGTCGAGGGTCTTGGCTTAACCGCCCGGGCCGCGAGGAAGATAACCTCTATAAAAAAATCCTCTAATATCAAGTTCTGGTGCGCGGCGAGGGTATGAATGGCTGAGGAGTAGTGTCATCTACAACTTTCCAGTTGTAGGTGGCGCATCAGTCGCTAGCGCACCCCCAGCCAGAGTACCAGTGGACCCTCTGGTTGGGTAACAAATGAACACTTGCCTAGGGACAGGGGGTGAACCTAGGATGGACTTTTTACATCCCCCACACTCGTGGGATTTACTATGGAAAAATCAAATAAAACAACACAGAAAGAGAGCAGTGGAGAGGAGAGGAGCGATGCGGGGTCGGAGTCCGATGCCGCGTCGGGCGCGAGGGGCTCTGTCAAGAGCCCGGAGCGCGTGATTACAGGGGATGCTGGGAAGAACCGTAGGCTCTTCCAGAAGCGTCCCAAACCAGGGGATGGCCAGTGGTCGTCCTCTGATGGCGGGAGAAGCTCCGCCCGAAAAATCGGGAAGACCTGTCGGCGGGGTGGAGGTCGCGAAAGGGGTACAGGGCTCGCCACTCAGGAGGCTAGCGAGCCGAGTTGTGCCAGCCCAGTCGAGCCGGACCAGCGAGCCGGTAGGCTCACTACGGACGGCGCGCCACGCGGGGCGGAACTGTCTGAGTCGTCAGACGGTGAGCCGGACGCCGCTGGCGGCCCCAAGGCCGAGCGACTGGCCAAGCTAGAGGCGGCCGTGGTAGCTGCGCTAAAGGGTGTGGCCTTGAAGAGGATTCAGTCCTCCAAAGACAAGGCCATACCCGCTGCCGCGGCTTCCATTATGGAGGCAGTGAAGGCCATTCAATTCGGGCCTCAATCGGACGGGATGTCCGAGATGCGGGCGGAGGTCACCCGGTTGACGGCCACTATGGAGCTTCTCCGAAAGGAGAACGAGGAGCTCCGGGCGGACCTGGCCGGCCTCCGAGCAGCAGCCGCCCCCCGAGAAGTGCCGCAGGAAGGGGATAGGCAAGGCCGGGCGGTGCCAGTGCCTGCAGAGGACCGGGTTTTGGCCCTGGTGCGGCGGGAGCTGGCTGCCTTCCAGAGCCGATTTTCCGCTCTGGAGGCCGTTGTCCTGCGCCCCCCGCTAGCGGCGAGCCGGCAGGTATCGTTTGCCGCCGCTGCGGCCAAGCCAGGAACGGCAGGGCGGTCGAAAGGCGGGCCAGCATCAGATCCCGCGAAGCCGCCCCTGGCTAAGTCGGTACCGCCCAAGCCCAAGAAGGGTGGGGTGGCTACGCAGGCGGCGAGGGCCCCAGCCCCGGCGGCGAGACGGCCGCCCCCCCCGCCTCCTAATGCTCCTCCGGCCGACGCCGAATGGCAAGTGGCCGGAGAGAAGAGGAAGGCGGGTAAGGCATCTAGGGCGGCCAAAAGGAGGGAGAGGCGGCAGCGGCGCAAGGAGCGAAGCGTCGTGGCTAGGCTCCGCGCCCCGAAGTCCGCAGCTGTAGTGATTACACTACAGCCGGAAGCGGAAAAGAAGGGCGTGTCCTACCGCGACGTGCTCACGAAGGCGAGGGCGGCGGTGAACCTGCAGGAGCTGGGCGTCACCAATGGCATCCGGGTGAGGGTCACTGCGACCGGGGCCCGGATGCTAGAGGTGCCCGGTGCGGCGAGCGGCCCGACCGCTGACGCTCTGGCCGAAAGGCTCAGGGCGTCCCTAAATGCGGACGAGGCCCGAGTGTCCAGGCCCACCAAGTGCATCGACATGCGCATTCTGGGCCTGGACGACTGTGTGACGGAGGCTGAAGTGGTGGCCGCCGTCGTCAGGGCTGGGGGTTGCTCTGCCGAACAGGTGAGAGCGGGCACCATCCGTCCTGACCACAAGGGGATGCGAGCCGTTACGGTGAGCTGCCCCGTGGCGGCGGCCAGGAAAGTCGCCGGGGAGGGCCAAAGGCTCCTGGTTGGCTGGGTTTCCGCGCAGGTGAAGCTGCTGGAACCCAGACCTCTGAGGTGCTTCCGCTGCCAAGTGGGCAACCACGTGGGAGTACAATGCACCTCGGAGGTGGACCGCAGCGATCATTGCTTCCGCTGCGGTCAGCCCGGTCACAAGGCCGGCTCGTGCAACGCCACGCCGCACTGCTTTTTATGTGCGGCAGCTGGCAAGCCGGCCGATCACCGGGCTGGGAGTAAGGCCTGCGCTCCACCCGCCAAAGCCAGGGGCAGGGGCAAGCCCTCCGCCACCGCCGTCACTGCCGCACCCGCCGCCACTGCCGCCGCCGCTGCCGCCCCAATCGTCGTAGCCGCCGCAAGCACCGCGGCAGGGCCCTCACAGGGGGCTCGGGAGGGGGCTGATATGGAGTGCCAATAATGGCCCCATTACGCCTCCTCCAGGCGAACATCAACCACTGCGCCGCTGCTCAGGATCTGTTGCTCCAGAGCATGGCGCAGTGGTCGATCAACATCGCCGTGGTCGCTGAGCCGTACTTTGTCCCGCCCAGGGATGACTGGGTGGAGGACCTGAGCGGCTCAGTGACCCTCATTTCGTCGGCCACCGCCGGTACCCCGTCGCTTGAGGCAGTCAAGAGGGGACGGGGTTGCGTGGCAGCACGGTTCGGGGAGATTGTTGTGGTAGGGGTATACTTCTGGGGTGCATGTTGAAGAGCCTCCTCGTGGCGCACCCTGGGCAACGTCAGCTGCAATTGCCCACCTGCTCTTGGTGGTGGACAATTGGGGCTGGCGGCTAATCTTCAACAAACGGGGAAGGGTCATGGTTCCAATCACCTATCATCCTAGATGGTCGGTGAAGGGAACCGGGCTAGGGGCGGGACGGCTAGTCCGTCATAGGGGTAGGCCTGGTGGCCATCTTACGCCTACACCCCCTCTGATTGCAGAGGGTTGGTGGTAGGCGTATAGTGGGAGGGGGAGAGGAAGACAACCTCTTTAAAAAATTACCTCAATCCCAAGGTCGAGCGTGCCGAGGGGATGAATGGCCGGAGGGTATCCGGTCGCTAGCGCTGGGGGGGTAACAGGGGAGAAAAGGGACCACACCCTTCAAAGGAAAACAAAAAAAAATATGGACAAGACAAAGGGAAAAACACTACCCCAGGGCGGTACCGGCTGCTCAGCAGCCGGAGAATCCGCCACGTTCCCATCGGGAACGTCATGCCCCTCGTATTCTGGGGGGGGCAACCAATGTCTTCCGCTTGCCGATGGCAACATGAGCCGAGGAGGCTCATCACGTTCTCAGTCATCCGAGGACGTGATTAATTTTAATGCCGACACCACCGGCCAGCGAGAAAAGGAGCTTCAAAAGCACCTGAAGCCCCTGCGCGTCGTGGTCACGCCGATTGCTGTCTCCGACAGCAACAAAAGCCGAGGAGGCTCAAGTCCTGATAGGGACCGGTCCGACAGGGAGGACACAAGGAGGAAGCGCAGCCTCTCCTCTAGTGAGGAGAATCTGTTGGCCGCAAAGGTGCCAACGGGGCAGAGAGGGCGAGGTCGTGTGGTGGCGGGCGGAGTCCCCACTCGGCTGCCGGAGCGTGACGGGCGGGGTCGCTTCAAGCCAATAGGCCGGACCAACACGCCAGCTCCAGTGGAGCGCGTGGAGAGCGCGGAGAGCGGCCTCGAGCCCATGGAGGCGGACCTAAGCGGGGACTCCACACCCTCCCTGCTAGGGTCCAACAGAGCAGAGGCGAGCGCTGCGAGGCGGGCGCAGCGAAGGACTGTAGCGGCTGACGAGGTTAGCGAATTAGCCCGACAGGCCCGTGAGCGGCGCTCTACCCGGATGGCTGCCGGGGGGTCCGTAACAGCGGTGGCGCTCAGCCGCCAGGTTTTGGACGGCGTGGATGTCGTCCTGAAGGTTGCCACCAAATCGGGCAACCTGAAGGGCACATTCACCCGTGCCCTAAAGGAGGCGGCTGACGGTATTAAGGAGGCGGTTGAGGTCCTCCTTAACCGTACTAGCACGGAGGAGACGGCGAAGTTATGGGAGGAGAATGGCCGTCTCCGATCCGAGTTGGAGGACCTCAAGCGGCAGTTCGCCGCTCAGAGGGCAGTTCCCGCAGCCACCGTTCCCTCTTCCGTCGCGGCCCCATCGTCGGCTCCATTGCTGGTCCCGGCTTCGACCCCTGCACTTGCGGATGCGGAGATCGAAAAGATCGCCCGCATCTGCATGATGCAGTGTGGAACGATGGTGGGTGCCCGCTTCGAGGCCATAGAGGCAAGGCTCCTGCCGGAGGAAACCCTCCGCCCACCGCTCGCTGCGGATAAGCGGAGAAAGGAGGGGCCCGCCAGGCAGGGGCCAGTGATAGCCGCGGCGGCAGAGACAAGCCGCTCCGGGAGTGGGACCAAAAAGCCCGCTAAGGGTGCGTCCGTGCCCACTTCCCGGGCTGCTGCGCCACTGGCGACTGTGCCACCGGCGGCTGCACCACAAGCGGCCGCGCCCGGGCCTTCCACGGAGGCCTGGACGACGGTCGTCAAAAGGGGCCGTCGTCACGGGAGGAAGACGGCACCACCGACACCCGCTGGAGCACCGGCACCGGCAGTGAAGAGGGCCCAGGGACCGCCTAAGGTCAGAGCCCCACGCTCCGCGGCTGTAGTGATCACATTGCAGCCCGGAGCCGTCGAGAGGGGCGTCAGTTACAAGGCGGTCCTGACTGAGGCGAAAGCCAAAGTCGCGTTCCCCGACCTTGGCACACCGTCCGGCTTCAGAATGAGGCCGGCGATCACGGGGGCGCGGCTGCTCGAGGTGTCGGGTGCCTCTAGCGGCGAAAAGGCGGACATCCTGGCCGCCAAGCTTAGAGAGGTCCTTAACCCGGAGGACGTCCGGGTGTCCAGGCCGATGAAGACCGCTGAGCTGCGCGTCAGTGGCCTGGACGACTCAACAACCCCGGCTGAGGTTGTGGCGGCCATCGCCCGAGTCGGCGGATGTCCGCCCGACGATGTGCGGACGGGTGACATCCGCGTCGACGCTTCTGGGCTCGGCACGATTTGGGTGCGGTGCCCGGTGGCGGCGGCGAACAAGGTCGCTGTCGGTGGACGTCTGTTGGTGGGATGGGTTGCGGCGAGTGTCAAGCTGCTGCAGCCCAGGGCCATGCGGTGCTACCGGTGCCTTGACATTGGGCATGTTAGGGCACGGTGCACCGCCGAAGTGGACCGCAGCGAGCAGTGCTATCGCTGCGGCCAGCCCGGCCACAAGGCAGACCAGTGTTCCGCGGCGCCAAACTGCAGCCTCTGTACAGCTGCAGGAAGGCCCGCCGGGCACAGAGCGGGTGGAAAGGCCTGTGGCACGCCCGCCAGCAAGAAGAGAAGGGGTGCCCAGGCTGCGGGGGGCTCTTTACCCCCCCCTCAGCCTGGCTGCCCTTCGGCCGACTCCCGGCCTAGGAATGGTGCGGAGGGGATGGATTGCGCCTAATGGCGCTCTATCATTTCCTCCAGGGCAACATCAACCACTCCGCCAGAGCTCAGGATCTCTTGCTCCAGAGCATGGCGGAGTGGTCGATTCGCGTGGCCGTGGTCGCCGAGCCGTACTTTGTCCCCTCCCGGGATAACTGGGTGGGAGACCTGAACGGCTTGGTGGCCATCATCGGCGGGGCTCTCGTCAACCCGTCCCGAGGACACGGCTGGGTGGCCGCCCTCGCGGACGGTATTGGCGTGGTTGGGGCGTATTTTTCGCCCAACAAGAGTCTCGCCGACTTCGAAAGCTTCCTTGTCGAGTTGGGTGCGGTCGTGGGCCGACTCCACCCTCGCCCCGTGCTGTTGCTAGGGGATCTCAACGCCAAGTCTGCGGCGTGGGGATCTCCGGTGACCGATGCTAGGGGTGAGGCGCTGGAGGAGTGGGCGATCACGACCGGCCTGGTCGTCCTAAACGTGGGCTCGGTCCACACGTGCGTGCGGCAGCGGGGCGGGTCTATAGTGGACGTATCGTTCGCTAGCCCTGCTGTCGCGAGCCGTGTTCGCGACTGGCATGTCGCCGTGGAGGTGGAGACGTTGTCGGATCACCGATACATCCGTTTCGACGTCTCCGCCCAGACCGCCGGCGGCCGCAGTTCATCGGGCCCGCGAACGGACGGCCCACGCTGGTCGCTCAAGCGCATCGACAGGGAGCTTCTCGAGGAGGCCGCTATTGTCCAGGCCTGGATCCGGGAGTCGGCAATGAGCGGACCCGTCGACGTCGAACAGGAGGCGCTGTGGTTCCGCGGGGCGATGACGCAAATTTGCGACGCGTCCATGCCCCGGGTCCACACACAGTCAGCAAGGCGCCAGGTGTACTGGTGGTCCGCCGCGATCGCGCAGTTACGCGTCGCGTGCGTGGCGGTGAGACGCCAGTACACCCGATACCGGAGGAGACGTCGTCGGGTCCCTGACGAAGAAGCCGCGCTGTATGAGGTGTACCGCGCGGCTAAAGAGACTCTGTGGCTGGCCATCGGCGAGGCGAAAACGCGAGCCAGGGAGGAGATGCTGGAGACTCTAGACGGGAATCCGTGGGGGCGCCCTTATCAAGCGGTTCGGGGGAAACTTCGAGCCGCGGCGCCTCCACTTACGGAGAGTCTTCAGCCAGAGCTGCTGGAGGAGGTAGTCGCAGCCCTCTTCCCGGCAAGAGCGGAGCATACTCCGCCGCCGATGGCTTTGCCCACAGCCGCAGAGTCTACAGAGGAGAACGCCATTAGCGTCCCAGAGGTGACACAAGCAGAGATGAGGGCGGCCGTGATGCGGCTCCGGGCCAAGAACGTGGCTCCGGGGCCCGACGGGATCCACGGTCGTGCATTAGCCCTCGCTCTGAAGGAGCTGGAGCCCCAGCTGAGAGGACTCTACACAGCGTGCCTCGAGCAGGGCCAGTTTCCCACTTTGTGGAAAACCGGTCGTCTGGTCCTGCTCAGGAAGGTGGGGCGCCCTGCGGACTCGCCGTCCGCGTACCGGCCCATAGTGCTGCTAGACGAGGTGGGTAAGCTGCTGGAGCGGATACTCGCAGCCCGCCTCGTCGGCCACTTGTGCAGAGAAGGGCCGGACCTGGACGAGAGCCAGTTCGGCTTCAGGCATGGGCGCTCCACCATACACGCTATATCGCGGGTGAGAGTCCTGGCGGAGGAAACGGTGTCCCGGGGTGGGGTGGTGGTGGCGGTGTCCTTGGACATCTCCAACGCATTCAACACCCTGCCCTGGAGTTGTATTCGGGAGGCACTGCGTTACCATCGGGTGCCTCTCTACCTCCGCCGTATCGTTGGGGCTTATTTGGCGGAGAGGTGTGTCACCTACGTGGGACGCGATGGCGTCAACCAGCGCCACATGTCGTGCGGTGTTCCACAGGGCTCGGTCCTGGGCCCGCTCCTGTGGAACATCGGGTACGACTGGGTGCTGAGGGGCGAACTCCAACCGGGCGTCGACCTGACGTGTTACGCGGACGACACGCTGGTCACGGCCCGGGGGAGTTCGTACAGGGAGGCAGCGTTGCTGACGACAGCTGCGGTCTCACAGACGGTGAGCCGCATACGGCGCCTCGGCCTGGAGGTGGCCCTCAACAAGTCGGAGGCCATGGTATTTCATGGTCCCCGGCGGGCGCCACCATCCGGATCCCACATTGTGGTGGGGGGGGTTCGAATCGCTGTCGAGCCCACCATGAAGTACCTGGGGTTGGTGCTCGACAGCCGGTGGGATTTCGGCCCCCACTTCCGGCAGCTGGCGCCCAAGTTGTTGGGCGCGGCCGGGGCGCTGTCAACGCTGCTTCCCAATCTGGGGGGCCCGAGCGCCGCTTGTAGGCGGCTCTACGTGGGGATCGTGCGGTCGATGGCCCTTTACGGGGCCCCGATCTGGGCGGCTGACCTGACGGCCGGCAGCATTGCTGTATTGCGAAAGCCGCAGAGAGCAATGGCCGTGGAGGTCTGCCCGGCTTGGGCGGAGCACCGCCGTGTCCTCGTGGCGGCGATCGGCGGCGGCGACCTCTCGCGTCCGGCCCTGGTTCAGGCCATGGTACGGAGCGAGAGGGAATGGGAAGCCGTCACCTCCTTCTGCGAAGCAGTAATGCTCGCGAAGGAGGAGGCGGAGCGCGAGAGGGAGAGGCAAACTCTACGCCCTCGCGCCCCTAGCCGCCGCAGGAGGAGGAGACACCCTGGGCGTCGGGAGTCGATTGCCGACTCCCGGCCACCGTAGGCGCGGGCTTGCGGACGGCGAGCAATGGGCAGCTCGCCGTCCGGTAAGGACCAGGCCCGGGTCGACGGCGCGTCGTGTTCCACGCGCGCCTCAAAGAGATGTCAGCAAAATTGACGATAGGACCGTTGCCTGCCGGGGCTGCGGATTGTTCGAAAGAGTTACCGTGGCCCTGGCGCACAGGCAACTGAAGGAACACGGGTGGGTTTTAGTCAGTAAGAGTCTGACACGCCCTTCCGCTCCGCCCAGAGCGGGAGACGTCATTTGATGATTTCCCACCCAAAAAAAAAAAAAAAAAAAAAAAAAGAGCGAGTGGTCGTTGAGCGAGCACTTTCTTTGAAAGCTCTCATCGCTGCAATAAACGTGACTCGCTGGAGGTGTGAATTTCAGCGATCAACTATTATGTATATCTTGTGGTTCACTAATGTTGCACCAAAACACCATTGACATATTTCTTATACTATTTATTACACAAACAAATTATTCCGCAAATGTTTTATTTCATAAACACTTGCCATACAAACATTTATTTGGCAAATGCTTCTCTTTACAAATGTTTCGGATGATATTTAATCATTTATACACTTTTCATTTCATATTTAGATTCTTTTGGAAAAATCACGTTTATACTAAATATTATTTTATAATACATTTTCTAAATCAGTGACACAATATTTGAAATGATTATAGAATATGGAGCTGAAAATAACATAGATATTAAGGCAAGAGTTTGCATATTAGATTTTGAAAAAGCGGCTATCTTAAGCTTGCGATCAAATTTTGAAAACGTAATCTTACATGGTTGCAATTAGGTCAACATTACACACACAGTTACTTAGTCAAATAATTTACAGGCAAGTATTGTTCTTTAAACCAGTAGGTTTAAAGAACAATACTTGCCTGTAAATTATTTGAAAATTAAATTAATTATTAAATATTATTAATTATATATAATAATAAATATATATAAAAATATATAAATATATATAATAATATAATATTATTATTATATTATTAATTATTAAATTAATTTATTATTAATTATTTGAATTATTTGATTTGATTATTTTTTCTGTTGATTATTTTTAATACTTTAGTAAAAGTATTTTTTTTTCTATATAATATAGTCGTTTATGGCACTCGTAGGCCGCTCCCGCGGCACCGCTCGCTTTTTTTGGGTTGGATATCATCAAATGACTTCTCCCGCTCTGGGCGGAGCGGGAGGGCATGTCAGACTAACTGATTAAAATCTACCCGTGTTCCTTCAGTTGCCTTGTTGCGACAGTCGCACTCTCCATGCCACCATGAGATCCCGCCGGAGCTCAGTCCGCTGTGCCGCGATTTCTCGCGGCAGCGGAATTACGCCCCGGCCTTTCGCCTCCTCGCGCCACTCCCAAATGTGCGCGAGGCCCTTGCCTCCAAATCCCATGGCGGCAATCCGGCAAGGAATCATTAAAACTACCTGAGAAAGTAAAAAAAAAGGATCATTTCAGACACAAATCTACATGGTCTTCACATGATCTGACCAAGATTATGTTTACACTTTAAAAGAGACTGTAACCTCTGAGTTTGTTCCGGCCTTTCTTCTCAGAGTAGTCAGATAGGAAACGTTAACCTCATCTGGTTTTTAAAATATGATCGACGTGTAAAGGTGTCTGTACAAATCTACTTATAGAAATAAAATCATTTATAATGATAAATGATTTTATTTCTGTAAGTAGATTTAAAGATAGTAGATAGAGTTTAGTAGATTTAAATGTATAAAACCAAAAAAAAAAGAATTGTTTGTCAAATGATGCGTTATTAAAAAAAAGTTTATCGGATAATTATTTTCTTAAGTGAATTATTTGGCAAACTTTTTGTTGTATAATGATGAAATGACAAATCGTGTTTTTGCCAATCGTTGCTAGTCAAGTAAAAATTTGTAAATTGATTTTTGGTGAACTGACAGGAGTGACAGGACACCATATCTTGTGCTTACACGGGTCCTACAATCTTTTGTACGTTTCTTGGGCGAGAAAATCATGGTCGCTAGTCGTTTCCTCGTCGGCGGGGGTCAAGTGGTCAATGAGATTAAAAAAGCAAAAAGCCCCCACCTAGTTCCTAAACGAGACGGCCAATACTCCATAGGAGCCCATTACTTTAATTACTACCCACCATTCCATAAACTTCAGTTACATCCTCGGAAGCCTTATCTTGCCTTAATAATTTGATACTGAGGGTCATTTCCGGTAGGAAACCCTTACATGGATGATAATAATATATGTTAGCTACATAACGACTGGAGGACATCTTAATTAGATGCACAGGGGCTCAAGGATTTTACGTTATGTTCCTGTTAAAGACGAGATGAGGGAATAGTTTAGAAAGCTGCTTTTAAAGCACTAGGGCGGGTTTTAAAACCTGCGGGGTAATTGCGTAACAGTAACAGTAGGAATGGTATTCATTTTGACAGTTCAACAACATTCATTGCGTTATTTACGTTGTTGAGAATTTTTTGAACATAAGAAGCAATGGATTAGCAATAGGCTTCAAAATGATTCAGATTGTGATTGATAGTGTGTTACGCAATTAGGGTGCTGGTATGTAACATTTTGACTTTTGCAATGTTGTAATTGTGGACAACCACATATAAAAAAAATATAGAGATATGTGGAAACGCTTGTAAACCATTGTTTCTAAAATTAAAACTCGTTACATTACCCGGTATGTATATTTTAGAATGTGCGAAATTTGTCCGAGAGCACTTTGACCTGATTAAAAAGACTAAAGACCGTTGCCCTCGAAAAGTACTCGTAAGAGATCCAGATAGAATAGTTCTGTCTAGGGCACCAAGGACTTATCTGTATAAAAAGAACTGTTATCATATTATGAGTGGACTTATAAATAAGTATCTATAACAAAATACCAAATGTAAGGTTTATGATTATTAATAGCAATTAATTCAGCACTTTAAAAAGGTAAATATAAAATTAAATAAACCGAATAATCCATTGGAGGAATCATTAAAATCGGTATGATGAGTCGGCAACACTCGGCGAGTGCGGGGATTCTACTCTTGACGGCCGTATTGTGCGGACGTGGGCTAGCTGTGTTTTGCTATGACACATTGGTTGTGCAATAAAATATTAGGTCTTTACCTATGAAATTGCCGTTCTGCAGTACTGGCCATTTCAAATCAAAATAATTTTTGTTTGGCTATGAATTCTAATTTCAAATTAATTTTATTTTAAAAACATGGATTTTTTTTTCTAAAAGTAGTAATTTCTTTATTGATTAGTGTTACATTTTCATCGCATTTCAATCTTTTTCGTCATCATGGATACGTTAAAAATTCGAGTAATTATGGAATATGAGTACCGTCGTGGCAGCAACGCGGCACAAGCGGCACGCAACATCAACGACGTTTACGGAGCTAACTCTACAAACCAACGCACCACCTGTTATTGGTTTGCTCGCTTCCGTTCTGGAAATTTCGACCTGAAAAAAGAACCTCGCGGTCGTCCGAAGACTTTGGTCGACAATGACGAATTAAAGGCGATTGTGGAAGCTGATGATACACAATCTACGGCTGAATTAGCAGCAGCTTTCGACGTTAGCGTCAAAACAATATTGGTCCATTTGCGTCAAATTGGCAAGGTAAAAAAGCTTGACAAATGGGTGCCCCACGAACTCAATGATCGCCAGCGCGAAGTACGCGTCGAGACGTGCCTTGCACTGCTCAACAGACACACAAATGAAGGAATTTTGAACCGCATTGTTACCTGCGATGAAAAATGGATTCTGTTTGATAACCGTAAGCGCTCAGCAAGTTGGTTGGATCCTGGTTCAGCACCTAAACAATGCCCTAAACGAAAACTTACCCCTAGAAAAGTGATGGTCACTGTTTGGTGGTCTAGCGCCGGTGTGATTCATCACAGCTTCTTACCAAACGGGGTGAGCACTACTGCAGATGTGTACTGTGAAGAACTGAACACAATGATGGAGAAGCTGGCGCATCTCCAACCAGCATTGGTCAATCGCTCGTCTCCGCTGCTCCTGCACGACAACGCGCGACCTCATACTGCACAGCAGACGGTCTCCAAGTTGCAAGAACTGGGGTTGGAAGCTCTCCGTCATCCGCCCTACTCACCAGACCTTGCGCCTACAGACTACTACTTTTTCCAGAATTTGGATAACTTCTTGGCGGGAAAAAAATTTAATACCCGAGAGGCAGTACAAAATGCCTTTGAAGAATTTGTTGCCTCCCGTCCAGCTGATTTCTTTAAGAAGGGCATCAATAAACTGCCACTGCGATGGCAAAGATGCATTGATTGCATGGGTGATTACTTCGATTAATACAAATAAAAAATTCATGAAAAAAATTCGTTTAAATTTTTTCATACAAAACGGCAATTTCATAGGTAAAGACCTATTATTTACAAAACATAAAGTGACCACAAAGAACTGTAAAGAGTTACCACATCATTTATTTTTTATAAATTTATAATTATAAATGCGGGAAAAACAATTTTATTTTATAAATGAATTAGTAAATAATGTTAAATAATAATAAATGAATGTGATGATAGTTAATATTGAATGTATTGTAAAATTAATGAATAATAGAAACTAGCGTTTCCAGAATGCTATTGATACATTATACTCTAGCATATAAAGTTTTGCATGTCAAATGTCTGACTATGTATTAGGAAGTTAATTACTGACTTTAAGACCAACACTGTACCAATATATTGCAAATAAATGATTATGATTATGACTGGGTGTGAAGTTCACTCATCCTCCATACAAAAAGGGAGGATTTTCCGACCAGACGTGTCTTATGTCTGGTGGGCTACTGCCCGACGATTGATGTCGAGACGTTGTATATGTACATATATGTATATACTAGTCGCGCGGTAAACTTTGCTTGCGCGATGCAGGATTGTGCGTGACGTCAGTTAAAGTATTGATCGTTATTTCGCCAAAGTATGGAATTAGTATGTACTACAACAATGTGACCCAACACAAAATTATTCAGGGCACGAGGTGCATATCAATGAACCTATGGAAAACTCTTCGTCGTTATCGACTTTAGAAGAAAATTACTGGTTTTGTTCTTGCGTAATATATCCCGTGCCGGTATGTGTTTGTAGCTATACATACGAGTATCAGCTCATATTTTTGAATAATATCTACTTATGTATGATCTTGATACGAATGTTTTATTTTTTATTCAACCTATACCTCTTGTCTCACTGCTGGGCCACGGTCTTCTCCATAGATTTCCATTGTTATTTACTTAATTACAATTCTACAAAAGAACGAACTTAATGCGGCGAGTTTAGATGTTTAAAATATACTATTAATATCTGTCTTGATCTCGTTAAACTCAGTTTATTGTTCACAGTTGCTGAACAATAACTGTTCGTGAAACTGTTTGAGTGCGCGATCAACGAAGTCGTCTAACTGTTGAAACTTAGTGCGATACATTGTAGCAACGTTACACCTTGCGAACTAGTTCTAGTTAGTTATTAATTAACCATATAAGGCCCCGACCACACGTACCACAACCACACCACAACGACACCACGTGGACGGGCGCTAATTTACAGGGCACAAATGAATTGTTTATTCACACGAACCACATTTGGCCGTCCAAATGAACCGTGAAAGCGATACCGACCACATCAAGGCCACGTTGCAGCCAGATCGCAACCACCACCGAGACCGCGCTCTAGCGGCCGGCCACATTTTTTTTTTAAACTTTGCGCCACACTAGGAATTTCTCCTGTATTGTGGGTGCGTTTACAAACATTCAAACTCACATACACAAACAGCCAGACCCGGAATAACTGCTTGTAGGTCATACAAATATTTGTTCCGTGCGGGAATCGAACCCGCGACACGCAGCGCAGCAGTCAATCGCTTAACCACTGCACCAAACGTGTCGTCAACACAACACAAACACAACAGTCTGTCTGTCTGCAAACAGTAGTCGCTACGTAACCGCATAACAACTACTAGCGACAACGCAACTGCAAGAAACTACAGCCCGTCGGCATATCTTATAACTAAAAATTCGAAGACATGTAACATCTACCAACCCGCACTGGGCCCGCGTGGTAGATGTACTACTCCCTCTCGAAGAGAGGAGGCCTGTGTCTCAGCAGTGGGACAATTATAGGCTGACAACGTAACTGCAAGAAGTTGCAGCGACACTATTCACACGTAACCACTGCTTGCCCACATTTTGTCGCTGCGATGTGGTGTGGTTGTGGTACGTGTGTACTGGCCCTAAGTGTGTGATTTACAATGTTTAAATGCAATACAAGTTCTAGCACTACAGTTATCCAGTTTCGCGTCCGTATTTTGTTTGACTCTTGAAGACACTCCTAGGTCATTAAAGTACATTATTAGTTCCTTTTATTGTTACAGTAAACCGTCCGTAAGTGATAACAGTTTGACCTTGAGCTGGACTAGCGTAGTACGGAGTCCTAATAGAATTAGAGGCCAGCTTTTACTGGTTTTGTTACCACAGACGTGCAGCCTACTGTTAGTACTGATCGCTTGTTACCTACAACGCCAATCGAAGTTTATTCTTTGCCGAGAATCCCAAGGATTATTAAGTGCGGCCAACCCGTCATATTTTTCATACAAACGCTCGTACGTGATTATGGCGTTGTAACACATCTTTCATTGAATTTTTTTAACTAATAGGTATCTTTTGCATTTTATCTAGGTTTCTATGTAAGTAAAAAAACAAAATTTGGAGAAACAAATTCAGTATAAGCCTACAAAAATCTCCTTTTTTGCACAAATTTTACCTACACTTTGGCCGTTCATAATGTACTCATAAATTGTAAAAGTAAAAAAACATCTTGATAGGAACCTCGCACATAGAATGGAGATTTTAAATGACAAACATTTTTTCCAAAAACTTGTAAGGCTCTTTCAAAAACACGTATCTCCTGGAACAAGTTTTGTGAAATCTTTGCGCGCCAATTTCGTCCGATGTTATCGCGTTGCTTTTTTTTCAAACATTGTGTTGGATGAAACAACAAGCTTTTCAATCATGCTCGCGTTGACGACAGACGGACCGGGAAGGGCCCTCTTAAGAAAATAAAAGTTATATTCAATTGGGTATTCCACATATCCTGCGCTACTGCTGACCATGAGGTCTTGGGTTCAATTCCCAGGTCGGGCAAAGTGTTATTGTCCCTTTCTATCTGGAATTTCACAGTAGCAGCCCGGAGTCTGGATTTGTGCCCGGTTGATAGAAAGAGGCTAGCCTTATATGGGACTTAAACATAACTGGCGAAATCTAAGTGGACTATTGGTACACCTCTGTCCAATCCTTTGGGGAAACAAGGCGTGATATTATGTTATTTTTATGTTGTTCGACACTTAGATAAACAGTAGCGTAACTCAAAATACCTCTTTTTTCAGGAACAGCAAAAAGCGTTTTACTCGTTTTCTATTTGACCGATATAAAATTATTGTTGTATGATGTTGTATATTATTTTACTAAGATATTAATTTGCTCAATTAATATCTTAATAAAATAATAGACAACATCATACAGATTCCGATAATCGCAATAACTCGATTTTGGATTATTTTAGTTGTGCCACCCTTTATCTAGGTGTGCGATATTAAATTAGGTATGATAAAACCCACAATGTTTTGCACAAACAGCTCAACAACAATACTTAATTGGTCGTACTCAAATGTAGGGTTTTCTTCGATACCTAGTTTCGCTGTGAACAATGTATGGTCTAATAATCTTCTTGCTCGCTTATTTTCAATGCTTAGCCCGCAGCAAAACTGCTTGGCTACCCACAACAAGTACTTGCGGCTACACACTAATTTAGTTACGAATATTGTTTTGTAAATGTAGAAATGAGATAGTTTGGTACATATTTTAGATACTTACAAACGGGGTGAATAGGGATGCAGGGGTGAATCGGGACGAAACTATAAAATAGATTTTAACGTTGAAATAATATAGTTTGTTGCCAACAAGTGCACTTAATCTTTAATTATAATACAGTAAACACATTAGAGACCTTTTTGCACTATTTACCTACTTGTGTATGGTATTTTCATCAAAATAATAAAGAAACAACAATAATGGAGTATTTAGTTTAAAACATAACTTTAATGTCTCTTATAGTGTTGGAATCAGGCTCTCAGAAAATTATTGTCTATGGAAGCTAAAAAGATAGGTACTATTTGTCCAAAATTACTTATATTAAGTACGTTTTGTTTTTGTCTCGATTTCTGTCGCTTACTTCAACGGTTCCGCTGCGTAATGCGATAGTTTTTCATAAATTTTGATAAATTTTTGCTGTTTTCGCTTAACGCATCAGCAGTGTGTAAGCCATGGGAGTGTAATCAAAATTCAAAATTCAAATCTTCTCACTATTCACAGCTGATTCGCGCGGCAAAAATCATGTCCACAGCAGTAGCGAAGGGTCAATTTTTGTAAGAGGTAAGCCGGAGTACATATTTTTAATGTGATTATATTCATTGTCTATAGAATACTGACTGTGCCATTTTTCAAAGGGAAGCCGGTAGTAATCGAGTTGTATGGAACCCTCGCCACTGGTCCACAGATAAATGCAAACGTTTTTTTAGGCTTTAGTCTTTGAGCCATCTCTTTTTTTAATGACAATTGTACTGATTCGATGTTGCTATACGTAAACAAATTGCTTAGATTTATAGAAAGACGTAAAAGTTTGCATAGATATTCGGAGGCAAAATTATGGTATTTTCGCGTACAATCCTGGTATTGCGATACCTACTATATACTACACATCATGAAAATATGGTACAGATAGCATAGATATACTACTAAATCCAACGGTGGACTTTTTTATGATACTCCAGTGTCGCATGACTGGAAAGACCGAAAGAAATCGTAGGTACAAGCTTCTGATGGTAAACAGCATAAGTAGTACTTATTTATCGCAAACTACAGAGAATATTAATAACTACTTCGAAAAAGTCTTCAAGTTCTTTATGGCAAGAATAATACTTTGCATACAGAGTCTAGTTTAGTTACCAAGTTGGAGTTGTTGACAAAGTAAAGTAGGATTACATTGTAAATAAATTCTTAGTTTTCTACCGTATAATCCTCAGGGGGAAATTAAAAAGTTTCGCCGCAGAGCTGAGTTTTGAAACTATAAAAAATATTTGGGTTCGAAACGAGCATCTAGAGGCGTGTTTCTGGTTTGACATTTTAGGCTATATGTATGTTTACCTATAGTAGAATTGTTTGTATACAGCAAACAATTTAAATTTTTAACCAGTGCGCAAACTGTAACAATGAATTCAGCGTATGATTCTTAACCACTTTTTATTTTTAAAATTTTTTCATAATCAAATGACCTCTCCCGCTCTGGGCGGAGCGGAAGGGCGTTTCAGACTCTTACTGACTAAAACCCACCCATGTTCCTTCAGTTGCCTGTGCGCCAGGGCCACGGTAACTCTTTTGAACAATTCGCGACCCATGATTCTGGACCCCTAGCGTAGAAATTTTTGTCGGTTATCCAAAAGGAAAATCTGTTTCATAGAAAAGTGCAATACCTACGCGGTCAAAATGTATGGAATAGCAATTTTTTTTTAAATAACTTACTAAAAGTTTCTACGCTAGAGGTTCTAGAATCATATGCTGAATTCATGGTTACAGTTTGCGCATTGGTTAAATTTACTTCCTGTGTGTATTACCTACTTAATTTAATTTTAATATTAAACCAGCCTACTCGACAGACGTTGCCTGGCCAAACAATAATTCATACAATAATCCCATAGAAAAAGTTACTTTCAGTATTACCAGAATTTTCCAATTTATCTTTCCATAAAAACCTAATTCGGACTATTACAAACATTTTAAAACCAAAAATAATAAAATCGGTCTAGCCGTTCACAAGTGATGCAGTCCACCGAACAACAGCATTTCATTTTTATTTATAAAGATAAGAAAATAAAACGAGGGAGGTTTCACTCAGATCAAAATTTCAAAATATTTGCCGGTTTTGGATGAAAAATAAATCACAAGCCATTTAAAAAAAGCCATGAAAAAGAAAACATTCCGATGAAGACGGCGTCCAATTTTTTTTTCATTTATTATTATTATTATTTATTTATTTCAGAGAATCTCCATATAACTTACTCACTCAATAATATGGCTTGTATAATTTTTTTTTTTTTTTTTTTACATAGTATCTTTTATTAGGTAGATTAATAAATATTTGTATTAGCGGAAAATTAGAATAGATAAATAATTTCTACTAGGTAATGTTGTTATGACCGCCTGTATTACAATAACCGTTTTCATCATTGGTTTTCATAGAAAATTTGCAGATAAGTAATGCAAGCAACTGTAGGTAAGGAAATAAAATAATGTATTTGTAGATTCTTGTACCCATTTAAAATTAATAGGTTGTCTTAACAACAACAACAATGTGAACAAGAATGTGAAAAATAAGTACCTACTTTAGAAATCACGAAAAATCTCCACGAAAAAAAGCATACGATGAAAACTTCGAATGCTCTATGGTTAATTCATCGATACGTTTTTAAATTCGCTCTCGTATCGAAGTAAGGCGGCAAAAAAACACCGATTTTATGGATTTTATGGCCCGTTTACCGATACAGTGACGTGTTTTAGGGTGCACACCACTAGGTAATCCTATCTTTTATTTATTTATAACTTACGGGGAGCAGACAGTCGATGCCACCTAGGCAACGACGTGCCGTCTGTTACACCGAATTTTTCGAGCGAATGTTTGTTACGCTTCGTAATTTTTCTTTAATGTGATGAATTAATCTAATTCAACAACATTTTTTGTCTAGTAGCGTCTTAATCAAAGTGTGATAATAATAATAATAATAAGTTTATATATTTACGCTTCAGTTTACAAAAATAGTTTAGTGTTTGGAGTTTCCTTTTTAAGCAAATAGACTCCGCTCTTCCATAGTACAGCATAACTTAATCTAAGTGGTAACAAAAACCGTAGGTATATAAAATATTATATACAATTAAGGATGTTAGTGAGAGTATGATTCCAGTGAGAATATCTGTGCGTAGTGTGTCTGTATGTGAGAGAGAATGTGTGAGTGTATGAGAGAGTGTACGTGAGATTGTAAGTGAGAGTGTATCTTCAACTTTATGTGCTCCTAAAGTGCCTCCGTGTCATCATAGGTGTCTTTATCCAATTGGTTATTGTTTTCTTACATTCATAACTTCTTTTTGTGTATAAGTCAATATTTTTGTTTATTTTGTTGTATAGTTGAGCAGACCGTTTATTAAATTGCCTGCAGGCAAACATGGTTTTAGTCTGTGGAATTTGTGCTACAATGTCAGTCCTCCTTTTCCTTAAGAAGTCTGGATCATATGGCAGGGTTTTATGTTTTTTTTAAGACCGTTTGGATAACCTACATTTTTCTTACGGAAAGTAGATCACTAATTTTGTACAAGGTCTCAGTAGGATATCTTTTATTTTAAAGTACATTATATTTATCAGAGCTCGTTGGGCTCGCTCCACGTCAAAAAAAAAATAGTTTTCGCTGCACCTCCCCAAATAGGGATGCAATACAACAGGACAGACTGCTCCAAAGCCATGTAAATCTCAATAAGAACATTTTTTGAGGCGTCTCGTTTCCTGGTCGTAGTTTTTGGAATAATATGACGAAGTGTTTTAAAGATTCAGCTTAATCTCCTAACCCTATTTGAGACCTATTCGATATCGCCGACCAAGATAACCGCTGATCGACTATCACACCTACATATTTAGTCTGTGTTACTTGGTTAATGCATGAACAATTACAGTATCTGTTATTAGTATCTCCACATGTGTGTATTCTTAGGTTGAGATCCTCACTTGGTTGACTACTTTCGTTAATATTAAAGCATATGTAATTGGTTTTTGATGTATCCAAAGTAAGCAGCACCCTAGTTACGTAACACACTATCTCTCTATCTATCTATCTATTTATCTATGTAGATAAGTATATGTTTTATGTATATATGTATTTGTTGTATATGTAAATGGTACACCACTGACTACCTGCATTATTGTCTCTCCTTCTCCCTTGAATCCATCCAAAGGTTGTCTGTAAAAGATCGCTTTTAGCGATAAGACCGTCCATTGGGACGGTCTTATCGCTAAAAGCGATCTTTACATTTACATTTATCTTTACATCTTAGACATTTTACACAGGGTGACACAATTGTCACCCTGTGTAAAATGTCTACATTTATATCTGTAATTTTTATGGTGTACATAATAAAGAGTATTCTATTCTATTCTATTCTATCATAATCTGAATCATTTTGAAGCCTATTGCTAATCCATTGCTTCAAAAGTGCGAAAAATTTGTCTGCTCAACGACGTAAATAACGCAATGAATGTTGTTGAACTGTCAAAATGAAACCCATTCCTACTGTTAGTGTATTACGTAATTACTCCGCTGGTTATTGTTTAGCCAACTGGCTAATTGTACTACACCCATCTCAGCTTTGAGTTTCACATCTTGCCGGGAGTTCTCAGAGAAAATGACAGCGGTATCATCGGTGTAAGAGAAAACTTTTGCATTTTTGATATGTATGTTGCAGAAATCATTTAAATGATAAGCTGATCTTTTATTTTTAGGTTAGGCAACAATTGTTTACACAAAATATTTAAAATAAATTCCTTAATATTATGTATGTAAGTGCCACAATAGTTTTTCATATTATTATAAAGCTAAAAAGGATAGCTATGATTAAAATGATTTAATAATATTTGGTACTTCGTGTGTGACAATATTAACAAAAATGTCATTCTACATAATTAAAATATCAAATTGATAACGGTAACATTCAGAGATTTATATAATAATAATTTAATTAAAATACACAAATATTAAAATTAACGTTCAATAGCGAGATCATCAGTTGTGAGAAGAGTGTTCAATATTTATTTTTTATAAGATTTTCTGATGCTGTCATGGTGTATATAAGTAAGATTTCTGCAACTGTTTAGAATTTTCCACAGGCGTGAAATCGGTGAGTTAGCACCCAGAACCGTTCTGCGCAAAACAAACACTTTCACACAATATGCATAACGGACAGTCCTCAGTGCAGGGCTTGCATGGAGGCTGAGGAAACCGTTGCGCATGTGCTCTTTGAATGCACAGGCGTCATCCAGATTAGGTCACAAACCCTCGGAGCATCCAGATCCTACACAGATGCTCTCAACAGACCAGGAGGATCATCAACTTCTGGAGGGAGGTGGGCTGGTTGGAATAACCACCGACGGCCGCCATGGCCCACGCACAATGGTCCACTTGAAGGACTAAGTGCGGATACCAAAATCCTAAAGAAGAAGAAGAAGAAGAAGACCGTTCTGCGCAACGGTGGGCATAATGGTGTGATAGGATTTCGCGGATATCGGGCTGGGGCATGAAACTTTAAGAGACTCAGGAGGTTTGGGCAGTGTAACGTTTTGATTAGCCGGGGGGCTAATTGTAAGTCACATGTATTAAAAAAGGAATAGCTAATACGCGTACTAGTATAATGTAAGAATAAAGCAGTGGTGGCCCAGTGGTATCGGCCCCGACTTACGAGTTGTAGGTCGTGAGTTCGAACCCAGGCAGGCACTTTACTTTGTGTATTTAATTTCATCACCACTGCTCTCAAAACGGTGAAGGAAAACATCGTGAGGAAACCGGCATGTCCTAGAACCAAAAATTGGAAGACATGTGGCATCCACCAACCCGCACTGGGTCCGCGTGGTTAATTATGGCCCACTCCCTCTCACAGACAGGCGGCCTGAGTCCCACCAGTGGGAACATTATAGGCTTATTTAGCACTGAGATTCGCCATAGTTGTCTTTAGTTTTCTGTTTCTAGCCTCTTTATGGTTTCGTTGGTGCCGTCTATTACTCTCAAAGTCTTTGAATTGTTTGTTGATGAATTGCACAATTTTAACCATCTCCTTCATTTCTGCCTTAATTGTTTCCAGTTCATTGATCATTGTGCTGACTAAATTTTCATTGAATTCTGCCTTAATTATCGTTTTTTTTTTTTTTTTTTTAACTTTTCCTCACACTAGAGATTTCTCTTGTATTGTGGGTGCGTTTACAAACATTTAAACTCACATACACAAACAGCCAGACGCGGAACAACTACTTCTAGGTCATAGAAATATTTATTCCATGCGGGAATCGAACCCGCGACACGCAGTGTAGCGGTCAATCGCTTAACCACTGCGCCAACCGTGCCGACAATAATAATAGACTGAATATCTTCTTTATTTACATAAAGGTCCACTAACATGTCTCTTATTTTCTCTATTCGTTGACACTACGGTTAGGGGTCGAGTAATTTTTAAAGTTTTTTTTTTAGGAAATGTTGTTTTGGAAAATAAAAGAATAGCAGAACTTCGTTGCTACTTTATTAATATATTTTTGCACAGCTCTTCGAATAGAAAGAGCGAAAGACGAATGGTTAAGAAATTAACCGAATATGAATCGTATCGTTCTATAATATTTGAAATATTTGGACCAAAATATAAAAGTTTATCGTTCTACTTCGGTGTGACAGCTACCCTCATATAAGTGAAGTACAATAACCAACGTTCCTTCCAATTGGTAGCTGATGTAAAATGCATTGCCAATAGATCCAAATAGCAACCCGTTACCAACATTGCTTCGGAAATACTTTTGGAAGGTTCCTTACTGACTTGAGCACAGTATAGGGGCCTTTAAAGGTACATAGTAAAAAGTAACATAACAGCATGCCTGTATTATATTCCCCGAAGGAAGGGGTAGACAGACACATTATAGATGATGATTTTTTCTTCTTAGCGTATCGATCGATGGCAATTTAAACGTGAACTAAATTGAGAGAAAGTGACCCAGATTTCGGTTTCGAATTAGAGTTTGGCGCCACCAGTAGCGTCCTGTACCGTGCAGAGGACAGGACACGCGGGATACAACATTAATTGCCCCATCGTTTGTGAAACAGCATCACATTTACTCTCCAATTTAATCTCCGAAGACGAATTATAAAGGTTACAAATTTGAGTGGGGAGCTTGTTGCCATTAATCGTGCACAAATCCAGATACAGGATGCTACTGAGTAATTCCTAATGAAGCAACCCAATCCCACTTTGTCCGACGTAGGGATCGAACTGCAGCATCTTAGGCCTGAAATTGTGTTAAGCGGACGCCCGCGCGGTTCCATACAAAAGTGCTCATTCGCGGGGACCCGCGCGGGCGTCATTCGCGGGGAGGCAGGCCCCGAGCCATCGCAACAGGGCCCGACTCCGTGTGATGAAATCCATCGGGGGGGCACGCGCGGGGACCTAATAATAATAATAATATCCCCACCCCCTTGTCTTTTTTATTCTTCCCACGGACCCCACCAGCGTGTACACGCACATAGACACGCGACGGGTGCCCGTTACGGGCGCCCGCTTAACGCAATTTCAGGCCTTACGCTCAGCAGTCACGTTTGCGACCAACGCGACAGTCCTTAGCTAATTATTTACCCATTAGATCGTATAAGTGTAATTGCAGTCCACGTAGTATATTGAGCTGTCGGTTCGAGCATCCCTGCTAATAGCAGAGCTCGTTAACTCGCAGCCCTGAAGATAGGTGCATCATTTTTAAGCGTCTGCACTCTAACCTACTATTTAGCAACCGTGATAAGTGTGATAGGAAAACTGTTAGCGTTTTATCAGAATTGTTCAACCTAGATTCAAACAGGTGATTTTTCAAACGGCAGCAGCTTGGCAATCTTGTCTACTATCTAAATCTGGTCTATTAGATAGCTTTATTTACAATTCTGCCATATTTAAAATAAAAAATCGTCTTATTACCTGTCGATTAAAGGCTCCCACAGACAGGCGCGACGCGACAGCGCTACACAAAGGCGCCACTCGTCGCACGACACGCGGTGCCTTTGTGTCGGGCGTCGCGTCGTGCCAGTGTGTACGAGCCTTAAAACCACACGGCTATTGTCACTAGAATACAAAAATGGCTTTGAGATCTTCGATTAGAGAAGAAGGTACATGCCAATGCCTTTGGCTTGGCCAAGCTCTAAGGGAATCAAATTCATGTCCTCGAACACCTTTGTGGTAAACACCAGGAACTTCTACATGCTCGATTTAGGTCCTTACATGATTTTACCAGTAACCGAAATACCCTTAAACACACATAAACAATTGAGCAAAGTAAACAGCCCACCCGCCATGATCAATACTCAAACACAAAATATTAACTTTAGCAAAAACGAGACAAACATATAACGAATTTCCTTTCCTTATTTGTCTTTGTATTGGGCAGATTTATGGCTTGAAGATGGGTATCAGTTTCGTCATCTTCCACTGTTATGTTAGCCAGTTCTATCCCTCTGCAGGCACCGATGAGCCCAAAAATTAAAGCAACCTGTAAAACAAAAAATAAGGTGTTTTAAAACTGTTGGAGTTTCTTGCCCGTTCTTCTTCACAGAGATCTACGTTTTGGAATGGGCAACTAGCTTCAACTTTCTGACTAACTGACCGACTCTTTGACAGTTCAAAAGTGCCTGTAAATGGTTTAATTGAAATAAATGCTTTGAGTTTGAGTTTGAGTTTGTATTTTGTTTGATACCTAGTACCAATTTAGTTTGATGAAAATGATAGAAAAACGTTTAAAAAATTTAAGTACCTTTGTTGCCTAGTATTTTTCATTTGGAGCGTTATTTACGACATTCTTGATATCTTTCCTCGTGAAAACTTTGGATTTCTTGGTCTTGTAGCCGGTGGATAATTTCTTGAGAAAAGCCGTCAAATACATACTTACTTACATATTTTTTTATATTGACATTATATCTTGTCTGTATAGTTGTTCGTAACACTGAATATGTGCTCCAAAGGGTTGATCTTAAATATTTTTTGGAAAGTTTATCAAAATACGTAAGAAAAACTCCTTCCGTAAGTGAATCCACTCGTTTTTCTGTCCTCCACTTCATTAACTTTTCGAGTATTTAAATAAATGCTCCGTGACCTTGACGACAACAGATTGAAAAATATTTCTTTTCCTTACTCTTCCATCTGCAAATTAGGGTCTCCATGCTCACTAGATGATGACATTTTCACTGTTGTAAAATAAATTATTACGGTCACCAATTTAATTTGTAATTAGAGAAAAATTCTAAAGATTTCGCGCCAATTCATATTTTATTTTATCTGTAGTCGCAACGCAATGCACGCATTCTACCAAAGAGATCGCCGCTTTTAGTTCCATTTTCAAAAATAAAATGTTTTTCTTTTTCATGACACAGTAATAAGTCGAGTCTTTATTCATGATTATTTTACTTATGAATAAAAACATTTTTTCGTTTTTGTAGGTTCGTTGGTAACACAAGAATAAAAATAAATATTACTTATTCCCCTAGAGGAAAATATACTATTGAAGCCCCGCTCTAGTACGCTACAATGATGCACTTTTTGAGCAAGAGGAGTGAAAAATTAATTTGCATATCCTAAACAGGCAAAATATGGACACCAAGCACCAACTTTTACAACTTGTAACACCTATTTTATTAAACCCCCAGTTTTATTTTTAATAAATGTTTTATTTATTTTTTATATTTTCTGCAAATAAATGATTCTTATTCCTATGAAAGCGGTGAGGTCACATAATAGCGGCTGTCCAAATATATACCGTTTTTGGCACCTTAATGTCAAATACTGTTGAAAATAACAGATTTTCGTGAAGGCCGTTATAATAATGACGGCCACGGATTTCCGAGGAAACAGTAGCTTAACCGTGGACTATACAAGGTAGGTAGGTAGACCTCGAATTGTAACAATAGGATTCTTGTTTGTCCCAGGAATCCTCTGTAATTGAACACGAATCATTATTTTTGTGTGTATTTTTATTGATAAAAATATTTTCTCTGTCTTTTCTCCTCACTGCCCGACATAACAAGATGAGACACAATATCCTCCCTGGTTTCCTGTCGGAACTCCGGACAGATGGACCTCCGTCTCCCTTATTAATATTAACGGTGCTGTCCTATATACGGCATTATGGTATGTACGGAACGTTACGTCACAAATTATGGACCCCTATTAGTAGCGCTTTTTCTCTTCGCAAATTACTAGGCATGTAGGGGAAAAAGAAAATGTAATTTCGACGTAAATTTAGTTTAATTATTTACAGGATTTCTAAGTGCTTATTTACATTTAGTTTCCAATTATTTTTTTATTCATAGTTTCAGTAAATTGTCCCATAAAACCATATTTAAGTGTACATAGTTGCTAAAGCGGTCTCTTTTAATAGTTTCAAATAAAATGTTAGAGTTGCAGTGTAATGACGTCTTTTCTTACATTCGTTTTATTAATAGTTATCATTATAGGGAAAATGATGAAAAACAAACTTTGTTGAAAGCCAATATTATAAACTTCACGTATTTTTTTAAATCGAAAAAAATACCTTTCACTGAAAAAAATATATAATCTCATCATCGCAGTTTTGAATCTAGATAATTTGACACATCATGGTCAAGTTCTTTTTTCGATGAGTTACTCTGTCTGCCCTCGATTTTCTCATCTTTCCTTTAATGAACACTATTTTACTTGAATATTTGAATACGGGCAAAAACATGATAAAAATTACCTAATAAATTGTTTGTGGGCCCAAAACGCCCGCAGACATTTCAAACTTCTATAATATCCTAGAAACTAACACTACCCGACTTCCGACACGTGTAACCCTTTTCTATAAATAAAATGCTATATCATTTACTAAAATAGGATAACAGAATCTTTAAACAACTGTTAACAAGTAACATTTAATACAGAACATGCAGTTGTAAGGGCTCAAGCAATTCTACAAGTTGCCATAGAAATGTCAAGGAAAATTCTTACCAACGCGAATTTCTTATGTCATTTTGTCCCTAGTCGCAACATGTTAAAGCCGCCATTTTTCTAATAACTGCCGTTCTACGCCCATGTGACGTCATTATTTGGTTTGAGGTAGCATTTCTGTGTTTTCCCCTTTTCCTCTGTTCCTACTGCATAAGGTATTTTTTTTTAAACTAGCTTTTGAAGTGAAACTTCTTAGGCGGCAATTCTATAAATTGACGAGAATTGAGAGTGAAATTTCAGAGATACGTCACGTTTAGACACATTTCGTTACATGAGAGAGAAGAAAGATAAACTCTCTCTCTGTCTCTCACACTAAATCTCTCTTATTACTTATTTTTCAAGAACTTTCTCTTCTATCACGTTCACGGAGCTACACGCGAAATAGAAAAAAAAACGGCCAAGTGCGAGTCGGACTCAATCACGAATGGTTCCGTACCATTATCTATAAAAACGGCAAAAAATCATGTCTGTTGTATGGGAGTCCCCTTAAATATTTATTTTATTCTGTTTTTTTTGTATTTGTTGTTATAGCGGCAACAGAAGTACATCATCTGTGAAAATTTCAACTGTCTAACTATGACGGTTCATGAGATACAGCCTGGTGACAGACGGACAGACAGACGGACGAACAGCGGAGTCTTAGTAATAGGGTCCCGTTTTACCCTTTGGGTACGGAACCCTAAAAACAGATTCTTTGAAAAGTATTTCTTGGGTTTTAAATTCCCAGGTGACTGTCGAACCTTATCACATGACAATCAAGCTCTATGTAATATGTAGGGCTGGACCCCAAAGAGCACCAAAATGCGATCATCTAATCACTTATTATTGCGATCTCAAGGAGGAACGGGGCACCTTTTTGTTTAATCATAAATGTCTAAGGGCCTGTGCACACGTACGACAACCACACCACATCGTAGCGATAAAATGTGGTCTAGCAGTGGTTACGTGTGAATAAAACAAACAAACAAACAAACAAATTCGTATACCACAACTTGATGAAAAGTGACAGGAAATTATTAAAACATCATCAGTATAAACTAAGTTAAAAAAATACGCAGTATTAAGGATAACTCAAAAACTACTGGTTAGAACTTGAACAAATTTAAATGGAACCACATGTGAAGCACCAGCTTTCAAATAAAAAAAACATCCAAATCGTTTCACCCAGAAAAAAGTTCTGACATAAAAAAAAGAAAAAGAAAAATACAGTCGAATTGAGAACCTCCTCCTTTTTTTGCAAAGCAAGGGCGGGTCACTAGTTATAACTAAAATGTCATATTGCTAAGTTACATCACGATCTTTGTGGCAGACTTTGTTTATTAAAACTGTTGATTTCCAAGAATTGCAACCGCTATTTCAACGTATTTTACCATGAAATCCTTCCAAACTTCAACCCTGTCTCTTTAGCAAAACTTGAAACACAAATGTATCCGTGCACCGTCTAACATTTATGTTCCTCTTTGCACTGAGTGAACTCAGTGGGAGGGAGGGGGCGGCAAAAGACTTGCACTTACTCGCACAATTCAAAAATGAGGATGGTAACACTCGAGTTGTTATTACGCAAATGGCGTCTGTAATCGGTGTGAGGAGAGATATTTTATGTGTGTGAAAAGCTTTTTAAAATAGTGGGCATGTGAAATAAATTACAGTAAGAACATTTCACAGGGCGGTTTTTTTAAAAAGGGACATCATAACAAAATTTAAGATAGTGATAAATAATTGTGCTCGACTGTCAATAAGAGTCATCGAAAATTTTGGAAAATACAAAAACATATACTTTTTTATAAATACGTTTTTCTTTAGTTTTATGCAAAATACATCTAGTTTAGCGAGGAATCGAATCTGATATTTTTCACTTCAAAGGTAGTTTTAAGAATGGCTACAATTTAAATGCTCACCAAAATAATTTTTAGACCTTAAGACTAAGTACCAAGTAAAATATGTTAACTTCAAACAAAATAACCCCACTCTATACCGAGGTGCCTGAAGAACAACGTTTTAAATTCCAAAATAATTATACACTCATCAGAATAATTGAACGTGTTGTATTTGTATTATTTTTGCCTACCAAAATGGATAAATGCTCACCAAATCTTGTTTAAGTTGTTCACCACAAATAAGTTTGCTTCAAAATGCAAGGGTGGGATAGGATTCAAGAGCGAGCGAAGCGAGCTCAGGACTTGGTGCACCCGACTCGGACAGGTTAGGTTAGAAGGGGATGCGGGGTTTTAAGACCCCACCATCCCCTTCATGGTTATTTTTTATACACCACCCAGAAGTAGGAGCCCCGCCGAGCGGGGCTCCGTCGACTTCGCCTTATAAATAAAAAAGGAAAAAAGGTTAATTTCTACAATACTTTATGAAACACAATTTGGTGAGCATTTATCCATTCTGGTGGACACAATTTAGTGAGTATTTCGAAATTTTTGGTAAAAAAAAAAATTTTTTTTTCTGGTAGGCGTTTAAACACAAGCCTTAAAGAATATCATCTGTGGTTTTAGTCCACCTAGGGGCGGAGAACATCCATGAGTATTTTCTACAGTTAAAAAAAGACCGGTTTGATAAAAATCTTTGTATTATTGACTTTTCAAACGCCTTCTCTACTGTAGTACATGTAATGAACATCATGTAGTGATTATGCCAATATTCATGTGTCGTCCATTATGCCAAGCTATACAAATTATATTTGATTGATCGACCATTTAATATAACGATCGATGTTAGAGCCGCTGGACGCTTACAATTCATTGATATTGATTACAGTCATACTATGTTCCTTTGACATACCTAGGCTTAGTCCGGACTAAGGCACCTGTCCCACTGCCGACGATTAGCGAGGAGCGAGTAGTGCTAGTAATTAGAAACGAGTTGGCGAGTAAAGACCATTTCAGATACCAATCTACATGGTCTACGCATGATCTGACCAAGATTATGTCTGGACTTTAAAAGAGACTGTGACCACTGAGTTTGTTTTGGCCTTTCTTCTCAGAGTAGTCAGATAGGAAACGCCGACCTCATCTAGTTTAAAAAATATGATTGACGTGTAAAAGTGTTTGTACAAACCTACTTACAGAAATAAAATCATTTATCAAAGAGCAGCGAGTGTGTAGTTGAATAGTTTTGTCACTGTACTATGATCGCCAGAGTATTATGATACAGAGTACTATGATAGCAAGGAGTAGAATGACTGCCCAGTAATTTGCTGGTACGCGTATGTTTACGAAGCGAGTCTCGAAGCGAGTCTCTCAGCGAGTGTTGTTCCTGATAAGTGAGCGTCTCTGAGTATTTTCTTTAATAGTTCTTGCCGCTGCGACAAACTAGTGGAGAGAGAGCCCTTGCCAGCAGGGTGAACAGTCAGCGATCAACTATTAATATATCTATCTCTTTTATTGACCTACATCTGTTGTATACGTTTCTTGAGCGAGAAAATAGTCGATAGCTCCTAGCGTCCTTGTCGGCGGTGGGATAGGCCCCTAGGCGCGTTAGTATCGGCACGTGTCGAAATTTGGTGTACTGACAAGTATCAGAAATAGAGCATCATGTTCAGGTGTGCCCTTCCATTAATAAAAAGCAGTTGTATCACAAAAACATCTTTTAAAAATAAAGACATAATTAAAACAAATCGTTAAACTTGTCACATCATCATCTCCCCACAAACTTCCCAACTATGTTGGGTTCAGCTTTCAGTCTAACCAGATGCAGCTGAATAACTATATTTTATACGGAGTGACTGCCCGTCTGACCTCCATAATCCAGTTACTGGGTAAGTCGTTAAATTTTGAAAGCTATTTATTCTCTAGTGTGTAATTACCTGCAATGTGCTTATACATTGCAGGTAATTAAACACTAGAGAATAAATAGTTAATAATATAGCTAATTGAATTATAAATTTTAAAAATGTATAATAATATTACAATAATCATTTTGTCAAATGAGGGAACAGAGAGGACTCGACCATCAGTAGTCAATGCCGTCAAATTATTAATTTTATAATAATTATAAAATTAATAAATCAGCCAGGAATGACTTATTGAATTTTTAAATATTACCAATTTTATTGGCAATATTTCGAAATTATACCAAAATAACATGTTGATATTTATGTTGAATGTTTGTGTTTATTTTAATTGTTTCCTGTATACCTGGAAACAACTAAAATAAACATTAAGTTACGTAATTGTTACCACAAACATTCGTATTTTCAACTGAAATTCGTTCATCAATCACCCAGGCTCAGCCGACAGTTTTAATTATACCCCAAATTTTTAAATAATGTTAAATCAACGTGGTTACGAATATTTTAATATTCTAGAACATACATAAACTCACGGGTTTTCCCCATGGTGGTAGGAAGAAACTATATAACGGCATGTGTGTGTATGTTCTTAGATACTCCTGCGTTATCCACGTTCTGCACCAATTGCGTAGCTCACTCAACACCAATCAAAATCCTATTTTTTTTGCCCCTATTTATGAACGTAAACGAGGCAAAAGGAGTATGTAAGGATCGTAGCAGATGGCGTTCTTTAGTTTCTGCCTACGCCCTTGGGAAGAAGGCGTGAGTTTATGTATATATGTGAAATTTATATATTGGTTCAGGTGTTAGAAAAATGGGGATTGTGACTGTGATTGTGTTAGACAATTAGGCTGCTGCGGTCATCATCAATAACGTCTGTGTTTTTACTTCTAGCTAGGGCGGTTCCCCTCCGGCTTTTCCGTCATACTAAATATTCTACCGTGTTACATAATAACAGAACCAACATTATGCAAAAGTAAATTTAAAGTTCGCCAACGTGTAGTACCTACATAATCAGTGAAGCTGTCACGCCACACGAGAAATACTCGCGAGACGAATCTTCGTTCACAATTTGACGGCAGACTTAGTTTGATATATGAATGTGTTCCAGCGTTTTGTTGGGTGGTTTTCTTCAATAAAACATGTTTTGTAAGAGACAGTTTGATAATATTAAGATTCATTACGAAAACAAAACAAGTTTTCTAATAGCAGAGCTTTTTGTAAAACAGTTCTTCTGGAAAAGTACTATATTATACAATTTCTGCGGTTATTCTGTTTATCCATCCTAAAACAGCCACACTTTTTTTTTTGGGTGGAAATCATCATATGACGTCTCCCGCTCTGGGCGGAGTAGAAGGGCGTGTCACACTCTTACTGACTAAAACCCACCCGTGTTCCTTCAGTTGCCTGTGCGCCAGGCTACGGTAACTCTTTCGAACAATCCGCGACCCCGGCAGAAAATAGCCACCCTAGGGTGGATACTCGGAAACGCGTGTTCATCTATCCACCTCAGACAGGGTGGATAATCGGATTTTGTACATTATTTTTCTTCCGATTTTCTCCCATGGCTGTGTACAGTCATGTATAGAGACATGATAGAAATTGGCCCAAGATACTTAGTAGATATTGGCATATCATACGTATTTCGCTAATACGTCTGTTGTAGCAAAGACATTTAGAAAACGATTGTAAATGTACATTAAAAGAGACGAATTTATCAGAGGTACACAATTACATCTACTCAATAATGAAATTAGTGTTGGTCATTTCCTGGATATATAGCAAATTTTATAAATTACTTTTTAATATTATTTAAAATGAGGAAGTTTAATTTGATTTTAATTGCAATACATAATATGATTTCTGTATAAGTTTGTGGTTATTAAACATTAATTAATCATTTATTAAACTGTATGATATTTACTGTTGTACTGTTGATAATAACGAATAATACTTATTAATACTTGAGGTGAAAAGTCGCAAGAACAATCAGAAGTGAATTTCGACTATCCACTCCGTCTCCGGGCATAGAAGAACACGCGTTTCCGAGTATCCACCCTAGGGTGGTTGTTTTAAGGAGGAAAGCGTAGAATAGAATAGAATACTCTTCTCTTCTCTTCTTCTCTCTTCTCTTACTCTCTCTCTTCTCTCTTAAACATACAACTACCAAAAATATAACGATAAATAGGGTTGAATATCCCAATTTCTGCCGCCTTGAGTGTTGCTGTGTCGCTGTGATTAAAGCTTGCGCCTTTATATACATTTTAGCTTTATGTGTGGGATAGCAATGTATCTGCGATGCCTCTGATTTTGTAGATGTCTATTACTGACGGTGACCACTTCCAGTCAAATGAGTAGGCATCTGGTTTATTTCAAACTAGCATCTGCCCGTGACTTCGTCCGCGTGAAATTTCTTGTTTTAACATAAAATATATCCTACTCGTATGACTCTCGGCAATACTGTAGCTTCCCATAAGTGAAAGAATTCGGAACCAGAGCAGTAGTTCCGAAGATAACCCCTAAAGAAAGAAAAGAAAGAAAGAATATACGTTTATTTAGCACAGACTACAAAGTACACAACACAAACAAACAAACAAATACACAAACAAACAAACAAACAAACAAACACAAACAAACTCACAAATGTAAACATCCTAACTAATATTATAAATGCGAAAGTATATTTGTTTGTTACCTTTTCACGCCTAAACCACTAAACCGATCATCATGAAATTTTGCATATACGTTGTCAGGGGTAAAGAAAATGACATAGGGTACCTTTCATCCAGAAGAAAAGTACTGGTCCCGAGGGAAAGAACAATAACTTTCGACGGTCACAATTGGCTTAGGACGCTAGATGACGTGACTTTCACTACGTGACTTTCACTACGTGACTTTCGAATCATGATTGAATTATATTATTAGAAACTTTAGTAGTGCGTTATGTGATGTTAAAACAATTATTAAATAATAAATTTTGTGAGTCTAGAGTGAACTCCAATCATCGTTTGACCGAATACCATGAAAGTTGGCAAATAGGTAAGTATATAAATGTATTTTTAATGGAGAAGGATTTACAGGATTTTTTCGACCTCCACGCAGACGATGCCGCGGGCAAAAGCTAGTATTAGAATATATTTAGTAAAAGACAGTTTGGGAATCTTAAGATTACGAAACAAAACAAGTTATTTAGTAGCAGCGCTCTTTGTGAAACTGTTTTTCTGGGAAAATAGATACTCCATCATACATACATAATTTCTGTCGCCTTGAGTGTTGGTGTGTCCGTGTACGAGTAATTAAAGACGCAAGATATACAGGGTGTTTGGCAGAACGTTGAACATACGAAAATGGTGGATAGGTGGGGTCATCTGCTACTTACTCAGCCCTAATTTATTTGGCCTTAGCCTTTGAAAAACATTGAAAACAAATTTTTGCTTTCTTCTAGTTTCACCGCTTTCTTAACTTTAAAGTGTAATTTTTATAAAAAATGGGTAAAACAGGCAATATTTTTGTTATTTTTTTTAAATCTTTTGTGATGAAAAATTCTTATAATATTATTGCTTTATTCAGAAGTTAGCTAGGAAAAAAGTTATGAGTCCTCAAACTTACAGAAAGATGTAAAAAATACTTAAATCTTAATTTCAACATGCATTAAAAAAAAATAAGAATTGCCAGGGCCAAATAAATTAGGGCTGAGTAAGTAGCAGATGACCCCACCTATCCACCATTTTCGTATGTTCAACGTTCTGCCAAACACTCTGAATTATAGCGATGTCTCTGGTATAGCAACGCATCTGTGATGCCTCTGTTATTCTACCTACATGGACATTAGTGACGGTGACCATTTCCAGTCAAATGGTCCGCATTCGGATTTAATAAAAGGCTTAATTAATTATTTACAGTCACGAGCATACATATATTATTATGGACAGTTCGGCTGATTTTATGATCATGCATTAATATCTGGACTCAAGAAGACAGTAAATACATATGTGATCATCTGTGTATCCTAGTAATATTATAAATGTGAAAGTTTGTGAGGATGGATGGATGGATGTTTGTTACTCTTTCACGCAAAAACTGCTGAACGGTTTTAGA